>CM053166.1:56754110-59162247 GCA_028571685.1 Heterohyrax brucei
CTGCAACTACCTAAGTCAAATGTTTTCTTCAAGATGCTTCTGTTCTGTATCCCAGTCCTTCAAAAGTTTATTCTCTAAGAGGCCTGAAAGCATCCCCTTGAGAACAGGAACAAGACAAGTGTCTTAGTCATCTAGTTTTGCAATAACAGAAATACCACAAGTGGATAATTTTAAAAGGAGAAATTTCATTCTGTCACAGTCCAGTAGGCTACAGATGAGTCAGGAGATTCGAATGAAGCAGTATAATGCTGTAACCTCAATTTCAGGGTGGCTGTCTGATTTTCAGACCCTCCAGTTATGCTGCTTCTTAGTGGTGAGGCCTCCCATCCACCACTTTTCTCCTTCTTCCCCTACAGGACCACTGCAACTACCTAAGTCAAATATTTTCCTCAAGATGCTTCTGTTCTGTATCCCAGTCCTTCAAAAGTTTATTCTCTAAGAGGCCTGAAAGCATCCCCTTGAGAACAGGAACAAGACAAGTGTCTTAGTCATCTAGTTTTGCAATAACAGAAATACCACAAGTGGATAGTTTTAAAAGAAGAAATTTCATTCTGTCACAGTCCAGTAGGCTACAAGTCCAAATTCAGGGCATCAGCTCCAGGGGAAGACTTTCTCTGTTGGCTCTGGAGGAAGGTCCTTGATGTCAACCTTCCCCTGGAATGGGAGCTTCTGAGGTACAGGGACCCTGGGTCCTTTCAAAGGATGCATTCTCTTCCTACCACTGCTTCTTGGTGGTATGAGGTCCCCAACCATCTGTTTGCTTCCCTTTCCTTTGTATCCTAAGAGATTGCCTCAAGGCACAATACAATCTTACATACTGCAGCCCATCCTACCTCATTAACATCACACACAGAACCTACATTTATAGCATGTAGGAACATCACATAATACTATGAATCATGGCTTAGCCAAATTGCTACACACATTTTTTTTTTTTTTGGAGGACACAATTCATTCCATGACAACAAGGATGCCATTTATTACCACTCCTACTTAACAATGTGCTGGAAGTTTTAGCTACAGCAATAAGGCAAGAAAAAGAAATAAAGGGCATCCAAATGGGTAATGAAGAAGTAAACTGTTTCTATTTGTGGATGATATGATGCTATACATAGAAAACCCAAAAGACTCCACAAGAAAACTACTGGAACTAATAGAAAGATTCAGCAGAGTAGCAGGATATAAGATAAACATACAAAAATCAGTTGGGTTTCTAGACACCACCAAAGAGAAAGAAGAAAAGGATATATCAAGAAAACAATTAACATTTATAATAGCTACTAAAAACAAACAAACAAGAACTTAGGAATACATCTAACTGGGGTTGTAAAAGACCTATACAAAGAAAACTACAAAACACTACTGCGAGAAGCCAAAACAAAGCTACATAAATGAAAAAACATATCATTCTCATGGATAGGCAGACTCCACATTGTGAAAATGTCAATTCTACTCAAAGTGCTTTACAAATACAACGCAATCCTGATCTAAATACCAACAATATTCTTTAAGAGATGGAAAGATTTATCATTAACTTCATGTGGAAAGGAAGAAGCCCCAGGTAAGTAAAGCACTACTGAAGAATGAAGTAGGAGGACTCATAGTACCTGGCCTTGGAACTTACTATACCGCTACAGTAGTCAAAACAGTCTAGTACAGGTACAATGACAGATACATCGACCAATGAAACAGAACTGAGAACCAGATGTAAATCCATTCACCTATGGCCACTTGATCTTTGACAAGGTCCCAAAGTCCATCAAATGGGGAAAAGAAACGGTGCTGGCAAAAGTAGATGTCCATCTGCAAAAAAAATGAAACAGGACCCATACCCCACACGATATAGAAAAACTAATGCAAAATGGATCAAAAGTCTAAATATAAAGCCTAGAACTATAAAGTTCATAGAAGGCAAAATAGAATCAATACTAGAGGCCCTGTTTTAGTCAGCTAGGGCTGCTCTAACAGAAATACCACAGAGTGGATGGCTTTAACAAAGAAAGATTTATTCTTACACAGTCCGGTAGGTTGCAAGTCTATATTCAGGGTGTCCGCTCCAGGGAAAGACCTTCCCCTTGTCGGCTCTGGAGGAAAGTCCGGTATTGCATCAGTCTTTGTCCAGGGAGCATCCTCACGCAAGAACCTCTGGTCTGAAGGACGCGCTCTGCTCCCGGTGCTGCTTGCTTGATGGTAGCGAGGTTCTCAATTGTCCTTTGTTTCTTTTTCCTTTTTATTCCTTGCAAGCTAAAAGCATTAAGGGTGGGGCAAGCCATACTCCAGGGAAACTTCCCCCACAGCAGGAATTCACAGCCCCACCCTAATCCTTTAACATATGGGTTAGCAAAACCACACAATGGAGGACAGTCCCAAGATACTGGGAACCATATCCCAGCCACGTGGCTGCACACATTTTTGGGGGGACACAATTCCAACCATGACATCCCACCCTTTGACAACCCAAAAATCACATCACAAAACATTTAACACATTCATCTCACCATAGCAAAATTATGTCCATCCATATAACAGAAGTCTTAAATCAGTTCCAAGTCCAAAATACAAAAATTCTTCTACATCTGTGAAACTTAGAAGACATTAACAGGCAACAGGCAAGTCAACAGAACACATTACATTAGCCCTCAAAGCTTTTGAAATACTCTTACATTTTCTGAGACATTCTACACAACAGCAATGCTCTCCAGACTCTAGGTATCGGCCACACTCTCAGGTTTCTGAGTGGAGACCTCCAGCCCCGTGCTACAACTCTGTCTTCAAGGCCCACTTGGACAGAAACTCTGTCGCATCGGCTTTAGGAGCACCCTAAGCCCAACTGAGTGGCAATTCCACCCTTACGAACACAGCACGCCATGGTTCCACCCTTTCAAACCCCTGAGGTCATGGCCATACTTCTTGAGACTGAGGCAGCTCAGCTTCTCACGCTATTTGTCTCTTCAGCTTCAGCTTCCTATGGCCGCATGGCCCGGGCCTCAGGCCCACATCTGCCCTGCCGGGCAAGTGTTCCAAAGCTCTGTAGCTCCACTGGTTTAAGTGCCCGGAGGCCCCCCACTCTTGCTGGAAAGCGTCCTGCCCAAAGGCACTCAACTCTCTCACTCCATGGGTCAGCAAGGCCAGCTCACCGATTCAAGTGCCCAGAGGCACCTCGTTCCGTGAGGAAAGCTCTGCGCAGGCACTGACCTCTCTCGCTCCACGGGTCGGCTCCAGCGCTGCCTCTGGTTCTGCTGCTGCCGCTGCCACTGCTGCCGGTCCTCTGTTGTTTCTCACCATCTGCGCCTTCTTTATTCCTTCTGAATCTTCTATCTATTCACAGTTTCAAAGTGGCTTCCACATTTTAGGTATTTGCTAGAGCAGCACCCCATTCCCATGGTATCAATTCTGTTAGAGCAGCCTAGCTGTCTAAAACAGGCCCTAACATACAGCATTAAGAGGATACAAACTGTAACTGACAATACACAAGATCCAGAAGATAAGCTAGATAACTGGGATCTTCTAAAAATTAAACACGCTTATCCAAAAACTTTACCAAAAAAGTAAGAGAACCCACAGAGTGGGGGGAAAAAACTGGGAGGTATTACAAATCAGACAAAGATCTAATCTCTAAAATCTACAAGAAAATCCAAAACCTCTACAACAAAAAGACAAATAATCCAATTAAAAATGGGCAAATCAAATTAACAGACACTTCACCAAAGAAGACATTCAAATGGCCAACAGATACATGAGGAAATGCTCATGATAACTAGCCATTAGAGAAACGCAAATCAAAACCACAATAAGATACCATCTCATCCTAGTATTACTGGTACTAATCAAAAAAAGAAAAAAAAAGTAATGTTGGAGAGGCTGTGGGGAGAGTGGAACTCTTTTACACAGCTGGTGCGAATGCAAAATGATGCAACCATTTTGGAAAACGATATGGTGTTTCCTTAAAAAACTAGACATAGAAGTACCATATGGTCTAGTAATTCCACTCCTAGGACTACATCCTAGAGAAGTAAGAGTTGTCACATGAGTAGACATATGTACTCTCATGTTCACTGCAGCATTGTTCACAACAGCAAAAAGATGGAAGCAAGCTAGATGTCCATCAACAGATGAACAGATAAACAAACTGTGGTATGTATACACAATAGAGTATTATACAATGATAAACAATGACAATGAATCTGTGAAGCATCTGATAACACGGATGGATCCGGAAGGCATTATGCTTAGTGAAATAAGTCAATCACAAAAGTACAAATATTGTATAAGACCACTACTATTAAAGCTCATGAAAAGGTTACACACAAAAAGAAACAATATCTTTAATATCCGCAAATGAGAGGAGAGGTAGGGATGGAAAACACTAAATACACAATAGATATGTGGTAACTTTGATGAAAGGTAAGACAGTACACGATACGGGGGAGGCCAGCACAGCTCGTACAAGGCAAGGTCATGGAAGCCCCATAGACACAGCCAGACTCCCTGAGAGGTCAAATTGCTCGGCTGGGAACTGTGGGGACCACAGTCTCAGGAACATCTAGCTCAACTAGCATGATACAGTTTATAGAGAAAATATTCTACATTCCACTTTGGTGAATGCCATCTAGGGTCTTAAAAGCCTGTGAACTACCATCTAGGATGGTCTCACTCCTTCGAGAACAAGCAAGAATGAGGAAAATTAAAGATACAAGGGAAAGATTAGTCTAAATGACTAAAGGACCACATCTATCATGGCCGCTGTGATCGAGTCCAGAACTGAGTCCAGTACAACTAGTTGGTGCCTGGCTACTATCATGGACTGCTCTGACAAAAATCACAGAAGACGGTGCCACACAGAGCTGGGCGAAAAAGAAGGACCAGACTTGCTGGCCTGGTAGAGACTGGAGAAACCCTGAGAGTATGGCCCCTGGACACCCTTTCACCTCAGTAATGAAGTCACTCCTGAGGTTCACCCTTCAGCCAAAACAAAATGAGACTACAGGGGCACACCAGCCCAGAGGAAAGGACTGGAAGGGAGAGGACAGGGAAGCTCATAATAAAGTGTCCAAGGTTGAGAAGGGAGAATGTTGACATGTTGGCGGGATTGTTAACCAGTGTCATAAAACAATACACATATTAACTGTTTAGTGAGAAACTGGTTTGTTCTGTAAACCTTCATCTGAAGTACAATTTAAAAGAAAATGAGAAATGCGGTGATTAGCAGGTGATTAGCTTGGAGACCAGTAGTTTGCCGTGGTCAGTGTGTTAGCCCCTGTGGCAGAGTGCTAGCTGCTTTCCAAACTCAACACACTGGGCAATATTTACCAGCCTTCTTTGCAGTTAGGTGGGGCCATGTGGTCTTTTTCCAGCCAATACATGTAAGCAGAAAAGATGTTCATCACACCTAGGCCTGGCCCATAAAAATCTCCCATATGCTCTTTCTCTTTCCACAGCTTGATGCAGATGAGCCTAGCAGAGCTACAAGAGCCTGAATCCACCCTGGTGAAGAGAGCTTCCCATTCTTCAGGAACACCCCTTTTGGACTTTACTTCGGTGATAAACAGTCTTCTATTGTGGTAAGCCACTGCAACTTGGAGGTCTATTTGTTATAGCAGCCAGCATTTCTGTAACTAACACACCTCCTGCTCCCTCAGGAAACTCGTCTTCTCCTGAGTGAGTCCTTGTGCTATGGATAGTGTGAGCTGGGGTCACTTTGGCAGTGCAGTGAGGGGAGTGTAACCTTGTCACCTGAGATCTGAGATCTCAGACCACATTGGGAAGGCAGTGATGTTCTGCTCCTGTGTTAAGTTGGTCTTAACAATGCCCCGTCCAGGCACGGTCTGCCTTCTCTGCCTGGGGGCCTTCCTGCTCCTTGTAAGGCCTCCCTCTCTGTAGCCACATCCTCTGACAGACCTCACTCTCCTTGTTTTCCTAAGTGGATGAATGAAAGATATCTGATGCCCACAGGAGATGGAATTCCTCTGGGGAAGCAAAACACGACAGAGCAACCTCTGTGAGGAGATGACAGCTGTGGACCTTCACATGTGTTTGCTGAAGAGGCCACAGGGGGCTTCCTTGATGTTCTAAGGCTGATCAAGGGGCTTCAGGGTGAGGGGCAGGGAGAACCAAAGTTCTCATCTGACTCATTCTAATGTCAGCAGCAAGGAGAAAGTCAAGGATATTAGAATCATGATTTGAGTGAAGCCCAAGGTGGGTATTTCCTGACAAAGGGAGAAGGAGCACAGCCAAAATTCCCTGCCAAAGTTCCCTGGCTCTGAGAGTCACAGATGAAGGACACAGGAACTCTCTGCTTCATTAACCAAACAAGGAAACACAAGAAGAGGTTCATATTTGGGAGGGGAACTATCAAGACCACTTTGGGCATGCGAAGATTGAGGGGTCACTGGGGCACCCACATATGTGCTTCCAGCAGTGGGTTGGGAATGGGGGCCCAGGAGATCAGAAGTGAGGTACAAACTTGTGTCTGAAGAGAGGTAATGACTAAACCATGGTGTGGGAGGGGACTGCTGAGAGAGCCTGGAAGAAAGCTTAAGAAGAGGCAGAGGCTCAAACAAAATAGGGCACTTGCATTGTCAGGAAAACTACAGCAGGAGACAAATGAAAAGCAAGAAGCGAGGGAAGAGAAGCCAGGGAGAGGGATGTCAGGGAAGCCACCTGAGGAGAGAGTGTGAGGGAGGAGGGGTGGCAGCCATGTGGATCGGGAAGAGGACAAGGAGGAGAAAGGTCACTGGATCTGGTGACACGAGCTCATTGGTGGCCGGAGAGAACAAGAGTTAACCCAGAAGGACACTCACTGGTTGGCAAGGGGAAGCCAGGTGGAGATTCAAAATTTATGGCAGAGAGTCTGAAAAAAGGATAAACTGCCCCTTAGGGACTGTGAGCTAATTGTATCACGTGGTGTGCCTCAGGTGAGGGTGGTCTGGCAGCACGAAACAGAAGCCCACTCTCACAAGCTTAAGTATAAAGGGAGAATTTACGGGGAGAACAAGAGGCTATCTCGGAGATTCAAGGACAGGAAGTGCAGCCAGCCTCTGGGGACTGGAACCAGCAACTAGGGAGCCAGCAGGAACCTTGGCAGCTACTTCTCTCCACTCTTTCCTTCTCTCTGGGACTCTGAGGTCTCTCCGATCTCCGCTATCCACTGTGCTTTCTTCTTTATCCACTCAGCGTCTCCCAGGTCTCTGTGTACACGGTGGAGTATGGCTGCCCCGGGTGCCCCTCTGGCGTATGTTCACTTGTGTCTCCCCTGTGCCCAGAACTGTGACTGGCACAGTGTCTTCTTTGTTCAAACAGCCAATGAAGATTGCCTAGAACCTCAAAGATGTCCCAAGTCCAAATTCTTGGGAGAGTATCTAACTGGTCCAGTCGTGTGGGGTCAGGCACTCATCCCTAATCCAATCACCGATGACAAAGGCGGGGAGAGGAGGTCTTGTGCCCTCTTGTGGCCTCCAAGCAAGTTCTTGAAAAAGAGAACGCGGTGATTGTCATACCCTGGAATTTCAGATAGTTACAAATCCCTGGCTCAGCCTAGAACTGAAAGAGGCCGAAGTCATGTTAAACTTGAACGATTGTCAACAAACAGCTCCCACGGAGGCCTTGAAGAGTGAGGTATGTGCATCTACAGACAGGTGGCATTCCCCCAAATGAGACTTACCCCTGCCTCCCTCCTTCTGCCTCCCACTCTTTTCACAGACACACTCAGAAAACCAGTTGTGATTGACTCAGCTTTAACTCATCATGACCCCACGTGTCAGTAGAACTGTGCTTCGTAGGATTTTCAGTGGCTAAGTTTTCAGAATACAACTACCAGGACATTCTTCTGAGGCACCACTGAGTAGACTTGAATCTCCTCCAACCTTTTAATTAGCATCTGAGTGCATTAACTGTTTGCATCACCTAAAGTCCAGGGACGCTACCCAAAGAGCTTGTCAGGGTCCTAAAAGATATCCAGGAGATTTCCCCAGCCTCAAATTTTATCTTCTCGGATACAGCCAAACTATTTTGTTTTCTTCTAGTAAAGTTTGAAATGAGAAGAAAACAAGAAGGACAGGATGGGAGCAGTTGGAGGGGTGGGTGGAGCAAAGCTTGCCGGTGCTTCCAGTCAACCCAGATCACAGAGTGCTCAGAACAGGTAGGGTTCCAACAGGAAGCAGGATAGTCAGTGAGCTATTTATTTACAAAAGGGCCATTAACCACAAGCAACCACAAGGGAGAGTACCAGAGGCAGAACTATTAGCAGTGGCATTGTTTTTACCCAAAAGGACAAGGGGAACTCATGGTCACCAAAACCTAGAAGGAGGAGAGAACTGAGTGAGGATCACCTTATAAGGAGGAGGGACCACTGATATAGGGATCAGTCAACACAAGAACACTTTACAGGCGTGAATCAAGGGAAAAATACTTCAGCCTTACTCTCCCGTTCTCTTGATAGCGCTTCCACATTGGCTGAAACTGGCCAATACAAAGCCAGAGGTTGGTGAGCTGCCTGAGATAAAGTCCACAGGGGTTAGCTTCCTGGGTGACCTAGGGAGGGGGGATGGAGGGGGGGATCTTCAGAGACAAATGGAAGATATCATGAACATTTGTTTACAAATTAGGTGACATTCTACTTCGTGGATTCCCCTGGGGCAAGCCTCTCCACTCTTTCACTTTCCGCTCATTCACACTTACAACATGTTTGCTGATGCCCTTTGTGTCTCCACAGAGCCTCTTTGTGTCTCATATTGGCAGTGTGGCAACAGCAGAGAATTGATACCATTTGGCTGCGTGGAACCAGGAACTCTTCTTAAGGCAAAGATTTGGAGGACAGAGGAAGGAAATGATAAAGGAAACAGAAACGTCCCAAAGATGAAGGTTAAATGGTACCATCAGGAAGTATGAATCCTGAGCCTTGTTTTCTTCTTCCTCTTTATGAAGGCCTTTACATTAGTACTGAAAACAACAATGTGGGCACTGGTGGTTCAGTGGTAGAATTCTCGCCTCCTGTGTGGGAGACCCCGGTTCAATTCCTGGCCAATGTATCTCATGCACAGCCACCACCCATCTGGCAGTGGAGGCTTCTATATAGCTGTGATGCTGAACAGGTTTCAGCAGAGCTTCCAGACTCAGATGGACTAGGAAGAAAGACCTGGTGAGCCACTTCCCAAATCAGCCAATGAAGACCCTACATAACACAGCAGTCTGATCTGCAACCAGTCATGGTGTGGCACAGGAGTGGACAATGTTTTGTTCCACTGAGCATAGGATTGCCATGAGTCCAGGGCCAACTCAAAGGCAGCCAACAACAACAAAAACAATGATACCTTTTACATGCAGTGCTTTCAGGTTTACATGTACTACCTCAGCAGATCCCCTCAACAACCCTCTACGGTACACTGTACTATCATAGCAGTTTTACAGAGAGGCTAGGTGACTTGCCCAAGCTGGTGTTGATGAGACCACAGCTGGGGCTTCAAGTCCAGTTCTGCCTCCACCTGTGCTCTGCTGCCCTACCATCAGAAGACCTCTCAGGTCTGTCCTTGCTGAAGTTCTTGCTTTCAAGAGGCTGGGCATCTTGAAGGACAAACAGGGACAGGGAGAGGTGCTCACAGGAGCCTTTGAGAGTCCAGTGCCCCTCTGTTTTCTGCTGCCACATTCAGAATCATCAGCACCCTCTTCTCCTTTTCCTCTCTTCCTTCTTCTCTGCTTCAGATCTCTTCTACTGATTATCTATCAACTGCTTTCACTATTGCTCCCTCAAGTATTAACAGTACAAGCATAACTAGAGGGGAAATGTCCTATCTATACATGGCAAAACTATACTCATAATTTTGAATATTGTTCAACTCAGTTCAGTAAGTGTTTCTGTGAGCTCCACACTAGGAATTCAAAGCCAGGATTCAAGGACCTCTCAGTCTATTGGGACAAAGTGACACAAATTTACTCAATGCAGTGCGCTAAGGGCAAGAATGGAAGAAGGTAGCCATGGGGGTAGCACGGGGTGGAGGGGCTGGCTCTGGTGCAGGTGAGGGCACCAAGCCTTCCTGAAGGAAGTAATAATCTTAGCTAGGCTTTCCAGGAACAGAGACGATTTTGTGTGAGAGAGGTTGAGTTGGGGTAGGGGAGACAGATACACACCAAGTATTTTGAGCAGACGCACAGTCTGAGAAACAAATACAGAGGGGTGACACACATGCTGCTAAGGCTGCTCTCTAAGTCTCTTTCTTTATTTGAGGGGATGTAATTAAACCAATCTCTTTGTCATACAGCGATGGCTTGTTTGTGGCTGTGATACTAGAAATATGCCGTTGGTATTTTTTTTATTATGACTGAGTGAAAATGTACATTCCCATATAAATTTACATGCCCACCTATATGCAGCTTCCACTGCTCTCCCTGCTCTGTGACAGCACACTATTCCTCTCTGCTCCATACATGTCTCATCCTCCCAGCAGTCTCTTTTCCCCTCCTCTCCACCCACTCTCCTTCCTCCAGCCAGAGGTCAGCAGGACGATACCCTATAGATGCATAGAACCATAAAGTGCATCCAATACATGGTCACTCTGCATCGCCAAGTCCAATCCATTCAGGTCCAAAGAGTGGAACTTCGTTATGATTTATGGGCTAGGGCAGCATCAGGGCCAGGGGCCATGCTCCCAGGGGAACCCCAAAGCCGATGGACCATTGTTTTAGTCAGCTAGGCTGCTCTAACAGAAATACCACAGAGTGGATGGCTTTAACAAAGAAAGATTTATTCTTACACAGTCCGGTAGGTTGCAAGTCTATATTCAGGGTGTCCGCTCCAGGGGAAGACTTTCCCCTTGTCGGCTCTGGAGGAAAGTCCGGTATTGCATCAGTCTTTTTCCAGGGAGCGTCCTTACGCAAGAACCTCTGGTCTGAAGGACGCGCTCTGCTCCCGGTGCTGCTTGCTTGATGGTAGCGAGGTTCTCAAATTGTCCTTTGTTTCTTTTTCCTTTTATTCCTTGCAAGGTAAAAGCATTAAGGGTGGGGCAAGCCATACTCCAGGGAAACTCCCCCTACAGCAGGAATTTGCAGCCCCACCCTAATCCTTCAACATACAGGTTAGCAAAACCACACAATGGAGGACAGTCTCAAGATACTGGGAACCATATCCCAGCCATGTGGCTGCACACATTTTTGGGGGGACATAATTCCAACCATGACAACCATCAATTGCAATCTTTTAGTGGAGATCTCAGGGTGCATACCTTTTTATTCTTGTGTTGCCAGTGAGATTCAGCTTAGTGAGCTCCATCGCAGCTATCACTGGTGGTGGCCGGGCACCATCTCGTTCTTCCAGTCCCAAGTCGATATAGGCACCCACTCATGTGGGTCTCTCTATCTTCTGGGTTGTCTTTACCCTATGTCATTTTGGTTGTCGGTGATCATCTGTTCCTGTTGAGTTAGGACCATTTGCTGTGCCCTCAGGTGGCAGCTTGGCAGCTTTTAAGACCCCAGATGCCACTCACTAATGTGGGGTGCAGAGAGCCCTCTTAGCAAAACGCTAGTTGTGCCAATTGGCCTCGATTTCGCCAGAGAGCATGGTCCCCAGCCTGCTGCCCCAGCTACTCTGTCCTTGCAATATTGGATTAAGATGGAAGGAGTATTCAAGTTATGCTGAAGTCCACTTAATATTGTTCTTGTTTCCAATGTGTGCTATCACTGATTTCACCCAACCAAATTTCTACCAACTATCTACTCTAAACCCTCCCACCCTTGCCCTCCCTCCCTCCCCTCCTTGGCAGCCATCAAAGAGTCTTTTCTTCTATACATGAGTCTGTGTTTGAGATCTTATCATAAGGGTCTCATACAATATTTGTCCTTTTGTCGCTGACTACTTTCACTCAACATAATGTCTCCCAGTTGAAACCAGGTTATGAGATGTTTCCTGAAATCATCGTTATTCTTTATCATTGCATAGTGCTCCATTGAGTATATATACCATAGTTTACCTTTCCATCCCTCTGTTGTTGGGCATCTGGATTGATTCCATCTTTTTGCTATCGTGGATTGTGCTGTGATAAACATTCTTGTGCATGTGTCTGTTGGTGTGAAAGGCCTTGATTCTGTAGGATATATTCCAAGTAGTGGAATTACTGGGTCAAATGGTATATCTATATCCATTTTTTAAGGAAGCTCCAGATTGCTTTCCAAAGAGGCTGGACCATTTTGCAACCCCACCAACAGTGTAGGAAAGTTCCACTTTCTCCACAGCCTCTCCAGCATTTGTTTTGTGTTTTTTGGATCATGGCCAACCTTGTTGGGGTGAGATGGTATCTCACTGTAGTCTTGATTTGAATTTCTTTAATAGCTAAAGATCGTGACCATGTCCGCATGGGTTTTTTAGATGCCTGGAACTCCTCTTTAGAGAAATGTCTGTCTATCACCTTTGCCCATTGCTTAATTGGATGATTTATCTACTTCTTATTGATATTTTGTAGTATCTTATAGATTATAGAGATCAGGTGTGCCGTTGGTATTTCTAATACTAGCAGGGTTACCCATAGTGGACAGGTTTCAGCAGACAGACTAGGACAGATTAGGAAGAAAGGCCCAGTAATAGACTGAAAATCAGCCAATGAAAACCCTATGGATCACAACAGAATATTATTTGATGTAGTTCTGAAAGATGAGTCCCTAAGTTAGAAGCCATTCAAAATACACAGTGGTATAGCGATTTCATCACATCAGTGATCATGAAGATGGCACAGAACCGGGTAACTTTTTATTCTGTTGTACATGGGGTCACCAGGAGTCAGAATCCACTCAACAGCAACAAACAACAACTAAATTCAACATTCCCTTATATTAAACTGATGCCAAGCCAAGTGCCATCGAGTCGGATCCGACTCATATTAAACTGATAGATCTACAACAATACCTCTCAAACCTTCTGTGGTGAAGGACCAAATATATGTATTTGATTTCTGCCCATCATAGACTAGATGACTACTGTGGCGCTCACGCCATATGCAATTCATTATGGAAGTCTGAACTGATCTATTTCCTGTTTGTCAAGAGTCCAGTGATCACACACCTTGAAATTTACAGTAAAGTCAAGATGTTTCAAGTTTTTGAAATACTTATTATCTATGTTTATCTCACTGTGGACCATCACTGGTCCAGGAACCACACTCTGAGTAGTGCTGGTCTATAAAATAATGAGTCCCTTATAGAGAAGAACCATGTCTTTTCATTTTATCCATCCTTGTGCATGCCTCCAACCTCTTAGCAAGACCACCCGAAGGAAATTCTCCTTGTTCAGAAAGGGATGCACAGTTGTTAATTAGCTAGTGTTTGCCCAGTATTTTGAACACTGAAAACTCTGCCAGTATTAAGTACTATTACTGTTACTAGCCTGATGTCCACTATGGTGGGTATCATTTAATTAGAACTGCATAATAGGCAAATCCGCCTTAATTGGCTGGGATGTGGCTAAGAAAGCATTTCACGTCTGCACTCTGTGTTCTCTGCTCTGTGGCCATCACATTCCCTGGCAATGGGTCATTTTGGAGACCTTGGGCAGAGTTCAGGGAAGGTTATCTGGCTACTGATTAACACTTAATTAGTACCTTTTTCATGTAGCACAGCAGTGACCTTGTAAATTTAAAATTTTCAGGGGACCACTTAATGTGGAATTAAAGTACAAGTGCAATATTTAAGATGCATGAAATTGTTTTACGCATTACAGCATTAACTAGCTCTTAATTTATTCAGTGCATGCCAGGGAAGGGCAATTAAAGTAGAGCAGGAGGAAAAAATTATAGATCTCTGTGTTGTCCTGTCTTTTCCTCTAACTATGCTTTTGCTACATTCATATCTCAACTCTTGTTCTAGATTTAGGAGTAACTGGTAAATTCTGAAGCTTGTTTCCTCCCACAAGAAGTGACATTACCTTTAAATGGAAGTCATCTCCAGTCAGTGTCTCTCTCCAAGGCCTAGGGATCTACCCTGGCTTCAGGGATTGGTCCAGGGATGGGCATATAACACAACTAGAGCCAATGAAATGTCAAGAGACACTTGCTGGGACCTTATAGGAAGCAATACTAGCAGTCTCTTCCTTCATAACCGTTGGAGGGAGTCCTGGTGTGGTGATGTGAAGATGTGAGGTCTGGAACTGTGGCAGCTATTTTGCAAGCTGCAGGGCAGCCCCTCTGTGGAATCTGGGGAGGAATCCAACATAGTGGAAGGCAGAATAGCCAGATAAAGAGAAACTCAATTTGGGGAGATATTGTGGGAGACACTGGATTGAGACTTACCTAAAGCTAGTCATACCTATGGACTTCTAGATTACTTTGGAGCCTACAAACATACTTCATATTCCTACCTCCATGTTTTTTATCCATGCTGCTCCCTTTTTCTTCTATAGAGTTGCTGTGAGTCAGAATCAGTTCAATGACATTGGGTTTAGTTTGGTTTTTGGTTTTCATCTTTGAAGGCTAAGTTCAAATGCTGCCCAAGCAAGAAGCTTTCTTGATCTGAACCATATTCAGGATTGTTGGCACTACGCCCCCCTCCTCTGGAATGCTAATGCCCCTATTTGAACTTCTTCAAGGAGCACAACTGCTCTGGAAAGAGAGAAGCTGCATATGTGACTGTCTCCATCTGCCCAGCAAGGACCTAAGCTCTCATTCTGGCTTACAGCATTTGTGTCACACCAGTACACAGAGTTCTAGGAAGGAGTGTTAACAACACTAGAAAGAAGAGGAGAAAGCATGTATGAGAATCTGATCTTCCTAACTAGAACCAGATAAAATAGGAAGTGGGTAAATGCTGCAGCTGGGTGGATTCCTGCACCACTGCACCTGCTAGAGGCACATAAGGCCTTCAGATATGAAGGAGGAGGAGTTATGGATACAAGCCAATTACAAATATTCACCTATTTCTTCCTCTTTTGAGGCTGTCTGGATGGCCCAGTTGTGCTCCACTAAGGTTAGCAGTTCAAATCTACCCAGCAGTACCTCAGAAGAAAGGCCTGGTGATCAGCTTCCATTAAGATTACAGCCAAGAAAACCACATAGAGCAGTTTTACTCTAACACATGGGGTTACCATTGGTTTTAGTCCCTCTGTTTATAACTTCCATATAGGGGTACTGTTCCCATGTACAGAGTCTGGTGCTAGGAAAGTAAAATTCTCCCTGTCACCTCCTCTTCACCACCCCCATCCCTCTGAGCTGCTCAGATTCCCCTTCAGGAGTCGGCTTGCTGCCCAGCTGCTGAAAGTGTGGTTCGCTGACAGCTTGGGCATCCACCTCAGCTCTCCAGATGAGGTCAAGACCTTCGTGTGATGGACTCTGGCCAATGGCTGAGCCAGGTGGTGGGCCTGGGGTTTGGCTGTTTTCCCTTAACTTGGGGCTCCTCTAATGGGGCCCCTTTGTTCAGGGCTCTTGTGGGCTTGCTGAGACTTTGCCAGATTTGCCTCACAGTCTACTGGCCATCCCTACCTCATCCACAGCCTCCTTTTTCCCTTCTTTGCTTCCTTATAAATATTTTGCACCCAAAACTCCATCCCAGTGTCTGCTTCACAGAGAACCCAACTGGTGGTGTCTCCTCCTCCTAAAAACTGCTGTAGGGCATGTATTCTGCCATTTTTTCCATTCATTTATGTACACATGTGCTTATATATCACATTAACATTTCTGATCATTTCTTTTTTACATTAATGGGATTGTACTGGGTGACTTGTGTCTATAATTTTTTTAAAATTAACACATCTTCATGCACCTCAGATATCAGTGCCCATAGGTCACTATGAGATGGGGGCTGATTTGACAGGAGCTGACAACAACATACTGACGGACATTTGGGTTGCTTCTATTTTGCATTGTTAATAATAATGCTTCTAGGAACCTGCTATAAACTGATTTCCCATAACAATAATAAGCTGAGCACTATTCCAGTCAGTATAAACCATGCACAAGAAAAGGCTAAAAGAGCACCTAGCATTGGCAAGGTTGAACAGTTTATTTTATTCCTGAAGGCTCCAGAATACTTTGGCACGTGAGCCCTTTCTGGGCAAACGTTAAGTGCTAAATGCGCTGTGTTACTTGGGTCAGACGTAAGAAAGAACTTCTTGCAAACCAAACCAATTCCATAAATCAATTCAGACTCACAGTGACCCTATAGGACAGAGCAGAACTGCCTCATAGGGTTTCCAAGGCTGTTATTTTTACAGAAAAAGACTACCACATCTTTCTTCCATGGAGCAGCTGGTGGGTTTGAACTGCCCCATTTTTGGTTAGCAGCCAAGCTCTTAAGAACTATGCCACCAGGGCTCTAAGTAAGTCCTCTGTGAATAACCCTATCCCTAAGGTACCTTTAAAACACTGTTGTCAACCACCACCACTCCTGTGCACTGATTCCCACAGAGGGACTAAGGCAAGGCAGCCGGCAGCCTATTGGCTTAAGACTTAAGGGATCTAAACTCACCAGGGCCTGGTCCCGCCCCCTTGAGAAGGAGGACAAGAGGTTCCCTCTGGGCAGCACAGTCCCCCACAGACAGCTCACATCATCCTCACCTGAGCAAGGAGGAGGGAAGAAGGAGGAGGGATGGGGATTACGCCCTCTCTGTTGCCCTGGGGCTCTGGGCCAATGACTTGGGGCATCCTGGTGGAAGCAGGCCCAGGTTTCCAGCTGCCTGCTGGGAGCTGGAGCCTGTCAGCTCGAGCAGCAGACAGGGGAGATGTTGCTGACACAAAACCCCAGGGGAGTCCATGGAGGAGCTGGGCTGTCATTACTTATTAACAATGGGCCTGATCCCCAGTCAGGCAGGCCCAGAGAAATAGCCTGTGGGGAGGCTAGCTCCCTGCTACTAGGTGGATTAGCACTTTCAGGGCAGGAGGGAGCCTTTTGGGGGGTTTGGGGGGTGTCAGTTGTCACATTTTTGCATGTAAGAAGGGCCATTCTTCACATATTAGACACTCGCTCTGTTCTTCATCGTTCCCTCCCCCTCTCTGGGTCCTCTTTCTTATGTCTGTTGTCCTTAAGGTTTTAAGCTGACAAACCCACAGATGTAAGAGATGCTGCTCATAGGATAAAAGGAAGATTCCAGAATGCAGGCAGCTAGAGAAACCTAGGTCTAATGCCCTCTGAGAGGGTGTGTAGGGACCAGAGAAGGAGATAGCAGATCTTCAAGGGAAGGTCTGCAAACACTGGACTCTCAAGCTGGTTATTGCCTCTTACTCTCTCATTGAAGCCTCCTTGGATTGAATCCCAGCCTGATTTGTCCAACTGCACAATGTCAGGTGAGCAGGTCGGTTTCCCAGGGAAGCTGGCACTGAGACAAAGATTAGCAGGCAGGGATCAACACGTGGGGAAGGGAAGGCAGGAGACAGGAATGGGCAGAGGGAGAAACTAAATCACAGTGCAGGTAGGCCGCGGGGTAAGGCCTCAGGTGGTCCCACAGAAAGTTCTAGAATTAGGTAACCCTCTGGAGTTGTTCACATTTGGGGTGGGGGAGGTGGTGGACTTTTGTGGCCCCATGTTGACCAACCACTGGCTGTGGGCTGCCCCTGCAGCCTGAAGGACAGGTGAACCAGGGTTCTGATGTACCCTCTCTTCCAGATATATGAGTTTCTCATCACATCCGGGACATTCCTCATCCAGTTTGCCCCTTGGCTGTGGAGCAAGATGTCTCCTTTCCCACAGATGCTAGCCTGGCCTCCTTTCTTGCTGCAGCTCCTCCCTTCCCAATCATCCTTCCACCTCTCCTGTCAGCCCTCCTCCATTTCCTCCTCCTGTCCCTCTTCCCAAACTGCCTCTCACCCCTCCTCCCCACAGAGGTTTTCAGAGTTGTAAAGACACCCAGACAGGAGAGTCAGTGCATGTTTACAAGGCAGTAGAAGTGCCCTGCCATGGCTGTCTTGCTATAAAACACTTTGTAATCTGTAAAAAGCTAGCTGAACCCCTTCTTTTTACCCCCCTCTATAACTGGGTGGTTCCAGACTTCACCACAAGGGGTGCTAAATCCTCATCAGCTGTTCTACTTCACTGGTGACGACAAGAAGTAGGAAATGTACAACAGTTATTTGGTCTGTAATTGAAAGTAAATTCTGTGTGGCTCATTTGGTATGTATACATGTATGTGTGTGTTAGTTTTCTCTGCCCTGGGAGAGGAGAGCTGGCCTAATTGGGGACATATGTTCAAGGGTGATCAGTTGTGTCAGAAGTCCATACTCCTGAGTCTACCACAACCCATGCTTCAATCAGCACTAGAGATTTTACTTATTAGCATAAGAGACCTTAGAAATGAGTTCTCACTGGTGAAACTAGCGGTGTTCAAGACGCTTGCATTGTCTAGAAGTAGGAGCAGTGTTCCAGCCTTTGGGGAACAGTGTAAAAAACTCTATTATACCCAACAGTGGCACCCTGGGCTGGGTTCCTAGGTGGTCCTGTGTGCATCAAGCTGATGATTTGGTGGTATATGCATGAGTCAGACTAGAAGGGTAGAGAATCCTGATGCTAGAAGTGTTCTTTGCCTCAGGTAAACCTTTCCTGCAAGATGCTATTGGAGCTTTTCAAAGGATGGAGGTAGACCTTTGTGGAACTCACAGAACAAGTTACGTGGCTGCTTTGTGCATCTTGCTTAGAACTTGGCTTGAAGACTTCCCCTCACAGTAACCCGGTAACCTAGTTGTGAAGAACACACTGGAGCTCTCTCTCACCTATTGCTAATTACTAGAGGCTAAAGAGTCCCAGTGATGTGATGGTTAGCAGATCAAACCCACCCAACAGCTCCATGGGAGAAAGACTTGGTAATCTGCTCTCACAAGTATTTTAACCCAGAAAACTCTATGGGGGCAGTTGTTAGACATACAGGGGGTGGTCAGTCATGAGTTGAAAACTGAGTCTGTGGCACCTAACAAACAACACTAATACCAACCAAAAAGAACCTGGTACTAGCATTCCAAGACCAAATTGGCTTAGGTCAATTCACAATACCTAAGACCCCACATTGAATCCTCTCTAAAGCCTTGGTCAGCTGTGAAGTCCAACTTCCCCACATGAATAACCACTGTCTGCCTCAATTGTTTCATTCATATAATAGGGCCCTAATACTCACGTGTCCTTGGTCACACTGTATCCATCGGGAAGATCTGCTGAAACCTGTTCAGCACCATAGAGCCACCCAAGCCTCTGCTGACAGATGGGCGATATCTGTGTATGAGGTGCATTGGCCCAGAATCAAACCTCAGTCCCTCATCTGGAAGGCATCACTGCCACCACACTGATGAGTAGGTAAGGTTAAGTGTGCACACCTGACGGCTCCGAATGCTGGTCGCCAACAAAGGAAAGGAAACAGGGTTGTGAGCTATAAACCCTGCGCAGTGGGGTCAAAGTCAGTGGTTCGGATGGGTTCTAAGCTAATGAGAATGTGCTCACCTTAGAGCACAGTATTGATTCTGAGTGTCTTGCAGCCCTTTTGGTTGACAAAATATTTTCACTTTCAAATCTGGTTGGACATTTATAGCCATGTTGTAACTGGGTGCAAGCTGCATCTCCATGGGTTTACCAATAACCATCCCCTCTCCTTGTTGCTTGTTGCCAAAACCCTAGTTTTGTTGATATTGAGTGTCAATATGTTCATGGAGCGTGGGCTCAATCTCAAGAGTTGAATCATAGTCACTCTCAGCCAGTTGTGGCACAAACATCAGTCTCTGGTGATTCAGTTAAGAGGCATTCCTGCCCTGGTCAATAAAATCTAATGGTGGCCCTAGTAAGGGAGTTTGGGGAAATATTTTTCTCCCTGAGAAAAGAAAGATGCTGGAGAGGACTGTTATCTATACCACCATCACTCATCCACCTCCTTACTGCCTTTGAATGCAAGTGTAAGGATATGAGATGTTGAAGCAACAACGGCCAGGCACTACAAGCCCCATTTAATAGTTGAGTAAGCTAAACCTCAAAGAGGTTGGGTCATAAAGTTAGTTAATGACAGAGCGGGGCCTAGAATCCAGGGGTTTCAATTTTATTTCAAAACAAAAGCAAACTCACTGCTGTCTGCTCTGACTCATAGCAACCCTAGAGGTCAGAGTAGAACTGCCTCCATAGAGTTTCCAAGGAACACCTGATGGATATGAACTGCCGACCTCTTGGTTAGCAGCTGTAACAGTTAACCACTACACCACCAGGGTAGGGGTCTTTTTTTAATGTCTCTCAACTCTATAGAATCTTTAAGAATCTTCAGTCCCCCTCAGGGTAGAGGGTACCAATGGCTACACTCAGTGACTCTGCCTCCCTGACCCCACACAAGCCAGAGCAGTTTGGCCTTTATCTGATTTATTCTATTGGCTTCTTACTAACATTCCATTGGAAACTAAACATTGCCACCAGTCGGAAACATTATAAGACTAAAACATTTGAAAACCACTGCCCTATCCTTTGGAGCCCTGGTGGTACAGTGGTTAAGTTCTATGGCTGTTAACCAAAAGGTCAGCAGTTCGAATCTACCAGCAGCTCCTTGGAAACGCTATGGAGTAGTTCTACTCTGCCCTATAAGGTTAGCATGAGTTGGAATCGACTCGATAGCAATGGGTTTTGGTTTGTTCCTATCACTTACCCTTTGTCATATATTGAATTGTGTCCCTGCTAAAACTGTGTGTGTTAATTTGGCTGGGCTTTGACTCCCAGTATTGTATGATGTTCCTGTATGTTGTAAACCCTGCCTCTATGATGTTAATGAGAGAGGATGGGTGGCAGTTGTGCTTGTTGGGCAGGACTCCAGGTGTGGGACTGTATTGTGTATTGGGGCAGCCTTTTGGGATATAAAGGAAAGGGAGGCAAGCAGAGAGTTGGGGACCTCATATCACCAGGAAAGAAGCCGTGCTTGGAGGTGACAGTGTCCTTTGGGAAGGACCAGGGGTCCCTGTGTCCCAGAAGCTCCCATTCCAGGGGAAGACCGATGACAAGGACCTTCCTCCAGAGACAACAGAGAAAGCCTTCCCCTGGAGCTGATGCCCTGAATTTGGACTTTTAGTCTACTGGACTGTGACAGAATAAAATTTCTCTTTTAAAAGCCACCCACTTGTGCTATTTCTGTTACAGCAGCACTAGATGGCTAAGATACACTTCAATTAACAATGGTGGCCAGCTCTTTGCATCACCAGAGGAAGAATTACAAAGATTTCTTTTCTAAGAGGAAACATAAAGGGAGTATTTTCTTTCCTAGAGTGAAGTCCAGAGATCCTAGCAAGCTGCTCATTTACATGTGCACACATACAACATACAGCCACACACACACAAATGCACTTCTGAAACATATGCATACAGACACCCTGCTCACTTTATTTTTCATCCTATTAGGCTCTTCCAAGTTGTAAGGCACAGAGACACAACGAGGTTATCACAGGTGCTGGCATTTACAGCACCCCTGGAAGGCAGAGCATGAACAATAGCTCCTGCCTTCGTTCCAGAAATGGCAGTAGCCACCACCGGACTCATGATCTGGTCTTGTCCTTGGCTGTTCTCAACTCCAGAGCTGCCCCCATTCCCAGAGCTAGCCCTCCCTCTGCTTCTACTTCTCCTTATCAGAGTGTCTAGCTAGAATTTGAAAGGTTTTCCCACAGCAGACACAACATGGTAGATGCACCAGTCTTGCTGGGGTGGACAGCGTTCTCAACTCAAAACACCGTATGTCTTTCCGGGGTGCAGATGCCTGATCCAGCCAATGGTGAGCAAGGTAACGAGTCAACTGACACAAAACACAAGTGGTAACTTATGCAAAAGAAACCTGATTCCCCTCAAAATGGGGCTGTGACCATTGCCAAGTGTCTGTCATGTAATCAGCCCTGTTGCAGCCTCCTGGGAAGAACTGAAGAACTTCTTTCCTTTCCCTCCTCTCCTACTCTATGCCCTCCTTCCTCTCCTCTCCCTTCCTTTCTTTCATTTAGTAAATATTTCCTCTATAACCACTGTTTCGCCATGAGTCGGATCTGACTCAAAGGCACTTGGCTAACCACTGTTTCAGCTGTCAATTATTGTATAATCAACAACCCCAAAGTTTAGTGGATTAGAAAACTCTTATTTGTATATATAAAAAACAACAAAACCCATTGCTGTCAACTCCAAGTCACAGTGACCCTCTGAACAGAGTAGAACTGCCCCATGGAGTTTCCAAGGTGCATCTGGTGGATTTGAATCACTGACCTTCTGGTTAGCAGCTGTAGCATGTAACCACTATTCCACCAGGGTTTCCCTTGTATATATAGTGTATGTATCTATGTGACTGCATGCACATATATTCATACACATAATAAAACACATTTGTGAATACTTCTTAGACATAACCACAGACCTCATGGGATTGGCTTTCTGAGTTGGAAGGATTAGAACCATAGTCATCTCGTGGAACCCCTTGGCCAACTGGCATAACACAGTTTATAAAGTTATGTTCTGCATCCTAGTTTGATGAGTAGTATCTGGGGTCTTAAAAGCTTGTGAGCAGATATCTAAGACAGCTATTGGTCTCTACTCATCCAGAGCAAAAGGTAAAGAAGGAAACCAAATCTAAAAGAAGAAACCAGTCTACAGGACGAATAGTCTACATGAACTACATAGTCATCTATCCTGAGACAAGAACTACATGATGTCCAGTTACAACTACTGACCATTCTAATCAGGGTCACAATAGATGGACCCTGATAGGAATGGGATAAAAAAACGTAGAAGAGAATCTCAAATTCCTAAAATAACTCCAAAATCTAGACTTAGTGGACTAGTTGAGACCGGAGGGCTCCCTAAGACTACTGCCCTAAGTTACTCTTCAAACCTGAGCTAACAAACCTTGAACCAACACTTGAGGTCACCTTATAGCTAAATAACAGACTGGCTCACAAAATAATGAATAACATCTGTAAATACTGTGCTCCTTTTAAAAAATCTCCTATATGAGAACAGTCAACAATTACTTTAAAACAAAGATTAGAATGCAAGGGGGTAGGGAAACTAACAGAAATGGAAAAACTGTTACAAAAATAATGAGAATGTTCATATGTTGTAAAAAATGTAACCAAGGTCACCAGACAAGTTGTACAGAAATTGTTGAATGGGAACCTAAACTGCTGTGTAAACCTTCACTGATAAAAACAATAAAATATGTGGACCTTTAAAAAGTCTTTATATCACACAATTTTGGGAGTGAGGAGTTCAGCTGGGTGATTCTTTTCCTTGTAGTATCAATTAAGATCATTTAGTGGCATTCTGCTGATGGGTGGGCTGGCTCTGGAAGGTCTAAGATGATTTCACTTATGTATCTAGTGTCTTGTCAGGTGTTGTAAGTTGAAATGTGTACCCCCCCCCCCCCGGTTTTAGTCAGCTAGTGCTGCTCTAACAGAAATACCACAGAGCAGATGGCTGTAACAAAGGAAGGTTTAGTCTTACACAGTCCGGTAGGCTACAAGTCCAAATTCAGGATGTCCACTCCAGGGGAAGGCTTTCCCTTTGATGGCTCTGGAGGAAAGTCCTTCTGTTGCATCAGTCTTTGTTCAGGGAACATCTTGGCGCAGGAACCTCAGGTCTGAAAGACCGCTCTTTTCCCAGTGCTGCTTTCTTGGTGGTGTGAGGTTCCCAATTCTCTGCTTGCTTCCCTTTCCTTTTATTTCTTGTAGGATGAAAGGATTAAGGATGGTGCAAGCCATACGCCAGGAAAACTCCCTTTACAGTGGAGCAGGGAGGTGATTCTATGAAGGGATTTACAGTCCCACCCTAATCCTTCAATGTACAGCACAGGGAAATCACAAAACGAAGGACAATCATGAAATATTGGGAATCATGGCCCAGCCACATGGCTACACGTATTTTGGGGGGGACAGAATTCAATCCATGACCCCCCCCACCAAAAGGTATGTTGAAATCTGAATCCCTGGAACCTGTGAAGGTGACCTTATTTGGAAATAGGGCCTTTGAAGACATTATCAGTTATGAGGTCATATGGGAATGACATCAAACAAATCCACTGCTGTCAAGTTGAGTCCAACTCATAGCCACGGTACAGGACTGAGTAGAACTGCCCCACAGAGTTTCCAAGGAGTGCCTGGTGGATTTGAAATGCTGACCTTTTGATTAGCAGCCATAGCACTTAAGCACTCCACCAGTGGGGTTTCCATATTGAGATGGGGTGGGTCCTGATCCAGTCTGAGTGATGGCCTTATAAAACAGGACAAGTGGCACAGGGACACACAGAAGGAAGATGGCCATGTGGGAATGGAGGCAGAGACCAAAGCAGTGCAGCTATGTGCCAAGGAGTACCACAGATGTTAGAACTACTGGAATCTAGGAAGAGGCAAGGAAGGATCCTCCTCTGGAGCCCTCAAACAAACATGGCCCCACCAACACCTTGATTTCAGACTTTTCTCTGAAACTGTAAGAGAATAAATCTGTTGCTTTAAGCCACTCAGTTTGTGATACTTTGTTATGCCAGACCCAGAAAATTAATACAGAAGACAAGGCTAGAAGATTGGGCTCATTGGGCCACTTGCCTTCCTCCTGTGGTCTCAGGGCCTCTCCCTGTGGTCTGCCTAGTAGGTGAACCAGACATCCTGCATGGCAGCTCCAAGAGTGAATGTTTCAAGAGACAGAAAACCAAAGTTGCCAGTCTTTGAAGGGCTGAACTCCCAAACTGGCACAGCATCACTTCTGCCACAGTCTATTGGTCCAAGAAGTCACAGAACACAACCAGATTGAAGTGAGGGGACTAAGAGTCCCTCCTCCCGGTGGGAAGAACGTTAGAAAGAAAGAAAGAAAATTGGTGGCCATCTTTAATCTGCCACTTTGGTATTTTCTGGAAATTGTGAGAGATGCTCTTGAATTAAAAACAAAATAACATGGTCTTTGCATCTTGCTCCTGTTTGAGTCCCTGTCTGGGATAAGCGTTCCCATTTTCTTAAGTTACAGGACAGATTTTCTTCTACATTGTTATCAGTGTGTGCGTTGAGGGGGAGACAAGTTGAGATGGAACATAGAAACTGGGTGAGTCAGAGCTGCTCTCAGGAGGCAATGTAGGGTGGGGGTTAAGAACCAGGAGGGAAGCAACTGCAGCCAGATGAGGAGAAGCAGAGAAGAAAATACTGTTGCCAGTTGTTGTGGGAAGGGTTATCTTGAGGTTGTCTTTGTCTAGGTTCCCCCTAAAAGGAGGTCTGGATACAAAGATTTGGGTGGAGGTAGTTTATTTGGAAGAGGGTCCCAGAAAGTACTGGTAAGAGGGTGGGGAACTGAGAAATGGAAGGAGAGGGAGCCAATAATGGGTGCTCTAGAAGCAGGAATGTTCTCCAGGTGGTACAAATGATTAATGTTCTCAGTTGCTAACTGACCAGTAGGAGGTTCATGTCCATCCAGGGGCCCCTCAGAAGAAAAGCCTGGGAACTTACTTCTGAAAAATCAGCACATGACATCATGGAGTCATCGTGAGTTGGAAACTGCAATGGCAACTGGGGCTCAATCCCGCAGGGACTCTCTGGAAAACCGTGGGAAACATGCCACAGAGTTGTGGCACTGAAGAGCAGGGCTGCTGCGGGGCTTGCACTAACTTCCTTCCCTCATGGATTAAGAGTTGTCCCTAGGGTGTTAACTCCCTAACACTTTGGCCACTCTGCCAATGACCATCACAGGGAACAGTCACTCCATCCAGTAGCTGTCTATATGTAACCTCCAGGGTGGGTCAAGGGGGTGAGGACAGATCCCTGAAACTGCCTTCTGAGACATTCATGATGACAATATGCATTCCCTTTGCAATGAATCTGCACAAGTCCTCTGCTTGCACACCTCCAAGGGGCACCCGTCTCATGGTCTTCTACGTGAATACCATGGAACGCAGCAGCCCTGAATGTTCCATGTAAATGCTTCTTCCACCTTCCTATGACTTCTTCATTCAAACCTGCGTGGCTCCATGAGATGTCAGAACTGCTCAAGTAGATCCCACCTTCACCCCCAACTGTATCAAACTAGTCCAGGGAGGCTGACATCATCCACCTTTGTTGCTATCTGCATCCTGTAGAAATCCTTCTCTCTTCCTCCTCCCTCTCTCCCTCCCCGCTCCTTTCCCCTTTCACTCCCCACCAGGAAGCTCCAGTAAGCCCCCGTCTCCCAAGGCCCTTTATTGGCCTCACGACATGGTCATGATTACTGATCCTCTTGAAGCTCTATCAGCATTGGGTTCCCAGGGAGTCCCTCTTGGTCTTCTCAGCCCCACTTACTGGCCTCAGGAACCAAGACCAAAGGCCATATTGCTACTGCAAGGGGATTCCAAACCTCACAGCCCACAAATGCTTTTGGTGCAAGCAAATACTCTCTGGGAAACATGAATAAAGACACTGGCAGGGACAGCTGACATTTGCAGTTAGCCCTTATTTGTCTCCTTGCAGCACGGAGTCCAGGAACAAGGGAAAGGAAGCATCTTTAGAAGCATAGACCAGCCCCTGTGGCCTCCTTTCATGTCCTTCCACTCTTAAGAAACTCAAGGAGGTACTTTGTCCACTGAGGCCATATCAGTTTAGCAAGTTTGTTCATCTTTTACGGGCTCCATTTGTCCCTACCACTAAGTGTATCTCTCCTGCCCTCATGGTTTTCTCACCTCAACTCCCAGCCATATAAGTAGCAGAAAGGGTACGGCATGCCAAGCCCTGCACCTGTTCTCTGCAGTCTCCTAGCTGTGTGAATCCAAGAAAGTGACTTGATCTCTCTGAATCTCTGTTTCTTCGTTTCTGATCATCTTTCAGGCCTCTTTGACTCTAGCAAGCTGTGATTTATGATTCCATGAGGAACGAGTGGGCTGATGTGTATCGTATAAATGGAAAGCTTTCACATAGTTATGACTGTTCTGAGCCCCTGGGTGGTGGAAATGGTTAATGTGCTTGGCTGCTAATCGAAATGTTGGTGGTTTGAGTCCACTCGGAAGTAGCTTGGAATAAAGGCCTGGAGACCTGCTTCTGAAAGATCAGTGAAAACGCTCTGTAGCAGTTCTTCTCTGACACATATGGAATGACCATAAATCAGAGTGATTCAACGGCACCTGGTTTCTGATCGTGCAGAGCACTCCGTAAGAAGCAGCCTCAATCTTAATTTATTCTCTTTACATAGCAACCCTCACCCTGCGCACCCACCCTCTGCCTAAGTACCACAAGCAGGATCTCAGTGTCCTCAGCTACTCCACAAAATCCTGCTTCTCTTGTCTTCTCTAGGTGCCCCCTGCCTCCTAGCTCCATCTGTATGCCCTAAGATAGCTCAGGCCAGGAGTGGGCGAGCCTGGGAGACTCCACTAGCCAGTTCAGGCCCACACTCTCTCTACTTATTCTCTTGTGTGTGTAGACAATGAGGTCCTTTGGTTCTAGGAGACAGAATTATTTGTAGGCTGTCTCTTTTATTTACTTATTTTTTAAATTGTGATTAATTAAATACGCATGTCTGCCTACCTGCAGCTCCTTCTGCTCTCCTTGCCCAGTGACAGCACATGCCTCCTTTTCATTCTATATATGTCATATCCTCTTAACAATCTCCTGTCCCCTCCTCTCCACCTCTCCTCTCCCTTGTAGTAAAGAGGCCAGCATTCTATAGATGCATAGATGCATAAAGTACACACACCATATGGTCATACTGTGTCCCTGAGTCCGGTCCATTCCTGTCTGAATAGCTGACCTCAGTAATGTTTTCTGGTCAGGGGCAGCAGCAGGTCTAGGGGCCATGCGCTCAGGGGAACCCCTAGGCCACCGGACCATCAATTGTGGTCTTTTAGCAGAGTTCTTGAGGTGCACCCCTCTCTCTCTCTCATGTTGCCACTGGGACTTGACATTATGTGACCCATCACAGCTGTCTTTGGTGGTGGCCAGGCACCGTCTGGTTCTTCTGGTCACATGTTGATACAGTCACCCATTCACATGAGTCCTTCTGTTTCCTGGGCTCTTTTTCCCTCGTGTCTTTATTGTTCTTGGTGATCATCTGTTCTGGATGAGTTGGGACAATTTGGTGTACCTCAGATGGCAGTTGGCTAGCTTTTAAGACCCCAGATGCCACTCATCAATATAGGGTGCAGAAGACTCTCTTAGCAATAGGCTAGTTATCCAGTTGGCCTCAAGGTCCCTTGAGAGCATGGTCCCCAGACCCCTGCCCCTGCTACTCTGTCCTTGTAATATTGGGTTAAGACTGGAAGAGTTTTCAAATTATGTTGAAGTCCAGTTAAACTGACCGTCTTTCTACTGTGTGCTGTCACTGCTTTCACCCAACCAAATTTCTATCAACTGTCTAATCTATGACCAACCATCTCCCTCCCTCCCCTCCCTTATAGCCATCAAACAGTCCTCTTTTCTATACAGGAGTCTATTTTTAAGTTCTTATAGTAGGTAGGGGTCTCATAAAATATTTGTCCTTGTGCCACTGACTGATTTTACTCAGCATGATATCTTCCAGTTGAAACCAGGTTATGAGATGCTTCCTAAAAATCATCATTGTTCCTTATCTTTGCATAGTGTTCCATTGAGTATATGCACCACAGTTTGTTTATCCACTCATCTGTTGTTGGGCGTCTGGGTTGATTCTATCTTTTAGCTATTGTGGACTGTGCTGCAATTAACTTTCGTGTGCATGTGTCTATTCATGTGACCGCCCTTGACTCTGTAGGATATAGTCCAAGTAATGGGATTACTGGGTCAAATGCTATATCTCTTTCCAGCTTTTTAAGGAACTGCCAGATTGCTTTCCAAAGAGGTTGTACCATTTTGCCATCCCACCAGCAGTGTAGGAAAGTTCCAATCTCTCCACAGCCTCTCCAGCATTTGTTGTTTTGTGTTTTTGGATCATGGCCAATCTCGTTGGGGTGCGATGGTATCTCATTGTAGTTTTGATGTGGATTTCTCTAATAGCTAATGATCATGAGCATTTCCTCATGTGTCTTTTGACTGTCTGGATGTCCTCTTTGGTGAAGTGTCTGTCCATCTCCTTTGCCCATTGCTTAATTGGGTTATTTAGCTTTTTCTTGCTGATATTTTGCAGTACCTTGTAGATTATGGAAATCAGATGTTGATTCGACATGTAGTTGCCAAATATTTTTCCCATTCTATAAGTAGTCTTTTAATTCTTTTGATAAAGTCTTTGGATGACCAAAAGTATTTGATTCTCAGTGTTCCCATTTATTTATTTTCTTTTCTGTTGATCGTGCTTTGTCAGATTTTGAAGCCTGTCTAAGCTGTGTATTAAAGCTTCCATTGTTGACCATATTTTTTCTTGCATGATCTTTATCGTTTTAGGTTTGATATTTAGGTCTTTGATCCATTTTGAGTTAGTTTTTGAGTGAGGTGTGAGATATGGGTCTTGTTTCAATTTTTTCAAGACAGATACCCAATTTTGCCAGCATCATTTGTTAAAGAGACTGTTTTTACCCCAGTTTACTATCTTAGGGGCTTTGTCAAATATCAACTGTTCATAAGAGGATAGTGGCATCTCTGGGTCTCAGCTCTCTTCCATTGATCTATATGTCTCTTTTTGAACCAGTACCAGGCTATTTTGACTACTGTGGCAGTGTAATAGGTTCTAAGGTCAGGTAGTATGAGGCCTCCCACTGTGTTCCTCTTCTTCAGTAGTGTTTGTTTATCTGCAGTTTCTTCCCCTTCCAAATAAAGTTGGTGATTTGTTTCTCCATCTCATTAAAAAATGTCACTAGACTGCAATTGATAGTCCAGGGGCCTCAGGGTCCCCTGTGAGCGTGGCCCCTGGCCCTGATGTTGCCCCTGTCCATCAATCATAATGGAGGTCAACTTTTCAGACAGGAATGGAAGGGACTTGATGACACAGAGCCACCAGATCGTGTGTGCACTTTATGGTTTCATGCATCTACAGGATGTCACTCTCCTGACCTCTAACTGGAGGAGGGGGAGAAAGTAGAGAGAAGGGGATAGGAGACTGTTAGCAGGATATGATATGTATAGAACAGAGAGGAGGAGTGTGCTGTCACCGGACAGGGAGAGCAGGGGGAGCAGCACATAGGTGGGCATGCAAATTTATACAGGATTGTACAATTCACTCAATCATAATACAAAAAAAAAATTAAAGAAAAAATGTCACTGGAATTTGTATTGGGATTGCATTGTATATGTAAATAGCTTTGGGCAAAATAGACATTTTCACAATGTTGAGTCTTCCTATCCATAAGCAGGGTAGGTTTCTCCAATTATGTAAGCCTCTCTTGGTTTCTTGCAGTAAGGTCTTGTAGTTCTCTTTGTAAAGGTCTGTTATTTCTCTAGTTAGATTTATTCCTAGGTATTTTATCTTCTTGGGGGCTATAGTAAATGGTATTGATTTGGTGGTTTCTTCTATGGTGATCCTTTGTTGATATGAAGGAATCCTACTGATTTACTTACTTTACTCTTGTATCTTGATACTTTGCTGAACTCTTCTATTACTTTGACTAGTTTACTTAGATACTCTTTAGGATTCTCGGCATATACAACCATATCATCTGCAAATAGAGAGATTTTTATGTCTCTCTTGCTGATGCTGATGCCGTTTATTTGTTTGTCTTGTCTACTTGCTCTGTTCAGAACTTTTAGTACAATGTTGAATAGAAACGGTGAGAGTGGGCATTCTTGTCTAGTTCCCATTTGCAAGGGAATTCTTTTAGTCTCTGTCTATTCAGGATGATGTAGGCAGTTGGCTTTGTGTAGATGACCCTTATTGTGCTGAGGAATTTCCCTTCTGTTCCTATTTTGCTGAGAGTTTTTAGCACGATTAGGTGTTGGACTTTGTCAAATGCCTTTTCTGCATCAATTGACAAAATCAGGCGATTCTTATCTTTTGTGTTATTTATGTGGTTGATCACATTAATTGTTTTGGTGATGTTGAAATAGCCTTGCATCCCTGGTATGAATCCCACTTGGTTATGATGAATTATTTTTTTGATATGTTGTTGAATTCTATTGGCAAGGACTTTGTTGAAGATTTTTGCACCTAGGCTCATGAGTGATATTGGTCTGTAATTTTCTTTTTGGGTGAATATTTCCCTGGCTTTGGTGTTAGGGTTATGCTGGCTTCATAGAATGAATTTGGAAGTATTCCATCCCTTTCTATGCTGTGAAATAATCTCAGAACTACTGGAGTTAACTCATCTCCAAAAGCTTGGTAGAATTCTGTGGTGAAGCCATCTGGGCCAGAACTTTTTTGGTTGTTAGCTTTTTGATGACTTTTTCAATCTCTGCCTTTGTGATGAGTTTATTAAGTTGTTCTGCTTCTCCTTGTAATAATTTTGGCAGGTAATATGAATCTAGAAATTTGTCCATTTCCTCTAGGTTTTCAAATCTGTTAGAGTACAGTCTTTTGTAGTATTCTGTTTGATACTTTTGATTTCAGTTGGATCTGTTGTGACACTTCCCATCTCATTTCTTATTCAGGGTATTTGTTTCCTCTCCTGTTTTTCTTTTGTAAGTTTAGCCAATGTTTTATCAATTTCGTTGATCTCCAGCTTTTGATTTTGGTAAGTTTTTTCAATTGTTCTTCTACTCTCTAATTCATTTAGTTCTGCTCTAATCCCTGTTATCTGTTTTCCTCTGGTACCTGAGGGGTTCCTCTCTTGCTCTTTTCCTACTTGTTCAAGCTGTAGGATTAAGTCTTTGGTTTGGGTCCTTTCTTCCTTCCTGATGCATGCATTTATAAAGTGACCTCTGAGCACTGCTTTGGCTGTATCCCTTAAGTTCTGGTAGGATGTGTTTTCATTCTCATTTGATTTCATAAATGTCTTTATTTCATCCTTGATTTGTTCTATAACCCCATGGCTTTTTGAGCAAGGTGTTGTTCAGTTTCTGTGAGTTCAAATTTCTATCTATGTTTTTTCTGCTATTGATTTTGACTTTTATGGCTTTATGGTCCTAGAAGATGCTTTGCAATAATTCAATAGTTTGGATTTTGTTGAGATTTGCTTTATGTCCTAACACATGGTTTATTCTGAAGGAAAATCTTCCATGTGCATTGGAGAAGAAGGTGTACTCATCTGTTAATGGATTAAAAAGTTCTGTATGTGTTGATGAGGTCTAATTGGTTAATTGTCACAATAAGACCTTTAGCATCTTTACTGAGCTTTTTTCTGGGTGATCTATCCATTACAGAAAGTGGAGTGTTGAAGTCTCCAACTACTATTGTGGAGTGATCTATCTTATTTTTCAGAGTTGTCAGTGTCTGTTCGATGTATTTAGATTCTCTGGTATTGGGTACATAAGTATTCGATATTGTTAAATCCTACTTGTGTATTGAACCTTCCAGCAATAAATAGTGACCATCCTTGTCCATGATGGTGGATTTTACATTCAGATCTATTTTATCTGAGATTAGTATTACCACACCTGTTTTTCTTTGTATATTGTTAGCTTGGTGTATATTATTCTATCCTTTAATTTTCAGTTTGTTCATATCTTTAAGTCTAAGGTGTGCTCCTTGTAAGTAGCATATAGACGGGTTGTGTCTTTTGATCCAGGTTATCACTTGCTATCCCTTTATTAGAGCATTCAATCCATTTACATTCAGTGTAATTATCAATAGGTATGTGTTTAGTGCTGTGATTTTGATATATTTATTTATTTATTTATTTATTTTCAAATGCATCAATTCTTCTTTGGTCTTTTATTTTATTTTATTTTATTTTTATTTAACATAACTGAGTGAAAATGTACATTCACATGAAAATTTACATGCCCCCCTATATGCAGCTTCCACTGCTCTCCCTGTCCGGTGACTGCACACTATTCCTCTCTGCTCCATACATGTCTCATCCTCCCAACAGTCTCCTTTCCCCTCCTCTCCGTCCACTCCCCTTCCTCCAGCCAGAGGTCAGCAAGATGATATCCTATAGATGTATAGAACCATAAAGTGCTTCCAACATATGGTTACTCTGCATTGCCAAGTCCATTCCATTCATGTCCAAAGAGTGGACCTTTGTTATAATTTATGGGAACGGGCAGCATCAGGGCCGGGGGCCATGCTCTCAGAGGAACCCCAAAACCGCTGGACCATCAATTGAGGTCCTTTAGTGGCGATCTCATAATGCACCTCTTTTTATTCTTGTGTTGCCAGTGAGGCTCCTCTCTGTGAGCTCCGTCATGGCTATCACTGGTGGTGGCCGGGCACCATCCGGTTCTTCCGGTCCCAAGTCTATGTAGGCACCCACTCTTGTGGGTCTCTCTGTCCTCTCGGTTGTCTTTACCTCATGCCATTTTGGCCCTCGGTGAGCATCTGTTCCTGCTGAGTTGGGACCATTTGCTGTGTCCTCGGATGGCCGCTTGGCAGCTTTTAAGACCCCAGACGCCACTCACCAATGTGGGGTGCAGAGAGCTCTCTTAGCAAAACGCTAGTTGTGCCAATTGGCCTGGAATTCGCCTAAGAGCATGGTCCCCCGCTCCCCGCCCCAGCTACTCTATCCTTGCAGTATTGAGTTAAGACGGAAGGAGTACTCAAGTTATGCTGAAGTCCACTTAGTGTTGTTCTTGTTCCTAATGTGTGCTGTCACCACTTTCTCCCAACTAAATTTCTAGTAACTACCTAAACTAAACCCTCCCCCCCTTGCCCTCCCTCCCTCCCTCCCCTCCCTTGCAGCTGTCAAAGAGTCTTTTCTTCTATACACAAGTCTGTTTTTGAGATCTTATCGTAGAGGTCTCATACAGTATTTGTCCTTTTGTCGCTGACTACTTTCACTCAACATAATGTCTTCCAGTTGAAACCAGGTTAGGAGATGTTTCCTGGAATCATCGTTATTCTTTATCATTGCGTAGTGCTCCATTGAGTATATGTACCACAGTTTACCTATCCATTCTTCTATTGTTGGGCATCTGGGTTGATTCCACCTTTTTGCTATTGTGGACTGTGCCTGATATATTTATTTTTGTGTTGGTGTTTTCTATGTTCCTCTTAATATTCTGTTCTGGGTCATTCTTCTTTATAAGTTGACTTTTCATCTTTTCCAGTGTTGGTTTCGTGGTGGTTGAGACTCCTGTATTACATTCTTGTTTTGATATGTTGTGTTGTTATTGTGATTTGCAGCTACCCCTATGATCTGTCTTACTACTCTAAGTTTAAACCCAATTTTAACTTCTGCATATCTTTTTAACTTCCTCTCCATCTGAAAGGACTATAACTACTGTAGTATATCCCTCTTTTCAGTGTGATGGTGTCCTAGTTTTTTTCCTTACTCATAAATTTAAGGCATGTAGGCTGCCTCTCTAGCATACTTTTGGCTGCCAGTAACAGAACACCCCAACTCGCAATGAGAAAAGAATTTACTACCACATAACTAGAACCCTCAAGGCAGAAAGGCTCCCAAGACCTTACTTTAAAGTTCCTCTCCTCTGTGATTCTCTTATTTCTTCCTTTCTTGGCTTGCATTTTGGTTTCAGTCTCCAACTTATCCCCAAAAAGGCTGCTGTAATTCTAGCATTACATGCAGATATGCAACCCCCCCCCCCCGTAGCAAAGCACTGTCCTGCCCAGCCAGGGGGGATATTAAAACTATTTAGCAACCAGTACAGCAGGTAGTGACCAGTCAGAAAAGCCTCCAGCTATACTGGTACTGGCCAGCTGAATATCAAGGATTTTTCCAGGGTTGCCTTCCTAAGAGTGAGGAAGTCCTGCCACCATCAATAGAATTAACTCATAGCTCATTGCCCAGCACTGGATCACATGGTCCTGCAACCCCAAACCAATTTCCGGGAGTTTACCATGACTGGAAGAGTTCTGGTAGTGCGATTGTTAAAAACTTGGCCGCTACCGAAAAGGTCAGCAATTTGAATCCACCAGTTGCTCCTTGGAAACCCTACAGGGCAGTTTTACTTTGTCCTGTAGGGTCACTATGAGTTGGAATCGACGCGATGGCGACTGGGATTTGGTACCATGATTGAGTTAGAATGATAAAGATTTGCATCTGACATGTATAGAACAGAAAGGAGGAGTGTGCTGTCACTGGGCAAGGAGAGCAATAGGAGCTGCACGTACATGGGCATGTGAATTTAAAGTGGATTGTACACTTTCCCTCAATCCCAATCCCAATAAATAAATAAAATATTAAAAAAAAAAAAAGATTTGCGTCTGAATTGGAGATGGAGTCACTTTTTGTGGGTGGACATCTGAATTAAATCACGGTTTCTTTAGCAAGTTATAGGCTGGGGTGTCAGTCAATCCCATCTGCTACACAGCCTCACAACTCCTCCTCCCCCACCCCAATACCTCCAAAATCACAGGCTCCTTATGTCAGTGACACAGACCCACTGCTCAATCTGATTCACATTTTACTTTTTCCCCCATTTTTTTTTCTGCAACTGCAGATGCTCTACATTTTGTTCATCTTTATAGCCTCTTTAAAGTATGAAATAAGTACCATTCCATTAGGCTTATTTCATGGATGGACAAACTAAACACTTCAAACTGAATAATTCGGGAGAAGCTAGGATAGGTTTGGTGGTTTGATGACAGCATTATTACCTTCCATGTGGGAGACTTGGGTTTGGTTTCTGACCAGTGTACCTCATGTGCACCCTGTTGCTATTGATGGTGAATAGATTTCAGTGGAGCTTCCAGACTAAGATGAGCTAGGGAGGAAAGACTAATGTTCTATTTCTGAAAAATCAGCCAATGAAAACCCTACGGATTACAAAGATCTGATCTACAATCAGTCATGGGAATGGCACAGGACCAAGTAAGGTTCTGATCTATTGTCGATGAGATCACCATGAGTGGGGCTGACTTGAAGCCAGTTAAAAAGATAGGTTAATGGAACAGGGCTTGTGACAAACAAGCAGTTATAGCTCAGTTGCTCTTACTCACACACCTGTCCTTTGGATTAACAGGTAAGCAAATTATTGAGTATTTGTCCAGGCTGAGGGCCAATAGGCTGTTTATAGCCTGAAGAGCTTGACTTTTCTACCCAAATGAGTCTGCCAACAGCCATCAGATAATCAGTCTCTTCCAGTGACAGGGGCATGATGGATTTTCCCCATTACTTGATATCAATGCTTTTGTTAGATTGCATTTTCTGCAGTACCTTTCCTCTCAGCATCTCAAGGTCTTTTGCAAAGGCTTATGTAATGGAAAATAATTCTGCAAAGTAGGCAGACCTGGCAAGGCCAGAATACAGAAACTACATTCTTCACAAACACGTGTGCAGCAACCCTACTGGGCCCATCTGTGTTGGGGCAGTGACATTCACGGCACCTTGAGATGATAAGAGAACACGGATACAGGCAAAGGGGGACACAGCTGCCTTTGGTAAGCTCCAAGGAGGCCCTTCTCCCTATGCCCGGGACACTGGCATTTAAGTAAGAAAACTCATTGCCATCAAGTCAATTCTTACTCATAGCAACCCTACAGGACAGAATAGCACTGCCCAATAGAGTTTCCAAGGAGCAGTTGGTGGACTCAAACCACCCACCTTTTGGTTAGCAGCTTAACTCAGTGCACTAGCAGGGCTCATAAGTTAGAAAAGGAGGGACTTTAAGAAAGAGAGAGAAAAGGAAGGGAAGGATGGGGCAATGATAAAAAGCAATACTTCAGTAGGCATAAGAAAAGGTGCCCAATGGCATTAGTCATCAAAGAGATGCAAATTCAAACCACTGTGAGATAACACAATAACCACCAGAATGTCTAATAAGCTGAAAAAACCAAACCCATTGCTGCCAAGTCTATTCTAACTTGCAGTGATCCTATAGAGGACAAGAAAGGATCTTCCTCTAAAGCCTTTAGAGAGAGTATAGCACTGCTCACACCCCGAATATGGACTCCTAGCCTCTAGAACTTGGAGATAATACGTTTTTGTTGTAAGTTACTCAGTGTGTGGTATTTTGTTATGGCAGCCTTAGGAAACTAATTGTGAACCATTATGGAAAATTGTAAAGCAACTACTAAAGCTGAGAATACCAGGTCCAACAACAAGTCTGCAAACAAGTTTTAAGTGCTACGTACTTCATTCGCTGAATATCACTATAGTCACCTTCGAAGTCCTCCCCTTAGGAAGCTATGCACTGATGCCAGTGCCTAGTTTATCCTTCAAAGCAATTTTGGAACTCTTTCTAGAATGGCCACTGCACACAGTGGCAAGGTGGAAAGTTCACAGACTTAGTTGTTCAGCTGTCTGTGAGGGAGTTTTTAGCCAGTAAACAACAGTATTGGAACACCCTCCTTACTCACATGATCTGGCCCCCAATAACGTTTTCTTTATCCAAAGATAAATACTGAAAGGAAGATATTTTGGTGACATTCAAGACATCAAGGCTAATACAACAGCTCTCACGGCCATTCCAGAAAAAGAGCTCCAAAATGGCTTTGAAGGGTGGACTAGGTGCTGGCATTGGTGCATACCTTCCCAAAGGGAATACTTCGAGGGTCACTGTCATGGTTTGAATTGTGTCCCCCCAAAAATGTGTGCAGCCACGTGGCTGGGATATGGTTCCCAGTATCTTGGGACTGTCCTCCATTGTGTGGTTTTGCTAACCTGTATGTTAAAGGATTAGGGTGGGGCTGTGAATTCCTGCTATGGGGAAGTTTCCCTGGAGTATGGCTTGCCCCACCCTTAATGCTTTTAGCTTGCAAGGAATAAAAGGAAAAAGAACCAAGGACAATTTGAGAACCTCGCTACCATCCAGCAAGCAGCACCGGGAGCAGAGCGCGTCGTTCAGACCAGAGGTTCTTGTGTTAGGACACTCCCTGGACAATGACTGATGCAATACCGGACTTTCCTCCAGAGCCGTCAAGGGGAAAGTCTTTCCCTGGAGCGGACACCCTGAATAAGGACTTGCAACCTACCAGACTGTGTAAGAATAAATCTTTCTTTGTTAAAGCCATCCACTCTGTGGTATTTCTGTTAGAGCAGCCTAGCTGACTAACACAGTCACCATAGTGCTATACAGCAATGAGGTATGTAGCACTCTTTCTAGGATGAGTTTGTGAACTTAATTGGCAGTCCTTGTATGCCATGAGTCGGATCCGACTCGACGGAACTTGGCTTGGCTGGCTGTATGTTTACCATAAACCAAAAACCAAACCCATGGCTATCAAGTCGGTTCTGACTCATACCCTGTAGGCAGAGTAGAACTGTCCCATAGAGTTTTCAAGGAATACCTAGCAGATTTGAACTGCCAATCTTTTGGCTGGCAGATGTAGCACTTAACTACTATACCACCAGGGTTTCCGTGCTTACTGTATGACCCAGCAATTCTTTTGTTATTGTTATTAGGTGCTGTTGAGTCTGCTCTGACTCATAGTGACCCCATGTACAATAGAATGAAACACTGCTCAGTCCTACACCATCCTTACAATTATGCCTGAGCCCACTGTTGGAGCCACTGTGTCAGTCCATCTTGTTGAGAGGCTTCCTCTTTTTCCCTGATGCTCTACTTTACCAAGCATGATGTCCTTCTCCAGGGACTGATTATCTCCTAGTAACATGTCCAAAGTATGTGAAATGTAGTTTCATCATGCTTGCTTCCAAGGACCATTCTGGTTGTACTACTTTCAAGACGGATTTGTTGGTTCTTTGGGCAGTCTGTGATATATTCAATATTCTTCACCAATACCACAATTCAAAAGTGTCAATTCTTCTTTGGCCTTCCTTTATTCATTGTCCAGCTTTTGCATGCATATGAGGCAACCGGAGACAGCACGGCTTGGATTAGGCGCTCCTTAGCCTTTGAGATGACATTGGGTTTATGCAATGCAATGCATCTTTTGATTGCTTGACTGCTGCATCCATGGGCATTGATTGTGGATCCAAGTAAAATGAAATCCTTAACGACCTCAGTCTTTTCTCCACTTATCATGATGTCGCTTACTGGTCCAGTTGTGAGGATTTTGTTTTCTTGATGTTGAGGTGCAATCCATACCGAAGGCTATGCTCTTTGATCTTCATTAGCAAGTGTTTTACATCCTCTTCATTTTCAGTGAGCAAGTTTGTATCATCTGCATAGCATAAGTTGTTAATGAGTTTTCCTTCAATCCTGATGCTCTGTTCTTCTTCATATAGTTCAAGCTTCTCAGTTTATTTTCTCAGCATGCAGATTGAATAAGTACGGTGAAAGGTTACAACCCTGATGCAAACCTTTCCTGACTTTACACCATGCAGTATCCCCTTGTTCTGTTCAAACAACTGCTTCTTGATCTATGTACAGATTCCTCATAAGCACATTTAAGTGTTCTGGAATTCCCATTCTTTGTACTGTTATCCATAATTCGTTATGATCCACAAAGTCAAATGCCTTTGTATAGTCAATGAAATACAGGTAAATATCTTTCTGATATTCTCTGTTTTCAGCTAAGCTCCATCTGACGTCAGCAATGACATCACTGGTTCTGTATTCTTTTCTAAATCTGGCTTCAAGTCTAGCAGCTCCTTGTCAATATACTGCTGTTGCTTTTGAATGATCTTCAGCAAAATTTTAATTTCATGTGATATTGGTGATGTTATTAGAAAACTTCCACATTCGATTAGACAACATTTCTTGGGAATCAGCATAAATAGGGATCTCTTCCAGTCAGTCGGCCAGGTGAATGTGTTCTAAATTTGTTGGCATAGGTGAGTGAGCACTTTTAGTGCTGCATTCATTTGCTGAAACATCTTAAGTGGTATTCTATCAATTCCTGGAGTCTTGTTTGTCTCCAGTGACCTCAGGGCAGCTTAGACTTCTTCCTTCAGTATCACCTGTTCCTGATGGTATGTTACCTCCTGAAATGGCTGAACGTCAACCAATGCTTTTTGGTAGAGTGACTCATAGGTTCGAGAACAGCCGTGAAAGAATGTTCATCGCAGCACTGTTTGCATTAGCCAAAAATTGAAGACAATTCAAATGTCCATAGAATGTAGAATGTAGAATGTATAAATAATTGTGGTATATTTAAACCGTGGAATATTATATACCGACAAAAATGAATGAACTACTGCTTTGTGCAGTAATAGACAATCCTCACATACATCCACCACGTGTCTGTTAGCTGGTCTTCCTGTGGTGGTCTGTGTGTAGTGATACTGAGAGCTACGCCACTGGTATTCCAAATACCAGCAGGGTCACCTATGATGGACAGGTTTCAGCAGAGCTTCCAGATTAAGACAACCTAGGAAGAAAAGCCTAGTGATCTACTTTTGAAAGATCTAAACCCAAACCTATTGCTGTGAAGTCAATTCTGACTCATGACAACAGTGTAGAATGGTCTCACATGATTCGGAAGGCTGTAATCTTTACAAAAGCAGACAGCCACATCTTTCTCCCACAGAGCAGCTGCTGAGTTTGTACTGCCAACTTTTCTGTTAGCAGCCAAGTATTTTACCACTGGGTTCCTCTGAAAGCTTACAGCCTTGAAAACACTATGGAGTACAGTTTTACTCTGCACACATGGGATCGCCATGAGCTGGAACTGATTTGACAGCAAGTAACAACTCTGTGTGTGTGTGTGTGTGTGTGTCTGCATACACACATGAGTCTCACTAGTTCGGTTTCTCTAGAGAACCCTAAGATAGTCTCTCCTTTATCTCATGAAGTCCAATAAAGAACTGGAAGTCACGAACATGATGGAGAGTATTTGTTCTAATACAAGTGAGAAGCTACAACCCCAATCATTTCCAGGCAAGCAGGTTTTCTTGGTCTGCACTCTTGTTCCAAACCAGGACTCTACATTTTCATTGCAAGGGGAGGGAGCATGTGTATGTGCAAGAGTGATCATTACTTGCATGTCTGTGGGTGTCTCTGAGTACATGTGTCTGTATGTTTGGATGTGTATGTATATTTATACGTGTGTGGAGAGAGGCTCTCAGGAGAAGTGAAATGCCTACGGTTATTGTTAATATCATAAGCTTGAGCTATTGTTTTCATAAATGAAAGGCTGGAAATAGTCTCTTGTTGCTCTTAGAGCTGTGCTGCTGAAATTATATTTCTGTGGAGGAATGCTTCTTTCATTCTGCAAGTATAACACTGTCACCAAAATGGGAGAATTTGGCTCCACTGGAAACTCAGGTGGAATCTGCTTCATCAGTAGATTTCCTAAGCCTGAGGGCTAGAGTATCCTGTGACCTTTGTGTTGTAGATCAAAATTAAAAACAGGAAGTTCTCAGTTGCCAAGGGGGAGATACTGTAGTTCAATGTTAGAACCCTCACTTCCATGTGGGAGACCTGGATTTGATTCTTGGTTAATGAACCTCAAGTGCAGACACTGACCTGTCTGTCAATGAAGGCTTGCTTATTGCTGTGATGCTGAACAGATTTCAACAGAGCTTCTAGACTAGAGGAAACCCTGATGGTGTAGTGGTTCAGTGCTACGGCTGCTAACCAGAAGGCTGGTAGTTCAAATCTGCTAGGCACTCCTTGGAAACACTATGGGGCAGTTCTACTCTGTCTATAGTGTTGCTACAAGCTGGAACTGAGACAACAACAGTGGTTTCTAGACTAAGAAGTAATGGGAAGAAAGAACTGGCCATGCACTTCTGAAAATCAGCCCATGAAAACCCTATGGATAGCTACATTCAGTCAGTCATGGGGACAGCACAGAACTGGACAACACTTCATTCCATTGTGCATAGGGTCACTGTTATGGATTGCACTGTGTCCCCCAAAAATGTGTGTTGACTTGGCTGGTCCACAATTCTCGGTGTTATGTGATTGTCCACCATTTTTTCTTCTAATGTGATTTTCCGGTGTTATAAATCCTACCTCTGTGATATTAATGAGGTGGGATTAGAGGAAGTTATGTAAACGAGTCAGGACTCATCTGTGTGATTAGTTTATATCTTGAGTCAATCTCTTTTGAGATACAAAAGAGAGACGTGAGCACAGAGACATGGGACTGCAATATCACCAGGAAACAAGAGCCAGGAGAAAGCGAGGACACTGTGGACCTGGGGCGTCTATGCTGAGAAGCTCCTTGATCAGTGAAGACTGATAACAAGAGCTGACAGAGAAAAGCCTTCCCTTGGAGATGGCATTCTGAATTTGGACTTTTAGCCTCGCAGACTGTTAGAGAATAAATTTTTCTTTGTTAAAGCCATCCACTTGTGATATTTCTGTTGTAGCAGCACTAGGTAACTAAGATCACCATGAGTCAGGGCCAGCATGATGGCAGCAAAAGTGGACACGACCTCGGTGTCTCTCAATAATTTCCCTGTAATGCCTGTGCTGATGGTCATTTTTGAAGCCTCTATTGTGCACCTGGACCTATGGTAGGCATTGGCTTTATTGAGACGAGTAAGTGCCCATTTGGGTCCTTGGGGAGTTCTTAATGACTTGATAGGATGTGATCAGTACAATGATAAGAGCAAGTAAAGAGGGAGACTTCAGGTGCAGTGACATGGTGCATCTAACTCAACTTCATAGATGGCCCAATGCCACTCCAGCAGTCAGGGTATAAGCAAGGGGATCTTCCCAGAGGAAGTAGTTCTGTTGGGTCTGAAGGGATAAATAGATAAATAGGAATTTTCTAGAACAATCAAAGACGGTACCTCAGCCTGGCCCATACTTAAGGCAACAGCTATATTTGTGGACTGGTATGAGGCAGCCAGCATATGGCTAGGAGACGACAACTTCACTTACTTGGGGCAGAAGTTAGGAAGCCACAGGGTAGCTAGCACTTGCAATGTGAAAGAAGAGTTTTTTTCTCAGTAATATTATTTCACTGGCACAGTTGTAGCAGCAGCAAGAGCCTACCTCCAGCCTTTCTAACCTGCTGTTCCCTCCCCAACCCAATCTGACAAGAACAAACTTAACTGCCAGAGACTGCCGGCTTAAAGAATGGCCAGGTCCTCTGCCATCCCATCTCCACCAGAGCCCACCTGGCGCCTCCCGGTGCTGGACAGCTTCTTGTGATCCCTCCACATCCATGCTCCACCCTTCCGCCTCCTGGTCTGCACTCCAGGAGGTAGGCTTTTATGGAATACATCCACAGGCTTCACTGTTCTCCACTTCAGGAGGCATGACAGTAGCTCAGAGGGCAGGAGAAGAGGCATTTACTGCCCTGACTCCCTCCCCACAGTCTCTTGTGTTGTCTGCATCCTGCTACTAAGGCCACAGCTCCTGTTGGGTGGCCCTTCTCTGACCCTTCCACTCATCTTTTTGGCTTTTGGAAACCATCCCCTCCCTTCTCCTTATCCCTTCAGGCCTAGAGATGGTAGCAGCTGCCTACCACTGCTAGAACCTGAGTGTTTCCCAACCGTTATTGGTTTCTTTCACTCTGCCCTCCATCTGTAGACAGTCCCTCCATAGAACTCTCCTTCTATCACCTAGATGGAGAGTGCCAACACCTTCTTGCCAGGATGTTAGCAAGAACCCTTACCTCCTACCAGAGGGTTCTTTCCTGCCCCAGGCTTTGGGTTAATTCCATCTCCTGGTGGTCAAGGTGGTGGACAAGGAGTCAGAAGGCTACTGAAGGCTCAGGCCAGCTCTGGTCTCCTCTGACCTTGACCCTAGATCACAAGAAATGGACTCTCACTTGCTCTTCAGGACCAGGCCTTCACCTTGGACATGGACTCTGGAATTCTACTTCTGTGTTGCCTGCTTCATTCCCTGGTGAGTTCCAAAGGGACTGGAGTGATACCCTGATTTCTGCATGTCTTTGTAATCCTGACTCTGAACTCCTGTCCTCATCCCTGGGACTCTGCTGCCATCCTCATAAATGCCCAGTGGCACACCTCTGCCATAACCTGGCTGCCCCAGACCTTCCCAAGCACCTGTCTACACCACTGTGAGGCTGCTAAAAGTTGTCTGGTTGGCATCCTGGTCACTCACCCTTCCTGTCCGGATAGTCCCCAGCCAGGGTTGTGGCAGCTGCAATGGCAGGAGACTCACATCAAACTTCAGCCTTCAGACTCCTGCCCACCAGCTTGAAGTGCTCCTAAAAGGCAGGGCAGTGTGGCCCAGACCTACCCCCCACCCCTGAGGTTCACTTGGTGCTGGGTCAGCAATTTGATCGTGGAACTCAGTCAGTGGATGGTAGCAAAGCCAGAGTTTCCAAATAGTTTCAGAGGAAAGAGCTAAAGGCCAAGGGCTGGAGCGGGGGGCTGAGGAAGGGGGAGGAGGACAGCTGGTGTACCCACAGCACCCCAATCCTCAAGGACCTCATCTCTTGCAGAAGAAAATAAAGCAGAAGTATAGCTGGTAGTTCTGAGCAGTCAGTGTGTGCTAAGTACTTTATATGCATCTTCTCAGCAAGCCTCACAGCAACATGAATTATTTGTGCCTTCTACATGAGGAAGCAGGGAAGCAATAGCTTGAGTGACTTACTCATAGCTGGGAACCACAGTCTGAGTCCCAGATCTACCCTCTGCATTCTCTGTCCTCCATGTGCTAATTAGGCCCTGCTGCCCATTTCTCAAAAGAGCCATGGTGGTGCACTGGTTAAGCACTTAGCTGTTAACCGCAGGTTTGACAATTCAAATCCACCAGCTGCTCAGCAGGAGAGGCTGCCATAAAGATTACAGGCTTGTAACCCCTATTAAAAAAAAAAAAAAAAAACCCATTGCTGTTGAGTTGATTCCTACTCATAGCAACCCTACAGGACAGGGCAGAACTGCTCCATAGAGTTTCCAAGGAGTGTCCAGTGAGTTCAAACTGCCAATTCTTTGGTTAGTAGCCACAGTACTTAACCACTATATCACCAGGTTTTCCAAGATGAGACAGTTCTATTCTGCCCTAAAGGATTGCTATGAGTTAGAATCACTTGAATGACAAGGGGCTAAGGGGACCCATTTCTCAGATAACTGACAAGAGTCTCTACCAATCCCCTGCCAGCAGCCTGGGTCCCTCCTCCTGAGTCTGGCCTAATGGAGCACATAGACAGGAGCAAGCAGTTTAATGCCTCCTCCACCATCAGCTCACAATTCCCCTCAGTGGCCCCAAGGCTGTGGCCCCTCCCTCCTCCCCTCCCTCCCTTCCTTGAAGCCCAGAGCATTATGGCCATGACTAGGTCCAGGCTCTCAGCAGCCTCTGTACTGCTTTCTCTTCCATTCATCATGAGTACTGTCTTTGAGCATTTGTGTTGAGAAACAAGTTCTCCCCACACTTGAGTGAATCAGTTGAAACATCACACACAGGGACAGCTAGCTCAAACACCATCTCCTACTTTCCTACAAGGTGACAACAATGCAGGTACAAAATGTATACAGGGCTAGGCTTGGGCAGTGCCTACCCAGTCAGCTCAACACATACTAGCTTCTCTCTGAAGGACCCTCTGCCTCCTGGCTCCAGGCCAGCTGGGCACCTTGTCTTCCTCTCCAGCCCTTGAGGAAACAAGGTCATCTTTCTGGCTGGCTACCTCAGCCCAGGACAGGCTTGGCAGACACTGCTCTGTCAGGCCCTCCCTAGCGCCTCAGCTTGCTTGGCCTCTCCTCTCTATTCCTAAAACCAGAAATCTCACCAATATGAGGTCCGGCAACTAAGTCCACAGAACTAATTGTGCTAAGTACTACATACCTCGTTGCTAAATATCACTATGGTCACCTTTGAAGTACTCCCCTTGGGAGGCTATGTACCAACACCAGCACCTAGTCCACCCTTTAAAGCCATTTTAGAACTCTTTTTCTGGAATGGCCATCAGAGCTGTCATCATATTACCCTTGATGTCCTGCATGTCATCAAAATGTCTTCCTTTCAATACTACCTTTATCTTCGGGTAAAGAAAAATGTCACTGGAGGCCAGATCAAGTGAATATGAAAGGTGTTCCCATACATTTATCTGTTTACTGGCTAAAAACTCCCTCATAGACAACATAACAACTAAGTATGTGAATTTACTGCCGTGTAACTGTGCGCCATGGCCATACCAGAAAGAGTTCCAAAATGGCCTTGAAGGATGGACTAGGCACTGGCATTGGTGCAGAGCTTCCCAAGGGGAATACTACAAAGGTGGCCATAGTGATATTCAGCAATGAGGTATGTAGCACTTAGAACAATTAAGTTTGTGGAGTTAACTGTCAGACCTCATATGTGTGTTGTCTTTCCCTTCACCTAAAATAACTCTAGTCTACTATCTAATTAGTGAATACCCTCCTCCCCATAACCATCAAAGAACATTTTCATTTGTATTTAAACTTTTTCTTGAGTTCTTAGTGGTCTCATAAACGGTCTTCCAATAAGGTTGTCTTATCTTTGAACCTGAAAAAAACAAGTTGTGTAAATAATACAGTTTTAATTGTTTTATTATTTTGAAGTACATTTCATGGCATTATTTGAGGAAAAGAACTTCAGGTAAATGGCCACCGCGGTGCCTTCCAAATGGGGCCAGAAATAACCAGTTACCACAGCCCAATGTCTTTTGCCACTGACAGTCACAGCTTCTCCTCATCTATCTTGGAAAAAATAAGGGCCAATGATTCCACTGGACCAAAATCCACACAAAATACTAACTTTGGGGGATGAAATGGATGTTCTTGAATCTCCATTGGATTCTCATTGTTCCAAATGTGACAGTTTTGTTTGTTAACAAAACCATTCATCCAGAAATGGGCCTTGTTGTTGAAGATGATTTTTCAGCCAAAAGCAGGGTCAACTTCCAACTGCTCCAGAGCCCAGTCAACAGAAGTATGGCACAATCTGTGGTTGTTGGACTTACAATTCTGGAGTTAAAACAATTTCATAAGGGTAAAGCTTCAAGTCCAGATGCAAAATTTGCTAAACAGTGGTTGACAAAAGGCCCAGTTCTTCTGCTTGATGAAAGGCCCAATTCTTGCACTTGGCAAGAAACTGATTGGGATTGGAGTCTTGTGTCCACTCTGACCAAACAGTGGAGATATTTTCATTGGGTGTTGTCTGATTGGCAGCAGACCTAGTTGTCTCAAATTTTTTGATTAAACATCAAATTGTTCTCTTGGTGGGATGATTATGCACATCATAAATTTCATGCAACACACAGACTGTCTGGCCAATGGAACACTCATTTTGATAATAAACTTTAATAATTTCTACACGTTGTGGAATTGTGTAACTTTTCATGGCTATTTGTCAACACTAATAAAAAAATGTGATAAATACGACCACTACAGCTTCACAAATACGACTACCATGAGCTGTCAAAAATAAGACCTCCTTATTGGAACACCCTTTACAACATTTGTCCTTTTGTGACTGACTAATTTCTTTCCACATAACACCTTCCAGATGCATCCATGTTATGAGATGGTTCATGGATTCATCATTATTCTTCATCATTGTGTAACATTCCATTGTATGTATATACCACAATTTGTATATCCATTAATCTGTTGATGGGCACATAGGTTGATCTATCTTTTTGCTATTGTGGACAGTACTGTGATAAACACTGGTGTGCATGTCTCTATTTGTGTGGCAGCTCTTATTTCTCCAGGCTATCTTCCATGAAGGAGGATTGCTGGATCATATGGTATTTCTATTTCCAGCTTTTTAAGACAGTGCTAAATCGATTTCCAAAGTAGTTGTACCATTTTGCATTCCCACCAGCAGTGTGTAAGTGTTCCAGTCTCTCCACAACCTCTCAAACATTTATTATTTCATGTTTTTTGGATTAATGCTAGCCTTGTTGGGTTTTGGCTTGTTGGGCTGAGATGGCATCTCACCGTGGTTTTGATTTGCACTTCTCCAGTAGCTAATGATCGTGAGCATTTCCTCATGTGTCTGTTAGTTGCCCGAATGTTATTTGTCTTTTTGTTGTTGAGGTTTTAAAGTATCTTATAAATTTTAGAGACTAGACACTGATCATATTTGTCACATCCAAATGTTTTTTTCCCCTAGCTCTATTTCTTTAAGTCATTTGCCTAACTTCTCTGTGCCTAAAATTCCTCATTTGGAAGAAGCACAACCAGAGTGCTCCTTGGAAGCAAAGACGGCAAGACTGCATCTTACAAACTTTGGACATGTTGTCAGGAGGGATCAGTCCCTGGAGAAGGACATCATGCTTAGTAGAGTGGAGGGTCAGTGAAAAAGAAGATGACTCTCGATGAGATGAACTGACACAGTGGCTGCAATGACGGGCTTAAACATAAAAAAGATTGTGGACATGGCGCAAGACAGGGCAGTGTTTTGTTCTGTTGTGGAGAGGGTCACTATGAGTCGGAACCAATTCGACAGCACCTAACAACAACAATATAGAGATAATTATGGCACCTGGAAAACCTTTAGAACAGCACGTGGCGCATAGTAAATGCTCACTTAATCATACCGTTTTGATGCCTTCCTTTAGGACCTTCCATATTTCTCTCCACCTCTTCCCCCGACACTGAGTACTACAAGCTTGGATTTAAAAAGACGGAAGAGGATGGGGTGAGCATTAAAAGGAAATTCTGTGGAAATTTATCTGAAAAAGTACAGCATGCTGGCCATACCCACTTTATCTTGACATCAGGCCAGACCAAACCAAGAAAATCAATGAGACAAACAAACTCCCGGCAGTGATGGTAGTCCTGATGGTGGTATTGTTGGTGGTAGTGGTGGCAGCGATGCATAGGTGTGTATCTGAACCTGTGAGTTGTGTTTTCTTTTTCTCTCTGTCTGAAATTAGCACTACTCTAGATCAGGTCATTATTCTATCACCCATTTTGACATGTTCCTTGTTTTTAACATACAGGTTATTACCGAAAAATAAAGAAAGACAGGCAGAATGCTCTATGGAGGCCAATGCTACACAAATACTATAAATCTCAAGCAGATTTGAGTTCTGTACACATCACTCTCTTTAATCTCACTCCTTTACTCTGTGGGAAACTGACTGCATAGCTCTGAGCCATCCACCAGTGTGGCCCAGAAACATCATCTCCTGCTTTTCTGCACTGCCTGTGTACTAATTCTCAGTGATGGTTGGGAAACCATGTGGAAGCTGCTGTCTGGGCTGCCTTTGGCACCCCACTGGCCACAGCTGGGCTTACAGGCTCAGTGTAGACTGAGCAGCCAGCTCTCTGCAACAGGAGAATCTCCTGACCTAAAAATATATCCCCATTGGCTTGTGGTAAATGTCTCAAATTCCACCATTAACAATGCATTCCTTTGCTGATGCCAAGCTGTTTTGGGACCAAAACTTTTAAGTGAAAAAGCCCCACAGAGAAGTAGCACATGACCCTGACATTTTCAATGAATGAGTGCTTCAGCTTGCTCCTCAGAGAGGAAGAGAGTATTGGCAACCTTACAGAAGGGAGGGAGGGAGGGAGGGAGGGAGGGAGACAGTGGACTCTGGTATAGAACAGGCTAGTCTATGAGAAACCAACTACTGAAGTCCTTGGGAATAAGGCCGACCCCACTTTTGGGGCTCACATCTTTTGGCCCAGCACAGGCCATACATCTGCTAGCCTACTGAACCCTCTGTAAATCCAGAGTTGGTAGCAGAGGACTTAGGGAAGTCCTGCTCACTTCCCTTTTATGGAGGAGGACATTGATGTTCCAAAACTCAGGATAACTTGCAGCCCATCAGTGACGGCATCTGGTGTCCACTCTTCAAAGGCCTAGAGAGGCAGTGGGGTTTTGTGTGAAAAACATGAGTGTAGGCTTAGAAGCCAGAAGGGCTTGGGATCAAGACCTGCCTTCTTCACCTCTTAGCTTTGTTGGCTTTGGTCAAATGACTCAGTTTCCTCATCTGCTAAATAAAGAAAACAGAGTTCTATGAGAGGTACATGAGACAGTCCATGTGAATTTCCTGGGGCTACTATAACAAAGTACCACAAGTGGGTGGCTTATAAAACCAGAAAGTTGTTGTCTTACTATTCTATAGGTTAAAAAAAGAAACCAAACCCAGTGCTGTTGAGTCAATTCTGACCCATAGTGCCCCTACAGAACTGAGTAGAACTGCTCCATGGGGTTTCCAAGGAGTGCCTGGCAGATTTGAACTACCAACCTTTTGGTTAGCAGGTGTAGCACTTAATCACTATGCCACCAAGGTTTCTATTTTGCAGGCTAGGAGTCTAAAATCAGGGTGTTGACTCTGAGGACTCTGAGATAGAATTTGTTCCCTATCTCTCTCCTAGCTTCGGTGATGGCTGAAAATACTTCGTGTTCCTTGGCTTGTAGACGCCTTCCTCCAATCTCTGCTTCTGTCTTTACATGGCTATCTTCCCTCTGTGTCTGTATTTGTGTGTCATCTCCTTTTTTATAAGGACATGAGTGAGAGAGAGGGGGCAGGGTAGCTGTGACATGCATGTGTGCCAGGACTGTCACATGTGCCATGTTATGGATTGAATTATGTCCCTAAAAAATATGTATTGAAGTCTAATTCCCTGTATCTGTGGAAGTGATCCTTTTAAGAAATAGTGTTTTTTTGTCATGCTAATGAGGCCATACTTACATAAGGTGAATCCTAAACCTAATCACTTCTGAGTTATAATAAAAGCAGAATAGACACAGAGACACACACACACAGGGGAAACCAGATGCCAAGGAACACCAAGGATTGAGGTCAGTCACCAGAAACCAGGAGGGTGTCCCACAGAAGGAATCAATAGGGCCAAGAACCCAATTCAGACTTCTCGCCTCCAGAACTGTGAGAAGACCAATTTCTGTTCTTTAAAGCCACTCGCTTGTGGTACTTTTGCTATGACAACCCTAGCAAACAAAGAAAGACAGAAAATAAAATAAAGCAAACAAAAATCTTTCCAGCTAGTCATAGCCCATCCTGGTACTGGCCCCTTAAAATCTGTCATCCAGATAGCCAAGGACCAAGCACCCGACAAGAGTCCTTCTTTTCTTAAGGAAGCTGAAGATCTCAGATCCCTGACTTTCTTACAAGACAGCGCTGGAGTGGGGAGAGTGGGAGGGGGCCTGAACCACTGGAAAGACTCTGTTCCCCCAGCTTGCTGGGTGTGCAGCCCTCCCAATCCCAGCCCAAGAGGCCACCAGCACCAGGGAGCTAGAGACACTGCTGCACCAGGCAGAGCAGGACGGAGTTGGATGGCCTCTACCCAGAGGCCTTTCATCATGAAAGCTTTTCAGTCACAGATGGGCAAGATCTGTTAGCACATTGTTGCTCTTCTGGAAAAACAGAAAGAATTCATAAGGAAGAGAGGGTGGGGTTGGGAATTTTAAAAAGGAGATTGATTGACATGAACATAAAATTCTTTTTCTTCTATGTAAGCAGTAGCTGCGAGGTTTGTTTACCCTCCTTCCACCGAAGCCTCGTAGAAAGTGCACAGGAGAGGAGTATTTTCCAGCCTCTCCCTTTCCTTACTTTCCCAAATTCCACCTTTCCATTCTGACCGAATTTGGGCTCCCTCAGAAGCAAATTCCTGAGACCAAATTTGCATTTAATTGGTTTATTTGGGGGAACTCTGGAGGCGCAGCTGTTAAGAGCTCAGGCGGCTAACCAAGAGGTTGGCAGTTTGAATCTGCTAGCCGCTCCTCGGAAACCTATGGGGCTGTTCTACTCTGTTCTAAAGCATCACTGTGAGTTGAAATCCATTTGTCAGCAACAGGTTTGGTTTGGGGCTTTGATTTATTTGGGGAGAAATACAGTGGGGGAAGTTGAGACAGGTGAGGAAAGGCAGCAAAAAAGGGAGTGTTAAGGTTACCAGGAGCCCTGGTGGTACAACAGTTAAGTGCTTGTCTAGTTACCAAAAGACTGGCTATTCCAACCTACTCAGCAGTTCAGCAGGATAAAGAACTGGCAATCTGCTCCCATAAAAATTACGGCCTAGAAAACTCCATGGGGCACTTCTACTCTGTCAGATTGGGTTGCTATAAGTTAGAATTGATTCAAAGGCATCCAACACAACATTATTGCTGTGGGCAACTGGGGCTCAACCCCACTGAGGATCTCTGGAAGATAGTGTGGAACATACCTCAGAGTTTTCCATCTGATGGGCAAGGCAGCTGAGGTAATTATCTTCCAGCTCCTGTCTATGTAGCTAAGGGTGTCTTATGGGGTGAGGTGAGGTAGGGCAGTGTCTACTCCATGGCACCTCTACCCTACCCTTCATGCAGGCCATGAGAAAGCCGAAGCCATGTTGGCCAGGGACAACTGCTCAGAGCAATGCCTGTGCCCACTGCAGGTTCTCTTACCTCAGCCTCTATCCCTAGATCTTTCTTTCCACCTTCTCTCTCAGGCCTTTATTGACACACTACCAAGAGAAGATTCATTTAGCACAACCTCTACATCCATTTCTCAAGACCCTCAAACTGAGCAGAAGTAGTCTAGATTGCCCCAGATTGCCATGCTGAGTTCCTGAAAAGAAAGAGATGGGAACACCCTAACTGCCTTGGATAATGGCAGAAAGAGCACTGCTATTGTATGCCATGAAGTTGATTCCAACTCATAGAGGCCCCCACATTTTCTGCCACATAGGGTTTTCTTGGTTGTAATCCCCTACACGCCTGTCAGTTTGTCATACTGTGGGGCTGGGATGTTGCTGTGATGCTGGAAGCTATGCCGCCAGTATTCAGTCACCAGCAAGGTCAGCCATGGTAGACAGGTTTCAGCTGAGCTTCCAGATTAAGACAGACTAGGAAGGATACAGCAGTCTACTTCTGAAAAGAATGAGCCAGGGAAAACTTTATGAATAGCAGTGGAACATTGTTGTATACAGTGCCAGACAATGAGCTCCCCAAGTTGGAAGGCACTCAAAAGACAACTGGGGAAGAGCTGCCTCCTCAAGGTAGAGCCAGCCTTAACAATGTGGATAGAGTCATGCTTTCAGGATCTGGATTTACAGATGTGGCATGCCTCAAAATGAGAAGAAACAGCTGTAAACATTCATTAATAATTGGAACGCGGAATGTACAAAATATAAATCTAGGAAAATTGGAAACTGTCAAAAATAAAATGGGATGAATCAACATCAATATCCTAGGCAATAGTGAGCTGAAATGGACTAATGTTGGCCATTTGGAATCATACAGTCACGTGGTCTACTATTCCAGGAATGAAATTTTGAAGAGGAATAGTGTTGCATTCATTGTCAAAAAGAGCACTTCAAGATCTGTCCTGAAGTACAATGCTGTCAGTGATAGGGTAATATCCATATTCCCACAAGTAAAAACAGCTAACATGACTGTTTTTCAAACTTACGCTCCAAACACTAAGGCTAAAGATGAATAAATTGAAGATTTTTACCAGCTTCTGCAGTCTGAAATTGATCAAACATGCGATCAGGATGCATTGATAATTACTGGTGATGAGAACACAAAAGTTAGAAACAAAAAGGAAGGACCAGTAGCTAGAAAATATGACCTTGGTGATAAAATAACATTGGAAACTGCATGACAGAATTTTGCAAGACCAACAACTTCACTGTAAATACCTTTTCTCACTGGCAACTATACACGTGGACCTCACCAGATGGAACACACAGGAATCAAATCAACTATATCTGTGCAAAGACCAAAACCAAGCCCACTGCTGTTGAGTTGATTCTAACTCAAAGTGACCCTACAGACACAGTAGAACTGCCCCACAGCATTTCCAAGGAGCACCTGGTGGATTTGAACTGTCAACCTTTTGGTTAGCACCCATGGCACTTAGCCACTATAGCACCAGGGTCTGTGGAAAGAGACAATGGAAAAGCTCAATATCATCACTCAGAACAAGGCCAGGGGCTGACTGGAGCACAGACCATCAATTGCTCACATACAAGTTCAAATTGAAACTGAAGAAAATTAGAAAAAGTCCATGAGAGCCAAAGTACGACCTTGAGTATACCACAGGTGAGTTTAGAGACCATCTCAAGAACAGAATTGATGTGTTGAACACTAATGACCCAAGACCAGATGACTTGTGGAATGACATCAAAGACATCATCCATGAAGGAGCAAGAAGTCATTATAAAAATAGGAAAGAAAGAAAAGACCAAATTTGAAGTCAGAAGAGACTCTGAAACTTGCTCTTGAACGTTGAGTAGCTAAAGCAAAAGGAAGAGATTATGAAGTGAGAGAACTAAACAGAAGATTTCAAATGGCAGCTCAAGAAGACGAAGTATTACAGTGACATGTGCAAGAGCTGGAGGTAGAAAACCAAAAGAGAAAAACACACTCTACATTTCTCAAGCTAAAAGAACTGAAGAAAAAATTCAAGCCTCAAGTTGCAACAGCAAAGGATTCCATGAGGAAAACAGTAAATGACTCAGGAAGCACCAAAAGAAGATGGAAGGAATACACAGAGTCATTATACCAAAACTAAATGGTCGACATTCAACCATTTCAAGAGCTAGTATATGATCAGGAACTGATGGTACTGAAGGAAGAAGTTGAAGCTGCATTGAAGGCACTGGCAAAAAACAAGGCTCCAGGAATTGGTGGAATGTAAATTGATATACTTCAACAAATGAATGTAGTACTGGAAGTGCTCATTCGTGTTTACCAAGAATTTTGGAAGATAGTTACCCAGCCAACCAACTGGAGCCCACTACTGTCGAGTCAGGTCCAACAAGACCTATATTTCTGCCTATTCCCAAGAAAAGCGATCCAAGCAAAGGCAAAAATTATTGAACAATATCATTGATATTACAAGCAAGTAAATTTTTGCTAAAGATCATTCAAAAGCAGCTGCAGCAGTACACTGATATGGAACTGCCAGAAATTCAAGCTGGATTCAGAAGAGGATGTAGAACCAAGGATATCATTGCTGATGTGAGATGGATCTTGGCTGAAAGAAGAGAATACCAGGAAATTATGTGTCAGGGTTGTGTCCTTTCACCATACCTATTCAATCTGCATGCTGAGCAAATAATCTGAGAAGCTAGACTACATGAAGAAGAACAGAGCATCAGGATTGAAGGAAAACTCATTAACCTGTGTTATGCGGATGACACAACCTTGCTTGCTGAAAGTGAAGAAGACTTAAAACACTCAGTGATGAATATCGAAGATCACAGCCGTCAGTATGGATTGCACTTCAACATCAAGAAGACAAAATCCTCACAACTGGATCAACAAGCAACATTATGACAAATGGAGAAAAGACTGAGGTTGTTAAGGATTTTATTTTGCTTGGATCCACAATCAACACCCATGGAAGCAACAGTCAATAAATCAAAAGACACATTGCATTGGGAAAGTCTGCTGCAAGGACTTCCTTAAAGTTTTGAAAAGTAAAGGTGTCACCTTGAAGACTAAGGTGCATTTGACCCAAGCCATGGTGTCATCATATGCATGCGAATGTTGGACAATGAATAAGGAAGACAGAAGAAGAATGGACACCTTTGAATTATGGTGTTGGAGAATAATGAACATGCCACAGAGTGCCAAAAGAACAAACAGATCTTGGAAGAAGTGCAAAACCAGAATGCTCCTTAGAAGCAAGGATAGCGAGACTATGTCTTATGTACCTTGGACACGTTATCAGGAGGGATCAGTCCCTGGAGAAGGACATCATGCTTGGCAGAGTGGAGGGTCAGCAAAAAAGGGAAAGACCCTCAACAAGATGGACTGACACAGTGGCTGCAACAACGGTTTAAAATATAACAATATGATCCTGGGCATGGTGCAAGACTGGGCAGTCTTTTGTTCTGTTGTACATAGGGTCACTATGAGTTGGAAATGATTCAGTCTCAGCTAACAACAACAACAAAATTTATGGAAGCAGATCGCCAGGTCCTTCTGTGGAGCCACTGGGTAGGCTTGAATCAGCAACCTCTTGGTTAGTAGCCAAGCACTTAACTGTTGCATCACCAAGACTCTTTAGAAACATTAGAGAGGGGCAAGCTGCTTCCTCTGTATGTAGCCAGGACACCCCTCCCTTCCTGCACCTGACCTTTCCAGGAAATGAGTGTCCTTCCTGGAGGGCCCTGCCCATCTACATTCTCCCTCAGTCTCCTGCTTGCTCAAGAGCTAGATGGGTAAGCTTATGGTATTCTCTCAGCTCTCTCACTGGAAGGCCCCAGACCTCACTACACTTTGCTAGACCTCCATGTTTTGTCAAGTTGGGCCCAGTCATCATTGCTGTGGCCAAGCCTTGACACAGTGGTGAAGTTTGTTGGTATTTTTTTGTTTCCATAGCTCCTTCTCTCCCAGGAGCAGAAGGTACTGTGGAAGCTGTAATTTGCTAAACAGGCATTAAACTTCACATCAATCCCGAGAGGCAGGTAGAGAGTCTCAGTCAAAACACGGTGTTGTGATTAGGCAGGTGTCATGGATTGAATTGTGTCCCCCCAAAATATGTGTAGCCATGTGGCTGGGCCATGACTCCCTGTACTCTGATTGTCCTCCAGTTTGCGATTTTCTTATGCTGTATGTTAAAGGATTTAGGTGGGACTGTAAATCCCTTCAGAAGATCACTTCCCTGCTCCACTATAAAGGGAGTTTCCCTGGAGTATGGCTTGCCCCACCCTTAACCCTTTCATCCTACAAGAGATAAAAGGAAAGAGAAGGAAGCAGAGAATTGGGAACCTCATACCATCAAGAAAGCAGCACCAGGAGAAGAGCGCATCCTTCAGACCTGAGGTTGCAAGACACTCCCTGGACAAAGACTGATGCAATACCTGACTTTCCTCCAGAGCCAACAAGGGGGGAAGACTTCCCCTGCAGCGGACATCCTGACTTTGGATTTGTAGCCTGCCAGACTGTGTAAGAACAAACCTTCCTTTGTTAAAACTATCCACTGTGGTACTTCCGTTACAGCAGCACTAGCTGACTAAAACAGCAGGGCTGGAGAGATAACACACAGTGATTTATACCTACCCAGCCAGGCCCTCCTTGGAAACTGTACAGGGCAGTTCTAGTCTGCCCTGTAGGGTTGCTATGAGTCGGAATTGACTCAACAGCACTGGGTTTGGTTTGGTTTAGCCCCTCTCTCCTAGGTCAGGGCTTCTCAGGGTTCTCCTGTGTCTCCAACCTTAGCACAGCTTTTGCCCTGGGGTTACTGGCTGCGGCTGACAGAGAACATTCTCCTTACAGAAGGGTATTTCACCAGGCATCAAGGGCCATTCTGCCATTGCCCTAACCCCCTCAGTGTCTCTCCAGCCTTCCGCCTTGGATAGGGTCTAGGAGAAATGTCACAGCCTGTGAGGAAGACAGGTCTGGGTTTGAATCTTGCTCTGATACTTTTTGTCATTTAACAAATATCAGTCAGTCCCTAGGTAGTGCCAACAGTTAATACATTCACCTGCTAACCAAAGAGTTAGAAGTTTGAGTCCACCCAGAGGTGCCATAGAAGAAAGGCCTAGAAATCTACTTCTGAAAGGTCAGTCATTGAAAATCTTATGGAGCAGTTCCACTCTGCACACGTGGGGTCATCATGAGTTGGCGTCGACTCAACCATAACTGGTTGCCATGTCCCTGGCACTTTTAGGTTCTGAGGATCGAGCAATTAATGTTGGAGTTTTATGAAGATCAGTTAAGAACCCTCCTTCCTCTTCCTCCCAGAACAACTGAGAAATAGACAGAGAAGTTCAAAAGGTGGAGCTCCAAACGGCATTCATTGCTGAAAGGGCTCTATCAGCAGGTGTGGTTTTGTAGATCTGTCACAGCAAGTATCTTGCTGACAGTCACCCCAGAGTTGATCTTACCCACTCAGCTATAGGTAAAATCAGTAACCATAGACTACACCATGGGAGTGTGACCCCTTCAACAGGAAATCAGCCTCTGTCTGTGTCAAGCTCTAGATCCTTCCTCCTACCTGTGCTTCTTATCCTCCCAGCCATCCAGGAAATGATCCCAGCCCTGGCTTCTGTCATTTCTCCCACAAATCATGGTGTGGAATGTAGTCAGAGTGACTGCCTTTCCCCTTGAGCATGACCTGGAGGCCCAGAGGATGGGGCAAGCCCCTCCCTTGGGTCACGGGCCTCCCCTTGGAAGGAAAAGGCAAGACTATGGCTCAGGCCATAGGGTATGGTTGGTGCTCTAAGTCCCCAGCCAGCATTCACCAAGCAAACCCGCACATCTCTCACAAGACACTGAGAGGAAAACATGTCTGCCACCAGTCATGGCCAGGGGTGCTGCTACTGCCCCCGGCTACTGGTCAGTGGCTGTATCTTCAGCACAGGGCTCACAGAGCCCTGGGTTCCAACATGCAGCAGGCTTGGCTAGGCTTGTTCATGTGGTGGCAGAAGATTTCAAGAGCAGCAGTGTGTGCCAGGCCTCTACATACATCTGTTTCATTAAATGGGCAGGTCAGCCTTGCCCAGAAAAGATTTGTGGGTCCTTGCTGCCAATTTGGCTTCAGTCAAAAAGAGGCATTATGGGGGCTGGCAATTGTGTGGATGGCCAAGGGTCAAGAAGAGAGAGATTATCCTGTTCGTTCAAAGGGAGGCAAAGGAGCTATTACTTTTAGGACCACGGATACTGGTGTCTCATTATCAGTGAGGAGATGAAAGGCCATTTTTTTCTCAACCCAACTATCCCAGTGTCTTAGTTTCCCAGTGTTACTGTAGCAGAAATACCACAAGTGTGTGTTTTAACAACAGAATGTATTTTCTCACAGTTTAGGAGGCTAGAAGTCCAAATTCAGGGCACCAGCTCTAGGAGAAGGTTTATTGTCTCCATCCACTCTGGGGGAAGGTCCTTATTCCTCGATTCCTTGGTGATTTTCATCTGTCTTCCCTCGTTTCTGCTTGCTTCTCTGTGCCTACTCTGTTCCTTTTATATCTCAAGGATGACTGGTTGAAAGGGTCCAAAGTCTATAAAATGGTGAAAAGACAGGATTTGTAACAAACGGTGCTGGCAAAACAATGTCCATCTGCAAAAAGAATGAAACAAAACCCATACATCATACCATACACAAAAGCTAATTCAAAATGGATCAAAGACCTAAATGTACAACCGGAAATTACAAAGATCATAGGAGTAAAAATAGGATCAATGGTAGAAAGCCTAACACATGGCATTAACAGGATACAAACCATAACTAACAACACAGAAACACCAGAAGATAAGCTAGAAAACCGAGACCTTCTAAAAATTAAACACTTATGCTCATCAAAAAACTTTACCGAAAGAGTAAAAAGAGAGCCTACAGACTAGGGGGAAAAATTGGCTATCACAAATCTGACAAAGGTCTATTTTCTGTTATCTATAAAATACTGCAAAACCTCAACAACAAAAAGACAAATAATCCAATTTAAAAAAATGGGCAAAGGAAATGAATGGACAATTCATCAAAGAAGACATTCAAACAACTAACAGATACATGAGGAAATGCTCCCCGTCACCAGCCACAGAGAAACGCAAAACCAAACGACAGTGAGATACCATCTCGCCCTGACATTAATGGTGTGAATCAAAAAATGGAAAATAACAAATGTTGGAAAGGCTGTGGGGAGACTGGAACTATTATGCTGTGTTGGTGAGAATGCAAAATGATACAAGCATTCTGGAAAATGATATAGTGCTTCCTTAGCATGCTAGAAATAGAAATACTACATGATCCAGCAATCCTACTTCTCAGATATCCCAGGGAAATGAGTCATTGCAAGAACAGACATGCACACATCCATGTTCACTGCAGCATTATTCACAATAGCAAAAAGATGGAAACAAGCTAGATGCCTGTCAACAGAGGAATGAATAAGCAAACTATGATACATACACACAATGGAGTACTATGCAATGATAAAGAACAATGATGAATCTGTGGAGCATCTCAAAACATGGATGAATCCGGAGGGCATTGTGCTGAGTGAAAGAAGTAATCACAAAAGCATAAATATTGTTTGAGACCACTACAATGAAAACTCATTAAAAGGTTTACACATAAAAAGAAACAATCTTTAGTTATAATGGAGGGGCTGGATGGAGATGGGAAAACACTAAGTAGACAGTATATAAGTAGTAGCTTTGGTGAAGGGTCAGACAGTACACAATTTTGGGGAAGCCAGCACAACTTGTACAAGGTAAGGTCATAGACACAGACAAACCCCCTGAGGGGCTAAATTATTGTGCTAGGAGTTGGTGACAGTACAGTCTCAGGGAACCGCTAGCTCAATTAAAATAACATAGTTTATAAAGAAAATGTTCTACCATCTACTTTAGTCAGAAGTGTCTGGGGTCTTAAAAGCCTGTGAATGGCCATCTAAGATGTAAGATACTCCACTGGTCTCACCCCTTTGGGAGCATGGGAAAATGAAGAAAACTACAGACACAAGGGAAAGATTAGTCCCAAGGACTGACGGACCCTAACTATCACGACCTTCACCAGACTGAGTCTAGTACAACTAGATGGTGCCTGGCTACCACCACTGGCTGTTCTGACAAGGATCATAATAGAGAGTCCCAGACAGAGCTTGAGAAAAATGTAGAACAAAATTCTAACTCAAAAAGAAAGGCCAAACTTGCTAGCCTAACAGAGACTGGAGAAATCTTGAGAATGTGGCCCCTTTCAGCTCAGTAATGAAGTCACTCCTGAGGTTCACCCTTCAGCCAAAGATTAGACAGGCCCATAAAAAAAAATGAAACTAAAAGGGCACACCAGCCCAGGGGCAAAGACTAGAAGGCAGGATGGAATAGGTAAGCTGGTGAAAGGGAACCCAAGTTTGTGAAGGGAGAGTGTTGACGTTTCATGTCCCCCAGCCTGGTACTGGTCTAATATCTGTATATCACCCAGTACAGGGAATCTGCTCTATTTGCTTGCTTTTAACTTAATCCCCAGGGAAGTCTCCATTAAAACGAAACTACAACCCGAAACTGATCTCCAATTAGAAATCAAGAAGATCAAATCTCTCTTCTCTGAGTTCCCTTTGTTAACCCCATCTTCAAAAAAAAAACCTCCCGAAGGGAGGAGAAAGTGGATTTACTCTCACTGGCGAAACATTGGAAACCCTGGTGGTGAAGCAGTTAAGAGCTGTGTCTGCTAACCAAAAGGCTAGCAGTTTGAATCCACCAGGTGCTCCTTGAAACCTCTATAGAGCAGATGTACTCTGTCCTGTAGGGTGGGTATGAGTCAGAACTGACTCGATGGCAGTGGGTTTACTTCTTTAATTACTTTTTTGTTTTGTTTTTGGCAGAACGTTAGGGTCAACGGAGAGAATTGTTATAGGCTGAAAAGCAGAGTAACAACAAAACCACCAGTAGCCCCACCTGGAGGGGGCAGTAGTGGTTCAGTGGTAGAAGTCTCACCTTCCATGCGGTGCACCAGTGTTCAGTTCCCACCCAATGCACCTCAAGCGCAGCTGCCCCTGTCTGTTAGTGGCGGCTTCTGTGTTGCTACGAGGATGAATAGGTTTCAGCAGAGCTTCTAGGCTAAGACAGACTAGGAGGAAGGGCCCAGCTATCTACTTCTGAAAAGCAGCCCATGAAAACCCTCTGGATCACAACAGTCCAGTTCAAAAGCCATCATGGAGATGTTACAGGACCAGGTGGTATTTCATTTCATTGTCCATGGGGTCACCATAAGTTAGGGGCCAACTGAACCACCACCACAACAATACCTAACAACAGCCCCATCTGGAGTTGAAATGGAAGCTCCTCATAGGGATCACCAAAAGCTGAGAAAACGTGTCAGTCAAATTTTGTTATGTAACGAAGCACACCAAAACTTAGTAGCTTCAAGTAGCCATTATGTATTTGGCTCGTGAGTTATTTGGGGTGAGCTCTGATAGCTCCCTCCTACATCTGAGGTTCAGCTGTTGGTAAGCTAGGAGGCCCTGCTTCTAGGGGTGGGCAGGTTGACAGCGGGAGAGACAGGGCTCCCCGGGCCTTGAGTCTCATCCTCCAGCAGGTCCACCTGGGTTTACTCATACAGTAGCAGAAGATTCCAAGAGCAGCAAGTGGGCAACACCACTGTGTCAGTGCTTTTTAGTCACTGCTTACCTTACATCTGCGACACGTCCAAACAAGTCAGTGGTGATGCCCACAGCCAGTAGCAGACGATACTACCGAAGCACCAGGAAAGAGCTGTGGCCAGTTTTATAAGCTCTCACAGGCAGGCAGTGTGGCCAGCTGTCATCACTCAACCTAGCAAGGAGGGTCTATTGGCAGGAGTCTTTCCTCTGAAGATGCCAGCAGCAAGCAGCACCTCTGATGGAGGCTGTGGGCCTACGCAGGACAGACCACCCCAGACCCAAGCCCTGGGTGGGTACACAGGAGAGACCTGTAGAGCATGTGGGTAAATTTTGACTGCAAGGCTTAGTGTCCCAGCACACTCCCAGCAACAAGAAGACTTAACCACCATCCTAACTCTCAAAAGCTTTCTGTGGCCTGGGGGACCTCATCGAGTGTCCTTGTCATAGACTGGGGACATCTGGGACTTGTGCCGACAGATGATTACTTTCCCCTCTCGCTTTAGAAAAATGACCCATGTTTAAGGATACATAAAACTTAGGGAATGCATCACTGAGCCTATAATACCATGAGAGCCCCAAGCAGAGAACGACTTGAAAAGATTCATCAAACTAATTACTTCTCCCTCCACCCCCACTGCCACCCCTCTCCCTGCTTGGCCTGCTCAGGAAGATGTACAACCTCATCAGCTGGGCTGCTTCAAAGCCAAACTCCCAGGTCTGCTTATGTGGGAGGGGGCAGTGAGACACACTGTGCTTCAATATTTCTCCAGGTTTCTGGGCAGACAAGAGTAGTTCCTGCTGACTCATCTATTCTAGGAGCCGAGACAAGGCCAGGGTACCTAATGGGTGGGTGAGGGTAGGGATAGAAATATCAGGACACAGGAAGGCTCCCCGTTACCCATCTCTTTGAAGCTGACTCTACATATCCCTTATGACACCCCATGCTGTATCCCCTGGGCCCACCTCTGAGTTGGCCTGCACCTGTGGAGACAGTTCCTGAGGTTGCTGATCGTGTCCCGCCTCCAGTACATGCCTCTCTGCCTGGGGCTTTCTGTGCGTGTACAGGATCTTGCTCAGTGGTAAGGCAGGCTCAGTGCTAGGCTTTGACACCCTCCGGGGCAGCTCCCAGTTAGTGAGGGACAGAAGTCCATGGATAAATACTTCAGCTTCACATGTCTAGAAGGTCAAATGGTGTAGCTCTCCAAGAGATACATCTATCTGGAACCTGTGAATGTTACCTTATTTGGAAATCAATTCTTTCCTGACACAATTAAGAATTTCAAGATGAGATTATCTTGGATTACATTGGGTCTTGAATCCAATGACAGGTGTCCTGAGAAAAGCAGACACACAGAAAAGATGACGTGAAGATGGAGGAGTCTGAAACTGGAAGAGACTGGGGTGACGCATTTACAAGCCAAGGAGCGCCAAGGATTGCTGGCTGCCACCCAAAGGTAGGAGAGAGGCATGGAATGGATTCTCCCCCTGAATCTCCAGAAGGAGCCACCTCCATTGACATCTTGATCTCCCACTTGACCTCTACAACTTGAGGGAACAAATTTCTGTTGTAAACCAGAAACCCTGGTGGCATTAGTGGTTAAGTGCTACATCTGCTAACCAAAAGGTCAGTAGTTCAAATCTGCCGGACACTCCTTGGAAACTCTATGGGGCAGGTCTACTTTGACCTACAGGATCGCTATGAGTTGGAACAGAATCAACAGGATGTCTTTGGCGTTTAGCTGATGTAAACCACCTGGTTTGTGGTAATGTGTTACAACAGCCACAAGAAACTAAACCAGCATCTTCCAGGGAAGTGACTCTGAGGTGTGTTTAAAACCGTTTCTCAGATCATCTCCAGTGGGATTGAGGCCCAGTCACAAACAGTGGCAACCAGCTTGTTTAGATATCCTTTATTGGCTTCTCCCTCCCCTGTCTTATTTCCCCCACTGCCCTACCCATGTTTACTAGGATCACCTTCCAAACAAACCACCTGTACCCAAGTCCCAACTAAGAGAGAATCCCAACTAAGGGCACATAGCACACATTTCTTTATTAATTCATCTGATCACCATTTAGAGAGGAAACACAGTGTTCTGTCAAAGACATCTACGTCCTAGTTTCTGGAGCCTGTGTATATGTGACCGTAATGACCAACAGAACCTTGAAGTTGTGGCTAAATTAAGGGTTTTAAGCTGAAGAGATTATCCTAGATTATCTGGATGGACCTGATGTAATCACCAGGGTCTTTGTAAGAGGGAGGCAAGAGATTAGAGGAGTAGGAGGAGAAGGTCATGCAGCCACAGAGACAGAGACTGAAGTGATGCGGGCATGAGTCACGAAACATCAACAGCTCTAGAAGCTGGAAGAGTCAAGGGATGCAGTCTCCCATCAGAGCCCCCAGAGGGAACCAACAACTTGGTAATAGCCCCCTGAGTCATTTCAGACTTCTGCCCTCTAGAACTGTAAGACAATAAATTTGCATTGTATTACTAAGCCACTAAGTTAGTGGTACTTTGTTATGGTAGCAATAATGAGCAAATACAACGGTTAAGAATATGAGCATTGGCTTATGTGAAATATCTGGAATAAGGAAATGTATAGAAATCAAAGTTTGTTAGTGGTTACCAGGGCAAGTAGGAGGGAGGGAGAAAGGAAGACAGTGCTTAGAGAACACTGAGCTTCTGTTAAGGGTGATGGAAAAATCTGGAAGTGGATAATGATGGAACAACATGATAATTGTTGTCACAGAACTATACATGGGGAGATTGTTGAAATGGCAAATATTTTGTTACACACTTTATCAAAGAAAAAACAAACCCATTGCTCTCAAGTTGATTTCTACACACAGTGACCCTATAGGTCAGAGTAGAACTGCCCCATAGGGTTTCCAAGGAGAAGCTAGTGTATTTGAACCGCCAGCCTTTGGGTTAGCAGCTGTATCACTTAACTGCTGCACTACCAGGGCTCTGTTACTCATATATCCACCACAATAAAGAAACAGAACATGAGCACTGGGGTTAAGCACAGCTAGGCTGACGTCTGGGTTCTATCACTTATCAGCTCTGGACTCCAAGTGTCAGCATACATCTCATCAAACTTTCACTGGTGCAAACATGTACATATAAATTTGTTTAAGTAAATATGTTTATATGTACACATTTGCACCGGTGAAAGTTTGGTGAGACGTACACCAAGATGGTGAATGGAATTTTAAATGACTTCAGTGATCACTTTATTGCTTATGTATGTTTTTTTTTCCATTTAAAATGCAATTATTCCTTAAGAAGTTAAACATAGAATTATCATAAAACCAAAACTAAACCCACTGCCATCAAATTGGTTCTGACTCATCATGACCCTATACAATAGAGTTTCCAAGGAGTACCTAATAGGTTCAAACTGCCAACCTTTTGGTTAGCAGCCGTAGGACTTAATCACTATGCCACCAGGGTTTCCAGAATTACCCTATAACCCAGCAATTCTAGCCCTAGGTATATACCCAAGAGAACTGAAAGCAGGGACTCAGAATAGACACTTGAATACCAAAGTTCACTGCAGCACTATTCATGATAGCCATAAGGTAGAAACAACCTAAGTGTCTATCAACAGATGAATGGCTAAACAAAATGGGGTACCTACATACAATTGAATATTACTCAGCCATAAAGAGAAATGAACTTCTGATACATGATGCCACAACATCTTGACATTATTATGCTGAGTAGAGTAAGTCAGACAAAAAAGGACAGATACGGATCCGACTTGACAGCACGTGGCTTTTGGCTATTGTACGGTCCCACTTATACGACACATCCACAAGTCCCTGGCTGGGGCAAATGATAATGTGCTCACTTAAACCAAAAAGTTGTCAGTTTGAATCTACCTAAAACGCCAAGGAATAAAGGCCTGGAGATCCATTCTGGAAAGGTCACAGCAATTAAAACTCCACTGAAGCGCAGTTCAACTCTGACAAACATGGAGTTGCTGTAAGTTGAAACTGGCTTAATGGTAATTGGCTTGGTTTTATATGAAACGTTGCAATAGGCAGATGCGCAGAGACCAAAGTTTATCAGTGATTATCAGGGGTGGGTGGGAGGAGAGAGTGGAGAGGTGTTTCCTGGCAGCACTGAGTTTCAGGGTAATGAAAAGATTTGGAAATGGATAATGATGATGATTGCACCACATGGTAAATGTAAGCACAACGTCACTGAATTGTACATGTAAAAATGATCAAAATGACAAATATTTTTTTTATATATCTATTTTACCACGGAAACCTTGGTGAAGCAGTGGCTAAGTAGTACAGCTGCTAGCCAAGAGGTCAGCAGTTCAAATTTGCCAGGCACTCTTTGGAAACTCTATGAGGACAGTTCTACTCTGTCTATAGGACGCTATGAGTCAGGAATGACTTGACACCAGTGCGTTTGGTATTTTTTGGTTTATATTTTACCAGAACAAAAAATTTTAAACAAATTAAAATTTAAAGTACAATTAACACGTACTACTGCAGTCATTCTAAAACAAAAGTATGATGGACTGAATCATGTCTCTCCTAAAATATGTGTTGTAAAACCTAACCTCTATGCCTTTGGTTATAATCCCATCTGGGAATAGGCTTTGTTATGTTAATGAGACAGGATTAGTGGAGGGTGTGTCTTGAATCAATCTGATTGGAAATGAAAAGGAGATTCAACCAGCAAGCTAACAAGCAGGGATTCCAGAAGAGAGATGTTCAGCCATATGAAGATCAAAGAGACAAAAGACTGTCCTCCAAGCTGACAAAGTCTTCCACTAGAGCCAGCACCACAAATCTGGACTTCTAGTCTCCTAAACTGTGAGAAAATAAATTTGTTTGTAGAAGCTATTCACTTGTGATATTTCTGTCACAGCAGCACCAGATAACTAAGAAATCCAGGCTCCTTTGCCTGTATTTCCTTACCTGTAATTGTACATGGATTGTCCTACTTGGACCTGAGTGAGCTCCCCTGGGAGTAACACTCACAATGGAGGATCTGAGCAAAGAAGTTCAGGGCTGGCAGAGTGTTGGACCAGGATGGACCACGGTGGCAGGAGACAGGATCCTAGTTGTGGTTAAAAGGGCCGTTGTGGTCACCCTGTTCTGAGGGGCGAGCACGGGCCATGAACACAAGAGGAGGCCTGAGGGCAAAAGGCATAGGTTGAGAGGAATCAAAAGCAAGTGGGAAACAGGCAGGGCGGGGCCGAAGGCTGACCAGCAACGTGAGGGGAGAGAGAGCTCCACCGTTGCACCCAGGGTGCAGTGGGGGTCTCAGCCAAAGAGATGCTCAGTGGTCTTCAAAGGTGATACCCTCCTCAACTCCAGAAGGAGACAGAAGGAGTTAATATTTCAAATCTTCTATGGAAGCTGCTCGGAGTATGAAGCCATATTTGTGAAAAATGGGCTCAGTTTGGTATTTGGAGAGCACTGAAATGGAAATCATCTCAAACTTCAAATGCCCAACGTATTGAAGCCTACCGTCTGATAGATCTTCCAAATTAGTGTGCAAGCTCTCCATGCCTAGCTCCAGGAGGGGACTTAGCTCTGGGCCAAAAATGTTCCTTTCCTTGGGTCGGAAAACAGGAACACCCGGGTTGGGAGGTTGCCCTGAGCCCAAGCCCTTGGTGTGCACTACTGCGCGCCTTCTGCAGAGGGCTGGAGGAGGGTTTTCTTTCTCTCCTAGGTAATGAATTTGATCTAATGGAGCTGTCTAAATGCCCAGATACCATGGTGATAGGCAACCCATAAACACAGAGATAAACAGGTAGAGAGATATATGGAGGCAAGCATAATTTGCTTCGAAGTGCCTTTGCACTAGTATAAATAAAGCAAGAAAATAAAGTTGTTGGAGGCACTTGCAATACAAATGTGAAGAGGAAATTAAGCAGTAATTACAGCATTAAGGATAAATGAAAGTCCCCCGCATTCTGTGTGCCTCTTATAGTTGAAGGTGAAGGCCCTTAAGGTTTCTGAGGCCAGTGTAGCTTCAGCTATGCCTGTGAGAGGCACCCAGGAGGTCATCTGCAGATAGTTCCTACCTGGCCTCCAGCTTCCTGTGTCTCTCTGCCCAAAGGCAGTCTCTAGTCAAGGGAGTGTGCTTGGGTAGGAGACTGGGGACAGTCTGGGTGTTAGCAGAGTACAGCAGTGCCTACCCGCCAACAAATGACGAATGGGAGTAAGAAGATAAATACCCTAGCTTCTTAGCCTTCCAGTGGACAGTTGCGGGGTGTATTCCACATGGTCCCTCCGAGAGACCCCAGCAGGATTGCCCCTCAGTTGCGGTATCCACTTACCTTGATGGGCTTTCTGCAGGTCTCTGTCTCACTTCTTCACTCCTCACAGTGCTTCCTCCCAAATAACCTGTGTGGTTGCATAAACATGCTTGTTACAGGGTCTGTCTGCTTTGGGGGGGCCTCCCACTTAGACAGGCTGCTTTGTACCAGCTGAGCAGCCAGCTGATCAGGAAGTACAGCCTAAAGCCTCCTGATGGGCCAGCCTCATGGGCATGTGACCTGGGCAGTAACACGTGCCCTTGCTTGCAGAAGGGCTTCATGCTTGGTTTCATGCTCCGCTGCCATGTCTTGAGGAGTCCCTGGGTAGTACAGACAGAAAACACACTGAGATGGTAACCAAAAGGTCAGTGGTTACAGTCCACACCAGCTGCACCTCGGAAGAAAGGACTGGCCATCTGCTTCTGAAAAATCACATGGGGTCTGACACATGTGGGGTCACCATGAGTAGGAGTTGCCTTGGTTGGTGATGTCTTGCAATCTTAATCATCTTATCTTTGAATTTATATTTTGTAAGTGATGTCTGATGGAACAATGCAGCATGGGTGTGAGCAGTAGAGGTATGCTGGGTGACAGCATGAGCATGGCAAACAGCAGGGTCCAAACAATTAGCCTGGCCACACATGACACACTTGCATGCCTCAGGACCGTCCCCAGAGCAATAGAGACCAGATTGGTGGTAGCAATGATGGTGGCAGCAGCTGAAGTAGCAGCCTTGGAACTGGAGAGAAGTGGAATTCTACATGGGGTTAGTGCCAGGACCCCAGAGGGGAGGCCAGTTTGTCCATCAATCCCCAGGCCTCAAATCCACAGCATCTACTCAAATAACTCTCTGGCCTGAGCATGAAAACAGGACCTACTCCAAACACTGTCAATACTATAAAACAAAAGCATATACATGGATGTGCGATAAAGCAAACTGGAGAGGTATTATGGTTTTTCAAAAGTTTAAGAATCTGATTTTGAAAGCTGCTACAGTACTGCATAACAAATATCCACTGACTTAGAAATTAAATTTAAGGATAATTGCATTTGACAAAAAAGAACACTGTTTTCATATGAAGCTTCCAATGAACCAATTATTAATGAAAAGGCTATTTTAAAAATTTATTTTTCCTTATAATTGAACATACAGTGGTAGAACTAGCAAACATGAATTTTGAATTATATACAAATCATGAAGCCATATATACATTTTTAATGATATTCACAAGTTACAGGAAATGTCATTTAAATGTACATTTAATATTAAATTCAGACTTACATGAGACTTATTCATATGAAGAGTTAAATTTTTTAGAAAGATTGTCCTGTGAGAACCACTAGCTCTAGATGTACTGAAATGTATACTTTGAAATAATTTATCAAAAATTTATACCAATTTTGTCACAGCCAGTAAAGTAGTCTTAACAGCTCCAGTAAACAGTTGCATCAGTATAAGGATTCTTTTCAAAATTAAAAACTGTGAAAAAAGTTATTTGCCCTATTGTATTTGCCAACAATGATATTATTACTGATATTATTTCAGTTACATTGACTGGAAATGAAGCTGTTAAAAGGGTAAATTCTGATGCCCTAATATATGAATAGTCAGAAAAAACAGCCATAAAAAATATTATGATCAATTAATATATCATATTATATAAAATAATGACACAAAATATATTAGTTTTGTAATTTGTGTTTATGTTGTTATTCATGTATTGCTATTACCTCTATTATGTTTTATAAGTAAAAATAAATATTTTTAAAGGAAAAAGCTTTACATTTTTGTAGCTTTAACCACAATTTTTTCCTGTCTCTTGAACAACAGGCCTGCATTTTCATTTTGCAGTGCTCACCACAAATTATTTAGCCATTCCTGCCTGATGAGTTTGCTTACTATTTTCCAAGACAGATAGGGAGGGCCTGTGGCCTCCAGGCTTGACCCCGTGATTTTTTCTCTGACTACAGCTGCAGTACTCTCTACCCCATCCTTGCTCACATGGTTGGCCACAGTAATAACAAAAGGTAAACTGTAAGGCTTTTAGAGAAAGGATCTGAGACCTTCCTTAACCTCCATCTTCACAAACTAGGCTTTTACCCTCATCTCATTTTGGGTTGCCAGATAATAGACTTGGAGATAGCATTTCTTTAAGAAGGCTTATTAGGGAGTGCCTCAGGAATTCCCTCTGTAAGGGGTGAGGAAAGCAGAAGAGAGCTGAGGGAGAAACTGACCTGAAGTGTTACAACTGCGACTTCAGACAGTCATACAGAGTTCTGGAGCTGGGATGGCTCTTTGATTTCCATTGGATCTGTTGTGGCATCTCCCATCTCATTTCTCATTTGGGTTATTTGTTTCCTCTCCTATTTGTCTTTTGTAATTTTAGCCAAAGGTTTATCAACTTTGTTGATCTTTTCAAAGAACCAACTTTTGGTTTTGTTAGTTTTTTTCAGTTGTTCTTCTGTTCTCTAATTCATTTAGTTCTGCTCTAATCTTTAGTATCTGTTTTCTTCTGGTGCATGAGGGATTCCTTTGTTGCTCTCTTCTTGTGTAAGTTGTAGGTTAATTCTTTGGTTTGGGACCTTTCTTCATTCCAGATGTGTGCATTTATAAGATAAACTGACCTCTGAGCACTGCTTTAGCTGTATCCATTAGGTTCTGGTAGGTTGTGTTTTCATTCTCATTTGATTCCATAAATTTCTTTATTGTATCTTAATTTCTTCCACAACCCATGGATTTTAGAGCAAGGTGTTGTTCAGTTTCCATGAGTTCAGCTTTCTACCTATGTTTTTTCTGCTATTGATTTCATGCTTTATGGCTTTGTGGTCTGAGAAGATGGTTTGCAATAATTCAGTGGATTGGATTTTGCTGAGACTTGCTTTACGTCCTAATATGCGATCTATTCTGGAGAATGTTCCATGTGCACTGGAAAAGGAAGTATACTTATCTGTTGTTGGGTAAAAAGTTCTGTATATGTCGATGAGGTCTAGTTGGCTGATTGTCACAAGATCTTTTGTATCTTTACTGAGCTTTTCTCTAGATGATCTGTCCATTATTGAAAGTGGAGTGTTGAAGTCTCCTACTGTTATTGTGCAGAGCTCTATCTCATTTTTCAGTGTTGTCAGCATTTGTTCAATGTATTTAGATGCTCTGGTGTTGGGTGCATATTTAATATTGTTATATCCTGCTCATGCACTGAAACTTTCAGTAATAAATAGTGACCATCCCTGTCCATGATGGTGGAGCTTATAATGAAATCTATGTTATCTGAGATTAGTATTGCCACTCCTGCTTTTCTTTGTGTGTAGTTAGCTTGGTATATACTTTCCAACGTTTGATTTTCAGTTTGTTCGTATCTTTGAATCTAAGGCGTATTTCTTGTAAGCAACATACAGACAGATCATGCCTTTTGATCCAGGCTGTCACTCTCTGCCTCCTTATTGGAGCATTCAGACCATTTACATTCAGTGTAATTATTGATAAGTATGTGTTTAGTGCTGTCATTTTGATGCTTTTGTTTCTGTGTTATTGATGTTTTCTTTGCTTCTCTTAGTATTGTGTTCTGGGTCATTTTTCTTTATGGGTTTACTTTTCATCTTTTTCAGTGTTGGTTTTATGTTTGTTGAGACTCCTGTATTATGTTTCTTGTTTTGATATGTTGTATTGTTAGTCTGCTTTGCAGCTACTCCTTTGATCCCCCTTAATATTCTAAATTTAAATCAATCTTTAACTTCTGCATATCTCCTTAATTTCCTCTCCATCTGTAAAGGTTGTAATTACTGTAATATATCCTTCTTTATAGTGTGATGGTGTCATAGTTTACATGTTAAGATCTCTCGTTCCCTAAGCCAAGCCAAGTGCCATCAAGTTGGATAATATTTTAGCTTTAATTGAGCTTTGTGACTTCCCTAACTGAGCGGGACTCTGGATGCTCTGTCTTGCATTGCATCCTTAGGTATACAACTGATGTTACTGTTTTTCTACACAAAGAGCTTCTTTCAGTATTTCTTGTAGTTTTGGTTTGGTTTTTGCAAAGTCTCTAAGCTTCTGTTTGTCTGAGAATGTCTTAATTTCATGACCATATTTGAGAGACAATTTTTCAGGATATGTAATTCTTGGTTGGAAATTGTTCTCCTTCAAGGCTTTGTATGTATCATCCCACTGTCTTCTTGCTAACATGATTTCTGCTGAGAAGTCAGTTGAAAGCCTGCATGACTTCCCTTTGTACATTAGTTTTGCTTTAAGCTTCACTGCCTTTAAGAGCCTGTATTTATGTTTCATTTTATTAAGTCTGATTAAATATGTCTTGGAAACCCTAGTGGCATAGTGGGTTAAGTGCTACATCTGCTAACCAAAAGGTTAGCAGTTCAAATCTGCCAGGCACTCCTTGGAAACTCCATGGGACAATTCTACTCTGACCTCTAGAGTTGCTAGGAGTTAGACCCGACTTGACGGCAGTGGTTTCTTTTAAAAAATATATCTTGGTGTCATTCTTTTGGGGTCTGGCTTTTGTGGTGTTCAATAAGCATCTTGAATATCTATATTCTCTTTTTTCATGATGTCAGGGACGTTTTCTATCAGCAATTCTTCAACAATTCTCTCTGTTTTCTGCTATCCCTCCCTGTTCAGGAACTCCAATTATTCATAAATTATTTCTCTTGATCGAGTCCCACATGCTTCCTAATGCTTCCTCATTTTTCTTGTTTCTTTTGTCTGATTTCTCCTCACAAATGCTGGTGTCAGTTGCCTTATCTTCAAGTTCATTAATACTGTTTTCCAGTTCCTCCATCCTGCTCTTTTGACTTTGTATTGAATTGTCTAATTCTGTAATTTTATTATTGATCTGCTGGATTTCGGATTGTTGATGTTCTAACACTTCATACAGCTTACTTTTCATTTTGTTCTGCCGCATTTTGCTTAATATCTAGAAGGACTTTATACATAATTCTTGTGTGTTCTACTGTGGATAATTTCAGAATGGCTTCTTAATCTGGAAAGCTGTTTGAATCTTTATTTGGGGAGTTTTCTGGAGCTATGCTTGTCTGCTTCTTTAAATGGTTAGATATTGATTGTTGTCTCGTGCCATCCACAAGCTGTTCAGTTTTTCCAGTGTTACATCAATGAGAGCTGTGGCATAGGTCTGTAATCCTCCCAAGTGCCATGCCAGCAAAAGCAGTACTCATTGTACCACTGTCTCACCACCGACAAGGTATTTCCCCCTTTCTGTTGTGTTTTCCAATCTCATGACCCTGTGTCTGATCTTGGGGCTCCCAGAATGTCCACAGTGCTCCTTTTAATTACTGTTTTAGGCCTTAGTTCTCAGAGGAGACATGTGTCTAGTCTGCCATCTTGGCCCTGCTTCCTGAGATGGCTCTTTGGAGTAGTCCCAATTTGAGACAGGGAGATCAGGGCTTTGAATCCCTGCATTCATGATCCAGTTATTGGCTGCATGCTCTCCTTACCACCACCCACGGCTGTCAAATCTATTCTGACTCATAGAAACCCTATAGGACAGAGCAGAACTGCCCCATAGAGTTTCCAAGGAGCACCTAGTAGCTTTGAACTGCCAACCTTTTGTTGAGCAGATATATCACTTAATCACTGCACCACCAGGGTTTCCTTAAGAAGCAGCAAAACCCTGGGCAAGGAAGTTCACTGTAGCTGAGAGCAATGGCCAGTAACAAATACATTTGTGAGCTTCACTGTAACTAAGAGCAATGGCCAGTAACAGATACAATTGTGAGCCATAAGCAGCATCCCAGCAGCTGGGAAATGGATAGGTTGTCCCTGAATAGGGATCTGGATACAGTATGACAGTATCTACTACAGACCACCCCTTATACATTCTATCCACTTGCTTCTTATAATGTGTTTACTCCACTTGGGAAGAGATTCTTCAGGACCCTAGCATCTTGTTTTCTGAGAAATGTAGTGGGAGAACTATAGCCCCTACTACTGCTTTTGGTTTTGAAACCATAATGGATACTATCTTTCTTCTCTGTCCTCTTTCATAGATTCCCCTCAGCTAGCATTTCTGTACATACTCACCTTGCCTGATGAAGTGATAAAGACCATTATCTCTGAAAGGTCTGAACCCCGGGTTACCATGTGCTTCTTAGGCTGTAGCTGCTGTACCTGTCCATTTACTATTAGCACTGTGCATAACAGCACCAAGATATTTCTGACTGGATCATTTGGGAGCCAAACATATCCCCCACTGTCCAATTGTGTAGCAGCAGCTCCCTCTTCTCCTAATGACCAGGGTCCATGACCACTGCCAGGACAGTGACTCTTCTCCTTGCCTGCTGGTCATTTAGCATAAGGAGCCTAAGAGACCAGAAGGTCATTTAATGAAAATCTTACTGTCTCTCCTGATGCAAGCATTCCCTTTCTAGGAACCAAGACCTGTAGACCCATAAAGCCTAAAATTATGGGGACCAGAAACATAAATTCTCCAAGTCAGTCACTGGGATTGACAGTAAGTGGGGCCACTTTGATTTCTACCTCTTGGTTCCTGGGCCCATATATTCTACTCATTGAGACAACACCACCACATAATGGCTATTGATTTAGGATACACAGAATGATCTGGAGGATGACGTCTCATCCTTACTGGATATTATCTCCAACCAGGTACATCAGTTGCATCATTAAGATTCCAGTCCACTGCTGTCATGCCAACAGCTTCTGGATAGTACAGTATGTGACAGAACCAGAGCATCCTGTGGTTGTGTGCCCACTGTCACACCTTACTTGGTTTTGAAACCATAACAGATACTCATCTTCCTCCTTTGCCATCTTTTATAGATTCCCCTCAGCTAGCATCTCTGTTATATACTAACCTAGCCTGGTGAGGTGATAGACTATTATCCCTGAAAGGTCTAAACCCTGGGTTACCATGTTCTTCCTAGGATGTAGGCTATACTTGTCCATTTACCTTTAACACTGAGTGTAAGAGCATAAAGAGAGTCCCTTTGTCTGAGGTGATGTTATGTGTGATTCCATGTTAGTAGATCAAATGCTCTGTAAGCCCTCAGGTAGTGGTGCTAGCTGAGGACCAATAGTCTGGAAGGTAAATTCATACTCCAAATATATGTTGATCTCAGTCAAGATGAATCAGTGTCCTTTTTAGCATGGAAGAGGTTCAATGTATTTAACTTGCTAGCAAGTGGATTATTGGTCTCCTTGAGGGATGGTGCCACATTGGGGGTCAGCTCTGGTCTCTGCTGCTGGCAGGTTAGATGTTTAACAGTGCCAGTAGCTAGATTAGCCTTAGTGAACTCATGGAGTGGAGTCCATAAATAACTTCTCCCACTGCTGCCATGGCTACTTCATTCAGGCACCTGTTATGCCATTGTGCCAGTGTTGGGATGGCTGATAACAGGGAGTGGCTGATGTCCCCTGGCAGAGTCATTTTATCTACTTGATTGCTTGATTGCCTCTTTTGTGGAAGATGCTTTCAGGTGACATTTATGTATACTATAAAGATCTTCACACTTTGTGCCTACTCCTATAGGTCCAGATCTCCTGGCCCCTGATCTTCCCGTTTTTCTCCTTCCAGGACTCTGACCAATCAGCCAGGCCATTTGCCACTGCCCACGAATCTCTATATTTTCTTACCTCAGACCACTTCCTTTTAGGCACAAGGTAAATTACCACGTGCATCAACCACATTTCTGCCCACTGAGAGGACTTCTCCTCACTTCTGTCTTTCAGTGTCATCTCTGAGTGGAGCTGTATTGTGGCAGTTTTTGGTTTACATCAACATACTAAGTTGACCCATTGATGAATCAAGCACAGTCTTTTTCTTTATCCATCAGATGGTTATAAACGACTCCCTATAAGGTATCAGCTGAGGAAAAGATTTTGGTGCAATATAGGTGGATGAATGGGCATCTAGGCCACGTGTTCAAGCAGATTACTTGTACCCTTTGGTCATACGTATATGTAATCCAAGAGTATCATTCTCATTCAGTGGATTGTTACTGGGCCTGCCCATCTTAATAACCTGATAGGTGTTACAGACCCAGTTCACAATGGGAAGTACTGGTTACATGATTACCTGATCACCCATATTTAGATGTTTTATCTCTACTAGCCACCACCCATCTCAGTTTGTTGTAGTGTGGTGGCTTGTGTGATGCTGTGATGCTCATGTATCTTACCAAGACCTTTATCATACTTGTCACTTCTTGTTCATTTGGTGTAACCAGTGTGATGCCATCAACATAGTCATCCATGTTATATGGATGCACTATTTGTAGAATGTCTAAATCATCCAGAGACCTTCAGGTTACATTATAAGAGTTGAGAAAGTTAACATAACCCTGAAGAGAGACTATACATGTCTACTATTGTCCGTATCAAATACACGCAAACCACTAGGGATCGAAAAAATATTTGCCAGATCCATGGCTATATACCATGTGTTGAAAACAAAGCTACCATACCAGTTGAAGCAACTGCAACTGGAGCTATGTCTTGATTAAATTTGCAGTGGTCCACTCCAGTTTTATTAGAGTCCATTTGGTGAATTAAATGTGGATATGTTAGAGACCACCAACTCTGCATTCGGCACTAATCTCTGACATGGCCCCAGGGTATGATACTGGTTATGATTCATGGTTATGGCTTGGTGTGGGGGGATAAGGGGGGATTATTTCAGAGGCTTCCACCTTGTCTTCCCCACTGTGCTAGCCCTTAACTCCATAAACCAAGGAACCAAGGCAGCGGTTCTGCTAAACACTAAGTAGGTATGTCCATTCCAGTTAGATATTTGAGGACTAGAGAAATTACCACAAGGTAGGTTCATAGACCCAATGGACTCACTATCAGTCAGACCTGGATTAGGAGTGCATTTATTACCTAGTCTCCATATGCTTCTAACTCTCATAGGGGACTCATTATGGAGTTTTGAGTCCCTGATATCAATGTTCATTCAGACTCTGGGTCCATCAATCTTTGAAAGGCTTGGGTAGTTTTTTGTATGTTTGTTTTTAATACATGGTTACCCATGTAAATGATCTCAGGTCTTTTTGGTAAAAGGCATTCACCTCAACCAATGAGGGGCCAGAGTTTGATGGATAAGTGCCCCAGCTTCCTTGCTCATCAGCAAGGGCAATTTTGTTCCAGTCTCTCAGAAAGGCCCCAGTGAGACTGATCCCCAGTTACCCACAGAGGTGACCTGATTGTTAGCTCACCCTTTACTGGCTTTCCTTCTTTCCCTGTCTCAACTCCCCAACCCCCACTGAGCTTCCTAGAATCACCTCTCAGATGAGCTACTTGTGCCCACATTCTTCTCTCAGGGTGTGCTTCAGGGGAAGAAGACAACAGTGCAGAAATAAAGTGACTTGAGAAAGTCACCTCATCTCTTCTTGATTTTCAGTCCCTTACAGCCTCATCACCTCCCAGAAAGAGAGACTAGTCTGTTTGCACAGTTTTGCAGAAAAGATTCCAGCAGCTTCCGTGGTTACCTAGTCTAGTATACCATTCTCATTGCCAGACCTTTGCTTTTTATTTGCAACCCTCAATTCCTCCTGCTGTAATTTAAAACCACTTCATCACCTGAGGATCTTTTCCCTTCTCTAAGATATGGAGAAAAGCTGACCACCAGCTTGGGTGTAAGAGCCCCTTACACACTAGAGCACGGGTATTAATTTTACTTCTCCAAGTTGAATAATCCAGGTTCTTTTCACCATTGCCCATCAGTCCCATTTTCAAGGCTTTTAATCATCTTTGTGGCTGTAAGCTGTCACCTCCAGCTGCTCACCCGAGACTGGCCTGCAGGCTCCTGGAGACCACCAGATGCATGTCTTAACCCAGAAAAGTTCACAGGAGGGGAGGTGCTCTGGCTGCTGTAAATCACACTCTCCCTCTCCTCCTCCCTAAAGTGGGAGAACAAGCCCCAGCTTGCTGGTGAAAGCCATAAAACTTCTCTTCTTTCAAGAGCCCCTTTATTTGGGCATGTTCATTGTAGCATGCATGCAAGTCTACCGAGGGCCCATAAAACTTCCTAAGGCTTTGTGCAAGGTGACTCCACAGGCCTGTGCTTGAGCAATCCCACCTCAAGCTAGCAGTGACACTGTTGCTGGCTTTATCCAGCGAGATGAGCTGGCCTCGGTTTGCCTTCTGATTTGTTCATTAGCTTTACAAATGGATTTTGAGGCCAGACAACCCCTCCTAAAGCTGAATACTGAATCAGTGGATGCTCAAGGATTTCCCAGGGAACTGCAGGGCTCTACGATCTCCATGGAGATTTTCAAGCAATTCACCTCAGGGGAAAATCCGTGGCTGCCCTTGAAGGGTGAGCCTGCACCCAAAGGAAGCTGGGCCATCCTCTGTCAAGTGGGCAAAGGAATTTTGTGTCTTGCCCTTGCCAGCATGGTCCAGTGCTTTGTTCCTGAGAAGTGCCAGATATTCTTGCTGCCTGTGATGGTGAATTCACGCCAGCATCACTGCAGCATTGTGAACCAGAACCAGTGACCAATAAGTTGACTCTGAGCCGTTTTTAACACCATGTGAGTTAGAGTAGCACTGTGCTCCACTGGATTTTGAATAGATGATTTTTCAGAAGTGAATCACCAGGCCTTTCTTCCAATGTGAATCTGATGGACTCAAACTTCCAACCTTTCAGCTAGCAGCAAGCTTGTTAAACATTTGTACCATCTATGGTGTTCTTTCTTTGGGAGAGTAAAGCTCAATCAAAGCCAATCAGCAGGAGGTTAACATTACTTAGTGGTCAAGGGAATGAGGCTTCGAATAGCCCAACAATAGAAAATATAAACAAATCAGGAATATTGACACAATGGAATGTAAAAGCATAAAGTACAGATACTATCTTAGTCTGAGTTCTCTAGAGAAACAAATCCAGTAAAACATATAAATGTATCTAGAGAACCCAGTGCCATTGAGTCAATTCTGACTCAGAGCAAACCTATAGGACAGGGTAGAACTTCTCCATAGAGTTTCCAAGGAGCACCTGGTGTGGATGTAAGCTGCAGACCTTCTGGTTAGCAGACGAAATAGTTAACCACTACGCCACCAGGGTTTCTGTATCTAGAGAGAGAGAGATATTAAGGAAATAGCTCATACAGTTGTAGAAGCTGAAACATGGGTCAGGCTGAAGGCTTCTCCTAATTTGCATAGCCACAGGGGCTGGCAAACCCAAGATCAGCAAGTCAAACAGTAGGGCTGTGGCTCACAGGCTGCAAAGAATGAGGAATCCCAAGATCAGAGGCAAGACGGCAGGTAAGCTGCTTGAATTCTAAGAACTGCAGGTCAGACAAACAGGAGCCAGCTGCAGGATCCAGAAGGAAGAAAAGCCCCTGAGCCCTGCCAGAAAGTTCACCTACGCTGTATGCAGGCCACACCCCCAAGGAAACTGTCTTTCAACTGATTGGCTACTCAGAGCAGATTACATCATGGAGGTGATCACATTACATCTGATCTCATCATAGAGGTGATTGCATCACTACATGACTGCCAAACTACATAACTGCAAAAACACTGAGAATCATGGCCCAGTCAAGTTGACACGCAACCTTAGCAATCACAGATACACACAACAAACGTGGCTGAATTACACATACATTATATTGAGTGAAAGAAGCCAGACATGTAAGAGTAAATACTACACGATTGCATTTATATGAAGTTTAAATGACACAAAACTTAATCTATGGTAGTAAAAGTCATAATAGCGGTTACCTAAATGGGAGGGGGTATTGAATAGAAAAGAACACAAGGGAACTTTCTGAAGTGATGAAAATGTTCTACATGTTGATTTGGGTGGTTATTATACATATACAAAAAGTAATCAAGCTGTCCACTTAGAAACTGTGTTAGCTGCTGCCTTAATTATCTAGTGCTGCTATAACAGAAATACCACAAGTGGATGGCTTTAACAAACAGAAATTTGTTCTTTCACAGCCTGTGAGGCTAGAAGTCTGAATTCAGGGTGCCAGCTCTGCTGACTCTGGAGAAAAGTCCCTGTCATAAAGCTTCCCTTGGATCTAGGAGCTTTTTAGCACAGGGGCTCCTGATCCAAAAGATGTGCTCCATTCCTGGCTCTTCTTTCTCAGTGGTAGAAATCCCTCTCTTGTCGCTTCTCTCTCCTTTTTATCTCTTATAAATAAATGGTCACACAGGCCACACCCCAAGGAAACTCCTCTTACATCAGGATCAGGGCAGTGATCTGAGTAAGGGTGTTGCATCCCACCCTGATCTACTGTAACATAACCTAATCTTGCCTCATTAACTACAGGCAGAGATTAGGATTTTCAACAAGCAGGAAAATTATAGCAGATCACAAAATGGAGGACAATTACACAATACTAGGAATCATGGCCTAGTCGAGTTGACACATATTTGGGAGGGACACTATTTAATCCATGGAAGTTACCATCAACTCAGTTCTGGCTCATGATGACTTCATAACAGAAGGAAGCATTGCCTAGTCCTACCCCATCTTCGTGATCAATGGTATATTTGAGTCCATTGTTGTGGCTATTATGGCAATCAATCTCACTGAGGGTGTCCCTTATTTTTGCTGATCCCATATTTTACCAAATATAATGAACTTCTCTAGCAACTGGTCTTTTCTGATGATATATCCAAAGTAAGTGAGCTGAAGTTTTACCATCCTCACTTCTAAAGAGCATTCTATGCACTTTACTGCATGTAAATTTTTCCTTAGGATAGTACTGGGAGGTATTAGTGGTTGAACTGTGTCATCCCAAAATGTCTGTTGTAATCCTAACCCTTAATATCAGAAGACATAATCCCATTTGGGAATAAGGTTTTTGGTATGTTAATGAGGCCATATCACTCAGTGTCGGGCTTTTCTTAAACTTACTTTTGCGATATAAAAAGAGAAGATTAGGTACAGAGAAGCAAGTACAAACAGAGGTGAAGGCACCTGCCAGGTGGGAGATTGCCAAGGAATGAAAGAATGTCACGTGTATAGAAACTGAAAGAAATCTTCCCCCAGAGTAGGCAGAGACAGTGATCCTTCCCCCAGAGCTGCTACTCTGAATTCAAGACTTCTAGCCTCCTAAACTGTGAGAAAATAAATGTCTGTCCTTTAAAAGCACACATTTGTGGTATTTCTGTTATAGCAGCACTACTAGACTAAGGCAGGAGATAAAGCACAGGCTTTGGAATTAAATAATCATGCATTAAAATTCTAGTTCTGCCACTCATTGGCCATCTTTTGGTCAGGTTATTTAACCTCTTGAAAACTTCGTATCCAAAGAAAACTAATTGGTGGTACCTCATAAAGTTATTGTGAGAATGAAATACGATAATACCCAGCACACACTAAGAGCTCAATATTTAGTACTAAATGTCATGGGTAAGCCAGGCACAGAGGGCCAGTCCATATTGGGACAGATCAGAAGGCACCAGGAGAGGTAGTTTCCACAAGATAAAATCAACAGAATACTTGACACAACTATTTTGAGAGGAGATTTAAACATCTGGTGACAAGTTTGTAGTTTTAAGTGTATAGAAAACTAAGAAACCAAAAAGCTAGACAACTGTCAACCCCAGGGAAAAGTTGTGCAAGAAATAATTCACTATATGGTTCAGCTGTATAAAGTATTCACAGACATGATATGATAAACACTGAATATTTATCCAGTTAAAAGTACACTATAACCATATTGGAAGCATAAAGGAGGAGGAGGAACAAGAGGACACACATATGTGGAAAGGACAAAAGAAATAAAAAAAATTTTAAACCAAGAGTGGATAATGGATTAAGAATTATGCCTCAATCTGACCAACATAGTGAAAGATATTTTAATCCATTAAAAATTAAATTTGCTTTAAAAAAAGATACAGTGATAACATTGTTAAAGTGCAACAACCACGAGGCTTTAGGGTTAGCTCATAGTCATCTGGACAAGCTGCCAAAGTTCAGAAGGCACAGAAATTTCTAGAAGCTGAAAAATAAAAATTTCTATGTATTTTACCCTGGGGTTAGGTCAAAAAAAAAAAAAAAAGTAGTAAACAAATGTGAAAATATCTGCCTGTGTCCAATCTATGGCAGAGATAAAGTGATATGTAGGTGGTGACTCTCAGAAAGAATGCAGCTGACATTGTTTATTCCCCTAGTTTGGCAGATGCAATGTGGAACACACCTACATCATGAAGCTGAGGTTATGGCTGAGGGTCTATAACACAATGGAAGCTTATCCACCCTGGGTTGGGTGGTTCTAAATAATTTCTGTGGTCAAATTTGGGAGATCTCTTTCTAATAGGACAGCAATAAACCATTTACAAACCACTTTGTAACTTTATAGCTTATCCTTCAGTGTGGATTAAGACTAAACCTGAAGAAAAAATCTTTACAACTGGACCAATAAGCAACATCATGATAAACAGAGAAAACACTAAAGTTGTCAAGGATTTCATTTACTCGGATCTGCAATCAATGTCTATGGGAGTGACAGTCAAAAAATCAAATAACATATCGCACTGGGCAAATCTGCTGCAAAAGACTTCTTTCAAGTGCTATAAAGCAAAGATGACTCTTTGAGGACATCTTTAAGATGTGCTGACACAAGCCATGTTCTACTGTTATTCCTAAGGTTTTACCAGACAATTCCTTTCAGACGTAGACTGCTGGGTCCTGCTTCCTAGTCTGTCTTAGTCTAGAAACTCAGCTGAAACGTGTCTGCCATGGGTGACGCTGCTGGTATCTGAAAATCGGTGGCACAGCTTCCAGCATCACAGCAACACACACACTCCACAGTACCACGAACTGAGAGAGAACAACCTTGCTTGCTGAAAGTGAGTATTTGAAACACTGATGAAGATCAAAGACCACAGCTTTTAGTATGGGTTGTACCTCAGTATCAAGAAAACAAAATTCTCATAACTGGACCAGTAAGCAGCATCATGACAGAGACGAAATCAAAGCTGCCAAAGATTTCATTTTACTTTTTTCCACAATCAATAAACACAATAGCAGCAGTCAAGGAGTCAAAAGGTGCATTGCACTGGGAAAATCTGCAGCAAAGTAACTCTGTAAAGTGTTGAAAAGTAAAGATGGCATTTGAAGACTAAGGTGCACCTGACCCAAGCATCATATGCATGCAAAAGCTGGACAATGACTAAGGAAGACAGAAGAAGAACTGATGCCTTTGAATTGTGGTATTGGAGAAGAATATCAAATATGCCACGGACTGACAAAAGAACAAACATATCTGTTCTTGAAGAAGTACAACCAGAGTGTTCCTTGGAAGCAAGAATGGAGAGATTGCACCTTACATACTTTGGACATGTTGTCAGGAGGGATCAATCCCTAGTTTAGGACATCATGCTCGGTAAAGTAGAGGGTCAGTGAAAAAGAGGAAGACCCTCACCAAGATGGATTGACAGAGTAGCTACAACAATGGGCTTAAGTGTAAAAATGATTGTGGGCATGGCCCAGGACCTAGTAAGGTTTTATTCTGTTGTTCATAGGGTCACTATGAGTCAGAACTGACTCAACAGCACCTAACAACAATAATGACCCAAGCCATGGTGTTGCCAATAGCCTCATATGCATGCAAAAGTTGGACAATAAATAAGGAAGACCAAAGAATAATTGATGCCTTTGAATTACAGTATCAATGAAGAATACTGAATATACCACGGACTGCCAGAAGAACAAACAAATTTGCCTTGGAAAAAATATAGCCAGAATGCTATTTAGAAAGGATGGTGAGACTTTGTCACACATACTTCAGACCTGTTATCAGGAGGGACCAGTTCCTGGAGGAGGACATCATGCTTGGTAGAGTCAGTGAAAAGAAGGAAGACCTTCAGTGAAATGGACTGACAGAGTGGCTGCAACAATGGGCTCCAGCGTAACACGGATTGTGTGGATGCTGCAGGGCTGGGCAGTGTTTTGTACTGTAGTACATACGGTTGCTATGAACTCTTGTTGGTTAACTCAACTGCGCCCTAACAACAATAACCGTCAAAGTGTTATCACATACGTTAACCAATTTGACCTTTACCGTAATCCTGCAGATAGGGAAGAGGTTATTCTTTCCAGCGGTGGTGAAAGCTGAAGCTAAGGGAGGTTAAATGACATACCATTGGTCACAGTTAACTGGGGGTAGAACCAAGGTTAGAACCAAGGTGTATTAGTTTTGTCTGGAGGTATAACACATCGGAAACCTTGGTGGTGTAGTGGGTTAAGTGCTATGTCTGCTAACCAAAATGTTGACAGTCAAATTCACTGGGTGCTCCTTGGAAACTCTATGGGGCAGTTCTACTCTGGCCTCTAGGGTCGCCATGAGTCGGATCCAATTCGATGGCAGTAGCTTAGGTTTTGTTTTTCTATCTGTATATAGCAGATCACCACAAAGGCCCTGGGTGGTGCAATTGTTAAGCACTCAACTACTAGACAAAAAAGGGACACTTCAAACCCAACCGGAGGCCCCTCAGGAAGATAGGCCTGGTGACCTGCTTCTGAAAGGTCACAGCCTTGAAAACCCTAGTCTGCACACATGGGGTCATCACGAGTTAGAATCTACCAGATGGCAACTCACAACAACAACAGATTGCCACAAATTTAGCAACTTAAAATCATATCCATTTATTAGCTCATGGTTCTGCAAGTCAGAAACCAGGGCACAGCGTAGATGGATTCTTGGCTCAGGTTCTCACAAAGCTGAAATCAAGGTGTCAGCCAGGTCTGCAATCTCACCTGGAGCTCAGGATCTTCTTTCCAGCGTATTTAGGCTGTTGACAGAATTCAGTTCCTCGCAGTTGTAGGATAAACAAACAAACAAACAAAAAACCCACCGCTGTCGAGTCCATTCTGACTCACTGCTACCCTGTAGGACAGAGTAAAACTGCTCCACAGAGTTTCCAAAGAGCACCTGGCAGATTGAAACTGCTGACATTTTGGTTAGCAGACGTAGCACTTAACCGCTACCCCACCAGGAAGGTCCCTGTTTTTCTCCTGGCTGGCAGCCTGGGGTTGCTCTCAGCTCCTAGGGGTTGATTTCACACCTCTGCCACACACTCTCCTCTATTTTCAACGCCCACATTGGAGAATATCCCTTGCCTCAATTCCTTCTTGGGAGTTGAAACTTTTTACTTAGAAGAGCCAAGTACCTTTTAAGGGTTCATCTGATTAGGTCAGGCCCACCCAGAATAATCAATGTTTCTTAAAGTCAGCTGTATAATACAACATAACATAATCACAAGAGTGATATCCCATCATATTTGTAGGTCATCCTCAAAGGAAGGAAATTATACAGAGCATGTACACCAGCCACAGAAAACTAATACACCTTGGTTCTACCCCCAGTTAACTATGTGTCCAATGGTATGTCACTTAACCTCCCTTAGCTTCAGCTTTCACCAACAATGGAAAGAATAATCCCTTTCTTATCTGCAGGTGTCTTGAGGACCATCTCAAAATTCTGCTCACCATAAGAGGTGTGCTGACCCAAGGCTACAGCTTCATTCACTGAGTTGATAGCATTATTCTGGCTGCACTGAGCTTCACTCACCATCCGTTTTGAGAGCTCCATGCCCATTACATGCTATGAAAAATAAAATGCATACTGTCATAAGGTCTGCTTAAAGGGATGCCTTTGGGCTGATGCATTGTATCTATGCTGTTGAGATTGTAAGAATGTATCTACTTCAGCTCATCACAGCAAAAATTTGTAATATAAATTGGGGTCCTATTGCTCATGGCAAATTTTGATAGCTTAATTTTCTCTAAGGAATCATTCACCAAAGCTTTTTGTAACCATAAGTATGAAAGAGCCCTTCAGAACAATCTCAGGATCAGAAAAGTTGCTAGATATGGTGGACATGGTAGATTTGCTCTTTCAGCATCCATCCCAACCTTCTTTTCTGTGTTTTCCTATACTGCAGAGTCTGGAAAGCTAAAACCAACACTTGCCAGGCTCCCTTGCAGCTAGAGTTCTGGATGTGAATTAGCATTTACCAATGAGATGCTTTCATGGATGATTTGGAGGGTGGAGGTGAAGCAGAAGCCAAATTCCACTGACAAGCAATATTGTAGGAACTGTGAATTTTCTTCAGCAGCTTTCCGATGTCTAGTCACTAGCCCCTTTGTAACCCTGGTGGCATAGTGAGTTAAGTGCTCTAAGGTCACAGTTCAAATCTGCCAGGCACTCCTTGGAAACTCTATGGGGCAGTTCTACTCTGACCTCTACAGTTGCTGTGAATAGGACTCAACTCGACAGCAGTGGTTTTGTCTTTTACAGCAGTAGTTTTGTTTTTGTTTTTTTCTAGTCACTTGCCCGTTGTGTGTCAAAAGGCAGGTACAGCAATAACATAAGAGACTTCCTGACCCCTGGATCACGGCTAAAGCAGCATGCTCATAAGCCATCAGTCCCAATACAGCCTTCTAATTCTCCCAACCTTCCTTACTGAGGTAGAGAAAATAGCTGCCCTGGCTGGCCAGTAATTCTGTGGTATCATTCCAAGAGTCATTCCTAGAAGGTCAGTCTAAAACATGATCCTCCCATCCTTAGAACAATTTTGTAAGCACCTTGAATTAAGTCCTTTTCTGCTTCATATATATGTGAAAGCTGGACAATGAATAAGGAAGGCTGAAGAAGAGTTGTTGCCTTTGAAGTATGGTGCTGGTGAAGAATATTGAATATACTATGGACTGCCAAAAGAACAAGCAAATCTGTCTTCAAAGAAGTACAGCCAGAACACTCTTTATAAGCAAGGATGGTGAGACTTTGTCTCACATATTTTGACATGTCATCAGGAGGAATCAGTTCCCTGAGGAGGACATCGTACACGGTAAAGCAGAGGGTTAACAAAAGAGAGACAGATCCTCAATGAGATGGATTAACACAGTGGTTGTAAGAAATGAGCTCAAGCATAGCAATGACTGAGAATGGTGCAGGATTGGGTAGTATTTCAATCTATTGTACATAGGACTGGTATGTGTAAGAACTGACTTGATGGTACCTAGCAGCAACTGTTTAGAATAGTCGGAGTGGCTACTTTTTCCTGCAGTTGAACCCGGTGTATTGGTCAAACACAATGTTCAAGCCAATGAACTCTACTTGGAATTTGTTGATTCCATCATGCAAGTTTTGGTGATACCTGACGGAGGTCGGCATCTTTGGCTTTCTCCTGGCCTGTGCTGGGAGGCTTCTGCGTAAATGGGGACTTTGGTAATTTCTCCCATCTACCTTACTTTCACCCTGTCCCCCACCCCAACCCTGGGCTTCCCACTCCAGCTGTGTTCTTACTGCTATTGAGCAAACCTCTCCCTCTCTCTCTCCTTCTCGTTCCACTCCTTTTCACAGCTGTCTGAAAACTTTCCTCCTCTGCTGCATCTTCCTATTTTTTTGTAGCAGACCCTAGGGCTATCCACACAAGGCTTCCCCTTCCCTTTCCTGCTAATATGATACAATTTTATTTGGGTATTATGCAAAGATCTCTTAATTTTAGGAACCATGTTCTATGCACAGGCTTGCATTATGAGTTGAATTGTGTCTCCCCAAAATGTGTGTCAACTTGGCTAGGACATGCTTCCCAGTACTGTGTGGCTGTCTACCATTTTGTGAACTGATGTGATTATCCTGTGTTGTAAAGCCTAACCTCTGTGACATTAATGAGGCAGGGTTAGAGGCAGCTGCATTAATGAGGCAGGATTAGGTTGTATCATGAGCCAATCTCTTTGAGATATAAGAGAGAGAATCGAGCAAAGCAAAGAGGGACCTCATGCCACCAAGCAAGAAAAGCCAGAATCAGAGTGTGTTCTTTGAACCTGGAGTCCCTGCATTGAGAAGTTTCCAGACAAGGGAAAGACTGATGACAAGAACCTTTCCCCAGAGCCAACAGGTACAGAAAGGCTTCCCTTGGAGCTAGCTGCCTGAATTTGGACTTATAGCCTCCTATGGGCTCAAGCATAACAAGAATCATGAAGATGGTGCAGAAATGGGCAATGTTTTGTTCTGTTGTACATAGGGTCTCTATGAGTCGGGCCCACTCGGTGGCACTTAACAACAGCAGTAGTCTCCTAAACTGTGAGAGAACAAATTTCTGTTTGCCAAAGCCATCCATTTGTGATATTTCTTCTTTTTTTTATTACGATTGAGTGAAAATGTACATTCCCCATATAAATTTGCATGCCCGCCTCTGTGCAGTTCCCACTGCTCTCCCTGCCTGGTAAGATCATACTCTTCCTCTCCATTCTACACATGCCATATCCTCCTAACAATCTCCTATATCCCCTCCTCTCCATCCTCTCCCCCACCTCCAGTAAGAGGTCAGCAGGACGACATCCTACAGATGCATAGAACCACAAAGTTCACACACGATGACCATCAATTGCAGTCTTTTGGTGTACATCTCAGGGTGTACCCCTTCTTATTCTCATGTTGCCAGTGAGACTCATCTTTGTGAGCCCCATCATGGCTATCGCTGGTGGTGGCCGGGCACCATCTGGTTCTTCCAGTCACATGTCAGTGTGGTTCCCCACTCACGAGGGTCTCTCTGTCTTCTGGGTTCTTTATCCCCCATGTCATTTTTAGTCATCATCTGTTCCTGTTCAGTGGGACCATTTGGTGTATCTCAGATGGCAGCTTGGCAGCTTTTAAGACCCCAGACACCACTCAACTTGTGATATTTCTGTTACAGCAACACTGGATGACTAAGACAGCTTATGACCTAATTTTGGCTAATAAGAGGAAGTTTCCTAGGCTTCTGAAGAGAATTTTCTTCCCTGATAGGAGGGAAGCAGAGAAGTTTTCTTGTTGCCTGACTATTCATGACATCGCTGTTGTCTAGAGCTACAGTAGCCATCTGGATACCAGGTGGTCACAAGCACAAGGGGAAAGAGCCAATAACTAAAAATGGCAGACTAGAGTGGCTGACAGAGGTGAGTTCTTGGTGCTATTGAAGAATCATGGACAAATCCTAAAACTTTCTGCTTTTTGATTTCTTGCTAGCTAAGCAGTAAAGGTCTTTAAGGTTTAAGTCACTATTAGTCAAGCTCATTCTTGATAACTCACAGTAGTTGACCTCGCCTTGGCTTTGCCAGGAAGGTGGGGCCAACTACCTACCCACTACTGCCCATCCACAAGCTTTCTCCCTTCCCCTTCATCTCATGGCCTAAGCCTTCTTAGCTGATAGGAGACTAATCTCTCCCTGGTGCTCTGGATACCAGCCCCTTGTCCTCTGCAGGGACCTTGCTCCATCAGTCCTTTCTGTTCTCTTCTGCATCTTACATCCCATAATCTCCAGGGGCCCCTTCCCATCTACATCCTGAGTAAGTCCTCAAGGCTCAATGTACTGGAATGCGTAGACATGTCACATCCTAATCACCAGGTAAATACTTCCAATGGGCTCTCTTAACAGCGCCTTGGACAGCCAAGCCAGCCAAGTGCCGTTGAATGCCTTGGACAAGCTGCCAGAAATTGAAAGAAACAAGAGACTAAAGGCTTTGAACTGTTCTCTGCACCCCAAGCAAGCATTTGCCAGGGACTGTGCAAATACCATGGATACTCATGCCAATGCCTGCATTCCCTGCAAGGAGTTTTTCCCTTCTGCTTTTTGTCCTTCTTTTTATTGAGGGCATATTTTTGTTATCTTTAAGGCTTTTATAGCTTTGTATTTCTGCCTCATTTTAGTACATTCTGTTGTTATGATTCATGCTGCTTTTACTGGCTCTTTACCCTCAGTGCGTAAACATGTTTAAGTTCTCCATATTTAAAAAAAAATAAAATAAAAAACCCTTCCTTAACCTGCCTTCACATCTAGTTTCACCATTCTCTTTCCTCCTCTACAGTGTCAGCTCTTTGGAAGTCGTCTGTACTCATAGTGTTTCCTCATTTACCTCTCATTCCTGTACTCTGCTGGCCAACCCTACTCCCCAGACTGGAAACAGTTCCACATAATTCAGCCCAGCTGAGGTTCTAGCACTGGCAAGATGCTGGGGATCTCCTATGCCCGTGGGAAGAAAAGAATGCAGCTGGGCCACTAGAACCCCTGAGACTTTTTTTCTTGTGGCTGACACACTCTCTCAGCTCTGTTTATCTCTTTGGAGTAATGCCACTCTTTCCCCCACATGACAGGGAACATGATTCCCAGTTGCTCCAGATCCTTCTATCCCATTCATACCTGCAGTGAATTCATCTTAACTTGCTTCCCTAGTTCCAGTTTGAAAATTCCAGGGAAGGATTCTGACTGGCCCAATAGGGATCAGGTATCTTGCCATGAATCAATCAGCCATGGCCAGGAGTCAAGGTCACATAAAACCACTTGTCGTTGAGTTCTGACTCATGACAACTTCATGTGTATCAGAGTAGAACTGTGCTTCATACGGGTTCACTAGCTGGTTTTTCAGAAGTAGATCAATCACCAGCTCTTTCTTCTGAGGTACCTCTGGGTAGACTCAACCCTCCAACCTTTTGGTTAGCAGCTGAATACACTGACCATTTGCATCATCCAGTGACTCCCAAGATTACCACAGACAAAGCTAGTTCTCCTCTGAAGCGTTCTCCATAGGTTTTTCATGGCTGCGGGCTTTCAGAAGCAGATTGCTAGGCCTTTATTTCAGAGCACCTCTGAGTGTGTTTAAACTGCCAACATTACAGGCGTTTCAGCCACCCAGGGACTCCTTAGACAAAAGCCACAGAGAAGGGGAATTGTGAGTCAGGTCTCCACTCAGCTAATTTCTTTACCAACAGCACTTCACAGGAACTACTCTCATTGCCTGCTGGTGCCTGCCCACATGGCTCAGGCCCTACCACTTCCTTAGTTCCTGTTTCTCCCAACTGCCAGTATCCGCCTGAAGCCATGAAGGGCTGTTCTGTCAGTGTGTGATATAGGTCGGCAGTGCTGAGAAATTACCACACCCCAGCAACCCGCAATGACTCTCAGGTATAGAAATACCCGAGGTTTGTAAACCTTCCAGTGGGTACAGATATGAGCCACCTAGATGACCCTCTAAGGAAGGACTCATTGTCAGCAGACAGCTTCCAGCTGCTGAGAATTACCCTACCCAGAGACACTTCCTTCCTGGGGTGCCTGCATCTAATGACTGGTCATTTCATCCCACTGTGGAACAAGCCAGGACAACCTGACAGTTTAACACCTCCCTCTGCCTGGTCCCAATACCACCTCTCCCTTCCATAGATGTGGTCCCTAACAAATACCTTGCCTGCCAAATTCCAGTTCAGTTTCAGCTTCTACAGAACCTAATTTGTGACCAGCAACTCTGAGGTCTGTTCTTTACATTGTCTCCCTGAGATCCCCCATGCGGAATGCTTCCATTATTGGCTGCCTTCTCTCTCACCTCCCCAATCCTAAAGCCAAATTCTCTGAATCTCCTAACAGCTGCTTGGTCTTCAGTCCTTGTCATGGAATCTGTTGCTCAGACACCAGGATTATCAGGACTGTCGTTTAATCTAGATGTCCCAACCTTTACTACCATGTGGAACATGGTAGCCCTGCACTCTTCTTGAAATGCCTGCAGCCCTCCACTTTCTGGGTTTCTTCCTTCTTGTCTTGCCACAACCAGGGTTTACATCTTGGCTTTCTCTGCAGCCAACACATCTCAGGGGATCTCAGTCATTCTCCAGATGTTGGCTACCACTACACAGGAATGCCCAACCTTGTCCATCTCCTTCCCAGACCCCTCTCTCACACTCCAGACTCATCTGTCTGGTTGTCTCCTAGATATCTTTACATGGACTGCTCATGGAAGCCTGAAACTCACCATTGCAGAAGTGAACCCATCGCCTTTCTCTATACTAGCGTCTCCTCATATATTCCTTTCTGTATTCTTGCCCCTACATTCCCCAACTCAACAGACAGTATCACTGCTTGCTGTCCCTAAAACCAGCTAACTGCCCTTCCTCCCCCCAGGCCCAGTTAGCATTTGCCTGTCCTGGTGCAAACCCACCCCTCCATGCCCAATCAGTTTCCACACCTCCAGCCCTTCAGCTATCATGTGACCTTGAATAACTTATGGAGCCTCACTTAGCCTCTGTTTCTGCATCTTTGAAATAGGCTGTCAAAAGTATACTTACTCTTTAGAGTCCTTGTGACGTTTTAAAAACATACTGTGCATATAAAGTGTGTAGAAAAGTACATGGCACATACTAAGTACTCAATGACGGTTAGAAATTTATCTATTTATTTACTTGCTCTTGTTGTTTATCTTTACCTCTCTTAAGGCCCTCAAAACTTTCCATCTTATATATTAGCTGCTTTAAATATCCTTCTGGGCTGTGAGATTGTTGAGGGCAATGCTGTACCTTGTTGTTGTTGTCAGGTGCCGTGAAGTTGGTTCCAACTCACAGCAACTCTGTGCACAACAGAATGAAACACTGCCCAGTCCTGAGCCATCACCAAAATCATTTTTATGCCTAAGCCCATCACTGCAGCCACTGTGTCAGTCCATCTTGTTGAGAATCTTCCTCTTTTTGCTGACCCTCCACTTTACCAAGCATGATGTCCTTCTCCAGGGACTGATCCCTCCTGACAACATGTCCAAAGTATGTGAGATACAAGTCTTGCCATCTTTGCTTCCAAGGAGCACTTTGGTTGTACTTCTTCCAGAACAGTCTGTTTCTTCTTATGGTAGTCAGTGATACATTCAATATTCTTTGCCAACACCACAATTCAAAGGTGTCAGTTCTTCTGTCTTCCTTATTCATTGTCCAGGTTTCACACACATATGATGCAAATGAAAATACCATGGCTTGGGTCAGGTGCACCTTAGTCTTCAAGGTGACAGTTTTACTTTTCAATGCTTTAAAGAGGTCCTTTCCCTCAGATTTTCTCAATGTGATGTGTCTTTTGATTTCTTGACTGCTGCTTCCACGGGCGTTGATTGTGGAGCCAAGTAAAATGAAATCTTTTACAACCTCAATCCTTTCTCCATTTATCATGATGTTGCTTACTTCACTTGTGTGCTGTACCTTACTCTTCCTTATATCTTCAGCACCAGGCACAGTACCAGACACATGAGCTCAACTGGTTGGTTGAAGAATTCACTTAATTTTTAAAAAAATGCTGCTATGTGCCCAATATGTGTGATAGGCACTACAGAGAAAAGAAGAGTGTAAGTCAAGATTTTATTCCCTAGGCTTTAAATTCCTATTGGAAAACAAACGGTGCTTCATCCATACTATGGAATACTACTCAGCAACAAAAAAGCAATGAACTATTGATACATACAGTAACTTCAATGGATCTCCAAGGGCATATTATGTTGAGTAAAAAGATCCAAACACAAAGGGTCACAAGCTATATTATTCCATTTATACAATATTCTCAAGATAACAGAATTAAAGACAGAAAGAACAGATTTGTAGCTGCCAGGGACTAGGGATGGTGGACTGTAGGGAGTGGGTATGACCAAAAAGTGGTGAAATGGGGAACAGTTGTGCTGTGATGGAAATGGAACAGTCTGTATCTTGATTGTGGCAATGGTTACATTCAAACCCACCCGGCAACGCAGAGGCAAAAAAGCCTGGTGATACGCTTCTGTAAAGATTATAGATAACCCTAAGGGGGCAGTTCTACAGTGTCCTATAGGATCACCATGAGTCAAAAGTCTAATCAATGGCACCCAACAACAAGAAGATACATAACACTACACACTCATTGTACCAATGTCAACTTCTTGGTTATGATACTGTACTACAGCTAGATCAGTTACTGGGGGAAACTGGATGAAGGATCCACAAGACCTCTCTGTACTGTTTGCGATCTCCTGTGAATCTATAATGAGTTCATAATTTAAAAAGTTTTTTAAAATCCTGTTTGAGACATTAAGCTTGTGCATATAAAATAATTTCCCTTTATTCATGTTTTGGGTCAAAGAATAGCAAGTTGCAGCTATTATCAAGGAAATACTACAATATCAAGCTATTTGATATATTGCCAAGACTCAACTTCTTGGCTTGAACTTAACCATAATTTGTCCACCTTATAAAAACCCAGTGATGCTTTCAATTGTCTCGTATGTATGTGAAAGCTGGACAATTAATAAGGAAGACCAAAGGACAATCAATACCTTTGAATTACGGCGCTGGTGGAGAATATCAAATATACCATGGACTGCCAAAAGAATGAACAAATCTGTCTTGAAAGAAGCAGTCAAAATGCTCCCTAGAAGTGAGGTAGGTGACACTTTGCCTCATGAACTTTGGGCATGTTATCAAGAGGGATCAGTACCTGAAGGACACTATGCTTGGTAAGGGAGAGTCAGTGAAAAAGAGGAAGGCCCCCAACAAGATAGACTGACACGGTGGCTGCAACAATGGGCTCAAATGTAACAATTATGAGGCTGTCACAGGACTGGGCAGTGTTTCCTTCTGTTATGCATAGAGTTGCCATGAGTCAGAACTGACTCAATGGCACCTAACAACAACACCACCATAAACAGCTGACAATATTTAGAAACGGAGTGTCTGACTTGCAAATCATCTACACTCTTCCTACATTTGGAGGTGCCTGAAAGTTTCCCACAGAAGCTCAATGAAACAATGTTCTCATACCACTGTTGGGAAGGGTATAAGTATCAGTTGGGTAGAGGTGATGGCGGTTGTAGAGTGAATTGGGAACTAGGGTGAGAACCTGGAAAGTGCTACTTCCTCTAGATGGAACTTACCAGGAGATCATGAAGCTTAAGCTACAAAACCTCTCAGTTGTACAGACCCTTTCCATGTACGTATTCATGTGGCTCTGGGTTTTTGTGAAATCAGCAAAAGTGAGGCAGTTTAACCAAAGTCAATGAAGACTGTCTTTTTCCACTCCTATTTCCTGTCAGTCATAAGTGAATTTTGTGATATCTTGCTAATGGCAAGCTGAGTTGGGATTATATTGAATTTGAGCTTAGAGGGATACTTTTTATATGCATTTGAAAGACATTACTAGCTATCTCAGTGCAAGGACAGCTTCCAGAAACACTCTTTCAGCCCATTGGGTTGACTTCTGTGGTGATTTAACATGAAGATGCAGGCCCAGATGCCATAGTATAATATAAGCATGGCCTATGGCATCCAGAAACAGAAGTATGTGGGTAGCCAAGAACAAGCAACATTTGAAAGGTGTGGAGTCAAAAGCTACTCTGTAGAAAATTTTTCCAACCAGCAAACATGAAAAATTATAAGCAGGGAATTCAGTTCTCACCCACACCTAGACAAAAGAAAAACTCTCTCCTATGGGGAATATGGAAACCCTGGTGATGTAGTGGTTAAGTGCTATGTCTGCTACCCGAAAGGTCAACAGTTTGAATCCACCAGGCAGTCCGTGGAAACTCTATGGTGCAATTCTACTCTGTCCTATATGAGTTACTATGAGTTGGAATTGACTTGATGGCAACGGGTGAGTATGGGGAATATATTCAGTGATCAGCAAAGAAAACTAATCCCATTGCCTTCAAGTCGATTCCAACTCATAGCGACCCTATAGGACAGGGCAGAATTGCCCCAGAGTTTCTAAGGAGTGCCCGGTGGATTCAAACTGCTGACCCTTTGGTTAGCAGCTATAGCACTTAACCACTGCACCACCAGGGTTTCCACATTCAGTGATGCAAGGTACAAAATTATGAATGTGCCATGTATTTTCTTTCTTTTTCAGTGGTATTTATGTGAAATAGAATTTATCAGGATTTCCGATTTTTAGGGCACAAACCAAGAGGAGCACAACAAAGGACGAGTAGATCCACGTGTGAAGTCACGTGTCTCACCCATTCCAATGGACTTGAACTGCTTCTTAGAGTTTCTGAAGCCTCTTGTATTATGACGTCTGGCAGTTCCAGCTGAAACAGCATGTCAAATTGCCACTGACACAGCAAAAGAGCCTAAAGAAATATATTTATCAATGAGTCCATTCTTACCCCATAACAGTAATTTGATTACATAATTATGGAGCCCAATATAATGTAGTGGCAATTTAGGAATGCATCTGATTTGCTCTTGTATGCCCTAATTTCTGATTAATTTTAGACATTTTTCAGAATTACTGATCAAACCAAAACTCGATCAAAGAGTAGGCAGCCAAGAAAAGAAAACTAAAGAAAAGATAAAAGTACTGTGGAGGTGTGGTATACAGTTAATTAATAAATATATTGTGTGGCAGTGTCCAAATTTTGTCAACTCTTGAAAATTCAGAATGTGCTGTGATTTCTTACCATACTTAATTTGGTACCTGTACATGTGTACTCTTTTGCTTAAAGAGAGACTCCAAAATTGTATGAGCTTCGAGACCCACACAGCCTGGACCCTCCTTTGGTTTCATCCCTTCAACCCCACTTGTGTGTGCCATGGTCCCTAGTTTTGTACACGCCACAAGTATTACACAGCAAGTTGCGCTAGGAGATATTTCTCTTGACAGAGGAAAGAAAGGGTCAACTAAAAAAATGCTACGGTTCTACAGTGTGATAGAGGTAGGACTTGTAATCCACACAGGTGAAACAGTGGGGCAAAAGCAATCAGTTGACTCCCACCTTGGTGCAAGAAATGTTTGGCAAACAGAAAAAGGATGGAGTGAGAGAAGACCCACTCCAGGGAAATTGCAGTTCTGCATTTGACCACTAGATGGAGGTAAGAGAGTGAGCCCTTCATTCAGTCAAAAAACTCATTACCAGCTAATCAAGGTAAAGCGGGTTTTCCTTGCTTCCTGCTGGTACCTTCTTGCTTTTGCCAAGCCTCGGTGCACTTACTATTGTTCCATTCTTTTTGGTTAAAGTCGTCACAAATCTGCGTTTTTGTTAGCTAACTCAACTGTAGCCCACAGTTCATCTTCTAGACAACTCTCCCTGCTTTTTCTGGTTAAGGATTATGTTCTTACTAACTATTATTAGAAGAATTTTCTGACTCAGAAGTTTCAGGACTTAAAGCTATAGCCTTAGTTCAATAATTGCCTGATTATTTGCTGTTCTGCTTGCTACTTTCATTACCTGACTTCTTTTTCATGTGCATCTCTCTGAACCCCTCAGTCAGGGCTCTGTACAAAGTGTTATCTGAAAAACCAGCCTCCACCCCATCTGTCTGAGGGAGATACGGTTCCATCTATTTTTAACAGGGCCTGCTAAGGCTGAACTACTCCCATGTTAACCATAAAAAAATAAATAAATAAAAACTGAGCAACTTGCCTAAGGAAAATACTGATAAACAGACTCAACATTCTTGGACCCATGCCCCCACTTTCCAGACACCACTCTCAAGATTCTGGCAACACTTTACACTGACCGCTCAGCCCCCACCCCCGGCAGTCCCTGGGTGGTACGAAGAGTTTATGCCCTTAGCTACTAAATGAAAGGTTGTCAATTCAAGTCCACTCAGAAGCCCCTCGGAAGAAAAGCCTTGTGATCCACTTCTGAAAGGTCACAGCTCTTAAAACCCCAGCGGGAATGTATGGGGTCTCCATAAGTCACAGTCGACTTTACAGCAACTGGTTTTACGTGCCATCATTAGCCCAGAACACGTCACACAGACACCAGGGGCCGGTGACCAGAACTGACCACCTTTTCACCTTTTGAGAGTTTTTGCCTTTGCTGAGAACCTTTGACCTGGACACATACTTGGCATATTGGCTGGAGTTCTTGCTGGAAAACCCTACTAATAATGAGAGGACAGAGGGCACAACCCCGGAGCAACAATGTGGCTGTCCTGAGTGTACAAACACCTGAGTTCCTGCCAGACCAGTGGTCAGCGGAGACAACAATGTTTGCTCTTGAGGAGACATAATTTGTCTCCCGTACTGATAATACTGCAAACCGAGCTTGGAGATTGTATCTGTTTAAGAGAGCACTTAGTCAATGTCCCTTGTTTCTTGACTGCTCCAGGATTGACTCATCTCATGTGACAACACAGATAGAGGGCCCATTTCTCCTGCAGAGTGCCTTTTCTGCCTCCAGATCCTGATTATTCCGTGCTTTGCTTCACAGATGTATCCTGCTCTGGACAGTAACTGTGGTTCTCTGGTTGGGCACATTGAGAGAAACAGTGTGGACAAAGAATTGTTTTTGTTATTATTGGCTCCCATGAAGCTGACCCCTGACCCATGGTGACCCCTTGTGTGATGGAATGAAAGTCTATCCAGTCTTACATCATCCCTGTGATCAACAGCATTGTGATCCATAGAGTTTTGTTTTTCAACTGTGCTTTAGATGGCAGTTCACAGATCAAACCAATCTGTCATTAAACAATTAATACACATTTTGTTCTGTGACACCAGTTGCCAACCCCATGACACATAAACACTCCCCTCTTCTCAGTCTTGGGTTCCCAGTTACCAGCTTTCCTGTCCCCTCCTATGCTATCATCATTTCCACTGAACTGGTGGTATACCCAGTTAGTCTCCTTTTGTTTCATGGGCCTGTCTAATCTTTGGCTGAAGGGTGAACCTCAAGAGTGACATCAGTATTCAGTTAAAAGGGTGTCCAGGGGCCATACTCTTAGGGTTTCTTCAGTCTCTTGTCAGACCAGTAAGTCTGGTCTTTTTTTGTGAGTTAGAATTTGCTCTACATTTTCCCCCAGCTCTGTTCTGGACCCTGTGTTGTGATCCCTGTCAGAGCAGTTGGTGGTGTAGGATATTCAACAATATTTTTATAAACTGTGTTATGCCAAATTGAGGTAGATGTCCCCCAAGATGACCCCCCTCAAAAAACACAATCTTTGATGGTTATAAGGGAGATAAAGGGTGGGGATGGAAAAAAAAACAGTAAGTAGGCAACAGATGAATGGTAACTTTGGCGAAGGCTAAGACAGTACACAGTACTGGGAAAGCCAGCACAACTTGTCCAAGGCAAGGTCATGAAAGCTTCATAGACACATCCAAACTCCCTGAGGGACCAAATTGCTGGTCTGAGGCTGTGGGGACCATGGTCTCAGAAATCATCTAGCTCAACTGGCATAACACAGTTTATAAAGAAAATGTTCTCCTTTCTAATTTGGTGAATAGGGTCTGGGATCTTAGAAGCCTGTGAGCAGCCGTCTAAGATACTCCACTTTTCTCACCCCTTTGGGAGCAATGGAGAATGAAGACAATTAAACATCCAAGGGAAAGATTAGTCCAAAGGACTAATGGACCACATCTGCCATGGTCTCTGCTTGACTGAGTCCAGTACAATTGGATGGTGCCCAGCTACCGCTGCTTCTGAGGCTCACCCTCCAGTGGAAGATTAGATAGGCCCATAAAAGAAAACAAGACTAACGGGGCACACCAGCCCAGGGGCAAGGACTAGAAGGCAGGAGGGGACAGGAAATCTGATAACAAGTAACCTAAGGATGAGAAGGGAGAGTGATGACACGGTGTGGGGCTGTTAACCAGTGTCATAAAGCAGTATGTGTACTATTTAATGAGAATCTAATTTGTTCCGTAAACCTTCATCTAAAGTACAATTAAAAATAAAAAAGATTTACAGCCTTGGAAATCCTATGGGGCAGTTCTACACTGTACTATAGAGTTGCTATGAGTTGGAATCGATTTAACAGCAATGTGTTTTGATTTTTGGATTTAACCCTATATACCCAAGCATTATCATTTCAATGTGTAATCAACATAAAAGTAATTAATGAAGTATTTTTAAATTATTTTGTTGGTAGAGTTTTTCAAATCTGGTGTGTATTTGACATTTTTGTTGTTGTTAACAGCCATCAAGTCTACCCCAGAGTCACGGCAACTCCAGAGACAATGGAAGTAAATCCTGCCCAGTTCTGTGCTATCCCCATGATTGGTCACCAATTGAACCCTTGTGATCCATAAGAATTTCACTGGCTGACTTTCAGAAGTAACTCACCAGGCCTCTCTTCCTTGTCTGTCTTAGTCAGGAAGCTCCACTGAAACTTGTTCAGCATCATTACAACATGCAAGCCTCTAGTGACAGATGGGTGGTGGCTGTACATGAGGTACCTTGGCTGGGAATCAAACCTAGGTCTCCCACATGGAAAAGAAGATTTCTGCCATTCAGTTACCAATGCTGCCATGTTGTTGTTGTTGGCCATCAAGTTGATTCCAACTCATGGAGACCCCATGTGTCAAGAGTAGAACTGCCCCATAGGGTTTTCTTGACTCAGGATCAGCCGTATAGCACATGTTAATTTGGACTAGCCACATTTCAACTGTTCAGGTGGCTAGTGGCTACTATACCATACTGAGCCCAGCATCCAGGCCTGGGACAGGCCAGCCCACCCACTGGGTGAAGAAGTACTGTAAAGTTACATGGCAAACAGCATGGATATGTTGTCGTTGTATCTGGTCGAATTGACCCGAACTCACAACAGCCATACAGGACAGAGTAGAACCACCCCATAAGGTTTTCCTAGACTGAAATCTATACAGGAACAGACTGACAGTGCAGGCCTAGATTATAAATGAAGATAGTTGCAGAATAAGGCACTTAAGAATCTGGACTTCAGGAGCTGAGCACCTCCACCTCTGAGGCTAAACCCAAAGGTTCTTCCTGGCCTTCATTTTTCTAAAGTTAGAGCTAACAACTGTACCTGCCTTATAATGTGGCGCTGAGGCTTCCACAAGATAATAGACTTGGCCCACCATACGTTGTTCCAAAAACAACGGCTTTCTCCCAAATTCCCCCCACAGTCCTCCAGCAGTTACCAACACTAGCCAGGACCAGGCTCATAATGTTTGAAAGCAATACCAAAGACATCATTATTTAGAGTTGTATTTGCATGCTTCTTACAAAGTCTTGACTAATTTTCTAATCCCAATAAGGAAGGAAGTGTTTGGAGAGAGGTGTTCCTCTCCAATGCTACATCTTCCTTTAGAATGTAAAACGTTTAATTAGATGCCAAGGATTGAAAATCTTGATTCAGAGCCTGAAATGGCTAATAAGGTTTTATTGTTGCTATTACTTAGAGTTTTTATAGAACTTTAGGCTTGCAAAGTGCTTTTCAATCACTTAAGAGAATCTAAGTTTGTTAACAGCGAGATGAAAAAATGCTCTATTCATCAGGAGAGACAACATACATAATATTTTAAGTATTTAAGAATTATGGCCCTGCTGTGAGAACTACTGAAATTAATTCTATGTGAATGCAAGGGATTCTAGTTATAGGCTCAGGACATTAATGTAGATACCAATGTTATTACCCTGCTGAGTCTGCCAGTGTGAACTTTTGCAAGTCAGGAAATAGGGAAGTTTCTAGAACAAACATTAGTGGGCTCTAGTTACACATATGGAGCTTTTTTTCCCCACACATGAGTTTTGAACATTTTTCTGAAGGGGCTCTTAAGGTTTTATGGGTGATTAAGTTGTAAAATCATACATAATTCCAATATGGCATAATTTGTGGCTGCTCTGGGTCACTAAAATCTCCCAGGATTCTGCTATTGGTGCTGCTGCAATTGGAGACATATTTTCACTAATTCTTCCATAAATCTTATCAGTGAGGCAATACTGACTGAAAAACATGTGAAAAGTGAATTTTCCCTTCCCATGTGTACCAAAGGCAAATTAAAGCCTTCCCTGGTGGTGCAGTGGTTAAGAGCTCTGGCTGCTAACCAAAAGGTTGGCAGTTTGAAGCTACCAGCCACTCCTTGGAAACCCTATGGGGGAGTTCTACTCTGTACTACAGGGTTCCTATGCGATAGAATCAACTTAATAGCACACAACAACCACAATAACAACAACAGCATTTTGGATAGCACCAGTCAACTTCCAGTACAGTATACTGCCTAATGAACAACTCAGAGCTCAATGGTAGACAGCAGTAAGTATTCATATGTCCAAATGTTTGGCTAGGTGGCTCTGCTGATCTCGACTGGACTCACTCACAAGTCTGCGGAGTCAGCTGACCAAGGCTGTCCTCAGCTTGACTCAGCTCCAACTGTGTCTCATCATCAAGCAGACTAGCCCCAGGGAATACTATCATGGAGACAGCAGTGGTCCAAGGCAGAGCAAGTGTCAATGTATGTGCCATTTTGAGACTCTGTGTCATGCCTGCTAACAGTCCATTGGCCAAAATAAGTCACATGGCTAAGCCCAGCATCCAGGCCTGGGACAGGCCAGCCCACCCACTGGGGAAAGGTACCATAAAGTTACATAGCAAAGGGCATATATATGTTGTTGCATCCAGTTGAATCAATTCCAACTACAGCAACCCTATAGGACAGAGTAGAACTACCTGATAAGGTTGCCTAGACTGTTACAGAAGCATATTACCAGGTCTTTTCTCCTGTGGAGAAGATGGTGGATTTGAACCACTGAACTTTTGGCTAGCAGCTGAGCACCTAACCACTGTAGTACCGTCATGCTTCTTGCATGGATATAGGGAGAGGTTAAAATCATGGCTATCAGTAGAGCCTACCACAGGTGAGAAAAGTTTTTTTGAAAAGGAGAGGCAAAAACAATAAATACCATCAATATATGTGTTCATTTTCAGAAAAGACTTCACCAGCAGCCCCCAGCTAATGCCCATCCAGTTCCTACTCCCACCTCCTGCAACAGTTCATTGGCCAAGGTTATGGGGAATGACTACTCAAGATGTAATGGACAATTTCCACCAGCTGCTCTTTGGAAACCCTGTGGGTCAGTTCTACTCTGTCCAGTAGGGTTGCTATGAGTCAGAATCAACTGGACAGCAATGGGTTTGGTTTAAATGGGCAATTCTGACAGATACTTTTCAAAGGCTGACTCATGGCAACCCTATGTACATCTGAGTAGAACATTGCTTCATAGGTTTTTCAGGGCAGATTTTTTCAAAGTAGACCTCTATGTTGACTCAAATCTCTAATGTTTGGGTTAGCAGCTGAGCTCTTTAATTGTTTGCACCACCCAGGGATTCAAGTGTACCCCTTGGTAAGTAAAACACAGGTGGATAGCCCACAGCACTCTTCTGCCTGTCTCCTTACGATGACCTTCACTTAAAACCTTGAGTACCTGCGGGGTCTTAGAAAGCAGGACAGGAGTTGCAGCCCTTGTGGCCATGCTCTGACCAGGTTTGGGTGGTCACCACACAAGCTGAGGAGAAGCTCTGCTCCCTACCATTATGACAGGCATCAGTCTCATGCCAGGTGAGCACACATGCCCAGCTGGCAAGGTGATATCTGGCCCTTTTGCAGAAGCAGACGGCTTCAGTTGATCTTTCTTTGCCAGTGTTTCCTGCCTTAGCACTCCAAACCTGCCCTATTTCACTCTAGAATTTACTAGAATCCAAACTCAGGACTTCCTTACTCTGCCCATCTTTCCATGAGTGGTCAATTTATTTTCCTTTTCTCTTGCTGTCTTTTTGTAAGTTTTTATTTTTCTGCAAAATAGGGTTATAAACGGATTTGTATATACAGATGGGAAAAATAAATAGCTTTAATTTTAGGGCAAAATGTAACCTCACAGCAGAGCACCAACAATAATAAGGGTAAAAAAAAAGCATTTGTTTTTCCATTCCACTGATCTTGATACAGAGTTTGCCTCACATTCCTAGACCAAACCGACTGTGGCCTCCCTCCCAGGATAGAGAAGGCTTGGCTCAATAAAACCTCTTAAGGTGAGGAGGAAAATATGAAGGCACATACCTGCCACACCTTTACCCTCAGGTTGACAATTTAGTGGCCCAGAGGAAGTTATAGATTTAAAAGCCATTTTGTTTTTCATGAAAAGGCATGACTTACACAGAAAAGACATGACTTAGGCCAGATAAATGTTACAGACATTCCAAAGGCAAGATGTTACCTGGGCCCTGAGGTTTTCCTCTGTGGCTGGGAGGAGGAAAGTGACCTTGGTAACCTGGTCAAAGGACCAACGTCACCTCCCCAGGTACTCAGGCCTGCTGATCTTTGTCTGCAAGCCAGGCCTGTAGAGATTGCAGCTTTGATCAGTGGGGCTGCTCAGCAGCACCCAGCAATGTACAAATCAGTCTTGGTTAGCTGTTTGTTGTGTAATAAGACAAATGCCATGTGACTGAGATGCCACTTTTTATGTAGATAATGGGGTAGGAGGATACATGAGCAAATACTTCCATATGTAGGGAATCGCTCTGACAGAAATACAATGGAAGCCATGTATGTAATTTTCAATTTTTCAGTAACAACATTTAAAAAAGTAAAAAGAAACAGGTTTCTCTGGGTTAAATTGTGTCCCCTGAATAGCTGTGTTGAAGTCCTAACCCCTAATACCTATGATTATGACCTTGTTTGGAAATAGGGTGTTTGAAGATGTTATCAGTTAAGTAGGAATCCCTGCTGGTGCAAATGGTTAACATGCTCAGCTGCTATCCAAAAGGGTGGAAATTCAAGTACACCAAGAGGTGCCATGGCAGAAAGGCCTGGCAATATACTGCCAAAAAATCAGCCATTGAAAACCCTATGGAAGACTTTAGAGGAACTCTTATTCTTAAGACTATTGCTGTAAGATATCCTTTGAAGTTGGCACTGAAGCCACTCCTGGAGGTCACCTTTTAGACGAATAATAGGTTGACTTATAAAATAAACAATATCACCCTTGAATAATGTGCCCCCTTAAACAACTTAACTATATAAGACCAAACTGTCAGTATCAACTTGAAAGCAGAGGTGAAAAAGCAAGAAAGAGGAGGGGATGCTAGATCAAGGGAAACAGAGCAACAGAATGGAAATAATAAGAATGCTGACACATGGTAAAAATTGTAACCAATGGCATGAAACAACTGACATAAAAACTGTCAAATGGAAACCTAATTTCCTGTGTAAACTTTCACCTAAAACACAATACAATTTTTCAAAAAATCCTATGGAGTACAGTTCTATTCAAACACTACATGGATTAGCCATGAGTAGAGTAGACTTGAGGCAAACTGGTTTTTATCAGTTAATATGAGGTCATACTGGAGTAGGATGGGTAATGATGCCATATAACTGACATCCTTATAAAAAGAGAAGAGAGACACAGAGAGAAGATAGCCATGTGAAAACAGACATGGGAGTGATGCTGTCACAAGCCAAAGAATGCCTGAGGCTACCAGAAGCTAAATGAGACAAGACAGGATCTTCCCTTAGAGATTTCCAGGGACCGGAGCCCACCTGACAGCTTGATTTTGGACTTTCAGCTTCCAGAACCTTGAGAGAATAAATCTCTGTCATGTTAAGCCACTCAGTTTGTAGTATGTACTTTACTATGGTAGCCCAAGGAAACTAATAACCAATCTGTTGCCATCAAGTGGATTCTGACTTACAGTGACCCTATAGGATAGAGGAGACTGGCCCCATAGGGTTTCCAAGCAGTACCTGGCAGATCTGAACTGCTGATCTGTTTGGTTAGTAGCTGTAGCTCTTAACCACTGCACCACCCGGGTTTCCTTTATGCTTACAGCACACATCAATTCAGACTAGCCATGTTTTTTGTTTGTTTGTTTGTTTGTTGTTGTTGTTGTTTGAGAAATGTTTTACAAGGAAATGCCCCAGAAGGCAGCATTTTAAAATCAGGCAATCAATAACCACAATTAAATATATAACTCCAGGTAAACTTGCTTTTCAAAATGATTTAGACCCTTGCAAAAGGAGAATTACCTAAGAGTGTTTTCATGGACAAAAATAATTAACACCACTTTGCAAAAGACATGCCCAAAAAACCAAAAAGACTGCCCCCAGCATAGTTCCCAAAAGAAACTTATAAAACACAAGCTTTTCAGGTGAAACATTAGCAACCTACATCACACCAGTCCTACAAAGACAGTTCCAGAAGTCAACTGGTTTCAGAAAACCATGTTCCAGAATGTACAGAAACTATCCCCAAACTTCCACTAGGGTTCTCTCGGGCCAGAAAACAACCTCAGAAACAGCCCAGGAACAATAGGTTTGGGAGTAGCCACTGGTTTTCCAGAGCTACATAAAGAGCCCTGCTATCCACACCCCATCCCACCTCCACCCCTACTTCCAATTCCACAGCCAGCAGACACCTGCCACACCAGGCAGAGTTCTGGAGGGTCTGGTCCTCCTACGGGCTCCTGAGGTTTCTTGTATGACACCTGTTGGGTTGGGTGCTCTTCCTCGGCTAGAGGCTGCACCAAGACTCCACTTGATGCTGCAGAGTCCAGCTGGGGCAAAATCCATCAGGGTTAGCTAAGCAGAGCTACTGGAGGCTCCTTTAAAACCCACCAGGAAGCAAGTCCACCTTCCAGAGCACTGGCTCCACCAGACAAGTCCCTGAGGCTCTCCCCAGAGCTTCAGTGAGGCCCAGCTTCTGGGAAAGGGATCTGACTAATGGCTGGTTGGTGTTGGGCCAAGGGTGACTGCAGAGGCTGGCCATTCCTTGGCAACAGCTGCACTGGGATAGCTTCATACGGTTCCACAGAACTTCAAATTATCAGGAATTGAAATGAGAGGGAAATGGAAATGAAGAAGTGGTACAGTCTCCCCTTCTGAGGTGCCTTATACCTGCCTGGAGAAAAGATTCCAATAGAAGCTTCAAGGGCCCCTGGAAAAATTTACCTATGCAGGGGACAAGTTCATAGGCCCCAGGCTAAAACCAATCTCCTTGTGTTTTAGGGAAACATTTCTGACCTGTGGGAAAGACATGCTATACAGTTTATTACATAAAAAAAAAAGACAGAACAAAACAAAAAGTCCTCTTGACAACAGAATGGTCCCCCAGAGGAAAGGGCCCAAAGGGCTCTGAGATCAAGAATCCAGAAGCCAAGCTCTTTAAAAATTCTCCAGGTCACAGTATTGAGGGTGGAAGGAAAAGGGATGTCACCTAACATTTTTAGTTTATATGAAAGGGGTGTCTGTGTGTCTCTGTGTGTGTCTCTGTGTGTGTCTCTGTGTGTGTGAAGCCCTGATTGCACAGTAGTTGAGAATTTGGCTACTAACTAAAAGGTTAGCAGTTTCAATCTACCAGTTGCTCTTTGGAAACCCTATGGAGCAGTTCTGCTCTATCCTATAAGTTCACCATGAGTCAGAATCGACTTGACAACAATGGGTTTGTGTACGTATGTGTGTGTGTGTGTGTGTGTGAGGTCTACCAACTCCTTAGCTACCATGAAATTTCTGACAGTGAGGCAATGGTCTGTGTTGACCAAAACTGCAAACTTGTCTCCATCTAAGGCAGCTCACATGTCTCCTGGAAAAAGAAGCCTCAGGAAGAACATCCAGACCCCAATCTCCTAGCATCAGCCCAGACACACCAGTGAGACCATCCTTTCCTGGCCTAAAGCTCTCCCAGAGTGTGAGATTTCATGCAGACCAGAGGCCCTACACAACACCCACCACCTGTTACATAGCATCTGTCAGGCTTTCCTCCTGAGCTAGCAAGCTAAGCAGAACCCAAGGCTCCTCAGTCAGCTGCCTGTCTGAGAAGCTAAAGGTGCCAGAGGAGACACAGCACTCCCAATAGTCAGGAAAGAGAGAGAGCTGGGTTTCAAGGTTTCCAAGAATGCAAGCCCTTATTGTGAGCACTGACTGCAATGCATTCTGGGATCCATTGTCCATAATGTCTCACTGTAAATGGAATGTGCAAACTACTAAGGGGGAGGGGGAAGGATACAAAATAAAAGTGTGTTTTCCTAAGACACAGCAGTCAGGCTGTTTGGCCAGTTAGTAGCCACTGAGGTAGGCAACTCTACTGCAGTTGCTGTTGCTGGCATTGGAGCCATGGCTGTCTTCTTCTCTGCACCCAGCAGAGTTTGCAAGAATTCCAAAGCCTTGCTACTTCAGGGGTCTTGGAGCAGCTGGCCACTGTGGGCACCTGGCCCCCTAAGAAATATGAATGGAGGTCATTTTGCTCTTTGCTCTTCAGGAAGTTTGGTTCTTGGTCACAGAATCAGTATCAGAATTGACAGGTGTCAGTGTCAGAACTGATGGCAGGACTAAGGAATCTTCTTTCTACAGGTGGAAGGCCCACAATCTCTTATTCCTTGTCTTCCTTTTCCTCTGGAGCATCTCTCTCCAGAGTTGCTTCTTGCAGTTCCCTGTCTGGAGCCCTTTCTTGGGCAGAGGCCTAGCGAGGGTAAGGAGTGCCCAAGGGTAATCTCTAAATTGGTGCTCCTGTCACGCTGCCGCCGGCCGGCCTCTTAAGGTGAGGGTGATTCAAGGGCTGGCCTTGTTGATGAAAGTGGGAGGGTAGGGAATGGGTGATTTGCCAACTGGCCTCATCAGACACCTGCTTGGGCTTGGGCCCCTGTGCAAATGTGTCCCTCACTGTGCCTCCATTCTTTGGAAGCAGCTTTCAGGAGAATAACAGGCAGTGTAGTTGTGCTATTGCTGACAGATGGCAAATGTGGAAGTGCTTCATGCAGCGGTCCACAGGGTCTGCTAGCACTGTGATGAAAACCAGTTTCCGAACACCAAGGGACTGCCCTTCTCTACCGTCACAGTGTCAGTTTCTTTCCCTTCCATGTTGCTAGGGCTCTTGGACCTCAAACAAGCAGACAATCCTGGGTCTTGGGCTCACCCAGTGGATACCAAGCAGCACGTGCTGGCTTGCTGGCTTCGAGGTTAGGAGTGCAGACCCAGGCTGCTGGCACCCTGGGCGCAGATTCCCCTGCGGAGGTGCTACAGCAGCCAGCTGGTAGCTCACTGCTGTCTCCAGGTGTTTCAGCCAAGAAGCTGCTCCACATGCAGTCATAGTGAATGATGGAGGTATAGTTCCTGCCCCAACCTTTAGAGTGGTCCCAGGATTCTACCTTTGTTCTCTGCTCCCCTTCTGAGCCACAGATCCAATGGACCAATCCCAGGGTCTGGGTTCCAAGCTCTAGGGTGGCAATGTAGTGGGCTACAGTACCAGCTAGAATTCCTTCCAGATGTCCTCACTGGGCACCATGGAGCAATAGAAACCTTCCCCATAATCATAGTTGTAGAAACAGTGCTGGTATGAATCAAAGTCCATGTCCTCTCCCTTGCTCTTGTTATAGGCCATTAAGAAAAGACCAGCTCCCCTGCTAGTTCAGGGCAGCCCAGCAGTCCGTCAATATGTTCAATAGCCACATGTGGCCAGTGACTACTATACTGGACAGCGTGGGTCTACAGTATTTTTGGAATGGTCCTCAACAATTAACAGTGGTTATTTCTGCAGGACCGGGGGTTAGGGATGGCAAACTTGCTTGTACCCATAAACCCTTTTATTTTGCTTGAATTTTGTACCAAGTATATGAATTGTGTATTGTATTAGTTTCTTATTGCTACCGCTGTAACAAATTACCACAAAGCTTACAGCAACACAAGTTTGTTCTAGTTCTGGAGATCAAATGTCAGAAATCCGTTTCACTGAGCTAAAATCAAGTTGTCAGCAGGGCTGGCTCCTGCTGGAGGCTGTAGGGGAAAATCTGTTTCCTTGACTTTTCCAGCTTCTAGAGGGCTGCCTGGTGGTGCAATGGTTAAGCACTCAGTTGTTAAGTGAAAGGCAGGTGGTTCAGATCCACCCAGCAACTCGGGAGAAAGACCTGGCAATCTGCTTCTATAAGCATTACAACCAAAAAAACCCTGTGAGGCAGTTATAGTCTATCACATGCAGTTGATATGAGTTGAAAAAACAAGACCCACCACTAGCAGAGGCTGCCGGCATTCCTTGGTTTGTGGCTCCCTACTCTGTCTTCAAAGCCAGCAGTTGCATCATTCAGACCTCTGTTTCTGTAGTCACAGTGCCTTCTCTGTGACTCAAAATCCTCTATGATTATATTGTGCCCATGCAGATAATCCACAATAGTCTCTCCACTGCAAGATCCCTAACTTGATCTTAGGAAACCCTCGTGGCATATTGGTTAAGGTGCTATATCTACTAACCACAAGGTCAGCAGTTCAAATCCGGCAGGCGCTCCTTGGAAACTCTATGGGGCAGTTCTACTCTGTCTTACATGGTTGCTGTGAGTCAGAATGAACTCCAGGGCAGTGAGTCAGGTTTTTGCCTTTTTATTTTATTTTTTTAACTTGATCTCAACCAGAGTATCTTTAGTTACACAGCTAACATTCACCGATTTTGAAGATTAGGACATAAATGTTGTCGAGGTGCTTATTCAGTCCACCATACATTAAAAAAAGAAAAGAAAGATGCCATATCCTGATTATGTTTTGAGTAATAATATCCAGTGTTGGCAAGGAAAAAGAAAAATGCACACTCAGACAGAGCTGATGGGAGTGTATGTCAATACCACCTGATACCAATTCTGAGGGAATTGGCACTGGGTATCAGAAGCCCTGGTGGTACAGTGGTTAACAGCTTGGCTGCTAACCAAAAGGTCAGCAGTTGAAATCTACCAGCCACTCCTTGGAAACCTTATGAGGCAGTTCTACTTTGTCCTGTATCATTACTATGAGTCAGAATTGATTTGGTGGCACCAGGCTTGGCTTGGCTTGAGTTAGAAGCCTTAAAATGTGCTTTCCCTCTGACCCAGCTCTTCTACTTCTAGACATTTACAGTAAAGAAATAACTGGACAAAAGGGCAAATACATTGTGTATGAGGATATTTATCTCAGCTCCTTTCTTCAGAGTGAAAAATTGGAAAACATCCTAAAAGTTGTAAACATACGTATAATGCAACTGCATTCTCTGCAGAACTTGGATTTGAAAGATGGGTGAGAAGAGGAAATCACCAATTGTCAAAACTGCCCTTGAAAATAATGTAGAAAAGGAAAATACCGGAGGTACCTCACTAAATTCTATACTACAAGGTCACTCTTTCTTGAGGTGAAGTCATTTGCTTGCACGTAGGGACCACACTGTGTGACAAATATATCTCCTAAACACTAGCATCACTTGGCAAGATTGGAGAGACACATTTGAATTGAAAGCAACTGAAGAAATAGATTTGTGGCTTCCATATCCTGCTCATTCTTTTGCGTAAACCAGTAGGCAGAAAGGCCCCTGTTATTTAAATTGTCTTATCTCGTTGGGCTAAGAGTATATGGCTAAATTGGCATGCTTTAAACGGGTACATGATGGTGTCTGCTACATACTGGCCTGTGCATATAAAGAAAAAAGTATGCAAGGATATGCCCCCAAATGTTACATTTTTCTCGCTAGGTGTCAGGATAACAAATTATTCTTTCCTTTGCTTTCCATTCTGTCCCTTTTCTTCTTCCTCTCACTCTTTTTTTGTTTGGGTTTTTGAGTGTATGTGCGGTTATCTGTATCTTTACATTTTGCCCCAATGAACAGCCTGGAGGTGAATTTGGTATTACTTTTGAACAGCTGAGGGAGGAGAGCTTTAGTGCCCTAACAGTTAAGCACTGGGCTGCTAACTGAAAGATGGTTGTTTGACCCCATCCATCAGCTCCATAGGAGAAAGACCCGGTGATCTGTTCCAGTAAAGATTACAGCCCGGAAAACCCCGTGGAGCAGTTTGGCTCTGTCACATGAGGTAGCTATGAGCAGAATTCCCTTGATGGCATCTAACAACAACAACAACAGTTAACAGTGATGGCTGAACACATGAAGAACTTATTCACTGTCAATGAACTGTCCATGTGGAGGTTGTTGAAATGGCAAATGTTTTGTTATATATTTACCAAAATTTGCGGCAAAATTATTATGATTTTGAAGCCAGCGCTTCCACACCATTTAGTGACCCACCCAGGCCAGATGAGTGGAGGCCCTTCTGGATCCCCTTCCATCCTCCTAAAAAGAGGAAATAGTCTTCTGCTTCAAATTCTGTGAAAATTATCTTTATACCACTTTCAAGAGGATTTTGGAAGCATTAGAGATTAAGCTGGTACTTAGAGAAAACCAGGCTTCCTGCTGGGATCCCCTGAGGCCAGCAGCCCCCACTCCTGAGAGTTGTCTCCTGCCCTCACCGGATGCCACCACCCCCTGGAGCTCAACAAAAATGAGAAATGTCTCCTGCAGAGATGGCTGTCCACCCCAGGAGACACAGCTCCCTCCTCCCTTCCCTGCACAGAAGTGGTGGGCTTCTCCTATCACCCTACAGATTGCCATACCAAGTACCCACCCAGTTAGGTCAACTGAACTACCTACAAGCCTTTGCCACAGCAGGAGGGGCTCCAACAAACAGAGGCCACCTTTCAGAGGAGCAGGCAGAGCCTTGCAACACTCAGGTACAGGTTAAAGCATGAAACAGTCCCTTCTAGCAAGTGGCTGTCATTTCCGGTCTGTAGCTCCAAACTCTAAAAATAAAAACTAATGAGAATTTCTGTCACAGACTGGCAGCCCACTCTGTAACAGGATGGTGCACAGACTATCACACAGAATTGCATAACAACCCTCCTACTTCACAGATGAAGGTAGCAAGGCTCAGGAGGTCAATTAACTTGTCCGAGTGTTGCAGCTTGGGTTCCTGGATGGAGACTCCCAAGCCAAGTTAGGAGGGCTGGATGTCTATTATGTACCCTTGGAAAGGAGGCAAAAAACAGGAAGGGAGGATGGAGGAGCAAAGTCAAGCAGGTTCAGCAGCATCCAGAGGAAGCCATGGAGTGAGAATGGCACTTCAGAGTTGTCCCAAACTAGGCTGAGATGGCTAGACCTTTATACTCCAGGAGTCAGTGAATAGAGATCACCCCAGGACAATGTTACCTTGGTAGAGACAGCTGTCTGGAGTTGAATTGACTGGAAGGGGCTGAGAGCTGAGGGCTATCTGCCAATTGTCCTCCCAGTAGTGGGGCAGTGAGTTCTTTCTTGAAGAGGGATCAGGGTGGAACATTACTGTGTCCCCCAAACCAAGGTCACCCAGCTGATGACTGACAGAGCCACTACTGAAAGCAAGAAACTCAGGACCTGCTATGTCCACTCCTCTGCTGTGCTAAGGAAAGAGCTCTGGTTGCACAGTGGTTAAGTGCTCAGCTGCAAACTGAAAGGTCTAGAGTTCAAACCCACTAGCTGTTCTGTGGGAGAATGATGTGGCAGTCTGTTACTGGAAAGATTACAGCCTTGGAAATTCTATGGGGTAGCTCTACTTTGTCCTGTAGGGTCACTATGAGTTGAAATCACCCTGACAGTGACAGATTTTTGGTTTACTGTGCTAAGGAATACAAATAGCAGATGTTGAATTGCTTGCTTTCAGCAGCATTCTGTTACTGTTCACACTCCTCTGTTGTACTAAAGGAAACCCTGGTATCACAGTGGTTACGTATAACAGCTGCTAACCAAAAGACTGGCAGTTCAAGTCCACCAGCCTCTCCTTGGAAACCCTGTGCAGCTGTTCTACTCTGTCCTATAGGGTCACTGTGAGTCAGATTCGAATCCATGGCAACGAGCTGTTGTTTTGTTTTTGGCATTATGCTAAAGTTGAACAATGAATTAAGGAGGACAAAAGAATAATTGATGCCTTTGAGTTATGGCATGGTGAACAAAACCAAATACACCATGAACTGTCAGAAGAAAAAGTAAATCTGCTTTGGAAGAAGAACTGCTAGAATGCTCGTTAGAAGCAAGGATAGAAAGACTTCATCTCACATATTTTGGATGTGTTATTTGAAAGGACCAGTCCCTGGAGAAGGACATCATGCTTGGTAAAGAGGATCAGCAAAGAAGAGGAAGACTCACAGTAAGATGGATTGACACTGGCTACAACAGTGAGCTCAAGCATACCAACAGTTGTGGGCATGATACAGGACTGGGCAGCGCTTTGTTCTGTTTTACACATGGTTGCTATGAATCAGAACCAACTTGAGGGCATATAACAACAACAGCTGTGCTAAATATAGAAGCTCTGTTGACACAATGGTTAAGCATCCATCTCCTAACTAAAAAGTTCATGGTTGGAGCCCACTCAGAAGCTCTGTGGGAGAAAGACCTGGCTGACTGCTCCAATAAAGATGACAGCTTATGGAGCAGTTCTACTCTGGCACACGGGGTTGCATTAAGTTAAAATTGACTCTATGGCACCTAACAATAACAACATAATTAAATATTCCCAAAGTGCAATTTAGGAGAGAGACAGAAAAAGAAAGAAGCTGAGACTGTTCCTGAAAACTGGCTCAGGTCCAGTTGGCTCCCAGTGTTAACTCTCTGAGGGAAGTTCTCTATGATAGCATGCCTGCACTATTCCAAACCCAAGGCTGCTGTGGCTTGGGAGACAACCAGACTTTGAAACTTGAAGCCCAACCTCCTTATTAACTCAGACATTCAGGAGTTTTCTGAGTCTCATCTATAAAATATTATAACAATATCTGAGTATTCTTGCAAGAATCATATAACATAAGCAAAAATATTTTCCATGAAGCAAAGTTCCATACCAATGTTTGTTGTTGTTCTGTGCCATTGAGTCAATTCTGACACGCAGTGATCCTATAGGACTGAATAGAACCACCTCATAGGGTTCCTTAGACTGAAATCTTTATGGGACCAGACTTCCAGGTCTTTTCTCCCACAGAGCAGGTGGTGGGTTTGAGCCACTAACCTTTTGATTAGCAGCCAAGTGTTTTAACCACTGTTCTACCAGGGCTCTCTTTATCATTATTAGAAAGGTAAAAATTTAGCAACAGGAGATCTAAAGAGTAAGAATTTGTCTGTGTCTTAGTTACCTAGAGCTGCTGTAACAAAAACTACCAAAACTGGAGCTTTAAAGAGCAGAAATTTATTTCCTCATAGTTTAGGAGGCTAGAAGTCTAGATCCAGAGAGGTGGAGTCAAGATGGCAGACTAAACGCACATCTCCCTAAATCCATCTGGAAACCAAAGACCTGAAATGATAATTAAATGGAGCCTTCTGGATACCTAGTGAGCCCTGAGATGCAGCATACAGCTGTTAATTTGGACTTCATACAACTGAAAGCAAAGCCTCCTCCCTTTCGCTGACTCCATTCTCGGCGAGCACAGGCTTGCACAGACAGAAGCATCTCTCCTAGCCTCTATTGGCCCACATGAAGTCCAAAAAAGCAACAAATGCTGGAGAAAACAGTAACCTGGAAATCACATATGGCATCAGAAGGCCCCCAAAAGAAACCAACTCTGAACTTCCCAGACGAAGAAGTTTTTCTGAAACTATCAGAAGGTGAATACAAAAGGATTACATAGAGAGCCCTACTAGACCTCATACAAAATGCAGCAGAGCAAAATGGAAAACTAAGCAAGCTGTTCAATCTGATGGAACATCAGTATTCTGAAATCCAACAGATCAAGAACAAAATCAAAGACATAGAAATCTCAATTCAAAGCCAAGAAAACAGAATGGAACAAACGGAAAAGAGACCTTCTGATTTGGAAGACAGAGCTACAGACTCCAGCATCTATGAGGAGAAATCAGAAAAAAGAAACAAGAAAAATGAAGAAGCATTATGAAGCATGTGAGACTCTATTAAGAAGAACAATCTATGATTAAACTTGAGTTCCTGAACAGGGCAGGACACCTCAGAACACAGACAGTATTGTTGCTGAGCTGCTGACAGAAAACTTCCCAGAAATTATGAAAGAAGAGAATATAGACATTCAAGATACGTATCAAACAACACTCAATGCAGATCTCAATAAAAAAGACTCCAAGACCTATTATAATCAAGCTTAACAAAATGAAACATAAGCAAAAACTCTTAAAGGCAATGAAACTCAAAGCAAAGCTAACATTCAGAGGGAAACCCTGTAGGCTTTCATTGGACTTCTCAGCAGAAACGATGCTGGCATGGAGACAGTGGCATGACACATTCAAAGCCTTGAAGGAGAAGAACTTCCAACCAAGAATTATATATCCTGCAAAACTATTTTTCAAATATGAAAATGAAATCAACCAACAAGATTGGCCATGATTGAAAAAACACAAAACAACAAAAGAGGCTGTGGAGAAAGTGGAACCCTCCTACACTGTTGGTGGGGTTGCAAAATGGTCCAGCCTCTTTGGAAAGCAATCTGGCGCTTCCTTTAAAAAATGGATATTGATATACCATTTGACCCAGTAATTCCACTACTTGGAATATATCCTACAGAATCAAGGCCTTTCACACCAATGGACACATGCACAAGAATGTTTATCGCAGCACAGTCCACAATAGCAAAAAGATGGAATCAACCCAGATGCCCAATAACAGAAGAATGGATAGGTAAACTATGGTACATATACTCAATGGAGCACTACGCAATGATAAAGAATAACAATGATTCCAGGAAACATCTCCTAACCTGGTTTCAACTGGAAGACATTATGTTGAGTGAAAGTAGTCAGTGACAAAAGGACAAATATTGTATGAGACCTCTACGATAAGATCTCTAAAACAGACTGGTGTATAGAAGAAAAGACTCTTTGACAGCTGCAAGGGAGGGGAGGGAGGGAGGGAGATGGGGGAGGGTTTAGATTAGATAGTTGCTAGAAATCTGGTTGGTAGAAATCGGTGATAGCACACATTAGAAACAAGAACAATATTAAGTGGACTTCAGCATAACTTGAGTACTCCTTCCATCTTAACCCAATATTGCAAGGATAGAGTAGCTGGGGCAGGAGGCAGGGGACCATGCTATTAGGCAAAATCGAGGCCAATTGACACAACTAGCGTTTTGCTAGGAGGGCTCTCTGCACCCCACATTGGTGAGTGGCGTCAGGGGTCTTAAAAGTGGCCCAGCGGCCATCCTCGGACACAGCAAATGGTCCCAACTCAGCAGGAACGGATGCTCACCAAGGGCCAAAACAACATGGGGTAAAGACAACCTAGAAGATAGACCCACATGAGTGGGTGCCTACATCGACTTGGGACCAGTAGAACTGGATGGTGCCCAGCCACCACCAGTGATAGCCGTGATGGAGCTCACTGGGTTGAGTCTCACTGGCAACACAAGAATAAGAAGTGGTGCATCCTGAGATCTCCACTAAAAGACCTCAATTGATGGTCCAGCGGTTTCAGGGTTCCCCTGGGAGCATGGCCCCTGGCCCTGATGCTGCCCTCACCCATAAATCATAACGAAGGTCCACTCTCTGGACACGAGTGGATTGTATTTGATGATGCAGAGTGACCATATATTGGATGAACTTTATGGTTATATCATCCTGCTGACCTCTGGTTGGAGGAAGGAGAGTGGGTGGAGAGGAGGGGAATGAAGGCTGTTGGGAGGATGAGATATGTATGGAGCAGAGAGGAATAATGTGCTGTCACCAGACAGGGAGAGCAGTGGAAGCTGCATACAGCTGGGCATGTAAATTTGTACGGGAATGTACATTTTCACTCAGTTATATTAAAAAAAAAGAAAATAACCAAAAGCCAAAAAAAAAAAAAAAAATGAAATCAAGACATTCGCAGATAAACAGAAACTCAGAGACTTGTGAAAACCAAACCAAAGCTACAAGAAATACTGAAAGAATCTCTTGGCTTGGAAGAACAAAACCACTAACTTTATATTTTTGAAGGACACATTATCCAGAATCCTACTCAGTTAAGGAAGGCTCCAAACCCAACCAAAGCTATAATAGTGAAAGAAATGATCTAATGATCATATCGTGTAAACTATGACATTATCATATTAAAAAGAAGGATGTACTAGTGTTGTTATAGTCCTTCCAGATGGAGAGGAAGTTGACAAGACTGGTAGCAATCAAAATTTGGTTTATATATAGTTTATTAAGCAGGACCATAGGGGCAGCCATAAAGCACAATGGAGAAACAACATACCATATCAAGAAATATAATACAGGAGTCTCAATGACCACAAAACCAATCCTGAAAAAGGTGAAAAATCAACTCACAAACAAGGTCACAGAACAGATTAATAAGAACAACAAAGAATACATCAACACAAAAATAAACATATCACAATGGCAGCACTGAACACATACCTATTGATAATTACATTGAATGCTAATGGACTGAATGCTCCAGTAAAGAGACATCGAGTGACATCTTGGATCAAAAGACATGACCCATCTATACGTTGCCTACAAGAAACTCACCTTAGACTTAAAGATAGGAACAAAGTGAAAATTAAAGGATGGAAGAATATATATCAACCTAACAATGAACAAAGAAGAGCAGCTGTGGCAATTCTAATCTCAGATAAAATCGATTTTAATGTAAAATCCACCAGCATGGACAAGCATGGACACTATTGCTGAAAGGTTCAATACACAAGCAGGACCTAACAATATTAAATATTTATGCACCTAGAATACCTAAATACGTCAAAGAAACACTGACTACATTCAGAAAGGAGATAGATCACTCCACAATAATAGTAGGAGACTTCAACACTCCACTCTCAATATTGGACAGAATGTATAGAAAAAAGCTCAATAAAGAGATAGAAGACCTTATTGCCACAACTAACCAACTAGATCTCATTGACATATACAGAACTTTCTATCTACCAGCGGACAACTACACCTTCTTCTCCAGTGCACATGGAACATTCTCCAAAATAGACCATGTGTTAGGACATAAAGCAATTCTCAACAAAATTCGTACCATTGAATTAATGCAAAGTATCTTCTCAGATCATAAAGCCATAAAAGTCAAAATCAATAGCAGAAGAAACATAGATGGAAAGTGGAACTCATGGACACTGAACAGCACCTTGATCAAAAAGCCATGGGGTTTAGAAGAAATCAGGGATGAAATAAAGAAATTTATTGATTCCAATGAGAACAAAAACACTTCCTACCAGAACTTACGGGATACAGCCAAAGCAGTGTTCATAGATCAGTTTATCTCCATAAATGCACACATCTGGAAGGAAGAAAGAAACCAAACCAAGGAACTGACCCTACAGCTTGAACAAGTAGAGAAAGAACAACAGAGAAACCCCTCAGGCACCAGAAGAAAACAGATCATAAAGATCAGAGCAGAACCAAATGAATTAGAGAATAGAAGAACAACTGAAAAAATTGAACAGACCAAAAGCTGTTTTTTTGAAAAGATCAACAAAATTGACAAACCACTGGCTAAACTTACTAAAGAAAGGCAGGAAAGGAAACAAATAACCCAAATTAGAAATGAGAGAGGAGTTGTCAGCATAGATCCAACAGAAATCAAAAGTACCATAACAGAATACTATGAAAGACTGTACTCTAACAAATTTGAAAACCTAGAGGAAATGGACAAATTCCTTGATTCATATCACCTACTAAAATTATCACAAGGTGAAGCAGAACAACTTAATAAATCCATCAAAATGGAAGAGATTTAAAAAGTCATCAAAACACTGCCAACAGAAAAAAGCCCGGGCCCAGATGGCTTCACTGCAGAATTCTACCAAGCATTCAGAGAAGAGTTATCTCCAATATTACTGAGACTATTTCACAGTATAGAAAGCGATGGAGTACTCCTAAACTCATTCTATGAAGCCGGCATAACCCTGATACCAAAGCCAGGGAAAGACCCAACAAAGAAGGAGAACTACAGACCGATATCACTCATGAATCTAGACCCAAAAAGCTTCAACAAAATTCTTGCCAATAGAATACAACAACATATCAAGAAAATAATCCATCCTGACCAAGTGGGATTCATACCAGGGATGCAAGGCTGGTTGAACATCAGAAAAACAATTAATGTGATTAACCACATAAATAACACAAAAAACAAGAATCACCTGATTTTGTCCATTGATGCAGAAAAGGCATTTGATAAAGTCCAACACTATTCTTGCTAAATACTCTTAGCAAAATAGGCATAGATGGAAAATCCCTCAAGGCAATAAGGGCCATTTATACAAAGCCAATTACCCACATCATACTGAATGGAGAGAGACTGAAAGATTTTCCCTTGAGAACAGGAACTAGACAAGGATGCCCACTCTCATCTCTCCTATTCAACATCACACTAGAAGTTCTAGCCAGAGCAATTAGACAAGACCAAGAAATAAAGGGCATCTGCATGGGCAAAGAAGAAGTCAAAATCTCCCTGTCTGCTGATGCTATGATTGTATATGCAGAGAATCCCAAAGATTCTAAAAGTAAACTACTCAAACTGATAGAAGAGTTCAGCAAAGTCTCAGGATACAAGATAAAAATAAGTAAATCAGTAGGATTCCTTTATACTAACAACAAGACTGTTAATGAAGAAATCATCAAATCAATACCATTTACTATAACCCCTAAGAAGATAAAGTACCTAGGAATTAATCTAACCAGAGAAATAACAGACCTTTACAAAGAGAACTACAAGCCCTTACTACAAGAAACTGAGAGAGACTTAGATAAATGGAAAAACCTACCCTCTCATGGAGAGGAAGACTTAACATTGTGAAAATGTCTATTTTACCCAAAGCAATCTACTTATATAATGCAATCCCAAAACAGGTTCCAGCGTCTTTTTTTAATGAGATGGAGAAACAAATCACCAATTTTGTTTGGAAAGGGAAAAAGTCCCGGATAAGTAAGGTAGTACTAAAGAAGAAGAACACACTGGGAGGCCTCTCATTACCCGACCTTAGAACATATTACACTGCCACAGTGGTCAAAACAGCCTGGTACTGGTATAAGAACAGACAGATTGATCAATGGAACAGAATTGAGACCCCAGAGATGACACCACCTGCCTATGAACAGTTGATATTCGACAAAGGCCCTAAGACATTAAAGTGGGGTAAAAACGGTATCTTCAACAAATGGGGCTGGCAAAATTAGATATCCATCTGCAAGAAACTGAAACAAGATCCATATCTTACACCTTATACAAAAACCAACTCCAACTGGATAAAAGACCTAAATATCAAACCTAAAACGATAAAGCTCATCCAAGAAAACATAGGAACAACAATGGAAGTTTTAATACACAATGTGGACTCCAAAATCTGTAAAACAAACCACAATCAACAGAAGAGAAAATAGATAAATGGGAACTACTAAGAATCAAACACATTTGCTCATCCGAAGACTTTATTAATAGAATTAAAAGAACACCTACAGAATGGGAAAAATATTTGGCAACTCTATATCAGACCGACGCCTGATCTCCATAATCTATAAGATACTACAAAATATCAATAAGAAGAAGATAAATCTTTCAATTAAGCGATGGGCAAAGGAGATGGACAGATACTTCACTAAAGAGGAGATCCAGGCAGCCAAAAAACACATACGGACATGTTCACGATCTTTAGTTACTAAAAAAATTCAAACCAAGACGACAATGAGATACCATCTCACACCAACAAGGCTGGCCATGATCCAAAAAACACAAAACAACAAATGCTGGAGAGGCTGTGGAGAAAGTGGAACCCTGCTACACTGTTGGTGGGGTTGCAAAATGGTCCAGCCTCTTTGGAAAGCAATCTGGCGCTTCCTTAAAAAAATGAATATTGATATACCATTTGACCCAGTAATTCCACTACTTGGTATATATCCTACAGAATCAAGGCCTTTCACACCAATGGACACATGCACAAGAATGTTTATCGCAGCACAGTCCACAATAGCAAAAAGATGGAATCAACCCAGATGCCCAACAACAGAGGAATGGATAGGTAAACTATGGTATATATACTCAATGGAGCACTATGCAATGATAAAGAATAACAATGATTCCAGGAAACATCTCCTAACCTGGTTTCAACTGGAAGACATTATGTTAAGTGAAAGTAGTCAGCGACAAAAGGACAAATGTTGTATGAGACCTCTACGATAAGATCTCAGAAACAGCTGGTGTATAGAAGAAAAGACTCTGACAGCTGCAAGGGAGGGGAGGGAAGGAGGGTGATGGGGGAGGGTTTAGATTAGATAGTTGCTAGAAATTTGGGTGAAATCGGTGATAGCACACATTAGAAACAAGAACAATATTAAGTGGACTTCAGCATAACTTGAGTACTCCTTCCATCTTAACCCAATATTGCAAGGATAGAGTAGCTGGGGCAGGTCACAGGGGACCATGCTTTTAGGCAAAATCGAGGCCAATTGGCACAAATAGCGTTTTGCTAAGAGGGCTCTCTGCACCCCACATTGGTGAGTGGTGCCTGGGGTCTTAAAAGCTGCCAAGCTGCCAACCGAGGGCACAGCAAATGGTCGCAACTCAGCAGGAACGGATGCTCACCCAGGACCAAAATGACATGGACTAAAGACAACCCAGAACATAAAGAGACCCACATGAGTGGGTGCCTACATCGACTTGGAACTGGAAGAACTGGATAGTGCCCAGCCACCACCAGTGATAGCCACAATGGAGGTCATTAAGTTGAGTCTCACTGGCAACACAAGAATAAAAAGGGGTGCACCCTGAGATCTCCACTAAAAGACCACAATTGATGGTCCAGTGGCTTCAGGGTTCCCCTGGGAGCATGGCCCCTGGCCCTGATGCTGCCCTTGCCCATACATCATAACGAAGGTTCACTCTTCGGACATGAATGAAATGGACTTGGCGATGCACAGTGACCACATATTGGATGCACTTTATGGCTTTATACATCTATAGGATGTCTTCCTGCTGACCTCTGGCTGGAGGAAGGAGAGTAGGTGGAGAGGAGGGGAAAGGAGACTGTTGGGAGAATGAGACATGTATCCAGCAGAGAGGAATAGTGTGCTGTCACCGGACAGGGAGAGCAATGGAAGCTGCATATAGGTGGGCATGTAAATTTATGTGGGAATGTACTTTTTCACTCAGTCATATCAAATAAATAAATAAATAAACAACGAAAAAACACTGCCTGGTTCTGCGCCATCCTCACGATCCTTGTTATGCTTGGGTCCATTTTTGCAGATACTGTGTCAATCTATCTCACTGAGGGTCTTCCTCTTTTTCACTGACCCTCTCCTTTCATAAGCATGATGTCTTTCTCCAGGGACTAGTCCAAAATACATAAGACACAGTCTTTCCATCTCCTCTTCTAAGGAGCATTCTGGCTGTACTTCTTCCAAGGCAGATTTGTTCATTTTTCTCAGAGTTCATGGTATATTCACTATTCTTTGACAACACCATAATTCAAAGACATCAATTATTCTTTGGTCTTCCTTAATCATTGCCCAGCTTTCGCATGCATATGAGATGACTGAAAACACCGTGGCTTGGGTCAAGCACACTTTCCTCCTTGAAGGGATTGGCCATTAACCAAACCCATATCCATTGTCACTGAGTTGATTCCAAACCTATAAAACAGAACAGAAATGCCCCATAGGGTTTTCAAGGAGTGGCTGGCGGATTCAAACTGTAAATTTATTGGTTAGCAGCCGAGCACTTAACCACTGTGCCACCAGGGCTTCCATCAGCCATTAACAAACAAACAAGTCCACTACTGTTTAGTCAATTCTGATTCACAGCAACCCTACAGGACAGGGTAGAACTGCCCCATAGATTTTCCAAGGTACACCTGGTGGGTTCAAACTGACAATCTTTTGGTTAGCTGCCGTAGTACTTCACCACTATGCCACCAAGATTTCTAATTAGCCATTAACCAACAAACCAACCTAGTGCCATCAAGTCAATTCCAACTCAAAGTGATCCTGTAGCAATTAATCAAAACACCAAACCCACTGCCATCGAGTCCATTCTGACTCACAGCAACCCTACAGGACAGAGTAGAATGACCCCACAGAGTTTCCAAGGAACAACACCTGGTGGCTTCAAACTGCCAACCTTTTGGTTAACAGCCGTAGCATTTAACCACTTTACCACCAGGGTTTCCCTGTAGCAATCAGGGAGACGCAAATCAAAAAACTACTAAACTTAGCCTTCCCCTAGAGTCAGTTTCTGAATTCAAACTTGTAGCCTCCTAAACTGTGAAAAAATGAATTTGTTTATTAATGCCACCCACTTGTGGTATTTCTGTTGTAGCAGCCCTAGATAACTAAGACAATACAGCCACTGTGGAAAACTGCTCAGCTGTTTTTCCAAGAAGTTAAACATAGTACGGCCATATGACATAGCAATGCTACTGCTAGATATATACCCAAGAGACTTGAAAGCAACAATGCAAACAGACACACGTACACCAGTATTCACTGCAACACTATTCACAATAAGCAAAAGGTGGAAACAACCTAAATATCCATTAACAGATGAATGGCTACAGTAATGGACAGTAGAGTCAATCCAATAATCAGAATAGTCTGACTTGTACGGACTTACGAAGTTGGCTGCTTAGGCATGGTGTCCCCAGGAGTGAAACAGACAGGAAAGCTACTAAACAGATCAATAAGCTACTAAATATTTACTTGATCTGTACAAGCAGATGAATTCTGTGTCAGGTGAACAGCAGTCTAACTCAAATCAGCAGAACAGAAAGTCATAGTCCCTCAGTCAGCTCCAGACTTGAGCAAGTTTAAAGACCCACAACCCCTTGAATGAAGGGGAGGCCAGGTCCCCATGAGGAAGGACTCCAATACCCTGCCAAAAATTTATACTGTTAATCTTTCTCTCAGTCTTCCCCAAAGTGATCTATGACCTTTTACAAAGTGGACTATTCACTGAGGAAAGGAAATAATCAGATTGTTTGAGAACTACTGGATACTGACTCTGAACTAACACTAATTCCAGGAGACCCAAAACATCACTGTGGCCCACCAGTCACAGTAGGGGCATATGGAGGTCAGGTTATTAATGGGGTCTTGGTACATGTTCATCTCACAGTAAGTCCAGTGGGTCCCTGAACCCATCCTTTAGTGATTTCCCCAGTTCCAGAATGCAGACTGGAATAGATGTACTTGGCAACAGGCAGGATCCTCACATTGGATCCCTGACAAATAGAGTAAGGGCTATTATGGTAGAAAAGCCAAGTAGAAACCACTAGAACTGCCACTGCCTGGGAAAATAGTAAACCAAAAGCAATACTGCATTCCTGAAGAAACTGCAGAGATTACTGACATCATCAAGTACTGGAAGGATGCAGGGGTAGTGATTCCTATCACACTCTCATTCAGTTCACCTATTTTGCCTGTTCAAAAAACAGATGGATCTTCGAGAATGACAGCCAGCCAAAAGCCAAGTGCCGTCGAGTCGGATCCGACAGATTATCAAAAACTTAACCAGGTAGTAATTTCAATTGCAGCTGCTGTTCCAGATGTAGTTTCATTACTTGAGCAAATTAATACATCTCCTGGTACCTGGTACGTAGCTATTGGTCTGGCTAATGCCTTTTTCTCCATGCCTGCTTCAAAAGACCACCAGAAGCAGTCTGCCTTCAGTTTGCAAGGCCAGCAATACACTTTTACTCGCGTAATTCAGAGCTACATTAACTCTCCAGCCCTGTTATAATTTAGTCCACAGGGACCTTGATCACTTCTCTCTTCCCCAACATGTCACACTAGTCCATTATATTGATGACATTATGCTGATGGAGCCATAAGGAAGAAGTGTCAATGACTCTGGACTTACTGGTCAAACATTGTATGCTAGAGGGTGGGAAATTAATCCCAGAAAAATTCAAGCACCTTCCACCTCAGTGAAATTTCTAGCGTTCCAGTGGTGCAGGGCATGTTGAGACAGTCCTTTTAAAGAGAAGGGTAAGTTATTGCACCTGGCTGCTCTCTCGGCAAAAAGGAGGCACAGCACCTAGTGGGTCTCTCGATTTTGGAGGTAATATATTCCTCGTTTGGGTGTGCTGCTCTGGCCTATTTATCAAGTGACTTAAAAACTGCTAGTTTTGAGTAGGACCCAGAACAAGAGAAGGCTCTGCAACAGGTTCAGGTCATGGTGTAAGCTGCTCTGCCACTGGAGCCATAAGATCCAGCTGATCCAATGGTGCTTGAAGTGGCAGTGGCAGATACAGTTTCTGTTTGGAGTGTTTAGACCCTTGTTGGTGAATCATAGCACAGACCTTTAGGATTTGGGGGCAAAGCCCCTATCCTCTGCAGATAACTACTCTCCTTTCGAGAAACAACTTGTGGCTTCTGTCTTAGTTAGTGCTGCTATAACAGTAATATCACAAGTGGATGGTTTTAAAAAGAGAAATTTTATTTTGTCACAGTCCAGAAGTTACAAGTCCAAATTCAGGGCATCAGTTGCAGGGAAAGGTTTTCTCTGTTGGCTCGGGAGGAAGGTCCTTGTTGCCAATCTTCCCCTGGACCAGGAGTTTCTGAGGCACATATACCCTGGGTCCCTTCCAAAGAACATGCTCTGCTCCAGGCACTGCTGCTTTCCTGATGGTATGACATCCCCAAATCTCTCTGCTAGCTTCTTTCATATCCCGAGATTGCCTCAAGGCACAATACAATCTTATACATTGAGTCTTGCCCAACCAATACAACTGCTGCCCATCCTCCCTCATTAACAGCACAGAGGCACAGTTTATGACATGGAGGAACATCACACAATACTGGGAATCACTGCCTAGCCAAACGCTACACACATTTTGGGGGGAACACAATTCAATCCATGACAGGTTGTTACTGGGCCTTAGTAGAGACTGAAAGCTTACACCAAGTTGCCTTGTATCCTGAGCTGCTTTTCATGAACTGACTGTCGTCTGACCCACAGAGTCATAAAGTTGGACGTGCACAGCAGCAATCCATCATTAAATGGAAGTAGTATATACAGGACTGGACCCATGCAGGACCTGAAGGCACAAGTATGTTGCACTAGGAAGTGACTCAAATGTCCATGGTCTCCATTCCCTGTGACATTACCTTCCATCTCCCAGTTTGCACCTATGGCCTCATGGGGAGTTCCTTATGACCAGTTGACTGAAGAAGAGAAAACTCATTCCTGGTTTATAGATGGTTCTGCATGATATGAGGCACAACTCAAAAGTGGACAACGACAGTACTACAGCTCCTTTCTGGGACCTTTCTGAAGGACAGTGGTGAAAGGAAATTCTCCCAATAGGCAGAACTTCAAGAGCACACCTGATCATTCACTTTGCCTGGAAAGAGAAACAGTCAAGATGTGCCACTGTGCACTGATTTATGGGCTGTGGCCAATGCTTTCACTAGATGGTCAGGGACTTGGAAGGAACACAATTGGAAAATTGGAGACAAGGATTTAATGGGAAGAGTTATGTGGATAGACTTCTCTGACTGGGCCAAAGAAGTGAAGATATTTGTGTCTCATGTGAATGCTCACCAGAGGATAAGTTTAACAATCAAGTGGATAGTATGATGCATTCTATGGAAACCAGTCATCCTCTTTCCCTGGCTCTTCTTGTCACTGCTCAATGGGCTCATGAAAGATGTGGCCATGGTGGCAGGGATGGGGGCTATCCATAGGTCCAGAAACATGGACTTCCATTCACTGAGGCTGACTTGGCTACAGTCGCTGCTGAGTGCCCAACCTGCCAGCAGCAGAGACCAACACTGAGTATTCAATATGGCACCATCAGTCAAGGTGATCAACCAACAACCTGACAGCAAGTTGGTTACATCTGATCACTTCCATCATGGAAAGGGCAGAGTTTTGTCCTTACTGGAAGAGACACTTACTCTGGATATGGAATGCCTTCCCCACATGTCAAGCTTCTGCCAAAACTACCATCCATAGAATTACAGAATGCCTTATCTGCTGTCATGGTATTCCACTCAGCATTATCTCTGATCAAGCTACTCACTTCACAGCAAATGAAGTACAGCAGTGGGCCCATGCTCATGGAAGTCACTGGTCTTACCATGCTCCCCATCATCCTGAAGCAGCTGGCTTGACAGAACAATGGAATGGTCTCCTAAAGACACAAATATGTTATCTACATTTTTACAACAACAACAAAAGAAACCTCTCTGGTCTACCACCAATCACAGGGATGGCACAAGAATTTCACGGTATTTTGTTACATTGTGCATGCAGTCACCATGAGTTAGGGGCCAACTCCACAGCAGCGAACAATAACAGTTTGATAGAAATATTTGTTTGTTCTAATTCTCTGCTTGCTAATCAGTTTTCTGGTCTATAATTTGGTCTGAGACAATATCTACCTTCCAGGTAGATATCCTATACAGATCAAAGGCTTGTGTCAGATTGCGTAGGTTCAGTCCTTCTCTTATCTACTGCCCAGATGCTAAGGAATTAGGTTCCAACTTTCTATGTTGGCCAATGTCATTCTTTCTAGAATGGATGGGTTAGTTTTCCCCTATATGGAGAAAGGAGGTTGTTGAGGATAGAAGGAAGTCTGAGGAGGGAGAGAGGGGGACTATCTTGAGTACAGCAGTCAGAGAAGACCTTAATATTGGGTGACATCTGAGCAGAGATCCGTAGAAGGTGAGGGTGTGAGACCAGCAGCTAGCTATTAGGGTACAAGCAATGCAAGCAGAGGGACCAAGCAAGGGCCTCCTGAGGCAAGGAGGCCAACATGGCCAGAGCATGGGAGAAGAGTGTTGTGATGAGGTGAGATGGTAGCAAGAGGGCCAGGCCTAGCAGAGCCTTAGAGACAATTGGAAGAGGGGGAGCTTGATTCTGAGTCAGATGGAAGCCAGTGGAGCATCCTGGGCAGAGGATGTGGCCTGTTTTAAAAGTATAATTCCAGCTACTACGTTGAGAATAGACTGTGAGGGCTTGAGGGAATGGATGTCAGAAGATCATTTGGGGGCTAATGTACTCACAGAGGTGAGAGATGCTAAGGACTTAGGCTCAGTTGGTAATGGAGGCAGAATGACCAGTGGTTTATTTGATGATATACCTTGTATTTTGATGGTAGAGCTGGCAGAATTTGCTGATGGACTGAATGGAAAGTGTGATAGAAAGGGTGGAGGTGAGGATAACACCAAGACTTTGGGTTTGAGCAACTGGCAAATGAAGTTACTATGTACTGAGGTAGGGAAGTCTGGGAGAGGAGCAGGTTAGGGGTGGTAGGAGTTTCACCTAGGACATGTTATATAATGAAATGTTATCAGGCATGCAGGTGGAGAAATAGAAGAGGCAGTTGAATATGTTACTATGAACTTCAAAGACATTACCCAGAGTACAACAAAGCCAAGTGCCGTCGAGTCAACAAAGAAAGATGAAAACTACGAACCAAAAAAACCAAACCCAGTGCCATCAAGTTTATTCTGACTTAATATATACGAGGATTGACAATTAAGTTCGAAAACTTATCCTAGAAAAAGTGCTACATACTTTATTGCTGAAAATCACTACAGTCACCATCAAAGTACTCCCCTTGGGAAGCTGTGCACCGATGCCGGTGCCTAGTCCACCCTTCAAAGCAATGTTGGAACTATTTTTCTAGAATGGCCAAGAGAGCTGACATTGTATTACCCTTGATGTTCTGAATGTCATCAAAATGTCTTCCTTTCAGTGTTTCCTTTACATTTGGGTAAAGAAAAAAGTTACTAGGGGCTAGATCAGGTAAGTAGGGAGGGTGTTCCAATGCAGTTATTTGTTCACTGGCTAAAAACTCCCTCACAGACAACTATACAACTAAGCTCATGAACTTGCCACCATGCCATCATGCACAATGGCCATTCCAAAAAGAGTTCCTAAATCGCTTTAAAGGGTAGACTAGGCACTGGTGTCAGTGCACAGCTTCCCAAGGGCAGTACTTCAAAAGTGACTATAGTGATATTCAGCAATGAGGTATGTAACACTTAGAACAATTTGTCAGACCTCATATGATTGATAGAGATGGCCTAATAAATGTCTGACTGGATTCTTTGAGGGAAAAAAAAAAATGGAAGAAAGGCAATATTTGAGAGGATCAAACCTATTGCCAATGAGTTGATTACAATTCCTGGCAAGCCCACATGTTTCAGAGAGAAACTATACTTCACAGAGTTACCATGACTGCGATCTTTTGAAAGTAGATTGCCAGTCCTTGCTTTCCATGTGCTTCCGGGTGGATTCTAACCACCAACCTTTCAGGTTGTAGTTGACTATAAATAATCTGCACCCAAGGCTCAGAGTTTTCCAAAGTAAATGAAAAATATGAATTCTCACGTTTAGGGAGCCCAAAAACTTCCAAATAGGACAAAAAGAAATCCATGTTGAGACACATTATAGTGAAAATGTAGAACCAAATTAAAAAACGAAGATTGTACAAGCAGCCTGGGGGAGAGGAAGGAGGAGCAGACAACTTCCTGTAAAAGAATAATAATTAAATGTCAGTACAGTTCCTGTTATAGATTGAGTTCCATCTCCCAAAAAGGTGTGTCAATACTGGCCATGACTCCTAGTATTGTGTGGTTGTCCACCATTTTGTGATCTGTCGTGATTTTCCTATGTGCTGAAAATCCTGATCTCTGCCTGTGATTTTCCTATGTGTTGTAAATCATGATCTCTGCCTACGGTCAATAAGGCAAGATTAAACAAAAAACAAACAAACCCATTGCCTTCAAGTTGATTGCAACTCATAGCAACCTTATAAGACATGGTAGAACTGCCCTTTACAGTTTCTATGTTAAAGAGGATGAGGATGTGATGTAACATCCTTACTCAGGTCACAGCCCTGATCCATATAAAGGGAGTTCCCCTGGGGTGGGGTGTGAATTACCTTTTATCTTATAAGAGATAAAGGAGAAGGAAGTGAGCAGAGAGGGAGAGACCTCCTGCCACCAAGAAACAAGAGCTGGGAGCAGAGCGCATCCTCTAGACCCAGGGTCCTCATACTGAGAAGCTCCTAGACCAGGGGAAGACTGCTAACAAAGACCTTCTCCCAGAACTGACAGAGAAAGTCTTTCCCTGGAGCCAGCACTCTGAATTTAGACTTCCAGTCTCCTAGACTGAGAGAGAATAAATCTCTCTTTGTTAAAGCCATACATTTGTGATATTTCTGTTACAGCAGCACTAGATTAACTAGGACAGTTCCCAACAGCAACAGTAGAAATCAGAAGATAACCAAATTCTACTCACAAAGTCATGCAACCATCACCACCATCTAATTGCAGAGCATTTTCATCACTCTGAAATAAAGCCCCATAACCATTACCAGCCACTCTCCCACTTCCTCCAACTTCTACTAACAACTAATCTACTTTAGTCTCTATACATTTGCCTATTCTGGACAGTTCATACACACCATACATGATCTGATTTCTTTCACTCAGCATAATGTTATCAATGTTCATCCATGTTAGGACCTGTATCAGAACTTCATTTCTCTTTATGGTTGAATAATACTCCATTGTATGTATGCCGCATTTTGTTTATCTATTAATCTGATGATTGACATTTGAGCTGTTTCTGCCTCTTGGATATTTTGAATAATGCTGCCACGAACATTCATGCACAAGTTTTTGTTTGAAGGCCTGTTTTCAATTCTTTTGGATATATACTTTGGAGAACCACTGTCTTATTTGTAAGGCTGATTTATTAGCACAATGGTCAGAGTAGATATATTCAACTAGTCACTCAGCTGAAATAATGTCCCATGCTTATGTGTTGTTGGTTTTGGGGGGCGGGGGTGTGAAAGAGAGGGAAAGGTCGGAATGAGAGGGTTAGTATAAGTTTTTGAAAGAAACCAGCCTATTATAGGGTACTATGTACTACTATATCTTCCATGCTATCTTAGTTATCTAGTGCTGCTATAACAGAAATACTACAAGTGGGTGACTTTCACATGCAGAAACACTCACAGTTTAGGAGACTAGAAGTTTGGAATTCAGGGCACAGGCTCTAGGGAAAGGTTTTCTGTCTGTTCATTCTGAGTGAAGGGCGTCATTCCTGGGTTCCTTGGTAATTTTCCTGTGATATGATGTCTATCTTCTCCCATTTCTGACTTCTCGCTTACTTGTTTAATCTCTTTTATATCTCCAGAGATTGACTCAAGATACACCCTACACTAATCCCACTCATTAACATAACAAAGATAATCTATTTCCAAACGGGATTATAACCACAGGCATAAACAAACAAACAAAAACCCAAACTCGCTGCTGTCTTTCTGATTCCAACTCATAGTGACCCCATATATGTGCTAAATAACACGTTTTCAGAATAAATTCTCCTGGGTAGCTATTGCAAATAATACCCCAAATGAAATCTAATCATTAAAAAAAAGATGGTATATTTTAACTAATTTCATGCTTTCCTTTGAAAACAAAACCAAAAAAATCAAAACCATTGCCACTGAGTCAACTGTGACCCATAGTGACCGTATAGGACAGAGTAGGACTGCCTCACAGGGTTTCCAAGGAACAGCTGGTGAATTCAAGCTGTCACCTTCTCATTAGCAGTTGAGCTCTTAACCACTGCACCACTAGGGCTTCATATGATACCCCAAATTAAATACAAGTTAAATCATTTAAAAGATGGCATGTTTTAACCAATTTCCTGATTTTCTTTGAAAACTAAGGACATTAAAAGACAGTGAGTATGTTTTTAAAATATGACAGACAAAAAGTATAGATTTTGTAATAATACTGTTCCTCATACACTTTCATTCACCCAGGCATTCATTCATTATTCTGTATGCTTAATATTAATAATAATAAACATTTTTAGGCTTCTTGTATTTCAAGCACTATATTAAAAGCTTTTTACATCGTCTGTCTTAATCCCTATGACAACCATTTAGGGCATATTTTCTTTATTCTTGTTTTACAGATCGGGAAACTGAGACACAGAGAAGTTGAGTTAGTTGCCTAGTTAATAAGAGGTCATGACCATTATGAGTTTGAAGGTGTCCTGTGCTCTTCCTCTTAACCACTATCTTCTACTGCCTCCACGTGCCCAGCAACAAATTCCTAAGATGCAAAGATGTTTCAGACAAGTTCTTTACTTCAGAGAGTTGACACTAGACCTGGAGAGAGAAAACAAGCTCAGGAACAAATAACATAAACGCATATTTGCCAGGACAGGTTTTACCAGTTGGGGGTTACAGAAGGTCACCTTGTTTTTTAACATTATGTCATAGAAGTTTTCAAATTTACACAAGAGTAGCATAATGACCCCATATACTCATCACCCAACTTCAACTATTATCACTTTAGGGTTAACCTTGTCTCATCTGTACTCCACCCATTTTTTTCCTCCCTCTCTCTTCTTCGCTGCTGGATGTTTGGAAGTAAATTTTAGACAGCATAGGCTTTTGTCTACAAATCCTTCAGTACTTATCTTTTCAAGAGAAGGAATGCTTATAAACATAACCACAATAGCAGTATTACCCCTAAAATTTTAACAATAACACCTTAATATCTTTCAGTCACTTTTAGATATTCAAATTAACTGCTTTAGGCCCCGCATTCCCAGATTAATAAAAATTCCTGTTTCTCTCTTGGGGCTTCCTCTCTTGTGAATTACCTAAGATGTTCATCCAACTCCATCCCAGTCTGGTTTCTAGAACCTCGAGGAGAAAACTGTATCACCTAAGCAGTCAACCATCAGGCACCCTCTTTTTTTGTAAACTGAACTTTAAATGAAGCTTTACAGAACTAGTTACTCAGTAAACAGTTAGTATACATAGTTTTATGACGTTGGTTAACAACCCTGCAACATGTCAACACTCTCCCTTCTCAATCTTGGATTCCCTATTGCCAGCTTTCCTGTCCCCTCCTGGCTTCTAGTCTTTGACCTTAGGCTGGTGTGCCCCTTGAGTCTTGTTTTGTTTTATGGACCTGTCTAATCTTTGGCTGAAGGGTGAACCTTGGGAATGACTTCAGTACTGAACTATAAGTATGTCCAGGGTCTATACCCTCAAGGTTTCTTCTGTCTCTGTCAGGCCAGCAAGTCTGGTCTTTTTATGCGTGTGTTAGAATTTTGTTCTGCATTTTTCTCCAGCTCTGGCCTGGAACTTATGCTACAATCCCTGTCAGAGCAGTCAGTGGTTGTAGCTGGACACCATCTAGTTGTGCTGGACTCAGTCTGGTAGAGGTTGTGGGAGAAGTGGTCAGTTAACTGCCAAGTTAATAAGTGGTCACGGCCCTTGTGAGCTTGAAGGTGTCCAGTGAGTCTGAAGGCATCCTTTGGACTAATTTTTCCCTTGTATGTTTAGTTTTCTGTATTCTCACTTGCTCCCAAAGGGGTAAGACCAGTAGAATATCTTGGATAGCTGTTCACAGGCTTTTAAAATCCCATACACTACTCATCAATGTTGAATGTAGAATGTTTTCTTCATAAACTCTATTATGCCAATTGAGCTACATTTCCCTGAGAACATAAGGCACCCTCTTTTTGGCTATTGTTGCTGCCCCTAAGTTTTACTGATAAAAACCAGTGATCAGCCATCCTTATTCCCAGCTAGTCTAAGAGCCTGCTCAGGCCATGGAGGCTCTCCAAGGAAGGACTATGCCTTCCTTCTTCTGGGGAGCCCTAGGATAAGAGACCATGAACAGAAATTCCAAAAGCATGGCTTTTAAGTTTCTCCTGAAACACTCATTTCTTGTTTCCACAACATACCTAAGGTCTTACAGGGCCAGCTCCACTCAGAGCCACAACTGGCCTTCCCTAGCAACAGTCTCTGCCCTGGAGGTGAGCCTTGTCAAGCCTCTTCCTTCTGAACCCTTTCAAGGGTTCCTATGTCCCCGCAGACCCCTCCAACCTATCAGAGAAGGGAGGATCCTCAAAAATGAAGTACTGGAGGTACACCAAATGGTCCTAACTCAGCAGGAACACACGATCACCAAGGACAAAAATGACATGGGGAGAAGCGAAACCAGAAGACAGAAAGTCCCACGTGAATGAGTGACTACATCAACATGTGACCAGAAGAACTAGATGGTGCCCAGCCACCACCAGCTACAGCTGTGATGGGGCTCACAAAGTTGAGTCTCAGTGGCAACACAAGAATAAAAAGGGTGCACTATGAGAATTCTACTAAAAGACTGCAAGTGATGGTCCAAAGGCCTGGGAGTTCCCCTGGGAGTATGGCCCCTGGACCTGAGGCTGCCCCTGTTCATAAATCATTATTAAGGTCGATGCCTCAGCCAGGAATAGATTGGACTTGGCGACACAGAGTGACCATATCATGTGTGTACTTTATGGTTCTATGGGTCTATAGGATGTCATCCTATTGTTTTCTTACTAGAGGAGAGTGGAGAGGGTGGAGAAGAGGGGACAAGAGATCGTTAAGAGGATGACACGTATAGAACAGAAAGGAGGAGTGTGCTGTCACTGGGCAAGGAGAGCAGTAGGAGCTGCACACAGGCGTTCCCCTGGGAGCATGGCCCCTGGCCCTGATGCTGCCCTTGCCCATGAATCATAACGAAGATCCACTCTTCAGACACAAATGGATTGGACTTGGCGATGCAGAGTGACCATATATTGGATGCACTTTATGGTTCTATGTATCTATAGGATATCATCCTGCTGACCTCTGGCTGGAGGAAGGAGAATGGGTGGAGAGGAAGGGAAAGGCAACTGTTGGGAGGATGAGACATGCATGGAGCACAGAGGAATAGTGTGCTGTCACCAGGCAGGGAGAGCAATGGAGGCTGCATATAGGTGGGCATGTAAATTTATATGGGAATGTACATTTTCACTCAATCATAATAAAAAAAAGAAAAAAGAAAGAAATGGCTTGGAAAAATGAATTGTGATAGACCAATCTGGTCAGGCACAAGTATGAGGCTTTTTGGTAGCCACCATTTTTCCTGGACAGAAGGTACAGCTACCACCCATATGCCAGCGGAGAATGTACGTTGCTATGATGCTGAACAGGTTTCAGCAGTGCTCCAGGACTCAGACAGACTAGGAAGAAAGGTCTGGTGATTTACTTCCAGAAAAACAGCCAATGGAAACCCTACAGACCACAAAGGTTCAATCTGCAACTCATCATGGGGATACAGCAGGACCGGGCAACTTTTCATTTCATTGTGTATGGGGTTGCCATGAGTTGGGGGCTGACTAGGTGGCAGCTAACTACATTTTCCCTACCTTGCTAATGGATTGCAACAAAGCAAGTCTCAGGTCCCCAAATTTGTCACATATACATTAAAAAGAGTACCACTTTCAGTCCTTGCTCTCTCATAGGATGTTCACCTGAGGCAAAGGCTATGGTATTCTAGAAGCAGGAGTCCATCAACCTTACAGTTGGCATCAGGCAATCAAACCCCAAACCAAACCCACTGTCGTCAAGTCAATTCCAACTCACAGAGGCCCTATTAGACAGAGCTGAACTGCCCCATAGAGTTTCCAAGAAGTATCTGGAGGATTTGAACTGCTGATCTTGTGGTTAGCAGCTGTAGCACTTAAACACTACACCACCAGGGTTTCCATCAGGCAACCAGTATCTCCTAGTTCATGGCTGGAGAAAGGCACATTAGATATCCAGCTTTGATACTGCTGAGCACAGGATACATGCTTGTCTCCATCCTACCACCTGTTTGTACAGCCAAGCCAAGTGCCGTAGAGTTGGATCCGACTCATGGTTTGTACAAGGATGAGAAGTAAATTTATCTCTAAAGTATTTTAGCCAATCCACTCAGTGGCAGTGGGTTTGGTTATTTTTTTTTTGTTTAGATACCATGGATAGTTCTAAATCCAACAATAAGAACCCATTTCTAATATCCACTATGCAGATTAACTTGAACAAGGATTATGCTAATTGGCAAGACATCTGGTGCTGAAAGGAGATAAAAGTAGACACAGCATTTACAGAGTGACTTATCTGATTAAAATTAGGCAACCACTCTTGGAATGTGTATTCCTGTTAAGAGCAACTGACTGCCCCCTAGAATGTATCTTAAAGAACATACACATGTGTAACATACAGTCCGTATGTTAAATTAAATTGCAGACATCACAACAGTAAATGGAATACTATACACATGTAAAAGAGTAAGAGATATCTCTACATCCCAAGAAGCAAGAATATGTAACATAATCCATTTTGTATAAAAAATAAAATAAAATCATACATATGATTGAAAGGAGCCCTTGTGGTCCAGTGGTTAAGAGCTACGGCTACTAACCAAAATGTTGGCAGTGTGACTCCACCAGCTACTTCTTAGAAATCCTATGGGTACAGTTCTCCATCCTATAGGGTCTCTATGAGTTGGAATTGACTGGAGGGCAATGGGTTTCGTTTTTATATGATGACTAGGTATAGAGGAAAATCTAGACCCTATTAATCTAGAAAACCCAGAACTCCTGTTTATTGCTACTCCTAGACAGTGTGATTGAAGGAAGAGAAAGGGTAACCCTTCACTTTCTTCTTTGTGCATTTTTTTTCTTTTGAATTTTTATTATACAATGAGTACCATGAAGGAGGCAGTCCAAGTGCAGCTGGTTACCTTTCCCTGTGACTCAACAAATCAACCTTGTGCTTAGAACCAGAGGTGTCAGTCTGGCCTCTTGGATGGGATGCACATGTGGGCTAACTCCCTTTTTAGAGGCATCTTGACCCAAAACATATCCTATAGCAGCTGGTGGCTTATCAGCACATCCTTCCTTCCTTTGTCCTGAGCACAAGTCAGCATTCCCAGTAGCTGTTGAGCTAACTGAAGAATATACATTATACAGGCCTTGGCCAACCCCACTACTCTACCAGTTCCCTGAAGGGAGGGAACAGGGATCCTTCTCTTGCGGTACCAAACGGCTGTGTGCAGACCATCTTCCTGCATCAGCTGCGAGGACTGTCCTGCTGGCTTGGAGACTGATGCTCACTACTGAAGCTGACCTTGCTCTGTCTTTTTTCTATGGGAGTAAAGAGTTGTTCCACCCACTGCCTGTGTGGAAGTCACATCTTTCTTGGTGACCCTGACACCTGTAAACCATGGAGTGGATTACTACTACCCTCGTGTGATGATAATCCCCCCATGGAGGTAGTAACAAGTATCACTTGCTCAACAAACAGTATGTATTACTACAGCAACATGAATTTTAAAAATTAACTCTTTTTACAGAATGATGTTGCAGAAGAATAATTACATCAGGAAATGTTTACAATATACTGTTGAGTAAAAATACTATTAGATATGACAGCATTTTTTCCTCATACACACAACTCCTTGTGGCAGATAATATTCCCAAAGATACCGACACTAATAAATATCATGACCCACATGCTCTTCTTACAATGTGACTGACATGCCTCCACTGACGGGTGAGAGGCAGTCTACGCTCATTCCCCTTGAATCTAGGCTGACTTTCAAAACTTCCTTGACAAATAGAGTACAGGGGAAGTGATGCTGAGACTTTCTGAGGCTAGGTCATAAAAGTGTGTGTTGTGCAACTTACACGCTTAGAAGGCTGAGCTGCCATATAAAAAGTCTGGTTACCCTGAAGCCACCATGTTGAAGTATCCATGTGAAGAGAACATGGAGAAAGAGAGAGAGAGACGCCCTGTGAGCCCCAGCAACTCCAACCTCCAGCTGTTTGAGTCTTCCTGTTACCACAAACCTAAGCAGAGTTCATGCCGCCTGCCGCAAACAGCCAATCTTTGAGACGGGTATGACGAGAAACAAGATGTTTTTATTGTATACTGGTATACAAGGAGACAGAGGGAATAAATTCCTCCAAAATCTGCCTCTCAGAAATGGAGGCTAGCTGGAAGTTTTATAGGAGAAGGGGATAAAATAACAACAACAACAAAAAAAAAAACCCAAAAAACCAAACCCACTGCCATCGAGTCGATTCTGACTCATAGCGACCCTATAGACAGAGTAGAACTGCTCCATAGAGTTTCCAAGGAGTGCCTGGCAGATTTGAACTGTCGACCTTTTGGCTAGCAGACTATATAGCACTTATCCACAACATCACCAGGAAATGGAATAAGGTTTTATGTGTCCTAGAAATCTGTAGAACATTGATCTTCTTTAGGTGTTCACAGTGGTCATGTCCCAGATGTGTTGATATTTTAACTGCTACTTGGGGCCCAGAGGTAGTCTCACTATCATGTAAGTTCTTGCAAGGCAGAATCTTGTGTGGTTTTTAGATTATTATCCCTTGTTTTTCCACAGTCCAAAAGACAGCATAGATTAGTCCTTAACTTTAAGAGAAACCAAGGGAAACAACGGACTCTCACTTAGAGACAGAATTAGAAACAAAATGGTGCAGATTATGTTGAAGATGAGGCCACTTACTTTACTCTGCCTATTTACTCCCAGCCCAATGCCAGACATGAGAGTGAAGAAGGCTTTTCGGGGTGGCACCACATTCAGTCACCATCTGACTGTAACAGCATGAGCAATTGCAAACCAGGACCACCCAGCTGAGCTGCTCCCGAAACCCTGGCCCACCATAACTCTGAGAGATACACATTACTGTTGTTTAAAGCCACTAAGTTTGGGGGAGATTTATTGTGCGGTAATAGGTAATTAATAAATATATTAATAAATATATCCCCTTTTGAGAGAACTTGCTGCTTTCTCAGGCTGCAAGGAGAAGCTGTTAAAGACTGGTTGACTCCACCACACACCTGCACACACCAACAGGTGGCGGAACCACTGAAGGCTGCCGGACCCAAAAGGGGCTTCTCTGTTTCTCTTCTCGAAATTTGGAATACACTGATGCTGGGTCTCCTAGTTTGAGGGCACTAGATATTTAAGCTTCATTTTGTATCCCGTGTCTTAGCCTGCTGAGGAGGAGAATGAACCAAACTGAATTGTGTCTGCCCTAAAATATGTGTTAGAATCCTAAGCCCTATAGTTGTGGATGTGATTCTGTTTGGAATAGGATTTTCTTAGTTGTGTTAATAAGGTGATATCAGTGCAGGACGTGTCCTAAACTTGATCACTTCTGAGTTACAGAAACAGATTAGATACACAGGCTCAACAAATGGAAGAAGACAGATGCTATCTGACAATAAGAGAGGCAGCTGCATCCAGAAGCTTAGGAACTCCCAGGATTGCTACTAGATGCCAAAAAAGACAAAGAAGGACCTCACCTAGAGCCACATCCTGAATTCAGACTTCTAGCCTCCAGAATAGTTGAGAAAAAATTTCTGTTCTTTAAAGCTACCTACTTCCAATATTTCTGTTACAGCAGCATTAGGAATCTAAGACACAACCAAAGATAGGCAAGAAAGAGGAAGATCTCGTGGCCTTATTAAAAGTGGATGTAGGAAATCTTTCCTATTTTCTCTCCTGTTGCTGATGCGCTTCCCACTCCTTGGCTCATCCTTGAGATACTTATAACATCACCATCACCATCATTATTCTAGTTAATGGTGGCTGAGCACTTACTATACTAGGCACTGTTTTAACTCATTTAATTCTCATATGACCTATGGGGAAAAACACTATTATTAGCCCCATTTCACAGATGAGAAAACTGAGTGTCAAAAAGTAAAATAATTTGCCCAAGGTCATACAGGCAGGCAGCTAACAGAGCCCAAGTTCTTACAAGCTGTTTACTCAACACTGCTGCTATATGCCTTTATACCCTGTCAATAAAGGCCCCTTCTTTAAGATGTTAAGGGCTTAAGGTGAGTGGATGAGTTACTTGCAACCAGTCTTTCCAATTAAGTTAAGTATGTATAAGGTCATTCCAGTTTGGCAAAATTTGATACAACTAGACTTAACATGAGTATAAGTGAGAAGAATGCAACACTTGCTGCAAACCCAAGGTGGCTCAAGTGCATGTCTTGGGTCAGAACTGCAGGTCACTGGGCTTCCAGGGTTGCAGCCCACCTACTGGTGTTAACACTGCTGGGGATGGAAGGGAGGCAGAAAGAACCACAGGCAGGAAGCGGGGTGGGGGAGAAAGGGCGCTGTCAAGCGAAGAGTACCCATACCCAACCCCAAGGAAACGCAGAAGAGGATGGAAGGAAATGAATCAAAGTTCCAGGACTTCAGTCAATATCTACTGCTGCCAAGTCAACTTCAACTCAGAATGATCCCACAGGACAGAGTAGAACTGTCCATAGGGTTTCCAAGGCTGTAATCCTTATAGAAGCTGATTGCCACATTTTTCTCCCACAGAGCAGCTGGTGGGTTTCAACTGCTGATCTTTCAGTTAGCAGGCAAGCATGTAACCATTGTGCCACCAAGACTCCTTACTTTACTTAATAATTATGCATTATCAATGGCTCATTAGTTGTGACAAATGTACCATACTAACGTAAGATGTTAACAACAGGAGAAACTGAGTGTGGGGTACAGTATATGGGAACTCTCTGTGCTAGCTTTGAAACTTGTCTCTAAAGCCAAAACTGTTTTAAAGTAAAAATTAGTTGCCTCAGAGTCCATTCTGACTCATGGCAATCCCATGTACATCAGAATAGAATTGTGCTCTACAGAGTTGTCAGGGGCCGGTTTTTTGCAAGGAGATCACCAGGCCTTTCTCCTGAGGTACCTCTGGGCAAATATGAACCTCTAACCTTTTGGTTAGTGGCCAAGAGCTTAACCATTTGAGCCATCCGAGGACTCATTCTAAAATAAAAGGCTTATTCAAACAAACAATCTAACAAAAAAACAAACTCTAACTGGAAGGCTAAGCAGGGTGGTGGACAAAGGCAAGACCAGGGAATACTAGGGAATGAGTTAGGGACACAAGGCTATGAGCTCCTTCAGGGCCAGGCATGAGTGTTATCCACCTTTCTCTCCCCAACTCCAAGCCCCATACACAGCACACACCGGAACTCAAGATGTGTGCAGAGGTGCCATAAGATGACAACGATAATCCAAAACCAGACTTTGGTGCTTCGCCTCTCAGCTCGCACTAATGCCAGAAAGAGGTCAGCGCAAAGCATTCCCAGGCTGCTCTGCGCAGTGTTCCTGTGTAGCCTTCCCAAGGAGGAGAGAGGCTATCTGGAGACTAGAGATCTTTCATTAATAAATCATCACATTCATAAGAAGGGGAAGTATCTGCCAGAGGTGATGAGTGGAGAGGGAGCACACTTGGCTTCCTGATGCTGGTAATGGGTTGGTAATGACCAGTTCACACTCTTTAGTCTAGACTCTTTCCCCTTATGGTCAGCAAGATGGATGCCCACCAGCTGGCTAGAGCTAGGAGTGTGGTCTCCCAAGAGGACGGGGAGAGAAGGGGTGGAGGGTGGGTCTTGAAGACATTGCTGGAAGCTTTAAATAGCTGGGGAAGGGGACATGGAGAAGAGGCAGTGACTAGGGCAGAAGGGGTAGCCAGGCAGGTTTGAGGGCCCAGATGAGAGACAACTGCCATGATAGGGGAGTTTCCGCAGCAGCAATCAGTAGCCCATGATAGGAAGAGAAGGTTGGCAGCTGCAACGTTCCAGGATCAGGATTTTGCCCACTAGCTCCGAGAGAACTGAGAGGAAAAGGAGTGAGGGTGTGGTCAGCAGAAAGAGTGAGAAATGAAACTGTTCAGAGCCAAACAGGGACCTCAAAACAGGAGAGTTGATAGGGGGAAGTAGAAGACCCGGGGGTCTGCTTGGGTGATCAAGCATCCAGCCAGGTCCTGTCAGCTCCAGAGATGCTGTCTGGAAAATAATCGCGGCTAAGGCATAGCCTTGCCTGTTTTTGCAGTTACCTGGAATTGAACTTACTGTGATCTACACGGTTCAGCTATAAATAAGCAGGGACCAGGGTTCACATGGAAACCTTGGTGGTACAGTGGTCAAGAATTCAGCTGCTAACCAAAAAGTCTGCAGCTCGAATCCATCAGGCACCCCAGGGTAGCACAAGGGGTTTACACTAGACTACTAACCTAACGGTTGGTGGTTTGAACCTACCCAGCAGGGCCCTGGTAATCTGTTTCTGTAAAGATTATAGCCAAGAAAGACCTATGGAGCCCAGTTCTATTCTGCAACGCATGAGGGCACCACGAGTCAGAATTGATTCAATGGCAGCAGTTTCTATATGTGTGTGTTCACACAGCACACTGTAAGCATGCATTTGATAAACAAATGAGTGACTAAACAAATTGGCAAATAATGGTTTCCATTCACGTTAGTTGGAAACCCTAGTGGTGTTGTGGTTAAGTGCTACGGCTGCTAACCAAAAGATCTGCAGCTGAAATCCTCCAAGTGCTCCTTAGAACCTCTGTGGGGCAGTTCTATTCTGCCCTCTAGGGTCATTATAAGTTCAAATTGACTTGACGGCAGTGGGTTTGGTTTTTTAATTTATGTTAGTTTAGATATCCTGATCTACCAGTAAAATGCACGAATCTTAAGAGCTTGTTGAAGTTTTACCAATGTATATGCCCCACGTAACCACCACCCAGATTAAGATCCAGAACATGTTCATCTCTGGATCGTGCCCTTTCCTAGTCAATGCCTGCCTTATTCCCAGAGATAACAAATATTCTGACTACTATTATTGTAGATTCAGAGGACAAGCATTTTCCCTTAGATTTTCTCAAGGGGATTGGAAGAACTATCACTGAAGTCAGTGTCTCGTGGCTCATTGAGATGAAGTACTCACAAATACTTGTAAATAAGATGGCTCTCTGTCTCAGTCAGGGTTTAATCAGGAGAACAAAATCCCTCTAAGTATTTTAGGCAAAAAGATTTTCATACTGAGCATTAAGGCACTTACAAAATCACTAGACAGATCTCAAGAAAGACAGCCAGCCAAGTGCCGTCGAGTCGGATCTGACTCATGGCGACCCTTGGCTGGCTAGCAACTTCTAAGTTTTGATCTAAATACACAACATGCAGTAGGTAAGAGAACAGTCACACGAGAACCTCGGCTTTTGAGCAAGCATGATTTTACTGTTGTTAGATAAAAATACTGACAGATCTCAAGAAAAGGATGTGTTAATCCCAAGCCACTGCTAAAGAGTCTAGGATTTCTTGGTCAGAAGCCCCAAACACCCAGTCAAGCCAGCTGATGCAAAAGAGGAAGCTCAGTTACAAAGATTCCGAGACATTTCACAAGCTGCTAAGTCAGGAAATGCAGCTGAGTCTCTACAGCAACAACAACCAAGAACTGCAAAGCTGGCAGGAAGTGAGGACACATCTGGTCTTTCTTCTCTAGTTGACTCTGAATATTTTCTTTCACTCTTTCCTTTCTGCAGTCCAGCTCTCTGCTTCTCTGAGTACATGGCCAAACCAAAAGCCAAATCTGCTGGTGTTGAGTCGATTCAGATTCACAGTTACCCTATAGGGACCCTGTATTAGAGAGTAGAACTGCCCCCCAGGGTTTGCAAGGAATGCCTGGTAGAGTCAAACTGTCACCCTTTAGTTAGCAGCCACAGCTCTTAAGCAATACACCACCAGGATTCCTGACTACATGTGGCAAGAGACAGTACTTCTCAGGTCTCCCTGTTCAAGTGCCACAAAAAAATCACTAGTATCTCTTGATACCTATCCCACAGTTCTAGGACAGAAAATCTGACAGGCACAGTCTGAGTCACATGACCTTTTGTGGTTCAGTTTGCCAGGCAGATGGGTTCATACTGTACAAACAAGACCATAGGGGACATGAGAGGGGGTGAAAGTTCTTAAAAACAGAAAGGGTGGTCCATGCTGTGCTCTCAAAAGGTGGTGTATTGCAGTGCCCTGTCAGCCTGAAATAAACAGTCTGCCTGGCAGCTACATTCCAGCTGTGGAAACAGACATGACAGAGCCTAATGCTTTGGTTGTATACTCACCGTCAAGGATTGAATTGGGTCCCCCAAAAATGTGTGTAGCCATTGGGCTGGACCATGATTCCCAGTATTGTGGGGTTGGTTTCCATTTTAGGAATTTCCTATGTTGTAAATCCTCATCTCTGCTTGTGGTTAATAGGGCAAGATTGGATCATGTTAAAGAGGATCAGAGTAGGACTGTAACATCTCCACTAAGGGAGTTTCCCTGGAGTACAGCTAGCATCACCTTTCATACTACAAGAGATAAAAGGAAAGGGAAACAAGCAGAGAGTGGGGGACCTCACACCATCAAGAAAGCATTGCTGGGAGCAGAGTGCATCCTTCGGGCCTGAGGTTCCTGTGCCGAGATGCTTCCAGACCAAAGACAGGCTGATGCAACACAAGGATCTCCCTCTAGAGCCTACAGAGAGTGTGTTCACCTGGAGCTGGCACCTTGAATTCAGATTTCCAGCCTATTGGACTGTAAGAACAAGCTTTCCTTTGTTAAAGCCATCTACTTGTGGTATTTCTGTCAGAGCAGTATTAGATGACCAAGACACTCACTGAGCCAATTTTGTGTAACCAAAGTTCCTGTGTTGCTTGCATTTTGGGAGAGAATATACTAACCAGGTTGACACAATAGTTACACACCTGTCATGCTGGGAGACATCCCCGACAGCTTTTTCGGGGCACCATGAAGGGAGGGTACGGCGTCGACAGAGGAAATGAGACTGAGACAGGAAAGAGTTCTGAGGAAGAATGGCATCCCGTCAAGGTCTGTCTTCCTTTATTTTTTATAATCAATGAGGTGATGTAATTTTACCCTGGTCTTTGGCCACATAAGCTGTTGGTTAGAAAGAAGTTGATACCTCGTGGTCTCTTTCCATGTTAATTGTCAAGGTCTTCTAGATAACGGCCCGAGGCAAGTATATTGTGGTGATAATTAACAGTGAAAACAAAGTTATGCCCCGAGCTCAATCAGCCCTATCTATACCTCAAGGTTAAAAGGTACAGGAGGAGGGGTCTAAAGGTTATAATCTCTATTTGTTCCTACTTTGCTCTTTATTTTATCTCTTTCTGTGGGGCAGTAAACACCTACCTTCCCCCACCCTATGCCTTTCTTAAGCTGTTCTAAGAAGGGTATTTCGTTTCACATGTTGTGGGGGGGGATGTGCAGTTGGGGGAAGCCAGTGGGGCTGGGCCAGCCTTGGCATTCCCAGGCTGGGCGTTCCAGGGCTGGGTGTTCCCGGGCTCAGCGTTTGTCCTTGTGCCGGGAGATGAGGGGGTATTTTTGAGGAGAGTTTAATTAGAATGAAAAATATACGGCCAGAAATATGTCAGGGGTGAGATGCATCTGCCTGCCATCACATAGGCTTGTGGCTTTGCTCACAGAGGTCTTTGTGGGTGATGGGCTTTGGCACTGTCATAGATTCAATTGCATCCCTCCCAAAACTGTATGTAGCTATTCGGCTAAGCCATGATTCCAGGTATTATATGATGTTCGTATATATAGTCGGATCCAACTTGACGACACTTGGCTGCATATATGTTGTAAATCCTGCCTCTAGGATGTTAATCAGGGAGAATGGTCAACCACTGCGTTGGTATGGCAGGACTCCATCTATAAGTGTATTGTTCCTTGAGACAGTTTCTTGGAATACAGAGGGAAAGGAAGCAAGCAGAGCACTGGGGACTTCATACCATCAGGAAAGAAGCAGTGCCATGCTGGGAGCAGAGTGCATCTGATGGATCCCGGGTCCCTGTGCCTCAGAAGCTCAAGTCCAGGGGAAGATTGATGACAAGGACCTTCCCCTGGAGTGGACACCTAACTTTGGACCTTTATCCTGCTTTTCTGTGAGAAAATAAACTTCCCTTTGTTAAAGCCATCCACTTGTAGTATCTCTGTTATAGAAGCACCAGGTGACTAAAGCAACATCTCATTGTAAATTAATGTTGTTGTTTGGTGCTTTAAGTCTGTTCTGACTCATAGCAATCCTATGTATAACAGAACAAAACGTTATCCTGTCCTTCACCATCACAATCATTGCCACATTTGTGCCTACTGTTGCAGCCACTGTGTCAATCCATCTCACTGAGGGTCTTCCTCTTTTCTGCTGACCCTCTACTGTAAATTAATAAACTGCCAAATATACAAGGTCTGACAATTAAGTTCGTAAACTCCTCCTAGAAAAAGTGCTATATACCTCATTGCTGAAGATCATTACAGTCACCTAAAGCACTCCCCTTGGGAAGTTAGGAAGCTATGCACCAATGTTAGTACCTAGTCCACCCTTCAAAGCAATTTTGGGACTCTTTTTCTGGAATGGCCATCAGAGTTGTCATCGTATTACCCTTGATGTCCTGAATGTCATCATAATGTCTTCCTTTCAAGACTTTCTTTATCTTTGGGTAAAGAAAAAAGTCATTGGGGGCCAGATCAGGTGAGTAGGGTGGGTGTTTCAATACTGGCTAAAAAGTTCCTCACAGACAACAATACAACTCAGTTCACAAACTTGCCACCATACCACTGCATACAGTAGCCATTCCAGACAGAGTTCCAAAATTGCTTTGAAGGGTGGAATAGGCTCTGGTGTTAGTGCTTAGCTTCCCAAACGGAGTACTTCAAAAGTGACTGTAGTGATATTCAGCAATGAGCTATGTAGCACTTAGAACAACTAAGTTCACGGATTTAATTGTCAGACCTCATATGTCCCTGGGTAATGCAAACTGTTTGGGCTTAGCTACTAACGGAAAGGTTGGCAGTTTGCGTTTACCTGGTGGTACCAGGGAAGAAAGACCTAGCAATCTACTTTGATAAAAATTACAATCAAGAAAATCCTACAGATACGCCAGTGCTCACTACAGTATTTTTCACAATAGCCTAAAGGTGGAAATGACCAAAGTGTCCATCAACAGGATGGATAAAAATAATGTGATATATACAGATGATGGAATAGTATGCAGCTATAAAGAGAAATAAAGTTCCGGCACATGCTGTAACATAAATGAAGCTTGAAACATGCTGAATGAAGTCAGTCAGTTGCAAAAAGACAAATACTGTATCTCACTTATATGAAATAATATAGAGAAACCAAAGACTATTAATTGCCAGGAGCCAGCCCCAGCAGGGTTTCAGGACCCCGAAGGGAGGGAACGGCGTCGGCGATAAAGGAAGAAAAGAGACTGGGACAAGTAGAAGTCTGAAGAATGGCAGCCCACTAAGGTCTGTCTTTATTTTTTATAATTGAGGTGACATGATTTTCACCCTATTTTTTTCATCACATAAGCTATTGGCTAGCAAGAAACTGACCCCTTTTTTCTTGTTAATTGTCAAGGCCTTCTAGATAATGGCCTGGGGCAGGTGTGTTGTGGTGATAATTGACAGTGAAAACAAAGTTTAACAGTGTAAACAAAGTTATGCTTTGAGCTTAATGGTTCTACTCATGCCTCAAGGTCAAGGGCACAGAAAGAAGGGTAGACTCCTCAAAGCTTCATTATTTAGCTGTCTCTATTTGCTCCTCCTATGTTCTTATTTTATCTCCCTCTGTGAGGATAGTCAGTGTCCACTGTCCCCCAACCTTAAGCTGTTCTAAGAAGGGTATTTCTTTAGTGTTTATTCATTTGTCATACCAATTACAATAAACTTGGGAGCCTATCTATCTTCCTGCTATAAGGAGTGAGATGTCTATTTCTAAAAGTTGTGTGGAATGTTGTCCTTGGGAAGCTTCCCAGGGCTTTCCTGTAATCTTATGTTAGTGCAGTTGGGGGAAGCCAGTGGAATTAGGCTGGCCTCAGTATTCCCGGGCTGGGCATGCTGTGTCGGAACTCATTAAGCCGAGGGGGTTGTAAAACCCTTCTCAGAAAGCGTCTTCTTTTGGTCCTAGTGCCGGGAGATAACAGGGTATTTTTGAGGAAGATTTATTTAGGGTGCAAAATATCATTAGGGAGAGTCAGCCAAAAATATGTCAAGGGTGAAATGCGCCTGCTCATCATCACATAGGCATATAGCTTTGCTCACAGAGGCCTTTGTGGGTAACGGGCCTCGGCAATTAATGGCTATCAGCAGAGAGGGGTAGGAGGGTAGGTAGAGTCTTTGTTTGGGGAGCATCGAATTTATGGTAATAGCAGTGGAATATTTTGGAAAAAGATAACGATAATGGTGTACAGCATGAAAATGTAATCAATGTAAAACCACTGAATTGTAAATGTGGAAATTGTTATGTTGAATGTTTGGTATGTACATTTTCACCACAATTTTTTTAAAAACCTAAGAAGCAATTCTCTATAATACATGGATCCACTATGAAGAGAAATAGACTCAATGGGACATTATCAGAAATGGGGCTCTTTGGCCCAAAGTCTGAGGACTAGATTCTGCCTGTGGGGAGTTCCCAAGGTAGACACTGTCTCTAAGATCTCTTGGAAGACAGCTATGAATATACCAACCACAGCACTGACCTTTCTTCAGAAACTTCTACCATCTCTGAAGACATCTTTTGTGAATATAAGATTCCCCAAACACATACAAATAATTTCTACCAAGTGAAAGAGATTTGCCTTCTCAAGCTTCAAAAAGCAAACTAGATTTTTGAAAACCTTTTTATAGTAAAATATAGCACAGAGAAATGAACACACAACATAAATATTCAGAATGTGAGTAAGTATAAAATGAACACTAGCATAACAACCACAATCTAGGCTAAGTAGTAACTGGAAAAAAAATTCAGTTGCTGTCTAGTTGATGCCGACTCATTATGACTCCATGTCTGTCAGAGTAGAACTGTACTTTCAGTGGCTGATATGTCAGAAGTAGGTTGCCAGACTTTTCTTCCAAGGCACCTCTGGGTGGACTCAAGCCTCTAACTTTTTCAATTAGCAGCCAAGCACGCTAACCATTTACCCTACCCAGGGACTCGAAGAAATGATTCGTTGTTGTTAGATGCCTTTGAGTTGATTCTGACTCATAGGGACCCCATGTGACAAAATAGAACTGTCCCATAGCGTTTCTTAGGGTGCAATCTTTATGGAAGCAGATCATCAGGTTTTCCTTCTGTAGAGCCACTGGGTGGGCTTTAACTTCCAACCTTTCTGTTAGCAGCTAAGAGTTTAAACACTGTACTACCAGGGCTCCTATTGAGGCTTGAGAAATGATCAAAAACAAAAAGAAAGAAACCTAAAGCCCGTTGTGTTGACTGACTCATAGAGACCTTAAAAAGGGCACAGTATGACTGCCCCATAGGGTTTCCAAGGAGCAGCTAGTGGATTCAAACTGCCAACCTTCTGATTAGCAGGCAAGCTCTTAATCATTGTGCCACCAGGGCTCCTAAGAAATGACCAGAGCCCCCAAATCCTTCTGTATAACCCTTTCCAGACATATCCTCATCTCCCATAGGGAAGTGAACTGAATTATGTATTCTTTCAAATCTTTTTTTGTCTTGCATCTGGAACTCTGCTTTTGAAACTCTAGAACTAAGAATTTGACACTTTGTTTGACAGTTCTCATCTGAGAGCCCTTCCCTCAGGACAGTGGATAGCTGGGGCTTGGCTATTTGGCATGGTGAGAGAAAGAAGGCATCTTTCAGGATAACATGTGGGTCATTACTTCAAATATTGTTGTGCCACACACACATCCACCTCTAAAATGCAACTACCACTCGTCTGTCAGTTTGTCATACTGTGGTGGCTTGCATGTTGCTGTGATGCTGGAGGCTATGCCACCACCAGTATATCAAATAACAGCAGGGTGGACATGTTTCAGCAGCATTCCGAGACTAAGGCAGACTAGGAAGAAGGACCCAGCAGTCTACTTCTAAGACAATTAACCAGTGAAAACTTTATGAATAGCAGTGGACCACTGTCTGATATAATGCCAGAATAGATGAGCCCCTCAAGTAGGAAGGCACTCAAAACATGACTTGGAAAGAGCTGCCTCTTCAAAAACAGTCAACCTTAATGATGTGGATGGAGTAAAGCTTTAAGGACCTTCACGTGCTGATGTGGTTGACTCGACATGTGAAGAAACACCTGAAAAGATCTGTTAATAATCAGAACACAAAATGTATGAAGTATGAATCTAGGAAAATCGTCAAAATCAGGAATGCCTGAAGATCAATATCTTAGGCATTGGTGAGCTGAAATGTACTGGTATTGGCCAGTTTGAATCAGACAATCATCATGTTCTGTGATGGCAAGAATAACAACTTGAAGAGAGATAACATCAAATTCAATGTCAAAAAGAACATTTCAAGATCTATCCTGAAGTACAATGCTGTCAATGATAGGATACTATCAATACTCTTACAATGAACACCAGTTAATACTATTATTCAAATTTATGCACCAACCACTAATGCCAAAGATGATGAAATTGATTATTTTAACCAACTTCTGCAGTCTCCAATAAGTCAGATATGCAATTAAAATGCACTGATAATTACTGGTGATTGAAATGAGAAAACTGAAAACAAAGATGGATCAACGGTTGGAATATAAAGCCTTGGTGATAGAAACAACATTAGAGACCCCAGGACATAATTTTGCAAGACCAATGACTTACTGAAAATACCTTTTTTCAACAACATAAACAGCAAAACAACACACATGGACTTTGCCAGATGAAATACAAAGGAATCGAATCAGCTATACTTGTGTAGAGACAATGGAGAAGCTCAGTATCACCAGTCACAGCAAGGACAAGGGCCAGCTATGGAATAGACCATCAATTGCTCACATGCAAGTTCAAGCTGAAACTGAAGAAAATTAAAAGACGTCTACAAGAGCCAAAGCAGAACTTGAGTATATGCCACCTGAATTTAGAAACCATCTCAAGAATACAGTTAACTCACTGAATGCTAATGACCAAAGACCAGATGAGTTGTGGGGTTACATCAAGGATGTAATAGCTGACAAAAGTAAAGGGTCATTAACACAACAGGAGAGAAAGAAAAAGTCGAAAGGGATGTCCAGAAGAGACCCTTAATCTTGTTCTTGCATGTAGAGCAGCTAAAATGAATTAAGAAATGATGAAGTAAAAGAGCTAAACAGAAGATTTGAAAGAGTGGCTCAAGAGGACAAAGTATTGTAATGAAATGTGCAAAGACCCGAAGTTACAAAACCAAAAGAGAAGAATACACTCAGCATTTCTCAAGTTGAAAGAACTAAAGAAAAAATTCAAGCCTCAAACTGCAATACTGGGTTCCATAGGTAAAATACTGGATGATACAGGAAGCATACAAAGATTTGGTTGACATTCAATCATTTCAAGAGGTAGTATATAATCAAGAACTAACAGTATTAAAGGGAGAAGTTCAAGCTATACTGAAGACATTGACAAAAACAAGCCTCCAGGAATTAACAGAATACCAGTTGAGATGTTTCAACAAATGAATGCAGCACTGGATATGCTCACTCATTTATGTCAAAAGAAATCTGGAAGACAGCTACCAGCCCAACTGATGGGGAAGATCCATTTTTGTGCCCATTCCAAAGAAATGTGATCCAACAGAATGTGGAAATAGTCAAATAATATAATTAATATCATATGCAAATAACATTTTGCTGAAGGTAATTAAAAAACAGTTGCAACAGTACATTGGGAGGGAACTGCCAGAAATTTAAGCCAGATTCAGAAGAAGATGTAGAATGGGAAATATCATTCCTAATGTCACATCCATCTCGGCTGAAAGCAGAGGATACTACAAAGATGTTTACCTGTGTTTCATTGACTATGCACAGGCATTCAACTGTGTGGATCATAACAAATTATTGATAACATCATGAAGAATGGGAATCCCAGAACCTTTAACTGTGCTCATGAGGATTCTATACATCCATCAAGAGGCACTCATTGAAACAGGAAAAGGGGATGTTGCATGGTTTAAAGTCAGGAAAGGTGTGCATTAAGGTTGTATCATTTCACCATACTTATTCAATTTGTGTGCCTAGCAAATAATCCAAGAAGCTGGACTATACGAAGAAGACTGTGACACTAGGATTGAAGGAAGGCTCATTAACAACCTTCCATATGCAGATGGCACAATCTTGCTTGCTGAAAGTGAAGAAGACTTGAACCACTTATTGATGAAGACCAAAGAGTAAGGCCTTCAGAATGGATTACACTTCAACATCTAGAAAACAAAAATCCTCATAACTGGACTGCAACATCAAGCTAAATGGAAAAAAGATTGAAGTCATCAAGGATTTCATTTTACTTAGATGCACAATCAACTCCAATGGAAGCAGCAGTCAAAAAAATCAAACCACATATTGTACTGGACAAATCTGCTGCAAAAGACCTCTTTAAAGTGTTGAAAAGTAAAGATGTCACTTTGAGGACTTAAGGGTGCGTGACCCAAGCCATTATATTTTCAGTTTCCTGCTACGCATTTAGGAAACCCTGGTGATGCAGTGGTTGTGTGCTACAACTGCTAACCAGAGGGTTGGCAATTTAAATTCACCAGGTATTCCTTGGAAACTCTATTGGGCCTTTCTACTCTGTCTCCAGTGTCACTATGAGTCGGAATCAACTCAATGGCAATGGGTTAGGGTTTGGCTGCTGGACAGTGAATAAGGAAGGTCAAAGAAGAACTGATGCCATTGAATCATGGTGTTGGCAAAAAAAAAACTGAATATACTATGGACTTGTCAGAAGAACGAACAAACCTATGCTGAAAGAAGTACAACCAGAACACTCCTTAGAAACGAGGATGGCGAGACTTTGTCTCATATATTTTGGATATGTTATCAGATGGGATCAGCCCCTGGAGAAGGACATCATGATTGGTGAAGTGGAGGATCAGTGAAAAAGAGGAAGACCCTCAATGAAATGGATTGGCACAGTGGCTGCAGCAATGGGCTCAAGCATAGCAACCACGTGGTACAGGACCAGGCAGTGTTCTGTTCTGTTGTATGTATGGTTGATATGAGTTGGAACTGACTCCAGGGCAGTTAACAACAGCATAAACTTCAACAGAAAAGATCACTGGTTGTTTACTGGGCACTAAAGATTGAAGCCGAAGGGCTGCATTCACAAAGTAGAACTGTTGATGATTCAGAATGTGACCTTGAGTATGGATGACCTTCCCTAGGTTTCAATCTCTGTAAAAGGAGGCGTAGGCTTCCTATAGTGTTAATCCTGCTAAATTTCCAGGCTCTGAGGAGCAGTGATACCTCTATGAGGCCTCAGATGAGAGAAGGCCTTAGGTGTAGAGGATAAGCTATTCATCTTTAGTCCAGGCATAAACAGAATGTGAAAGATGATTGTAAGATTTCTTTGGGGGGGGAGGGAAACACGAATGATTTATTTTAGAATTCCAGTTCATTTATATTTTTGGTCTTCCTCAAATTAAAAGAAGGAAGAAGTCCTAGAATTCCTTCAAAAATAGAAAAATTCACTCCTTCCCCCATTTCTTTAGGCTAATTATGTCACTAAGTAGAGTCTATTTAGACAGACTCTTAAAGGGTCTTTAATCCAAAACCTGCTTTAAGACATATAGCAAGGACAATAAAAATTTAGTTGGCATTAAATGAATCCACCATGAATTAAAAAAATGACAATGACATTCTTATTAACTTATTTACTTCAAGTCAGTCATGTTAGAGCTGACGTTTTGGAAATGAGTTGGTTTAGATATCTTGGTATTCTAGTAATTTGACCCACCACCTGTATTTTAGTTTGTTATACTACAGTGGTTTGCATGTTGCTATGATGCTGGAAGCCACCAGTATTTCAAATTCAAGCCCATGGTGGACAGGTTTCAGTGGAGTTTCCAGACTAAGACAAACTGGGAAGAAAAGCCAGGTGATCTACTCCCCACAATTAGCCAATGAAACCCCTATGGATTACAACAGTGCTGGAAGATGATCCCCCTAGGTTGGAAGACACTGAAAATACACAGTGGCTGCCAACAATGAACTTGTTCATACCAAGGATCATCAGCAGGACTGGGCAATGTCTCCTGTTACAATAAAGTTGTCACGTGTTGGAGCCAACTCAGTGGACGCCAGCTAACAATAAATTCACAACCCAGTGATGCTCTAGAAGACAGGCCTGGCTGTCTGCTTCTGAAAAGTCACAGCCTTGAGAACTCTATAGAGCTGTTCCACTCTATACACATGGTGTCGCCATGAGTCAGTGCTGACTCAACGGCAACTAACAGTAATAACAATGAAAAAACATCCTTTCCTCTTTCAGATTTCTTTAAAGTCACAGTTCCACAAAATCTGCTCTTGGAGAATGCAAATTTGAGAGTCCAAAGAGCTCACGGAGCTGATAAGAAATCCAGATTCCACTCCCTAAATTGCAAGTGGTTTTGGTAAGCATAGTGGATTCTAGAAAGCTTGTATCTGAGTATTTGGGGAGTGTTCTTCTGATTCTAGTTCTCAGTTGGGCAAGTTTCCCGAATGTGGGTCTGCTATCCGGGGGGAACTCCTAAGATCACTCTTTTCAACCAGTTCTCCTTTTTTTCTCCCTGAATCCCAGAAAGAAAATGGAAATTGTGAACTGCAGAAACAGTAGGCTTAAAAAAAAAAAAGTCCCAAACTCTGGTGGTATAGTCATTAAGAACTATGTCTGCTAACCAAAAGCCTGGTAGTTTGAATCCACCAGATTCACAATTGTGAATCACAATTAACTGGATGGCAGCGGGCTTTTTGGTTTTTTGGTCTTACATGTGTACACTGAACAATGCTCAAACACCTTCTGCGGCTTCTCATTTCTTACCAAATGAAGTGTAGCTCTTTCGTGTAAAATTTAAGCCTCTCAATAAACACATTCCTAACCATAAGTTTTAGTCCTCTATATTCCCTGCCCTCATAAAACCTCTTCTTTGGTCGAACTAAACATTTAATGTTCAACATGACAAGGCTTTCTTTCTGCCATATCTTACAGATTCTACTTCCAGAACTTCTCCATCTCCTATTTTTGCACACTGAAACCATACCCATCTTTCAAGGTTACCAGCTGGGGCATACTTTTCTGACCACAGATGCTACACCATGTCTCTTCTTGCCTCATGCAACAGTTAAAACACGAATTGCGGGAAAGGAGGAGCCTTGCTTAACTAGCACGTCTATCATTGTTAGGTGCCGCTGAGTCAGTCCCAGACAATGCTACACACAACACAAGCAGATCATGGTGGTCCCCACGGTTTTCACGGATTGATTTTTGGAAGCAGATCACCAGGCCTTTCCTCCTGTCTAAGTCTGGAAGCTCCAATGAAATCCATTTAGCATCACACTGACAGATGGTGGCTGCACTTGAGATGGAAGTCGATACCAAGCTCCTACACTGGCGGGGGGAAAGGGGCTTTTACCACAGAACTGATGCCCTCTAGTTAGTACATCTAGCCCTCATTTCATAGGGTCACTATAAGTTGCTATCAACTACAAGCAATGGGTTTTTTTTAGCTCTCACATATGCTCATATAACAACCTGCCTAGGTTGGAAACTGAGTGAACGAATGAATAAATGACGTAATTAATTAATGCTCTTCACAACACTTCTGGTAGATCAGAAAACAGAGATGACCAGCTATATTTTAATTTCAGATGAAGGACAAATAATTCTTAAAATAAAAGCATGTTCCAGGAAATATTTACGAAATACACCAAAACTATTCGTTGTTTATCTGAAATTCAAACTTAACTGGGCTTGTATTTTATTTCCTCTGGCACCCCTATCTGGAGGGTAGGGGTTCCCATAGGCGCCGGCCTTCCTCCCAGCAGGTCCTTGCATCTGTGCAATTGTTAAGAGCACAACCCAAACCACCATCGTAGCTTCCTCTGGCGGGAGGACGCACGCGACCGGGAATGACACACACCCAGGTTGGAGACTCTCGCCTGAAATTAGCCAGCAGTCCGCGTTCGGAAGGCAGCACCTCCACGCGGACTCCCCGGGCCCCTGCACTCGCTCCAGCTGGCCCAATCCTACCTTCGCGTGACCTGCTGTCTTGAGCTGGGGGGTGGGGCTGACAGCTCAATCTCTGCCTACCATTGGCAGAGTCTTCCATCACTCACAAGAGGCACCGCCCACTAGCCTGTCGCCTATCGGGCTACGTCACTGCCGTAGGTAGCGGCGTAACTGGCGATTGGTGGAGGAGGGTGCAGCGGAGGAGCGACCTAGCCGGAACAGGGAGTCAGAACTGGCGCGTCACTCTTTCACGCTCCAGTGGTCGCTCCACTCCCTAGGGCCTGTTACGTGTAGCTCAGTTTTGCTGCGACCGCCGCGGAGCCATGGCTGTGCTGCTGTTCCTGTCCTTGTTGGTAGCGGGTGAGGACCCTGGGGTGGGCGGGGCGCGCTCCAGGAGGCTCACCGCTGTGGGGCTCCGTAGTCGAGGCCGCAAGAGAGCAGCTGCGGGGCTGGTGCCGCAGTGCGGTCAGCCGGCGGCGTCTCCTTCTCAGGCGCAAACCTTACGGCTTCCCCTCCGAACTGGCCTGTTGCGGCGCGGAGTGGCGGGCCGCCGGGGACTGGAACTGGGTGAGGCTGCGTGGGGGCGCCTGACCCGGCCTCCACCCTTCTCCTTTAGAACAAGGCGCATACGCCTGTGGAGCCTCCAGCCTCCTCTTCCGGCTTTGGAAGCCTTTTGGGGGACAGGGATGCATTTCTTAACCGTTTAATCGTGGCCGTGTGCAGAGAAGGCAACCCCGAAAAAACAAACCCACTGCCGTAGAGTGTCTCAGACTTCTTAGCTGCCATCAGCTGCTGCATTTCTGTGCATTTCTCTAGTGTCTTCATTTCTAGTGACTGTCCTAGTAATTGGTTAAGTAGCTCTTCCTTTTCCTCTCCCCATGTATATTTCAAGACAGAAGTTGAGGTCGAATCGTTTCTGTGTGATTATTTCTCCAGGCGAGTACAAAAGTAGCTCTTGGTAGTTGTCACAGTCCTAAGGATTTGAAAACTAAGAAGGGAGTCACGCCGTTAGGGTCACATGTCAGGTAAATTATATCTTTCAGGATGGAAAAATCTAGGATCCGTAACATTCAGCAAGGGGAATGGAAGTCAGCTAATATTTGGCCTTTTTTTTTTTTTTACCGTGTATCATGTGGTAATGCATTTAGTATTACGGCTATCCTTGGAAGAGGGAGTCGTTCTCACGGTATAGCGATAAAACCTAAAAAGAGCGCCCAGAGTCACACAAATGGTGAGTAGCAAAGCTCGGATTGAGCCCAGGTGAGCTGGTTTCAAAGCACAGGTCTCTTCCTTTGTATGTCTTGTGGCACAAGGAATGTTATCACTTTGAGAATGTTGGAGTGATGTGGGATTAAAACTGTATATGCAGACAGTAGAGAACAAGAGGCCACGCTGAGATAACTTGGAAGGAGGACTGCGTTCCCCAGTGTGTCTGTTTAAGCCCCAGGGTCTCTGTATGGCGGCTCCTATGTCCGCTGTGGTAGATGCTGGGTCGGAGGCATGATGTAGGTTTGCATAGCGTATAGACCACTGATGTTCTTGAACTCTATAGATCTTAATCCCTGGAGATGCCTAGTTTTGTGTGTTAATGATAGTGACACTATTTTCATACTCAACGTTTTAGTGTTGTTTTGGGTTCTGGAGAGATCATTCAGATCTATCCAGGTAGATACTTTGGAGACATTAAAAATATTTTTTTTAATTTTGAAATTAAAAATCTTCCCTTTGAGAGGATGAGACATGTATGGAGCAGAGAGGAATAGTGTGCAGTCACCGGACAGGGAGAGCAGCGGAAGCTGCATATAGGGGGGCATGTAAATTTACATGTGAATGTACATTTTCATTCAGTTATGTTAAATAAAAATAAAAAAAAGAGAAAAAAAATCTTCCCTTTGATACTGTGGTTTAAGTGAGCATCTATTGAAATACCACGTTTTAACATTGGAATTAATATTGTTTTGATTCAGTTGGGTTTTAGGGTTTTTTTGTTTTCCTTTGGTCTAAGGTAGAATAATTATTTCTGTATGTGGTTTGAATGTGCTTACCTTACTAGGATAGTCTAGTTAACACAAACCAAGAATCCAATCCTGTCAGTTTCTACATTACTTGGTCTTGTGAAATGAGGTTAAATCGTTATTGTTTTCCACAATGACTAGTGATTTAGTGGAAAACTTGTGTAAGAGCACTGACTTCTCAGTTTTGGGGGGGAAGGGAGGAACCCAGAAAACCTTTAAAATGATATTGCCACAATAGAACAAGACTAGAGAGAGGGAACTAGGATTGTGAGTACCAGGTCATGAGGAATGTTTGAAGAAATTAAGACGTTTAGCCTGGGGAGGAAAGACTAAGGATGAACATGTGGCATTTGGAAAGATATCATGTGGAAGAGGGGAGCATTTAGGCACAGAGGACTGCAGTAGGACCCATTAATTTTCTGTTGATTGGTTTTCTCATCCATTCATAGACAAGCACAGTAGATGGGCTCACTAGGGGAGAGATGTAGAACAGGAAAACAATGAGGGTCAAGAATGGAGCCCTCAGATACAATAGCAGTGATCTCCAGAGTGGAGCATGCTTGAATGTACTTGAACCTCCATTTATATGTTTTTAAATTCTCATCCTTTTTGAATAGTAGTGGTCGTGTATTTTGTAGAGTGTCCCTCAGTTTGGGGTTGTCTGGTACTTTCTCGTGATTATATTGAGGTTATAAGTTTTGGGGAAGAATACCATAGAGATCACCTTTTTTATAATTTCCATTTCATGTACTTTATCATGTATTATGAATATGCAGTATATTATTTTAGTACATGTCTGTAGTTTATAATGAAATATGTTGGGGCTGTTTTCAAATGTTAAATTATTCGTTCTGTATTAAGCTAGGATTCTGGGATAGGCAATGTGTTAGGGTCAGATGGCCATGTGGAGGTAGGTATAAAATGACATCCAAATCTTAGAAATTTGGGCCCCGCTGTTTTGCTTTGGCTGTTTTAAGCACAGTGAGGGAAAGAAACTGAGGAGGAGCAGCCAGAGGATTAGAGGGAAAACCAGGGCCATCACTTCATGGAAGCCATGGCAGAGACTTGCCCTTTTATTCCCAGGCCCCAGGCCCCTAGATTAGTTGACTTTATTGTTGTAAAATACGTTTTCTCACCTTTCAAGGAAGGACCTGTCAGTATTAAGGGCTTTGGGAAGTTGAACAGATGAAGAGCTCAACATTGTCTTTTGAATTTGGTGAGTTGTTTCAGTGATGTGGTGGGGCAGAAGCTGTGGGGTAGGTGTCAAGTGCAGTGGAGAAGCAAATGGTAATTGACACCGTTCTGCCTATTAGGGCTAAAGGAGGATTTTTTGTGGTTCTGTTTTATAATTGGAGTACCTTGAGTGTATTTTTATGCAGAAACAAAAGAGCCATTTTAGAAGGGGAAAGTGATAAATGCAAAGTGTGATGTCATTCATTCACTGATTCATTAAGTATTTATCAAGCACTTATACGTTAGGTGCTATTCTCAGCCCTGTGTGTATTATATAAACAAAACAAACTGAAATCCCTGCCTTCATAGAGCTTGTGTTCTAGAGGGACGTTGTTTTATGCCTAGTGCCAGATAACCACATAGCTCCTAACACATTGTCCCAGAATCATGGCTTCATAAATATTGGATGAATAATTTAGCAGGTAAATGAATGAAGGTCCTTAAGATGACTGAACACAGGGTTATTTTAGGCTGCTGGAGGGAGAGGAGATGAGGATAAGTGCTTGTGCAGATAAATTGTGGTCAGGGGAAGAAGCAAGTAGCTGGAAGAATTCCTGTTTCCTCTGTGTAGCTGATGATGAGATTATCTGGTGAGACCAAGTAGGGGAGTAATAGAATAGGAAGCTTGAAGTTGAGGAGTAGATTTCAGTTTGGTACAAGGAAAAGTATTTCAAGGGACTAGAATGCTGGGATAGTGGAGCTGATTACTGGCAAACATAGTGTTTGTAAACTGAGGTGATGTGTTAGATCACTGGTAGTGTTCAGGTATAGAACAGGTAACCTTCTGCCAGGTAGCCCAGAGGTGCTGTATCTGCATTAAGCAGAGGTTTGGACAAGTTGACCTTTCATAGCTTAGAAATCCATAACTTGGAGGTTTTGTAAAGTTCTAGCTTCCTGAAGAATTGTGCAGACATGGAAGTAAAGTCTCACTACATAGTTGAGTTATAGTTTTGTTGCAGTTGAGTGAGTAGGGCAACATTTCAAAGCAGGGCTATGTCCAGAACAAATATATAATATATATATTATATAATATATATATCATATATAATATATATGATACTGGGAAAGTATAAATCTTTTGCTGTTCCATTCTCTTTAGAGTTATACTTGTTTAGTGAACCAAAATGACTATCATTTTGCTAAATTTTTTGTCTGTCCTTGGCTAGAACAGTATGGAAATTCCTGCTGTGGTGGCTGCACTGAATTGAAACTCATAACTCTTGGTGTTGTATAATCAGCATTCTGTGGCCTTTTATTTACTGTTAATACTGTAACACCAAACATTTACTGTTACTTCCAACTTTATTCCCAGACACAGCTTGTAAGTGGAACTTTGCTTAGGTGAGGAGAATGACAGTGGTGCTTTATAAATTCTGACTTTCTCACCCTATGCAAAGCCAAGATTGTTTTTTGGACTTGGAGCTAATTTTTTCATAGGAACCCCACATTTTTCAGAACTTATTTGTCCCTGTGTAAGCTAGACATCATTGGCTTAACCCATAACGACTAAAGAAGCAAAATAGCCCCTCCTCTATCTTGGAGAGCTTATAAAATAGTCCCTTTATTGTTATCCTTCATCTTTCCTTTCCAGGCCCGCATGTCCCTGGACTAGTTGACCATATTATTGCAGAATGCCTTTTCTTGCTACATGAACTGGAAATACAGTAAAACTTGCAAGTGCTGGAACCTGTATAAAACAGAAACCTGTAACAGAAGGAAATCTCAGATGTTTTCCACTAAATAGACAGCTATAGAAAAGTGATGACTGCACCCTGTCAAAGGTGGAAAATTTCTAAGAACTGGACAAACAAGGCAGGCCCATTGAGTTCCAGCTCTCAACAGGTTTCACTGCTCTGTTTCCTAGACTTTGTTTCTAAAGCCTGAAATGTTTTACATTCCACCTGGGAACACATGCCTCCTGTCCAGCAGGCTTTCTTTCATGAGGTTTGCCTGAAGGACATAGGGAAGATGTGATCCATCCTAAGATACATTAATCTTCTAGAATTTTATAATGGAATAGGAATTTTATGAATTTATCACTGGAAGAAAAAAATTTGCGCTTTGAAGAGAGGGTCAATAAAATAATCTAGATATTTTAAATTTCTTTTCTTCTTAGTCTGTGATAGGTTGTTTTGTTTTTTAATTCTGGAGAAATGACATTGGTTTCTAATTCTTGCCCAATTCCTACGTGCTCCTGTTCAAGAGCCATCTCTAGAAAGGTGTATAGAGCCTTAGGAGAATCTGTTTCATACATGTACCTTTGTTATTGGGGAGTTCATAGACTGATTCTTTGGAAAAGAATCTGTTGCTCTTTAGGGGATGCCACATTTTGTCCAATCTTGCTTTAGCATGCTAAGTCACCTGAGAATGGGTGACATGCATTATACTTAATAGTTTTCCAGGTGGATGGAAAAGACTTATGATGCTAATATTTCATTTACCAATCTCTTTTCTTCTCAGGTGTTTTGGGGAACGAGTTTAGTATACTGAGATCACCAGGGTCTGTTGTTTTCCGAGAAGGAAACTGGCCTATACCAGGAGACCGAATCCCAGATGTGGCTGCGTTAACCATGGGCTTCTCAGTGAAAGAAGTATGTGTATTTATAAACAATATATTTTTTTGAAGCTGCTTCTGAGAACATTTTTGTAGGTTTTTTTCTACTAGCCCAAGAGAGCAACAAGCAAGCATTGGTACATTTGGTACAGATAACAAAAATAGAAAAGCTCATTTGTAAGTTAGAGAGATTTTGGATAACTGTTCTAAGCTTGGCGTCTGAAACCAAATAATTAGAAATCATTATGTAATAGTTTATTCGTAGCAGTGAAGTTCTTTATATATAAAGAAAATAGATGTGTCTTACTTTTAATAGAATTTATAGTTAATTTTTTTCAGTACAGGTGGGAGATGAATTATGAATGATAAAACATATATGCATCTTGTCTGGGGTTAGGAAAAGGGTATGGTGGGTAGCTGTGTGGTCAGCCCAGGACCTTGGTTTCTTAGAATGAGGTTATAACCTGTTGTAGCAGCTGGCTGCTTACAGTGTTTGTAGTGGAGGAGCTGTATGTCCAGTCAGTATGACAGCTCTGAAGCTGAGGGATTGGAGAAAGGAAGTACAACTTGCTCTCTTCCTGTCCTTCTCTCCTCCCACTTTGTAAGTGTGATGTTTGGATGTGGTCTCTGGATATCACTAGTTACCAGAAGGGGCTTTCCTCCTAGATAGATCCCGAGGACCCTTGGAACCAAAAGCTATGTGTGTGGCAACTGGCACACTGCCAGGACCTAAGGGGCCTTTCCTTGCTGCCTCTTTGGGCAAGCAAAATGATTGGTTGTTTACATTTAAGGATGAAATTTGTAGTTGGCTCTTAACAAACTGAAAGTTGACTACAAATGGCTGTTAAAGTAACCCTTAGAAGTAATAGTAAACCGATGAGTGTTATTTTCAGCAGGAATTTTTTTTAATAAAAAGCTTAATCGAAAGGGAATGTTGTAATGACCCCCCTTACTGTCTCACTGTGAAGGATAAAAATGATGTTGTAGAGAAGGACAAAAGTTGATGAGGGGGAAGAAAATGTTCGGGTTACATAAAGAGAACACCTTGTAACTTGAGATTTAAATAATACCTATGTTTCATTTACATGCCTGCTTTTTTCCCACAAAAAGATTGAGATGACAGATTTACTGTTAGACTTTATTGTTGCATATCCATAAAATTTTTTTAAAAAGTGAAAAGGTAGAATTAGTACCCTTGATTAGGTGGTTACAGTGACTGCTTAAAATAAAGCTTTTACCTTCTCTATGAGTTTTCATTACCAGTGTTACCCCAGAACCCCTTAATTCTGCTTGTTGGATGTCACTGGGGAGGTGGCTTCCTGAGTTGAAAATTCAGCAGTGTTCGATGCTTCTTGATGTTTAGGACCTCTCTTGGCCAGGACTTGCTGTGGGTAACCTGTTCCACCGCCCTCGAGCTACTGTGATGGTGATGGTGAAGGGAGTAGACAAGCTGGCTCTTCCCCCAAATAGTGTCATTTCATATCCTTTGGAGAATGTAAGTATTTATTATTTAAAAAAAAAAAAGAAGGGGTGCATTTTTTAATTTTCTCTTGGTATCTGCCATTATTGAATTGCTTTTTAAGCAAACGTGCCTGTTTTATGCGCCAGTTGATGTTTAAGCATGCAGAATTTCTTTAAACAAAGAACCTGGTGATGGTAAATTTGTTGAAATTTGCCTGTCCCCTGTGGGACTCAGAGACTTTCTCAGCTACGAGATAGAAATTGCTCCACTTTCAGAAGAGTCAGAGGCTTGGAAAAAAGAGAACCACTAAAAGTGAAATCAGTTGAGGACATTTTCTCAGACATTGTCTGTGTCCTTGCCTTCTGAATGTTACCTCTTTTTATGTGAGTAAGGAGACTGGAGGCTGTTTTGCTGGTCTGCTCATTCCTTCACAGGCCTTTCTGGCAATGTGGCTGCCTGAGCTGATCTGAGAGGCCCTCTTTCCCCTCTCAGCACACAGAAGTGCTGGATAAAGTGTCCCCAAAATATGTTTACATGCACAGCTAAACTTTGAAAGACAGAAAGGGATCCACACGGGTACTGAACATGAATAAAAAACTCAGACGCCACAGAAGTGAGCTGTAGCAGCAACACAGAGTGTGCTCCCTGCAGACAGCTGTAAAAGGCTGTGTTGTTCTTGAAAGGAGGACTAGTCAAACCCCAGCTGCCCCAGGGCTATCATGAGAGGAGCTAGCTGGCTTACTGCCCTTGGTGCCGAGTACCAGGAAAATGTGTTAAGAGTAATAGGAACTACAGATTTGTGCTATAAAGAGTGGCACAGTGCAAATACACATGACCCACCCCATAGGGACACTTCCACAGTCCAGGGCTCCTTGGGTGAAAAACTGAAGATGTGTTGAATTTACAGAGCACTTAAAGGGGGGAAAAATACCATAAGAGAGGCAGCAAGTGCAGCAAACAGAATTCATCCTTATGGGTACTAGACCATTCTCAAAGATTTCAAAATATATATCTTAAGATTGTGAAAGAGTTGAAGGAATAGAAACCAAGAGGTAGTCGTAAGACACTTCTCACATGTGGTGCTTTCATTGGTATTCATTTCTAAATGTTTGGTGATTATATTGGGCTTTCTTTAACACGAGTTATTTAGAAATTTTTTTGTTGTTTCTAAACATGTGAGTTCTTCTTAAAAATCTTTTTTTTTTTAAATTGTGACTGAGTGAAAGTGTACAATCCAGTTTAAATTTGCATGCCCACCTGTCTTCAGCTCCTTCTCCTCCCCTTGCCTGGTGGCAGCACTCTTCCTTTCCATTCTATATATGTCATATCCTTTTAAGAATCTCTTGTCTCCTCCTCTCCACCCTCTTCACTCCCCTCTAGTAAGAGACCAGTGAGACGACATCCTAAAGATGCATAGAACCGTACAGTGCGCACACAATATGGTCACTCTGTGTCCCCAAGTCCAATCCTGTCCAAAGACTTGACCTCACTAATGATTTATGATCAGGGGCAGAATCAGTCTAGGGGCTAAAAATGTTTATTTCCAAGTTCATTGCATTGTGAGACTGTGATCTGTATGATGGTGAATTCTTTTCAGACTTTCCTGTAATCTGGTATGGATTATTTCTAATCATAGGTGGCATGCTTACAAAAAGTGAGCACATGCTAGGCTATAAAACAAATCTGAATAGGTAATAGAGAATCTATTATATAAACCACTCTGTCTGACCACAGTGCATTTAAATCAGAAAACAGTAATGAAGTGATATCTTAAAACTGTGTTTGGAAAAGGTAAAAACAACAACAACGAAAAATGACTCCTCAGATTTAAAGCATACAGAACACCCAGTAAGCTAAAAACAAATCAGTACCTAGGGATAGTGAATGGAAACCCTGGTGACGTGGTGGTGAAGTGCTACAGCTGCTAACCAACAGGTCAGCAGTTCAGATCTACCAGGTGCTCCTTGGAAACTCTGTGGGGCAGTTCTCCTCTGACCTGTAATGTTGCCGTGAGTCAGAATGGACTCGGCACCTAACAACAACAACAACAACAGCAGGCATAGTGAAACCAAGTTACTCATTATCTAGTAGTAAGAGAGTTTTAGGAAGAGTTAATTAGTATGTATCTTGAGTAAGATGAATACAGTTCTGTTTTCACAGAATGATAAAATTGATAAACCTAGTTTTATGCTGAGATTTCATTAGTAAGATTTATGTAATCACTTTGACCTCTGTCTGTACCGTGTTAGCATTAATTTGCTACTTATGAACATGAACTTTTAAATAGTACAGGGAGTTACTGAAGACAAAATCGCTGTAGGAAATTTACATTAAAACAAACATACTACTGTCTTGCTTGTTATAATACAGTGATATCAGGGATAAAATTACTTTTTTAGGGTGAAAATTGCCCTTTTTTAAATAATATAAAGCAAAACAAATCTATGGGGATAGAAATCAGAATTTTGGTTACCCTGGGAATTGGGGGTAGGTATAGGCCCCTACTCACTGCCTTTGTGTCAATTCTGACTCATAGCAACCGTGTAGAACAGAGTAGAACTGCTCTATAGAGTTGCCAAGGAGTGCCTGACAGATTTGAACTGCTGGCCTGTTGGTTAGCAGGTGTAACACTTAACCACTATACCACCAGGGTTTCCCTCCAGGGTGCTGATAATGTTTTGTGTCCTAATCTGGTTGGGTTACATGAGGGTATCTATTTGTAAAAAATCACCAAGCGTCTATCTGAAATTTGTACACTCTTACATGTATGTAGTGCAAATGTACCATCTGCTCCTTGGAAACCCTATGGAGTAGTTGTACTCTGTCCTATAGGATTGTTATGAGTGAAATTGACTCGCTAGCCATGGGTTTTACTTTATATATGTAATACTTCAGTTGAAAAAGTTCAAGAAAAAGGTTGATTAGGACCTCGCAGTTCTGGTGACACAACTTAAACGTCTTCTCTAAGAGACTTCAGTCTGTGAAGATGATAAATCTTACTAATAAACATTTTTACATGGTGAAGTGAAAAATAGGTCTCTTTCAGCTAAATTTTGGTACTTTAAAACTCAGCTTTTTTGTTGCTTTTTAAAACTTTTACCATGGTGAAATATATATAACAAAACACTAGCCGTTTCAACCACTTTTGCATTCACCATGTTATGCAGCTGCAATTAAGAGTTAAGGCTGCTAACCAAAAGGTTGGCAGTTGAAATCCACCAGGCTATCCTCAGAAAAGCTATGGGACAGTTCTGTCCTGTTGCTATGAGTTAGAATCAACTAGATGGCAATGGGTTTTTGTGTGTGTGTGTGTGTGTGTGTCTTTCCAAGTGTTTTCGTCACCCTTAACAAAAACTCAGCACTCCTTCAGCAATATTTTTTTCCCTCCTTCCTGCTCGCCTCTGGTAATCACTAATTTTATGATCTTAAGACGTAACTGAAACATCTTGCCTAAGATGCAAGTTAATACTTTATTGTGAGTGAGCCATTCTTTTTTTTTTTTAATGCTTTATTGTGCTTTAGGTGAAAGTTTACAGTCCAACTCAGTTCGCCATATAAAACCATACACACGTACCACTGTGCAGCTCTAACTGCTTCTCCCCCAACAGCACACTTCTCCTTTCCACTCCCGGGGATACCCGTTCTTAAATGCAAGTTGATACTTTATTGTGGAGTACAGATTCACTGTAGCACATCTAATCAATATTGAAATCAGATATATTGCTTAAAATGTACAAAAGACCCCCAGAAAATCACAGTTTGTGCTAAGTAGTGTTGTGTCCTCATTGTTTGTGAGTTATTTCCCACTTAGCACATTGGGAAAGATGAGCTTGTCGGCCACCGGAGGAGGCTATTTAATCTTTTGTGCCGGAAAAAGGGCTATTTGTTTAGAAATGATTTAGGTCTTTTGAATTTATGTAGAAAATGCCTTTTTTTAAAACTACCATTTGAATGATTTTTATTCTCTCTTTCGTTCAGATGACAATTTAAGGTCTTCCTTTTGAATTTCAGGCAGTTCCTTTTAGTCTTGACAGCGTTGCAAATTCCATTCATTCCTTATTTTCGGAAGAAACTCCTGTAGTTTTGCAGCTGGCTCCTAGTGAGGAAGTAAGTAATCCAGTTTTTATTTATTTAAGGTGCTTGAAAAAGAAACTGTCATCATTTAATAAAAATTCGACGGCACTTGGCTTTATGAAAATTGCTGTTAGACCTCTATAATTGGAATACATCTGTACAATTTGAGTAATTTAAAATTTGGATTCTTGCTTGCAGAGAGTGTATATGGTGGGGAAAGCAAACTCAGTTTTTGAAGACCTTTCAGTAACCTTGCGACAGCTCCGGAATCGCCTGTTTCAAGAAAACTCTATTCTCAATTCACTTCCCCTCAATTCTCTGAGTAGGAACAATGAGGTAAGTAGTACAGTTATTGAAGGAATAAATGCATGTCATTACTAATCTTTCCTTGTTCATGCTATTGACTTTAAACAAACTGGAAATTTTAGAAAATGAAAAATTGGGCAAATGTACTGTTGGAGTAATTCTTTCCTTTAGTGAAATTTTCTTAGAATCTCTGGCTCTTTTTGAAAGTTGAAGTGTCATAAATAGTATCACTCCCTAGCACAAAGGTTGCCACCTATTCATCCAGACAAGTCAGAAAACACAGTATATACTTGGTGGCCGATATGTAATTTAGATTCTGGTAATGTGGAAGCCATTGTCACTGCTCCTGTTGATGTGTAGCAACTGTGTCTCACCTGCAGTACAGTGCAGGAAGCTACCCCTGCTTTTCACTGCTGTTCTTGAGCTTCAGCATCTGCCCATGCCCCCTCCTAAGCACATGCCACAGACCTTTTTGTCAGCCCCACCTCTAACTACTATGGATGGACCCAGGGCAGTGAGGAAATTATACCATTGGCAAAACCTCATTGTATTGTGTCAGAATATCCTGATCAGCTGACGGAAAGCCACTTTAAAGTTTGGGTGTTTTATCTAGTTTTCTTAAAAGTACAGCTTTTGAGCTGTAATAAGTGCTGAGGAATAGCATCACCTTTTTGTTAGGAAACAGTAATTTATGTGCATTTTCAGTTGAAACGAATCTACCAAATGGAGGACAGTTGTCCTATAAATTCACTTATGTGATTAACATTTGTAATCTCCACAGCCTTCCTTGATAAATGGCAAATGCAAATCTCTGATACATATTTAAAATCTTTTGGCTCTATAAAGGTCGACCTGCTCTTTCTTTCTGAATTGCAAGTGCTACATGATATTTTAAGTTTGGTAAGTAGGCTGCTCTAATTTTTCAGTTCCATTTATTTTCGTTTCAGAAGGCATTTCTAGAGAATCCTTGAATGCTAGCAAAGTTAACTAAAAAGTTTAAGTGTACCCTAGCTTTATGATCCCATGATAGTTGAGAAGTGAACATTGTTGTTGAACATTTTTGGATTCGTGTTGTAGGCAAATTATTTGGCATTTCTGCTTGTAGGAAAAAGACTGTACCCTCCAAGAATATATTCTGGGAGTAGGGTTGCCCTGGCTGTAGTCCTGAGTTGGTCATTGACTTCCTATCAGACTTGAAGACTTAATTCCTGTATCTAGATCATTGGGCCTAAAATAGAAATAAGGTTTGGGCTAAGAATTTCATCCACCAGGTCACCAAAGGAAGGAATACATCCATCTGGAGCATATTTTTTTGGTGAATGATTTTTAGTTTTAAATTATCCTTGTGGTACACATAAAAGCACTTTGCTGTCTTCTGCTTTACTACATGCCAAAAGGTTGGTGGTTTGAACCCACCCAAAAGTGCCTCAGGCGACAAGCCTGGTTATTTGCTTCCAGAAGGTCACGACCTTGAGAACCCTGTGGAGCAGTTCTACCCTGCACATTTGGGGTCACCATGAGTTGGAATTGATTCCACAGCAACTGCAACAACAGTGTTTGGTTCTGGGAGTCAGGAGATAGAGTACTGGAGGCCTGTGAGGTCACGTGGGATGTGTCCACTCTTGGCACTGATGGCTCATGCATGCTCTCTTGGGATCAAACTTGTCCAACCATGTGTCCTTTCAGAGCCTGGCCCATTTCTGAGTTTTTAAACTGGAGTCATTAAAAATACATATATGCATATATATATATTTAGGGAGCCCTGTAACTTCTTAAAATAAGGTTTGTGTTGGATTTGTTTTATCGAAAACTCCTATTTCAACCAGTTTGCCACCATTTTAGATGATTTGTGTGTTGTGGCACACAGGTGTGGTTCTAGACAGTCTAGTTTAGTTAGGCACAAAACTTAAATCTGGCTATGTTTGATATCTTGATTCACTACCTTTTTTTCCCCTTAAGTTGTCTCGACATAAGCATTTAGCCAAGGATCATTCTCCTGATTTATATTCACTGGAGCTGGCAGGTTTGGATGAAATTGGGAAACGTTATGGGGAAGACTCTGAACAATTCAGGGATGCTTCTAAGATCCTTGTTGAGACTCTGCAAAAGGTAAATTATCACCGTGGTGTGAGAAGTTGAACTCAGACCATTTTGCTTTTAACCTCTTAGTGGAAGAATCTCCTTTGTGAAACACTCTTGACTGAAGTGTGGTTGGCCTTCCTTGAGGGCCCTCTGATTTTAGTAGGTGTCTTAGTCACCTGGTACAGCTCTAACGGAAAAATACCACGAGTGGAAGGTTTCATGAGGAGAAGCTTTTATTGCCACAGTCCAGTAAGCCACAAATCCATTCCTAAGCTTCAAGTCCATTCAATATGAAAAATCATCACAGTCCAGTAAGCTGAATCCACATCCAGAGAGAACATCTTGGCACAGGAACCTCGGGTCCAAAGGACGTGCTCTGCTCTCGGTGCTTCTCTCTCGGTGGTATGAGGTTCCCAACTTCCTCTGCTCACTTCTCTCCCTTATATTCCACAAGCTTGTAGCTTGGGTCCTGCCTCACTAACACAACTGCAAACCATTCTCCATCATCGTATCACAGTGGCAGGATTCACAACACATGGGAGGAAGGGCACCATGTTGGAACTCCAAACCAAGTCAAACCAACATATACATTTTTGGGGGGATACAATTCAATCCATGACAGTAGGCAAGGATGGAGTGAAAGGAGATCTCCTCCTAATGCTGGGAGAAAGGCTGTTGGTGGCTCCGGCTGTTAAGTGAACCCACCCAGAGGTGCCTCAAGACAGGCCTGGGCACTCTGTTTCTTAAAGGTGACAGTCTTGGAGACCCTCTGAAGCAGTTCTCCTCTGCACATGAGCTCACCATTAGTCAGAGTCAAATGACTGTAAACTACCACCACCAAACAGCAGTGCTGGGAGGGGGAACATGAATGATTGGTAATTCCTATGTGGTAACTGGTTTTTGTTTGTTTAACATAAAAACATTGTATGATTATTTTCTGGTGCTATAGAGTATGTTTTTCTTAACTGAATTATTTAATAAAGGTAGTAAATGTTAGTGAATGGATATAAACAAACAAAAAACAACCACCCCGAATCCCTTGCCTCAATTCTGACTCCCAGTGAAACTGTAGGACCCTGCCCCATAGGATTTCCAGGGCTGGAATCTTTACGAAAGCAGACTGCCACATTATTCTCCCGCACAGCAGCTGGTGGATTTGAACCACCAACCTTTGAATTAGCAGCCTTGTACCACCAGGGTTCCTAAATGAATGGATGTATCATACTTTATTTACTCAGACCACTTTTTTTTGTCATTTATCTATTTTTTTAACATTTTACTATTACAAATTTTACTGTAAATGATAATTCTAGCACATAAGTCATTATCTTCAACTCTGAATGTTTCTTTGGGCTAAATCTTTATGAGGAGATTATCGGGTGAGACAGTATGAGCACTTTAAGGCTTTGGGTATGTACTATCAAATTGCTCTCCATTAAGGTTATAGAATTTATACCTTTATAATTCATATACATTTCACTCATTTAAAGTGTACAATTCAGTGGTTGTTAGTATATTCAGAGAGTCATGCAGTCATTACAACAGTCTAATTTTAGAACGTTTTTGACATCCCAAAAAGAAACTCTATGCCTGTTAGCATCATTTCCCTGTTGCCTGCACACACAGTTATACCTAGCCCTTGGCAACCACTAGTCTGCTTTCTGTCCCTGTGGATTTGCCTAGTCTTAGAATTTTGTATAAATGGAATCATGAAATATGTGGCTTTTTCTGCATGAGTTCTCTCATTTAGCATAATGTTTTCCAGTTTTACCCATGTTGTAGCATGTATCAGTGCCTCATTCTTTAATAATATTGGTATATGTATATATAGGAACCCTAATGACACAGTAGTTAAGAATTTGACTGCTAACCAAAAGGTCATTAGTTTGCATCCACCAGCCACTCCTGAGAAATTCTGTGGGGCAGTTCTACTCTGTCCCATAGGGTTACTATAAGTCAGAATTGACTCAGTGGCAAGAGGTTTTTTGTTTTTTTTTTTTAATACATGTGTGCACCACAGTGTGTTTATTCATTCATCAGATGAATGTTTGGGTTGTTTCCACTTTTTGGCTATTATGAATACTTCTGTGAACATTTGTGTACAGGTTTTTATGAACACATGTCTTTACTTGTCTAGGGGTAGAATTGTTAGGTTATATGATAACCCTTTAATAACTTTTGACTTCATAAAAATACATTTCCTTGCCTTTATTCACTATGCTGAGCAGAGGATTCCTCTAGCAGGAAAGTTGAAGAAGTACCAAGTGTTGGGGGTCAGGGTGTGCAAGGGGCTGCTGCATGTGCTTTTCTTGGTGACTGGACCAGCTTGCTTTAAACTGGAGTTTTCAGAAGACTGGGAAATATTTGGTATTTCTAGAGTGTGATTGTATTGGCCAAAGATCAGGGGAAACAGACTCTGTCTGTCTTTGCCAGACTAAGTTAATGAGCAGTGAGACAAAGGTTTGGGAGGCCTTTTCAGTAGTCTTTTCAGACAGTTTTAGCTCTCCACTGGTGAGGTTTCTTTATTTCATTAATTCATATGGCTGAGAACCAAAGCTCACCAAGGTGCCCTAGCACCTCCTCCCTCTCCAATTTAGAGTGATGAACAAAAAGAAGTGTGTCCACTGTCAAGCTCCATGGTCATGCCCTGGTCACTGGCCATGAACTTTAGTAAACAGCTTTCTTGAAAGTATAATTTACAATTTAGAAATCATTTTAAAATGTGTTACCTTGCATTGCCAAATTGTTCTCTGGGAAGGTTGTTCTAACCTTCATTCCCATTGGCAAGTATGACAGTCCCTGTGTGCTGAGTCATTTTAAAATTAAATTTTATTGAAGATTTTTTAAAATTGAAATGAAATAATCTAAGTAAAAGCAGCTAGCACAGTGCCAGGCACTGAGTCGATGCATAATAAATACTAGTTTTTCTCTGCCCTTGAAATTATTCACCTAAAAACTCAGTATAGCTCCATGTTTAAGTCTTGGTAGATGTTTATGATCAACCAGAAACCACTTAGGAAGATTTCTTCATTGTCTTTCTCCTGATATGTATGCCCCAAATTCAGTTTTTTCTTAAAGTAATTCTTTTTTGAACATTTGAATATAATCGAAGCTTGACACTTTTCAGAAAATTTTAACATGATCAATACCTTTAAGACTTGTCTGTTTTAAGGCACAGTATATTTCATGAGCCAGTAGGTAACTGTGTGTTGTTTTTGTAGCTGTACTGAAGCTTTACAAATAATCAGTCTGGATTTGAGATTCATAATAATATTAATAAATAAATGTTCAGTTTTCAGATGACATGTACAATCTGTATGGTGGAAATGCTGTGGTAGAGTTGGTGACTGTCAAATCATTTGACACATCCCTTGTGAGAAAGACAAGGACTATCCTTGAGGCAAAACTTACAGTGAGTACATTTTTAGATCCTGCTTTAAAATTGTAAAATTGACTTTTTAAATAAAAGCTAAATCCTGTGTCACCCGTGGATGACATGAATAAGTAGTCAGGAAATCTGAAAAACAGTTACAATTAAAACATAAGTTTCTTGCTCAGATACAGTGAATGATTAAGTATCAGATATGTTTGCCAGTGATACTCAGTTCTTTGGCATTGTAACCAGGTAATGTAAGAATTCAAGTTAGGGATAAAAGTAAACCTGTGAAAGCTGATACGAGAATTCAAATAGGAAGTACATTGTTTTTGTGGCACAATGCTTCATTTTCTAGAATCCTCTGTGTACACCTTTTTATAACTTAATTTACTTCTACACTTTTCCAGTATGGATCTTGTGTTGATTTTAAGCATTAACAGGGTCACAGGTCATGATAAAACACTTGTCTGTGTGTGTGTCTGTATGAACACATGTGTACATGCATATGTATATACAGGTAGCTCCAGCATATTTCAGGGATTATGAAAAAGAACACTGTTGTAGATAGTCCAAGAACACTATTTATGGTTGGCTTCAGTCAGAAACCCTATTGGTGCAGTAGTTAAGTGCTATGGCTGCTAACCGAAAGATTAGCAGTTCGACTCTACCAGGCACTCCCTGGAAACTATGGGGCAGATCTGCTCTATCCTGTAGGGTCGCTATGAGTCGGAATTGACTTGAAGGCAGTGCATTTGGTTTGGTCAGTCACTTTCTGTAAGGTATCCCAGTCATTTATATACATTGTTCTTTGTTGTTATTATTTGCTGAAGAAATTAATTCCTTTCCAGTTCTGCAAACTAGAAGTCATGAATCAGGGTGTTAGCAGTATTGATTCCTTCTGGGGACTCTGAATATATGCATTCCCCTTGGCACCCATTTACAGCCTACTCAGTTTTCCTGATAACACTGTGGGACTTGGAACAAGAAGGTCAAAGATAACACCTGTTCCAGATAATCTAGATATGACTGCTTTGAGATTGTTTCATTCTAAATTGCACTGGAATGAAAGAAACTCTGTTTAGATAGTATGGCAGTTAGACCACCCCAAAATTTTCCTACCACAAAACATCTCGAAATGCTGGATACAAATAACATGTTTTTGAGTGTGTGGTTAAGCTCTCAAAAAAGTAAGGCAAAGTGTTTTTTAGTAGACTTTTTAAGAGCAGTTTGAAGTTAGCAGTTTGTAGAAAGTATAGAGAGTTCCCAAATACCACCTCTCCCCTTTGCGCATTGTTTCTTATATATAACTATCTGGGAAGTTCTTAGGGAGCGAACTGGAGAGAGGAATCTGAAAATTCTAGTTTGGCTACCAAGAGACTGGAAGCATGACCTTCAGCTCCCTGAAGTGGGGAACTGAAATGGATACCTCCTTAGAAAGCAGGCATTCCTGAAAGGGCTGGGTCCTGAGTGAGAGAGTAGACAAAGGGAGACGAGGAAGCTGGAGCTGTGGGTGTGTTGGGGTATGTGTTGGGAATGAGGATGGCTTCCAAAACATTGTTAACCACAGAGCCACCTTCAGGAGGCTTTGGAACTCAAATTGATACTTGGCCAAGAAATGAACATAAAATCTGGTCCCAGGCTGGTAGCCTCTGTGGTGCTGAGTGGACTTAAATGTAAAACTTCTCTGGCTCAAGGGATGCACCCCTAGCAAAAGGCAAAGTTACAGGGGACTCTTGCAGTCTCCCACAGCCTGAAGTCAAGAAGTCATAAACCACAACTGTTGGTGGGAATATAAAATGGTACAACCACTTTGGAAATCAATTTGGCTCTTTCTTAAAAAGCTAGAAATAGAGATACCAGATGATCCAGCAATCCTACTTCTTGGAATATATCCTAGAGAAATAAGGCCTGTCACACAAACAGATACATGCACACCAGTATTTATTGAAGCGCTGTCTACAACAGCAAAAAGATGGAATCAACCTAAGTGCCCATCACCAGATGAATGGATAAACTATGGTATATTCATACAGTGGAACACTATGCAGTGATAAAGAACAACAGTTATCTTGGAAAACACCTCATCGTTAACATGGAACCATCTGGAAGATATTAGGCTGAGTGAAATTAGTTGCAAAAGGACAAATACTGTATGAGACTCCTATTATAATGGCTCAAGAAAAGGTTTAAGCACAGAAGAAAATAATCTTTGATGGTTACAAGGCAAGGAGGGAAGGAGAGGAGTGTTCGTAGATTAAATAGTAGATAGGAATTAGGTTGGTCTAAGGGAGTAACAGCACGCAGTAGAAGAGAAATGAATACTGCAGGGCTAAACTAAAAGCTAAGACATTTCCTAAATACAGCCCAACACCTTGAAGGACAGAGTAGCAAGGACAGGGACCGTGGTTTCAGGAGGCATCTAGGTCACTTGATACAACAAAGTTTTTTTAAGAAAATGTTCTGCTTCCTGCTTTGGTGAGCGGTGTCTAGGTCTTAAAAACTAGCAAACAGCCATCTAAGTAGCATCGATTGTTCCCAACTCACCTGGAACAGAGGAGAATCAAAGACATGAGGAAAATATGAGCCCAGGAGACAGAAAAGACCATGTAATCCAGAGACTGTATCAGCATGAGACCAGAAGAACTAGATAGTACCTGGCCACCACCAATGACTGCCCTGACAGGGAATACAACAAAGAGTGCCTGGCATAGCAGGAAAAAGTGAGTGTGCAGGTCTTGAACTCTATTAAAAGACCAGACTTGACAGTCCAATAGACTGGAGGGTCTCTGGATTCTCTCGTAGCCCCGAACAGAAACTATTCTGGAAGCCAGCTCCTCAGACAAAGATTGAACTGGAGTGTGAGGCATAAAATGATGCTGGTGAAGTGTGTGCTTCTTAGCTTAAGTAGATAACGTGAGGCTAACTGAGCAGCTCCCAACCAGAGGTGAGATGAGAGAGTGGAGGGGGCAGGAGCCGGTTGTATTCAATAGACATGGGAAATACAGGGTGGAAAGGAGGAGTGTACTGTCGGTTGGGGACAGCAGCTAGAGTTACATAGCAGTGTGTTTGCAAGGTTTTGTATGATGAGTTGACTTGGATTGTAAACTTTCACGTAAAGCAAAATATAATATTTAAAAAATAAAAATAAATAAAAAACCCTGATAAGGCACAAATAGAATAAGAAATAAATGCACCATGAATGCTGAGTTAGCTCAAGTGTCAAACGATAGAAGTAGACCCAAAGAGCTTTAAATAATACATTGTAGGTATAGGCCATAAAATAATGTTTTAAAATAATTTAAAAAATAGGAGCCAAACAAGAAAAAGAAACAAGGTACTGTTTTTTAAAATACACATGCAAAGGTAGATTTGAATTTGACTGGAAACTTTTATTTTAAATTCTAAATTCTTCAACACTATCCCAATTCAGCCTGCCAATTTTCCATAAAGGAACTCCAGAGGAGTGTACCAATTTGAACACAGTACCCTTGTTGGGAGTTTCTTTAACAAACCAGTTTTGCAGAGCTGAATTACTTTGTGTTCCCTAAGGTGTTAGTTTGAGTTTGTGAATCAGCTGTTTTGATGATTAAATTGAACGTAACAAAGTTTTTCAAATTATTGTACATGTGATGAGGAGCAAGAATCAGGTAATGCCGTTGGATTTTCTCTACCTACAGAGTGGCGAACTAACCCCTTGCATTTGTAATCTGCAAGCAAAGATACATTAATTTTTGTTAAACATAAGAGACATATTTGAGAAGGAGGCTGGTAGTGGACTTCCTTGGAATAGCATCCTGCCTGTATGTCTGGTCTCTGATTCATTGCCTGTTATCAGCTTTCATTACTTTCCCTGATCCAGGTTCTACCCCCTTCACTTGGTACTGACAGTCTTGCCTACTTCACCCAGAAAAAGAGGCATTCAGCATGAGGGTTCTTCCAGTGTGGTAGACGTCTTCTAAAATTAGATTGTGGTCTTAAGTCTACAACTGTAAATACACAAAAGTTCACTGAATTGTAGGCTTAAAAAGGGTGAGGGAAAACGTGCTTATGAAAACTGAGGCCTTCAAAGGTCATGGAAGCTCACTAGACACATCCAGACTCCCTGAGGAACTGAATTGCTAGGCTGAGGGCTGTAAGAACTATGGTCTTGGGGAACATCTAGCTTATTGGCAGAATATAGCTTATAAAGAAAAGGTTCTACATTCTACTTTGGTGAGTAGCTTCTAGGACCTTAAAAGCCATCTAAGATAAATCCACTGGTCTCACCTTGTTTGGAGCAAGGGAGAATGAAGAAACCAGAGACACAAGGGAAAGATCAATCCAAAGGACTAATGGACCACAACTACCGCAGCCTCTACCAGATGGAGTCCTGCACAACTAGATAGTACCTGGCTACCACCACCGACCGCTCTGGGAGAGACCACAACAGAGGGTCCCATGCAGAGCTGGAGAAAAATGTAGAACAAATCCTAGCTCAAAAAAAAGACCAGACTTGCTGACCTGACAGAGACTGGAGAAACCCTGAGAGTATGGCCCCTGGACACCATTTCAACTCAGTAATAAAGTCACTCCTGAGGTTCACCCTTCAGCCGAAGATTAGACAGGTCCATAAAACAAAGTGAAACCAAAGGGACATGCCAGTCCAGGGCCAAGGACTAGAAGGCAGGAGGGGACAGAGAAGCTGGTAACCCAAGGTTGAAAAAGGACAGTGTTGATGTGTTGTGGGGTTGTTAACCAACGTCATAAAACAATATGTGTACTAACCGTTTAATGAGAAACTAGTTTATTCTATAAACTCTCATGTAAAGTACAATTTAAAAAAATATGAGACCTTCAAGAATGGACTTCCCTTAAATGCTTACCTTGCTTGCCTCAGTGCTGTGCTCTCTGCATATAACTGCATGTGTCCGTGTACTCATCCTTGTCTCCAGTTGAAATCGCTTATCTGTGCATTCCTCACACTGGGTGCTGGGGCTGTAGAGACCAGTAGAACACAGTTATTTTCTCTTCTCTGAACTCTGTGCCTGCGTCTGTCCCATATCACCCTGCTGGTCTTTCTGCTTCCCAGCTTGCACTTCCCGAGTCCATCTTACACACTGTCTTCAAAGCTACCTATTTAAGACAAATCTGATCATGTCACTTGCTTCCTACCTGAAGTTATCAGTGCTTCTCGTTGCCTATAGGCACAAGTACAGAGTCTCCACAGCTTCCCTGTCTCTAGCTTCATCTGCTTCTTTCCTGCTTTTTCATTCAGCCAGAATGAATTCATTTCCCAAACTGTGTGTTTAGTCCTGGAATCACCCTACCCCATGAAGGCCTGGCAGATATCAATTCAGATCTAAGATGGTTGAAGCATCATTGGTTTTTCTCTTTAAATTTTTAAGTGGGTTATATGTAAGTGTGTAATATTTGTTGTGTGCCGTCAATTCTGTCACATAGCAACACTATAGGACAGAGTAGAACTGCCCCATTGGATTTCCAAGGCTATTGTCTTTACAGAAGCAGACTGCCACATCTTTGTTACACAGAGTAGTTGGTGGTTCCAACCACCAACTTTTTGGTTAGCAGCTGAGAACGTGAGAACGTAACTGTTTCACTGCTGGGGCACCTTACGTAAAATTTAGTACTAGTTAATTTAAAGAATAATGTACTACTAACACTGTTTATCCATCGTATAGCTTAAGAAGAACACTTAACTGCTCTGAAGCTCTCCCATCTTACCCTCTGTCTTCCCCATCCAGAGGTAATTGCTGTCTGGAATGTTATATTAGTCGTTCCCTTGCTTTTCTTCTTGATTTGACTACATCTGTATTTATCCTTAAACAATGTTTTATTTTGCCTACATTTGAATGTCATGTAAATGGATTCATACTCTATTCTCCTGTGTTCTTTGCTCAGTGTTGTTTATGAGAGTCACGCAGGCTGATGAACGTAGCTGTGGCATCATCATTTTACTGCTCTGTATTCCATGGTACAGACATGCCACAGTTATCCATTCTCTTGATGGACATTGTTATACACGTCTCCTGGTACACACAGGCATTTTTCCCAGGGTATGGACTTGCTGGATTACAAGATATTTTCACCTTCAGCTTTATTAGGTCTTAACCACATTTTCTCAAGCAGTTGGACTGGTTTATACTTGTATCAATAGCATGAGTATCTTCTCCATGAAAACTCCCCTTTTTGGTTTCTCTTCATAGAAGTAACTCTATGGCACTTACGAATAAGTGTTTGTTAGATAAATGAGTAATAGCTACCAAGTTGGAGTAATTTGCTATCTTAAAATTCGTCCCTTTTGATTTTCTTTTTTTCTTTCGTCAATTGTAGAAGAACCCATCACCGCCCTATAACCTTGCATATAAGTATAATTTTGAGTATTCAGTGGTTTTCAACATGGTTCTTTGGATAATGATCGCGTTGGCCTTGGCTGTGATTGTCACTTCTTACAATATTTGGAACATGGATCCTGGATACGATAGCATCATTTATAGGATGACAAACCAGAAGATTCGAATGGATTGAACTTTTCCTCATGCCAGACTTAGAAAAGGGGTTTGGAAATCTGACATTTTGTTAAAGTAGATCTTCCAGTGGTTTAAGTAGATGGTGTACCTTAAATTCATAAAAAAACAAATTTTGTTCTCTTTTGTGTGTGGCTGTGACTTTTTAGAGTGGCGTATAGTATTGATGTGAATCAAGTTCTAGGATATAGATTCCATAAGATCCTGAAATATTATAACCATTTAATAATGTAATTTCATTCCATTTAATATTTGGAAATATGCACTGAAATAAATGTAAGATATCTAGATTAGCTTGTGTTGTTTATGTTGAAAAACTGCACTGAATTTATTAGAGAAACGTAAGGATACTTCCTTACGTGGGATAGATGAAAATCATATTTGGGCCATTGTAGACTATGAACCATTTGTATATGTCTCAATTTGATGTAAATATCTCTGAATCAAGAGAAAAGGTTTTTAACCTAGAGCAACCCTAAAATACGGATGTGCTTCCACAGTTACTTAGTTTTGGAACTGTATTCTGATTGATAGATAATAGCTATTTTTTACCTCTTCTGAAAGTTTGGTGATCCATGTGGTCTGGTGTGGATATTAAAAATATTGCATTGATCGAAGAAGAAACTAGCTTTGTGGAGTATAGATGCGTGTGATTATACATACAAAAACAGATCTTTGGGGGATATTTTGGGGTGTGGATATAAAATATTTTTATTTCAATAACTTTCCCCCACTGTAAGTATGTATGGTTTGTGTTACAGCAGCATTCTATAGAACATTAAGTGGAAACGGATAATTCCTACTTTTCATGTGGAAGTGGACCAGTGTCTATAAAGAGTGACAAATAAAGTTAATGATTATTCTGAATTTGTGTCACGCCGGTGCTTTTTTATATTATGAAAACTTAGCTAACTAGGGTTTTATTTAATCATTATTAACCAATTATACCAGTGGCTTTATGCGTTTTTTTAAAAACATTTATTTTCTCTGTGTCGTGAGATTCAGTATAAGGTAAGTGTTTTAATTACCATTCTTGTTATTGAATTGATACAGAGTATGTGATAAACTCACAGTTGACTTCAGGTAGGAAAGGCTTAAGTTTTCCTCTATTTTTAAAGACATGCAACTGCTTGGTAATAGGATAAGACTTAGGGTTATAATTTTATCCCTTAAAAGACTTACATTAGAATTTTGAATTTAGTGATTATGTAAGAGTTTAGTAGGAGAATTCCCTGCCCCTGCAAACCATACTTGGGTTTAGTATTAGCTGCTTCTGACTCTTCTTTGGAAAGACCATCAGATCATTTCTCTGAATAACATCAAGGTGGGAAGTTTTGAGAACATGCATTTAGTAGTACCTGTCTTTTCTACCACTTACTGCAGGATGCCTTTAACACTTGGTGTTAAACCTTCATAGAATGGAAGAAATTTTTGTTTTCTCTTTTGCCTCTCATTGAAGTATAAATAATAGCTGATGCTCAACTACACAAGGAAGAAAACAACACTGTTATAAAATCACACAAGTATTTGCCAGCATCCTCACCCACTTGCCAAGTTTATGGAGGTGAGGGTGTTTTTGCCGCCTAAGCCCCCAAACAGTTCCCACTGTGACCCCCACAGAACCCAACAGTGCCTATATTTGAGGAACAAGAATCTAGAATGGTACATAGTGGTTAAAATCCATTTTTCTTTCACAAGTTTCTTAACGTAAATATTGCCATGGAAGTTAGATTGTTATGATTAAATATGAAGTAAACCAATCAATGCATTTGTAATTTAAAACTGATGAGACTTTTAAGTTCTAGGGGAAGAAAAATAAATGAATTACATGACAGCTCTAATCCTTATAGGGTAAATGGCAAGAGCATCCTTCTGTCTATGTTAGGCAGAAAGCAATTAATTAAAATAAATGTTCTGCCAAAATTATTATACCTGTTGCTGATGATTTGCTCTTAAATTAAGTCTAATTTGTTTAGGAACATAAATCACAGTGTTGAGATTTGTGTGAGAGGCAGGAAGGCTAGATTCCACTGACACTGAAAGAGAAAAATCCAATCACTTTACATCTAGTTGATGGAGTATTCCACAGTTATAAAATGTCTGAGCTTCTACACGTGGTAGATACTACATCTGATTTAATTCTATTAGGAATAACATAGAATCAGCTTTTATTTTCTTTCTGTCTTTCTTGAAGGAGTTATGTTCTGAATCTTTTTTCATTGGTAACAGATAATATGAAGACTGTGAACTTTTTAATGGAAGATCAACAATATATAAGGAAGTAGGAACTGGGGTCAGTGGCCATGCCTGCTGAGTCATGCAGTGGCATCAAGCTTTGTAACCTTGGACTTGGGTAAAGTTTCTTTTTTAGCCTTTTCATGGCAGAATGACTGAGTACGTGACAGTTTCCTAGGAAAATAAAGAGTTGCCTGAGAAGCATTGTGATTAAAATGCATCAAGTCCTAAAGATAAACTCAGCTTATTGCTTTCACCACTTAACTAGTTGAACAGTCTTGGGAATATCCCTTAATCTCTCTGAATCAAAAAGTTTAATCTCTGTAATGGGGTGGTAACACTCCAGGTTTGTGAAAATTCGCATTCAGTGGGATAACATGGTCTCTGGTTTGTGAATGCTTAATAAACCATAATACCATTACTGAAATGCGAGGAACTCAGCTTGTACTCGTTGTGCCATTGATGTATTAGCCAATTTCCTGGTTACAAACCATAGAAACAGACCTTGGTTAAATTTTGTTATTTATCCTGCTAATGTCCTTTTACTAGACCAGGATCCAGTCCAGGAGCACACATCGCATTTAGTTGTCCTGTTTCCTTAAACCAAACACCCACTGCTGTTGAGTCGATTCCAACTTATAATGACCCTGTAGACTGAGTAGCACCGTCCCATAGAGTTTCCAAGGAGTGCCTGGTGGTTTCAAACTGCTGACCTTTTGGTTAGCAGATGTAGTATCTAACCACGAGGCCACCATGGTTTCCCATGTCTCCTTAGTCTCCTTTAATCTGCGACAGTTGACTTCTGAAGAGTGTTGGCCAGACAGTACTTTTTATCTTCGCTTTTTTTGTTGTTGTTGTTTTAAATACTGTGCTTTAAATGAAAGTTTACTACCCAAGTCTTGACCAGACGATTTAAAGACTGTCCCACGATTTGGGTTGATTTGATGTTTTCTCCTGATTAAATTCAGGTTAGGTGTTTCGGGAAATGATAACATAGAAGTGGTGGGTGGTGGCCAGTCTCAGGAGGCTCATAATGGAAATAGGTCTGGTTTTGGGTGATGTTAACTTTGGTTAAGATGATATGTGTCTGCCAGGTTTCTCCACCATAAAGCTACTGTTTTTTTTCTCTGTAATTATAAAGTAGATTGTAAGGAGATACTTTTAAGACTATGTACCCCATTTTTCATTGTATATTTTCACCCACTGATGATTCTTTCCTGAGACTGTTCCTGGGCTCTTTGCCAAAGGACGATTTTCTGTTTCTATCATTCGTATATTTATTAATTGGTATTGTACTGAAGAGCTTTCCCTCCTTCCCCATTTACTTTTATTAGTGTGAACTCGTAGATACTTGTTTTAGTCCTTATGTTATGATCCATTGCCATCAATTCGTTGCTCAGTTGTCCCAGATTTAGCCATTGGGTGCCCTTTTGAACTGTTTTGACATTTGCCCACTTTGTGTGTGCATGTTTTTTTTTTTTTTTATCATGGTGAAAAATTACTCAACAAAACATGGCGCCAGTGCAACAGGTTTCTCTACATGTGACATTGATTGCGTTCTTCATGTTGTGCAACCACTCTCACTGTCCTTTTCCAAATTATTTCACCACCATTAAACTCCACGCCCCTAAATAAAAACTTATCTTCTCCCTCTCCCTCCTACCCCTCGTAACCTCTGATAAGTAAGATCATACAGTATTTGCATTTATGTGACTGACTCACCATCACTCAGCATAATGTTTTCAAGGTTCATCCATGTTGTGTGTATCAAGACTTCATTTCTCGAAGCTTCTGTTCTCTTTATGGCTGAGGAGTATTCCATTGTAAAGATATACTGCACACTGTTGATCCATTCCTCTGTTGATGGACACTTTGGTTGCTTCCACCTTTGGCTGTGGTGAATAGTGCTCCCAGGAACACTGGTGTTGAAGTCTCTGTTGCAGTCCTAGGAGTGCAGTTGCTGTGTTTTGACTTTTTGAGGAACCACCAAGCTATTTTCCATAGCAGCTGTACCATTTTACATTCTCACAGCAATGGACAAGGGTTCCCCATCCTTTTTTGAGAACCACAAGATGTTTTATGAACTATGTTTTAATGTTAACCAGCAGCATACCTGTATGTGATGGAGAGGATAAGGAAAGAAAAAGTGGAATCTGTTGAAATACACACACACGCACACATACACATGCATGACAAAGTGAGGAAGGAGTTAAGGGTAGATGTTATTGTCACTTCAAAAGATAACAAAATCATGGTTATGTTTTAGTACCTTTTGGTACCCTGTACTGTCCGCTAACACCTCAGCTAATTCTTCACCCATCACAGAAACCCCTCTATTCTGAAGACAGAAGTCATCTTCCAATAACTGGCCAGAAGACCAAGTCCACTGGGCTATTCAACCTGTGGTCCACAAATTGGTGCCATTCTGTGGACTCTTCCTCTCTGTCATGTTACAAATACAAAAAAGCTATCTGAACAGCCAGCCTTTTGGTTAGTGCTTGACCATTGTGCAATGAGAGCTCCTTGAAGCCAGCACTACAGTGTTACAATTTTTGCTTTAAACAGTCATATGTCTTTTAAAGGTACTGTGGGAAGAAATGTAAGCATAATGTCTCAGACATTAATGCATATATTAACCATTTCAGTGCTCTTCTTGTAGATTTGAGTTACTATGGGATGTTGCTTTTCTCCAGTCTCAAGAACGTACTCGAGTATTGCCTATAGCATATGTCTGCTAGTGATGAGTTCTCCTTGGCCAGGTCTTCAGCTCTGTGTGCCTTTCTGAAAGCCTCTTGACGTGCTGCCAGTAAGGCCCTCTGACTCTCACAGCTTTGTGTTTTTCACGGTTTAAATTGGTGATTGATTGCCCTGAGCTTATCATTTTATCTCTGAAAAGTGTCACTGGCATTGACGAAATTAAATCTTGCCTGACCCTGGTGGCGTAGTGGTTAGGTGCTGTGGCTGCTAATCAAAAGGTCAGCAATTCAAATCCACTAGGTACTCTTTGGAAACCCTAGGGGGCAATTTGTACTCTGTCCTATAGGGTTGCTATGAATTGGAATTGACTTGATGGTGATGGGTCTATGATCTTGAAGAGCAGCATTCATTAAAGAAATCTCCCCACCTTTCTGAGTTCTGGAAAATGGCTTACTGCAAAGACCTGTCCAACCAAAACTGAAAAGCCAAACCCATTACCATTAAGTCCAGCTCATAGCACCCCTATAGGACAGAGTAGAACTGCCCCAGGTGGTTTTCAAGGAGTGTCTGGTGGATTCGAGGTTGCTGACCTTTTGGTGAGCAGCCAGGCAAACAACTGTGCCACCAGGATTTCCAGACAGCCTTAATGAGCTCCTCTGTTTAAATCTCTCTGACAGTCCTCTATCTCAGCCATTACAATCTCCAGGTACCTAACCAGAGACCCTGACCTCTCTTTCCCAACCCCTGGGTCTCCCAGGATCCAGGCAGCCTTATCACAAGACAGTCCAGCATTTGGAGCCAAATGGTCCTAATTGCAAACTCAGTAAATCACTCACCCATCCCAATGACCAACCCCCTTGGCTTTCTTCAGTGCACTTCTGCTAGCCCACCACAGCTTTTCCAGACCTTGCAGTCCTTTGATTTGCAGGAGTCAAACAGACTTGAGTCTGTCCACTCCCCATTACCACAGTCTCCTTCCCTCGTATTGCAGTTTCCTTGCCTCCTTCTGTGATCCTCCCAGCTTCTTTGAATAAAGTTGTCCCCTAAGTGGCGCAAAACGTTAAGCATCCTCTGCTGCTAACCAAAGGGGGACAGTTGAAATCCACTCAGAGGTGCCTTGGAAGAAAGAGATCTGCCTCTAAAGGATCACAGCCGTTGAAAACCCTGTGGAGCAAGGTTCTATTCTCACACACATGGGGTCTCCGTGAGCTGGGACCTGCTTGATAGTAATTGGTTCACCTGTTTTAACTTTGATGCAACTTTTTCTTTAACAGTGTATAGCACCAGCCACCCAGTTTCACAGCCCTGGTGATGACTGTTGAACCTCTCCAGTGCCAGAGGTGCTTCAGAGACAGTGCATTGTATTTCAGCTGTCTCAAGGCCCAGTTCCCCCAGGTTAGCCATTGCAGAGCTACCACAGAGGTTCTCATTGCCAGCCAGCTGGTAAGTGACCCAAGTGTAGAATCTCATCCTTAGTGTTTGCCTCCTAGGACTGTTATGACACCACTGCCTTAGGTCAAGGCCCTAGAAGCAGAGCCTGAAACAAGAATTGAGGTACCAGTGATCAACTGAGTGGGTGTCTTTACGGAGTGACACAGGGTAAGGGTGGGGGAAGAACCAAGCAAGAATGTAGTCTTAGGTAAAGTCTAGTCTTGGATTGATGATTGACTCATAGGAAGAAGTCTGAAGCATAAGTCACACCCTAGAGTTGTCCTCCCTGTGAAACAAGGTGGCTGGCCTTTTGTATGTGAGTTGGAAATTGAGTCAACGACAGTGAGGTTGGTTTCGTTATTAATCAGTGGGAGTCTCTGGATGGTACAAAACAGTTCAGCAAAAGGCTGGAGGCTTGAGTCTACCCAGAGGTGCCTTGGAAGAAACACCTGGCTGTCTACTTCAAAAAAGGCAGTCATTGAAACTCTATGGAGCACAGTTCTACCCTGACACAGGTGGGGTTGCCATGAGTTGGAAATGAACTTGACAGCTACTGGGTTATCAAAATGGCAAGGGCATATCCTCTTACAGCCAGTAATTCCACTTCCCAGGAATTTCAGGAGTTTGCCCCACAGATACATTAGCAGACATGGAAAGTGATCCATGTACAAAGTCATCTATTTGACTATTCACCTACTCCTTCCTTCATTCAGCGCATATGTATTTGTAATAGAAAAAAGAAACAACCTAAACGTCTATCAATAAACACCCTCTGCACCCCCCAAAAAAACATTGCAGATGAGTGAATTCCAACTCATTGTAACCCTGTAGGACAGAGTAGAATCACCCCACAGGGTTTCCAAGGAGTGGTTGGTGGATTCAGACTGCTGTCCTTTTTGGTTAGCAGCCAAGCTCTTACCACTGCACTGCCAGGGATCCCATTTCTCAGTAGGGGTGATTAAATACATTATAGAATGTCATGAAGAAGCTGCGACAACCGAGCAAGGAGGCTCTGCATGTTTCACTATAGAGCGCTCTCCAATACAGTTTTAAGGACACAATGCTGAATAGAGCATACATTGTGTTAAAAGGTAGGAAATGGAGTATGTACTCTTATTTGCTTGTACCTGCATTTTAAAAATCTCTGGAAGGTTGCAGTGGCTGCCCAGTTGGGGAACAGGACTGGGCAGATGGGAAACAGAAATTAGGAGACCTTTCACTGAACGTCTGGTTATACTTCTTATTTCTGAACCATTTTGAACTCTCAGCTATGGAGGACTAGGGTGATAGCAAGAGACAGGAAGCCTTTCCCTTCCCCTGCCCTCTCTCCACCTCTCAGGTATGGATTTTGTAGCCACCTGAGCACCATTCTCTAATGGAGCCACCACTTATCTTTCCTACTCCAGCTCTCGGGGGTAATTTTAAGGTCTGTTTTTGAAAAGCTTTCCAGCTGTACCCCCAGGGCCACTTCTGAGATCCCCTAGGAGGTGAGAATATGAGGGTTTCCCTAACCACCACACCCTGACTACATGGCTTCCCTGGGTGGTGCAAACAATTACTGTTCTCAGCTGCTAACGGACAGGTTGGAGAGTCAAGTCCACACAGAGGCACCTTAGAAGAAAGGTGTGGCAACCAACATTCAGAAACTCCACCAAGGAATACACTATGGAGCATAGTTCAGCTCTGACACATACGGGGTTTCCATGAGTAGGCATTGACTCCAGGACAACTGGTTTGGTTGCTTTCGATCAGTCATAGACTGATCTTCACCCTGGGGGGATGACATCACATCCCAGACAGGGTGGTTCCTGTAGCCAAGTATAAGTGTGTGTGAAGGTGGGCAGTTGAGAGCTGTCAACAGCCTATGCTTACAGGAGCTGCAGTGCAGGCAGTGGGTGGGGCGCTGTCTCGGTCATCTAAGGCACCATATAACAGAAATATCACAAGTGGGTGACTTCAGCAAATAGAAATTTATTCTCTCATGGTTAAGGAGGCTATAAGTCCAAATTCAGGGTTTTCAGCTCTAGGAGAAGGCTTTCTCTCCCAGTCGGCTCTGGGTAAAGGTCCTGGTCATCAATCTTCCCCTAGTCTAGAAGCTTCTCAGTGCAGGGACCCTGGGTCCAAAGGACACACTAGTCTCCTGGCTCTTCTTTCTTGGTAGTAAGAGGTCCCTCTCTTCTGCTGTTTTATATCTTAAAGGAGATTGACTCAAGATATAACCTAGTTCCCATAGATTGTTTCCTACCTTATTAACATAACTGCCTCTAATCCTGCCTTATTAACACCATAGAGGTTAGGATTTACAACACATAAGATAATACTTCAGATCACAAAATGGAGGACAACTACACAGTACTGGGAATCATGGCCTGGTCAAGTTGACACGCATTTGGGGAGGACACAATTCAATCTACAACAGAAAGCAAAACAGTTACTACAATTATGAAGATAAATTCTTTGTCTATGATTTGAGTTAAAAATACTTTTTCCTAGTTTGTCATTTGTTTTTTTAATTTGTTTCTAGTATTTCTGATCATGCATGAATTTTTTTTTCTTTCATAGCTTTTGGATTTTGAGTCTCCTCTCCAAAGTTCTTTTTCACTCTGTTTTCTTTTAAAATGTCTACAGTTTATTTTTTCCCAATGAAATCTTTCATACACTTAAATGCAGTCCTGGCATAAGGTGTGACATATGGTTCCAGCTTCTTCCCAGGTTGTTCCAGCAATGTTTACTAAATCATTCATTTTCCTCCCTCCATACCCACTAGTTTGCTATATCACCTTTGTCAGAATATGGATAACTTTCGAGTCTTGAACTTTCTAGTACTACACAGGGAGTGTGACTATGAGCTACTAACAGTTATGTGGGCCAAGTGATGTCATGAATTGACAGGGGAGAATTATTTTCCCTCTTGTTAGCACTAAGGTAAGGACAGGGACAGGCAAGTTTCCATGCTGGTCTTTTCTGTATGGTATGCTTATTTTTAATTTATTGTATGGGGTTCCAGCATTGATGGGGTTCTCCTATCAGATGTTCAACCTTGGGCAGACCAAATGCTTGATCTTGTGAAAGCCAAGGAGCCTTCAGAGCAGAAGCCAATATGGTATTTACATACCTCTCACTTTGTATTTTTCCCTTAAGGATCCTTTCCTGCTACCTCAGCAAGATGTTGTATAAGTTTCTTTTTTAAAATTCATTATTTTAGTTGTTTCAACCAGAAGAGTCATTCACAATCTCTAGTCAGCCATGTACTGGAAATAGAAGTCATCATTTTAAGATTTTGTTCACACTGTATCTTTAAAATGGTTAAAGCAAAAGAGAAATTCCTAGAGGTCTAGAAGATAAGGGCAGCTGTCCGAACCTGAATGTCGCCACACATCCTCCCCCAATACCATAAAATCAACACAGTATACAAATGAAACCATACATGACCCATAGCTTCAGTAATCTTAGAAGACAAAATCACATACTTCAAATTGACAGTAAATAGAAATAACCATCAAATTCCAAATACTCCCTGCCGCAAACCTGTAGGTGTGGAGCTCAGGGAGGGGAAGGTTAAGAGGCTGGATGAAAAAGAGGACAGGGAATTAGAGAATGTAGACAAAACAAAGACAGTATCACCTCCAGTATGAGAAAGTCAACCAAGTGCCAAAATACCAAAAGTCTGAGACATCATAGTTCACAGCATGGCTACAATTTTTTTTTTTTTGGTAGAAATTAATAAGCAGATTCTAAAATTTACATGGACAAGCAGAGGACCTAGAATAGCCAAACTAATTTTGAAAAAGAATAACTAAGTTAGAAGACTCACATATTAGATTTCAAAATTTACTATGACCCTACAGCAATCCAGACAGTGTGGTATTAGTATAAAGATAAATATATACATTAATGAAACAAAATAATGCAGGAATAGAGGCATGCAGACATGATTCTCAACAAAGAGGTCAAGGTAATTTAGTAGAGAAGTGGTAGGCTTTTTGTTTTTCTTTTAATTATTATACTTTAGATGAAGGTTTACAGAACAAACTAGCTTCTCATTCAGCAACTGGTATATGTATTGTTTTGTGACATGGGTTGCCTACCCTTTCCTGCCTTCGCATCCTTGTACCTGAGCTGGTGTGCCCCTTTAGTCGCATTTTGTTTTATGGGCCTGTCCAATCTTTGGCTGAAGGGTGAACCTTAGGAGTGACTTCATTGGACCTAAAAAGGTGTCCATGGGCCATACTCTTGGGGTTTCTCCAGTCTCTATAAGATTACTAAGTCTGGTCTTTCTTTTTTAATGTGTGTGTTAGAATTCTGTTCTACATTTTTCTCCAGCTCTATCCAGGACCCTCTGTTGTGTTCACTGTCAGAGCAGTCAGTGCTGGTAGCCGGGCTGTGTCTGGTTGTGCTGGACTCAGTTTGGTGGAGGTTGTGGTAGTTGTGGTCCCCCAGTTACTTGGACTAATCTTCCCCTTTTGTCTTCACTCTCTCTGGCTCCTGATGGAGTGAGACCAGCAGAGTATCTTAGATGCTGCTCACAAGCTTTTAAGACCCCAGATGCTACTCACCAAAGTATAATGTAGAAAATTTTCTACATAAACTATGTTATGCCACTTGAGCTAGATGTTCCCCGAGACTGTGATCCCAGTAATTTGCTCCCTCAGGGAGTTTGGATGTCTCTATGGAGCTTATATGACCTTGCCTTGGATAAGTTGTGCTGGCTTCCCCAATATTGTATACTGTCTTACCCCTTAACCTTTCTAGTGTTACACATGCTAAGCAGAGTAATTCTGTTTTGCATTTTCTTTATAAACTATGTTAAGCCAGTTGAGCTAGCTGTTCCCCAAGACCATAGTGTCTCCATAGCCCTCAGCCTAGTAATTTGGTCCCTCAGGGAGTTTGGATGTATCTGTGGCACTTCCATGACCTTGCCTTCTGCAAGCTGTACTGGCTTTCCCAGTATTCTGTGCTGTTTTAACCTTCATCAAAGCTACTACTTATCTGTTTAGTATTTTTCCATCCCTACCCCTCTTCTCTCTTGTAACCGTCAAAGGTTGTTTCTTTTTATGTGTAAACCTTTTCATGAGTTTTTATAGTAGTCGTCTCCTATGCTATTTTTCCTTCTGTGATTAACTTATTTTACTCAGCATAATGCTCTCCAGATTCATCCATGTTGTGAGATGCTTCACGGATTCATCGTTCTTTATTGTTGCATAGTACTCCATTATGTGCATGTACCATGGTTTATCCATCTGTTGTGGGGATCTAGGTTGGTTCTATCTTTTTGCTTTTGTGAACACGCTGCAGTGAACATAGGTGTACCAATGTATGTTGATGCAATGACTAATTTCTCTAGGATATATTCCTATGAGTGGGTTTACTTGATCATGTGGTATTTCTAACTTTCTAAGGAAGCACCATATTGTTTTCCAAAATGCTTGTATCATTTTGCATTCTAACCAACAGTATGTAAGAGCACTAATCTCTCCACAGCCTCTCCAACATTTGTTATTCTCTGTTGTTTTTTTATTCATGCCAGTAATACCAGGGTGAGATGATATTTCATTGTGATTTGCATTTCGCTAGCTGTTTCTCTGCTAGCTATGGGAAGTATTTCCTTATGAGTCTGTTAGCTGCTTGAATGTCTTTGGTGATGTGTCTTTTCATTTCCTTTGCCCATTTTTTTAATTGTATTATTTGTCTTTTTGTTGTATAGGTGTTGGATTTTCTTGTAGATTTTAGAAATTAGACCTTTGTTGAATTTTTCATAGCTGAATTTTTTTCCCCACTCTGTAAGTTCTCTCTTTACTCCTTTGGTGAAGTCTTTTGATGAGCACAAATGTTTAACTTTTAGAAGATCCCAGTTATCTAGCTTATCTTCTGGAGTTTGTGTTTTGTTAGTCATGGTTTGTATCTTGTTAATTTCTGTGTTGGGAGCTCTGGCATTGATCTTGCTTTTTCTTCTATGATCTTTATAGTTTTAGGTTCTATATTTAGGTCTTTCATCTATTTTGAATTAGTTTTTGTGTATGGTGTGAGGCATAGGTCCCATTTGAATTTTTTTTAGAGATGAACATCCCGTTTTGCCAGCACCATTTGTTAAAAGGACTGTCCTTTCCCAATCTGATGGACTTTTGGCCCTTGTTAAAGATCAGGTGAATGTAGGTGGATGGATTCATATCTGGATTCTCAGTTCTGTTCCATTGGTCAATGTACCTGTTGTTGTACCAGTACAAGACTGTTTTGATTACTGTAGGTTATGACATCAGGTAGTGCGAGTCCTCCTTCTTTCTTCTTCTTCTTTGGTAGTGCTTTACTTATCCAAGGGCTCTTCCCTTTCCATATAAAGTTAATAATTAGTTTTTCCATCTCTTTAAAGAAGCTGTTGGTATTTTGATTGGGATTACATTGTATTTGTAGATCGCTCTGGGTAGAATTGACATTTTCTTAATGTTGAGTCTACCTATCCGTGGTATATTTTTCCATTTATGTAGATGTCTTTTGGTTTCTTGCAGTAGTGTTCTCTAGTTTTCTTTGTATAGGTCTTTTACATCTCTGGTTATATTTATTCATAAATTTCTTTGTTTCTTTTATTTTAGGAGCTATGATAATGAAACTGTTTTCATGACGTCCTTTTTGTCACTGTCTTTATTGATGTATAGGAATCCACCTGATTTTTTGTGTGTTTACCTTGTATCCTGCTAATCTGCTGAATTGTTCTGTTACTTCGGTAGTTTTCTGGTGGAGCCTTTTGGGTTGTCAATGTATAGTATCATATCATCCACAGATAGGGACAGGTGTACTTCTTCATTACTAATTTGGATACCCTGTATTTCTTTTTCTTGCCTTTTTGCTCTAGCTAGGACTTTTAGCACACTGTTAAAGAGAAACATTGGTAAGGGGTATCTTTATTTTGTTCCTGTTTTCGAGGGGAATGTTGTCAGCTTCTCTCCATTAGGTATGATGTTGGCTGTTAGTTTTTTATAGATGTCCTTTATTGTGTTGAGGATTTTCCATTCTATACCTGTTTTATTGAGAGTTTTTATCAGGAGTTGGACTTGATCGAATGCTTTTTCTGCATCGATTGAGATGATTGTGTGATTCTTTTATTTATGTGGTGAATTACATTGATTGACTTTCTAACATTGAGCCATTCTTGCATACCTGATGTGACTCCCACTTGGTCATGGTGTGTTCTTTTTTTGGTATGCTGAATTCTACTGGCTAGGATTTTTTTGAGAATTTTTTAGAAATGATAGTCTTTTCAACACATGATGCTGGAACAATTGCAAAACATAAACTTCAGTCCTTACATGACATCATCTATAAAAACTCGAAGTGGGTCACATGAGGTCCAACAATTAAGTCCATGAACTAAATTGTTTTAAGTGCTACATACTTCATTGCTGAATATCACTATCATTGCCTTTGAAGTACTCCACTTGGGTAGCTATGCACTGATGCTAGCACCTTGTCCACTCTTCAAAGCAATTTTAGAACTCTTTCTGGAATGACCATTGTGCACAGTGGCATGGTGCCAAGTTCATAAAGTTGATTATATAGTTGTTTGTGAGGGAGTTTTTAGTGAGTAAACAACTGTATTGGAATGTCCTCCCTACTCACGTGATCTGGCCCCCAAAGACTTTTTTCTTTACCCAAAGATAAAGGAAATATTGAAAGGAAAACATTTTGATGACATTCAGGCCATCAAAGGTAATACAATGACAGCTCAGATGGCCATTCCAGAAAAAGAGTTCCAAAATTCCTTTGAAGAATGGACTAGGTTCTTGCATTGATGCATAGCTTCCCAAGGGGGGTACTTCAAAGGTGACCATAGTGATACTCAGCAATGAGGTGTGTAGCACTTTTTCTAGGATGAGTTCACAAACCTGATTGGCAGTCCTTGTATATTTACAGTAACGACAAAATTGAGGGAAAAAAGTGTAGCTTCTGAGGCTGTTTATGTACAACCAAGCACTTCATGGGATTTGACTCCTTGGTTTGGAAGTTTAGGGTCGTGCTTTCATGGGACATTCCAGGTTACTGGCCTAATAACGTGTTTAGTGCTTCTTCTGTTCTACTTCCTAGTTCACTGTGTAGTGCCTGGGGTCTTAAAAGCTTGCAAGGTGCCATCTAAGGCACAACGACCTGGAACAACAGAGGAAGGAGAATCAGGAATAGGATGAAAAGATGGAATGTGTGGCTAATTGTCTCCATAAACAACTGCCTCCTTGGCCATGAGACCAGAAGAATTGATGGTGCCTGGCTACCATTACTGAACATTCTGATCAAAGATTCCATGTGTATGTGTATAATACATGTATATGTACATAATACATGTACATGCGTATGTGTGTGCATGTGTACTCATCTATAAAGACAATGATAAAACATCATAATGAATGTTTAAAATTGGTTGTATTGGTTTGTACTGTCAGCTTGCTGAAGCTGGAACTATGCTTCCCAGAATCCTCTTTCCCATAGTTATAGGTAAAAGCTGGCTCAGAGAAGATTCTAAGAGACTGGAAAGATAAGCAAACTCAATGCTGCCTAGTGGATTCTGACTCATAGCAACCCCGTTTAAGGGCAGAGTAGAACAGCCACATAGGATTTCCAAGGAACACATGATGGAGTCAAACTATGGACATTTTGATTAGCAGCCGTATCTGTTAACCACTGCCACCAGGTTTTCTACTGGAAAACTCCCAAAACCCCAACACATTGCCACTGAATGGATTCTGACTCCTAGTGACCCTAAAGGACTGAGTAGAACTGCCCCCATAGAGTTTCCAAGGAGTGCCTGGTGGATTTGAACCGCCCACCTTTTGGTTAGCAGTTGTAGCACTTAATCACTACACCACCAGGGTTTCCTTCCTCTGGAAAGGTAAAGACATAAAAGGAAGAACCAAACCCATTGCCTCTGAGCCTCCGATTTGGTAGTTGTGGTTAAGTGCAGTGAAAGTCCATCGTTTGTCCTCATTCTCCTCTACTGCGTGTACAGTTTCTTCCCACTGCTAGTCTTACTGACCAGCAGCCCCACTACCCAGACCCACTACCAGATGCTTGTCTGTTGCAGTGCCTCAGAGGCAAAATCTCCCCAAGTCCTCTCCACCAGCCTCCCTTTGGGGCCACCTTTGGTGGCAGAACATGCTTGGCTTCTCACATTGGCTGGTGGTTGACCCCTCTGACCCTCTCACTCCCTCTCCCTTTCAGTCCCTGTCACAGCTCCAACTTCTCTGGCTTCAGCTCCTCACACAATTATGTTTGGTCTAATCCCTTCAGAAGGAAACCCTTGTGGCAGTAGTGGGTTAAGTGCTATGTCTGCTAAACAAAAGGCCAGCAGTTCAGATCTACCAGGTGCTCCTTGGAAACTCTATGGAGCAGTTCTGCCCTGACCTCTAGGGTTGCTATGAATCAGACAGACTTAATGCCAGGGGCGTTGGTGGTTCTGCTTCCCTGATGGAACCCTGGCAATGGTCAATTTGAGTAAGATCTTCTGAGAGTTTCCTGTATTGTTCTTGCAACATTTTTGTAAATGTGAAATATTTTCAAAACAAGACATTTAAAAAAGTCAAAGTTCTGTTTTTATATATTTCTCTAAGATTTCAACTATGATCATTTCACTAGAGAGTTTAAAAAGTTGTTTTTTTGTTTTTTTCTTCCTCCCTTGATTTCTAGTGTAAAAATCAAGTATTAGGCACTAACCTATTTAGAAGACCATCGAGTTAGTTCCAACTCATGACGTCTTTATGTGTGCCAGAGTAGAACTGCATTGTGTAGGGTTTTCAGTGGCTGATTTTTCAGAAGTAGATGACTAGGCCTTTCTTCCAAGGTGTCTATAGGTAGACTGGAATCTCCAACCTTTGCTTAACAGCCAGGCAACATTAACAACCTAAAAACCCGTTGCTGTGGAATTGATTCTGACTTACAGCAACCCTACAGGAAAGAGTACAACTTCCCCATAGGGTTTCCAAGGCTATAATCTTTATGAAAGTAAACTGCCACCATTCTCCCACAGAGTAGCTGGTGGGTTCGAACCCCTGACCTTCTGGCCAGCCACAAGCTCTGTCCTATAGGGTCACTAAGAGTTCATATTGACTTCAGGGCAACAGGTTTTGCTTTTATACCATGGAGGGACTCCAATGAGGCCCTGGCAGGAGAGTGAGTGGGGGAACTTTGTGGCCTTTTGTTTGTTTCACCATTGACCTGAGGGGTCAGTGGTCTCAGTACATAAGAATAAGGTGGAAAGAGGAAACAAAACAAAAGATTGAAAGGAAAGAGGAGGAGGATCATACCACTATAGGTTCCCTTTTGCCACTGTATAGCAATGAGGGGCCCAGAGCAGATTACAACACAGGAGCATATATAGATAGAGAAACTGTGACACAACCCACTTAACTGACATTTTCATACCTATTGGTAGATGCTGGCTAATGACCCAGCCTTCACTCACTGTACTCACCCACAAAGAAAACGGAAGGCCGAGAAAGATTAGTATCAGGGACTCAGTTGGCTCTAAAATTACTCTCATCAGTAACTGAAAATAGCAGAGCTGCTATCAGCCTATTGTTTTATTCATCCGGTTTCTCGGGAGACACAATGCTGTGTTTTTTCTTCGGTGGAGCAGATATTCCAAAGAACAGGATATGCCCCCACACCCCCCCAAAAGTTTCATAAAATAGCAAAAAAACCTTCAATGTTGTGTTACCACAGCCATAATACAGGAAAAGTCATATGATTTGTTAATATTCACCACCATTGCAGGGCATATTTAATGAAATACTTTTCTGCCTTTTACTGTGTCAAGCTACAAGACCAAAACAAACAAAAAATCATTTGCATATGAAAATATTGCAACCAGTATAGTAATACTTGATTCAGGCAAGAATCAATGGATGTGAAAACTAAGAGGTTAAATATTTATCTGTTTACAGAGTCCCCATCAATTACTTGTTAAATACAAAGGAAAAAATATTGACTCCAATGGAGAAATCTGGTGAGCATGTCCTTAACATTACGTAGAACGAAAAGACAGCTTGGGTCTTGCACTGGGAACACACATCCCTTTTGGGATGCTCTTGTGCAGATATGAACGGTCTAGTTATGATGAAATGTCAAATGAACCCCAACCGAGGGACAGTCTACAAGAGAGCTGGCCTGTACTCTTATGAAGTGTCAAGGTCATGAGTGACTTTCAAAAAAAGACTGAGGAACTGTCCCAAGACTAAAGGAGACTAAAGGGAACAATTAAAGGTAAGCTGTGATCCTAGACTGAAGCCTAGACTAGAAAGACAAAATGGCCATCCAGGACGTTATTGGGACAATAGCAATATCTGACCAAGGATGACAGTGTTCTATCAGGATGTGTTGATGGTGATGTTTCATCATCAAAAAAGAAAGAAAACACTGGGAAAGTAATCACCACTTTTGTCCTAAGAATTTTCATTAATGGATATTAAAATTATTACCTGAATGACTGTTAGAGAATAGAATATTCATACACTCTCAAAGTTGCTCCCCCCTAGATTATTTATTGATTTTTATTGTTGTTGGGTGCCATCGAGTTGGTTCCTCCTCATAGCCACCCTATAGGACAGACCAGAACCACCCCGTAGGGTTTCCGAGGAGCAACTGGTAGATTTGAACAGCTGACCTTTTGATTAGCAGCCATAGCTCTTCACCACTATGTCTCCAAGGCTCCATCTATTGATGACAGAGGCGAAAAGATACTTTTACAGTGGGCAAACTTGGCAGACAACTCCTTAATCAAGCGATCAAACTTAATATCACCAATGATATTGGTGGATATGGAATCAAGTGACATTATGTGTGTCCCATCATCTGATGTGCCAACATCATCTGTGTTGCATATTTGCCAAAAATGTTTAACCCAAATCAGAGAAAACAGGTAAATCCAAATTGAGGATATTCTGCAAAACCACTGGCTTGGACTCTTAAAAAATGTTAGTGCCATGACGGACAAATGAAACTGGGTGACTTTTCTAGATTAAAGGAGTGTAATCAATAGGATTGCTGCTTCTGGCATTGTTTTGTACCCCCTGCTCAATTCTTACTCATGCCTGCAATCTTTATGGAAGCAGACTCCCAGGCCTGTCTTCTACGTGGGGTCAAAGAAACAACCTTTAGGTTACTAGCCGTTAGCACCACACAGGGATCTTAAAAGATGAAATGAATGCTAGATGTGAACCTTCATTGCATCCTGGATCTCTCACCTTCAACAAAAAAACAACGTTCACAAAGCCATAACATTTAAAGTGCACTGCACATTAGATAATAGCATTGTGTTAAATGTTAAATATGTGAGTGGATTGTTGTATTGTGGTTAAGTAGGAGGCTGTCCTTGTTCTTAAGAGACAGACATTGAACTTGTTAGGGGTGAAATGTCACTGTGTGTGTAAGTAATGCCAAGACAAATTTTGTTAAGGACCAAAGTTCTGTAATTTTCCAGGAACTTTGTATCAACATCTAGTCCACAGCATCCACGACTGGACAGAACAAGCTAAGTAAGCCCCAGCACATCCTAGAAGTAGAAAGGGTAGGCAGCAGGCAATCGAACCCTCACCACCTGTGGTGGCCCATGAACCACTGAGGGTTTCAAGGTCTTTGGAGCAGCACATGAGGTTCTATGCATTTTCGGCAGCTCCATGAAGGTGTGAGGCCGTGGTCCCACCCGCAACAGGACAGCTGCCCCGCAACAGGACAGCTGCGCATGCGTGTTGCCCCGTGCATGTTAACCATTATCAGTAGAACACCGGAGGCTGCTCCTGGAGCCCTACATCATTGTGAGTCAACTGACCTTTATCACTCCAACAACTCAGTAATCATGGCAGCGGTGCTGAAGCTGGCGCGGAAGACGAAGGACTATGTGAAGAACAAGGTGTTCTGGGAATACATAACTAGCATGCACTTCTGGGGGCCCGTGGCCAACTGGGGTTTTTCACTGGCTGCTTTCAAGGACTTATGGGCATCTCCGGAGACCATCAGCGGCCTCATGACGACAGCGCTCATCTTCTACTCGCTGGTCTTCCTGCGCTTTGCTTACCGCATACAACCTCCAAACTGGATGCTGGTGGCATGCTATGCCATCAACATAGTGACACAGAGTATTCAGGGGACCCGCTACCTCCTCTACCATTATGGCAATGTCGGGATGATCACCCCTGCTGACTCTCATGGCCCTTCAGGAACCAACTCCACCTAAGCATCCACCCACCACCGCTGCTTCTCAGTCTCCGAAATAACTTCATTAATGACTGAGAGTGTTGGAATCTTTGCATCTTACAAATGCTACATTTCTCCTACCGAAAAACCCAATTAAAGCTTTGGCTTTGACCCTACAACAGTGCGAATCTGACTTAAACCTGCTGTTTGGCTGGTAAAATAAATGGAAAATCACACCACCTAAAGCTGTTGAGTCTTATTTTGCAAACTGGAAATATTTTTAGAGAGGCAGGGTAGATTATTAGCTGGTCTTCGTCTTCGTGGGACCTGCAACTTGACAGTTAGTTAATATATGGGGAAGGAAGATTTTGTTTTTCTGCTTCAGTGAGAAAGACACTTCAAACTATCCACTAATTCAGTTTCTGGTTTTTCAAAACTGTCTTGAGAATGTGGTTTTGTTACTTGTTTGGGGGTCCAGGCCAAGTAAGGGTGCTTAGTATCACATGACTTAAAACTTGGTACAGCCACAAATCTCCACACACACAAGTCCAGGGACAATTTCTACTGAGGGAAACACTTTGAAGTGTTTAAATAAATGCAGTGAAATCCAATTTAGACTTTTAAGGAGTACTTACTAAGGGAATTGAACCATTTTCTGGTGGCATAATGGTTAAATGCTAGGCACTCCTTGAAACGTCCATGGAGCAGTTCTACTCTGTTCTATAGGGTCGCTATGAGTTGGAATTGACTCAAGGCCAGTAGGTTTGGTTTTTGGTTTGGTACTAAGGTAAACTAGGATCTTTGTGAGAGAGAATAATTATAGAATCTTCCTTGGAAATGGGATATACAACTCCAAGGATGCTTGCTGTCAGCCCTAGATTCTAGGCAAATAGAAAATACAGATAGAAATCAGAATTCTTCCTTTCCTCCTCCCTAAGAATGGCTAACCTTTTACCCTGTGTTGGACACTAGTAAGGGTTGGGAGTGAGGGCTATCCCCATGATCAGTTGCAGGTCAGACCATTGGGATCCAGAGGGATTTTCAATAGCTGATTTTCAGAAGTATATCACCAGGCCTTTCCTCCCAGTACATCTTAGTCTTGAAGTGCCACTGAAACTTATTCAGCATCATAGCAATACACAAGCCTCCAGTGACAGGTGAGTGGTGGCTGTGTGTGAGGTGGGTTGGCTGGAAGTTGAACCTCTCGGTCTCACGCATGGTAAAGTGAGACTGCTACCACTGAACTATCACTGTCCCTCATGATGTGTCTAGGAGTACTTAAACTCTGAAAATTTGAAATGCAAAGGAATTGAAAGCAATGCAGGGATGTGCCATATGTTTGAGCAATGCATATTCCACAGCATGTCTGTGATCCCGTAAGTTTTTTATTTTTATTTTTTTTAAAAAGATTCCCTTTTATTATTTCACCCTACTGGTTTTAAAGGCCCCAAACCCCCAGAGTGAACAAGCAGCAGGGCTCCAGAGTGCATCCTAATCCCTCCAGCGCCTCGGTGCACTCCCTGTACCGGGCAGCAGCTGCCAGGACTCCTCCACTCCATTGGGCTCAAGAGCCTGGGCTCTGGGCAGCAGCAGTGGAAGCAGTGCTTGGCAGCCAGGGCCACCACTGCCAGCTGAGCTCCCAGCTCCTGCACGCATGCTCCCATCCATCCAGTCTGTCTCTGAGGCCCCGCTGCACTCCGAATGCGTAGTCCTGATCTGGCTGTTGGCGCTGACCCCGCAAGGCCTAGACACACGCCCAGCAAGTCTGGCCTCCTGTGGAGGTCAGTGGCTAAAGCTCTCAGGTTTTGGCTGGAGGAGTAGGGGCTGCTGGGAAGGACTGCTCCTGCTCCTCAGGCAGGTGTGCAGAACTGAGGACGGCCTGTACACAACACGGTGTTGCACAACATCCAAACTGCATAACATCCTATTTCACAAAACATATGGGGGACAATAAATGATGTGTGACTGACTACATCTGAAAGGTTCTGAAGACATCAGATCCTGGGTAAGATAGGCACATTATTAATGGAACTCTGCAGCATCTAAGCAGAAGTCCTCTTTGCAGGGAGTGTTTTTCATAGTCTGCATACAGGGGGAAAAATAAAAACTATGGCAAAGTATTAGCTATCTTTTGCTATGAAACAAATCACCCCAAAACTTAACAGCTTAAAATAACAAATATTTATTATCCTACAGTATTTCTGAGGGCGAGGGATCTGAGTGGCTTAGCTGTTTCTGGCTGAGGGTCTCTCTGCCGTCAGCTGGGGCTGGAGGACCAGCTTCCAAGATCCTTCATCCTGTTGTTTTGTGGGCAGCTAGAATTCCATGCCACCGGGGCCTCTCCACAGGCTGCTCACAACATGGTTTCCCCCAAGGCAAGTTTTCTCAGAGTCCAAGATGGAAGCCATCATTTTACTAACCTATTATCTGAAGTGAAATATCATCAGGTCAGCTGTGTTTTGATGGTCACACAGACCAATCCCAGCAAACACTGGGAAAATAATACAAGGGGGAACACCAGGAAGCAGGGATCATTGAGGGGCATCCTGGAGCTGGCTGCCACACATGGCTCTGAAAACAGAAATAGAGTAGAAACTAATAAAGCATATAAGGTCTTTGTCCACGTTCCCAGAGATGCCACAACACACTCAGTTTACAGGTATGTGGTCACTTATTCCTGTGTACGTGTCATGACAGCATGAGTTCCAGAAGCTGAAAAGAAGCCTCAAGAAGACAGTGGTTGCTCTGGATATTTTAGATATTTCAAGTGATAATGCAGTAATAAAAACTGTTTTTAATGATCTGAAATTAGGTTTATTTTATATGATGTACCTTGTAATTTGAGTACTTCAGTAAAAAGCCACTGCTTAACAGGTAGGTTTTTAATTAATCTGGTAAGGGAAATAAGGATTTCTCGGCTGGTAACTTCCTATCACTCTACATTTATAATTCAGAGGGCAAAATGATTAGGGAAAACATCCATAAGGGTCCCATGCCTCCGCCTTAATGCAGCACCCATTCCACTAAAATCTAACCCTTTGCTGCCTAGAATATTAGTGTTTAAAGCCATGTATGAGACTGATACTTCAGGGTAACAATCATTTCAATAACCTCTTAAAAACTCAAACATAACCAACTCCTTCTGCCCTTATACTATTTACAGATCTCAACTGCTACTTTATGAAGCCAACAGTATTTTCCCAACTGGCAAAGTAATTTTCCCAGACGTTTTGATTGCTGACACATTCTAGCTATTTTCCAGAATTTAGATGTTTTACGCCGAGTTTCATATGTAATGTCTTCCTGGTAAAGAACAGGCTAAAATACAAAGACAGGTTTGATCTTCCCTACTATAATGTTAAAACCATGTTTCTCCTGAGTCTTTCCAAACTATGAACCACATACTGTGTCCCAGGGAATGGCTTAGAGCTAACTGCGCTGCTGAGTGAAGACAAGGCAGTCAGTCCAACATGAAACAGACAGCCCTATGTGGAAAGGAACCCACTGACTGGGCTACTTCTCATGACCCTGGGATTCACTAGTGCCCCAGGAGCTGGAAGGGATGCCCACAGGAGTAGAGACTGCAATGGAGTCCAGGAAATGGGATGGAGAAGTCTTACAAGTTTGAATTTTATTGTTCATGTCTCTTTTATTATTTTGAAATTGAAAAATTTTAATTAAAACAATTTTGAAAATACACAAGTGCATGGTTAAAACTTTCATATGGTTATATACAAACTAGAAAAGCAAGTTCTTTCTAACCAACACCCCTGCCCACATCTCATCGACCCCAAAAGTCTACTTCCCTGGGAAAAATATCCACCTTCCTAGACCAATGGCATTACAGCACACTATGCATTAAGTATTTGTTTCTCTACTTCCTATCTTAGAGATCATTCCATCTTACTGTACTGCAGCACTGCCTTATTCTTTTTAACAGCTGCATACTGTTCTGTAGTGCGGGTGTGTTGTGTCTATTTAACTAGTATCCTCCTATGGAAACCCTGGTGGCGTAATGGTTAAGTGCTCCATCTGCCAACCAAAAAGTCAGCAGTTTGAACCTGCCAGGTACTCCTTGGAAACTCTATGGAGCAGTTTTACTCTGTCCTATAGGTTTGCCATGAGTCAGAACTGACCCAACAGCACTGGGCTTGGTTTGGTTTTTGGTTTCCGGTTTCCTTATGGCTGGTGAACCACGCTGCTGTGAGCTTCTTCCCATGGGCAGCCCTGTGGGAATCTCTTCTACAGAACCACAAACATGGAAGGAGCAGAACGGGGGCCAGGACGGGAAGGCTGCTCTGACTTGGCACAGGACTGGCCAATTACAGCCTTTTCTAAGCTTAGCAGCTAGTTTAGGACTAGAAAAAAACCTCACCTTTTATGTCACTGAACTGTACACTTAAGACATGGCAAATGTTTTGTTATACACAAACTGACCAAACTTGTCGCCATTTCGTCAGTTCTGACTCACAGCAACCCTACAAGATAGAGAACTATCCCACAGGGTTTCAAAGGCCGTAATCTTTAAGGGAACAGACTGCTACATCTTTCTCCTTTGGTGCTGGTGGGTTTGAACTCCCAGCCTTTCAGTTGGCAGCCAAGTGTTTAATCACTGTGCCAGTAGGGCTTCTCATATAAATTAACCACACAAAAAAAGACAACAATCTCACCTTTTAAATAGGAAAAAAATAAAAGAAAATAAAATTTCCTGGACAACGGCAAGCTTTGGCCTAAGAGTATCTAATATATATAATCTCTCTCTCTAACATGATTATACAACTCCAAGCTTGTGAATATTAAGAAAGAAAGAAACAAACAAAAACTCCCCAAGTCCCAAAGTCCAGTCCAGGGAAAGAATGCAGAATACTCTCATGTGTTTCTCCTCTGGCGCAGGAGAGGACGGCTGAGATGGAAGCCATGCTGGCTGTCACAGAACATGCTTCATTTTTATCAAAGAACAACCTAAAATGAAAGAAAATGGTAAGTTTTTTTTTAATTTGAAGAGTGATAGTAAAGTACTGAAGACAGTTACTTGGTTCTGAAAGCTTTCCTGTGGCAATTAACCAGTCACTAGAAGGGAAATTCCTCCACATAATTAGGGCCGTCTACGTAAAAACAACAGCCAACATCATACTGAATGGAGAGAAGTTAAAAACACTCGCCTTAAGAGCAAGTACTTGACAAGGATGCCCATTGTCACCACTTCTAGTCAACAGTGTTCTGGAGGTTCCAGCCAGAGCAATCAGGCACAATACAGAAGCAAGGGGCATCTAGATTGGTAAAGAAGTCAAAGTATCTCCATCTGCAGATGACATGATCCCATACACAGACAACTAAAGAATCCACCAAAAAACTACTGATATAATAGAAGACTTCAGCAAAGTTTCAGAATACAAGATAAACATATGTAAATCAGCTGGAGTCCTTTACACCAACAAAGAGGCAATCAAAGGAGAAATCTCAAAATCATCACCATTTACTATGGCCCCCAAGACGATAAAATATTTAGGAATAAATCTAACCAGAGATGTAAAAGACCTATACAAAGAAAATCTTTTAAGACCCTACTGCAAAGAACAAAATGTGACTTACATTAAGTGGAGAAAACTACTTTGCTCTTGGATAGGAAGACTTAACATCATGAAAATAACTGATACCCAAAGTGATCACACGAGGTCTGACAATTAAGTCCGTGAACTTAATTGGTCTAAGTGCTACATACCTCGTTGCTATCACTATGGTCACCTTTGAAGAACTCCCCATGAGAAGCTAAATGCCAGTGCCTAGTCCACCCTTCAAAGCTATTTTGGAATTCTTTCTGGAATGGCCATTGCACACAGTGGCATGGTATCAAGTTCGCCAATTTAAGTGTCTAGCTGTCTGTGAGAGCATTTTAAGCTAATAAACAAACAACTGTATAGGAATACCCTCTCTGCTCATGTGATCTGGCCCCCAGTGACTTTTTTCTTTACCCAAAGATAAAGGGAATACTCAAAGGAAAACATTTTGATGACACTCGGGACATCAAGGGTAATACACGACAGCCCTGATGGCCATTTCAGAAAAAAAGTTCCAAAATTGCTTTGAAGGGTGGGCTAGGCGCTGGCATTGGTGCATAGCTTCCCAAGGGGAGTACTTCGAAGGTGACCATAATGATATTCTGTAATGAGGTATCTAGTCCTTTTTCTAGGATGAGTTCACCAACTTAATTGGCAGTCCTCGTACATACAATGCAATCCCAATACAAATCCCAAAGACATTTTTTTAATGAGATGGAAAAGCAATTAACCAGTTGCTATTTGTTATAGATGGAACTGTGTTCCTTCAAAATATGTATCAACTTGGTTAGGCCATGATTCCCAGTATTATGTAGTTGTTTTCCATTTTGTGATTTTCCTGTGTGTTATAAATCATAATCTCTGCCTGTTGTTAAGAAGCTCAGGGTGGGGTATAACACCTGGGCTCAGGTCACCTCCCTTAGCCAAAGGAAAGAGAGTTTCTCTGGAGTGTCCTGCAGCACCTTTTATCTTACAAGAGTGACCAGAGAAGGGGGACCTCGTATCACCAAGAAAGGAGTGCCAGAGGAAGAACACGTCCTTTGGACTTGGGGTTCTTGCACTGAGAAGCTCCTTGACCAGGGGAAGACTGATGACCAGAACCTTCCTCTAACGCCATCAGAGAATGTCTTCCCCTTGAGGTGATGCCCTGAATTTGGACTTGTGGCCTACTTGAGTGTGACAGAATAAACTTCTGTTTGTTAAAGCCATCTGCTTGTGGTATTTGTTATGGCAGCAGTAGATGACTAAGATACTAGGGATGCTATTAATGCTTGACAATAAATAAAGAAGACTGAAGACGACTTGATGCCTCTGATGAATATCAAATATACCATGGACAGCCAAAGGAAAGAACTAATTTGTTGCCAAAGGAATGAACTAATCTGTCTTCAAAGAAGTACAGCTAGAATGCTCACTAGAAAAAATGATGTTGGGACTTGATTTCACATACTTTGGATGTTATTAGGAGAAACCAGTCCCTGAAGAAGGACATCATGCTTACTAAAGTAGAAGGTCACTGAAGAAGAGGAAGAACCTAAATGAGATGGATTGACACAGTGCCTGCCAACAATGGGCTCAAGCATACCAACAACTGTGAGGATGGCGCAAGATCATGCAGCGTTTTGTTCTGTTTTACACAGGGTAGCTGTGAGTCAGAACTGACCCGACGGCACAATGTTAATAGCTCAGGTAAGGGCTACTCATCACCAGTCAATTATACTTTACGGCTGACATGCTTTTGGCCTGTGTTATAAAGTTGATTCACTTATGACAGGACTAATGACTTCAGATTTATTTGCCTAAACAAAGTGCACAGGGACTCTGCTATGCTGAATTACTCTACAGATGTAAGAACCATTCACTGGAAATGGCTCAGTGTCCTTGCTTTCAGATCACAAGGTATCAGGGACTGAATAACGTTCCTCCAAAAATCTGTGTAGCAATTTATCTAGGCCATGATTTCTGGTATTGTGTGATGTTCCTCCATGTTGTAAATCCTGCCTCTATGATGCTAATAAGGGAGGACGGGAGCCAGTGGTGTGGGTAGGGCAGAACTCAATGTATAAGACTGCACTGTGCCTAAAGGACAGAAGCTAGCAGAGACACTTGGGAACTTCATACCTTCAAGGAAGAAAGCAGTGTCTGGAGCACAGCACATCCTTTGGAAAGGCCCAGGGTCCCCACCCCACAGAAACTTCCCACACAGGGGAAGATTGACAACAAGGACCTTCCTCCAGAGCCAGCAAAGAAAGCCTTCCCCTGGAGCTGACACCCTGAATCTGGACTTTTAACCTACCAGACTGTGACAAAATAAAATTTCTTTCTTTAAAGCCACCCACTTGTGGTATTTCTGTTAAAGCAGTACTACAGGACTAAAACACAAAGGCATGAGGGAACTTTGGACTAGATAAAATTGTGTGTTCATATAAAAAAGAAAACACTCCAAAGATCAGACTATTCTGTCCTTATTAAAATCACATGCCTAAACTTACCTCAGGCCCTTTCTTCATGCATCTCTCCCTCAGCCTCTTCTGAGTCCCATTTCTGATGCTGGAGGTGAAGGCTGTCTAGTTTCTCCATCTCTTCTCTAAGACCACTTCTAAGATCCACATTCTTTCTCAGAAATTCCTTCACCATTTTAAGTCTCGTCAAGGTCTGCAAAATGGAAGCCATACACCTAAGATCATTTGCTAGTCAATTTGTAATTCAATGAAAAACTTATTAGCTCCAAGACCAGCTCCTGCTCATGCATCCACCAAAGCAGACAGAAACCTTGGCTATAGCCACCTGTCCAGTCAAGTGTTAAAAAAACAAAACAATCCTAGTTCTGGAACCCCTAGGGCATCTGCCTGTCTTCTTAAATTCAGAGAGTATATACTGTTGCTTTGAAAATTTCTGAGCTAGTACAAAAAAAGCTTCATTTTATTTTAAAAGTTTTACACAGACACATACAAGGATAATAAATACAAATGTACAAAGTTAAAAATGAACACAAGGGTACCAGGTGACAAGCCCTCTTTCCAACCCTGCCCCTATTAACCCAGTTCCTCTCCCCAGAGGCAGCCATGGACAGTTTGTGTTTCTTCCCTGTCTTAGGCTGGGTTTTCTAGGGAAGCAAAACCAGTAACACGTGTAGGTACAAGGAAAGATTTATAACAGATAGATAGATACAAATATAGGAAACAGCTCACGTAATCACAGAAGCTGAATGTCCCAAGCTCTGGCACAAGCCTCACATGGCCACGGAAGCTGAGGAACCCAAAGTCAGCAAGTCAGAGACCAGAGTTCTAGATCACTGGTTGTGTAGGTCAGTGGATCCCAAGCTGGTGGCGAGATGAAGTGACAGCGGCTGGCAAAACCAGGATCAGCAGGTCAGGGAGCAGGAGCAGGCAGAGGCTGGCGAACCCAGGATCAGCAGATCAGGGAGCAGGACTCTCAAGTGCCGACTGTAAGATCTGATGAGTCCAACAGCTGCTAGTTAAGTCCCAGAACCAGACGCTGGAACTAGAGAGCAGGAGCTCCTGGCCACGTGAGCGACCAGCAGCTGTAGTAAAAGGTCGCGAGATGAGAGCTGAGGGGCAGGGAGCCATCACAAACCCCACCCTGCCACTTAATACAGCAGCCAAATATGTAGTAGACAAGTTGACATAATCCTGACCGCCACATTCCCCTTGCTTAGATCCTGAAGATCTTTTCTAGATCAGATTATATAGAGTGGCCTCTTTTTTTTTTTTTTAATCACAGAATAGTATTACAGTCGTGGCTATTCCAGATGTTAACATATTATTTCAAATCTTCTGTTAAGGCAAACCATGCTGCAAAAACTAACTCGGCACATGTGTCATTTTGGCCAAGTGACAAGTCTCTTTGTAGGATCTGGTTTTAGAAGTGGAATGCAGTTTTCATGCTGATAGTTTTCCTGCTAAGTCCAATGGATTGAATAGAAACTCTGGTGGCATAGTGGTTAAGAGTTACAGCTGCTAACCAAAAGGTCAGCAGTTTGAATCTAAAAGGCATTCCTTGGAAACCCTATGCGGCAGTTCTACTCTGTTCTATAGGGTCACTGTGAGTCGTAATCTACTCTAGGGCAATGGGTTTGATTTTCTTGGTTTTATGGACTGAATTGTGTTCCCCCAAATTTATGTTGATGTGCTTACCCTTGTACCTGTGAATATTATCTTGCTTTGGGGAATAGAAGTTTTTCTTTTGTTATGTTAATGAGGGCACATCAGAGCCTGGTGGGCCATAACCCAATCACTTCTAAGTGTCTTATACAAAGAACAGAACAGGGACACAGAGGCGGATGCACCAGCAAGCTAAGGTACATCAAGGACTGCAGACAGCTGCCAGACACTCGCAGACAAAGGACCTTCCCGTCTTGGAAGCTGTTATCCTTGAGCCATCACAGGACCAGGCAGTGTTTTGTTCTATTGTACACTGGGTTGTAATACAGATGACTGAGACTGAAAAATTTTCCTCCCCTCCTTGCTGTTCCCGCACCTGCCTAACTCCCCTTCACAGCAGCTCTCGCCTGACAAGGACACTCTCCTTGGATAAGCCCGGCGCCTGCCTAACACTCCCCTTGCTCCCCTTCAAAGCCTTACACCTGCCTGATAAGATGCAGATGCTCCCCATCAAAGCCTCACACCCACCTAGCAGGATGCCCCCTCCTCAGAACCCCGCCCGCTCACTGTCTCAACCACGACATCCTCAAACTGCACTATATCTGCCCTCCCAAACCCGACTCGGGGCCATTTGTTGGAACCTGAGAAGGTCCTGTTGGCCCGCCGGCATAATAAACAGCTTCTTGTCTCTTCCTGGGTGTCACTCACTTCCTCTTTTCTATAACATTTTGGTTCCCTGACCAGGAAGCGAATAGACTGACCCCTTGCTGTCACCTGCCTCTCGGGACCTCTGCCGTTGGCCGGGGCAGACAGGCCAGGAAGGACAGGAGCCACTCGTTTTCCAGTTAACGAGGTCCCCCCTCCTCTCCGCCTCATACCCGCTGGAGAGGTTTCCAAGATGCAGGACCCTCAAAGGATCAGGTATCAGGCATCAGAAGACTTCAGTCCAGGTAAGGCCCCGGGGCCGCCGCAGCCCAGTCAGGACCGCCCTCTACAGGGCGAAAGGGAGCTTGATCACCTCCCGGCCTCTGTGCCTGAGTTCAGGATTCCCCCTCCGGGTGGAAGTCTCAGTCTGTGCTCCAGTTCAGGATTCCCCTTCGGATTCATAAGGCATAACGGTGTGAGCCAAGCCTCCTCCGCCCTGGGGTTTATACGGGGACACCTTAGCCAAGAGCCCACGTAAGTCCCTGTGAGGGGAACAGCCAGAAGGGCATCTGAGTGGTCCTCGGGACAAGTCGTTTGTCTCACTTGCGACACCATCAGCATGGGTGGGACATACAGCAAACCTACAGTCTTAGACTGCATGTTGAAAAATTTTGATAAGGGCTTCAAGGGAGAATTCTTCATAGTGATTGAAGAGCCAAGATTATGTACTATAGACAGTCTAAAGAAAGAGAGGACTCTTTATAGTTAACACCTCTGTAAATATCTTTTCTTACTGGAACCTAATCTGTTATTCTCTGACTGGTATGGGAGATTCTCTTCCTGAATCTTTTTTTTTTCTCTTCTTCCTAAATAGCTGCGGCTCCTTTAAGAGCTAGGGACGACTCTAACCCAGAGCCAAAACTTAAAGAGCCTGTTAATTGACCAGGGACGACTCTGGCTAGGAGTCAAAACCTGGGAAACCTGTTGAACCAGCTGCCACTGCGGAGAATTTAAAAGAACAGACTACCTATTCTCTTTCTGCTCTCAGTCTTGTGGGTTCTCACAGTGTCCTCCACCAGGTGTCTCTCCAGGAGGATACCTCTTTTCTGTGCTGTTTGGTATTAAGGGACGATTCTAATTCAGAGTCAAAACCTGAAGCTGTTTGGGAACCCTTTCTTTTCAAGTCTCTTAACAAGTGAAGTTTATGTACTATAAAGGGTTCTGAAAAAGGATTCTTTATAGATTTTTGGCAAGCAAAGGGTTATGGGTCGTAAAGAATTAAAACAGAGAAAACTCTTTGTGAAAGTAATTAAGAGCCTATTATGCCAATGAAGAGTTAAGGTTTCCACCACAGATTTAACAGTTTTCATAGATTTTATTCACAAGTCTTGTCCCTGGTTCCCAGTTATAGGTACACTAGAAAAGGAAGCCTGGGAACGTGTTGGTCATAACATACAAAAATTTACCATGACCAGGGGCCTAATGGCGTTCCTATAAACACCTTTTCTTATTGGAACTTAATACATTACTCCCTAACTGGTGCAGGAAATTCCTCTTCCGAGCCTTCTCTCCTAATATCTAAGACCGCTTTAAAAGAGATGGCTCCTTCTAAGGTCACACAGCAAGCTTATGCAGTGCAGCAAGCTTCAGACTCAGAGTTGGAGATTGAAAAACCTGTCAAGCCGCTGTTGCTGGCGAGCGCAGAGAATCAAAAAGAGCAGGCTATTCACTTGCCGGCAGATGCAGAGGATTTAAAGGAACAGACCACCCATTTTCTCTCTGTGCTCAGTCCACCCCCCCAAGGCTTCTGTGCCTGGTACGTTCGTTACCTAAGGACAATCAATACAACAATGGAATTCGTGAGAGTTTTACAACCTGAGCTCCCTCTCCTCTAAACTGTTATTCCAATGAACCATACTGTTACTGAATTGACTTACAAAAGTACTTCTTTACGTTTCACTCTTAACCTGCCATCAGAAAATTTCAAACGGCCTTTCTAGCGATATCAGTGGAAGGTCCTCCCCCAGGGGATGAAAAACAGTCCCATTCTTTGTCAGAAATTTATTGATGCTGTGATAGAGAATGTTAGAAAACAATTTCACTCTGTTTATCTCATTCATTATATGAATGACATTGTTAGCTCACCGTAATCGTCCTTTTTTTACAGAAGTGCTTAACGACACTCACTTCTGTCCTGAGAGCTAGAGGCTTGGTCATTACTCCACATAAAATTCAAACTCAGCCTTAATATCCTACTTAAGCCACATGTTAAATGACACCACAGTGACTCGTGTTCCCTTTATTTTAAGAACCACCCACCTAAAAACTTTAAATGACTTTCAAAAACTGCTTGGTGAGATCAACTGGCTACAGCCCTTAGAACTGAAATTAGCCACCACAAGGCTGGTCCGAGTGCAGCATGGGGCTTACAACTAATTAATCACAAGCAGTTACAGATTCCTTTGTCCCTTCTCCTTCAATCTCCAAGAAAATAGCCTTCAGACTAGGGAACAGAAACTACATTTTATATATTCACAACATACTTTCTTGCTCCTTGTCTCTGTGAAAGTGTAAGCTTGACAGACTAGTTTCATTACCTGAGAAATTTTCTCTTAGGTTTTAAACTTTGCCTAATATAAACAACCTGACTAGAGTTTCTTGTGACTATTTTATGACAAAGGCAAAGATTGGCAAGAAAAGACATAAAATAAAACTGTGGAGACTTCTAAAAAAATGAGGGCGTTAGAGAAGAGACAGGCCTAAAACGATTAGAGGACCAAGCAAAACTAGAAAACAAAATCAGAACTTATGAGTCTTTGTTCTCCTAATCTCCGTGATTGACCACCCCCTGAACAGCCAGGACTTTAAACAGTCCGGCCCCCACTCACAGTTTAAGATTTGACTTTGAGACAAGAACTCAAGAGGGGAATGTTAAAATGAGACATAAATTACAAACATAACCATGATTTTAAACTGTACTTTCTAAAAAAATGGTATACATGCCACAGGGAAGAGTGAGATGGGCGGTCAACACCCAGGCCTGATAAAGACAACCTGACCCAGACAGCTAGGTAAGAAAGTCCTTAAACTGGTTTTAGAAAATGCAGTTTTCAGAGGTCCTGATCTTACAGTCCACCGAAACTAAATTTGTCTCAAAGACTCTTGCCTGGCTAAGATGACTGTATGTATCATAAGAGACAAATGATTCCTAAGGCTCAGTGTCTCTGGCAAAACAGATCCCTGGAGTGCTTACACCTGCCTTCATTGTCTTGTAATCCTGCCTCGATAGCCACTCTCAGTGAAAGGAAAGCCAAGAGCCCCGAAAGCCTCTCTGTCTTACAATGGATTCTAAAAGGCCATGCCCTGAACCATCAAAATGCCACAGTCCTTGTCTCCAATTTCAGTTGACTAGGGAACAAGCTCGTTCTATTGTAAGAAATTACAGTATTCGCCCCACTCAACAGTCCTTCTTACCAATGGGAATCAACCCACGGGGTTTAAAGGCTGGACAATTATGGCAAATGAACATTACTTACATACCTTCCTTTGGAAAACTCTGTTATGTCCATGCATGCATTAACACTTATTCTCATTTAATTATGGCCTCAGCCCACATGGGAAAAGCTTGCAAGGATGTAATTTGACACCTCTTTTACTGTTTTACAAATTGCCAGATTCCCTCACATCTTAAAACAGACAATGCTCCGGTTTATACTTCTAAAAGCTTTCACGAATTTTACAACACCTTTAAAATTATAAACACAGCTTACCATATCATTTAATAAAATATACCCTCTTGTTATCAATCACTTGCTATTATTAACCAAGCCACAGAGGCAGAAATTGTGTTTTCACAGGATGCTGACTCCCCTATCTGAATTCTTGAGGGGTTAATTCGACTCGCAGACGAAACCTAACACTGCTCTCTCTGAGAAATCTCCCCAGCAACAATGAAGTCACCACCGAAGCGTCGTGTGATTGGTGCCCACCAACTCCTCCATCTCTTCCTTCTTATTAACCCTTTTCAAATACTACAGCTCCTCCCAAGACTTCTCTCATCCAGTTAGCTCATTACCATACAATCGCCGACAAGCTCATCGTACCTGATTCCCGCAGTGTAAAGCGGGTACTACAACATCACCAACTTAAATGACACAAGGGGCTATGTTGCCAATGGCCGAGATGGAAAGAACTCTGGACTCGGACATAAAACTAACCCAATCTCTCCTGAATAAAACAGTTACCACTCGTGTAACAGGGACCAACGTAATACTTAAAGGGAATTCAAGTGAGAAAAATATGAACATCACTTAAAAAAAGTGACTGTCACACAGGGCAATGAAACCTGCCAATGTAACCTGTTTTAACATAATATCCTTTAACTGTAATTTTGCTAATTGTGTGGGCCCCCTTGGGGAAGGGGAACTTATGATTGTTCTACAACATCCTCCCTTTGTGGTACTGCCTGTAAACTTGTCGGGACAGAGGGCTACAAGTGATGGAAAGACTGCAAGAGTTGATTAGGCCTAAGCGGACTGTAGGATTAGTTATTATGGGAATAACTACACTTGTATCTGCTATAATCGCCATGGCCATTATTCAGTGTACAGACTGCTCAATTTACAGATAATGTGATTTATAATATGTCACAACTTATGAGTACTCAGGAAATAATTGATCTAAAAGCAGAACAAAAGTTAGAGTTACTATTTGTCATGCTTTGAATTGTGTCCCCCCCAAAATGTGTGCAGCCACGTGGCTGGGACATGGTTCCCAGTATCTTGGGACTGTCCTCCATTGTGTGGTTTTGCTAAGCTGTATGTTAAAGGATTAGGGTGGGGCTGTGAATTCCTGCTATGGGGGAAGTTTCCCTGGAGTATGGCTTGCCCCACCCTTAATGCTTTTAGCTTGCAAGGAATAAAAGGAAAAAGAACCAAGGACAATTGGAGAACCTCGCTACCATCAAGCAAGCAGCACGGGGAGCAGAGCGTGTCGTTCAGACCAGAGGTTCTTGCGTTAGGACGCTCCCTGGACAATGACTGATGCAATACCGGACTTTCCTCCAGAGCCGTCAAGGGGAAAGTCTTTCCCTGGAGCGGACACCCTGAATATGGACTTGTAACCTACCGGACTGTGTAAGAATAAATCTTTCTTTGTTAAAGCCATCCACTCTGTGGTATTTCTGTTAGAGCAGCCCTAGCTGACTAAAACACTATTTGAAACTGTAGAAGTAACAGGAAGTCTGGTCCAAACTTTACAACACCAAGCCAAGCTGGCTTGTCATGCTAAATTTACCTGGATTTGTGTAACTAACAAAACTTACAATATAAACACAGATCCATGGGAAAGAATTAAACAACATCTAGAAGGTATGTGGAAACATACTAATGAAACTCTAAACCTAGCACAATTACACTCAGAAATTCTGGCACTAAGTCATGCCCATTTACCCTTTAATGCTTCTGCAACAGCTAAAAATCTTCTGAATAACCTTACAAACATGTTTTCTGGGCCTCTTGACCAAATCTGGCACTTATTGATCCCCATGATCACAATTGGGGAAATTGTCCTCTTGATAATACTCTGCATACCTGTCTGCTTAAACTAGTTTGCAAAAGTCTGCAACAGTTATTAATAGATGTACACCATCTTAAACTACAGACTTGGCGAAAGCCCTCCACCTTCACCTTCTAACCCTCTGCGGTAGTCAATGACCGGTGAGACACTTAGCTGAACTATCTCAACCTAAGACAGGACCCAATCATAAAGAGATTGGACTCCGATGACAGGTAAGAGAGTCAGTAAGTGTGACCTAAGCCAGGCATGCAGATAGGACAGCTACAAGCTGGCTGACTTTATAATAAAAAGATGAAATATAGAGAGCCAACCCTAGGACTTTACAGCCCCCTCAGTTTATGGAATTATATTGGGAAAATCTGGCCAGGAATTTCTAGGGAAAAGAGCTTGGAGGAATAGATTTCAATACAACATGCCTGAAAACACTGAGGCCTGCCCAGCCTCACTGACTTGACAGGCTTTCCAAGGAATTCTCCACACAGCCATTAAAACTACGCAAACATTTCACTCCATACAGCAGAAAGATAGATCAACTTCCAAGTCCATTATAATTGGTATGACAAATGAATTATCACTAAAGAAACATCTTTCTTAGAACAGCTGGGCTGGATTAGGAGATGGCAGACACTTACTCTGCTCAGGAGGAGATAAATAAAAAGCTATCAGAGGTACTCAATGCGGACATGGACCAAGTTGCTGACACACTTCTTATACTTCAGAATTAAATAAACTCCCTGACAGCAGTCACTTTACAAAACAGACGATCGTTAGACTTATTACTGGCAGAGAAGGGCCGGACCTGTATGGCACTAGGTGAAGAATGTTGTTATTTTATAAATGCTTCTAACATTGTCACATCTAAGGTTACAGAGCTCAAAAGCCGAATCGAACAGAGACGACGCAAACTTACCCAGTCTGGATGGGGACTCATGTCAAACTGGGCCACCTGGCTGGCCCCTCTGTGGGGGCCGTGCGTCTTCGGATTCACAGTCCTGACCTTCGGACCCTGCCTCCTGCGCCATCTGCGAGACCGACTAGACCAGAACTTACTCAACAAAACCATTTCCAGAGTCCTGACCCTCTGAACTTATCAACAACTTCCCCAAGCCAATGTTGAAGAGTTGTGATACCCACCCTTATCAAAGGGAGGTATTAAAGGGGGGAATAATATAGATGACTGAGACTGAAAAATTCTCCTCCCCTCCTTGCTGTTCCCGCACCCGCCTAACTCCCCTTCACAGCAGCTCTCGCCTGACAAGGACACGCTCCTTGGATAAGCCCAGCGCCTGCTTAACACTTCCCTTGCTCCCCTTCAAAGCCTTACACCTGTCTGATAAGATGCAGATGCTCCCCATCAAAGCCTCACACCCGCCTAGCAGGATGCCTCCTCCTCAGAACCCGGCCCGCTCACCCCATTTATCTCAACCACGACATCCTCAAACTGCACTATATCTACCCTCCCGAACCCGACTCGGGGCCATTTGTTGGAACCTGAGAAGGTCCCGTTGGCCCGCTGGCATAATAAACAGCTTCTTGCCTCTTCCTGGGTGTCATTCACTTCCTCTTTTCTAAAATAACAATTCCTCTGAGTCAGAACCAACTTGACAACACCTAAGGACAAAAACAATATAGCTCCGGAGGAATGAACTTCATGGAAGTTAAAGTTTCGGCTTGGCTAGGGTGAAATGAGTGAATGGTGGCTGGTAGTAAAATTACCCAGTTTAACTTGGTAATGCCCAAGAAGTTATATATCTAGATGTTGTTAGTTGCAGTCAATTCAACTCCAATTCATGGTGACCTTGTGTATAACAGAAAAAAACACTGCCACAGCTGGCCCCATTGCTCAGCTTGTTGTTCTCTGTGTCTGAAGGGTCTTCCTCCAGATATGCCAAGGGCTGATTCTCCCACCTTTCAGGTATCACTAAGTCATATCATCCCAGTGAGGCCACGCTGACTACCCTACACCACCTGCTACTTGCCCCCACTCTGCCACTCCTGACCACCTCCACTCTGCTCTACACTGCAGCTCTCCTTTTAACCATATGATTTAATTTCTGTGCTCACTGGCTACTGCCTGTCTCCACCTGCAAGGATCTGTCTGCTTCCATCACTGATGTACATCAAGCTTCAAGAACTGTGCCCAGCACATAGCAAGCACTTTATAACTCTTTCTGGGCTAGTAACAGATGAAGTGTCCCGTACTGCCTCTAGTACACACTGTCACTGTGCCACAGAGTTCTGTGAAGGATGTTCCCTTACCAGGGCTTAAGAAAGCAGTAACAACTATGAAGAATGTAAAAATTAATGTTTTTTAGGCAGTCACTGCCCTCAATGTCCTTCAGCTGGATGTTCAAGCCCCAAGATTCTAAGAGAACATCAAGGGCTAGCAGACACTGTGAAAGGCTACTGAGCAGAAGTTGGGTTTTGTTGCGGATGGGCACATACGCCACATGATATGCTTGGGTGCCTGAGCAGCTGCTGTGCCAGTGTGGCTTCAGAGCAAAAAGTCTTTTACAATCAGCTACTCATGCAGAGTGTATCTTAATAAATTTTGTTTAAGTAACTGTACATATACCACTAAGGGTCACCAAACTAACAGAAAAGAATGGAAGTGATGAATTCTCCGTCATGCAATCTACCCTTCCTTTGTTCCACAGTGTTTGCTGGTACTGCCACTGCCACCCCAAATTACCTCCATTAACACTTTTCTCTACTTAGCCTTCCAATCCTGCCCCTACTGCTTTGATAAAATCAGAAACAGACCTTGTTAAATATTCATGGAAAAACTCTCATGGCCATAATACAAATGCCATATTTCTTGATTCCTAGATGTACATTTTTCCCTGTATTGTAACATCTGTGTTGACAGCATCTTACAGTTAACTGACATTTCCCCTAGCCTTCTTAGAAGTCACTGAACTAATGGTATGTCTTGCCATTGACAGCATTGAACTTTGATCTTAATGAATCCTCTGACTTTGGAGATTAGCCCTACAGAACATGGATTGTATATGGAACTGAACATTCAAAAGAAGTCTAGCTCTACACCATGGAAAGCCAACTTGGTGTCTTGGAAATGCATGCCAATCCACCCTAACTTACATTTGATCAACTGAAATACTAAGAGAAAGGCCATATTCTACAGAACAGAAAGCACAAAACACAACAATTTGTCAGCTCCATCCAAAGTTGCGGTGACCCGAAGGACAAGCTGATTAACTCCAATTTTGTCTCTGTAAAACAGAGATAATTAGAGTTCAAAACTTATACTTAAGGTGTAGGACCAGAGTGGAGAGACCTCCAGGCCAGCTGCATAGCCTTGCATCCATCAGGGCCTGTTCCTTCAGGCCACTGCCTCACATGAAAAGCATGGGGTATAATCAGACGACTGTGAGACTCCCCACCAGCTCTCAACTATGCAGGTTCCCGGCTTCAGTGTGTCGCAGCTGTTAGAATTTGCTCTTTACCACACAAACCTCAAGAAAGGAGACAGAGCTACTGAATAGTTAAGGGTAGTCAGACTGACCTAGATTGTCTTCTCTCACTCTACTCTGCTCTAAAAGAGGTAACAGGAAGAAAACTGGGGCTGGTTCTAATGTCATTTTCAAATAAAGCAAGATGGAACACATGGCTTTAGAAAATGGAAGACTTAACAAACAGCCCACACTCTTACTTGCCATTTTAAATGCCCTTGCTGTGCCGGGGCAGGTGCACCCAAACACCGAGGTCCACAGTTCCTGTGCCAAAGGAGTTCTCCAAGCCGAATAAGGTACTGAAGATGGTTAGAACAGTTATACAGGCAGATCTACCAGTAAGGAGCATGGCTTATGAAGGGCATACCCATTTCACACTAAATGAAGACTCCTGTATTCAGTGAGGTAACCAGCAAAACTACTTTCCTAGGACAAGGAGGTATGGACAGGTGAAATGACTTTCCAAGATCTGTTGGTAATCTAGATTCAGAATCTAGCCAGTGTTGGACTGTTTCTGAACCTTCCAATTCCACTACTGTTATCTTTTACACCTTGCATTTAATAAATAAAGGGAATTCATTCTTTCTGTACTCCCCATCAGGAGTTAAGACCATCAAGTCTCCCTTGTCCTTAAGCTAGACTTCTTGATGATTCTTTAGCCCCCCTTTTCTCCATCCTCCCCCAGCCCCATCTCATGCCCCAAGGATTCTAATCCCTCACTAAGATCAAAGTGCTCTGCTTAGAAAAACCTCCAGAATCTGGCTCCTCACCTCCAGCCTTGAGTTCATAACCTCTTCCTCCCACCCTCACATAACTGTAAGGCCTTGCCTACTCCCTTGTCTTGATCTACCTCAGTCCAACTACCACCTGCCATAAGAGTTAACTTTCTAAAAAGCGTATCTGATCATCTCACACTCTCGTTTCACCCACTGCTTTTGGGGATTAAAAAATACTTGGCATAGAATAGGAAATCCTTCAAAATACGGCTACTTCACCACACTCACAACTGTGTCTCCTATGCCCGTTTTGTCATTCCCCAAGCCCAAACTATTCCTTTAGGCCTTTGCAAGTGCTGCTCCTTCTGCCAACGGCACTGTTCATCTTCCTTTGCCAAACTCTTATTTGATTTTTAAGTCCTAGCTCAACAGCATGCTGTCAGCAAAGGCCTTTCTGCAAGTCCCTTGACCTGCACTTTGTTTCAAATTCTTTGTTCTGAGCTGGTCAGCCCTTATCGTGCTTCCACTTTGTGGCACACAGCATCGCTGAACGTATCTGCTAAAATGTAACACTACTCTGTGGGGAAACAGTAACTACTGATGGAAATTATTTGACTTATAAAGTCAGAAACATAGTAAGTGGCTATGTTACTATAAACTACTCTTTCTCCCTAGCACCTTTCTTTGGGGTTGTAATACTTCTTTTTTTTCTTACCTCTTCACTCAACACATTTTGCTCTTCTGCTTGAAGATAAAACTCTTGAAGTTTTTCTTTCAATAATGCCATTTCTATTTCATGTATCTGGCTCTCACTCAGGGAAATTCCTGCTTCACCTTCATACCCATCTGGCTCATCTTCCTCAGGGATATGAACAGCCCAGTCAGATGTCAACAGCTGTTAAATTATCAGATATATGAGTTACTTTAATGGAGGAGTCCAATATACTACTCCAAGAATTTAGAATGAAACATCATTAAGCGGATCCATTTAATACCATCCTGTGATCACTTCTCAGCCTGGCAAAATTCCAGATTTCATATCAATAAGGTGGGTATGTTTTTTCTCCTACTGATACCCTAAAATTTAGTGTAGATCCAATAAACTTCAAATGCTAAATGAATCACTGCATTTTTTTCCCCTCTTTAATCCTGTTGGTGGTCATGACTGTTAAACATGATTTTTACCTGCTCTATTCTGGAGTATACTTCCACAATCTCTGGGATATTCTTGAATTCACTGAGAAAATTTTGGATCTTCATCTGAAAATTTCGAAGCCACCCAGAAGATACTTTCATCTCTGAAGAGTGCATGATCTCATTCCGACACTTAATCACCTATTGAAAAACAAAAGGCACAAAAGGCTTCCAAGTCAAACAATGGTATAGACTAAGATTTTGTGGTTCTACAGAAACATTTCAGAAAGGCTTTGTTAACTACAGAATGCACGAGTGTGGTCCCCAGAGAACTGCTGGAACTTTCTTGGGATCATCTTACGTGTACCTGTACGAACTCAAAAAAATCAACTCACAGCAACCCTAAAGGACAGAGCATAACGTCACTACAGGATTTCTAACGCTGTTATCTTTACAGAAGCATACTGCCACATCTTTCCCCTGCAAAGCTCCTGGTGAGTTCAAACTGCTTACCTTTCAGTTTGCAGCCGAGTGCTTTAACCACTATACCACCAGAACTCCTTGTACTTGTAACAGGTTTGAGGATCCCGGCCCACAAGTCAGATTCATAATTAACTTCATCTTGTCCTGAAGGCACATATACCAAGAAGTGAAGTCCTCCTTGGACCTCTAACTGAAATGTCTTCAAGGTTGTTCAAGATACACAGTAAGGAGAGGTGGCAGGACTAGGAGATCTGAAGAGTGGGTGTCCTACCTGAAGTGTTGTCAGACCTCCTGATTTTTCAAGTAGCTGAAAATTCAGGTTTTTATAACAACTCAAAATTAAAGACAAAATTGGGCATGACAGATAAAACGTAACTGTGAGCCAGATTTTGGGCACATGATTCCAGGAGTAAAGAGGACGACTGGCCAACAGAGACACAGTATTTTCCCCCTTCCTGACCTCTGATGCAAACTTCTATGACATCCATAAGCTCTTGAGATAATCACCTTGCTGCCTCTAGTACACTGAAGGCATGAGAGGGGGTTCGAACCCTTGCTGCTTGAATAACAGAATCGGAGTTGGACATATACACACACCTATACCTATCCCTAGCTCCTTGAAATCTTGTGACCAGCTTGCTATCACTTGCACATATCCCTAATCCCTTAGCCTACAACCTGTCAAAAGAGCAAAGAGTATTGGCTCTTGGTATACCCACCGGCTGAAGCAGCAATGCAAAAATATTGGTGCTTCCAGGAAGGTAGGCCAAAGGAATTTTTTTGATGAGAAAATCATAATGAAAAAAAAAATCAACTTTTGCTAAAATTTAAAACAAATGGTGCCACTGAACCACATTAGTATATAATTCACCTAAAAACCTCTACAGTTAAAAGACATCAAAGGAGCTATTCAACTACTGTGACAGCTCTTTGCTTCTGCTGATGTCATAAAGGATTCTCAGTCCTTTTGGTGGCTGGCAAACTCACAGCCAACCCGTCGAGTTGACAGAATGACACACTGCGCCGTTTTTTTTCTTTTTAATTAGGAAAATTACCTTGGCTTCTGTTTGTGGCAGGACAGAGAAAAGAAACTGGAGATTCCTATATTTTCTTGGCAAACGACACAATAACAAGTTGCCAGGAAACTGCAATTAGGGAGAACTAAAGGGCTCGTCTCTTGATTGCACTCGCACGGAGGTCCTTGGACACTGCTCTATTCACCTGTTCAGAGATGCCAACCTCAAACCAGAGTTTCACTTCCTTTGTGCACCACTCTTCTGGGGAGATACTGTGTACTATTTCTTCACAGCTGGCTTAGAATCACAGAGTATGTGTGTCACTGCCAGTCTTCAATTCCTACCAGACTGACTCTCAAAAAACTACTGCTATCAAGTCAATCCCAACTCCTGGTGACCCCATGTGTGTAAGAGTAGAACTGTGCTCCACAGGGTTTTCAGCAGCTGTGGTCTCTTGGGAGCAAATCACCAGGCCTTTCGTCCAAGGTGCCTCTGGGAGGCCTAGAACCTCCAACTTTTAGGTTAGCAGCTGAACACTTAATTGTTCATAACCCCCACCCCAGGCCTGACGCTCATTAGGCAATTTTACATCAGGCAGCTCTTACCTCCGTGACTTTCTTTCGATCAACTATGAAGTGATCACAGGAGTTGATGAGACTTAAAAGAGCGGCGGCATCACACTCCTCAGGTCCTCTTTTGTCTGCCAGTCCTCGAGGCATGAAAGCCTGTAACATGGGCAAGCACAAGGGGCCCCTGAGCCTCCGTCAACTCTAACAGCTGATGGGGCAACTGTTATTTGCCTATCCTCCCCCCCAAAAGGCTGAGATTCCCTTATTCACTGGGGCTTTCAAGTTAGCGCTTTGTGTGCCCCAAATCGGAGTGGAGAAACGTCACAGCTAAGCCTTGCCAAAGGGGACAACCACAGGGTTGTGGATCACGCTGGGCCTCATCGGCTCTGCAAGTTTGCAGTTTATTCTAAGGACATGGGGAGCCCTGGTGGCCTCGGGGTTAAGAGCTCATTCCTTAACTAAAAGGTCAGCAGCTGGAATCCAGCAGACCCTCCTTTGAAACACCTCGGGGCAGTTCTAGTCTCTCCTGTAAGAATTACTACGAGTGGCAATCAACTTGCTGGCAATGGGTTTTTCAATAAGGACATCAGGAAGCCAGTGAAGGGATTTTAGGCAAAGGAATAAAATGATCTCATTTCCATTTGAAGTAACACAAGCAGAGAACCAACTGGAGGGGCCCAGTGCAGCAGCAGGAGGCTAGGCAGGAGAGGGTGGCGCTGTGATTGGAGACACAGATACAAAGCAAGGGGTCTGTGAGAGGGAAGAAGATGCAACAAGAATGATTCTAGGTAGTTTGGTGACTGAGAATGGGGCAAGCTTGGGAGGGGGAAAAGATGACAAGCCCTGCTTTAGAAACAAAGTGCCTGGGAGACAAGGAAACAGAAGTGTCAAGGAAGTAGCTGGAGCTCAGAAGACAGGTTACAAATCCTGGGGCCCCTAGCATTAAAGGTGCAAACCCTGGTGGCATGTAGTGGTTAAGTGCTACAGATGCTAACCAAAACGCTGGCAGTTCAAATCCACCAGGCTACTCTTTGGAAACTCTATGGGGCCTTCCTATGCTGTCCCATAGGGTCACCATGAGTCGGAATCGACTCGTTGGCAGTGGGTTTGTTTTTGTGCATTAAAGGTAGTATGTAAGTTCAGAGGCCTGAGCAAAATTACACCAGGGACAGGAGGCCAACACTCAGAGGTCAGGCACAGGTGGGGCAGCAGGAAAGAGGCTGAGGAGTAGGAGCAGGAAGGTAGGAGAAAAACCAGAAGACAATGAGGTCACAAAGCCAGGAGTGTTTCAAGAGCAAAAAGTAGCCAACAGTGCTGAATATCTCTGAGAGGTGCAAAAGATGAGGCCAGAGAACTGAAGGTCATGTGTAACTTTGACAAGAGCAGTGGAATGGTATGAACAGAAGCCAGGGTGGAGTGGGAAGAACAGCAAATAGGAGCAGAGGGAAAGAGCAGCTGTGCTGGGGATGTGCACAGAAGGTAGACAGAGAAACAGGAAGACAGCTAGAAGAAGGAGCCTAAGGGAGGCTTTTCTTTCCTTCTTTTTTCAAATATTTATTCAAGTGTTGTCATTAGGTGCCATCATGATGGTTGCGACTTATAGTGACCCTAACTACAACAGAGTGAAACGCTGCCCTGTCCTGTGCCATCCTCACATTGTTATGCTTGAGCCCTTTGTTGCAGCTCATCTCACTTACTATCTTCCTCCTTTTCACTGACCCAAGCATGACATCCTTCTCCAGGCACTGACTCCTGATAACATGCCCAAAGTACAGGAGACAATATCTTGCTATCCTAGTTTCTAAGGGGCATCCTGGTTGTACTTCTTCCTAAACAGATTTGTTTGTTCCTCTGGCAGTGCATGTTATATTCGATATCCTTTAAAGGTAGTAGTTCTTCTTCGGTCTTCTTTGTTCATTGCCTAGCTTTCACATGTTTATGAGATGACTGAAAATACCATGGCTTGGGTCAGGTGCACCTTAGTCCTCAAAGTGACACCTTTGCTTTTTAATGCTTCCAAGAGGTCTTTTGCAGACTTTTTAAAGCTTTGTTGTGACACAATTCACATACCATACAACTTACGTATTTAAGGTACATAATTCAGTGCTTTTCAGAGTATGTATCCATTATCACAGTCAATTTTTGGACATTTTCATTACTTCCAAAATAAACCCCTATACCCTTTACCTGTCACACCTCTATCCTCTTTCTACCCACCCACCGCCCCTGAGTCTGACAACCACTTACTTGTTTTTCATAGAAATGGAATCATGCATGGGGCCTTCTGTGTCTGGGTTCTTTCACTTAGTAGATATTGTAAAAGCTCACCCACACTGTAGCATATACCAGTATTTTATTCATTTTTCATGGCTGAATAACATTTCATTGTATGACTACATCTCATTTCATTTACCCATTCATTAGCTGATGGACATTTGGACTGTTTCTGCTTTTTGGTTATTACGAATAGCGCTGTTATGAACATTTGTGTGCAAGTTTTTGTGTGGACACATTACGATTTTGCTTGAGTAACAGACCTAGGAGTGGGATTGCTGAGTCACATGGCAACTCTATGCTTAATCTTTTCTTACTTTTTAAAAATGAAATAAATCCAATCAATACTATAGCTATTTGTATGGCAATGCAAATAAACTAGGAGTGAGGAAGAGCGGCTAACTGAAGACTCAAAGTCCTGGGGCAGGTGGGAGAGGACAGGATCCACCATACCACTGGGAGAGACAGGCTGATGAAAAAAGATAACCTTTCTCTCTGTAGCAGAAGATGGTGCACAGAGAGAAGGTTGGGAGGTTTGGTGAAAAGAGGGGAAGTGTGTCTGGGGCACCCATCAACTCCAGGAAGCATGATCACAACCACACAGCTGGGAGCAACAATGGAAGAATGGGAGGGGGAGGGAGAGGAGGACGGAAAGGTAGGAACAGAGCCTACTAGAGAGACCTGGCCCGAATGCTGGGGCTCCTGGACCACAGCTGAAAGTGAGATCAGTCAGCTCCCTTGGGAGAGTCTTCCAACAAGCAGAAGATGACAGTGTCACTAGAGCTGGAGATGCGTCAGGCAAGTTCAGAAAAAGGCGAGAAGAAGCTGAGATAACTGCAAGGGACAGATTTTAATGATGGACTGTGGAATCTACGCTGGCTACAGAGCCAAGGGAAAATGAGAAGACAGAAGCTGCTGGATACTGAGAAAGCAGTGAGTGCCTCAAAGAGGTGTAAAGAGAATGGGAGCAGGGAGTGGGGCTGTGGCTTTGACTAAATGTGCCAAAGGAGAGACTTTCTGTGATGACAAAGTTCAGGCTGTGAACATGCAGGGAAGCTGAGGTGAAATGGACTAGAGGATGTCAGAACAAGTTGCCCAGGAACAGAGAGGATGGGGTTGGGGAAGGAATATAAATACATGGGAGAACTGAAAGTTCTGCAGGTGACAGCAATGAGGAGGTGAGGAATGGTAATAGTAAAGGATAGTTTTTCCCCTTTTCTAAGTAAAAGTAAAAATTTTTAAGTATGGTGACAATGAAAATGGGGATGAGTGTGTGCGTGCAGTGGTACAAGGTCCCGACATGCGAATGTCTGGGCACCGACACAGTCCAACTCCCTGGTTTTTGAGGTTAGGAAACAGAGGCTGGCCCTGTGTCACACCACAGCAGCTGAACCGGAATTCTGATCGCCGCTTTCCCAGGTGCTGAGCCTGTGTCTGCTACTAACTCACATGTAGACTGACTCCAATAGATAAATTGTGTGAGGAAGCCACTTGTGACTGATCCCTACCCTCTCCCACTGGGCTTCCGCCAAACATCAAGTCAAAAACTTTCCTCAACAGGCCCAGCAAAATCTGAACACAGGTCTGTCTCTTAACTGGCTGCCTAGTCCATCCCTGCCTCTCTGGAGTTTTATGCCTTAGTTGGGCACTTAAGGTCCTACCTATTCCGGTCCTACCTATTTCAGCCTTAACCTCCCTTGTCTTCACCCGCCATTCTTATGGCACTCTATATACCGGCCAAAACGAGCTACTGACTCTTCAAACACACCATCGAGTTTTCTCCCTTTCTGCCTATGCTCGTATGCTAGCTCTACATCTCACCGCAGTCTCTCTTGTTAAAACACTTCCTGTACCTCGAATGCCTTCAGCTAACAGACAAATCAAATCCCATGGTGGGCTGGGTCCAATATAACTCTGAAATACCTACACACTGGAAATGAAAAAATTTAAAAACCTTGTGAGTCAAACAAAATCTGCAGTCTCCCTGGCCTTGCACATCTCTTTGTGAGACTCCAGCTTCAACACCTCACTAACGCTCCCCGGCACCAGGTTACCCGCCGCCGCCTCCTCCTCCTTCCCTTCCCTTCCCTCCCCAGGTCCTTGCTTACCTTGGCCACCTCCCAGGCATCGATGGGCCAGAGGCCCGGCCGGCAGTTTCCCCAGTGGACGTCTCCATTTCTGTTAGTGTGATGGCTCAAAATCTCCCTTTTCCACTCTGCACACACCTGACACTGAGGCTGAAACTACAGGGGGCAGTGGTGAGGAAGGACCGGGGACAGAGGAAGAGGCAGTATCTGGGGCCTCTGAACCCCGCCGTTGCGGGCGGCCCTGCCCCGCAGAGGGACCCGAGAGCTGAGTTCGGGGCAGGAATGGGGGTGTGCAGGTCCTGGGCCAGGTGCTCACCTGGCGGGCGCGCGGGCTGCACCGCGAGCCACCACGGCAGGAGGCACTAGGGCCCAGGCCGGGAGCCGCGGCGAGCAAGCCGCGGTGAAAGGCGAGCATCTCACGGCGTACGAAGCCTTGCAGGCAGCCACGCAGCAACAGCAAGCAGTGGCCCGCCTTCACCCAATTCTTGTACTCAGCACAGTTGAGGCGCACAGCCAGCTCGGAGAGAACCATGTCCAGTAAACCGCCCCGGAAGCCGCGGGGTCAGGCCGGCGGCAGTGCGCAGGCGCGGGGGCCTGGGGGCGGTGTTTCTGCGGCGGCGCGGCCCCGCCTGGAGGGCGCTCTAAAGTGTAGCTACGTGGGCGAAGGAGTGGCCGAGAAAGCTGTCTTTTGCCACAGACGTCGGGTCCGGGGACGAAGTGATTTGGCTTTCTGGGCACGTCAGTGTGTCCCCCAGTCTTAGATGACAACCGTCGTGTAACTACTGAGTAACTACCGTCTACCTGAAACCCTTATGCTTTTATCTCTGTCTCCCAAACTAAGACGCCGCCAGTTCCCAATTCGGCACCCTCTCCTTATACGAGGCTCCTGTTTTCTTTGTTCTAAGAGATGTAGAAGTTCAGAGCATATATACTGAATTACTTATGTACCATGCATTACACGTTCTAGAGATTTGGGTTAACTGGTTTCTTAAACTTCACAGATTAGGTGTGTAAAGTTGGGGCATTATTAGTGAGACGTCATGACAGGCTGCTCGAACCGTCTATTTACTAAAGGCGGCGGCAGTGTAGTTCCAACACTTCCGCCATCCTCGTAGCGGGGGCAAACAGGTTAACACCATCACACAATTCTGGAGGGCTGAATGGCCGCGAGTCAGGCAGACAAGGGGCTTCTCTCACTAAGGTGCGGAAGCACGGACTAAAGGTTAAATGATAATTACTTAATACCGAGGTTATATGATAATTAGTGCTTCTCGTCTTAGGAGAGGTGCAAAGTTCCAGTAGGTGCCACAGGGGTAATAAAAAGCAATGAATTGTCAACTCCAACTCATGAGGCCGTTTCAGTTTAGTTGCTTTTAGTGAGCCTCTTGAACTTGGAAAACATGTTAGGGTGTAGAGTCAAAAGGCTCTGAGGGAAGAGTCTGGAGGGCTTGCCCTTCCCTGACGGCTTGGTCCACACACAGTAGAGCCGCACAGTGGGTAAGGACACCAGTTATGGACTCACACCTTGTTAGCTCTGTTTGATCTTAAATCCGAAGATGTTTTCTCTGCCTCTGCTTGATTTAAAGCAATTAACTTCCTTTACTTCTCTGTGCCTCAGTTTATTCATCTGTTAAAAGGGAGGATATTAATGCCTAGCTCATAGGGTGGTTGTGAGGATTAAATGAATACACAACTGAGGTACTTTGAACAGTGCGTGGCATAGTAATCACTCAGTAAATATTAGCTATTATTTTCTGTTGACCTAAATATAACCAATCAGTTATATTACAGAGCTAAGTATATTGACAAATCGCTGGCCACTTGGAAGTCGAGGCAATTTACAGAAAATTGTGAGCAAGTACTACAGATAGTGATACTTGTGCAGTTGTGCAGCACAGTGCTGACTGGCCTCAGCTTATTCCTTAATAACTTCAGTATGAAATCTAAGTAAACTTCAAAGCATTCCTTTAGACATATTGTACATTCCCATAAAACAAAATGAAGACTCCACAAGAAACAAGGTACTCTAAATTTTTTCCTTTCTATCCTTTAAATTCTTTGAAGTTCTCTTAGGATTTTCTGTATGCTGATTTTATACCAAGAACACCTGAATGATAAATAATAAAGTAAAATGTAACAGGTATTTTTTGTTAGATAAAAAAATCATGGAAGGAAGGAATTTCTGAATGTTGAAATTGATCAGAATTCAGAACAGCAGAATTATACATGAAGTTATCAAATTAACCATGGTCCAAAGAAGGACTGTTAGTATCCTGTGGCCAAACAGGTTACTGTGTTAACGGCAACACAGTAAATAGTAGACACGTAAATACAAAATTATGTATATTTTATTTTATCCTTGCACTTAGCTCACGTAGAATTTTCAAAGAGAAAGTTCAGCCTGTTTTTAATGACCTCCAGTTGATACATTGTCACCTTCTTCCTCTCTGTTAATTCTGAAAGTGTTTCTATAGAATCTGAAACAGCATTTAAACAGATGGGACAAAAAGATGGCAAATCAATCTCCCCTTTCAAGGTTCAACTAATACTAAACCAAACTGTTCTCCAAAGCATCAAAATTAAGAGAGTTGGTAGTTCTCTGAAACTTGTATAAATTTTATTTATTACTGATAGTACTAAGTCACATTGAAAACACCTTGAAGTTAAGATCCAAACGACCTAGTAGGAAAAATTACTTTTTGATTGAATAATGAAAGAGGCAAAAGGCATGGTTTTGTGATGAAATCTAAGATTCAAATGCTAAATGTTTCCAAGCTTTAATGAGGTATACACCAATTCCAAGTACCAAGCATAATATCAAAATTCCAATTCATGAATTTACTTTTAATAAGCACCAAGAGCAAATTCCGTTCACTGAATCCTATCTTCAGACTTGCACAGTGCATTCAGAGATGAGCTATAATCAGGGAGAAAAGTACTCATTGAATGCATTGTGTTTAAAAATGTAATTAACATTTCAAAATTACACTTAAAAGAAAATACCTGAAAAGTTAACTCTATTAATAAAATTGTGAAATATTATCCTGCAGATAAAAATACACTTCTTGTATATATATGCAGATTTCTACATGAAAGAAAGGATTCAACACCAAACAGAAAAGGGCTGATCCTTGATAAAGACATTTTAGATTGCCGAACTGATGTTATTACCATTGATAAGGAGGACTAAAAACAGAAGAAAGACACAAGGTAAGTTAAAGGAAGGATAAAAGTGTAGTCACCTGCTCCCGAATAGTGGTAGAGCTGGCTGAAAAACTGGACATGAAGGCAGAAATAAGACACAGAAGAAAAGCAAAGAAGTCTTCAACTCTGATCAAAAATGGAGAATCAAGGTTCAGAACAGGCATGATTTAGCTGCAGTGAGATGCTCGATACTAGAATTTGGTAGGTCATAGTTATAAAAGCTCAATTAAATTGTTTTAAAGTAGAATTAGACAAAGCATCTAAAATTTAATGGAGAACCAGTATTACAGCAACCAGATAACTCAGCATAGTATTTTTAAAACTTTCCCAACGACATCAAATCCCCAGAAGACCTTTGCTCTGGATCACGTTCTTTGAAGCTGAAAAAGTCCCTTACTAACTGGGAGAAACAGCACGGTGCTCCAAAAAGAAATCCTGCTGAGCTGAGTCAGTACCAGAAACTCCACTGGATCCTGGACACACACAGACTAGGTGCTGGATTCTGGAGTCTTCAAAATGAAGGACCTGGACCAGGTCTTTTGCCGAGCAAAACATTCTCTTGTTGTTGATAGTGAATTGAATTGGGATTGTTGAGAACAACCCCAATTTTGGTGGGGGGAGTGAGGGAGAGAAGTAAGATAAGCAAATATTACAGAAATTTCAGGCAAAAGTACAGCATTAAAATCCTCTGTTTCCTAATTAATGCTGTAGGCAGAAGTATCTTGTAAACAAAATTTGCCTCACAGAAAAAAGTTCCGAAACCCTCCACAGATGAGAATGATTGCATTATCTGTGATCCTCAGTCAACAGGAACCACTTACAGTCTCTTTTCAAGGACTAGATTCTTTCCTAGTCAACCAAATCCTACACTGAAAAGACTACCAAGGTGCTAAATATCAATCATCAGGAAGTCAGGAGTATTTGAAGAAAATGAATTAACCTTGACATAAAGGAGTAGAGTTTTTGGTCAAATCTCAGACATGTATTATTAGAAATTAATTATTGGCCCCATCAGGCTAATGATTAAGGGAGGCCCTGAAAAGTCTATAGAGCTTATACACACACAAGTGTCACTGTTTGTTTTATTATTTTATCCTAATTTTATTAAATATTGCTTCCTTGGGATCTGTTTATAACAACTCCCAGAACATTTTCATGTAAGGATTCAAAGCGGTCATATTAAAATACAGCTTCAATATAAAGTTTATCACAGTTTTACAGTATTCAAAAATGACAGACCTGCCTTAAAAAAAAATAAAAGGACTATTACACCCAAAACATAAGAAAACAATTAAATAAACAAGTTTGGCATTTTCATAAGTTTATGGTATAAAACAGAATATTAAATCTACTACTGGAAAGTGGACATGATGTATTATTACCTAGTTGGAAATGTGTCTCCTTTAAACACACTATACACGCTAATTATACAAAAGATGGATAGTATTTTTGATCAAAGAAGTGCACCCTGAAATTTGTTGCCAGTTTAGAATTTTTAGTTCCTAAAATCAGAAAGTCCTTTTCCTTTTTTAAACTGAAGGCTGAGTTCATAATTTTTTTTTGTTGTTGTTTTGTCTCATTTGTCAGCCTTCCTGGTTTAAAAACAAGAGTGTTTATGGACGCCCACCAGGGGGCAGTGTAAGATTAGCCATTAAATCACGAACAGCTGCAAATATTGTGCATTCACCTGCAACAGAGAAAAATGGTCATTAGCTATTCGCAATACAGGAAAGATGATGTCAACACACCGGTGGGGGAAAGGGTAACTAAATTTAAAATTAGTAAGAACTTTCAAGATTCAAATAAAAGAGTAATGTGAACTGCCCATGTTATAGTGGCTTAAGCACTGGTGTTATCAGATGGTATTTAGCTTGGGTTTTGTTTTTTCCTCAAGAGGAAATTTTGGCAGTTCCCTGTTTCTGAATTTAAGAAGGTATACCTAGGCTTCTCTATATAAACACTGCAACACTGTATAAACTTTTTGAAGTTGAGCTTTAAGCTTACCAATAACAAGCTGGTGCATTTTGAATGTAACAAAAAGAGCTAGTTTATATTTGGGTATTAATTGTATCCTCAGTGGTGTCCTCATAGTGTTCATTATGTCTATGCCAGCACTGTCCAATAGATGATGGAAATGTGGGTCCTGAGCACTTGCAATTTAGCTATGTGACTGAAAAACTAAATTTTAAATTTTATTTAATTGAGATTTAAATGGCACAGTGATTAAGAGCTCAGGCTACTAGCTGAAAAGGTTGGCAGTTTGAATCCACCAGCTGCTCCTTGGAAACCCTGTGGGGTAGTTCTACTTTGTCCTAGGGGGTAACTATGAGTCAGAATCACCTTGATGGCACTGGGTTTTCCTGTTTCATGGCTAGTGGCTGTCATATTGGACAGTACAGGTCTATGACATCTATTGGAATTTTCTCCCAGATTTCAAGGAAGTGGTCAACTTCTGGCATTAAACATTAAAATCAGTTACATGAAAAAGTAAAGTGATTTTTCTTAGAAGCACTTGATGGGGAGGGGAAGGTAATGGGTTTGGGAGGAGAGGAAGGAAAGTGAAGTATCGTACACCAACAATCCAAACACAAGACTTGTTTGGGGGGGTGATGATTTATTTATCCTCTCAGTTCCCCCTGTGCTCAAGAAAACCAAATACCTTGTGTCTCCTCTTGTAAATATCACAAATATTTAAATATTATAAACAAAACCAACTGTGAATAGTATAAAACAAAAACTGGATCCCTTTCTTAGAGCATGCCGAACAGCACAGTGGCTGAATGTGAGAGAACTAAAGACCTCACGTGAATAATTAATAGCCTTCTGGGAAAGGTCCTGGTCAAGTGGTTTAACACTTCTAACTAAAAGGTTGGCAGTTTGAATCCCCCAGGTGCTCCTTAGAAACTCTGTGGAGTAGTTCTACTCTGTCCTGTACACTCAGCATGAGTCAGAATTGACTGAACGGCAGCCCTAGGCTCGGCGAAGGTCAGGATGTGCAGCAACACTGTGCAAGTCACTGGTACCTTCTTGTCAATCACAGGAAAATTAAGTTACAGAAAGGAAATGAAACCCAAAGGTTTGCCCATCCTAAGGTGAAAATAAAATCACTTTTCAAACAGTCCAACAATTTCTTAAGTAAAAGAAGAAATTACATCTTTCCTCTTCTGTCTTTTTAGAAAACGTATTTTCATTACTGCTAGGTAGATACTTGCTTAATCCCAATAGGATCAAAATATTCTTTCCCTTTAATTTTAAATTATACCCAGATATCATTATGGTAACCATCTGCTTAGGAAGGAATGGTGTTTGTTATCAAAGTTGTATTGGACTGCTACTTGAATTCTGATAGCTTTAAACTTTGATTCTTGACAACCTAGTTTTAGCTGAAAGACGAGGTAAGTCAAAGGATGAAAGCAGAAAACCATAAGAAGTAGAAGTATTACAACAAAAGCAGCATACCTTCTCTACTGCCCAGTGTATTCCTTGTAGACTTTTAATTAAATGGAAAGTCACCTATGTATAGATACGAGGAAATGAATAGACTTCTCCTGATTCCTGCTGCTAGTACAATTTTGACATCGTGGTAAGCAGAAATGTTTCAGAGAACAACTTTCTCTTATTTTGAAATGTAATAATTTTGTACTATTCTGAACAGAAAGAGATATAGGATCTTCCTTAATAGTGGAAATAAAATTCAATTTTCTTAATATGTGAAATCAGGAAAACAAGAAAAGTTCTCTTTGTGCAGCTGTATGTTTTACAACCAAAAATTTAGCACTTCAGTACTGAAGGGATCTTGTTTCCTCGAAAATGTTCAGTTTGAGAGCTTCATTGTGCACTTGGTGAAAAGTTCACTTGCACCCGCCTGACATTACATAAGAAGCCCAAAAAGCAATGATGGCATTTGTATCAGCTTTTATTCTTCACAAAACATTTAGAAGACACAGAACTTTTATTCTATTTATGATTGAACCATGAAATATGAGAAATTAACATGCATTTCAACTTTGTGATGTACAGAGTGGGAGGTACTGATAGTAGGGCAGGAATTCACAGCCATGGAAAATTTTATCATCCTAATCTGGGGCTTCATGGCCACATGTGCTATATCTAAATACAAGCTTCTGGCATTAGCAACTGGGTCAGTCCCAATAGTAAATTACTAACAAAAATAAAGTCCAGGCAGCAGAGAAATGGACAAAACTGAAGAACAAGTGAGAGAGGAAGAAAGCGATAGGCAGACATTAAGAGGGTCACAGCAGCCAGCCAGAGGTCTATTACTAAGACGGGGGGGTAGGCAGGTAGAGAGGAAGAAGAGGGGAGGAGAAGGAGGTGTCTCTGAAAAGAACCTTGACAACTAACACATATGCAATAAAATAGTGTCTACTGGTCATGTACCTTGTCGTGGTGGATTCATCTCTGCAAACCTCTTCAGAATGTTGCTGACCATCATGGGAGCAGCAACAGAAGAGTTCTGCTGTCTGGGAATGTCTGCCTGCTGAGTTGTACCTGAAGCCATGTCATAAATGATTGGAACTATGATACTAACAGGTTCTTGGGGAGGGACCGATGTTTTCTGAGTGAGTTGAAGCTGCAGACACACAACACACACAACAAGAAGAAAAACATAGTGAGAAAATAAAATATCTATCTAAATTTATCAAAGGCACCATCATTTTACTTGTCATTTCAGATTAATATACTCTAAGCAAAATAAAACTAAGTAAGACACAGTGGCAAACAATCAAATTATAGTTGGGATGCAAGGGTGTCACACAACTACTCAGTTCAATACACTTGTTATCACTAAAGGAACCACGATTACAGAAAGTCTAAACTGGTAATTACGAATCTAGGCCTGTATTTGAAAATAATAGATAATTTAGGCAGTCATCTAAAAGTTGCTCTATCATTCTTATAAGGCTCTTTATGCAGAAGCTTTGCACACACAGGTATCAGGTGGTACTTACAAAAAAAAGCATTTTGGATTTCAGCACGACAGCAGGCGTCCCAGGAGGTGCTATTGGCGGTGCGCTGGGTGGGATCGTCAGGCAAAACTGAACATTCCATTTTAGCTGTGTTGCCTGGTCAGGGAACTGTTTCAAAAAAAAAATTATGAGAAAATCATAGGAACATTCAACATTATATTCTAGTATAGGATTCTGACAACATAAAATTTTATTCTATACCTATCTTAGTCATCTAGTGCTGTGTAACCAAAATACCACAAGTGGGTGGCTTCAACAAGTAAAAATTTGTTTCTTCAGAGTCCAGGAAGCTACAAGTCCAAACTCAGGTAGTCAGCTCTAGGGGAAGGCTCTCTCTCTCCCTACTAGCTCTGGAAGAAGGTCCTTGTTATTGGTCTTCTCCTAGTCTGGGAGCATCCCCAACAGGCACCTCAGGTCCAAGGAATGTGCTCTGCATCTGGCACTCCTTTCTTGGTGGTGTGAGGTACCCATGTCTTTGTGCTCGCCTCTGGCTTGAGACACTATCTGATCTTGTATGTCTCATTAATATAACTGTCGCTACTCCATCTTATTCAGTAAGTGATCGAATTTACCACACACAGGAAAGTGTTATCAAATGGTGGACAATCACATACTCATGGAAATCTTGGCCTACCCAAGCTGATACACACCTTTTTAGGCGGACACGATTCAACCCATGACACTAATTATTAACAGAACATAAACTTGGTAAACTGAATTTTCTCAAAATAAATGTATACAAGAAGTTACTAGGTGAAAAGTCAACTCTAGATTATCTAATACGGTCCTCTTCTTTCCTATCCACCTAAGTTCCCAAGGCCAAGGGACTTTCCCTCCAGTGTCTGTGACATTTACACTCGCCTCTCAGTTTTTTACTGATGCCACCCAAGCTCATGACTTCCTTACTTCTGGTACTCTCTAATGGTCCCTTCCAGTGGTTCCCACCTGCAGCTTATCTGTACACCACAGCCAAACATGTATCTCAGACTGTGGTTCTTATCTAGCTTACAGTGTTCAGTGACATTTAGTGCCAACCCCTAGGCCCCTCGCTCAACTAAGGACCAACAACTATACTTGGCATTCAATGCCTTTCTTAACTGGTGTCACTCTAAACTTAACAATTTCATTTCCAACTTTTCCCCCAAGCAAACTAGCCAATTGTGTTGATGATTTAAAATTACATCTTCTAGTGCTTTTATGGAAACCCTGGTGGTGTAATACTTAAGAGCTACAGCTGCTAACCAAAAGGTCAGCAGTTCAAATCTAACAAGCTCTCCCTGGAAAATAAGGGGCAGTTCTCTGTCCTCTAGAGTCACTGTGACTTGTAATTAACTCAGTGGCAACAGGACAGATACACACAATACTATACCACCATAAAAAAATTTATTCCTTTAAAAACTTAAATACATTTCTTCTGACATAAACATTTCCTATACCCTACCAATTAAAAGCCAAATGTTGAGACCCTTAATTTTTAGTGGGGCACATGGGAGCTCTCAATGAACTATAGTTCCAGACTTTCTTGCAGCTAGATGTGGACACATCCTGGCCAAAGAGATGTAAGTGGAAATACGGCATGTAACATCCCTTAAAGGAGAAAGGATATATCCTCCTTCTTCTTTTCTTCCATCCTATTATCTAGAATGGTGACTGGAGCTGGAACAACCATCTTGCACAACACGCTGAATTTGAGACTAGAAGTAATTATGTAGTAGGGTGATGAGAAAAAGAGCTTAACATGGTGACTCAGCTTAATGGTCCTGTATCCCCTTCCCTGGGGCTTTGACTGAGAGAAGAACAAACTTGTATCTTGTTTAAACTATGGGTATTCTGGGATTACTGCCACTTAGACAAAACCTAGTGCCAACCTATACAATCAATCATGTTAACAGAAAAAAGCAGCTCATATGATTCTATCAGTGCAGAAAATGTACAGATAAAATTCAACTTTCATTTGTTGTCACAATTCTAAACTAGGAAAAGGGAATTTCATAATCTTACCAAAAACCTACAGAAAATATCACAGTAAATCACAAAATGGTGAAGGAAGTTCAGCAAAGTTGCTAGAGAGGAAATTAATTACATTCGTATATACCAGCAACAAAGAATCAAGAGACTGTAATCAGAAAAGATAGCATCTACAATACAAACAAGAAAATAAAGAATTCAAGAATAAGCTCAAAAAAGATGTACAAGACTTTGCCATCTGACAGAGGAAAACTTATTATCAAGTTACAGTAATTAAGTGTGGCAATGACACAAGGCAAGACAAGCAGATCAATGGGACAGAGTAGTATGTAAATCTAGAAACTTGGTATATGACAGATGCAGCACTGCACATCTGGATAAAGGGTGATATATAAATATTGTTATAACTGATTACTCATATGAGAGATAAAAAAAAACTATGCTCTAACCTACACTATATGCAAGAAACAATTCCAGGTGGGTTCAAGACTTCAATATGAAAACACTGAAAAAAAAATTTAATTTTTTCAAAGTTAGGCTAATACCACCTGTTGCTAAAGATTGGAAAACAGGGTCACTCTTTTATTTCTGGTAGAAATAAACCAAATCAAACCAAATACAATGCGTTCCATTGAGTTAATTCCAACTCATAGTGACTTCACATGACAGCAGAACCGCCCCTAGGGTTACCATGGAAGCGGCTAGTGGATCTGAACTGCTGACCTTTCGGTTACCAACCAAGTTCTTAACCATGTTGTCTAATCAGATTACACATATTTAACTTTTAGTGCCCCCTCATTTGTTTAACAATGGGCTAAAACCAGTACTTATTCATAGGGTTGATATAGGAGAAGATAGTGGTTGTGATATGGAATGTCACAAACAGTGAAGAAGAGTGGACTACAGATACTTGCATCAATAAAGATAAGCCTTTCAGATACGATAATGAATTTAAAAAAAAGAGCAAATTCTAAAAGAATTTGTTATGGTACTAAAAAAATAAAACAAACCCACTGCTGTCAAGTCTGTCTTATAAAATCTGCAAAATTTAAGCACTATACTGCCTAGGAAATTTACGTATGTGGTAAAATTATAAACAAAAGCAAGGGAATGAGAGACATGAAATTCTTCCTGGGGTGAAGGAGAGGGCACACAAGTGGCTCTGAATACCAGTAACATTCTGTTTTCTTTAGCTCTGTGGTGAGAACATAGGTACGTCTCATTATTCTTCGCTACTTCCGTATGTTATACATTTATGTATTTCATAAAAAAAATGGAAAAAAGCAAACATTTTTCACAGTATCATCTTGTTCTAAACTCAAAAGATACAACAGAATTGGTATACCATTCAAAGATAAATATAATATAAATTAAAAAATTAAGAAGATTTAAAAGAAAAATGGAAGAAAGTAAGTGGGTAAAAACCAATAAACATTGCTCCCATCAACTCCAGCCTTCTCAAATTGATCTATTAAAAGTATGGCTTTCTCTGTAACTTACCAGCTCGAGTTTCATAATATGCACACAGTCTCTGAGGATGTGTGTAGGTGCTCCTAACAGCTTGGTAAAGGCTATTAATGTATTGGCTTTAAATGGTGGTCCTGCAACCTATAGAGATAAACAAACTAAATTACTCTTCATTCTGCCTTGACTCTTCATGTTCATCATTTATACCAAAATTATGCATCAGTAAATACATACTCTTGTCTCAAAGAATTTCTCCAAAACTTGAAGTTCATCAGGTTTCCACTGTCCTGCATTTTCAGGGGTCACTTTGAGCTGAAGTGTCTGATTGGTTTTGGGACTGAGGGCTACTCTGCATTTCAGTGCATCAGTCTTAAACATGATTACTCCTGGTTCATTGGAATTTATTAGCTGTAGCTGGAAAACAAGGAGGATGCATGAAATTAATGTATGTCAAAGAAGAAATGAAAATGTTACTTAAGGGAATTGTTTCAAAAAGAAAACAACTAGGCGTCTAGGCATTGGGAATCCACAACTACTAACATTATCAACGAAAGGAGGCAAACAGATGTTATGTGTTGCTTGATGGAAAAATGTAACACTACCTATGAAGCATTCTTGTGAAACAACAAACTTAGTAAACTGAATTCAACAGTTAGATCCGGAAGACTGAGCAACATCACAGGAAATATGGGAGCCAAAAGAGCATGTTAAATGATTCTAACAGGATACAAAGAGCAAAATTCAGACTGAGAATATTACAAGATAAATGACATGGCTTTTTTAATAAATAAGATGTAGACCTGTTTTTTTCAACAAACGTAAAGGGAAGGACAGGAAAAATGAGGGGGTAATCTACTGTTTAAAACCCCATCCTCTGCTGCTAAGTTGATTCCAATCATAGCGACCTGTAGGACAGAGCAGAACTGCCCATAGGATTTCCAAGGTTGTAAATCTTTGAAGAAGCAAACCGCCACATCTTCCTCCTGCAGAGCAGCTGGTGGGTTTGAAATGCCAGCTTTCAGTTAGCAGCCAAGCACTTTAACCACTGTACCACCAAGGTTCCTTACCATTTAAGAAAAACTTAAAGTAACTTAGATGGAGTCTGCTTCAGACTGTAAAAAATTAGATGACTGAGGAACTCCTGATGACAACTAGATACCCAATGAAAAGAAACTGTTACTTTTTGAGTTATGATAATGGTACAGTGGTTATTTTCAGAACTATTTGTATCTTTTAGAGATACATACTGAAATATTTATAAATGAAATGCTATGCCATCTGGGATTTGCTGTAAAACAATCTAAGGGAAGAGATATAAATGAATTGGTCTGAGTTTGCTGTTGAAGGTAGGTGATGAGATCTCTATACGCTTCCACTTTGTATATTCCTAAAATTTTCCACAATAAAAAGTTTTTAAAAACAGCACACAGTGAAGGAAGAAGAGCACAATTAGAAAATGCTAGACCTGGGTTGGGCCCTTATTCTATAGTCCAGGAATTGACAAACCTTTTCTCTAAAGGGTCACATACTAAATATCTTATTTGAGCCCTATGGTCTCCACACCAACTCTCAATGCTATTGTTCTAGCAAAAAGTAGGCACACAGTATGTAAATGAATGGGCATCACTGTGTTAAAATGAAACTTTATTTATAGAAACACATGATAGACAGGATTTGGCTCCAGGGCCACAGTATACTGACCCCTGTCCTAAGTGAATGTGTTGCTTATACAGATGAGCAAAACAAGGTTCAGACAGCTGAGAGCTTGCATGACTTGTAAGTGGCAGAGGTGACGACAGATTACAGGTCTGCTGATTACCCTTCAACATTTTAAAATTTACTTTTTCAAATCCAAATATAAAGGTTGCTAAAATGACTTGGAAACCCTGGTGACATAGTGGTTAAGAGCTAAGGCTGCCAGCCAAAAGGTGGGTGGTTTGAATCCACCAGGAGCTCCTTAGAAACTCCATGGGGCAGTTCTACTCTGTCCTATATTAGTCGGAATTGACTCAATGGCAACTTTTTTTAAAGATGTCTTGGTGCCAGCTTTGGGGTAGATATTTCAGACATTTACCATTATAACTAATGAGTCTTCCAACAAGGATGCCCTATTTTTGATAGCTCACAGCAGCAGCAGCCATATTTGTGAAGCTTATAGCAGCCATACTTACCATGTTATTTTGATCAGTCTTGACAAATAGCCATGAAAAGTTACACGATTCCACAAGACGTAGAAATTATTAAAGTTTATTATCAAAATGGGTGTTCTGTTTACCAAACATTGCGGCGTTACATGAAATTTACAATGCGCATATCATACCACCAAGGGAAGAATTTGACATTTAATAAAAAAATTTGAGACAGCCGAGTCTGTTGCCAATCAGACAGTGCCTATGCGTTAACAAATCACGTGTTTCAATGAAAACATCGCCAGTGTTCGTCAGCATGTACACGAGAATCCATCCCAATCAATTTCTTGCCAAGCACAAGAACTGGGGCTTTCGTCGGCCACAATTTGGCAGATTTTGCATCTGGACTTGAAGCTTTATCTTTACAAAACTGTTTAAACTCAAGAACTAAAGTCCAACGACCAGAAATTGTGCTGTACATCTGCTGACTGGACTGTGGAGGAGTTAGAAGCTGACCCTGATGTTGGCCAAAAAATCATCTTCAGCAACGACACCCATTTTTGGATGAATGGTTTTGTTAACAAACAAAACTGTCACATTTGGAGCGATGAGAATGCAGTGGAGATTCACAAACATCCACTTCATCCCCCGTTTGGTATGGATTTGGTCCAGTGGAATCATCGGCCTTTATTTTTTCCAAGGTGAACAAGGAGATGCTGTTGACTGTCAATGGCCAAAGATAATGGACTATCATAACTGATTATTCTTGGCCCAATGTGGAAGGTATAGACCTCACAAACGTGTGGTTTCAAAGGACACTGCTACGTGCAATGCTGCGTGGGAAACAACTGATTTACTGAAGGAAAAGTTCAAAGACTTCATCATCCCGCGTGGTGGTAATGTTAACTGGCTGCTAAGATCATGTGATGTAATGCCTTTACATTACTTTTTAATGGGCTATGTTAAACTCGGGTTTATGACCATCAGCTGCAACCAACCAATGATCAAAGAACAACATCACATGCATCATTTGTGAAACCTAGCCCACTTTATATGAGACTGTCATGGAAAACTGGACATTCTGGATGCAAGCCCCCAAACAAAGCCATGGCAGCCATTTACCTGAAGCTCTTTTCTACACATAATGCCATCAAATGCACTTCAAAATAAGAAAACAATTAAAACTGTATGATTTACATAACTTGTTTTATTCGAGTTCAAAGATAGGACACCCTTGTTGGAAGATCCTTTACATGAGCACAAACATGTATCAATAATAGAAATAATGTATATCAAATATCAAGGAATTATGTGCTAAGAGTTTTACATGAAATATCTCAAACTGCTGCAGTGTTATCAGCTAGGTCAATAATGTCATCCACTATTATTGGAAGGTGAAGAAATCTGCCCAAGCTCTTACTAGCAGGTGGTAAGGCGTGGCTCCAAGCCAGGCAATCTGACTCTAGAACTAGTGCTCTCCATCATACCTTGGAACTGTCTCTTACAGGCATCATAAGAGGAGATGGGTTAGAAGTCTTATTCTAGAAGTTTTAAATAAAGCCAATTGTCCATGTATTTTAAAAAGCAGCTTCCATTCCTGTGGTCATAAATAACTATATTCCAAAAGAGACTCACGATTTAAAGGCAGCTACCTGCAAAGCATTCCAGGGGCTAATAGTCACTCACATGCTATTCTCTCCAAGCCCAGATCCTGGCTGCATTTGTTCTGATATCACGGTGATCTATCTCCATGTCCATGTTAGCCACATAACATGGAGGCCACAGCACAGCAAACTATAGATTGTACAAATATATTAATATAAGAAAATGGTGGAGTTTGTCTGAACAGGGTGAAAAGCTAATTCTAAGAAACTGGTTAAACAAAAGGAGAGAGTATCACTTTAGTTTCAGACCCTACTCTGTGGACAACTTCACATTCTGCCTTTGAAAATCACCACTTATGAGGTCACTTGGTAGACATACCGTTTCCTGTTGAATAATTCTTTGAAGGTGTCGTCTCATGATGACTGATCCAAGGAATCTCTCAAGTGGAGAACAAAGGTAACTACCTGCCAGGCCAGGTACAAGGCCTGGCGTTGGAGAGGGCAGCAATAAAATGTTCAAGGCACTGTGAGTGAGGATGGTAGGGATGGATGCTGCCCAAGAGCGCTGAGGTAGCTTACGAGGCGGAGGCATGTTTGTTGGCATTGTTTGGGAACCTTTTAGGAAAGAAAGTATGTTCATTTCATTTACAAAAACAGAATACCTTACTGTTTCCTGTTTTGTTTTTATTATAAATCTTTGGATGCTAATCAGTCTGTTGTGTTTTAGTTGTTCCTTGTGTCCAACTAGGAGTCAGAATTGATTCGACAGCAATGGGTTTTTCCTTTTGTGGCTAACTATTAGCAACAAATGACCATCATTATTCTCTTCCCAGTATTCATGCTCCTTGTTTAAGGTGACTACAAAAATTCTTTCAAGAGGTAGAGCCTATTTCTCCACCTAGAATAGGAGTGGGCCTTGTAACTTGCTTTGGCCACCAGAATATCACAGAAATAACAATGTACCAGTTGCAGCCTTGGCTTCCACTTATCTCCGGGAACCCTGTCATGTGAACGAGCCTGGACTAGAGGGATCAAGTAAGAGAGATCACAGGGAGCAGAGAAAAACCATCCTAGCTAAGGCCATCTTAGGCCAGTGAGCCATCTGGAAACTCAGTAGCTGACCATAGACACATGTGTGGGCCCAGCAGAGCCTAGGACAGCCATCCAGCTGCATTGAACTCAAACTGTCAACCTGCAAAATTGTAAACTAATATATGACGGTTGTTTAAAATCACTACAAATTAAACTGCAAAAGCTTACTAATATACAAGTCTTCTGTGTGTATTTGCATAATCTTGTCAGTTAACCTAAGGTATCTTTAGGGTCCAGGATCGCAGCTAAGAGTGAGCAGTCATGACAGAGGTACCAGGACTCACCTCATGAAGATTTCTGGATGAGACATTCTCCTGTCTTAGGTTTGCCTAGCTTGGCAAATTAGTTCTTGGTAACTGATTTACTAACTGGATAAAAGTGTAAGTGACAAAGTATCCCCATTCAAAAACTTGGTCATGATTTTCAAATGTAAAGATGAAATATAATAGGTTGTTTGTTGATTATATTAAAAACAGACACAAAAATGTTAGTGACACTCACTGGTTCCAGCTCGAGGGGAATGAGAAGCATCTGGAATGGGAGAATGCAGCGATGGGTTAGCTGGTGACATTCCTGGCATGCGTGTTGCTGGTGAGGGGCCAGCCACTTGAGGAGATCCTGGCCAGTTCCCTGCTCGTCCACTTGGTGACACCATAGTATATGGAGAACTAGGGTCAAGGGTTCCTGTAAAAATGTAAATAAATGTTTTGAAAACTTTTATTTTAGTAACTAGAAAATAACTGACAGCATTTAAATCCTTACATGGTGATAATTTTTTTTCCTTTCAATAAAATGGTATTTCACTGATATATGATGCTTCCTAACATGCCATACCTGACTATTTTGTGCAATTTATGTTCTTTTCAACATGATACAAGAATGAGAAAAATTCAAAGACCTGAAGAGGATACAATTTATCTCTGCACAAGCTTCAACATGTGTTATACATAACAGTGTATTTCATGCTATGCAACACCATCAAGTCGATTCTGACTCATAGTGACCCTACAGGACAGAGCAGAACTGCCCTACAGCGTTTCCAAGGAATGCCTGGTGGATTTGAACTGCTGACATTTTGGTTAACAGACGTAGCACTTACACTAAAAAATTTTGAAGTTCCCTTAAGGTCACAAATCTTATACATTTTAGCTAACCCTCACAAATTGTGTTTTCATTCTACCCAAAGGCTAAGGAGAAGGAAAATTTCCCTTTTCTTTGTGACCATGAACCAAGAATCAAATTTTGAAAGCAGCCATTTCCCAAACAATCTGACATTTAAATTTCATCCTGCAGAGACCTTCAACATAGTGTTTACATCACTTTATATAGCCAAGTAACACCAAGAAAATGTTCCTCCCATATATCAGAGTAAATGGTATTCACTTATAAAAAGAACTCTTACAAATCAGTAAGAAGAGGAAGAACACCACAAGAAGAACATAGGCAAAGGATATAAACTGTCAGGCACAAGATAAGAAACACCGAAGCCCAATAAACAACAACAAAGGTTCAACTTCACTATTAATCAAAGAAATATACAAACAAAAAGGTAGTACCTTTCACCTATCAAAATGGCCAAGACTTTTAAAAAAATCATAATACCCCGTGTTGGTAATGATACAGGAAAAAAGACATTCTTGCATGATGCTAGGGGATACTGTAACAGCCTTTCAGATAAGCAATTGTTTTGAAAGCTTCAGAATTTCTCAAACCCGTTGAGACTCAGCAGTTCCACTTTTAGGATCCCACCTAAAGAAATCATCATGGCTGTGAGCAAAAGGGCACCATTTTTTAATTGAGAGAAAATGGAAACATCATAAATGTACAACAGAATAGTTAAATTACAATATATCCATCAAGGGAATACAATAAAGCCATTAGTATGATGATGTAGAAGTTGCCTGGCAAAAAATGTCCTCACAAATATTAATAGTAAGAAGTTAAATACAGCTCAGATATTATGCATCTGTAAAAACTGATGATGTTCTTTATGTTTGGGTGTAGCATAATATTCATGACATCTTAAGTGAAAAAAGCAAGTCACTGAACACTATGCCTAGTGTGCTACCATGTGTGGGAAAGAGGAAAAGAGGACTTACATGTATGTGCTTGTATATGCATAAAACATCTCTGCAAGAATACATAAGAAATGAAGAATGCTAAATGTCTCTGGGGAGAGGAACTAGGTAGTTGGTAGAGTAGAAAGGAAACTTTTCATTCACTACCTCTGGAATTTGGAATCCATTTGAAGCACTTTAAGATACAATTTTTGAGTTACAAAGTTATAAAATTCAAGTCTCAATGCATACATGGTACCGTATTTTTGGAGGGGCAGGAACACCTGAGGGGGAAGACAAGCAGATGGGTACAGAGCAACAGGAAGGTGAGCAGGCAGGCAAGCAGGGAGTGTGTGACAGGGAGAGCAACGCAGAGTGAGTTAAGACAAAGAAAGCCAGGTCTCACCGAGATAGAGAAATTTCAAAGCAGAGACAGACTAACTGGTGGTTATCTCTTCCTGGTGGGATTAGGGAAGATTTATTTTCTTTTGACTTGAGCAGTACATTTGCTATTTTCCCCATAAACATATGATAATTTTAATTTAAGAAAAACTACTTTCACATCAAGCTCTTGTGTGGCAGCTATTTCCTTGAATGGACTCACCATGTGGACTAGCAAAACTGGCCCCCGGTCCTATGGCGATTCCATGCGAGGATGGGGGAGGAGTTGGAACAAAGGACGCTGGTGATGGGGCTCTCAAAGCCCCACTGGGGGAGCTGGCAGCATGCAGATTTCCTAATGAAGGAAAATAATTATAGATGATCTTGTAGGACATGTTTTTTATGTCCTGTCCAAGGACCCCAAATTAAGACTCTCCCCAGACTAAAGAAACAGGTAGTAAAGCTCATATAAATAGCGTAAATAAATAAATAAATAAATAAATGGAAAGATGATCAAAAAAGAGAGATCAATTCCACAGGCCCAAATCCCAGCTCTTTCAGTGACTGATTTTCTCTCCCATACCCAGTGTACATTTCTATTCATTAGCTCACTCATTCAACCACTAGGTACAGACATCAGCTTCACATCAGGCACTGTTCTAAGCACTGCTGCCCTTGTGGAGCTTATATTTTAGTGAAATGAAAAAAACAGACAAATATATGTCAGGTAGTGCTAAGTGCTATGGAGAAAAACAGGGCAAGGTAAAGGGGAGTGGTTGTACAGTGGTGGAGGTGGGTACTACTAGCTAGCGGGGGTGGGGCAATCAGAGAAGACCTCACTAAGATCGGGATGTCTGAGGTAAGACATGGAGAGAGTGAAGGATAAGGCATCAGGATATTCACGGGATAAGATATTCCAAGCAAACAAAAGTAGAAGCTGCTATAAGTAACAGGGAGGAAGCCAGTGTGGCCGGAACAGAGCAACAGGGAGAGTAGCAGGAGATAAGGCCAATGAGGCTGGGGGAGTCTAGATAACAGGAGACTTTAGGCCACTCTGAGGACGTAAGGATTCACTCTGAATGAGATGAGAACCTACTGCCGAGTTTGGAGTCAGGGATCAACTTCTATCTCAGAATGATCGTTCCAGCTGTTCTGTAAAAAAGACTACAGAACATGGACAGGAGCAGGATGAGGAGGCAGTCAGAGGCAACTAATAATCTGGGTGAGAGGTGACTAGTGGCTTGGATAAGTTAACAAAGGCTGAGGTGGTGACAAAAGATTACATTCTAAATACACTTGGAAGATAGAGCCATCAGTATGTGACAACTGACTGAACATGGGAGTGTCTGGGGGCAGGGAGGGGGGAGGGAGGTCTGGAGTTTAGTTTTGGCCATGCTAGTACATAGCTGGAAGTATAGGACTAGAGTTCAGGTGGAAGGTCTACACTGGAGATATAAATCTGGGAGTCATAAGCTTAAAGGTGGTATTTTAAGTCAAAAGGCTAGTTTTCATTTAGGATTATGAAGGGGAAACTATGACTACCAAAACAATGAGTAACATCAGCAGGTTTCAAATCTGGAAGCTCTGCTGGCATAGTGGTTAAGGGCTAAGGCTGCTAACCAAAAGGTAGGCAGTTCAAATCCATCAGACACTCCTTGGAAACTCTGTAGGATAGTTCTACTCTGCCCTATAGGTTCACTATGAGTCAGAATTGACTTTATGACAAGTTTTTTTTTAATAAGGTAATTTCGTTATTTTTTGTGTACTACAATGCCCAATACAGTTCCTTGCATTCAATAAATATAATGATCAACCCAAATAACCTTTAAGTGTTACATTTATATATTCGCTATATAATGTGGGCAAGTGACTTAACCTAGCTCAGTTTGCCTCTATAGAACAGAGATAAACAATAGTACCTACTTCACAGGTTTGCTATAAGGATTAAATGGGTAGTATGTTCAGAACGGGGCTTTGCCACACAGTGAGCACTAATATATATATTTGCTACTACAGTTATTTCAAAATAACTATCTCCTCTTCCTTCTGTGCAATATCAGCCTGAACTGATATTCTAGAAAAACACCCTCCTTGGATTCTATGACCCTATTTTTCCTATTTTCCTCCTTGTTCCCTAGCTACTTCTTCTCAGGCTCCGAGTCAGTTAACTTCTAAAGCTCCTCAGAGGGTGAACTCACTCAGACAGTCCTAGATGTGACAGTAACTTCCAACTGTTCATCTCCGGTCCAACTGTATCTCAGGAGCTGTAGGCCTCAATATATCCAATTGCCTTAATAGCTCAGTCAGAAGCCTCCCAAGGACTGGAAAATTCAACAGATTTAACAGAACTCAACTCCTTCCCTTCAAAATCTGCTCCCCTACTACTCTTACCCTTCTTAGACAGACTTTAACCCTGACCTTCCCCTGCTAAAACACAGCCACAACTTATTTCCCCATTACCCAGACAATCGGTCCAAAATCTTTAACAGAGAGCCCTGTCTTTCTCTCCTGGCTCACCATGCTCCAGCCATTAGGGGGCGTTCATCCAGTCCTCTGAGATCAGAAACTTCTCATGCCTTGCACACTCTTAGGTCCCTATAGCCAGCTAACTCTGACCCACCTTTCAAGTTTCAGTTTAACCAGGGTGCTTGTGTGGAGGTGACAGAGAGGGGATGAAGTGGGTGGCAAAGAAGGCATCTCTAGGCAAGAATACCCTTGCTGAGTGCTCCTTCAGAAGCCTGAGTACCTCTTTTGTAACATTCATCGTATTTGGTATTTCAGAAGAAGACTGCCTCCAAAACCATAAGCATCAACAGGGAAAGGCCTCGCTCCCCCGAAAAGTGGGGGGAAACAAAAATCTAAAGTGTTATAAAATGAAGATCAGTTTTTTCCACGACCCTACTGTAGTCATTTGAAGAACAACGTGAGTGGCTCCGGTGTGAGCATGGGGTTGGGTGGGACCACCTGTCTGTGAGTGCCTGGACAGTAACTAATGTGGAACAGCTCAATCCAGGCCACAAAGCAGATTACAATGAGCTAATCAAAACCCCCTTGTGGCATCTGTCATGTGCCAAGCCCAATACTAAAGACCTGATATGGATTATTTCATTGAATTCTCACATCTCTATGTAAAAGGTATAGCTTTCTTTCCATTTTACAAATGAAGTTTAGCAGATTAACTGATGTCCTTGTACCTCCCATCCACAGATTAACAAGGTTCTACTGTCAATATAAACATCATACACACAAACATACACACAATTTTCTTATTTTATAAAGGAAAACATGCATTGAAAATTCTGATTTTCAATGTGAGAACTTACAGACAAATTTATTTGCTGTGTTTTGCTGTGTTTATGTCATTTAATAAAATCTTATGTGGCACATTTTTCTTGTTTTCTGATAAGCCCCAAGGCTTTTACTTGGTGTAAAACTACTTAATGCATTCTTTAGTTGACTGGATTGATACATTCATGTTAAATAAGTGGTTTTTCACTACACACATACCTTGAAAAACTTTCATTTCTTATCATACTATCATACATTACATACCATACTGTACGTGCTGACACTTCTTTTATAAACATCATTATACTCTGGAAATATCGTTAATGTGGTGCAGATTAGGAACGGGTGGGACCTGGCAGGTACTCAGAAATCTCATCCTTGTATTCTTTGCTAGGAAGACTTGCAGAGCTGATACTGGACTCACTGCTGAGTCCTTTGCACCATGCAACATCTGGCATAGAGCAAGTGCTCAAGAGATACTAATGAACTGTTCAGGTAAAAGTAAAAGTTTGGCATTCTGAAGTAATCTTAACAGCCCATTTTACGAGGCTGCCAACAGTCATTTTATCTGGACAAGCAGGCTACGTGCTACCCAACTCCAGGAAGCATCATTCACATGTACCAAAAACCCACTGTCGACAAGTCAATTTCATCTCGTAGTGACTCTAGAGGACAAAGTAGAACTGCCCCATAGAGTTTCCAACGAGTGCCTGGTGGATTCAAACTGCAGACCTTTGGTTAATAACCACTGCACCATCAGTTTCTACCATCTGTACCAAGGGTCCGTAAACTTTCTGCTAAGAGATTACTATAGCACAAAAACATCTACAGATAATACATAAATGAGTCTGGCTGTGTTCGAGCAAAACTTTATTTGTAAAACAAGCAGTGGGTAGGGATTTGGCCCACAGGATGTAGGCTGCCAACCTCTGACATAAATCATGTGATTAATACTTCCTGGAATTATCCCATAGAGCTGGCTCTGAGTGACAAGACCTCCACTTAATTCAAACTTTTAAATAAAAAGTGCTCCTAAACCATCAGCACAGACTTCACAACTTGGCCACAGTTAATTAATGGCAAATAAAAAACCAAACCCACTGTGTCGAGTCGACTCCAACCTATAGGACAGAGTACAATGGCCCCATAGAGTTTCCAAGGAGCACCTGGCAGATTCGAACTGCTGACCTTTTTGTTTATCAGACGAGGCACTAACTACTAAGCTGCCAGGGTTTCTGAATGGCAAATAAGACACAGACTAAAAAAGTAGTTCCTCCTGAAACCTAAGGCTAACATGCATAGTGTGTCTATATATATATATATATAGCACTGGAAAGTGGAACCTGCTAAGAGAATAAGTTAATAGCTTACCTGGGGACTGTGTGTGCATCATAGAGGGAGACTGATTCACTGTGCTGTGATAAGACGTAGGAGGTGAAGTAAGAGGATAAGGGCCTGATGATCCTGGCTGCTTTGGAAATGGCTGGAAAGAAAAAAATTAAATGTTAAGATAGTCAACTATATACAGTGACAGTGTGGCTTTCCTCAGTAGCTACAGTGTTAACACTATACACTTTACTGGTCACCTAACAGGAACCAAGAGGTATGAAAATGTGCAAAATACACATCAACAACCCAAGTCTTCAAAAACTGATTTCCAAAATATTTTTAAAATGCCCACACCCTTATTCCTGACTTTGCAACACCACTGTTTATTCTCTCTCAAGATTTTTCTTTTCTCTCACTTATTCATCATACATATTTCATTGATTCTAGGACATGTTTGTCAGTCTGAACTGTGCCCCACCCACACCAAAATGTGTATACCATTTTGGCTAGGTCTTGATTCACAATTTTGTGTGACATTTCTCTATGTTGTAAATCCTGCCTCTATGTTGTTAATGAGGGAAGATGGCAAGGTAGTTGTGTTAGTGAGGCAGGAATCAATCTATTCCATTGTATTGTACCTTCAGGCAATCTCTTGGATATAAAGGAAAGGGAAGCAAACAGAGAGTTGGGGGCTTCACACCACCAAGAAAGCAGTGCCAGGAGCAGAGCTAATCCTTTGGAAAGGACCTGAGGTCCCTGTGCCTTAGAAGCTCCCAGTCCAGGGGAAGACTGACAACAAAGACCTTGCTCCAGAGCCAACAGAGAAAGCCTTCCCCTGGAGCTGATGACCCGAATTTTAGATTTTAGCCTACTTTTCTGTGAGGAAATAAATTTTTCTTTGGTAAAGCCATCCACCTGGGGTATCTCTGTTAACAGCAGCAAGAGATGGCCAAGACAGAATCCGGTTACTGAGTGAGGTGCTCCTCTAACAGTTACCTAAATGGTGAAGTGGTTTTGAAACTAAATGGATAAAAGACTCAGAAGGAACTAAGTAGAACTGTTAACTCCAAGGAAGGCACAGATGATGAGAAAAAGCATCAGTGAACCAACAATGCAGAACCAGACCAGTGTGAAGCAGCATTTGAGCCAAACCACGGAGCTAGGCTTGCAGACCCACAGAGTAAAAGAGCTGAGTGCCTGTGTGCAGGAGGCTTCCAGGTGCAGAGCGGGATGTCTCCAGGCACTTATCAGCGGAGAGCTAATAAGCTTTGGAACACTTGCCCCTGCAGGGCAGATGCAGGCATCAGGCCAGGCCAAGAGGCCACAGGAAGCAAAAGCAGAAGACACAAGCAGCACAAGGAGCTGAACTGCACTGGTCTCAAAAGGTACAGCCATGACCTTGCAGGGTTTCAAAGAGTGGACCTATGACCTCTGGTATTTTGACAGATGGAGTTGCCACTCCCTTGGGCTAGGAAAAGGGAGCCTAGTTGCTGTCCCAGTTGGGCCTGGTAGGTACAGCTATAGCCCAAGGCTGAGGTGCCTCCACTCAGAATCTGCAGAGTATGGCCCATACCTAGAGCCTGGAAGACAGAGCCATGTATTAAGTATCTCAAGAGAAAGAATTATTTTCAAAGCCTCAAGGGCTAATGTAATGTGTTCCACTGACTTATTTAGTGCCTTGTTTATCACTTCTTTTCCTTCAGTTTCTCCCATTTGTAACGGAAATGTCTAGTTTGTGCTTGTTCTGCCAATGTACCTCTGGAAACAGATACCTTGTGTTCTAGATGTCAGCTAAAGAGGAATTTCTGGATTTTGGACTTGGACTCATGACTTTTGCTATGATGGGGTGAACATGTTTTACATGTTCCAAGTATATGATCTTCTGGAGCCCAAGGGATGGAATTTCATGCATTGAACTGTGTCCCCCAAAAATGTGCCAGCAAGTTGGCTAGGTGTTGATTCCTGGTTTTGTGTGATGTTCCTACATGTTACAAAGCCTGCCCAAATGGAAACCCTGGTGGCATAGTGGTTAAGTGCTACAGCTGCTAACCAAAAAGTCAGCAGTTCAAATCCGCCAGGTGCTCCTTGGAAACTCTATGGGGCAGTTCTACTCTGTCCTATAGGGTTGCTATGAGTTGGCATCAACTAAATGGAAGTGGGTTTAGGGTCAACGAAATATGGTAGTTTAATCTGCCTTCTAGTCACTGTCTATGCTAACTCTAGTAATGAAAAACTAAGGACAGTTTTTTTTAATTGAGGTATGACTCATGTAGGAAAGTTTTACATTTCATATAAATACTGAATGTACTCTTCAGAGGCTGGCTTCTTTTGTTCAATATTATGTCAGTGAAATTCATTCATCTTGTTGCATACAGCAGTAGTATGTTGTTTTTCATTTCTGTAAAGTAGTCCACTGGATGAATATATCCCAATTTATTTACCCATTCTACTACTGATACATATTTTGGTTGTTCACTATTTTTTGGATAAATAACACTGTTATGAATATTCTTTTGTGTTTTTCAAGTGTTTCTTTTAGGTATATGCCTGATAGTTAAATTGCTAAATCATATGTATACATAATGTTCAGCTTTACCACTTAAGAATACTGTCAAATTGTATCTAAAGTGGTGGTACCATTTACACATCCTCCAGTAGTAAATGAGAGTTTTCGTTGCTCCTAATACCAAATGTTCACAAGGATTAATGGTTTTTCTTTTTTAAAACCATTTTTTGTGGGTATAGAACAGTGTATCACTGTCGTTTTTATTTATATCAGTGATACCAAAATGATGCTGAACATCTTTTTCTGTGCCTACTGGCCACGTGGACATCCTCTTCTGTGAAATGCCTTGAATCTCTTATCTATTTTAAAAACTGGCTTCTTTTTTCTCATGTTGACTTTTCCTATTCTATTTTTTAAAATTATATAATCCAGACTCTAACTCACAAATTACAAAATCATATATTTGACTATATCGTTTTATTCAATAATGCAGAATGTACCTTTCCTTCTGGAGATTTAAGCTACATGATCATAATAATTAAAATTATGTCATTCCTTAGTTTTTATAGAAAACCCTGATAGCACACTGGTTAAGTGCTATCTCTGCTAATCAAAAGGACAGCAGTTCAAATCTACCAGGTGCTCCTTAGAAACTCTATGAAGCAGTTCTACACTGTCCTATAAGGTTGCTATGAGTTGGAAATGACTCAATGGCAGTGGCTTGGCTTTTGGCTAAGCTTTTATATGTTCTTCCCTTCCTTTCTCCTAGACTAAAATTGTACACTATAAAGGAAGAAAAGCTGTCTGCTAACATTAAGCAAAATGTTTTTGACACCTTTATGAACATTTGTTTCCCTTAGAGTTTTACAATTCTCTTATCAAATGGATTAACAGTTTAGAAAAAATGCTCTGTCTCTAAGAGTACCTAAGGCTAAAGCCACTGACTGAAGATATATTCTTTTAAAAGAATCCTGACTAGTATTAAAAGTCATACTTCTTAATTAAAAATTTTAAACTCTACTTAAATTTTAAAAAGACAAGAGGGGGGAGGAAGACCTAAACAGATGCCAGAAGAGACCCTGAAACCTGCTTTTGAATGCTGAATAGCTAAAGAAAAAGGAAGAAATGATGACATAAAAGAGATGAACAGAAGATTTCAAACAGTGGCTCAAGAAGACAAAGCAAGTATTATGATGACATGAGCAAAGACACAGGAAAACCAAAAAGAACATGTTCAGCATTTCTCAAGCTAAAAGAACTGAAGAAAAAAATTTTTAAGCCTTGAGTTACAATACTGAAAGATTCTTCAGCAAAAATATTAAACAACTCAGGAAGCATCTAGATGGAAGGAATATACAGACTTACTGTACCAAAAAGAACTGGTCCATGTTCAACCGTTTCAGGAGGCAGCATATGATCAGGAACCAATAGTACTGAAGGAAGAAGTCCAAGCTACACTGAGGGCACTGAACAAAAACAAGGCTCTGGAAATGGATAGAATACCACCTGGAATATCTCAACAAACAGATGCAGCACTGGAATGGTCACGTACCTATGCCAAAAAATTTGGAAGACAGCTACCTAGCCAACCCACTGGAAGAGATCCATATTTATGACTATCCCTAAGAAAGGTGATCCAACCAAATGTGGAAATTATTGGACAATATCATTACTATCAAGCAAAATTGTGCCGAAGATCTTTCAAAGAAGTTGTGACAATATACTGACAGGGAACTATCAGAAATTCAGGCTGGATTCAGAAGTGGACGTGGAACTAGGGATATCACTGCTGATGTCAGATGGATCCCGGCTGAAAGCAGAGAACACCAGAAAATGTTTACCTGTATTTAATTGACTACGGCAAGGCATTTGACTATGTGGATCAAAACAAATTATGGATAATATTGTAGAAAAGGGGAATTCCAAACTATTCACTGTGCTCATTGGGAATCTGTACATGGATCAAGAGCAGCTGTTCAAACACAACAAGGGAACACTGCATGGTTTAAAGTCAGGAAAGGTGTGCACCAGGGTTGTCTTCCTTCACCACACTTGTTTAATTGGTATGTTAGGCAGATAATCTGAGAAACTGGACTATATGAAGAAGAATGAGGCACCAGAATTGGAGGAAGACTCATTAACAACCTATGTTATTCAGATGACACAACCCTGCATGCTGAAAGTGAAGAGGACTTGAAGCACTTACTGATGAAGGTCAAAGACCACAGCCTTCAGTATGGATTGCACTTTAACATAAAGGAAACAAAAATCCTCATAACTTGACCATCAAGTAGTAACAAGATAAACAGAGAAAAGAATAAAGTTGTCAAGAATTTCATTTTACTTGGATCCACAATCAAGACCCATGGAAGCAGTAGTCAAGAAATCAAGAGATGCTCTATATTGGGAAAACTGGCTAAAAAAGACCTCTTTAAAGTGTTGAAAGGAAAAGATGTCACTTTGAGGACTAAGGTGTGCCTGACCCACGCCATGGTTGTTCAACTGCCTAATATGCATGTGAAAGCTGGACAGTGAATAAGGAAAACCAAAGAACTGACCCTTTTGAATTGTTGTGTTGGTGAAGAACATTGAATATACCATGGACTGCCAAAAGGATAAATAAATCTGTCTTGGAAGAAGTACAACCAGAATGCTCCTTAGAAGCAAGGATGGCAAGACTATGACTCACGTACTTTGGACATGTTTCAGGAGGGATCAGTCCCTGGAGAAGGGTATCGTGCTTGGTAAAGCAGTGGGTCAGCAAAAAAGAGGAAGACTCTCAATGGGATGGACTGACACAGTAGCTGCAACACTGGGCTCAAGCACAACAACAACTGTGAAGATGGTGCAGGACCAGGCAGTGTTTCGTTCTGTTGTGCACAGGGTTGCTATGAGTCGGAACTGATGCAACGGCACCTAACAACCTAAGTTGAATACAGAGCAAGAAAAATTAGAAAATTTCTAAAGTTCTTACCAAATAACCAATTATTCTAACTTTTCTAGAACATTTTAACTTTTCTCCCATCTTCTTTCTTCTAATCCTTTTGTTTCAGACTGGGAATTATTTTTCTAGTTAGAAATCTCATGTTCAGCATGAAATGCCACTGGTACATAGAGATTTTAGCAAAATCAGAGTATTAATAACCCAGCAATGTAGGCTCTCACTGGGTCAGAGTATGATTTTTTTAGGTAACAAAAATCACTGTAGATGGGCCAATGAATGATTTATTTAGGACGAAGGGAAGCCACTGTACCATTTTCCCTCTACTGCCACCACCACATTGGTCCTGCTATGGCTGTGGTCAGCAGTCAACCTTAACAGCGGAACTCTTCACAGTTACTTCCCCAAAATGATGTGGCTCATACTTGTTGCTCCCTATGAGATACAGGGAGGACCTACAGCATAAGGAAATGACTTCTTTAGAAGAGCTGCTCTTGCATCTGCTGGGCTCAGGCACTTCTCCAAGCATCCTCAGAGGGCTGAACTTTACAAGACCTGCTAAGGGAATACAAGGCCCACATCTTGATATACAGAGGCCTTTACTAAGCTTCCCTGTATCTTAGCCAAAGTTAAGAAGGGAAGCTAATAGCAAGGAAAGAAACCCTAAATAGCTGCGAAAGGCAATACACCTTTCGCGAAACCATCCTCTTTAAGTAAGAGTTCAGTACTCTGTCAAAGACATAAACACTGTGACTTTTCACCGGAGAGTTTCAGTGACCAAGTGGCGAGACCAGAAGCTAGATGCATGTTTCCAAGGACTACCGAACAAAATACCATCAACAGGTGGCTTCAAAAAGAACAGAAATTTATTTTCTCACAGTTCTGGAGGCTGCGAGTCCAAATCAGGGCCTTAGCCATGCTGCTCCCTTTCTGTGAGCCTCTCCCTCCTAGTTTCTGCTGGCTGTTGCAATCCTCAGTATTTCCTTGCTGCTTATGGATGTGTCTCTAGTTCCCATACTCTACTATAGTGTAACTATGAGTCAGAATGAACTTGGCAACAATGGGATTTATAGTTTGTTGCTCATAGATGCCTCTGCCCTTACCTTAACATGGTGTCTCACCCTGTGTGTCTTTCCGTCTGTTTTCCCTTCTTCTAAGATACTGTTCAAAAGGGATTAAGTTTAGGACCCACCTTACTTCAGTGTGACCTCATTAGCAACAAAAGAGAGCCCCTAATTCCAAATAGGGTCACATTCACAGGTACAGTGGTTAGGACTTCAACATAACTTTTTGGAGGACACAATTTAATCCGTAACACTAGGTAGTAGAAATGTTACGAGAACACCAGCAGCAGAAATGCTATTTCATGAGAGCTTCTGAGTGAGAAATTTTGTAAATATAATCTAAAGGATGTGCTGTGCACACAACTATAAATGTAAGCAATGAAGACCTAAGCCCAGAGGGAAGAAGCCTCCCCATAGCCACACACATATTTTCCAGGATAGGGAGTCAACAAAGGACTGATGAATGGGTAAAAGGATTACTGGTCTTGGGTCACTAGTTATCATCTATTTCAAAATGGTCAGTGAGACAAGAAAAGTCTGGTCTGGTAGCTTGTTCAACTATCAGACAGGTGAAGGTGATAGAAAAGAACTCAAAGCTCTGTAAGATTCTATAATGCAGCTTATCCAAATGGTGTGAGGACAAAACCCTTGAAATCTGTCCACCTGTTCTCTGCAGCAGGCCATGCTGAACATCGCTAGACATTTAATTCACTATTCTCAACTTTAATGACATCTGTCTTTCAAGACATGGTGATGACTCTATCCCAAAGATCATCTACTCAGATCCTGCGGATGGTGCTTCCATGTCGGTATCACATAAAGTCATTTGAAGCAGATGGGTGATCTTAAGTTAATGCTGTTTCTAGTACTATTCACTTCTCATTACTGGTCACCTCCTCTCTTCTCTATCACTGTTTTCATATTGATTTCCTGGACATTTTCAGCTCACCAAGGACCTCCTGGCCTTACAATGAAGAAGCCTGTAAAACCTGTTAAGTTACACAAATGTGATACCATTTGGAATTTCAGCTAGATATTACCTGTTGCTGGGGTGGTGGTTGGGGCTGGAGCTGTGCTATTAAAGAATCCATCATATCTCCTCCTATAGGAGAAGGGGGGTTATCATCTTCATTTACAGACCTTCTTCGTGCATCCTGATTGCTGTCAACAAACATATTCAGGAATGTCTATGGATATAAACAAGGAAAATTTAGATTATTTTTCCTAACTTTAATGAACATGTCTAATCATTTGGACTGCTTTAACACATATCATCCCTGAAATAAAAAATCAATACACAACCACTATTATTAAGACAGCCTAGAAGAGATATTCGTAATTTTGAAGGAAGGGGGAACAGTGGGACTGAGGAAAACGGTTACCAACAAAAGCAAAATATAACTCAAAAACCACATCAACTAAGAAAAAAGACCCAAACAAAAGGTTGAAGAAAAAATTCTCAAACCTAGATCAGTAAGCAACATCATGAGAAATGAGGAGAGACTGAAGTTGTCAAGGATTTTATTTCACTTGGTTCCACAATCAACGCCCATGGAAGCAGCAGTCAAGAAATCAAAAGATGCACTGCACTGGAAAAATCTGCCACAAAACATCTCTTGAAAGTGCTGACAAGTAAAGATATCACCTTGAAGACTAAGGTGCACCTGTCCCAAGTCATGGTATTTTCAATCGCATTGCATGCATATGAAAACTGGACAATCATTAAGGAAGACATAAGAAGAACTGATGCCTTTGAATTGTGGTGGAGAAGAATTATGAATATACCATGGACTGTCAAAAGAGTAAACAGATCTGTTCTGAGGAAGTACAGCCAGAGTGCTCCTTGGAAGCAAGGATGGCGAGACTACATCTTACATACTTTGGACATGTTGTCAAGAGGGATCAGTCTCTGGAGAAGGACAGCAAAAGGGTCAGCAAAAAACAGGAAGACCTTCAAGAAGATGGAATGACACAGTGGCAATGTGCTTAAGCAACATTGTGCTTAAGAATAAAAATGACTGTGGGCATGGTGCAGGACCAGACAGTGTTTTGTTCTGTTGTTCGTAGGGTTGTGATGAGTCAAAACTGACGTGGTGGTACCTAACAACAACAGCATCTTCTGACTCAGAAATGTGGGGAGAAATCAAAGAACTGTATGTAGAAACATAAGTAACTTAAATGACTTGGGAAAATTCCCATTCAGTGAGAGTTCTTACTTAAGCTCGAAAACACGACAGAGGAAAACTGAACAAAGAGACTAAGCCAACTTTTCTCCTTTTATCCTAAACAATTTAATCTTTAACCACTGAGAGTAGGACAGCCTTTTTTCTATAGGACGTAATCAAAAAATTAAGCAAGGCTACCAGAGTCTGTGCCTTAAGCACAGATTCGCTTTCTTTTAATACCCTACAAAAATACAGACCATAAACTTATCAAAATCACTAGAAATTTTTTTAAGTCTATATTCTGACTGTCAAGTGAAGATGAAGGATTCATCACACACATTCATCTTCTCCTTCCCACCATGCCTCTGTAACTACAGGAAAACTATTTTTTTTTAAGCAGAAGTCACAAAGATAAAAACAATGGGAGCAGAGAATAGCAATACAGTCTGGAGGCTGGAAGCAGATGGTTGAGTGGTAACTGAGTTATTGATGTGAGTTTCCAAATAGAAACAGCCCACTCAGTCACACAAGTACTCACTGGAAGTTTTAGCAGACTTAAAAAAAAGAAAAACCACAGGAGCTTCATTAGACAAACAACAGATTTTTAACAAAGGTACAAGCTTGGAACATTAAACTTATCCACAGTCACAATGGAAGCCAAAAGACAATGGAGCAAATGCCTTGAAAATTTTTTCCAAAAAATGATTGCCAACTTAAAACTACATGCTTAGCCACTCCCTCAATTAGATGAGAGTACATGAAAGATGTCCGCAGAAATGGAAGGTCTCAAATGAACCTGCCTCTCACAAGAAGCCGTGATAAGAAGGTACTCCATCAAAATAAGGGAGTAAACCAAGAAAAGGACATGGAAGACTGAATGTATCAATGGGTGAGTTACATAACTGGGAGAGAGCTTATAGTTGAGTTAGTGACAGAAGGATACACAAAAGGGAAAAAAGTCAACAGTATTAGTGTCCAGGAAAACAAAATAGTAAGCAAGAAAGGAAACGTAATCGCACTAAATTAGGTGGCCTGGGGAACAGTGTTTCTACATTTGTAATATAAAAACAACAAAACCCATTGCCATCAAGTCAATTCCAATTCATAGTGACCCTACAGGACAGAGGAGAACAGCCCCACAGCACTTAACCACTATGCCACCAGGGTAGACACTCAAAAATTATCTAATTAAACTATCTGGGGCCCTGATGGCACAGTGGTTAAGGGCATACCCGCTAACCAAAAAGTCAGCAATTCAAATCTACCAGCTGCTCCCCTGGAAACCTTACTGGGCAGTTCTACTCTGTCCTATGGGCTTCATATCAGTTAAAATTGACTCAACTGCAACAGATTTGATTTTGGGGTTTTATGGACTGAATTCTGTCCCCCCTAAATATGTGTTAGGAACACTGGCAGTGAAGTGGTTAAGTACCACAGCTGCTAACCAACAGGTCAGCAGCTGGAATCCACCAGGCACTCCTTGGAAAGTCTACGGGGCAATTCTACTCTGTTCCATAGGGTCACTGTGAGTTGCAAAGGCAGTGGGTTTTAAGTATGTACTGTAAATCCTACCCTCTATGCCAGTTGCTGTAATATCACTTGGGAGTGGGCTGTCTTTAAGAATGAGGCAGAGTTAATCAATCTGTTTGGAGCTATAAGAGACATTAAACAAGTAAACAAAGCAGAGATGGGGGACAACAGATGCCAAGCCACATGGAGGTCTCCAAGGAAAAAGGAAGCAGAAGTTGAAGAAACAAGGACGTTCCTCCACAGCTAACAAAGATGGTTCTCTAAATTCAGACTACTGGCCTCCTGAACTGTGAGAAAATAAATTTTTGTTTATTAAAGTCATCTACTTGTGGTATTTCTGTTACAGCAGCACTAGATGATTAAGATACTACTGAACCACATTACCAGGATAGGACGAAAAGATGAGTATGTTCCGATGTACTGGAACAGCCTAGAAAGAGGAACAGGGTATGCAAAAAAGAATTAAATCCGAATCTTCCACGTGAGAGTCAGCTAATTCTCTCAACTAAAAAGTAAAAACTTAAGCAATGTAAGTATGCTATTTAGAGATTCCAAGTGCCAAGTGCTGTCGAGTCGGATCCAACTCATGGCGACCCTAGGGGCCAGCACAGAATTGACCCCCAGAGTATTGAAGGAGCGATACAGATATAAATAGTAAGAGACAAGCAGCTCTAAGAGTTGAAAACAGAGGTCTTCAAAAACAGGAAAATGACACGAGTGTGCTGCAGTGGACTGTTTATCAGAATAAGTGTTTTGGAACTATTTTGACTGAATAAGCATCATAAGTTAAACTGATGATCACACGTTTTTGATAATCAAAAATAAAAACTAAAAGTTTCTTACAAGTTCCTAACAGCCCACTGGGGTGGCTGCACCAGCAAATGCAATGCTAAGGCTCACTGTTTGTTTGAGGGAAAGGGCTTTTTATCATCTTATACGTGTAGTCACATGCCACATGATCAGAACTTCTGGCTCTTGAATGGAGTTGCAGAGATGATAAATTAACAACATTAAACTTATGTTTAAACAGGAACTTGTCGCTTTACCCCTTAAAGGATTTGTTTCAGAGATCATTTTTGTGTATATTTGTGCTAAATATGCCATAACACTGAAGTTTGTTACCTTTAGTCCTGGTGCAGGATAAAAACCTTCAACTAATTTGCTATTATCAAAAAGACTATATGCACCATCTCGTATTGCCACAACGCCTCGACTCCGGCAGTATATATCGATGCAATACATGTTCCTGAAGGCCAGTCTGATGTGGGTGGAAGACTGTGGCAGAATGGAGAAGCACTGATAGGCAGTGTTGGTTCTCTGGGTCAAGCCCAACATCGGCACAGTGGGAAGCTTGTTGATGGCATTTAATGGAGCCTGAGTATCAAACAGTACCTATAAGGAACAAACAGTGAGTAGTGCTGGTTTCCACAAACTCTGAAACCTCAGAAATTTCACGGGAAAACTATCACGAATGAGCCAGTATTCTTCCGGCATATTCCATAAAACTTCTCCTTAAAGAAAATGCAAATTAAGATCACTGTGTCCACTTTGAATCAAAGAAAATTCCTGAAGACAAATTCAAGATATAAAAGACAAAGGCACTCATTCTAATCATTAAATACAAATAAAACCACTTGATTTTTTTTTAAGTTTTGTGTAAGACACTGACATTGGATGAGAAGAAAACAAACTTAATTACCTGTAATAACTGAACTACATTTGGTGTTTTGTTGAACATTTCTTGAAGCTGATGAAGGATGGTATTGTGACAGTTACTGCAACCTGAGTTTGGGCCAACAGTTCCTAAAGAAATATGAAACTTCTGATGTATGGAATTCCACTGGATACTAATCTAAAGAAAAGAGAATGCATGTTTCAGGACCTCAGAATGTAACAGAATGTAACTGTATAAACTGTATAAACAAACAATGTTTATACAGTAAGGCAAAATACCAAAGAACTAAATGAGATCTTTTCTGAAGACAAGTACTAAGACTGGGCTCTGTAATTTCCAGATGTGCTGTTAGTATGGATCAGTATATCTAACTTATAGATGTAGCCTATGCTACTACATAAAACAGAAAGAGCACCGAAGAAAAAAATTTTAATTAAATTTTATTTGAAAATTATCAATGGTATTTCTTATTTCTCAGTTGTGTCTTGAAATGAAAAAAATGTCACCCTCTCAGTACCATCTATACTAAGGTGCACCTTAATAAAGGGAAAGATGCCACCTCAAATACAGGGATCTTTAGTTAAATCAACCTGAAATTACTCAAGTAATTTCTGACACTACTTGATGTGGAAGAGTCCACAGAGAAGTCAGCTGGCTGAATTTTCATACTAACTCTCCAGCACTCTGCATATGAGGTAGGAAAAAAAGAAGCTACAGATTACAGGAAATATCTTTTTATTAAGATAGGATTAAACAACCAAGCAACCCAAACCAAAAACATACCATACTGCTCACAACCATACACGATCTTTCTTACAATAGCAATGTTGCAAGCAGATTTGAAATCAGTGGAGAAAAAGTACAGATGCCTTGCCTAAAACTTTTTCAGCTCATCTAATCCATCAATGGCATCACTGCTTTTATTTTCCATTTTAAAGGGTTAAGGGAAAACTTTACAGTATGTTACAGCATATGTAGGTCAGTAAAGTATTTAAAGTTTACCATTTTGTCCAGACTTTTACTTGAGCTCTTAAATCATTTTAAGGCAGATTTCATATTTTTTAATTGATTTTTTAAAAATGCATCTAAGTGAGGAACTGTAGGGCTTTAATTCATAGACTTAGTTTTATGTTGTACAAGGTTAGTTACTCACTGAACTTCCCTTGGTGCTTCCATAACACAAGATAAGTTTTCGGTAATTATAAACACGAACTTCTGAGAAAATATTTAGGTGAGCCGGTATGTCTGAAGAGAAAGGAAACAAAAATGAGACTGAGATATTTACATGCGAAATTTTAAAATAATGTATTTGGAAAAAAAGGGCATTTGGCCACTATTATATGCCTAGATAAGAAACCCTGGTGGTGTAGCGGGTTAAGTGCTATGTCTCCTAACCAAAAAGGTTGGCAGTTCAAATCTGCCAGGTGCTCCTTGGAAACTCCATGGGGTGGTTCTACTATGACCTCTAGGGTCGATGGCAGTGGATTATATGCCTAGATAAGTAAGTCCCTAAGTATAGAATTTAGGGAAACAAAACAAAACAGTATAACTATATCAGATGTTTTCATTTCTACAAAAGGGTCCAGGGAGGAGGTGAGATGTGCTGAAGCAATACAGCATGGTGGTCAAGGGGTTCCAGTTCCAGGTCTGTCACTCACTAGCTGTGTGAACTTCAGCAAGTTTCTGACTTGTTTTCTTCATTGGTAAAATGAGAAATAAAATCTCTACCTGATAGAGTGATTGTAAGGATTAATGAGTTAACACAAGCAAACTTTACTTGTAGTACTATTCCAGCGGCACTCAGTAAATTCTCTATAAGTAGGTTAAGAGTTTAGCTGATAACCAAAAGGTCTGCAGTTCGAATCCACTCCTCGGAAACCCTATGGGACAGTTCTACTCTGTCCTATAGAGTCACTATGAATTGAAATAGATTTGACAACAACGGGTTGGGTTTATTATTATAATATGGTACACTGATATAGATATAAAAATGTCTAGATACATAAAACACTTAATGATGGATATCTCCAGGGTTAGAAATTGGAGACTGAGGTGAAAGAAAGACTTATTTTTTATTAGATATACTTCAGGGCGGGGGGGACTTTTAATAATGTTCATTTTTCAACCTTTTTAAAATTTTTATTTAAAAGGATGATTATTACATGTACCTGGTAGAGAACGTGCAAATTCCAACACACACTCATATAATCGTGCAATGCTATTCCAGTCATTAAGGAACATTTCAACCACTTTTCGACCACCAACGGGTTCAGACAACAGGTTTTCATATGTCAGATAAACATGCCTAGATGGCCCTACAAGATTAAAAGACAAGATTAATAATAACCAATATTAAAAAATCTGAAAATATCTAAAGACAGAGTGTGTGATGTATCTCACCTTGTTCCCGGGTAGAAGTGCCATTAAGTGGACAATTTGCAAACACTAACTCTGCCACCCATGTGCGGTTATTTCTACCTTGTAATCGGAAAGTGCAATCAAGAAGAGAGCGGTCCAGAGCCTTTTGAGTTTCCTCATTTACACCCTTACATGGAGGAATTCTGGTGATGAAAGACAGTATAGGAAGTGTACTTTAAATTATGAAAAGGCAAAGGCACAATGTTCACAATGACAAAAGAAACCAATCCACTGCCACTGAGTCGATTCAGACTTACAGTGACCCTATAGGACAGGGTATAACTGCCCACTAGGCTTTCCAAGAAGCAGCTGGTGAATTCGAACTGCTGACTTTTTGGTTAGCAACTGTAGCTCTTATACATTATGCCACCAGTGTTCCATGAGGAGGTGAAATCAGAGCTTCAGTTCAAAGCCCACTACTTCTGCAAAGGAAGGAAGTCATAGCACTTAACCCATTCGCATTCACATGATCATAGATTAGGACTCTCATCTTAACAAAGAAACATTTGTCTTCATCTTTAATCTTGCTGTTACAAAACACCATAATTCTTCAGAATGAAGATCAATGATCAGTTTTCTATGAAATCCATCTAGAACATCTTCAGAGAAAAGCTAAGAAGAACCAATACTTGTTAAATCTTTTTGCAAAGGCAGGATGATATAGTGGAAACAGGGTTTGGAGTCAGCAACCTGTATTTCAGTTCTGACACCACGTAATTACCTTATAGGTCACCGACGAAAACAAAAATGAAAAAAACATATTTAAAGTGCTCAGCAGGTGGCTGACACGGGAGGCATTCATATGTCAATTTCCTCCTACAGTAAAACCAAATCTTAATCACTGATTGAAAAAAAAGCCAAGTGGCATGACAAAATTCTGGGCTCACTGTTTCCCCACCCCTATACCTCCTCTGTGAAGATGACACTGATAGACAGTCAAAGAGTTTTCTGTATTAATTCATTTAACATACATATTATCCTGTATACCAGAGGAATGTATTAGCTTTGATATCTTAAATATATCTGTTTTCCTCTTGCAGCTTTATGTACTATCTTATTCATCATAAAACATTATGAGGTAATATATGCTAGCTACTACTAAGTTATTTCACTAGTAGATGACATAGTAAGGTAATGTGCTACTTAATGACACATTATCCCTTAACTCACAGAGAAGACAGGTTAAACCTCAGATGTAGTATAATGATGATGTCTAAGGCAAAAAACAAAAACTATGTAATTGGAAGTATGGAGTCTTTGTTCAGTTCACTTACTTAAAACACACCTACAACAGGGTTTACTAATCTTGGCACTATAGACATTTTGGGTGGGCCAGATAATTCTTTGTTGTGTGGGGCTGTCCCATGCACTGGAAGATATTTAACAGCATCCTTGGCCTCTACCCACTAGATACCAAGAACCCTCCCATTCCCTTCCCTCAGTTAACAACAACCCAAAATTTCTCTAACCAACTGAAACCAAACCCATTGCCAGCAAGTCCATTGCAACTCTTAGTGACCCTACAGGGCAGAGCAGAACTGCCCCACAGGGTTTTCAAGGAGTGGTTAGTGGATTCAAACTGCCAACCTTTTGGTTAGCAGCTGTAGCCCTTAACCACTACGCCACCAGCTGAGAACCAGTAACTTAGAATAAACAATTTAAGAGAACAGCAAAGTACAGAGATTGGACATGGTAAAAAAATAAACTTTGTAGGTGGGAAAGAAAGCTATATAAATTTTACTTTGTGTAGTTATTACAAAAATAACATTGTGTGAATGTTTTTCAACTTCATATGTATACCGTGGACTTGCCCGCCCTTACTCTCAAAACTTAATCCTAACCCATGGGAGTTATAAAGCAGTCAAGGCAGATAGATTTTTTTCTTTCAATTTTGAAAATATAAACATAATATATTCTCTTCCTTACACATAAAACAGGTTTTTCATGAAGTCTATTTGGCTTAGAAAATGGAAACACAGAAGCAAGTAACAACTAAGGTACAAGTAAAGACTCCTTTCAATTCATGCTCTCTGGAGACAACATGATCCTGAAACCATATTCTATGCCACTTTCTTAATCTGTGATACAGCTATAACTGGCTCTACTTCAAGAAACCTGTACAATATTTACCTTTTAAAGATGTAAATGGAACAGGGAGAAGAAAAATAAACTTTTTTTTTTAATTCTTCTGGCATGATTATATGAGGAGAAAAACAAGTTAGTTCTTCAAAAGGAAACCTAACACAGTTGCTGCAAAATCAAAATATAATAAAACATTGAAGTGACTTCCACTACTTGCCAAAAATTAAGACTTGAGGAAGAGCCGTTTCTTGAACAGTGGATTAATCTTATCTCGAAACTTCTACCAAGTCAAAAGTTCTTCATCTGATCAGCCACTCCTGCCTAGTTTTTATTCTGCAATCCTGAGGACTGAAAAGACTGAGGAACTAAGCTGTGGTCCTGCAGGTCAGGTGCTCTAGGGCCAGCAGGGCCCACGATGCTTTCAGCGTACAGACGTCTATGCTGTGTGTCAGTTTCATTCTGAGGAGTTTTTACAAATATTATTACCCACAGTAGTGCAAAAGCAGTGAGATCAGTGAAAGTGCTAGTGAATAGAGTATAACTGGGCCTAAAAGGAAACTGAAGATATTTTTAAAAAGGCTGCACATGTATAATGCCGAAGGACAAGCTGAATCACACAACTTGCAAAAAAGATCTGTGCCTATGTGAACAAGTTACAACCCACTGGATGAGATGAAAACACTTGAGGGTGTGGCTAGAGGATCACAGTATCACTAGCCTGTTACTGTAACAAACTCAAGAGCAGGTGGGAAGTTTGCGCACCAGCTCAAAACTAGTCACCCAGAGCATGTTGCTCCTGAAAGGTGGGACCCAAGCCTCCTTTGTGGTCCTCTTTCAAATCTGCACAAGGCCACAGGTCTACAAGCCACAGGAATCTAAAGAGTTGAGCTCACTATGACGCTTTCAGAGATTTAAGGAGATCTGCTCAACAGATTTTCAAGGAGATGGAGCTGAACAAAAACACAACGTATTTTCAGCACAGGAGAAAAAATGTGCTCAATTTTAAAGCTTTGATGTATCAACTCATATTCCCGTTTAATACCAATATATCTAGGGCTAAAAGCTTATGATAAGTTTCTACAGATTAAATGCATTAACTTAACTACATATTAGATCTGTGGAGGATTTTTTAATTAAAAAAAAATCAAGTTCAAATATTCCTTATGTACTTTTTTCTTCCTCGTTTCTATACCCTACTCCAAATTGGGCAGCATTTATTAGATAAACACGTATCTTTAATTTGTTCACTTCTACATATCTGCTTTTAAATTTTAAATAAAGAAAAGGCAGAAATGTAGTGAAGATTTTCTTTGGAAACTGCTGTATACTGAAGCTCAGAAATATGAAATGATTCCTTCCTATGCAGTACTGTTGATGAGTTTTCTTGAGTTCAAGAACAAATACAACTTCATTTCTTTCCAAACTTTGTCTTGTAGAAACTCTGAGCAAGGTATTTTAAGATCTTGCAAAACACAAAAAGTATAACTAAGAGAACAGAACACAGATGTTTACATTATCTACTTTTCTGCAGTTGCCAAGAAGAGTAAAAAGGAAAAAAAAATTAGGCAGAAGTAATTCAAAGCCATAAGGAATTACAAGTATTATGCTTTTTTTAATCGATTTCCATCATTAAGACCAACTCTCATCTAGGAAGGGGAGCTATTCTAGTACTAATTTGTTATCTAAAGCAAGTATAAGGACACATAGGCACAAGAACACAAGCGCACAAACACTGCTATCTCTCCACTCCAGGAGCAGGGAGACAGAACGTGAATTTGCTTGTCCTTTCCCTCTTCCAGAAACCCTGGTGGTATAGTGGTTAAGTGCTAAGGCTGCTAACCAAGAGGCTGGCAATTCAAATCTGCCAGGCACCCCTTGGAAACTATGGAACAGTTCCCTTCTGTCCTGTAGGGTGTCAGTGAGTCAGAATTGACTCAGTGACAGTGGATTTCCCTCTTCCACACAACACAAATACCCAAACATCACAAGGTCAAGCCCTGCTACTCAAACTTGCAGAGGTGCAGTTTCTCAGTAGACAGAGGAATGTAATAATACGTACCTTGTATGAAAATATTAAACATCTAAGGAACAATAATGTGCCAAAAAAAGAAAGAAAACCATTTTCTGAACTAAAAAAGTTGACCTTTTTAATGGTACTATAAGCTTTGCAATAGTTTACAGTGGATCACTTTATAAAGCACATGCGCTGCATTACAGAACAAAGCCATCTGCCTCTGTATACTCTTCCCCAGATCTAATCTGCTACCTCAGCTCAATTATCATTACCACATTACCACGGTGATGGCTTTATCTACTTCTCCTGCCAGAACCTGTCATCTGAGCTTGAAACAGGTATGTACCTGCCTGCCCAGAGGGATGTGTAGGCACCTCAAACTCAGCAAACACGAAACCAAACCAAACTTGTTGCCTTACAGTCAATTCTGAGTCATAATCAGACCCTATGGGACAGAGCAGAACTATGCCTGGTGAATTCAAACTGCTGACCTTTTGTTTAGCAGCCGTAGCACTGAAGCACTACACCATGACAGTTTCCAAACCTAGCAAAGCCCCTTGAAACTCACATCTCCTTCAGTGTCTCTTATCTCAGAAAGCACTAATACCATCCAATCATCTGCCCAAGATAAAACTAAGAATCTTCTTTAACACTTTCCCCTCTTACTCATCTCCAACATCACTTCAATCACCAATCCTTGAATGTTTCATCACATAAATTCTTGCAGAACCTGTCTACTTCTCTCCACCACCCTAATCCAACCTACCAACAGCAATAGTGTGAACCATTCTGGCAACCAGTTTTGTTACTTCTGTCTTGTTCCCCTCCAGTTTATTAATATGGCTATCACAGTGGGCTTTTAAAAACACCAATCTAATTTTAAGTTTGGAAATCCTGGTGCTGTAGTGGTTAAAGCTACGGCTGCTAAACAAAAGGTGAGCCAGGAGCGCCTTAGAAACTCTATGGGGCAGTTTTACTCTGTCCTACACAGACGCTGAGTTGGAATTGACTCAACAACAAAGGGTTTTTATTGGTTTTTTTTTAACGTCAAGGTTCTGCTTAAAATCATCCGATGGCTTCTTATTGCTCTTAACAGAAGTTCTGAATTCCTTAAGGACATTTACAAAGCCCTACAAGATTTGATCCTTTCCTGATTACACTCCAGCCTCATCTCTCCTTCCTCTAAACTTCTTTTAGTTCAAGGATGCCAGTCTCTCTAGCCTCCAAGCCTTCACATTAGCAGTTAGTTATTCCTTCTGGCTAAGACTTCCCATGACTTCTGAAAGAGCAGATCCCCCTGCTATATGAATCCACTGCATCTGAAAAAGCCCTAACAGGACTCAAGTCTGACACATAGCAGCACTTCACAAGTATCTGTTGGATGAATTAGGAAGAGCAGAGAAAAAGACAGCTTAAAATACCAGTGTGGCTTGGCAAAATACCATGTGGTGCTGCATATCCACTGCACAGGTGTCATGGTTGGAATTGTGTCCCCCCAAAAATGTGTGCAGCCACGTGGCTGGGATATGGTTCCCAGTGTCTTGGGACTGTCCTCCATTGTGTGGTTTTGCTAACCTGTATGTTAAAGGATTAGGGTGGGGCTGTAAATTCCTCCTGTAGTGGGAGTTTCCCTGGAGTATGGCTTGCCCCACCCTTAATGCTTTTAGCTTGCAAGGAATAAAAGGAAAAAGAAACAAAGGACAATTTGAGAACCTCGCTACCATCAAGCAAGCAGCACCGGGAGCAGAGCGCGTCCTTCAGACCAGAAGTTCTTGCGTCAGGACGCTCCCTGGACAAAGACTGATGCAATACCGGACTTTCCTCCAGAGCCGACAAGGGAAAAGCCTTCCCCTGGAGCGGACACCCTGAATATGGACTTGCAACCTACCGGACTGTGTAAGAATAAATCTTTCTTTGTTAAAGCCATCCACTCTGTGGTATTTCTCTTAGAGCAGCCCTAGCTGACTAAAACAACAGGTAAAAGACAATCCTCTCTGAACCTTAATAATTCTACACAGGAGTCCAGGACCCAAAGGTTCTGGACTCTGCTTTATGCTGTCTCATGAAGGAGAAGAGTGGTTCTCTACTAACACGTCTGCAACATGAGGCACCAAATGCCACACATGACAGAGGCTTACTTTAATAAGCGGATTGCATGACTGAAGCCATCGCCTTCCATTTGCACTCCTTGATGTGGGATCTCCAAATTTGACAGCTGGAAAGGAAAATGCAATTATATTAGACCACCAATGTAACAAAGAAAAGTACGTACAACTGTCTCTATTCTCATGGCATCTGTTCTTCTCTATAGTTACAACATATTATGCCTGAGTGGTGTCCCCATCATTTGATTCCTTTGGAAGCCACATAAATTTCAATGAAGCTCCAAGTTGCCCCAGAACCTCTCCTTATAAAACAAGACAAAAACCAGAAACACTTCCAGGGGTGGCACATCTTCAAAGTTTAGGTGATTGATTAAAGTTTTGCAGTTATACAAAGTAATCTGGAATCAATTCTGGTGGTTCCAAGTGAGGCAACTATAAATGAGATATACTCCCTTGTATAACTCTTAATCTATTATGTTTGTTTCCAATGACGTTTCAGTCATAGTCATATCTCATTTTTGATCAGAGCAGTAACTTTTAGTTTATAACATCTCTGAAATACATTCTTATTTTTAACAAATTAAACTATTTTCTGTGTGAAACTCAAGAAGAAAAGATTTCCAGTGTATGCATTTATGCAATGCAGTATCTTCCCCAACAGAAAGATTCAGAAAACGATGAGTGGAGGGATAGTGTTGGAAACCCCGTTCACATAACCACAGGTTCCTAAGGTTTGCCAGAAAGTCATCTGACCTACCAGTTGTGTTCCTTTAGCAATTATCTCCAGGTCTTTTATGACATATACTCACTTTGTTCTAGGAAGTATTTAAGGCAACTCTGTATATTTGAGTAAACTCTGCTTTTGGAGCCTGGAAAGGGAAGAAGTTCAGTAAAGCAGGTACTGACCAAAAAGGCAGTAAGAGGTTCAGGTTCAAAATGAAGCCAAGTATGTGAGGGCTTACAAATGCTGCTACCACTCTATCAATTACGATTTATAAACATCTCTGGGATGATAAGATTTAGTTACTCGTATCTCAGTAAAATTTATCCTAAGCAGGACATGTGGGTGCATTTTTCTTTTAACACAACTCAAATTTTCACTGAGAGGAAAAAAGTAGGTATTCAGTAGGGTACTACAAACAATTCTTAGATGCCCTATGTGTGCAACAGGTACAGGAGTACAGAGAAGCAGGACAGAGGGGACATACAGATGTTAGTCAATACCAGTACCACAGAGAAATAAGTTTTTGTGAATTCTAGCCTATGGGTAGAGGAGACAAATGTATTACATTGTCCCTGGGTACCCTATCCTCCCTTTTTACTGCACAGTAACTAACAGTTATATAACCAATCCAAATGACATGATAAAAAAAGTCCATAAGAACACAGCCAAGCAGATAGGAAGCACAACTAAACGTCTCTAAAGGCTTACTTGTACACCTCCTATGAAGAGGTGTACAAGTAAGATGTTAATTCTTAGAAGTAGTTCATTTTTCAACTGGGAAGAACTTAGTTTCCATTCCTATAAAGAATAGAAGGCCCAGAATCTTAACCCATAGAGAAAATAATTTTAAGTCATGATGGTATTTTACATGTATACCATGAGATGCTGCTACAAGTTCAACCTTCCAACCCCCCAAAATAGGATCACAGTTCTGATTTTCCTAATGGAATCTATGTAAGATTACCACTGCATTTTAGAAATTACTTTCTCATATACCAAAAAACAAACTCACTGCTGTCAAGTCAATTCCAACTCATAGTGACCCTACAGACAGAACAGAACTGCTCCATAGTTTCCAAGCAGTGCCTGGTGGATTTGAACTGCCAGCCTTCTGGTTAGCAGCCACAGCACTTAACCACTTTCATACAGAGTACTCAAAATTGTTTAAAAAACCTTACCTCCAACCGAAGTCCTACAAATGGCATATTTGTATCACACATAGCAACAAAGTGAGCTAGAACTTTATTGAAGGCACACATTTCTCCTAATCGTTTGGTTTTCTTGGGTTCTATTGGACATGGATCACCAGACAACTACAATTTAAGCAGAGAACACAAGTGAGTAAAAAAATAAACTGACATACAACGCAATCAGTTAAGGCAGTTAAACTACTGTAACAATGCTCGGGGTTAACTAAAACAAATGGCTACAGTAATTCAATAAAATGTATACTGACCAACCACCGAGCTAAACATTGGTAATTTAACAGTAACTACTGGGTGTTTATCACTCTCTTCTGGAAAATGGTGTACAAGTAATTTGAATTAACTAAAACAGAAATACTTTCAAGAAAATGCAGACAATAATCTTACAAACCAGGTCTAATTCTTTACCATATTAAAAATGGTTAAAGAAAACATCAGTGTAAATTTAATTAACACAAAAATCTTGTGCTCATTTCCATATGTGAGCATACCTTGCGCTTGGCACCAGTTTTGGGTGGCATCCCGGCTTTTGTACGTACAACCATGTCCTGGATGTTTTCTTTGAACTGCTGCAGCACAAGTGCCGTAACAGGGCTGTCATCACGATCTGTGCTGTTCACAGACAGGAAGTAGTACTTGTATGACAGCTGTGTGGGTTTATTGGGAACCTCCAACATCTCTACAACCTAAAAAGTCCCAAATCAGAAGTGAGACTCAGAGAAAAAGTGTTTTTCCTCTTACATAGGTGGGGTTCAGAATTATAAATGTAATGTAGGTATCTTTTTTCTTTAAGCAAGGACAAATTAATCATAATGTCAAAAGGAACATTCCTACTAAATATATAGTATAGTTGGTTTTTCAAAAAAAGGGATCAGACTAAAGAATGATTCAAAGTAAAAGCAACCATGCTGGCATTGTCACGTGCCATTGAGTCTATTACAACTCACAGCAGCCTTACAGGACAGAGTAGAACTGCTCCATAGGGTTTCCTAGGCCATAACCTTGACAGGAGCAGACGGCCAGGTCTTTTCTCCTCTAGAGCAGCTGATAGGTTTGAACCACTAACCTTTCGGTTAGCAGCTAAGCATTTAACCCCTGCATCATCAGGGCTTCTTTTTAACTTTTTTTAAATTGTTATTAAGTGAAAGTATACAAACTAAATCGGTTTTGCATGCCCACCTATCTGCAGCTCTCATCAGGCCTTATTAAAGCAATCATAACCTATAGTCATACTTGAGCTTATAAACAGAAAAAGTTCACGCTTAAGTCCGCTGGGTATAAATTTTCTAGAATGGCAACTATTTCCCACATTTGGAAACATAAAATAAACCATGGTTTTTCCACCATAAACTGTGGTCCCTGTGAGGATAACAACATCAACAACTGCTAACACCGATACAGACCTCACCATATGCCAAGTACAGTCCTCAGTACTTTACCTATACTAACATATTTAATCCTCCTACTAGCCCTGTGGAAATCCTGGTGGCATGGTAGTTAAGTGCTACAGCTGCTAACCAAAAGGTCGGCATTTCAAATCCACCAGGCGCTCCTTGGAAACTCAACGGGGCAGTTTTCTGTCCTGTAGGGTCGCTACGAGCCAGAGTTGACTAGACGGCAGTGGGTTTTAATAACCCTGTGAAGTAGATATTATGTATGCTAGTTTTACTGATGAAGACACTGACGCACAAGAAAGTTACTTGCCCAAGGTCACAGGGCTAACAAGTGATGGATCCATGCTTTGATTCCAGAAGTTTGGCTCCACAGACCTTGTTCTTACCAACTATACCAGCTTACTATCTTCATAGTCTAGCCAAAACTTAAGAAGAGTTTCCTACCTACTTTAGTGACAGAAATACATGTGATTAGAAAAGACTCTTTAACTAATACACACTCTTCCCTCTCCCACCCCCCTGCAACCTCCACACACACTCTTAAGGAAATGATCTGGCCAATACCTAAGCATCATACTGATGTTCCTAAGAATTTGGAGGATTAAAAGTAAAATGGCTGTTTGTTCTGACTAGGGATGTAACAGAAAGTCCCGGACAGAATGCAAGAAAAATGCAGAACAGAACTCATATTCCTAAATAAGGTCAGACCTACTGGACTGGTAGAAACTAGACGAATGAACTACTGAGACTACTACCCTAAGATAACTTTTAGACTTAATTTGAAGTTATATATATATTTTTAAAAACTGTGCTTTAGGTGAAAGTTTACAGAGCAAATCAGTTTCTCATTAAACAATATACCTATTATTTGGTGACACTGGTTGCCAATCCATGAAATCTCAACACTCCTCCTCGATCTCATTTCCCTTCATTCAACTATCCCCTCCTGCCTTCTTGCCTGTGCCCCTGGGCTGATGTTTCCATTATTTAGTTTCATATACATGGCCGAACTACATGTTATTGTTTGTTTTATAACCCAAAACTCAAACCCACTGCCGTTGAGTCGATTCCAACTCATAGCGACCCTATAGGCCTATCTAATCTTTGGCTGAAGGGTGACTTGCAAATGACTTTAGTACAGAGTTAAAAGGGTGTCCAGGGGCCATACTCTTGGGGCTTCTCCAGTCTCCGTCAGACCAGTAAGTTTGGTCCTTTTTGTGTATGTGAATTGGAGTTTTGTTCAATATTTTTTAGTCCAGCTCTATCTGGGACCCTTTATGGTAATCCGTGTTGTATCAGTCAGTAGTGGTAGCCACTGCAGATAGCGGTAGCACATCTAGTTATGCTGGGCTCAGTCTGGTGAATGCTGTGGTTCAAGTGGTCTCTCATGGATTGAACTGTGTCCCCCCCAAAATGTGTGTAGCCATGTGGCTGGGCCATGATTCCCAGTATTTTATGATTGTCCTCCATTTTGTGATTTTCCTGTGCTGCATGTTAGAGGATTAGGGTGGGATTGTAAAACTCTTCCTAAGATCACCTCCCTGCTCCAATATAGACAGAATTTCCCTGGAGTGTGGCTTACACCACTTTTTATCCTACAAGAGATAAAAGGAAAAGGAAGGAAGCAGAGTTGGGAATCTCATACCATCAATAAGGCAACACTGGGAGAAGAGCATGTCCTTGAGACCTGAGTTCCCTGCGTGAACATGTTCCCCGAACAAACACTGATACAATACAAGGACTTTCCCTCCCAAGCCGACAAGGGGGAAAGCCTTCCCCTGAAGTGGACATCCTGAATTTGGACGTGTAATCTACTGGACTGTGTAAGAATAAACTTTTCTTGTTAAAGCCATTCACTCATGGTGTATCTGTTAGAGCAGCACTAGCTGACTAAAACATGGTCCATTAGTCCTTTGGACTAATCTTTCCCTTGTGTCTTTGGTTTTCTTCATTATCCCTTTCTCCAGATGAGAGGGATCAGTAGATGTGTCTTAGATGGCCACTCACAAGACCTCAGACTCTACTCACCACAATAGGATGTAGGACATTTTCCTTATAAACTATGTGACGTCAACTGAACAAGACAGCCCCTGAGACCCCGGTCCTCAGTCTAGTAACTCAATCCCTCAGGAAGTCTGGATGTGTTTCCGAAGCTTCTCTGACTGCCTTGCTCTAAGTTAGCTAACTTCCCCAGTACTGTGTACTGCCTTACTCTTCACCAACATTACCACTTATTATCTAGTTTTTTTCCCTTTCCAACTCTCCTCTCCCCTGTATTCAAGTTATTTTTGCAGGTCAACTTTTAGCCAAATAATAGATTGGCTTATAAAACAAACAATTATCAGCAGTGAGTAATGTGCTCCTTTAAACAAGTAATGTATGAAATCAAACAGTTAACATTTATCCCAAAGCAAAGACGAGAAGACAAGGAGGGGAAGGGAAGCCAGATCAATGGCAATGGAACAAACAGAATGGAAACAATGAAAACTGCGACACACTATAAAATTTTAACCAATGGCATGGAACAATTTGTATAAAAATCATTAAATGGAAACCTAATTTGTTTGTAAGCTGTCACCTAAAACACCATAAATTATTTTAAATGAGAGTACAATGGATACTTTATCAAAGAAGATAAACAGATGGCTAATAAACACACAAAAACATCATTACAGCAATGCAAATTAACACCATGATAATATACCAGCATATATCTATTAGAATGGTGAAAATTAAAATAAATAAATAGGCACATAACTTGACAACACCAAATAAACAAGAATGCAGAGCAAAAGAAACTCTTACTCTTGTGAATGGGAACGCACAATGGTACAGCCACTGCGGAAAAAAGTTGGGCAGTTTCTTACAAAGTTAAATGTACCATATAACCCACCAATCCCACTGCTAGTTACTAACCCGAAAGAAATGAAAACTTATGTTCATATAAAAACCTGTATGCAAATGTATATGGCAACTTTATTTATAATTTCCCCAAACTGGAAACGACCTAAATGTCCTGCAATAGGTGAAAAGATAAATAAACTGAGGTACATCCATATAATGTGATACTATTTAGCAATAAAAGGAATTCTCATACATGTAACAACATAGATGAATCTTAAAGGCATTATGCTAAGTCAAAGACGCCAGACTCAAAGGCTACATGCTGCATAATTCCATTTATATTACATTCTGGAAAACGCAAAACCGGAGACGGAAAACTGGTCAGTGGCAACCAGATGAGGGTAGGAGAGGGTTTGATTACAGAGGGGGAGCATGAGTGCATTTGAGAGGGGAGGGTGAATCTTTTCTGTGTCCTAATTGAAGTCAAGGTTACACTACTATATACATGCACCAAAATTCATACAATAAAATAGCCACATTTTTACTATGTTATATCCAATACAACTGACCAATAAAAGGAAATGGCAGAAAGGCATTCAAAGGGAGATCAACTTTTTTTTTTTTTTTAAGCAACATTTTCCTCACTTACGCTGGTATCTTTATTGAAAACCACCTGACCATATAGGCATGTACCTATTTCTGGACTCGATTCTGGTCCATTAATGTATAAATCTATCCTTACTTCAATACCAGAATGTCTTAAATACTGTAGCTTGATAGTAAGTCCTCCCAATTTGATCTTCTTTTAAAGGGAGCTCAACTTCTGAATGTCCATGACAGTAGTGCTTTCCACTTCTATGAATGTATCATTCCTAAGTGATAAATCAGGATGAGGAGTGACATACATTCAGTTTTGGTCTAAACCACGTGAAACAAATTACTGCTTTATAATAAGTCATTTATCATCAAAACAAAAGTCTGGCTTTTGCTGATGCTAAATAAGATCAGAAAACAATAAATTACACCGATTTTATTTCATCTGTTTGGGGCTAAGTATAATAGATCTTTGTATGTTCAGAGGTTTGGTTATTATGCATGCATTCTGTGTTATCATTTACATGTAGGTCAGACAGCTCACTGAGAACTCTACTGTATGCCAAATGTAGCTCCATAGTTGGCAGTTTGCAATTCACATCAACGACAGACATATTAATCTATACAGGAACCAAACTTAAGATACGTCAAGCTATACGGGGTACCTTTTTAAGTATAGCTCAAAATCTTAAAATATTCACTCTCGTCACCTTCAACCAACAATTCTGAATTAAAATTTTCAAACACCTGAGATTCTTAGCCAGAAATATCTACTTGGTATACACAGAAATTTCTTTAAGCAGGGAAACATAATCAGGGTGAGTTCAAATTCACACCAATTTTAACCAGTTCAAAGAGCTCAAAGCAACTAACTGGAAAACACCTAGAAACATACACAAGAGGCAGAAAAGATCTCACTGTGCTCTAAAACATACATGCAAACAATAAAACAGAATCTTCTGTCAATCAAGGAAGAGAAAATAAAACAACTTCAACCAGCCCATATTTAAAAGACTATTACATTAGTATTCAACTAAAACCATACAAGTCTATTTGACATCAAAATATCTCCAAACCTTCATGGTAGCTGCTCTCAAAGTTTTTCTTCTTATACAGAGCAGATGCCTCATTCCAATCAGAAACTAGGCCCACACTATAGGAACGATCCTAGGGTGAGAGATGGACGTATATCTTATATTCTCCAGCCCTGTCTGGTACTTCTATAATTTTTTTAGAGACAATGACATTCCTCTCTGCACCATCCCTACCCAAGCAGAAAATCACTATACGTGTCAAATATTCAATAAAAGACATTTGCCAGTTAAACAATAAATCATTCAAGACACTAACAGAATTACTGAACTTGATTGCCCAAATCATCCCTTTGCATACTTACAATGTAGTATTGTGGAAGTCGGGTGAGCTTAATAAATAGCTTATTCTTAGATAGGCTGCCAATAGGATGGGTTGAGTAATTGGAAAGCTGCAATGTTTCACTGCTTATTGTAGGCAGATGTTTTATAGATTGCTTGCAACGCTGTTGTCCAAGCCAAAACCTTAATTTGAAAGAGATAATTCACATCATGAAATCAGACTTTTAGCATTAACTATGTGCTGCTGATTTATACACAGATTATCAAAAACCATTAGAAGACCAATTAAAATTTAACTGATCTAGTAAAAGGCTTCCTGGGTAGCGCTATGGTTAAGCACTGGACTACTTGTGAAAAGGATGGAGTTTCAAACTCACCTAGAAATGCCTCAGAAGACAGATCTAGTGATCTGCTTTCAGAAGGTCAAAGCCTTGACAAACCTATAGAGCAGTTCTACCGTCCACATACAGGGTTGCCATGAATTGGAAATGACTTCATGGAAACTAACACCAGAAAAAGAATACATGACCACAGTGATGAATCGGTGCTCCACTGTTTTGTATTAGATTATTAGTTTTTAATTTAAGTAACAATGTGAATGATTACGATTACTCTTAAGGAAGAAGAATTAACAATAATAAGGCTAAGACACTGTTATCAGTGTCTTAGGGACTTAGGGAATGGCAGATTTCCCATGGTTTAAAAGACAGGACAAACTAACCTCAACATTCTCTATAACATGCTTGAAACGTTTACAAAACAAAATAAACAAGAAAGCATAAAAATAGCATGTTTTCTGTATCAATGGAGATGCATATTTCACAAATATTAATTTTCCTCACAGCTGTGAAGTTTCTAATTCTTACAGAAATGTATTACAATCTCCTTGCCATGTTTATCAGAGGATACTGGGTGGAGCTTGACATCAAGCGTTACACTCTACTGCTAACATACAAAGCTGCCTGCCCCTGTCTAAATAGTTCCCCATACTTTGTTATCTAGGATTTTATACTGTGCATGTGTAAAGTGCCCATGGTATACCTAGCAGGTTTAGGTATTAAACATCTTCTCTCCTTCCACTCAGTTAAGCCACCTGATTTCTCTCTGATGCTTCCACTATGGTACTTGTCTTAGTTTCTAGCACTTGCTAGAATAGAACTACCACAACTGGATGGTTTTAACAAATAGAAATGCATTCTCTCTCAGTCTAAAAGGCTTAAGTCCAAATTCAGGGTGCCAGCTTCAGTGGAAGGCTTTCTCTCTGTTGACTCTGGGGAAAGGTCCTTGACATTATAAGTCTTCCCTGGTCAACCAGCTTTTCAGTACACAGACCCCAGATCCACAGGAAGCACGCTCCTGGATCTTCTTTTTTGGTAGTAATGAGGTCTCCCTGTCTTTTTGCTTATATTTCTCTTTTATATCTCAAAGTAAATCAACCTAAGACATACCCTAATCTTGTAGATTGAATCCTGCCTCATTAACATAACTGCCTCACGAACACCACAGCGGTAGGGTTTACAGCACATGTGAAAATCACATCGTATGATAAAATGGTAGACAACCACAGAACACTGGGAATCATGACCTAGTCAAGTAGAGACATATTTTGGATGGGGGGGACACAATTCAATTCACAACAGTATTCACTTCATTCCCTTTATTTGATTATCTATCCTGGAGGCTAAGAAACCATGTATTATGTGAAATACAGATAAAGTGACTGGTTCACAAACTTCTACTGATCCACAATGAGATAACTACAGAAAATGAGAATATGAATTTTAAAACTTTTCACAACATAAGAATACCATAACATCCAAGCTCACGCTGTCCTGCTGTATAATACGGCAAAGACCAGTACCTCATTGAAGTGGTGAGTCACATACTGTGCAAGCTATGTACTAGTCATGTGTAGTAAAACCATGTTATAATTACGTGATATTTAAAGAGTAGTTTGCCAGCTGTTACTCAAAAGTGTGTAAAATCTGAAAAACTTTTTTTTCCTTACTGAAAAACATTATATTTAACTATAATTTTATTGGATAAATTGTTGGAACTGACTTAATAAAAGAAAATAATACATTTTGAAAATATAGCATCCAAGTGTAATATCCTGAATTTGCTAAAATGGCTTTAAAAATCTCTATTTCCATTCATACCAGCAGATTGTGAGAGTGGTATTCCACTATGTATGTTATTTAAAAGAAAAACACAAGAAACAGTTAAGACATACATTATATCAAACAGTGTACATAGATAGATATATAAAATCTCCCAACATCAATCCAACCTAGATTGGTTAAGGCATAACAAACAAGAAACAAGTTCTTTGTCATATTAAAATTTTAAAATATTGATATCCAAGGTATTCTTTTCAAAGCATATGTGGAACTGCTATTTCACTTTTGATGTTTTCTTTTTTATGTAGAATAAAAACTTTGAATGCAAGAGTGATTTTCTGTATTAAATGCCTATATGCATCGTTTCAATAAAAAGCATGTACAGCATTTTATTTTTTCCTATGTTTCTTCTGATTATATTTAATGAGATATAATTTCGTCTGTTAACTCTAATAATGAAAACAAACTGAGACTTATTGCATGGTTTTTCCTTTTTCTCGAATCTGTTTTTATTGCATACACTCAAAAATTAATCAGATGAAAAGATGATCGACATCATTAGTCATTAGGAAAATGTATATGAAAGCCAGAATTAGATACATCCTCACATCCACTGTGTCACTGTTGTGTGCTGTTGAGTTGACTTTTAACTCATACTGACACTATATGACATGACAGAGTAGAACTGCCCAACAGGGTTTTCTAGGTTGCATTCTTTTCAGGAGCAGATTACCAGATCTTTTCTTCTGCCAAGCTGCTGGTAGGTTCAAATCACTGACCTGTGGGTTAGCAGTTGCGTGCTCAATCATTGAGCCACCAGGGCTCCTTTCACAATCCACTATGGTGGCTTTTAAGAAGGACAAGTGTTGGTGAGAATGCAGAGAAATGGAAACCCTTACATGCTCTTGATGGCATGGTAAAACGGCACAGCCACTTTAGAAAGTAAGTTTTGTGGTTTCTTAGAAGTGTTTTACATAAATTTAGCATTTGACCAACCCAGTAGGAAAACTGAAAATGTAAGTTCACACGAAAACTTGCACACAAACGTTGACAACAGCATTATTTCTAACAGCCAAAGTGAAAAAACAATCCAAATGCCTATCAGCTGGTGAAAAATAAAACATGGTACATTCATGCAATGGAATTCTACTCAGCAATAAAAAGGAACAAAGTACTGATACATGCTATGGTACAGATGAAATTCAAAACTCAAAAACATTATGCAGAGTGAAAGACACCAGACACAAACATTTTATGATCCTGTTTATGTGAAATGTATTTTTTTAGGGGGACGGAAATGTTCTAAATATTGTTAAAAACTGGATTGTGGCAACACACAAATCACTGAATTGAAGGCTGAAAAAGTGTGAATTGTACGGCAAGTTATACCTCAATAAAGTTGCTTCAAAAAAAAATGCCCCATGATATATTTAGCAATAAACTGGTAATGCACTACAGATCATTTGTGAAGCACTGCTATAAGGTGATAATCAAAGATCTTATCATAAATAAATTATGTGAATTTAAGTACTGACACACATTGCCTTAGCTTCCTGGTTTTAGGTTCTATTTCTGCTAGCTAGAACTGCCAGATAAACAATCTCAAGATGCAAGAAGTAAACTACTAAGTAGAGTAAATATTTCAACCTTGCTTGGCAATCCTGGTGGTGTCATGGTTAAGTGCTACGGCTACTAACCAAAAGATTGGCAGTCTGAATCCACCAGGTACTCCCAGGAAACTCTATGGGGCAGTTCTACTCAGTTCTGTAGGGCTGCTATGAGGCAGAACTGACTTGATGGCAATGGGTCTGCTTTTTGTTGTTTAGCCAGCATGCACTCAGAAATGCAATAAACAGCAGTTCAAAAAAGGACTCACGTAATTATTATCTAATGGTATTAAATATCACGCCATCTTAATGAAAAACTTACTTGGCTATACTGAAGTCCTCAAACAGATGATCACAAAGCCAACAATTCTCAATGAAATCTTTATGGGGGAGCTGGGGGAACTTTTTAGTTTCTTACACTTCATTTGCCAGTTTGATTCTGATCTCTGTAATTTATTTTTTTTCTTGTAATTGTATTAACTAATTATATTTTACCAGTCTGAGGCATTCAAAGGATTTTGAGACAAACTGAATGACAGTAATAGAGAAGGAGAAACCACTAATTTGAATGTGTCATCTGGTACATACATGCCATGAAGATTATTTCAGACAAGAACAAGTAAGACTACTGAAGAGAACCCTTGATAGAGTATAATTCATTCTGTGATTTGTAAAGTGCTTCTACATGAGAAAATCTGGCAAGGAAAGACAGTTGAATGTCACAGCCTTCATAACTATATTTGCTCTAGAGGGAAATATGATAAAAGGAACTGCCATCTTGGACCAACTCCAAGAGAATTTACATTTTAAAGTAACGAAAGCATTCAAGTTTCATGTCATGAATCTTAAGGACAGTGATTGATCAGAGCAACAAAGGAGAAGAAAATAAATCATGCCAAAATAATGTCCATTTTTAGTCTTGAGCTAAATAAATAAGCTTACTTAAGTTGCTGAATCCAAGGAATGATCTGTTTCATATCATCATTCACAGACTTCTCCAAATCATCTAGAGTAGCCTGGTCTACAGAACAAAGCACTTCATTAATTAATTGTTTACATGAGACACAAAATTTTTATCTAGGTATTCTAAGACCAAAAAACTGATTTTTTGATGCAGAAAATGCAGTATTTCTGAATCACAGAAAAGCTAAACTAAATACATCTCTAGATATAAATCAACCTGATTTGTTTTTTCCCCTTAACTTTTAGTGAGGTAATTAAAGAGAATTAACTAATAACATGTACGCTGACAGGAACAAGAGACAGATAAATAAATTTTTGGCCAATATCGTAACTCCCCAAACTCTCAACATTTTTAAATTATCATAAGCATGTAAAAACTCATAGCATTACTAGACTCAGAACCTTAAAATGTATAAAAAGTATAAAACTCCATAAAATATTATTTAGTAAATATATATAGTCTCTGGCATAAACAAGAGCTGTAAGATGAAGATTAGTTTGCAAAATAGTCCACTTAGATATTTCAATGACACTAGGAAATGCAAATAGAATATTGAGCAAAAAAAACAAAAAAACAAAAGACAAAATGATTTCAACAGGAAAAAAGTATTAAAAAATTAGAAAATCAAACATCTCCTAAAATAATATTTGCCAACAGGTGATTATTTTCTGATTCTCTCAGTTTTATAGGTTTAGTTTTTTTTTTATTTATGAGTATATACTATGTTGACAAGAAAACAGGTAAATAAAAAGTTGTTATGGACAAACGACAATTTCCTTGTTGGTCTGGAAATACAGTTAAAAGACAATCCACAAACTTGTCACTTTTTAGTCATTTGGCCATCATAAATTATATGATTCAAAGTAATAAGTTTGGTTTTCCATGAGCAACTCAAAGAAAAATCAATCTTTACAGCCCTATAACCAGAAAACCTTTTATTTTAATCACTCTGCCTAGCTTAATATTAATTTCAAACGGCAAATATGCTAATATATTTGAACATTATTCCATTAGCAATATAAAAATACTAAGTTCCTAGCATGCCATCATTTCAGAACTTAGTAACAGAACAAGTCAGAAATCAAGCTTTAGGGTCGCCATGAGTCGGATCCGACTTGACAGCACTTGGCTTGGCTTGGCTGTAGAAAGTAGTCATCATTAGCCAGAAAAACATTCCTTTCTTCCAGGACTCTGTATCAAGTCATCTTAGATGTCTATATCGTCATAAATATGTTCTTCAGCTATAAATGACATCAGACCTCCTTGTAATCATTTCAATGTCACCCAACTCCACATGGTAATACAGAAACTGAACTACTAGATGGAGATCTATAAAACACCAGCCATCAACATTATCAGTTCAACATAAAAGAAATACCATGAATATACTTCATATTGGGAAGTTTAGTTTCTGGTACATGAAAACCTAAAATAGTATAGTTACAACACAGCCCCATGGAACAGACCATCACATCAGCTAAAGTTATTCATTCCATACCTACTTTCTACATGGCCTACTATCATTCCTTCCAATACCTAATGGTAGAAAAACATTATTTTCCTTTTATCAACTTTTTTTTTTCCCTTATACTACAGACTATTAATTTGGTAGCTTACCAAGTCCATAAAGCATCAACTGGAACATTCCAGAATGCAAATCTACAAAAATATGTAGACACTCCGAACTACTGCAGGGCTCCAAGATGGGAACAACAAGAGCTGGAAGTGCAGTCTCTATGGAAGCTGAACAGTTAAGAATTATAAATTATATTTCTATCTGAGTATTTTCCAAAACTATTACTTCTCAGTGAGTAGAAATGAAATGAATTAATTAACTATATGAAATTGGAGTAAAAATATGATCTTTGTAAAATTTGGAATAGTACTATTGTATAAATTAGTACTTCAAAATGAGGAATATAATTTCCAAGTTAACTTGAAACACACATACCTGTCTGAATTTAGTTTGAAACTTTCACCTGGTAGTTTATAATAAGTCGTTTTTTAAGGATTTTCTTTTTGAGACAGTGGGAAGAAAATTAGTTGCCTGGTAAATAAAATAAATGTCATCTGCGGCTTGATGATTTTCAATGCCATTTTTGTGACCACCAGAAAAGAAAAGAAAGCATGCACAACAGGTTTTCTGGCAATTATGGCCCATGTGTTAAAAAAAAAAAAAAAAAAAAACCTGAAAAGCACTTAACATTATTTAATAATAGAAAAAAATATTTCCCCCCCAATCATTTGCGTACTTCATTTTCAAGTAAGAAATGAGATAGGGACACAGGCAACTGCTAAACACATATCCCCAAAGCTGCCAATATACTTCATCTGGAGTTTCATAGTCTTTTCATCAGGCCCAATTAACTTTTCCCTTAATCCCATAAGTTGGCATAACACAAAATTCAGTTAACCGAGTGGAGCATTGAAAGCACTCCAGGTGCAGAGGAGTTGTAAAATAAATGTGCTCTTCTGGTTACCAACTTCCTCTAAAGCTGAAGCACAGAAGAGAAGGAGGGAGGGAGGAGGAGGGTAGTAACGCAGACACAGACTTGCATAAACTGTGACTTCTCTGTGCTACTTTGTCAAACAATACAATAACATCTTCCTGGCCACACGACAGGCCATTAGGAGGAAGAAATGACAAGTTTGGGAAGGTGCTTTATAAAACAAAGTGCTATAGAGTCCCCAAAAACCAAAATATTGATGTCCCCACTGCCATGAAACATCCAGAATTTGGCAACTGTCTAGAAATCAAAGTTTATTAGTGATTACCAGGGGCAGGAGAGGGGGCAGAGGGGAGTCAATGTTTAGAGAAAACTCAGTTTCTGCTAAAGGTGATGGAAAAAGGTGGAAATGGCAAATGGTGGTGGTTGCCTTACATTATGAACGTAATTAGTCACTGAATTTATACATGCAAAAAGTGTTGAAATGGCACGTTTTGTTATATATCTTTTTCCCACAATTTTAAAAAAGTGCTCAACAAAGGTACACAGCTTCAGTGCTTTAGGACTCAAACTAAAACTTTATTATAATTTGCAATAATTAAAATGAAATTACCTTTAATAATACCTATAAAAAGAATATTCATCAAACAAATCAATAGAGCAAAAGAATGTGGGAGACATAATCAGGTAAAACTAAACTGCTTTCATATATATCTAACACATATTTGCATACAAGTGTTTTACAGGTCCAGCAGAACTCCCACCTGAAAAAACAGAACAGAAAGATACAAACACGAATTTCTTTTACAATATAATTCAGAAGAGTGCGACAAATTAGTTAAAACACAATAAAAATACTGGAAGTAAAGAGTGAAAAGAAAGAATGCTTTCACAGGGTAAGGAGAGCAGACATAGTTGTAGAGAGGCAGGTACTTCGGTTTTACATGGAAAATTGAATTAGATTTTAAAGTTTCAGTTAATCACAATAAAGAAATAAAAAATAGTAATAAAAAGTGATTACAGACTTGGGAGACCTGGTAGGGCAATGGTTAAGAGTTCAGCTGCTAACCAAAAGGTCGACAGTTCAAATCCACCAGCTGCCCTGTGGAAACTTTGGGCTAGTTCTACTCTGTACTTCAGGATTGCTAGGAGTCAAGAGTCGACTGAACAGCAAAGGATTTGATTACAGACTCAAAATAGAGTTGATGGATTTTTAAAACATTTCTATACTACTGTAATTTTTAATAAGGTCGAAAGTTATTCTTTATAGCAAAACCATTTCTAGTAGCAATGGAGTACAATTAGTTCTGGCAATTAGGATAACAATTATAACTTCAACCTAACGATCACAATTGAGTATTCTTAAAGATAGGGCATCAGAGAAAAATACATAGAACACAACTGAAAACACAGCAAGTAATGTGTACCTCTGAACACATTTTATGACCACTAATGTACATACTGAAACCCTGGTGGCACAGTGGTTAAGTAGTACAGCTGCTAACCCAAACACTGGCAGTTCAAATCCACCAGGTGCTCCTTGGGAACTCTGTGGAACTGTTTTCCTCTGTCCTGCAAACCAGAATTGACTCAACGGCAGTGGGTAAGGTTTTTAGTGTATGCATTTTTCTCTACAAAAATAAAATACAACCATTTTGACATATATGAGGCTCTAACCATTTAAAGGCTACAGATCTTAAGGTATCTCAAAATGTGCACACTTATAAAATACAAAAAGGGAATGCACAGAAACTGGAACTCATACCACTGATGGGGTTATAAAATGGTGAAACAGCCTTGGAAAACATTCTAGCAGTTTGTTAGAAAATTAAACAGAGCCCCCCTGTGACCCAACAATTCCACCTCTTGATTATCTACCCAAAAGAAATGAAAATATGTGGCCACACAAAAATTTGTATGAAAATATTTATAATAGCATTATTCATACTTGTTAACAAGTGGTAACATCCCAGTGTCCATCAAATGATGAATAAACAAATGAAATGTATTTCAGCCATACAGTGGAATTCTACTCAGTAATAAAGAAAAAAAAGATGAAGTACTGAAACATTTTACAAAATCCATAACCTCAAAAAACTGTCAAAAACAATATGTAAATGATCACGTATTATATGACCCCATTTATATGAAATGTCCCAAACAGGCAAATCCATTGAGACAGAAAGTAGATTAGTGGTTGCCAGGGGCTGGGGGAAGAGAATAGGGAGTGGCTGTCAACAGGTATAAGATTTCTTTTGGGGATAATTAAAATGTTCTAAAAGTAGGTAACAGTAATGGTTACACAACTCTATGAGCATATTAAAAACTAATGAATAGGTGAGCTATATGTGAATTATAAATCAGTACAGCTGATGTTTCACAAAGAACAGAGGGGGGAGGTTATATTCCCTTTCTAACACAGTAAGAGTTTCAACTGTACTTTCCAATCATAAATTTTAGGTATTTTACATCTTTGCTTGAAGGATTAAAATGGGGGTAGGGACATTTTCACTGCATAATTAAATTATAATTTGTTTTGACTGTGTTAAACTGTCTTTCTTCCCAATCTCCGAAAGTGTAAGCTCACACCTTGGCTTCTCTTAGCCCCTTTTGTTCATCTCTATTCTGTTACTTTCCTTGAATAATCACTTTTGTGTAAATATAAATTTACTTTTGTGACATTCTGCCTTTTCTTCAGGCAGTGTTTTTATGTATTACATCAAAGCTGTTTTAATCTAGGGCTACTACTACATCCTGAGGGGGAAACAACGAAGACCCACTGCCATCAAGTCAATTCCGACTCATAACGACCCCACAGGGCACAGCAGAACCGGCTCATAGTTTCCAAGGAGCGCCTAATGGATTCAAACTGTCAGCCTTTTGGTTAGCAGCCACAGGACTTATCCACCACACCACCAGGGTTTCCCACATGCACATCCTAAGAAGCAGCTTTCTTAAGTTTAATGACTTGAGCTGGGCTCTGTGATCAAAGAAGGCAGCACTTTTGCTGCTAGCACTTCACCTCCATCACCCCAGTAAAGACTTCACTTCAGGCATATGGTAATTACAGCTCAAATCAATTGGCATAGGGATAGTAACTATGCTTATTATACTGTGAAATTATTGTCTTAAAATGAAAGTGTTGACATTCTTAATGATTAATTCCCCCACCAAGCTTTAGAAAGCCAAAAAATCCATTGCTGTTGAGTCAATTTCGACTCATAGCAACCCTATAGAGAGAGCAGAACTGCCCCAGTTTCCAAGGAGGGCCTGGCAGATTTGAACTGCCAACCTTTTGATTGACAGCTGCAGCACTTAACCACTAGGCCACCAGGGTTTCCAGCTTTAAATATACTTACTACATAATTCAACTTAGATGAAAAATAATATGCAGATTCAAAAAATATGTAACTCTTGTGGTTACAAACCAGAAACTTAAAATGAAAAGACCAGCTTATAAAACTAGTTAATAAAAGGAGAGGAGGAAAAAGAAAAGTCTCCTGACTCAGTAATTCCATTTTGAATAATGTCTTAAAAAGTTTCATAAAACCAATGTAAATAAAAGAGGGGGGAGTAGTACAAGTGTATATTCAGATTTGCTTATTTTGCACAACAAAATCATGCAAGTTACCTAAGAAAACTAATACAAGTGGCTATGGGGGTAGAAGAAAGATTTTTTTATAAAGTACATGTATATGTATTTCTTACTTTGAACCATTTAAAGTATTACTTATTCAAAAACTTTAAAAAAGACAAAAGATGAATTCTGCTTCTCTCAAAAACAAACAAACAAACAAAAAAACCCACTGCCACAGAGTCGACTCTGACTCATAGCAACCTTATAGGTCAGAGCATAACTGCCCCACTGAGTTTCCAAGGAGCACCTGGGGGGTTTGAACTGCCAACCTTTTGGTTAGCAGCCTTACCACTATGCCACCAGGGTTTCCACTTCACTCAAAGGAGCATATTTTATAAATACACCTTATGTATTTATAAAGCTGCTTTAGCCCTAGAGGAAAAACTAAAAGATTGCTACTAAGGTACTGGCTTCCATTTCAAGAGGGAAAAAGGTTTTAAGGACAGTCAATCTACAAACATTGTGATAATGAGGCCAAGCTAAATAATAAAGAATAAGCGAAAAACTAAAAAGAGCTTGGCAGATCACAAGCTAAAATGTAGAAATGTCCAGTCACTTCAACAAAACCAGTCCCCAATTTATGACACATTTGAGTTACAAGGAACAGTACTTGCAAGTATCTTTTTATAGGACAGAATACATTTTATCATTAGTAATTTGTACTACATACAGTGTTGCTGATGCTATCATTCTCAGCTCTTCACTTTCAGATATGCAATGTTACAATTTATAAAGACACTGATAAGGAAAGGCAGTAATAAAAACTGGGGAAAAAAGGTATTGGACTTGTGTTTGAACCGGCTTACAAAAGAGTCATGGGAACAGAACCCCATCATAAGTTAGGGACTGTTTGTACCAGGAAAAATGTCATACTGAGAAAAATATTTCATAAAATAAAAGTGGATATTAATTTAAATAAGACACAGAAATGTCAATTTAAAAAAACCTACAGTTTTCATTAGCATTGAAGCCTCTAAGAATGGCCTTCAGTTCCTGGAGCTTCTGATGAGCCCTTGCATGGACGCTGTCAATCAGGAGTTTTTCTATTGATAAGTGATCAATCTGCAACAACCAAAACAACAGAATCACAGGTGTAATATAAACATTTTAACAGCCTGAGAGATTAATGTAACTCAAAGTACTACCTGTTAGAATCACATCGATTAAATGTTAACCAGTAAAACAAAGTAAAGTTAAAAATTAACTTATACGGTAGTGATAACTTGAAGATTCTAATTCACATTCTGATGAGCATCGATGAAGATACTAATCAGTTGTCACTGTGCTCAGATAGTAGACCTTAAAAGAAATGGTATCTGATCTAGGATCTACAATTTAAAAGAGTATCTTAAAAATTGTATGTTACACTATCAGATGTTTTAAAAAAAACACTAATTCAGAAGTATTACCATTCACTTAAAACAAGTTTCATAAAGGACTTTAAGAACAATTAGGTATTTTAAGGAATTTGTGCTAAAAGTGTAAATGTTAAGCTGCATTTTACTCATTTAATCAAAACAACATGAAAACATATTGCTATCTTTTACCTTCATTGCTCTTTCTACTAATTTGGAATCAGAAGCTGGCAAAGGAGGATCATGAAAAATCTGTAAAGGCTTAGACACATCACTCTCATCAATTTTAATTGTAACTTTGTGAACAGATGCTGTCCCTGTTTTTCTCCCAAGAACCTGTTGACTTAAAGAGAAAAGGAAAAATTGAGAACTTTTTTTTCAACACAGCCTGTTAACTTTCAGAATAAAACAGAAACACTCTATCGTGTATCTTGGAGTCCTGGCTGGTGCAAACAGCAGTTAATGTTCAGCTGCCAATCAAAAGGCTTGTGGTTCAAGTTCACACAGAGGCACTTTGGAAGAAAGGCCTGGTGATCCACTTCCAAAAACTTAGCCCCTAAAAGCCCTATGCAGCACAGTTCTACTCTGACACACATGGGGTCATCAGTGGGTTGGAATCCACTCAGTGGCAACTGTTTTTATTGTGCATCTTAGACACAGCCTCAAACATGGTAGGTCTTTAATGTCTGTAGAGAGCATACACGAATACTGGGGAGACAGCTATTCTGTAATCTAACACAAAATTTAATTTACTGCACTAAAAAAAAAGAATTTAAAAACACAACACATGCACAAAAAACAAAACAAACAAAGAAACCTGTTTTCTAGGTGGTATCCACCCACACTTTGTAAAAAATGGGAACATCAAACAAAGTTCAAATGGGGAATCAAGAATCATAAAGAGCGTGATACCAATTTTCCCCCATATCCAAAGAAAACCATTTAGTTATATATAGCAGAGAAGTCTGGCTAAATACACCTTTATAAAGCAGAGAAGTAAAAGGGTAGAACCCAGGCATAAAGACTGGTCTTCAATGTAAGAAGTAGCCATTCTGGGTATACAAGAAAGTGAATGTTTCTCATGATACTTAAACCAAAACCAAACCAAACCCATTGCCGTTGAGTGAATTCCGACTCATAGCAACCCTACAGGACAGGGTAGAACTGCCCCACAGTGTTTCTAATGAGTGCCCTGTAGATTCAAATAGCCCATCTTTTGGTTAGCAGCTGAACTCCTAACCACTGCACCACCAAGGCTCTGTGACACTTGGGCCTGGATTATAAATGTGACACCTTTAAGCATATTCATAAATATCACTTATCTGAACTGAAAAATAAAAGTTTTTAAAAGGTACTCTTTATAACACAAAGCTGTAGTAAACAAGCATGTTTTAAGACTATCCCACAATTTAATCTAACAGTCTTTAAGCAATCCAGTATGAGCCCAGAATAAATTAATCGCTCGAACTTTTTAAAAACAGTAAGTTTTAGTAAAAATGAGTACATGTCTAGACATTTATCACATGCCATGTTCTAAAAGCAGTGTCAATTACAGATGTGGTCTATGCAATACCATGGGACCTTATTATATAAAATATTGTAATAGAGGTACATAGCATATTAGAAGTTGAAGAGAAAAAAAGAGAAACAAAAAAGATAAGAGTATTTAGTCACAGCATGAACCCATCACAACCAATTTTACTTACTTCCAAACTGAGAGGGACAGGCACTTTCCAGCATGATACCTTTCCACCTGTACAAGGTCTCCCCACCTCTCTCGGATTAACATTAGAGTTTGGGAATGTAACACTTCTAACTGAAGTGATAAGCAGAATGAATCTGATAGAGCTTGTTAAGCAAATCTAGCAACATAATATTTTACTCTAATAGTCAATCCAACACACACAAACTTTATTGAACAGAAGTTCTACTCCCCAAAATTTGGCTATGAAGGAAATTTCAAACCATATTCCTCCACTGACTTACACTCTAAAAAGTGTTAGCATTTGTGATATAATTTAGAAAAGATTTTTAGATTTAATTTGAAATAATACAAATAAACCATAAGATCCAGGTTGCTCATTAATTCATCATAGAGACTATGGATAGGCCAAATAATACTGTTTTTAATGAACCACTTTTTGTTTTGACTTGTAAAGTCAATAGTAAAACTTTAAAGTTGGTTTATTGCAGACGTATCATTATTGCTCACACTGGCCAGTTCTCCATCCTACATCTACCCAAAGGGGAAGGGGTCTTAAGTAGGCTGCTACAGTTCAGAATTAAGAACAAATGGAAAACAAAGGGAGGGGAATAAAAGACACAGAATCCTCATAAATATACACCTCCACTTTTAGAAGGATACGTAGGCAGTTGTACATGTCCTGAAGAGGTTTCTCATCAGCAAAGAGCCTAGACTGCACCAGCTGATGTATAAAGTTGATTTGCATACTATGAACCAAAGCTCGTCCATCTTCCATTGGCAGGAGAAAAGAAGGTGGTTAATCAGAAAGGTATACAGATCACGTTATAGCACCATCTAAGAAAGAGTACCTAGCAATGAATTTAAAACAAATAACTGCAGTGATCTGTGGAAACTAGAGAACATTATACTTAGACACAAACTACTACGGTTTTTAGCAGGTGTTATGATAGCCACAAAATTTGTTTCAAATTAGAGGATAAGTAATGTTTCAATAACAAAAAAATAACAAAACATTTAAATCAAGACAGTATTTGTAATTTACCTCCTGTTTCCTTATCCTCAACTAGAATTTCTAGCTTGAGAAGCCGCCAAGGAACATCAGGGTCATCACCCATCACAGTCAAGGTGGCTTCGAATTCTCCTTCAACTCGAAACTTCACTCGGCCATTGGCTTTAAGGAAAAAAGGACAAAGAACTGTATTGTGCTAGAAAAGCAGCAGCTTGCTGAAAACCCAAAACTTTCTGTATTGCTTGTAAGAAATTTTAAATAGACAGAAGGTTCTTTTATACGTGTCCAAACAATTCAATGGTTCCTGCATAAGCAGTAGCCAGCCTCCAGGTATCTCATCGAAAAAGCAAAGACAACTCTTGTAACATCAACAAACACTATTTTCTCAGAGCTAAACTCTGGATCCTCCTTCTCTCTTACAACACAGGTGATCTCACCCACTCAATGGCTTCAAGTATCAGCACTGTATTTCTAGGCAATAAAGAGAAATAACACAGCTGACAATTCACAGGTTCAAACACCACTAAAATGGTAGCTGAAACCTCATAATGACATTTCTTCAACTAAAATCCAAAAAGCTGTTTCAAAAAAAGAAATAGAATTCTAACAAGTCAATTAAGAAAAACAAAAGAAAACAAATTTCAGGTACATACCAACTGTAAGATTTGCTAACTGAGGAGGGAGATCTGTGGTTACAAGCCTATGTCTAAGTATCTGGTTCAGCTGATGAAGGGTAGTTTGTTTCTCAATTTTGGTAATTGGATCAGGAGGAATAATTTTATCCTATGGAAAGATTTAAGCATTATTAAAAGTACAAAGAGGCATACATTTCACCTGCACCTGTCTTTACACAAATGTTTTCCTACTTTAACCAAGAGAATCTCAGCACTCACTTCTGCAGTCTACCGCCAATAATAGTGGCTATCACTGTAGCGCATTACAGGGCACCAATAACTGCATCAGTCAGCAAGCTAAGACAGCAATATATAATTTTCTTCATGCTCCATTTATAAAACCAACTTAATGTCACTAGATGCCATCTACCATTTCTTCAAAATATAAAATATACCATAATAGCACTGAATTCAGTAAACTGCAGTAAGTTAAAAGCACACTTTTTTCAAAAAAGGCAACTAGTATGCAGTATTTTCACATTAAAAAGAGACCACCCTGAGTTACACTTTCATATTTGCAAATCTGCCCCTGCTCCCCAAAAAAGATATGATAGCTATCTACATTCTGACCTCCATTTCTTTTTGAAAAGCTCACAATCTTAGCTGTAGAGAAAAAAGCAAACTACATGAACTGTTTTAAAAATATGGCAAGAGCTTTTTGCTGGACTATGTAATAACAGAGCAAAATCCAGTGCCTAAGCCTTCAACTTTTAAGATGGGGCAAAGCACTTACCCTAATGCAGGTTGGTAGCCGTGGGTACGATCCAGTAGTTAGTACATCAATGGCATATGGGATGGCAAAACTAGGCAGGCGTGCATGAACTAGGGCATCTCTAGCTAACGAGGCGAGGCGATCAGCAGTGTCCACAAACAAGATGGCTTGCTGATCTAAAAAGCTCGAGATCATCTTTAAAGCAGAAAGGGTAATATAGTAAGCTTCCTTGAAAATGATCTGCCTTCCACTGTAAGTATATATAATTTATTCATTCCAAAGCAAACATCAAGGGATGTAATATTGATTTTCTATATTTCAAAATATTTCTTAAGTTACCCAATAACGTGAAGAAATAGTTAATATTTTATCTGACATTAAAAACAATTATTTTCCATCCTTACATTACATATATATATCAGAAATTTAGAAAAATAGAATAAAATGTTTTATAATCTTATAGACTTCAACATTTGGTTGGTAATGAAGTAGTCACAAGGAAGCACTGACTCTAGACCCAGATTTCAGCTCTATAACTTACTAGTCATAAATCTGGCAAATTAATTAGTTAACCTTTCTGTGCCTCAGTTCTTCCAACTATAAAATGCAGATGATAACATGATACACAACCTCCTAAGGCAGTTGTAAGGAGTAAGAATTAATACACATAAAACTTTCTGAACCACACCTAATTTAAAAGACCCAAACCCATTTACATCAAGTTGATTCCAACTCATAGCAACCCTATAGAACAGAGTAAAACTGCCCCGTAGGGTTTCCAAGAAGTGGCTGGTAGATTCAAATTGCTGACCTTTTCGCTAGCAAACAAGCTCTTAGCCATTATGCCACCAGAGCTCCAAGAACAGTGCCTAAAACATAGGGAACACTCAGTAAGTGTCACCTATTATGAAAGTGTCCAATGTCATCCCCAACACAGAAATCTTTTCCATAAGTTGCCTACTCCACATATTACATAAGCAAGTCTGAATCAGTCGAGTTAATCATGGAACTGAAAATTATTTCCTTGTAACTTTTACCTTCTAGTTCTACTCTCGAACAATACTTGAAGCCTCTGTTCATAGGGAAACCCTGGTGGCATAATGCTTAAGTGCTACATCTGTTAACCAAAAGGCTGGCAGTTCAAAGCCCCCTAGGTACTTCTTGGAAACTATGGGGCAGTTCTACTCTACAGGGTTGCTGTGAGTTGGAATCTACTCAATGGCAGTAGGCATGGTTCTACTGTACTCCACAAAGACAAAGCCTACCCTCCAGGTCTTGAAGATAAACATTCCAAATCACTTCATTTAATCTTATCTCCAAATTCCTGACTTAGCTTTCTTGTTCCACAATCTGGAAATGTTCCAGTCTGTCAGTGGCCAACTTAAAACATGGGACTCAGAATTAACAGCACATCATACCCATGCAATGCTCTACATTTTCTCAGCATCACTGCACTCTTTATTTGACTCCCACAACTAGGGGTAATAGAACCAGATGATCTGTTATCATCTTGAAGATGAGAAAACTGAGACTTAGGTTAAGACACCTGCCTAAACAAAGACAGTTCATAACCTGAGAAGATGGAAACAAAACTGTTTCTCATCTTAGAACAGCAAGCACAGTCCAGAAGTACTACCTTCCGTGACTAGTGTTAATAGACTTCTATCAACATCACTAATACTTTTCACTAGCTGTCATGACACTATTACCATACAGCAAACTTCGAGTAATGCCCCCTTTACCCATCCTGAACCTAAAAGCAGGGCTGTAATCTGATCTCAGCATATTAAAACCATTTTAGTTGCGCTTCTCTCAACTTCTCAACTGGATTTTACTTAAGTCATCCCAAATCTCCTTCCACAAGACACTAGGAAAATGCTTATCAGACCAAAGGCAAGCCAAAGAGTATTAAAGACTGTCCTCTAGCAAGACATACACAAAGCCTATTAGGATGCCACAGTTTATCTAGACCACACTGCTCCACCTTAAACTTGGATAAGAAAACACTCTCTAAACTACTTTGCCTTAGTCAAAAAACACTAGCTTCAAGTTACATTCTTCTGACTTAGTGAATTAAAAAGACAAAAATTTACTTTGGAATAATATTATTAGTGAATCAGTGTAGATCCATAAGGATACTGATGTTCTTTTTACTATACTACTCACATACCAGGTGCTAACGCGGTTAATGTAAATGCTGGTGGCATAGTGGTTAAGTGCTGTCTGCTAATCAAAAGGCTGGCAGTTCAAATCCACCAGGTGATCCTTAGAAACTCTATGGAGGCAGTCCTCCTCTGTCCTACAGGGTCACTATGAGTCAGAATTGACTCAACAGCAATGAGTTTTTTCTTTTTTTTTAATGTGGTTAATAACAATCTGCTTTAGACTTTTTTTTATTTAATATGACTGAGTGAAAATGTACACTCCCGTATAAATTTACATGCCCACCTCTATGCTGGTTTAAACTTTAACTGAGTTCTGAATAGACATGTGCCCAAGGAAGATACAGAAATAGCCAATAAGAACATGAAAAGAAGTTCAACATCATTAGTCATCAGAGAAACACAAATGAAAATCACAGCGTGATAATCACTTCATACCCACTAGAATGGCCAGAATCAAAGTCAGATAATAACAAATGTTAGCATGGATGCACAGAAATGTGAACCCCCACATACTGCTGGTGGACACATAAAACGGTGTAGCCAACTTGGAAAATATTCTGGCAGTTTCTCAAACAATTAAACATAGATTTACCATATGACCCAGCAATTTCACTCTCAGGTAAATACCCAAGAATAGTAAAAACAGGCCCACACCAAAAGTTGTATACAAATGTTCACAGCAGCATTACTTATAATAGCCAAAGGTCGAAACAACTCAAATGTGTATCAACTGATGAATGGATAAACAAAATATAGCATTGCCCATACAATGAAATATTATTTGGCCATAAAAAGGAAAACAAAAGGCCACATATTATGCAATCGAATTTATATGAAATGTTCGTAACAGGCAAATCCATAGAAACAAAGTGCATCAGTGGCTGTGGTGGTGGCACATACTTCTGAATATACTAAAAACCACTGAATTGCACATTTAAAGTGGATGACTTGTATAGTATATGGCATATGTGTTAATGAAACCAAAAAAAAATAAAATAAAATAAACTCTTGGGAGAACGAGAGGTATTTTCTTCTTTTCTTAGATAAAATATTAACAGACTGCTTTACCATTAGTCATAGCTGTGGGTTTACACACTCAGCTACACACGTCATTTGTTAGTCATTGCTAAAGATTATTATCTAAGAACTTCTAATGAGACTAGTTAATAACAAGCAGACTGAGCACAGGAAGTGTCAAAACATGCACAATCCTCAATTATTCACTTGACGGACTTTATCCCTGATGTGAACACAACTGTATCTATATTCACAAAACAAAGATACCATAATGTTATATAAATTCAGAATGTTTGTTTATTCAGGATATGATCTGAAAACAGCCAATTCAGAAAACTAATAGAAGGCTGTTATGCTATGAATTAAAGATTAACGCAATACAGTTTAATATCAGATTTAAGAATTTTGGATTTTGTTTGATATTATATTATGGAAGGACAGCTCAATGAGATCAAACAGGTAATTTAAATGCCTATGATATAATACTGGACCTAAGATCTGATCTGAAAAACTGAACACTTGACTTTGATATACTTCAGTGATATCTAAATTTTCACTAAAAATTTGAGTATCTCTAATAAAAGATTACCCCAAATTAACTAATCATTAAAAAGAAACTTTAAACTTTTTAGAAACACAATACTATGCTGCTTCATTTCAGCCAAGATAGACTCATTACACTCAGTGATTAAACTTCTAAAACACTGAAGTGAATTGTAAGCTGTCTGATAAATAAGCCTGGAATAAATCTTTTATTACTATTTATAACAAAATCTATTCTTTAAATGATGCTTAACAGTGTACAAAGACTTCCTGCTTACAAAAGTTTAATTTCTCAATTACAGGAATAATTGACAGACGAATAAAATGTATTTTTTGCCAAAAGGAAAACAACATATGAGACAAAATATTCTACACTAAAGAAATTTTCCATCAGTGTTATACAGAAGGATGATATCAGCTTACTGTTAGAGAGAAAAGACATGAGGCTGATCTGTCTTGCAGAATTCTTCAGCCTTGCCATTTGTTTAGCTGCCAGGGCTGTCATTAAGCATTAATTTTGGTGAAAATCAGTTGTTTCTTTTTTTAAGTTTCAAAAGAGGGGGCAGAGTCAACATGGTAGTCTAAACACACGTCTCCCTAAATTCCCCTGGAAACCAAGGGCTGAACTGATAATTAAATGGAGCCTTCTGGACACTTAAGTGAGCCCTAGGACACGGCACAGGGCTGTCTATTTGGTCTACATACCACTGAGAGGGAAGCTTCTTCTCTTTCGCCGACCCCCGCCCTTGTTGAGTCCCGGCTCTCGCGGACTGAAGGTAAATCGCCATTTTGGCTTTTTTTTTCTCTGTCTTAGCCAGAAGGAGGGGCTGGGATGACTGGCGGCAACGCTCAGACGTGCTGCTGATCGGTGAGCAGTCACCATGCTTTGGCAGCCTGGCCTTGGAGTTTGTGCAGCTCGGTGCCTCTGACCTTGGTCTCTCTCAGAATCTTCAAATCTCCGACACTGAATAGCCTTTTCCGAGGCGGGTGGGGAAGCTTGTGTGGGACGCCATCTTGATTCACTGGGAGGCAGAGTTTCCTATATGGAGGCCTCAGCTCGAGCTAATTGCCAGGCTGGGAGGCAGTACCTGCCTGGAGAGTGCTTTTCTGGCCGTAAAGCAGTCTTTGATACAGAGGTGCTTATTTTGCCAGCTGGGAAGAGGGACTTGCACACCTGAAAGCCTGACTGACAGAGAAATAACTGCCGGGCATCCAGAAAGCATCTCTTCCAGTCTTTACTGTCTCACATTATAAGGTGAGCTGATGGCTCCCCAGTGACTCTATAAGTGGGGCTATCTCTTAGCCAATCAGGAGGTGGTGCCTGCTACCCCAGAGATTCCACTAAGCAGTCACTGGAGTACACAGAGGTGTCTGGTGATCAACTTCCTTTTCAGACTGAGCTTTTGATCCCGTTAAAGTAACACTGGAGAAACAAAACAACCTCCAGATACCCAAAAAAACAACAAACTTTGGACCAGAACATTAGCAAGAATTCACCTATGGCTTCAGAAGGCCCACAAAAGAAAGATCCAAAGAACTTCCCAGATGAAGAAGCCTTTCTAAAACTATCAGAGGGTGAGTACAAAAACATTATATGCAGAGCCCTCCTAGACCTTTATACAAAATGTAGCAGTGTAAAATGAAAAACTGAGCAAGCAGTTTGATATGATGGAACACCAGTACTCTGAAACCCAACAGATCAATAACAAAATCAAAGAGATAGAAAATTCAGTTCAAAGCCAAGAAAACACAGAATTGAACAAATGGAAAATAGCCTTTCTGACTTGGAAGACACAGTTACTTACTCCAGCATCTATGAGGAAAAATCAGAAAAAAGAAACAAGAAAAATGAGCCAGCCAGCCAAGTGCCATCGAGTTGGAAAAAATGAAGGAGCATTAAAAAGTATGTGAGACTCTATTAAGAGGAACAATCTTTGGAGTTCCTGAACAGGGTGGGACACCTTAGAACACAGAGAGTATCAGACAGAAAACTTCCCAGAATTTATGAAAGAAGAGAATACAGATATCCAAGATACACACTGAATGCCACTGGATATAAATCCCAAAAGAAAGACTCCAGGACATATTATAATCAAGCTTAACAAAATGAAACACAAGCAGAAACTCTTAAAGGCAGAAAGACTCAAAACAAAGCTAACATTCAGAGGCAAACCCTGTAGGCTTTCCTGTGATTTCTCAACAGAAACAATGCTAGCCCAGTGACAATGGGGTGACACATTCAAAGCCTTGAAGGAAAAGAACTTCCAACCAAGAATTATGTATCTTCCCAAACTATTTTTCCAATATGAAACTGAAATCAAGACATCTGCAGGTACACAGAAACTCAGAGACTTTGTAAAAATCAAACCAAAGCTACAAGAAATACCGAAAGAAGCTTTTGGCTTAGAAGAACAAAACCATTAATTTTATATTTTAGGAGGAAATACAGGACACATCGTCCAGAAACCTACTCAGTTAGGGAAGGCTGCAAACTCAATCAAAGCTGTAATATTAAAAGAAGAGATCCAGTGATCACATCATGAAAACTGTGATGTCATCATATTAAAAAGAGGTATGTACTACAGTCATTATAGTCCTTCCAGATGGAGAGGAAGTTAGTAAGACTTGTAGTTAAAACTGGGTTTAAACATAGACTATTAAGGGGGATCACAGGGGCAGCTGTAAAGCACAATAGAGATGCAACATATCAAATCAAGAAACATGATACAGGAGTCCCAACAATGACAAAACCAACACTGAAAAAGGTGAAAAATCAACTCATAAAGAAGTATGTTCCAAAACAGAATAATAACAGAGAAAACATCAACACAAAAATAAACATGTAACAATGACACCACTAAATACATACCTATCAATAATTACATTGAATGTGAATGGGCTGAATGCTCCAGTAAAGAGACAACAAGTGGCATCTTGGATCAAAAGATACGACCTGTCCATATGTCGCTTACGGGAAACTCACCTTAGACTTAAAGATATGAACAAACTGAAAATTAAAGGATGGAAGAATATATATCATGCTAGCAATAAACAAAGAAGAGAAGGTGTGGCAATACTAATCTCAGATAAAACAGATTTTAGGCACTATTTATTGCTCAATGGTTCAATACACAAGCAGGACTTAACAATATAAATATTTACGCACCCAATACTAGAGCATCTGAATACATCGAAGAAACACTGACTACACTCAAAAACAAGATAGGTAACTCTGAAATAATAGTGGGAAACTGCAACACTCCACTCTCAATACTGGACAGATCATCTAGAAAAAAGCTCAATAAAAACACAGAGGATCTTATTTCCACAATTAACCAACTAGACCTCACTGACATATACATAACTTTGTATCCATCAGCAGATAACTAAACCTTCTTCTCCAGTACACATGGAACATTTTCGAGAATAGACCACGTGTTAGGACATGAAGCAAATCTCAACAAAATCCGTATCACTGAATTATTGCAAAGCATCTTCTCAGACCACAAAGCGATTAAAGTGAAAATCAATAGCAAAAAAAAATAGATAGAAATTCGAACTCAGGGAAACTAAACAATATCTTGCTCAAAAATTCATGGGTTATATAAGAAATCAAGGATGAAATAGAGATTTCTCGATTCCAACAAGAATGGAAACCCTTCCTACCAGAATCTATGGGATACAGCTAAAGCAGTTCTCAGAGGTCAGTTTATCTGCATAAATGCAGACATCTAGAAACACAAAAGAACCCAAACCAAAGATCTAACCCTACAGCTTGAACAAGCAGAGAGAGCAACAGAAGCTCTCAGTCACCAGAAGAAAACAGATCATAAAGATTAGAGCAGAACTAAATGCATTAGAGAATAAAAGAACAACTGAAAAAACTGATAAGACCAAAAGCCAGTTTTTTGAAAAGATCAACAAAACTGACAAACCATTGGCTAAACTTACTAAAGAAAAACAGGAAAGGGAACAAATAACCCAAATAAGAAATGAGAGGGGAGTGGTCACAACAGATCCATCAGAAATCCAAGATAGCATAACACAATACTACAAAAGACTGTATTCTTAACGTATTTGAAAACCTAGAGGAAATGAACAAATTCTTAGATTCATACCACCTACCAAAATTATTACAAGGTGAAGCAGAACAACTTAATAAACTCATCAGAAAGGAAGAAATTGAAAAAGTCATCAAAAAACTACCAACCAAAAAAAGCCCAGGCTCAGATGGCATCACCACAGAATTCTCCTAAGCTTTTAGAGAAGAGTTATCTCCAATACTACTGAGACTATTTCACAGCATAGGAAGTGATGGAATTCTCCCAAATTCATTCTATGAAGCCAGCATAACCTTAATACCAAAGCCAGGGAAAGACCCAACAAAAAGGAGAACTACAGACCGGTATCACTCATGAATCTAGATGCAAAAATCTTCAACAAAATTCTTGCCAATAAAATACAGTAACATATCAAAAAAATAATTCATCATGATCAAGTTGGATTTATACCAGGGATGCAAGGCTGGTTCAACATCAGAAAAACAATGTGATTAAACACATAAACAACACAAAAGACAAGAATCACCTGATTTTGTCCATTGATGCAGAAAAGGCATTTGATAAAGTCCAACACACATTCATGCTAAAAACTCTCAGCAAAACAGGAATAGACAGCAAATTCTTCAATGCAATAAGGGCCATTTATACAAAGCCAACTGCCTACATCATCCTGAATGGAGAGACTGAAACCATTCCCCTTGAGAAAAGGAACTAGACAAGGATGCCTACTCTCACCTTTCCTATTCAACATCGTACTAGAAGTTCTAGCCAGAGCAATTAGACAAGACCAAGAAATAAAGGGCATCTGCATTGGCAAAGAGGAAGAAGAAATCTCCCTATTGGGAGATAATATAATTGTGTATGCAGAGAACCCCAAAGGATGCATAAGTAAACTACTCAAATTGATAGAAGAGTTCGGCAAAGTCTCAGGATACAAGACAAACATAGGTAAATCAGTACAATTTCTTTATACCGACAATGAGATTATCAAGGAATAAATCACCAAATCAATATCATTTACTATAGCCCCAAGAAGATAAAATACTTAGGAATAAATCTAACCAGAGAAATAACAGACCTTTACAAAGAGAACACTACAAGTCCTTACTACAAGAAACCACAAGAGACTTACATAAATGGAGAAACCTACCCTGCTCATGGACAGGAAGACTTAAAATTGTGAAAATGTCTATTTTACCCAAAGCAATCTACTTATATAACGCAATCCCAACACAAATACCAGTGACTTTTTTAAATGAGATGGAGAAACAAATCATCAACTTTGGAAACAGAAGAAGCCCCAGATAAGCAAAACACTTCTGAAGAAGAAGAACATACTGGGAGGCCTTTCACTACCCGACTTTAGAGCCTACTACACTGCCACAGTAGTCAAAACAACCTGGTATTGGTACAAAAAGAGACAGATGGATCAATGCAACAGAACTGAGACCCCAGAGATGACAACATCTTACCATGAACAGCTGATATTCAACAAAGGCCCTAAGACATTAAACTGGGGTAAAAGCAACCTCTACAACAAATGGTGCTGGCAAAATTGGATATTCATCTGCAATAAATTGAAACAAGACCTGTCTCTCACACCTTATACAAAAACCAACTCAAACTAGATAAAAGACCTAAATATCAAATCTAAAACAGTAAGCTCATTCACGAAAAATTACGGTCAATAACGGAAGTTTTAATACACAACACAGACAGACTGCAAAATAAACCACACTCAACAGAAGAGACAATACATAAATGGGAACTACAAAGAATCAAACACTTCTGCTCATCCAAAGACTTTATCAATAGAATTAAAAGACCACCTACAGAATGGGAAGAAATATCTCACAACTATATGTCAGACCGACACCTGATCTCCATAATCTATAAGGTACTACAAAATATCAATAGCAAGCCAGCCAGCCAAGTGCCATCGAGTCAGATCAATAAGACTAAGGTAAATGATCCAATTAAGTGATGCGCAAAGGAGATGGACAGACACTTCTCTAAAGAAGAGATCCAGGCAGCTAAAAAATACATGCAGACATGCTCACGATCATTATTAAGGACATTCAAATCAAAACTACAAGGAAATACCATCTCACCCCAACGAGGCTGGCCATGATCCAAAAAACGCAAAACAACATATGCTGAGGAGGCTGTGGAGAAAACGGAACTCTCCTACACTGTTGGTGGCATTACAAAATGGTGCAATCTCTTTGGAAAGCAATCTGGCACTTCCTTAAAAAGATGGAAATAGATACATCATTTGACCCAGTGATGCCACTGCTTGGAATATATCCTGCAGAATCAAGGCCATTCACACCAACTGATACATGCACATAAATGTTTATTGCAGCACAGTCCACAACAGCAAAAAGATGGACACAAGCCAGATGCCCAACAACAGAGGAATGGATAAGTAAACTATGGCATATATACTCAATGGAACACTATGCAATGATAAAGAACAATGATGATTTTAGGAAACATCTTATAACCTGGTTTCAACTGGAGGACATTACGGTGAATGGAAGTTGGCAGCATCAAAAGGACAAATATTTTATGAGACTCCCCCATACGATAAGAACTTAAAAACAGACTCATGCATAGAAGACTCTTTGATGGCTGCAAGGGTAGGGAGGGAGGGAAGGAGGGACAGGGTGAGGTATAGATTAGTTGACAGAAATTTGGTTGGGTGAAATCAGTGACAGCACACATTAGAAGAAAGGTCAATTTTAACTGGAGTTCAACATAACATGATTACTCCTCCCTTCTTAATCCAATATTGTAAGGATGGAGTAGCTGGGGTGGGGGCCAGGGACCATGCTGTCACGGGAAACTGAGGCCAACTGGCACAACTAGCGTTTTGCTAAGAGAGTCTTCTGCACCCCAAATTGGTGAGTGGCATCTGGGGTCTTAAAAGCTGCCAAGCTGATATCTGAGGTACACCAAATGGCCCCAACTCAGCAGGTACAGATGATCTCCAAGGACCAAAATGACATGAGGCAAAGAGAACCCAGAAAACAGACAGACCGTCATGAGTGGGTGACTACATCAACATGTGACCGGAAGAACTGGATGGTGCCTGGCTACCACCAGTGATAGCTGTGATGGGGCTCACAAAGTGGAGTCTCATAGGCAACATGAAAATAAAAAGGGGTACACCCTGAGATCTTCACTAAAAGACTGCAATTGATGGTCCAGGGGCCTCGGGGTTCCCCTCAGAGCTTGGCCCCTGGCCCTGATGCTGTCACTGTCCATAAATCATAATGGAGGTCAACTCTTCGGACAGAAATGGATTAGACTTGGTGACACAGACTGACCATATCCTGTGTGCATTTTATGGTTCTGTGCATCTATAGGATGTCATCCAGCTGACCTCTTACTGGACAAGGAGGAGAGGCTGGAGAGGAGGGGACAGGAGATTGTTAGGTGGATATGACATGTATAGAACTGAGGAGTGTGCTGTCATGGGACAGGGAGTGCAGTGGGAGCCGCTCATTGGCGGGTATGCAAATATATATGGGATCGTATATTCTCATTCCATCATAGTAATAAAGTAAACAAATGAAGTTTCAAAAGAAAAAAATGGGGAAGGAGAACCTGGTGAAACAGGATAACCAAAACAGCATGGCTAAAACTAAAGTGAGACACCACAAGAAACTCATGAGGATATGCAGAAACAGGACTGAGCTACAGATTCTTCTCAAAAGTGAAATTTCATGAACTGGACAAATCCCCAGAAATTTTCACATATAAAATTACTGGAAAATATTTTCAGTTTGGATTGTCAGAGTGCTTAAAATAAATTATGGTACCTCTGTATTTGGTACTAAACCAAAAAAAAATTGTTGCCATTGAGTTGATTCTGACTCATAGCGACCCTATAGCTCAGAGTAGAACTGCTCCATCGAGTTTTCAAGGAGTGCCTGGCAGTGGCAGATGTGAAGTGCCAACTTTTTGGTTAGCAGACATAGCAATTAACCAGTACACCATTGGCATTTCTCTATACTGGGTAGCTAACTTTTATTTACCTAGGAAGACAGGTAAACTTAAGAAAATTTGACAATGATTTTAATATACAAATAGTCTCCAAATGAGAGTGACATATTTGAGTTATGACAAACAGCACTTAATCATCATTGGTGCATCTGGAACACTGCATCTTTCTGGGAGGAAGTTATGGGCAAGTGTACGCCGAGGATATGGAAAAAAAATCACTGAGTTATGTGAACATGCCCCAAGAATTATCTAGGATAATCTGATGGAAGAGATCAGTGGAAAAAAACATCCACATGACAAGAATGCCGAATTTAGAACTTGCTATTGCCAATGTGCAACAGCTCACAGATCACAAAGAAGGGGAACTAACAGATCAGGACTTAATGAATTTTGAAGAGGAAAGAAATATTGAAGAAAAAAGAAATAATGAGGAAGAAAAAAGAAATAATGAGGAAGAGACTTTTAAGGAGAGAAGCTGTCAAAAAATTTTACAGTGAAAGGATTAGCTGGAGTTTCTTTCTAATATAAATCAGGGGCTTCAGTCACTTGAAAACATGGATCCAAATACTTATTGCTTTGCTAAAGTTGACAGGCAGATTTGGGAAGCACCGATATGTTACCACAAAACATATAAAGGAAAAGAGAAAAGCCACACAGACAACTCTCACTAATTTTCGGACTAGAAATGCCACTCCCATTCCCAGGAATAATCTAGATGATGCAGAACCTTCCACAATGGAGTTATTACCCCAACCAACAAAATGCCAACACTGTCCAATTGTTCATCAGAGTAAATTTTTATATGAGTTGCACTTTTTTCAATGTATGATATATATACATGAGGTCTGACAATTAAGTCTATGGACTTAATTGTTCTAACTGCTACATACCTCAATGCTGAATATCACTATGGTCACCTTCAAAGTACTCCCCTTGGGAAGCTATGCACCAATACCAGCACCTAGTACACCCTTGAAAGCAATTTTGGAACTCTCTCTGGAATGGCCACTGTGCACAGTGGCAAGTTTATGAACTTACTTGCACAGTTGTCTGTGAGGGTGTTTTTAGCCAGTAAACAAATAACTGTACTGGAATACCCTCCCTACTCACCTGATCTGGCCTTCAATGACTTTTTTCTTTATCCGAAGATAAAAGAGAATATTCAAAGGAAGACATTCTGATGACATTTAGGACATTAAGGGTAATACAATGATGGCTCATTCCAGAAAAAGGGTTCCAAAACTGCTTTGAAGGGTGGACTAGGCACTGGTATTGGTACAGTTTTCCAAGGGGAATACCTCAAAGATGACTAGTGATATTCAGGAATAAAGTAGGTAGCACTTTTTCTAGGATGAGTTCACGAATTTAATTGGCAGTCCTCGGATTAAAATATATCTGTAAGTTTGTAACTAATGTTTCTAACCCCCAAAGACAAATAAAGATTGGGTTCATAAAGATACTGATAATAAAAGGCAATAACAATGAAAACCTAAAAAAAAAAAAAAAAAAAAAGACGCATTCCACTTACATCAGAACTGACTTCTGATGGAGTCACTGAAATGGAACCCTGTCACAAGTCAAAGACTACCTGTAATTTAATTGACCAGGGTAAAGTTGTTTTGTGCTTTGAGTTATAAAAACTGGTAAAGTCTTTAAACATGCTTACATAATTGAGTAGGGAAAAAAAATCTGAGTATTAATACATCAATGTCAGCTTAACTCAAGAGAATCTACCCACTTTCCTCCACTTCCCAAAAATACCTTACAGTGGCTAGAAGTTTTCTTGGCCTTGTAGAGCTGGGTCTGGAGAACTAAACTCAAATAAAGTGGATAAATTAAAGTCATTATTTAAAGATTTTATTCATTCTATGATAATTATGCTACGCTTTCTAGTATGAACTTCGACTGAAGTAAAACAGAAGTAATTGTGTGTCTTTTTTAACACACCATCTGACCCCAAGTCATGAGCTCAATAAGCTAATACAAGATACCCCACTGCTTTTTTCCTCTTCCTTAATACTTCTTCAACACAGCTAAAGCACTCTTTTCTTTGGGGGAGGCAGATTTTAGCATTTTTGGTATACTCTAAATTCAAAAATGATTTAACGGTCAAAAGATCTTGAGCTCTTTGAGGGCAAGGACTTTGCTTTATTCAGGTCTCCGTGCTCCATACCTTAAGCCTGGTTTTCAAGAAAGGTTTGGAGAAAGAGAGATGAATAAACAAACGAATAGATAAATGTTATCAGCTGTGTGACCCTGTGCCCTGAGAACATCATTTAACTTCTAGGAACCTCATCTTTTCCTCATCATTTTCCTCAAATAGGGAACAGCTACCCTGCCATGCTCAGAGTTGTCTAGAACCAATAACCAAAACATAAGAAATCATTTTCTTCCTTTAGCTTTAAGTCTCATACTTACCATTTATCTCTTTAGTTCAAGTTTCATATTTAAAATCTCCCAGAATAATGATGTCTCTAGTCAGAGCTCTATTCTTTTTTCTAACCAAGTGTCCATAAATAAATACTGACTTTCTACAAAAATATATTATATATCATCCAGAAACACAAGCAGAGGCATAAGTAACGCTTCTCAAAACTATATCTACAAGTTCACATTCTAAAATGTTACTGTATACAAAATAAAAGCAAAGATTATCTTACCGCACATTTTTCCACTTTGCCAGCATTATTAGCCCATTTTACTAAAGCTAATAATCGAACGAAGAGTTGGCGTGTTCGGCTAGCAAACTGTACTATTTCTATTTTCCTATAAAATAAAAAACAATTTTTAATGAACCAGAATATTAGAAAAGAGTACTTCACAAATTATTTTATCTGAGCTCAAAAAGGAAACTCCGGTGGCGCAGTGGTTAAGTGCTACAGCTGCTAATCAAAAGGTCAGCAGTTTGAATTCCCCAGGGTGCTCCCTGCAAACTATGGAGTTCTGTTTTTTAGGGTCACTAGGACTCAACAGCAGTAAGTTTCATTTGGACTGGACTTAAAAAACGAATCAATTTTCATTTACATTCATTCCAACAAAATGAACCAATTACAATTATCTAAATATGATTTGTTTTCATACTTCTGTATATCACCTGGATATGCTTTTTTTTTTACCTGAGAATAATAAATCCAATAAAATGTTTCAGCAATGAGTCACATTTTTTATTAATTTTATATTATAATAAAAGTTGTTTGCTAAAATATTCCAAATTCATGGATATGTAGAAGTAGAATTTAACTGAGTAATAGATGGGGGGAGTTTTGCATTATACATATGTAGCCTTTTTGGTAAAGAGAAGGAACTGAAGTCTTTACCAAAACTTGAAACTTCATTCTTTCTACAGAAGAAGGAGCATTTTCCATCTTGCAAGAGTATGATTTAAAAAGTTGAAAAACCAAAGAACTTAACCATGTAATGAATTCCAATAACATATTTGGAGATGTTAATTTATCCAAGCTAAGTTTAAAAAAGTAAACTGAGTACTAAAGACACAAGCTGCTCTTAGTTGCCACTGAGTTGATTCCAACTCATGGTGACTCCATGTGTGCAGAGTAAAACCGCCTGACAGCGTTGTCAAGCCTGTGATTTTTCAGAAGCAGATCGCCAGGCTTGTCTTCTGAGGATACTCTGAGTGGGTCTGAACCACGAACTTTTTGGCTGTAGTCAAGTACTTAACCATTTGTGCCACCTAGGGACTCCAAAATTAAAAGCTAGAGGGTCCAAGACTCTATTTATGCTATATCCATTACAATACTTCTCTCCCAATACTCACTGGTATTTTTATCATCTCCTCATAAAGCCTTAAAAGTGTTATTAAAAAACTTTATTCTGCCAATTAATGTGTTACTCAGACCTCTCCACATCACCTACAACACTGATCATCTAAACTTTCATGGTTTATATTAAGACACTGAAACAAATACTCAACAGGCCAGGCCTGACAACAGGACCCAGCAAGATATTAATCTCCCTCCACCGTGACCCAGAGGTACTGCTGTTCCACGACCTGCAGATCATCTCACATGTTTGCGTCTCCCAACAGCAATACCATGATGCACTGCACCAAAGAGTTTCTGATGAAATACAATCCTGACTGAAGACTACCGAGTTCAGATCCTAGTGAGAGCATATGTAGCCCCCAAAGGCTTCCTTAAAGATCAGCCAGCAGCAAGGCCATATGCAAAGAAGACTCAAGGACACAGATCAAACTGTGACTCCTGATCAATATCTGCAAAGGATCTTAAGAGTAAGCAAGCAGGGCATCACCAGCAAGAGTGAGACATAGCAGAAATGTTAAATGTACATTAAGATCTGGCAGCCATCACTCTAACTCAGTAGCATCTTACAGAGGATTCAAGGTCTCTGCTCCTCTCTGAGCAAACACATTTGTGACACTACTAACTTGTTTTCCCAAGGAGCTCCTCTACCAGAAAGGAGATGTCTTCCTTTGTAAAATACTGTAACGTGATTTTCTGACATTAACGTTCTTGAATGATAGGCAACATGGGTCAGTCCTCTAAAGGCCCTGGCCTGGTTTCCTCTTCTACCTCAGAGGGAAAAAACAAATCCTGACTTGCCTTCCTTCAAAACTGACCAACCCAACCATAACACAGGTATGCCCTGTCATCCCTTAATTGTTTCTTCCACCTCTTTTTCAATCAATGCTTGATTCTATCAAAAAAGGTCAAAGGGAGCACCTAATGGATATATAAGTAAATGTACAAGATCACTAGTCATTAGACAAATGCAAACGAAAACCACCAAAAGCTACCATCTCACCCCCTACATTACTGGCACTGATCAAAACAAACAAACAAACAGCAACAACAAAAAAACCCAGGAAGTTACAAATGTTGGAGAGGTTGCTAGGAGATTAGAACTCTTATGTACCTCTGACGGTAGGAATGCAAAATGGCATAAACATTTTGGAAAATGATATGGCATTTCCCTAAAAAAGCTAGAAATAGAAATACCATATGATCCAGCAACTCCACTCCTAGAAATACATATTGGAGAAATAAGAGCCATCATCCATGCAGACATATGCACACCCATGTTCACTGCAGCAATGTGCACAATAGTAAAAAAAGAAACAACCTAGGTGTCCATCAACAGATGAACAAATAAATTCTGGTATATACATACAATGAAATGCTACACAACAGTCAGTAACAACAATGAATCTGCAAAATATCTCACAACATAGATAAATCTAGAGTGCATTATGCTAAATAAAACCAATCAATCATAAAGTACCAAATACTGTATGAAATCACTACTATAAAAACTCATGAAAATGTTTATACACAAAAGAAACAATTTTCTGTTGTTGCCAAAACAGTATTCTTTATTATGTCCAGCTTCTTGTGTAGACCTTGTGCTAAACTCCAAGCTGTTTTCCCTTTTTGTTGTTGCGTAATACTTCTTGCCCACTTTCCTCATCCATAAAGTACAGGTAATCAAAGAAGCTATTTTTATTAGTTTGTCAGGGGAATAAAATGAGTAAATACACAGAAAGCCTTAATAACAGAACCTGAACTGTAACATTTTGTGTGTGTATGTGCATGTGTTTTAGGTAAAAGTTAACAGCTCAACTTAACTTTGTCACATGAAGATTTATACACATTTTGTTATGTGACCCCAGCTGCTATCCCTATCATGTGACCACACGTTTTTCCTTTTCACCCCAGATTTGCCATGTCCATTCATCCAGCTCCTATCTCTTTCTGCTTCTCATCTCGCCTCCAGACAGGAGTTTCCCATTTAGTCTCATGTATCTACTTGAACTAAGAAGAAGCACACTCTTCACAAGTATCATTTTATGCCTTTATAAGTTCAGTCTAGGAAGAGTCAGTTTGGAGGCATAAAAGGAAACAATCTTTGATGGTTACAAGGGACAGGAGGAGTGGGAGGAAAAATCACTAAGCAGACAGCAGATACGTGATAACTATGTGGAAGAGTAAGACAGTATATAGTACTGGGGAAGCTGGCACAACACATACAAGGCAAAGTCATGGAAGTGCATATCCAACCAAACTCCTTGAGGGACTGAATTACTGGGCTGAGGGCCGTGAGGACCATGGTCTCAAGGAACATCTGGGTCAACTGGCATAAGATAGTTTATCAAGAAAATGTTCCATAGCCTACTTTGGTGAGTAGTGTACGGGATCTTAAAACCTTGTGAGTGGCCATCTAAGATACTTCACTGGATTCACCCCATCTGGAGCAAGGGAGAATGAAGAAAACTACAGACACAAGGGAAAGATTAGTCCAAAGGACTGACGGACCACAACTACCACAGCCTCCACCAGACAGAGTCCTGAACAACTAGATGGTGCCCGGCTACCACCACTGACTGCTCTGAGAGAGATCACAATAGAGAGTCCCGGACAGAGGTGGAGAAAAATGCATAACAAAATTCTGATTCACAAAAAAAAAAAAGACCAGACTTACTGGTCTGAGGGCAACTGGAGAAACCACGACAGCATGGCCCCGACACCCTTATAGTTCAGTAATGAAGCCATTCCTGTGGTTCACCGTTTAGTCAAAAATTAGACAGGCTCATAAAAAAACAAAACAAGACTAAATGGCATACCAGCCCTCCGGCAAGGACAACACAGCAGAAGGGGATAGGAAAGCTAGTAATGGGGAACCTGACATTGAAAAAGTCAGTGTTGACATCGCGTGGGGTTGGCAACTGATGCCACAAAACAATATGTGCATTAATTATTTAATAAGAAACTAATTTGCTCTGTAAATCTTCATCTAAAGTACAATTTTAAGAAAAGCTCAAATTGGGGTAAGGGGGTGGCAGTGAGCATGGGTGGTGCTGTGGTTAAGTGCTTGGCTGCTAAGCAAAAGGTCAGTGGTTCAAACCCACCAACCACTCCATAGAAGAAAGCTGCAGCAGTCTGCTTCTGTAAAGAACGTAGCCTTAGAAACCATTCTACTGTGTCCTACAGAATCACTGTGAGTTGGAACTGACTGGATGGTAACGGGTGTTTTTTTGTTTGTCTGGGAGGGTGGGTGGGTGGTAGTAGGGTATACTCACTGATAAATGCTAAAAAGCTCTCTACTGACTTGATGTAAAAAACAAAAACCATCCACGAAGCATAAGTAGTGCCAAAAGATACAGTCAAGTAACGTATCCTGCAGTTACGACTGAAATTCCCATCACATGATTTCCTTGAAACCTTCATTTACTTATCTTGCTTTTTTAGCTTACAGAAATGTTGTTAGGTGTCACTGAGTGGATTCCAACTCAGAGAAACCCTATAGGACAGAGAAGAACTGCCCCATAGGGCAGTTTCCTACACTAGACTCTTCACAGCAGCAAATCACCAGGTCTTTTTACCTCCAGAGTTGCTGGTGGATTTGAACCACCCACCTTTCAGTTAGCAGCTAAGCACTTAATCATTCAAACACCAGGGCTGCTTATGTAAACAGACTAGTGTTTAGCTATGATTTAAGCCCCATATTCCAGTGGAAACAAAATTCTCTCAACTATAAAACAGCAACAGTAGCAGTCAAGTATCAGCGCTCTCAAGATATCTAAAACGTCACTGTAGCAAATGGTGAATTAGCAGCTAACTTTCTAAAGCCAACGTGGTTCTTAGCTTCTTCCATCAGGGACCATATTTTCTGTATCTTTCCCCCTCCCCCCGAACTTGATCTGCTCAATCACACAATAAATTTGCAGAACAGAAGGTACAAAGCTGGTCTCACAACAAATATTTCCATGGATGAAAAAATTACATTTCGCAGGGATTCCTAAACACATGATGTGAAATATCACCAATCCACAGCCCTGCAACACAAACACACACAGATGAATATATCAATACACAGAGAGATTTCTGGTTTTTTTTTTTTCATACTCACCTTTCCACATCAGATTTCCTTGGCAGTCTAAGAGAGGGAAAAAAAGGAAATTGATTCAATATATGCATACCATCATCAAAATGTGTTAGTAAGTCTTTACTATGACTCTATTAAACACTTCAGTGTTTAAGAAAAACTGGCCAAACAGCTATTACAAGCTTGGTGGTTACCTACATTTTTACTTTTATGTTTCTAGCAATATGGCGTGGTTGTAAGGGAAAAACCAACAAAGGAACATTTCTCTCCATTCAGAATACTTCCAAAGGATGTGCATGAATTTCAAACTAAAAAGTCAAAGTCTTACATTAGCACACTATATCAGAGAGTGAAAGAAAATATTCTTTTAAGACCAAAATGGTCTCAGGTACAGAAGTACAATTCAGTTGCCGGTTTCCCGGCATCCAACGGCACCTTGGTTCCAAGCAATAATCCCTCCATGTTTTGTTATGATAGCAAAAGTGGAAACTAAGCATACAAAAGGGCCAGTGTCAGTCAAGGGATTTACAGTCATCATGATACTATACAGTGATTAGATATAAGTGATTTGTTAGTTTTAAATAACTGCACTAAGGTTTTGATTTCTGTTCTTTTCACTAGTTCTCCAGTAGTGATCACTAGCAATCAACATCACTACTTTCCTTGACTAAATATATTATCTAACACTCTCTGACACTTAGAAAGGGCCTGTTAACCTCTATCCTGTGGCCTAAGATTCAAGGGCCTGAACACGCCTCCCCACACCTAATCTATTTTTGAAGAATACCCCTGTAGCTGCTTAGATCCCTTCCTCCCACCCTCATACCAAGGAATATGAAACCACTTCCAGAGTTAGTACCAGAAGGAGAAACTATTAAAATGGACTCTGGCTTGTAGTTATCTATAGGTCTTAGGAGAAGACAGGAGAAGAAGCTGAAGCTGTAATTACGGAATAAAGGAAACTAGGTAGGGTCTGGAAGGCCTAGCAGGTCAGAAGAATGCAGCCGAAATTAAGGCCATGTGATAAGACTGCAAAGAATAGCAGCCACCGTCAAGTTCCTCTTCGAGCAAAAACCCCTGAGAACACTCCTTTAAAAGCCACAGCTTTTGCCCTTAAGGGAGGGAGAGGATGACAATGAGAGGTACCGGTGCTCCCACTGTTCAAACAAACAGTAGCAGAGCTTTTCGGAACAGGATCACTGTTCCAGCTCTTTCCACCTGCCCTAAAGAACAAAAACAAATAAAAAACCCCCACTGCCACCAAGCTGATTCATAGTATAGGGCACAGCACAACTGCCCCACAGGGTTTCCAAACCTGTAATCTTTACCAAAACAGACTCCCACAACCTTCTCTCACAGAGTGCCTGGTGGGCTCAAACCACTGACTGTATCACCAAGGGCTCCTCCCCATTTGCCCTAGGAACCTTAAAAGGATCATTTCAAGTTAGAGGCAGTATAACTCCGGGGACAAAGACTTTGCTACATGTCTCCCCTCTCCTCTACGTTTTCCTCATCTACTTGAAATTCCTTTATGGGTCAGAAAATCTTAAATTCCATCATTTGCAGTAAAAGCCCTCAAGTGCAAAAGTCTGAAAGAAGGCACTAAAACTTATTTAAACCAAAGCCCAATAAGACAGATTTATAAGACTGAGATTCTGGCATTTAATGATTCTAATTAAAAGAGGTTTAAAAAAAGGGAATGTAAACTAATACAATCACCATAGCAAACAGTCTCGTCAAAAAAGTTGACTACAGAACTGCCATACAACCCAACAATCCCAATCCTGGGTATACACCTGTAAGAGGTGAAAGCATTTTCCACAATAGTCAAAGGTAAAAGCAACCAAAATGTTCATCAACAGATGGATAATAAAATGTGGTCTATATATACAATGGAATACTACGCAGCCATACAAAGAAATGAAGTCCCAATGCATGCCACAACATGCATGAAACTTGAAAATAGCATTCTGAGTGCAATAAAATCAGTCCGCAAAAAGACAAATTTTCTATGATCTCACTTAAATGAAATCAGCAAATTAAAAAAAAAAAAAAAAAAAAGCCAAACCTACTGCCTCTGCATCGATTCCAACTTACAGTGACCCTACAGGACAGAGCAAATTGCCCCACAGGGTTTCCAAGGCTGTAAATCTTTATGGGAGTGGACTTTGATATCTTCTCTCTCAGAGCAGCTGGTGGGGTTCCAATCACCAACTTCTCAGTTAGTAGCTTATCTGCTACCAGGCCTCCATAGCAAATAAGAAGAAACCAAAAATTATTAGTTTGCGGGCAGTGACAGAGAAAGGGGAAGTTTTTGCTTACAGAGCATTGAGTTTCTTTTAATAGTAGTAATTTGCCAAAAAATATACCAAGAATGGTTACACAACTTGAAAAATGTAATCAAGGTCACTGGATTACACATGTAGAAACTGTTGAACTGGCATGTTTTGTTGTATACACCTTCAACACAATTAAAAACAATTTCTGAATAAATGTCTCTTTGAAAACTTAAAAAAAGTAGAATCTGAGTCTCTCAAAAGTTTAGAGTTCAAACTCTAGGATGAAAAGTATGTATGTTGGAGGAAACAGGGAATGGCCAAAAAGGGGAAAAACAGAAATGTAGATCCAAAAACAAAGCACCTAACTTCTCAAGGATGTCCTTTTTACATTCAGTAGTTCACAGGCAAGCATAAAATGTGGCAGAAATAAATAACCCTGTCCCTTAAGACTCTCATACAGCATACTCAGAACACTAATTATACATTAAAACATTAAGCCTGACAGTTTCTACCTAACACAAAGAAAAACACACTACCTAAGTAAATTCATAAACTAATTTTGGTTACCACAAATCAAATAAGTTATTTTACATACCTAAGCATCAAAGGGTAAACCCTGGTGATATAGTGGTTAAGAGTTACAGCTGCTAACCAAAAGGCTGGCAGTTCAAATCCACCAGGTGCTTCTTGGAAACTGCATGGGGTAGTTCTACTCTATCCTATAGGGTCGCTACAAGTTCAAATCGACTCGATGGCAGTGGGTTAGGTTTGGTTTCAGTAAGTATCAAAGAAACAGTGAATCTTTCCCATTAAATTTGCCATGGCCCACAATGACAATTCTAAAAATTCATGCATTCATTAAATCCATAAGATTTCTTTTTAAGTTGCCATGGTGTCAGTCCTGATTCATAATGGCCCCATGTGTGTCTGAGCAGAACTGCACTAACATTTTCATGGCCTGACCTGTTAAAAGCAAACTGCCAGTCCTTTCTTCTGAGGCACCTCTTGGTGAGCTTGAATCACCAACTTCTCTGGTAGTAGACAAATGCCTAACCATTCAGGCTTCCCAGATCAGACCAGATCTGCTGCCATCAAGTTGATTTCTGACTCACAGAGTACTCCATAGGGTTTCCAAGGAGTAGCTGGTGGATTTGAACTGCTGATCTTTTGGTTAGCAGCTGGGCTTTGGAACACTGCGTCACCAGGCTGTGCTATCCAGGGACTCCTAAACATTCAATTAAGCTCTATGTGCCAGGCATTCTTCCAGGCCTGGAAGGAGTAGCAAACAAATAAAAATCCCTGTCCTCATGGAGTTTACATTCCAGGGGGGGATTACAGACACCGGGCAAGTGGTGGTAAGTGCTACAGAGAAAATTAAGGCAGGAGTGAAAAGATCTGAGTGAAAGGTCAGAGTACTTCTTTATCAAGGGTGATCAGCAAAAGCCTTTCTGAGAAGTGATATGTGAACAAAGACCTAAACGGAACTACAAAGCAAACCACACAGATTTTTGGGCGGAGAAGCAAAGGCCGTAAGGCAGGAGTGTGCTTGGCACCATCAAGAATATTAAGAAAGGTAGTGTGGCTGGAGTGGACTAAGCAAGGGGGAAGTTATTAGAAAAGGAAGTGAAACAGGTAAGGGAGACAAGGCACAGATCATGTAGGGCCTTTAAGTGTAAGGTGGCCACATGTCCTGGTTTGTCCAATAGTCCCAATTTATATCTCCTATTCCAACATTATCATCACCACTGCCTTTCACAATCAAAAGTGTCTTGGTTTGGATGATAAATTTTATGGCCAACTATTTCAGGTGATTATAAAAATTTTTTAATCTAAGTGAGATGGGAAACCACTGGTGGGTTCTTAACAGAGAAATTTTTAAAGGACCATACTACTTTACAGAGAAGAAACTGTAAAGGGGCAAGAATAACAGTAGAGACATGAGGCATGAGATGACTGAAGTAACATGTGTGAAAGATTAAGTGGTTTGGATCACACTGGTAATGGTGGAAATGGTTTCCGGACATATTCTGAAGTCAGAGCTGACAGGACTTGCTCATTGACTAGATGTGGGATGTCAAAAAAGAGGAGCCGGAATCACTCCAAAATCTCTGGTCTGAGCAACAAAAGGAAGCCTAACAGTACTATTTAGACAGAAAGGGAGATGGAAAAGAAGTGTTGGAACAGTTGAGGAGAATCAGGAGTTTGGCTCTGGATTTGGTACACGAAACGTCCCAGAGATACTGAAACTAAGGATCTGGAGAGAGAACCTGGAGTTCAGTGTGGAAGTCTGTGCTGAAGATAGAAATACGGGAATCATCATTACATAAAAGATGTGGGACTATAACTATACACTTTTATTCTAAAGCAATAAAACATATTTCTGCCTTTACAAACCAAGTTCCTAAAATAGTAAAAACGTAAGGCTTAGGAACACAATACAACTCAAAGAATTTCTACAAATTCCCTATTAAGAAAACACATTATACAACCACTGATAGCAGTTCTCAACATTTTTTCCACAGCTATACTTAGGAAAGATGAGTTTCACATACAGAGTACTTTCTCATAGATACTCCTGGATTTTTTATGATTATGAAATTCAAGAATAAAGGGTCCAGAGTATATCACCACGAGACGATGTGACTAATAATGGTAACTAAGCTTCTCTTTAGACAGGAGTTTGTTGTTGTGAAGACCCCATGTGTACAGGGTAAAAGTGCTTCACAGTCTTGAATCAGCTTGCTTCCGAGGCACCTCTGGGTGAGTTCAAACATCTTTTGGCTAGTAGTATTTAACCATATGCGGCACCCAGGGACTTCGTAGAAACGGCGAGGCTTGTTGAACAGCTACCGCGGCCTGCCCGAGTCAGTAAAATACAATGTATCAAAATCGAATGAGCTCCACGGTTTACAGTAGTAAAGGGAAAGTACTGTAACCCTGAAGTCATTTGCAAAGAAAACATTTTAAGTTTTTACTAACAAACTACTTTCTTTCACTGCTTAATACCTACACACGAAAGCATTTGAATTGAAAATACCGATCAGAAGTCTAGCAATCGATAAAAGATAAAAACTAATTTAGACAATTCTGATAGTTTTTCTGAACCTGTTAGTAAATGTGAAACAGAAATTAAAAGCATATGTTCCCAAATTTGAAAGCGCCTTTTCTTTACACACTTAAAAAATATTACAGTGCATTCCGATCCGATCAGACTGTGAAGGAATTAACATCCTAATCATTCCCAAAGCATTTCATGAGTAACACGATGATTTATAAACTCCCTTCATACTTCAAGAAACAACAGCAGGTCAGTTACGAAAACAGACCTTTTACTTAACACTTAAATGCGCGAAAACTTCAAACACTCTCAAACGTTCTGTAAAAACTACTCGGAATCAACATTTTGGATTACTTGATATAACACATATCGCCTGCATTCAAACCTGGTTACAAACATTTACAACCTATATTTAAAATGCATTGTCAAGAAGCTCTAAAACAGATTTCCCATCCTTGGGATATCTTTTAAGCTCAAATATTACATAGCCCTAAACCTGAACTATAATCTTGGTTTCAGCTAAAAGGTTCCCAGGAAAGAAATACTGGCAACTCGAGCAAAACTCTCAAAAGACAATCTTCAGTGCAAGTCTAACACGCATAATTAACATGTTTCAATTGCTTCCTTGCGAAAAAGACCCCCGAATGCAAAGCTTCTTCTTCACCTCGGCCGAATCTCCTGAGTTCCAAAATTCTAAACTAAGCAGCCCGACGGGGAAACAGCAGCCTCTTGGGGCAAGAGAGGTGCAAGGCTCCCTTAGCAGTTGGGCGGGAAGGGAGAAGGCTGGGGAGTAGGCATGGGTTTCGCGGCACTTACAGGTCAGTCAACACCATGAGCTCCGAGTAGGCCCGGTGGAGCAAAAATTCGATGAGGCTGCTGAGCCTATAGCCGGGGCTGGCCGCAGCCGCCGCCGCTGCCGCCACAGCGGCCCCCTGGGGAGGAGGCGCGGGGGCAGACGCGGGGCCACCGCTGCCCCCGCCTCCGGGGGGGACCAGCTGGTGGTTCTCCAGCTGCACAGGGGCCATGGCGGCTGAGGGTCCCGACTGTCGCAGAGGCACAAAATGCAGCCCTCGAGCGTTCGGTCACCGCGCCAAAACGGGTGCGGGCAGAGTCTCCGCCGCCGCCTATTGCTGTGCAGCCTCCGAACAGGAAGCAGTGCGCGGGCCGCGCAGCACCGCCCCCATGAAGCGAGTAGCCCGCGGGCCCCAGGGACCGGAGCGGGGGGGCGAATGGCGGGAAGCGGGGGGGCCGTCGCGACTGCAAGCTGTGCCTCTGCAACCGGTCAGGGGCCGCCCCGCCTGGCAGCCACAGCATCCATGTTAACTACCCCCAGCGGAAGTCGTTTGGCAGAACGGAAAAAGAACCTGCAGGGGGACTTCCGACATCAACCTGTGTCTGTTCTCCCCACTAGGGTACTGGGGTGTTTTGGGGCGCGTGGGAGCTGGGAGGGGCCTGGCGCATGGGTGGGAAGGACGGAAGCGGGGGCGGTGCGTCGCCGGAAGCTGGTGTGGAGGTGGAGTCGGCTTCGTCATCGTAGCGTTAGTGGTTTCCAGGCCTCGACTCGCGTCGCTTATTGAGCTTATGCGGGCGGTAATTTGCTGGAGGAGACCGCTCCTTTAGTGGGACACCTTACACGGCCTAGGCGCCCTCCCTGGATGTTCGAGAGTTGTTCGGCATCGCCCTTCTGAGGTCTCAGACCTTTGCACTGGTCCTTGTTTTACTAAACCGTGGGAAAAATTGTGAGAAAATATGATTATGGATAACGGTAGGGCAAAATAACTTCAAAAGACTTGGATTTTATATGTATACACCAAGTTAGCCTCCTCCAGATCCTGTCAGTTCTAGCACACAAAACAAAACAAACAAAAACCCAAACCCATTACCAGACCGTAGACCTTTAAGTTAGCACCTGAATACTTTAAGCCTTATCCCACTCAGACCTCCCTCTACCTCCGGCTTTCTTATTTCTGCTGTTGAAGTAGGCACTACTCTCCGAGAGCCTTCAGTTAATCCATGCCTGCCGCTTCCATCCGTGTTTAGTATCTTGCACCTGCTTTCAGTGATTTTTTTTTTTTTCCGCTGCAAACATTGATTTGGTCATCACCTGATTCTATCACACCTCAGATAGTTTTAGAACTATAAGCATATTTCCTCTTGAATTGACCTAAAATGTTTAGATCTTTCACGATGTCAATCTGATTTACAGTTTGGTTACAAAACATGGAGGAAACATGGAGCAGAAAAACATTTCCTTTTAAGCCCTTTAAAATGAAATTGAGATACATTTGGTTTCCTTTTGAAATATACAGTTACCCCTCAGACACAGTTAGGAAGGGAAAGTAACTTTTACTTTCTTCTTGTACTGCAATCAATTCCTCTAAAAATGGAGAGCAAGGGTAGTAACTACATTCATGTAACAGCTGCTGCATTGCAATTCAAGAAAGGAACTCCCAATACTGTGTTACGATCTCACCAACCTAGAAAAAAATGAGAACACTTTAAAGGCTTTGCATTTAAAATAAACCCCAAATTCGTACTGTGGCTTCTAAACCATTAACGGAGTGCCCCTTGCCTGCTTCTCCACCCCCACCTCTTTCCGTTAGTTCCTTTGTTCCTTCAGCTGACTGCCCTGTAACCTCACTAGGTCTATAGTAAGTACTTGCTAGTTCCTCCTACCTTCAGGCATGTGTCCCCTGCCACCACCCTGTTACAGATACCTGAAAACACTCGTTCCTTGACTCTTAACGTAGCTTGTAGCTGGTTTTTCATCCTCTAATATTAGCTTGAGAACCCTGGTGGTATAGTGAGTGGTTAAGTGTTTCATCTGCTAACAGAAGGGTTGGCAGTTCAAACCCTCTAGGCACCCCTTGGAAACGCTATGGGTCAGTTCTGCTCTGATACTGTGAGTTGGAATTGACTCTACGGCAGTGGGGTTTTTTAGTATCAGCTTAAATTAGAAACTCCTCAAAGAGACCGTCCCTGCCGGTATTGTGTTAGGTATATACAAGGAAGTTCATTGCAACAATGTAAAAGCCAAAAAAAAAAAAAAAACCTTCAATGGCATGGGTAAGTTAATTACCATATTTCTCTGTAACTGTTAGAATGAATTAGTTATGCAAATCAACACAAATCAATCCCCAAAACAATATTGAATGAAAAACAATCTTTTGATACTATTTCTGTCAGTTTTAAAAACACAAAATAATACTCTAATTTAATATATTGTAATGAAAGTTAAAAAAATGTGAATGATGATAATGTACACGACCTGCAGAATAGTGTTCACTTCTAGAGGAGTAAAGGATGAGGTGATGCTTTATTGGTTGTTAGCTATTAGTCACAGACAATAGATTTCTTGAGGGAAACATGGTAAGATTAATACATTTTGGGACAGAGATATGGTTAATAATGTATTCTTACTGTACTTTATATTTTTGAAATATTTCATAATCTTTTAAAAAGTTTGACTTAAAATGCTTGTATTAGTACAATTAGAGAGCTCTGGTGGTGGTAAGAGGGAAACCCTGGTGGCAGTGGGTTAAGTGCTATGTTTGCTGACCAAAAGATTGGCAGTTCATATCCGCCAGGTGCTCCTTGGAAACTCTATGGGGCAGTTCTACTCTGACCTCTAAGGTCGCTATGAGTCTGTGGTACGAGAGTTAAGCACTCAACTGCTAACCAACGCAAACCTTGGCAGTTCAAACCTGTCAGACACTCCACATGGAGAAAAGCTGGGAGATCTGCCTCCATAAAAATTACAGCTAAGAAAACCCAGTAGGGCAGTTCTGCTCTGTCACATGGGGTCAGTATGAGTTGGAATTGACTGCAGCGCACACCACCACCAATTAGTGAAATTTACATTAGCTGTCATAATAAACCCTAAAAATCTCAGTAATTTAACACAGTGGGAGTTTATTTCTCACACTCATGAAGTTTGGTAAAGTTGTATCTGACGGAGTGGCTATCCTGTAAGTAGTAGCTGAGAGACCCAGTCTCCTTCCAGCTTAGGAAGCCATCAGTTTCAACTTTGACTTTTTCTTTTTAATGTTCACCAATATTCGAATCCGACTTGATGGCACTTGGCTTGGCTAATATTTGGTTAGCCAGAATTAGTCACATGGACCCTTGAAAGTCTGGAATGCTGGTACCTCCTACGTGCTAATGAAAAAAATGAAATGGTTTGATGAGCAAATAGCATGGTCTTTATAATGATAATTAAAGTTGTTGTTAGGTGGTGTCAAGTCAGTTCTGACTCATAGTGACCCTGTGCATTGTCCTGTTCTGTGCCCTCCTTTCTGCTGCTATTCATAAGTTTTCAATGGCCAATTTTTAAGAAGTAGATTGCTAGGTCCTTCTTCCTATTAAACTAGTCTCCTCTTTTTTTTTCCCTCCTTAGGGCATGTTCTCTGAATATATAGCACTTGGATTCAAATCCTAGCTCTATCACTTACTATATGAGCTCTTTCAGCAAGTTTATTTCATTTCTCTGGGTCTCAGTTTTCTCATCTGGTAGCACAGTAGTTAAAGTGCTCAGCTGCTAACTGAAAAGTTGATTATTTGAATCTACTAGCTAGCCCACAGGAGGAAGATGTGGCAGTCAACTTTCATAACGATTATAGCCTTAGAAACTCTGGGGCAGTTCTACTCTGTCCCATATGGTAGTTATGGGTTGGAGTCAAATGGAGGGCACACAGCAATTATTATAGTATTTACCTCTGAGGATGATTGTGAAGAATAAACTAGTTAATGATTTCAAAGGGCTAAAAATAGTAAGTGATCAATAAATGTGCACTATTATTATCATCATCATCACTTAGAAGCAATGATTATTGTGTTTTTCCAAAGGACATGCTCTGCTCCCACCACTGTTTCTTTCTTGGTGGTATGAGGTCCCCAACTCTCAGCTTACTTCCCTTTCCTTTTATCTCTTGTAGGATAAAAGGTGGTACAAGCCTTGAGGGAAAGTCCCTTTACACTGGAGCAGGGAGGTGACCTTATGAAAGATTTTACAGTCCCACCCTAATCCTCTTTAACATAATCCAGTCTGTTAACCAAAGGCAGAGATTAGTATTTACAGCATAAAAAAATCACAAAATGAAGGGCAGTCATACAATACTAGGAATCATGCCCCACCCAGATTAATACACACATTTTTAGGGGGGACACAACTCTATCCATGACAATTGTCAATGAAACACAAACGTTTTTCTGGCATTTTCTGCTTTCAGCCAAGATCCATCTGACATCAGCAATGCTATCTCTCATTCCTGTCCTCCTCTGAATCCAGTGTCAGTTTCTGACAGTTCCCTATGGGTATACTGCTGTAACCATTTTTTAATTATCTTCAGCAAAATCTTACTTGTGTGTGATATCAGTGATATTGTTCAATAATTCCTGCATTCTGTTGAATCACCTTTCTTACCTTTCTTTGGAATAGTTATAAATATAGAGCTCTTCCAGTCAGTTGGCTAGGTAGCTGTCTTCCAGTAGATGAATACTAATGACCAAAGACCAGATGAGTTGTGGAATGACGTCAAAGGCATCACTCATGAAGAAAGCAAGAGGTCATTAAAAATACAGAGGGAAAAGACCAAATTGGTTGTCAGAAGCACTAAAGCAAGAGGAAGAAATGATAAAATAAAGGAACTGAACAGAATTCAAAGGGTGGCTTGAAAAGACAAAGTATTATAATGACATGTGCAAAGAGCTGAAGACAGAAAACCGAAAGGAAGAACATGCTCTGCATTTCTCAAGGTGAAAGAACTGAAGAAAAAATTCAAGCCGTGGGTTGTAACAGTGAAGAATTCTACAGGGAAAATATTAAATATTAGATGAAGAATTATGTATGCTGTTTTAAGAACTATATGGGATCCAGTTGACAGAAGCAACTTGAAAGATAGAAACCTCAGAGGGCAGTGGACTTATATTAATGGGGGGGAGGAACAACTCAGAAAAGAAGGGTGAGCATTGTTGTGCAACTTTAATATAATCAATGTCCCTGAATTTTACATGTAGAAACTTGAACTGGTATATTTTAAAAACTATTTTGTTGTGTTTTAGGTGAAAGTTTACACAGAAAATTAGGTTCCCATTTAATATAAATTGTCCGATGATATTAATTAACAGTTTTCACAATGTATCAGCATTCTTCATTGTTTCCATTGCTTGCCTTCCTCTTATTGCTTTGTCATCTTTGCTTTTGGGTAAATTGTTGACCTTTGGTCTCCTGTAGTTGATTGTTTAAGGGAGCACATTACTCCCAGGTTTTATAAGCCAATCTATTATTGGGCTGAAAGGTGACCTTCAGTACCAAGTTCAAAGAGTATCTTACAGTTATAGTTTCGGGGGGTTGTCTAGGCTCTATCAGTCTAGTAGGTCTGGCCTTTTTTAGGAATTTGAATTTTGTTCTGTATTTTTCTCCCATTGTATCTAGGCTTTTCCACTGTGTCCCTGGTCAGAACAGCAGGTAGTAGTAGCTGGATGTCATCTAGTTCTGTTCACAGGTTAGAAGAGGCCATGGTTCTTGTGGGCTATTAGTCTGTGGAATAGTTTTTCTTTCTTTTTTTCTTTTTTTTTTTTTGAGTTTGGTATCTTTCATTGTTCCAGACTAGTAGACACCCATAGTTGTATTTTAGATAGCTACTAGAAAACTTTTAAGACCCCAGACACTACTCACCAAATTAGGATGTAGAACATTGTCTTTATGAATTATGTTATGTCAGTTCACTAAGTTGCCCCATGAGAGTGTAGTCCTAAACCTTTAACCCAGTAAGCCAGTGACACAAGTTGTTTAGATATATCTAGAAAGTCTCTGTAACTGGGCCTCCTATATGCTTTATTATATATGGATATGTATGCAGCACACATAGATAAATGTCTACACAAGCCTACATATAAACCTACATGTGCACATGCATTTACTAATATCTGCCTTCCTGTACGCATTCAACTCGACAACAGTGGCTTTGGTTTTTGGTTGTACAACATATACGGAAACCCTGGTGGCCTAGTGGTTAAGTGCTGCAGCAGCTAGCCAAAAGGTCAACAGTTCAAATCTGTCAGGTGTTCCTTAAAAACTCTGTGGGGCAGTTCTACTTTGTCTATAGGTTTGCTATGAGTCAGAATCGACTTGATGGCAATGGGTTTGGTTTTTGGTATACACGTATACACATCCATATTTACATATGTAACTGTATACATATTTTTGGTTGTGATTACTGTTACTGCAAAATCATATATGTTATAGCATTTACTGAGCTTGTCCCTTTTTCTTATGTTTCTTAGTATCTTCATTTGCCTTGGTCAGGTTATTCAGATTTCACCCATATTTGGTATTGCTTTAGCGTGACTTGGCCTTGGCTTAGTGTCTACTGTCTAGGAAGTAATTCTTGTCTCTCTCTTTCCTTCCTGGTAATGATCAAAGAATGTTGCTTTCTGTATGTGTATCTACTCATTACTTTTTAGAATAATGGGACCACATAATATTTGTGTTCTTATAATTCACTTTGCATTATGTCCTCCAGATTCTTTCATGTTATAAGATGTCTTTATTCTTTGTAGTTTCAGAGTATTCTATTATATGTATGGACCATGGTTTATCCATTTATCTATTAGGAAACAACTTACGTTGTTTCCGTCTTTTTCCTATCATGAATAATGCTGCAACAAACATAGCTGTGCATGTGTTTATTCGTGTCACTGCTCTTGAGTATATACCTGGGAGTGGGATTGTTGGATCTTAAAGCATTCTATTTCTAGCTTTTTGAGAAAGCTCCGTAGTGGTTGTACCACTTTTACAATCCCATTAACAGTGTATTAGAGTTCCAGTCTTCCCACAACCTTACCAGCATTTTGTTTTTCTTTTTCTTTTTTTAAAATCAGTGCCATTTTTGCAGGGATAAGACAGTATCTTTTTATAGTTTTGATTTGCATCTCTCTAAAATCCTAATGGTATAGTGGTTAAGAGCTACGGCTGCTAACCAAAAGGCCAGTAGTTTGAATCCACCAGGCGCTCCTTGGAAACCATGGAACAGCTCTACCCTGTCCTATAAGATCACTATGAGTCAGAATTGACTCCACAGCAACGGGTTAATGGCTAATAGGAAACCCTGGTCATGTAGTTGTTAAGAGCTACAGTTGCTAACCAAAAGGTCAGCAGTTCAGATCTACCAGGCACTCGTTGGAAACCATATGGGTCTGCTCTACTTTGTTCTATACTGTCACTACGAGTCTGAATCAATTTGAAGACAATGAGTTTGGAGGTTTTTTGGTTAATGGCTAATGACTGAGCATTTCATACATTTGTTGGCCGCTTCTATGTCCTCTTTGGCCGCTTCTGTGTCCTTTGCCCATTTTTTCACTGGATTCTTTCTATTGTTGCTGTTGAGTTGAAGTTTTCTGTATATATCTTAGAGATTAGACTCTTGTCAGACATATCCTTGCCAAAGATTCTTTTCCTCCATTCTGTAGGTTCTCCTTTTGCTGATTTGGTAAATTCTTTTGATGAGTGTAATTAATTTTTGGAAAGTATCAGTTGTCCAGTTTATCTTATGTTGTTCGTGCATTTTTAGCTGTATCTGATAGGCTATTTATGCCCCAAATTAGGCCCCTAGTTTTGTCCCTGTGTTATCTTCTAGGAACTTAATAGTTTCAGCTTTAACCTTTATGCCTTTGATCCATTTTGAGTTAGTTTTTGTGTAGGGTGTAAGGTATGGATCCTGTTTAATTTTTCTGCAAATTAATATCCAGTTTTGCCATCACTATTCTTTAAACAAGTGTTTCTTTCCCATTAAATGGGCTTTGACACTTTGTTGATGATCTGCTGCCCATAGATGGATGGATTTACTTGTGGGTTCTCATTTCTGTTTCATTTGTCTTTGTGTATGTCATTGAATCAGTATCCAGCTGTTTTGATTTCTGTGACTATATTGTAAGTTTTCAGATCAGGGAGTGTGTGAGGCTTCCTGCTTTGTTGTTCTTCAACTTCAGCTATTTAGAGCCTCTTTTTTTGCATGTAAAATTAGAGATTAGTTTTTCCATTACCTTAAAGAATGTTTGGGGGATGTATTGGTGTATGTTATGCTGTGTATATTCACAGCAACAATAACAAAATAAAAAATATGTAGACAGATAAAAGAAATAATGAAGACAATCAAAAGACCTCTCTAGAAAAAATCAGTTAGACAGTTCTGGGTTTCCTAACTAGTGGTTTTCTCTGTGTCTGGAAAAAATAGAAGTGGGCTATTTTGATTGAAGGTGATAATTAATTTAAAAAAATTAAGACTATACTTTTGCTCATCCAAAGACTTTATTAATAGAATTAAAAGGCCACCTAGAGAATGGGAAAAAATATTTAGCAACTCTATGTCAGATTGACACCTGATCTCCATAATCTATAAGATACTACAAAATATCAACAAGAAGAAGATAAATCATCCAATTAAGCAATGGGCAAAGGAGATGGACAGACATTTCTCTAAAGAAGAGATCCAGGCAGCCAAAAAACACATGCGGACATGTTCACGATCTTTAGTTATTAAAGAAATTCAAATCAAGACTACAATGAGATACATCTTACCCCAACAAGGTTGGCCATGATCCAAAAAACACAAAACAACAAATGCTAGAGAGGCTGTGGAGAAAGGGGAACTCTTCTACACTGTTGGTGGAGTTGCAAATGGTCCAGCCTCTTTGGAAAGCAATCTGGTGCTTCCTTAAAAAAATGGATATAGATATATCATTTGACCCAGTAATTCCACTACTTGGAATATATCCTACAGAATCAAGGCCTTTCACCCCAACGGACACATGCACAAGAATGTTTATAGCAGCACAGTCAACAATAGCAGAAAGATGGAATCAACCCAGATACCCAAAAACAGAGGAATGGATAGGTAAACTATGGTACATTTGCTCAATGGAGCACTATGCAATGATAAAGAATAATGATCCCAGGAAACATCTCATAACCTGGTTTCAATTGGAAGACATTATGTTGAGTGAAAGTAGTCAGCGACAAAAGGACAAATAATTGTATGAGACCCCTACAGTAAGATCTCAAAAACAGACTTATGTGTAGAAGAAAAGACTCTTTGATGGCTGCAAGGGAGGGGAGGTAAGGAGGGCGAGGGGGGAAGGGTTTAGATTAGATAGTTGGTAGAAATCTGGTTGGGTGAAATCGGTGATAGCACACATTAGAAACAAGAACAATATTAAGTGGACTTCAGTATAACTTGAATCCTCCTTCCATCTTAACCCAATATTGCAAGGATAGAGTAGCTGGGGCCAGGGCCCGGGGACCATGCTGTCAGGTGAAATCGAGGCTGATTGGCACAACCAGCGTTTTGCTAAGAAGGCTCACTGCACCCCACATTGGTGAGTGGCATCTGGGGTCTTAAAAGCTGCCAAGCTGCCATCCGAGGACACAGCAAATGGTCCCAACTCAGCAGGAGCAGATGCTCACCAAGGACCAAAATGACATGGGGTAAAGACAACCCGGAAAATAGAGAGACCCACAGGAGTGGGTGACTACATCGACTTGGGACTGGAAGAACTGGCTGGTGCCCGGCCACCACCAGTGATAGCCACAATGAAGCTCGCTAAGTTGAGTCTCACTGGCAACACAAGAATAAAAAGGGGTGCACCCTGAGATCTCCACTAAAAGACTACAATTGATGGTCCAGCGGCTTCGGGGTTCCCCTGGAAGCATAGCCCCTGGCCTTCATGCTGCCCTTGCCCATAAATCATAACGAAAGTCCACTCTTCGGACACGAAAGGATTGGACTTGGCAATGCAGTGACCATATATTGGATGCACTTTATAGTTCTATGCATCTATAGGATATCATCCTGCTGACCTCTGGCTGGAGGAAGGAGAGTGGGTGGAGAGGAAGGGAAAGGATACGGTTGGGAGGATGAGACATGTATGGAGCAGAGAGGAATAGTGTGCTGTCACTGGGCAGGGAGAGCAGTGGAAGCTGCATATAGGTGGGCATGTAAATTTATACGGGAGTATACATTTTCACTCAGTCATACTAAAATAAATAAATAAATAAAATAGATATAAAAATTTAAATAAATAAATAAAATAAAAACAAAACAATGTGGTTTGTACTAACCAGTGTAAACAACCCAAATATTCATTGTTAATGAAAGGATGAATAAAAGGTAATATATCCATAAAAAAATAAAATTAAGACTATAGCTTGGCTTGGCATAGTTGGTACAGTCAACCAGAACCCATTGCCATCAAGTCCAAACCATAGTGACCCTATAGGACAGAGTAGAACTGCCCCATTGGGTTTTACAAGGAGTGGCTGTTGGATTTGAACTGTCTAACTTTTGGGTAGCAACTGTAGCTCTTAAATAAGTACATAAAATATGAATATGGGTATTAAAAAATAGATGTGATTTGTCAGATACTTAAAAAAATGATTAGTTTGTTAAAGTGATCATTTTAATGGAATATATAGTGTTTTCTTTAATATGCTAAGATTAATTATGTGTTAAAATTAAATTTGAAACCATTCATTGTATTATTTACTTACACAGCTGTGCATTTATATCCAAACATGTTCCTATATATAAAGATGAATTTTTTAAAAGGTTTATAAGCTCCCACTGCCGTAGAGTCAGGTCTGACTCATAGTGACCCTATAGGTCAGAGTAGAGCTGCCCCATACGGTTTCCAAGGAGCAGCTGGTGAATTTGAACTGCTGACTTTTTGGTTAGCAGATGTAGCATTTAACCACTACCCGACCAGGGTTTCCCAAAGGTTTATAAGTGGTTAAAAAAGGTAAATTCAATACTGATTGACTTATTTATTTTAAAAGTCCTAAGTGACATCAATGAAAATGGCAGAGTAGGGACCTCTGGAGACCTATCACTCTCCAGAGACATTTAAAAAAACTGTCAGAATCAACCTTATCTGAACTCTGGAAGATAGTCGAAGGTTTATAGCAACCAAGTGAACACTTAAATTAGGAGGCTGGTGAATTATACACAGTAGGAGTATTTTGTGGTGTTGTAACTTAGCCTTGTTCCACTCCCCATCCCTGGTGTGGCAGGCAGTGATCTTGAAGATCAGCATGAGTATTTGGTTCTGGAGGAAGCAGAAAAGACTTTGTTCCCAAGGATTTGTTTTTGTCTATTTTGACCTGCCTGTGGGTTCCTAGAAGGACTCACACAAGGTACCTGCCTTTGTTTTACCTAACTTGGATATCTTGCAGGGCAGAGAAGAGCTTCAGGCAGGATGTTCCTTGAAAATGTTGAAAGTCAAAGGAACAAGCTGCTGCTGCCTGGAGGGAAAAAATATTAGTTGAGGCTAAAAGTAGTTACAACAAAAGTTGGACAAGAAAAGCTGAATTTTGAGAATCTTTGGCAAATGGGGCTTTGAAAAGCTCCCACATATGCTGGGGAACCAAGAAAACCATGCTCACGCCCAGCGCAGGACTCAGGAAGACCATAAGTTTTTGTGTCTGACTGATCTTTTGGCTTAGCATAAGCAGAAGTAAAGGCTGAGGTGGAGTTGAAAAATAGCCTGGCTAAGCATTGAAGGAGTGCTCCAACAAAGAGCAATTGGCAAACACTTGCAAAGTGTTTTTCCTTCTTTTCTCTTTCTTTCATTCTTTTCTCTTTTGTTCATTCTTTTCTCTTTCGTTCATTCTTTTCTTTCTTTTTTTTGTTGGCTTCAGGCATTTAAGGAAATCTTTGTCAAACAAACGCTGACTACTAAGATAGAAAAACAGAGCCTTCAGGGACCACCTAGAATACTGTGTTTACAAATAGTTTAGAAAATTCGCTCAACAAACAAGCAACTGCAACCCGCAGCCAGCCAGCAGCTCACAACATTTCTTTATTTGGCAAAATGACCCTTCAAAAGTGAAGGAGAAGGTCCTGGACTTTTTGAATGTTGTTTGCTTGATATATTGAAATAAGACATAAGTAACTCCATTTTGAGGAAGGGTGCAGTGAAAATTCAGGGTATTAAAGTAAAAGGCTCCAGGAACCACCTTAGCAGGAAATAACAAGAAATACCATAGAGTAATTACACCACATTTGTCTTGCAAAAGATAGGGCCTGGAGACAGCCTTGCAAATAACCCCTGGAGCCAGCCTAGTAAAACATCCACTAACGGTTACATTTTACAACCTACAGAAATTCCATGTAGATAAAAACATTCACCAGTGTGGTTGGCCCATTCACCCATAGCTACATTTTGCAACTTGCAGAAATTCCACATGGCCTCAGCCAATCAATGCAAAGATTAGCTCCCCCTCCCTCCTTTGTGGTTTCACGGTTTAAATGCTGCGCGCTAAGGAAGCCTAGGGTCGCCTCCTGCTCAGCGTAGTTTGGAGTGTGTCCCTGGTGCACCAGCCCCTTTTTTTCCTATTGGGCACATTTTTCATAAAATTTAACTTTTAAAGAGAAAATGCGTCGCGTCTTGAAATCCGGACACTAACAATATTTTTTCCATCCTTTGAGTTTTTGTTTGTTTAAGTGTGAGGTGTGTTTCTTGTAGGCAGCATATACATGGATTGTGTTTTGTTGTTTTTAATCCCATCTGCCGCTTTGTCTCTTTATTGGTGCATTTAATCCATTTGTATTCAGTGTAATTCTTGATAAATACGAGTTCAGTACTGTGATTTTAATGCCTTTTTTTGTTCATTGTTGACAGTTTCTTTGCTCCATTTAATTTTCTATGCTGAGTGATGTTTCTTTATGTATTTTCAATTTTTTTATTATTGTTCATTTTATATTTGCAGAGTGTTCATATTTTTCTTGGTTTTTATTTTGATGTGTAAGCTAACACATCAAACACAAGGGTGACCTTTGTGGTTACCTTAGTATTTATTGCTGTTTTTCTAAGTTTACACAAGCCTTTTACTTCTTTATGTTTCCTTGACTTCCCCTCCATATGAAAGATCTACAACTACATGTTTTAGGCCCCCTTCCCTTTTTTTAAAAAAATAATGTTATCATCTTTTACATAAGGACATCTGAGTTTCCCTGTTTTTAGTGTTCTAGATTGGTGTATTATTATGATTTTCTGATGTGAGTTGATATATCATTGCTCTGTCCTGTTTTGTAATCTTGGGTTGTTATCTGATATTACTGATTTTTTAACTAAAGAACTCACTTTATTATTTCTTGTAATTTTGGTTTTGCTTTTGCAAATTTCCTAAATTTATGTTTATCTGGAAATGCCCTAATTTTACCATCATATTTGAGAGGTAGTTTTACTGGATATATAATTCTTGGTTGGTTATTTGTTTTTTTCCGTCAATGCTTTATATATGTCATACCATTGCCTTCACAACTACATGGTTTCTGCTGAGTATTCCGAGCTTAGTCTTCTCAACTCTCCTTTGTTGATGACTTTTTGTTTATTCCTAGCCGCTTTTAAATGCTCTCTTTATCTTTGGCTTTGGCAAGTTCAATTATGATATGTCTTGGTGACTTTCTTTTGGGATCTTCCTTGTGTGGAATTCAGTGAGCATCTTGGACATCATCTTGTCTTTCACGGTATCAGGGAAGTTTTTTGCCAACAAATCTTCAACAATTCTCTCCATATTTTCTGTTATCCTCCCCATTTTGGTACTCCAATCACTTGTAGATTTTTCCTCTTGATAGAGTCCCACATAATTCTTAGGGTTTCCTCAGTTTTTAAAATTCTTATATCTGATTTTTCCTCCAGTACATTGGTACATTGCTTCTCCTTCATTGTCCCTATTACTAACTTCCATTACTTCAATTCTGCTCCTTTGACTTTCTATTGAGTTATCTAATTTTGAAATTTTGTTAATAATCTTCTGAATTACTATTTGCTGTCTCTGTATGGATTCTTGCAGCCTTTTCAATTTGTCATTATGCTCTGCCCTAAGCTTAAGTTCCTTAATTGCTGTGTCTCTGCCTTTCTTGGCTAATTCTGCATTTTGCCTGCTCTCCTTTCTGATGTCTTCAAGAATTTTGACATTCATTTTTTTGTGTTCTATATCTGGTAATTCCAGGAAGTTCTCCTCATCTAGAAGATTTCTTGATTCTTCATTTTGGGAGTTCTCTGAAGCCATCATGGTCTTTCTCTTTGTATGATTTGTTAATAAGTTATTGTACTTATTTATTTTATGTTCGCTTACTGTGTCCTAGCTTTTTGTTTTGTTTTGAAATGCCAAAATAGGCTGGTCATGTGCCAGCCAAAGCCAAGTGCCATTGAGTCGTGTGAGATAGCTTTATTATTGGCTGCTTTGAAGCTCTAACATCCTGTCACCAGGTGGTTAGATCTGTTACTGGGTATATAAGCACAGGAGTCTGTTTATTGTTTTTGTTTGGATTCAGCTCAGGTATCCAGGGAGTCAGTCACCAAGTGTATGGTGCAGGGTCTCCCCTACAATCCTAAATGGGCAGGGATCATTGGTATAGGCATAGGTATCCAACTGCCCCCACTGATCAAGGTGGTAGCTGACAGCCACCTGTGTCTGTGAGGAAAGTATGTGCCTGTTCTTTAAAGTGAGTGGGTGGGTTGAGTTTGCAGCCAAACTATAAGTGCCCAGTGCTGTTGGATGTAAGGACTGGGAGGCACCACTTATTCTTGAATCACTGTCATCCATGGTTAGGTGACATGGGTGGAGCCACCAGTCCTCAGGCCCCTGCTGTGGGTAGGTGAAGACCCGGCTTAATAGGCAGCTTAGTGTCAGTTGTCAGGAACCTGCCTTCCCACCATATATCTGATACGGTAAATCAAGGTTCAGGTATATACCCTGTTGTGCTGCGGTAATGGAGGCCTATGCTGTCATAATAGGCCCACACAGACTTTGCAGGTCTGTGCTGAGGGAAAAGGCATTCAAAGTCCATGTGGGCCCGTTATGCCAGTGCCTAGGCAAAGGAACTGTTTCTGTCCTGAGTTCCTGGCTTAGTGGAGCTGGCAGATTATTTTTTTCCTTGTTTGTTAGGTTTTTCCCTCTCCAAGGCTAGGAAAATGGCTCAGGGCATGTGAGGGATCCTACTTCCTACCCAGGGGATGCATCAGTCTCTGGAACCAATTTGGCAGGGAGGGCAGGTCAAAGGGAGAGAGGATTATCCTGAAGGGAAGTTTTTTTTTAATTGATGTGTGGTGGGTTAGATGCAAATTACTTATCTTTTGATGATCTAGTACTGCTTTTCACTGATTATTGAAGCATAAGTGGACTCTGCCACAAGATCTGTGGCTACTACTTGCCTCATTGTTCTGGCTTCGGTGAATCTGGCCTTTGGGGTGTCAATTCCTGCTGATTCAAATCTGGCACTCCTTGCTGCTTCTGAAACTTCTCTCCCTTTCTTGCCACTCAGACCAATTTCTCAACTTTGCTTTTGATGTTCAGGGCTCCTAGAATGTCATATATAATTGATTCATCTGGGTTTTTTTGAGTCTTTGATGTAAGAGGAATCAGGAGAAGTATCTGACTGCTCAACCATATAATCTAGCCTTTTGGATTATTTGTTCAGCATACAGACTAAATAAGTATGATGAAAAGATATAACCCTAACACATAACTTTCCTAACTCTAAACCAAGTAGAATCCCCTTGTTTTGTTTCAACAACTGCCTCTTGGTCTATGTGTCTTAGCCATCTAATGCTGCTGTAACAAAAATATCACAAGTAGATGGCTGTAAAAAGAGAAATTTTATTTTGTTACAGCCCAGTAGGCTAAAGTCCAAATTCAGGGTGTCAGCTCCAGGGGAAGACTTTCTCTGCTGGCTCTGGTGGAAGGTTCTTATTGTCAATCTTATGCTGTACTGGGAGCTTCTGAGACACAGGGACCCCAAGTCCTTTCCAAAGAATGTGCACTACTCCCGATACTGCTTCTTGGTGGTATGAGTTCCCCCACTCTCTGCTTGCTTCCATTTCCTTAATATCTCAAGAGATTGCCTCAAGGCACAATATAATCTTACACATTGAGTCCTGCCCCATCAACACAACTGTCATCCACCCTCTAGCATTAATGTCATAGAGGCAGAATTTACAACATATAGGAACATCATACAATACCAAGAATCATGGCCTAGCAAATGGCTATACATATTTTTGGGGTGACACAATTCAATCCATGACAGTGAATGTGATTATGATGTGCCTTGGTGATTTTCTTTGGAGTCTATCCTACATGGGATACACTGAGGTTCTCAGAGGGTTAGCTTTTCATCTTTCGTGATATTCAAGAAGTTTTCTGTCAGCAATTCTTCAGTGATCCTTTTTGCATTTTCTACCCTTTTTCTGGTATGTTCATCACCCACAAATTTTTGCTTTTGATTGTATGCCACATAATTCTCAGTGTTTCTTCCTTATTTTCATTCTTTTTTATATATTTTTCCTTAAACAGAGTTGTATCTGAGTATTTGCCTTCAATTTTGCTGATCTTCATCATTTCAAATCTGTTCTTTAGCCCTTCTATGACACTGTCTACTTCTGAAATCTTGTGTATCTTTTGGATTTCTAATTGTTGTTTTTGTATCATTTCTCATTGTGAATTTGTTTTTGCATTTTGTTCCTATGTTATTTGCCTGAATTCTTCCTTTTTTTGTCTTTACTTTTCATGAATTTGTCTATTTTTTCCCCATTTTTATCAACTTTTTGCTACAACTCTTAGATAGCTCTGATAGTTAGAGATTTAAATTTTCTGTTGACCTTATTATGGTTAGTAGACATAGTACTTAACCACTGTGCCACCAGGGTAAGGGTTAGGAAAACATGTATCACTGGTAATTGGGTGATCTGTGTCCTGCCATGAGCTCCATGAAACTGCTCTCACGTGTTCCCTGTCTGATGATCTCTGATGTGGTTGGGGTGAATCTAAGCAGCACAGATACTGTACTTTTTTGACTGAGCAAGCCACTGCAGCTAGCCAGGAAATGTCAGAGGTAGAGCAGTGGAAAGAGGATGGAGGATGGGAAAGCACGTATCACTGGTTACTGGGTGCTTTGTCTCCTGCTAAGATTTCTGTAGAGCTGTTTTCTCATACTCCCTGTCTGCCAATCTCCGACAGAAGTCCAAGATGGCAAATCCATGCTGTGTTGGCTAATAGGGGTCTTCCATGTGTATCGCTTCTCCTTCTCTGTTCTCTATCAGTTTCTTATTCCATTTGGTGTTTGACTGAGTTTTTTTTTTTTTTTTGTCTCTTCATTTGACAATTCAGATTCCAGGATTGACATTTATCTCCATTTTACTTAGTTTTTCAGGTCTTAACTGTGAAGAGAAGGCATAGTGCTTCTGTCTATGGTACCGTGTTGGCCAGAAATCTCCTGAGTGTTTTTTTTTGTTGTTGTTACTTAGATATGTTATGCACAGAATCCCAAAGGGAGTCTGCTATAGGATGGATTATACCCATCAAAAAGAAATGGGGAAGTTCTAACTCCAGTATCTGTTAATGGGACCTTATTTGGAAATAAGAGTTTTTGCAAAAGTAGTTAACATGAGATCATATTGGAGTGGAGCTCAACAAATACAGGAAGAATTTTCGTATCATCCTCTGTTATGAACTGAATAACCAAACCCATTGCCTTCCAGTTGATTCCAACTCATAGTAACCCTATAGGATAAAGTAGAACTGCCCTATAGGGTTTCCAAAGAGCACTTGGTAAATTTGAACTGCTCACCTTTTGGTTAGCAGCCAGACTCTTAGCAACTATGCAACCAGGGTTTCCAATGGATTGAATGGCTCCCCTCAAAAAAATATGGAAATCCTAATCTTTTACCTGTGATCATGACCTTACTAGGAAATACGGTTTTTGAAGACATTGCCAGTTAACATCAGATAATATTAGAGTATATTTTACTTCAATCTGAGTGTTGTCATTATAAAAGGACATAAAGAACAGATATATAGACACACACACAGGAAAGATGACCAAGTGAAGATGTGCCTGCAAGCTAGGGACCACCAAGAAGTGCTTGGTGCTACCAGATGCTGAAAAAGAAGTAGCACAGTTGGGGAAACTTCTTATACATTACTAAATACCTTACAGGATGAAGGTCCCAGGCACAAAGGCAAAAGGCTGCAGACTCAGGGGATATCTGTATCAATTGGCAGAAGATAGTTCTTAGACAATGTTCTACATACCACTTCGGTGAGTAGCATCTAGGATCTTAAAAGCATGTGAACAGCCATCTAAGATACAACTATCAACATCTGTTAGTCAGGAGCAAAAATAAAAAACCAAACCCACTGCTGTCGAGTTGATTTCAACTCATCGTGACCCTATAGCACAGAGTAGAACTGCCCCATAGCATTTCCAAGAAGTGCCCGACGGATTTCAACTGCTGACCTTTTGGGTAGCAGATGAAGCACTTAACCACTGTGCCACCAGAGTTTCCAGTCTGGAGCAAAGGAGAGGGAAAAAAACTAAAGACCCAAGGGAGCAACTAGTCCAAAGGACGAATGAACCACATGAACCACAGCCTGTGTAGCTACGAGACTAGAATTAGATGGTGCCTGTACTACTGCTGACCTTTCTGACTGGGATTACAGTGGAGGGTTCTGGACAGAGCCAGAGAGAAATGTAGAACGAATGACCAAACTCACAAAAAAGACCAGCCTTACTTGTTTGACAGAGAGTAAAGGAACTCCTGAGACTGTGGATCCCAGATACCCTTCTAACTAGACTTTAAGTCACTCCTAAAGTTTACTTTCCAGCCAAAGATTAAGACAAATAATAACACATGTGAGGAACAGTTTTTCTCTTAGATGCAATTCAAATATACAAGATCAAATGGGTAAAACCTGTCCAAGAACAAAGATGATAAGGTGGGAAGGGCCAGAAAAACTGGACATGGATGTGGTGAACATGGGGTGGAAAGGGAAAGGAGAAGAGTGCTGACACAATGTGGGATTGCAGCCAATGCCATGAAACAATTTGTGAATGGAATGAAGCTTTGGCGACCGTCATTTGCTGATGTGGCATGACTCAAAATGAGAAGAAACATGTAAACACTCATATTAATAGTTGGAACATAGAATGTACAAAGTATGAATCTAGGAAAATTGGAAGTCATCAAACATGAAGTGGAGAACATCAGTATCCTAGGCATTAGTGAACTGAAATGGACTTGTATTCACCATTTTCAATTGGACAATCATATGGTCTACTGTGCTGGGAATGACAGCTTGAAAAAGAATGGCATTGGATTCATTGTCAAAAAGAACATTTTAAGATCTATCCTGAAGTACAACACTGTCAGATGATAGGATAATGTCCATATCCCTGTGAGGAAGACCAGTTAATATGACTATTATTTAAATTTATGTGCCAATTAGTAGGGCCAAAAATGAAGAAATTGAGTGTTTTTACTAACTTCTGCAGTCTGAAATTAGTCAAACATGCAGTCAGGATGCATTGATAATTACTGGAGATTGGAATGCAGAAGTTGAAAACAAAGAAGGATTACTGAAAAAACCAGACCTGTTGCTGTCCTAGTCAACTGTAGGACAGAGTGGAGTGTCTCACAGGGTTTCCAAGGAGTGCCTGGTGGATTCAAACTGCTGACCTTTGAGTTAGCAGCTATAGCCCTTAACCACTATGCCACCAGGGTTTCCAACAAGAAGGATTGGTATTTAGAAGATATGGTCTTGGTAATAATGCTGGAGATGGCGTGATAGAGTTTGCAGACCAATGACTTCTTCATTGCAACACTTTTTTCCAATAACATAAATACTGACTGTATACATGGACCTCACCAGATGGAATACACAGCAATCAAATTGACTGCATTTGTGGTAAGAAACTGTGGAAAAGCTCAAAATCATCAATCAGAATGAGGCTAGGGGCTGACTGAGGAACAGACCATTAGCTGTTTATATGCCAATTCAAGTTATAGCTGAAGAAAATTAGAGCAAGTCCACAAGAGCCAAAGTATGACCTTGAGTATATCCCACCTGAGTTTAGAGACCATCTCAAGATAGATTTGACACATGGAACACTAATGACTGAAGACCAAACAAGTTGTGGAATGACATCAAGGACATCATACATCAAGAAAGCAAGAGGTCATCAGTAATTCCACTACTTGGAATATATCCTACAGAATCAAGGCCTTTCACACCAATGGACACATGCACAAGAATGTTTATTGCAGCACAGTCCACAATAGCAAAAAGATGGAATCAACCCAGATGCCCAACAACAGAGGAATGGATAGGTAAACTATGGTGTATATACTCAATGGGGCACTATGCAATGATAAAGGATAATGATGATTCCAGGAAACATCTCATAACCTGGTTTCAACTGGGAGACATTATGTTGAGTGAAAGTAGTCAGCGATAAAAAGACAAATAATTGTATGAGACCCCTACGATAAGATCTCAAAAACAGACTTATGTGTAGAAGAAAAGACTCTTTGATGGCTGCAAGGGAGGGGAGGGAGGGAGGGTAAGGGGGGGAAGGTTTAGACTAGATAGTTGGTAAAAATTTGGTTGGGTGAAATCGGTAATAGCACACATTAGAAACAAGAACAATATTAAGTGGACTTCATGGAAGGTATCATTAATATCACACACAAGTAAATTTTGCTAAAGATCATTCAAACAAAGTTGTTGGCAAAATTGGATATCCATCTGCAAAAAACTGAAAAAAGAACCGTATCTCACATCTTGCACAAAAACTAACTTAAAATGGATCAAAGACCTACATAACAAATGTATAACCATAAAGATTATGGAAGAAAAAATAGAAACACTGGAAGTTCTGATGCTTCACTAGACTTCAAAATCTTAACTAAAAATGCACAAACAGCAAAAGAGAAAATAGATAAATGGGAACTATTACCACAGTTTTCTCACCAGTAAAATAAGAATAATGATCCATTTTCCTGTCTTACATAGTTAGATTTTATCAAAATTTTTATTGTAATAAAAAAGTGTATAAAATTTGCCATTGTAGCCATTTCTAAGTGTATAATTCAGTGACATCAGTTACATTCACCATTTTGTGCAACCATCAATGCTATTTCCAAAAATTTTTCATCAGCACCACTTAAGCTCCCCCAGCCAAGTGCTGTCCAGTCGGATCCCGTAAGTACTCCCCATATCATCTTCCCCACTCTTACCACCAAGAAACTAAACCCACTGCCAGCAAGGCAATTCCCACTCATAGCGACCCTATAGGGTAGGACAGAATTGCTCCATAGCGTTACGAAGGCGTGCCTGGCAGATTCAAGCTGCTGACCTTTTGGTTAACAGATGTAGGACTTAACCATTATACCACCAGGATTTCCCTCTTTCCCCAGCCTTGGTAAATGCTAATAAACTTTTGTCCCTATGTACTTACATATTCTAGATAATTCCTGTCATGGTTTGAATTGTGTCCCCCCAAAAATGTGTGCAGCCACGTGGCTGGGATATGGTTCCCAGTATCTTGGGACTGTCCTCCATTGTGTGGTTTTGCTAACCTGTATGTTAAAGGATTAGGGTGGGGCTGTGAATTCCTGCTATGGGGGAAGTTTCCCTGGAGTATGGCTTGCCCCACCCTTAATGCTTTTAGCTTGCAAGGAATAAAAGGAAAAAGAACCAAGGACAATTGGAGAACCTCGCTACCATCAAACAAGCAGCACTGGGAGCAGAGCGCTTTCAGACCAGAGGTTCTTGTGTTAGGACACTCCCTGGACAATGACTGATGCAATACCGGACTTTCCTCCAGAGCGTCAAGGGGAAAGTCTTTCCCTGGAGCGGACACCCTGAATATGGACTTGCAACCTACCGGACTGTGTAAGAATAAATCTTTTTTTGTTAAAGCCATCCACTCTGTGGTATTTCTGTTAGAGCAGCCCTAGCTGACTAAAACAATTCCTATAAGTGGAACCATACAATATTTATTGTTTGGGGTCTGATTTATTTCAGTCAGCATAATGTTCTCAAGGTTCATCTATGATTTCATTTCTCTTTATGGATGAATATTACTCCATTGTATGTATATACCACATTTTGTTTATCCTTTATCTGTTGATGGACAATAGGGTTATTTCTACCTTTTGGCTGTTGTGAATAATGCTGCATTTATTGGTATAGAACTATCTAGTTGAGTCCCTACTTTCAAGTCTTTTATGTATATACTGAGGAGTCAAACTGCTGGGTCATGTGGTAGTTCTATGTTTAACTTTTTGAGGAACTGCCAATTTTTTTCCCACAATGGCTGTACCATGTTATATTCCCATCAGCAATGGATGAGGGTTCTAATTTTTCCACATCTTCACCAAAGCTTGTTATTTTCCAGTTTTCTGAGAACAGCCATCTTTGTAAGGTGCTATTTCATTGTGGCCTTGATTTGCATTTCTCTGTAATGTAATCATAATGATATTGAACATCTTTTCATGTGCTTATTAGTCATTTATATATCTTTTGGGGAGAAGTGTCTATTCAAGTCCATTGCCCATTTTTAAATTGGGGTTCTTCATCTTTTTTTATTATTGAGTTGTAGAAGTTCTTTATACATTCTGAATATTAAATCCTTATCATATAGGGCACTGATAGGGTGTACTTTTCCAGTCTCGTGGTTAGGTGTATATTCTGATTGTTTGATACCTGTGCAATTCTAGTCAGTCAGTATTTTTAATATAATTCCCAGGTGTGTCCATTGTGCTTTTTAGGTTATCTCTTGAGTTTTAACAAAATGTCAGTGATCATGTATTTCTCTAAAATATTTCTTTTCCTTCATATATGCTCCTATATATCCCTGAGGACATTATACTCAATTTTAAAGTCTTCTATGGGCTGCTGTGTTAACTGTTTCTTTCATTTGAGAAGTGTGCTAAGTCTCTTCCATACTTGCTTTTGTTTCTTTGAAATACTCTATAATGCTGTCTATAGATTTTTGTTCCCTGTAATGAATTTGTATTGTTAACAACGAGGGGTTCTAGACAGGTTTCAGTTATCTGAAATATGAATTAATCTCTAGCCTAACTCTCTCTTTACTAAATCATATAAGTATTTTTGCATTTCATTGTTATGGCTATTTAATTATCTGCCGTCTAAGAATGGGGTCTCCTTTATAAGCAGGAAATATTATATGGAAAGGTTTGGTGGTGGTAGAATAAGTTAAAAAATCAATGTAAAATTTTGTCTTAGCCTAGTTATATTGCTTTGAGAACTTGATGTTCCAGTTATGGTTTAGCCTCTCTGAGCTTCAAGTTGGCCCTTCTTTGCCTGGTTTTGTGAAACTGGACCTTGTAAACATTTTTCCTTTGCCAGCTAGCACAATATTAGACTTTCTCAATTGAGGGCACCAGAAGGACACTATAAAGCATAATCTTTATAGCTTCTCTGTGGGTCTGGTGTGCTTTTTTTTCTTCCATCTATAGTGCAGCTGGAAACCAGTGGTTAAGTATTAATGTCTGCTAACCAAATTGTGGAGCAGTTCTACTCTGTCCTATAGGGTCACTATGAGTCAGAATCAGCTTGATGGCAATGGGTTGGGTTTGGTTTGGTTTATGGTGCAAGCTGCTCCTTGGAAGCTCTATGGGCAATTGTACTGTATCCTATAGGATTGTTATGAGTGAGACTTGAAGCAAGAGCAACAGGTTTGGTTTTTGGTATGGTGCAACTGCCAGAGGTGTGCAAGAGACCTTCAGTATCTTTTACCAGACTCACTGTAGGCAGTGTCCTTGGCACACGATCTGTACTGAATTTCACTGGCCGCGAACAGGCAGCTCCCTACTTGACAGCCGTAACTCACTAGCCCAGCTTGCCAGCAGCCTGGTGAGCAGCTCCTTGATTGCCAGCTTTAGTTGGCCAGCTTTGAACCAGTTCTGACCTGTTGCACCTCTGTGGATTTTTCCACCATTTAGTGGGCTGCAACCACAGCCACTTTAACAAAGTCTAAATCTCAGCCTTGTGGGGGTGACAGGGCTTTTTCAAGCTTTTTCCGTTTGTGAATCTACTACCTACCCTTGAGGCAACAGCTGCTTCCTATAGTGCTATTCTTATATTACTCTCCTTTTACCTTTTTAGTAATCACCTTTAACTACTTGATATTCTTTGTATTATGTTCAAATTATTGGTATGGTTTCTGTCTTCTGACTGAACCCGAGTTGATATACCTGACAAAAGCAAATTCAAAGAGCTCAAATTGCTTTAGATTCACAGAGAAACAGGTGTCCCACTACTGTTGAACTTATAATAAAAAACTATAAAACCTCACAAGGAAACAACCCAACATAACAAGACCAGAAGACGCAACAAATGGAAGGATTAAAAACCATAGATCAAACTCACCGCTGCTGAGCCAATTCCAACTCATGGCAACCCCATACAGAGTAGAACTGCCCCATAGAGTTTCTAAGGAGATCTGGTGGGTTTGAACTGCTAAACTTTTAATTAGCCACCATAACATTTAACCGCTTTACCACCAGAGTTTCCATATGGAAGGATTGGAGCCCCTAAAATCAGATATTCTAGTGTAAAAATTGAAAAAAATCATAAAATCAGTAATAGGTATAAACCAAAGCCAAACCCACTGCCATCGAGTCTATTCTGACTCACAGGAAACTTATAGGTCATAGTAGAACTGCTCCACAGACTTTCCAAGGAGCACCTGTGGGTTTGAACTGTATAGCTTAGATAATTAGAAACTTGAAAGAAGGATTAAAACACTAAGGGAAAAACAAAATTTATCTTTGTGCATGTGGGGATCCAATTTTACTAACACCATTTGTTTAATAATAATAAAACTATCGTTTCCCCATTGAAATGCCTTAGTACCTTTGTCAAAAATCAATTGAATGCAAATAATAAGGGTTTATTTCTGGGTTATCAATTCTGTTTCATCCATCTTTGTGTCTAAACTTATGCAAGTACCACACTATCTTGATAATTGTCTGGTTGGTATCAAGTAGGTTCTGATTCATAACAACCCTAGGACAGATTAGAACTGCCTCATAGAGTTTCCAAGGCTGTAGTAGTTACAGAATCAGACCGCCACATCTTTCTCTTACAAAGTAGCTGGTAGGTTTGAACCATGAACTTTTTACTTAGCAGCTGAATGCTTGAAATTGGGAAGTGAAAGTTCTCACTTCTTTTTCTTTCTCAAAACTGTTTTGAGTATTCTGGGTCTTTCATGTTTAATTTTAGAATAAGTGTTAAGTCAGAAACTTCGAAAGGTCTGAGATTTTACTCTACTTGCAAGCTAACAAGTTAATTTGTCACAATTGTACATACATGTATTGACAGAAGACACTAGGGACAGGGACACATATGGTTTACGAGTCATGTCAAAAACAGCATCCAGAGTAGGACTCTTGGCGTCAATTACAAACTTGAATTTCCCATAGTGCAACACAAATAAGGAATAAATGTTCACCAGTCGGATCCGACTCGACGGCACTTGGCTGGCTAGTATGTGCAGTGGGTTTCACCACAGGGGGGACAAAAAACCAAACCCACTGTGTCGGGTTGATTCCATCTCGTAAAGACCCTATAGGTCAGAGTAGAACTGCCCCATAGAGTTTCCAAGGAGTGCCTGGCAGATTTGAACTGCCAACCTTTTGGTTAGCAGACGTAGCACTTAACTCACTATGCCAGCGTGGTTTCCAAACACCACAGGAAAGGAACCATGAAATTATGAGACTCAGAGTTTATGTAGGACCTGTTGTCACACCTGTCCGTTCTCCCCTGTGGAGGAGAGAGAGAGAATGAGTAAGCTTTTATGTTTACTCTGGAATATAAAACTGTCTTCTCTTGGGAGTGTAGGGAAAGTATACAAATGTCTCTTTGGTAGACATGTCCCTAAATCTTTTGTTTCTATGGCCTTTGCTGTTGAAACATGTTCTTTGCTTAGAAGACCTGCAGATCTGTAAAATTTCCAGGGAGAATTGTTTCCCAACGATCAGCCTATTTATTTCTCAAAAGAAGCTGTGGAATTTTGATAGGGATTGTGTTGAATCAATTTGGAGAGAATTACGGTTTTAACAATCATGAATCTTGTAATCCATGAACATGGACTATCTCTTCATTTATTTAGCTCTTCTTTCATTTACCTCAGAAATACGTTGTGATTTTCAGTGTACATGTCTTGTACTTTTGTTAAGTTTATTCCTGAGCATTTTATTCTTTTCAATGCTATTGTGAATGGAATCGTTATCTTAATTTCATTTTTAGATTGTTAATTGCTCTCATTTGATAATCCAAAAGACCATTTTATATTGATCTTGTATTCTACAACCTTGCTGAAATTCTTTATTAGTTTTAATGGCTTATTGTGAATCCCTTAGGATTTTCTACAGTATAGGCTATGTCACCTGCCTCTGGGTACCGCCAATCTGGGTACCTTTTGTAAGGTGAGGTAGGGTCGACGTATCGGCACCAACTGTAAGTCGAGGTAGGCTAAACTTATTGGCGGCAGTCAGAGAGAAAAAGAGTGAGAGTCAGCAGTAGGACAGAGTTTACTGGTGCGCTCCTGGGCGAACTCTGCGAGCTCCCAGGTAGGAGTCGGAGAAGTACTTTCAGGTTGGGGAAGGGGGTTTACACAGAGGCGGACAGTTCTGCCTAGCGTGGACCTTAGTGGGGACATGGGGAAAAAGGCAGGAGCCAATAGGATTCAGGTACAGCGAGCCACCTGATTAGCACATGAGGAAAACAACTGGGGACTTTCTGGGAAGGGAGGGGTTGGTCACGTTCTGATGATTTCCAGGAACTGAGGTGGGGACCTTCCAGAAAGAGAGAGGCTCGCCCTGCCCTGATGATTTCCAGGAACTGCATCCTGGTTGTGATGTCCAGGTACAGCCCAGCCTGCCTGACATTCCGGCCTTTTGGGGATAAGGGATGAAGAAGTCTGTCTTTGTCTACTTCCTGCTGAGCATGGGCGGGTTGGGGTTACAGGCCAGAGTCAGCGAGGGGTGGGTGGTGGGCAGACAAGTATAGGGATGTAGTAGTAGTTGATTTACGGTGACTCTGGACATCTCTTTTATGCGGTTTTTCAGGAACCTGAGAAAGCAAGGGGCAAAAAGAAAAAAGAGGCTTATTAGTATTAGGGGGCCAATAAATGGGGTAAGCCATGCCATCAGTGGTGACTGGAACCAATCAAATGGGGATGTTTTGGTTTGGCATTTCTTTTTCAGCTCTTCACCCAGGTAAGTTAAGGTATCGAGGTTCTGCCCTATTCGTCCAGTTTCATTGATGTAGTAACAGCATTCTTCTCTCAGGAAGAGACAGGTTCCTCCTTTTTCAGCTGTACATAGGTCCAAGGCTCTCCGATTCTGTAAGGTGGCTTGGGCCAGAGAGGTTAGTTGTCGCTGTAGGGAAGCTAGGGAGTCAGCAGTGGTTTCAAGGGCTATTTGTAGGCTATTTTGGAAGCCTTGAGCTGAGATTATGCTGTGTCCGAGGGCTCCACCAGCAAGTCCAGTAGCTGAGACTGCGGATGCAAAGGTGAGGTCTACCATGATGGGTAGAAAAATGGTCCTTTTCTTCTGCGGTGTAGGCATTAGCCAGGCTAGTTCAGATTCTGTGTATAGGATTAGTTGGGGCACTATGGAGACTGAGAAGCAAGGCCCTGGAGTGGTGGAGTCTAAGCACTTCTGTAGAGTTCCGCTGCACCAAAAGTAGGTACCTGGCGTTGGGCCAGCTTGGTTTTGTATGGTGATATTTTGGGTGCAGGAGTGGAGTGTTGTGGTTATGGTATTATTGGTAATGAGGCAGATTCGGGGAGGCTGTGTCTGATTATTAATTTAGGGCTCCCAAAGGGGTACCTGCAGTTTGGGGGTGGTGCAGGAGTGGGCGTTTGAGGAGGTATGGGCTGGCTGGTTGTAGTTAACTGGGACCACTGCAAGTAGGGGTCGTTGGAGTGAAACACAGAGAAAACAGTCGGTGATACTGGGTAGCGTCTGAGAATGACTAAAAAATGATAAAGTGTGTTCGATGATCTGTGTTCAGGAGGACAGCTGTGCTATGTGTGGTTTGTTTAAGATTCAGTTTTCTAGGACCTGTTATGTTTGGGCAGTATTCTTGGACTCTTGTGTTAGAGTTGGAGTTAACTGTTTTGAGAGATATGCGATCGGGGTGAGTGTGGGGCCTAGGGTTTGGGTGAGGACTCCTAGGACAATTCCCTTCTTTTCATCGGTGAACAGGGGGAACGGTTTGTTGGGATTAGGAAGATGTAGGGGAGGTGACTGCAGGAGGTGGTTGAGAAGGTTGTGAAAGGCCTGTTTGACTATCTGCGGTGACTGTAAGGGGCCCACTGGAGTGTTTTTTGCAGCTTCATATAATGGCCTTCTTTACTGGGGCCTGTCCTTATCTCTGTCTCCTCATCTTTTTCCTCTGAATGATCCCAGAACAGAGGCCAGTGGATGAGCCTCTTTCTTCAGATCCCTCTCTTTCTTTCCTTTTTCTTCCTACATTTTCTTTTTGTCTCCTTTTCCATTTTTCTCTAGCTATCTAGTCTTTCATCTTCTTTCTACATCCTCTTTACTTTCTTTCACTTGCTTATTGTTTCTTTATGTTCTCTTCATATTTGTCACACTTGGGGTCCCACAGATAACTGTATACATCACAAAATAGTCACAGGAAACTCTAGCCATGTTGTTTATATCAGGCAAAGACAAAACTTCTCAGCTAATGAAACTAGTCTGCCAAGTTCACTCTGACCAAGATATGGAGTAAGAAAGCAAGTTGTGGATATACAAAATGCCAATCAGGCTTCCTAGCTTCTGTTTTCCAGGCTGAAGGCCATTTCTTAGAAGAGTAAAGAAAAGGGGGGAGACCAAGGTTACAGGAGCCAATCTACTGGATAGTCATTTTCTGCAATTATAGTAACATCAGCTCCAGAGTCTACCAAGCCCTGAAATATGTGATCAATAATTTGTACTGTAAAGTAAGGATGTTGAATTGTCGGTTTTGTAACCCAAAAGGTGTCAGTACTGCCAAAACCTCCAGTACCTCTCAACTTAGGATTGGCTCGACGGCACTTGGCACTTGGCTTATTAAATGAACAAATGGGAAGGAGGAGAATTAGAGCCAACAAATCTCTTCATTTGAAAGTTTGATAAGTGGAAGCTGTTAACATATTAGTGTGTAAGTGCCGTCAGACGTCTTTACTGGCAGGATAGGAGTGTTGCATGGTGAGTGGGTGTGTATTAAGAGGCCCTTTGTGAGTAGTCTTTGGATGATGGGTTTTAGTCCCCATCTATGAGTGGGAGAGATGGGGAATTGTGGTCTGGACAGGAAGTGTAAGAGGTCTTTTAGTTGTATGATGACGGGCTGGTGATGGGTGGCAGTAGTTGGGGTTGAGGTATCCCAAACTTTGGGGTCTACCCGGTCTGGGGGAAGGGGAAAGTTGGGTAGGTGAGGGCGTTCAGCTATTAGAGTATGAGAGAAGCTGATGGGTCTGAGGTAATTTGTAGAGTGGTTCTTAGTTTAGAGAGGAGGTCTCTGCCGAGGAGCAGAGCAGGGAAGGAGGGCATTATTAGGAAGGAGTGTTAGGATTTTATTGTCTAACAGGCATGAAATGGGTCCTGTTGTTGGTGGGTTAGAGGGCTGTCCGTCAATTCCCATAACTGATGTTGGGGAAGAATAAGTTAGGCCGGAGTAGGAGGGGAGAACAGAATAGGCAGCCCCCATGTCAATTAAAAATGATAATGACTTACCTGCTACCTTGAAAGTTACCCTGGGCTCAGTGACAGTGATCGGGGTCGATGAGCTGGGGCTCCTTCAGTCTTCAGCTGCTAGTCCCAGGACAGCCAGCGGCAGGTCTGGGGATGGAGAGGTTGGCCCTCCATGGCTTTTCATAGAGGGATAGTCGTTCTTGCAGTGGCCCCGCTGACCGCACATCGGGCACAGAGTGGTGGGCGGCCGTGGTTGTGGACAAAGTCTGGCCCAGTGTCCTTCTTTGCCACATTTGAAACACGCTCTGGTGGAGTGTGGCTTGGAGTGTTCTTTCTCTCATTAGCTGGCCTCAGGACTGCCACCTAGGCTTGGGCCTGTTAAGTGTGCCTTCCAGCAGGTCTGGTTTTCTGCTTCTGCCCGCTCCTCTCGGGTGTTAAAGATTTTAAAGGCCACATTAAGCAGATCTCGTATGGGAGTTTGGGGACTGTCCTCAGCCTTTTTTAGTTTTTTCTTGATGTTTGGGTTTGACTGTGTTATGAAGTGGGTTGCTAACACTGTGTGGCTCCTGCTGGGGAGTAGGGTCTAGGCGGATATATTGGGTGAGTGCCTCAGTAAGGCGATTGATAAAGACAGCAGGGTTTTCATCTGCATGTTGGGTAATTTCTCTTGGCTTGTTAAAGTTTACTGCCTTCTGGGATACGGCTTGTAGTCGGGCTAGGACGCATTGGACCATTTTGTCTCTCCGGGTGCTGCCACTGCGCCCAGATTCGGTGTTTGTTTGGTAATCCCAGCCTGGGTTTTGTTCCGGAACTGCTTCTAAGCCCACTGGCATGGTCGCATCTGTTAGGTGGACTTGTTCAGCATGCTCCCGGGCAGCCTTCAGGACCCTCTCCCTTTTGTCTGCATTTATGGTAGAAGAGAGAAGGACCCACAGGTCATGCCAAGTTAAGTCATAGGCCTGTTGTAAGGTAACGGAATTCTTTTATGTAATTGGTAGGGTCATTTGGGAAGGAGCCTGGTCTCTTTTCAGTTTGGGAAATGTTAGTTAGAGAGAAAGGGATGTGAACTCGGAGCACTCCCTCAGTTCCTGCCACTTCCTGCAGGGGACAAAGTAGAGGCTGGCTTTGTGTAGGCTGGCTCTGCTGCTGGGAATGGGTGTGGCTGCTGACTGGGGAGGGTAAAGGAGGACTGGGTATGGTGGTGTCTGGGGATGTGGGTGGAGGTGATAGTTGGGGAGCCATTGGGTATGTTGGCTCGGGGTAGGGTGGGGGTCTGTGGGGTGGAGGTGAGAGGGACTCTGGTGAGTCAGAGAATGAACAAGTTGGCTCTGAGTGCTAGGAATCGGCGTCAGGTTTGTTTGGGGTTTGATGAGCTAGGAGGATTTGGATAGTGTTGCAGGTGCAGAGGAGGGAGGGACAGGAGCACCGATGGAGGAAGGCTTGGGCATAGGGAACTTCCGGCCATTTGCCTGTGTGTCGACAGAAGTTGCTGAGGTCTGTTAGAACTCTGTAATCAAAGGTTCCCTGTTCAGTCCATTTATACCCACTGTCTAATGGGGACTGGGGCCAGGTGGTGGTGCAGTAGAAGATTAAGTGCTTAGGGCACAAGTCTTCAGCTAACCCCAAGGCCTGAAGGTTCTGTAGGAGACAGCCCAAGGGGGTGGATGGGTCGGGCTTTGAGTTCTGGTTTCCCATGATCCTGGACCCTGCATAAAGAACCTCCTGAAAGGAGTGGCATCTCACTCCACAGGAAGGGTCTCATGGACGGATGGCCTCAGAAGGTACAGAGAATGTCTCCCTGCTGTACTCGTCTGAGTAACAAAGCCAAACGGTGGGGAGAGTCGGGTGTTCAGGCATCCCCATCGGCCCTATCTTGCAAAACAGAGGTGTGTCTGATGTGATATCATGATTTTATACAGACCGAAGTGGGCAGGGACACCGGACAGGGCGGGCATCAGGTTAACCAGAACTCAGAAGGAGGGAGGGGGTAAATTTAATTTTGGGGTACTTACCTAAGAAGATGGTGTTGGATGATGTCGGCCGGACATCCCTGGTCCGCAGAAGAGGAGAAGAAGCGGAAAGAGAGGGGGAGAGGGAGAGAGTAGGAGGCTGGGAGAGTGGAGTTTTAAGGGAGGGTGGCCTTTCCAGCCACCTTCTCCCCCCTGGGTTTCGGCACCAAGTGTAAGGCTAAACGTATAGGCGGCAGTCAGAGAGAACAAGTGTGAGACTCAACAGTAGGACAGAGTTTACTGGTGCGCTCCTGGGCGAACTCGGCGTCATGCTTTCAGGTTGGGGAAGGGGGTTTACACAGAGGCAGATGGTTCTGCCTAGAGTGGACCTTAGTGGGGACATGGGGAAAAAGGCAGGAGCCAATAGGATTCAGGTACAGCGAGCCACCTGATTAGCACATGAGGAAAACAACTGGGGACTTTCTGGGAAGGGAGGGGTTGGTCACGTTCTGATGATTTCCAGGAACTGAGGTGGGGACCTTCCAGAAAGAGAGAGGCTCGCCCTGCCCTGATGATTTCCAGGAACTGCATCCTGGTTGCGATGTCCAGGTACAGCCCAGCCTGCCTGACACCTTTCATTTTTTTACTGCCTGTGATTGCACTGGCATAGAACCTCCAGTTTAGTGCTGAATAGAAAGGTGAAAAGAGTGGGCATCCTTGCTTTGTTGCCGATCTTAGAAAGAAAAGATCTTTCACCATTAAGTATGATGTTAATTGCAAGTTGAGGTTGTTCTATTTTAAGTTAGTTGAGAGTTTTTATTACAAATACCAAATGCTTTTTCTGATCTGTTGAGATGATCATGTTTTTTTCTTTCTTTTTTTGTTCATTTTCAAGTGAATTTAGTCTTCAGAAACTTTCAGAAGGGAAATAAGGATTTTTCTAACTTTATGGCCACAGCACTCCCTTTTGTTGTTTTTGTGAGGCATCCAAAAATATGATGGCTTAATATCTGCAATCTCCTGCCTCCATTACTGTCATGGATTGGATTGCATTCCCCCCCAACATCTGTGTAGCTGTTTGCCTGGGCCATGGTTCCTGGTATTGTGTGCTGTTCCTCCATGTTGGAATTCCTGCTTCGGTGATGTTAATGAGGGTAGCTGGGCAGCAGTTGTGTTGATCAGACGGGATTCAATGGGTAAGACTGTTTTGTGCCTTGAGGCAGTTTCTTGAGATACAAAGCAGAAAAGCTAGCAGGTACATTTGGGAAACTTACCATCAAGAAAGAAAGCAGTGTTAGCAGCAGGCTTTCCCTTAGAAGCTTCCAACAACAAGGAACTTCCTCCAGTGAGGGGTGAGAATGCCTTCCCTGGAGCTGACACCCTAAATTTGAACCTTTAGCTCACTGGATTGTGACAAATAAAATTCCTGATTTTAAAGCTATCCACTTGAGGTATTTCTGTTAAAGCAGCACTAGATAACTAAAACAGTTACTCTCCCCTACTTTTATCTGAATCTGCTTTCTTTTTCATCTATTGTCTCTGTTCAATTTGGATTCTTCAGCAGTTCTTCTCAGCGTGGACTTTCATTCTCGAAGGATACTTTGGCTGGGTAGTTCTAGGAACTCATATGATCCAGATTGCTGCAGCCATCTTAGGCTTTATTGCAGACTGGATGGCACTGACCAGCTACCAGACAGTGAGACCTCTTACAGTTTTAGCTCCTATTCTCACTTTGGCTCTCTGAGCTGAAAAGTGATTATTGTTCTCAGATTGGTGAGATGCACTGCTGCTTCCCTAGGCTTCTTTTTTCACATATGCTAATACTGTAGATTCTGTAGTTGTTACTGGTTTGTCCTCATTTGTATTTTGCAGTTTTGTGGGATACTTGATCAAATAGCTCATACTTAAAAAGGAAGCTATGTCAACTCCTGAGACCAGGACTATGATGGGGGGTGTGTGTGTGTAAGAGAGAGTGAATCCCTTTTGTTAAACCACATCTTCTGTGTACCAGGTGGAAGATATAATCAGGGTAGGTGGAGACTGTGACCTTATAGAGAGCCTGAAATTGTGTTGTGCTGTATATTGGTTGTTGTGAGCAGAGAAGAAAGATGTTTGAGCTGATATATTGTTCTTGTAACAGATATGATTTTAGTCTTTCAAATAAAGATATTTGAAATTTTTATCATGGTGAGATAATGAAACTTGTTATGTTTAATTCAGGAGGGAGAGCTTGAGGGTAGATTTCACTCCAAACTGCCATCAACAGAAAAAGTAAAATAAGCAAATGTTCATGACTTAAGTACAAGTAGTTACTCAATAAAGTTGAGTATTGACTTAAGTACAAGTGGTTACTCAATACTCAATAAAGTTGAGTACTTAAGTCAATACTCAACTTTATTGAGTAACCACTTGTACTTAAGTCATGAGCATTGAAAACAATAAAAATCACGGTAGTTCTAGAGGATACTTTTTTGTCAGAGAACTGCTTTTGATTGTGACATGAAGTTATTTATAAAAAGGTAAATATACAGATTTAATTTTAAAAGGAAGTATTTTAAAATCTAGAGTGCTATGAGGTTAGATTTCTCAGTGACTAAAACAGTGAATTTCTATTTTTAAAAAGTAAAGTGCTGGTCTTTTGACGAGACTTAATGGCCTGACGGTCTGGACAGTCCCCAGAAGACATAGCCTCTGGGCTATCCGTTAGTCCAAAATGGAGACCCTTCCAGAAGCCAACTCCTCAGACAAAGGTTGAACTAGTGTATAATACGTAAAATGATACTGGTGAAGAGTGTGCTTCTTGGTTTAAGTATATACAGTATATACTGACTGGGCAGCTCCTGTCTAGAGATGAGAAGGGCACAGGAGCTAGTTGAATGAACATGGGAAATATGGTGGTGGGGATGGGGGCGAGAGTGTGCTGTCAGAGTGTGGGGAGAGCAGCTAGGGTTATAGAACAAAGTGGGTGTAAGTTTTTATATGAGAAGCTGTCTCGAATTGTAAACTTTCAAAAAAACAATAAAAAAAGTGTTGGTCTTTTGATTATTTCAAATCTTCCTTGAGGCATACTATTCTCATCTCAAGAATTTTATTTCAGCCATCTTGCAACATTTTAAATTTCTCCACAAATAACTACATACTTTTATTTTTAAATCCCAAATGCTGTAAATCTTTGCATTTTTACCATTTAAAAAAAAAAAACAACCCTAGTAAACTTAGCAATTTAATGGCATCCGAGTGGGAAGTATAACCAGTTCATTAAATGAGAACAACTTTTTAAAATATTACAAACAATCAAAAAAGTAAAGATTAACAGAAACTATTGTTGACTATTGAGACTCCATGATAATAAGTAGGGAATATGTTCTTCCAGTCATTTTATTTAGGAGTCATACAAGAAAATACGCACATACACGTACACGTTTGCTGCTTTCCCAAATATTTTGTAATGGACATCCATTTGAAAACAAATCTTAGGTTGTCAGATTTTTAAATATATGTAACAAAACATTTGCCATTCAACAAACAAGTTTTAAATCAATCTAATTTCAGATATTTTCCCAACTACCTACTATATTCTAAGTAAATGCTATAGTAGTATTCCCTTGATTATGAGAAAACTAATTAAAGGTTTTACTCAGGAAAATTAAAAATTCTGTAAACAGAAGTCTTGAACTAGAGGCACTCATGTCAGATGTAAAAGTAATGTCGCCAACATGCATTCTCAGGAAACAAAAGGCTAGGATATAGACAATTTAGGAAGAATGTGTCAAGATGTGAACAATTTTTTCCTAGGGAAAAATGTATCAATAACTAAAGTCACATATAACCAATGAAAATTATGTATAACTGACTACAATCATGTGTAACCAAACCAGTTGGCACCACCACTCACCTATGTAATAACTCACTCCTTCTTAGCCAAGTGGCTGACCTTTACATTTTGAATCATGTCAAGCCGAAGCTGATCTTGTCTACAATCTTTAACCCTCTATCTTTCCTTTGCTTTCCACATATATAGACCCCTATCTCTGCTTGGATGATGGAGTGCTTTGTATTTTCACTTAGTGCTGCCCAGCTCAAGTTGTGTTATTCCTCAAGAAAACTCCTTTTCTTTTACTCCTAACAGAGTACAAGATTTTCTTCTTTCATACTTTTGGTGCCAGAGGTGGGACTCCAAAGGCGCATTATGTCTCATGATCCCGAAAGCATCCAGACACGGGTAGGGTGTCTCCTGAGCCACTTTGGATTCTCCTCCACTGGGAATTATTGGGAATCGTTATTTTAGCTTTAAAAAAGAAGAGGAAAAAACAAAACAAAACAAAACAAAACAAAACAAAACAAAAAAACTCTTGAGTGCAAGCTCTGTTCCATTGCAATGATAGCTTTTCAGATTTTATGGTGGATTTGTTTTGGTTCCCGTAAGTAAGTTTGTTTTGCTTTAACTGTCGTTATAGAATTGGGAATGCTGTGTTTAAAGGAGATCTGAAGCCACTTCCTGGGATTACTGTTCACTACATAAATAAACACTGTGGTCCATTATCACACTTGATCTTGTCTGTCTGGTGTAACCTCACTCAAGACAGTTTGGAAAATCAGTGGCTACTTTGGAATTCTTTGGATCTCTCTAAAGTTAACTTTTCTGCACAGTAAGTTAGAGAACCAAGACTCTTGGATTAAACTATGCCTATTTTGATGGGTTGACTAAGGCCTCTAAAAGACATTAAGATAGTAAAATTGCTTCCCTGCAGGACACTGTCTCTAGCTCAGCAGAATAAAGAATTGCAATATCAAATTTCAGCTTTCACTCTTTCTGCTCCCTAGTTGCTGCTACCTCTACTTTTCTTTACCTTTCTACTCATCTGTTAACACTTTTTATGAACTTCCTTTTTCTCTAAAAAACCAGCAGATGAACCATTGCCTGAAATGTCCTTTAAAATTCACCACTGAAGTAAGGTTGACAATTCCTCTCCTATCACATTTACCCTGTGGACACACTCAGTGATATAGCATTCTGAAAGATTTTCCTATGCTCTGTGGGGATCCTTATGAATGTTCTGAAGATTTTTAAATTCTTATTGAAGCCTACCAACGTGGGCTCCTCAACTTATATCAACCTGTTCTCAAGATTGCTTGCTTAAGGGAAGCCCACTTATGGCTGGAACAGGCAGAATGGAAAGACCTCAAGGACAGTTTAACCTGAAATATTCATGAAACAGCCACTGAGCTGTCATTGGAAGACTCTTGGGTCATAAGTGAAAAATTGCCAAAGGCCTTTCCTCCACTAACTGATTCCTCCACTGACTAAAATTCACTCTTGAGAATAAAGTAGAGATGACAATGTTTATGATTATCAGACTCAGCTGCTCCAATCTGGATTCACTTTGAAGACACCTGGTGCTTCTGGAACTTTCAATGCTGTTTTCATACCTGGTCTTAAACCTGAGATCTCAGCCTTATTGAAGTGACGTTAATTAGACTGAATGCAACTCCTATTGCCGAGCTAACCAGTTTAGCTTACAGACTTTCTTAGACTCTTGAAACTGAAAGGGTTTCCAAGGCTAATAAATTAATGGCCTTTCAGTCAAAAGAAAAATGCTAAACCCTTCTATGTCAGTCTTGTAAAAAAAACTGACCTTTGGAAAAAAAGGAATCTATATATTAAAAAATAAACAGAAGATCAACATAGCCCCCCCATCATGAATTGACTTGCGTCTCCCCAAAATATTTGCTATATTGAGAGAGGGTTTCCTTTAAGATTAGAGAAATAGTAGCTTGTTTGTAGGTACACTGATGGAATAATCCAGTAGAAAAACACAAAAAAACAAACCTGTATTCATCAAGTCAATTGCAATTGATAGAGACCTGGTGCGTAGCGGGTTAAGCGCTACATCTGCTAACTGAAAGGACGGCAACTCAAATCCACCAGGCGCTCCTTGGAAACTCTATGGGGCAGTTCTACTCTGACCTCTAGGGTTACTATGAGTCAGACCTGACTTGACAGCAGTGGGGTTTTGGGTCTATAGGACAGAGTAGAACTGTCTCATATGGCTTCCAAAGAGTGCCTGGCAGATTTAAACTGCCAACTTTTTAGTTAGCAGCAGTAGCTCTTAACCACTATGCTACCAGGATTTCTCCTAATCAAGTAGAGAGGGTAAAACCGATGATGCAAAAAAGAGGGGAGAATTATAACATCAGCAATTCAGCCAAGATAGCTAACCAGTCACTAAGAACTCCAAATGTATCTAACAGAGCATATAATTTACTTATTTATCACCTATGCTGTTTGTTGTCTATCTCCTCCTACTAGGATGTAAGCTTTCTGAGGACAGGGAGTTTTGTTTTGTTAGCTTATATATCTCAAGGATAGACTATTAACCTGGCACACGTTAGGTGCTCAGTAAATTTTTGTTGCATGAACATGTTATGAGCATAAAGTGACAAATGGCTTGTTGCATAAACATAAGCACTTGGTTTGAATTCATGGTGGGGATAACCTAGGGGAAGATGGAAAGAAATGGTCCTTAAAATAGAGAGAGAAAAGCTAGGCTAGCCATTGGTAGAACACCATCCCTTGGGGACACAGGCTCCCTGGGTGGTAGGACAATAGACTGCTAACCAAAAGATCGGAGATTCAAATCCACCCAGAGGTGCCTCTGAAATCCCTATGGAGCAGAGGTCTACTCTGACACATATGGAGTTCCCATGACTCAGAGTCAATTCAGTGGCAACTGGTTATGTGGTTTGAGGACACAAAAATACATTGTCCTTTTTTGCTCTATGTTTTACTGTTATTTGTTACATCCTTTTGTATTTACAGTAAAGTAAAGGGGAAGGTTTTCCTAATCTGTCACGTGTTCCCCTCAAGTATATACTTGATAACTGTCATTTGCAGGACTGCTTAGCTGAATGGTTCTATATGCTTCTTCAGAGGGCTCACCAGGGCAGTGATTCTAGGGTTAGGCCATGTCATTTCTTAAAAGCACATCTTACCCTAAGGGACACCCACCCACAACAGTGAGAATCACTACTATAGATTCAATATTATTATTTTCTTAAAGACTATTCTTAACAAAGTCTTAAAATTTCTTCATTTGATCAGACCACAGAAGTCAGTTCCCTAGTTTTTTTACAATGGGCTGAGTATTCTCTGACAGTAACCAAGTCCTAGGGAAAAGAGGTGCTGTGGCACAGTGACCCTTTTATCCCTAGCATTCAAGGAACCGTCAGATTCTCTTTTCCAGTTCAGAAAATGTAAGAAAGGACCTATTCTCTCTCAAACAGGTTATAATTTCCAACACTTACAAGGGTACCTTATTTGAAAACAATACAGATTGAATTGCTATTTAGAGGCTAATACTCACGTACTGCTTTGACCATCAATGTTCAATGCTCAGCTAATAAACTGGACACTATTGTAAGTGGTAAATGCGTTCATCATTCTTTGTAACAGAGAATAATTCACACGTGACTCTCCTGCCCTCAAAGAAGCAGTTGTCATCATCATAAGCTAAGAACTTACAACTGAATTCATTATCTCACTCTCACAAGCCAGCTCTTTTAATCAAGTGAATTACTGTAGTAAACAATTTTATAAATGGAATTGATAGAAGCCATGTCTTTTAAAATACTTCTTGATCTCTGTATCGTAGGAAAAAGGCAGTTTTTGGTCTCTCTATGACAGAGGTGAACTGATCTCATAGGTCACTGTTTTCCTTAATTAACATACAATATTATTGGCATTTTTGTGTGTGCATCCCATCATAAAGTTTAGCACATGTATAGCTTTGTGTAACCACCACCACAATCTGGATATGGAACAATTACACCACCACCCCAAAATTCTTTGTGCTACATTTCATCATGGTGGGGTGTTTTGGTCATCTAGTGCTGCTGTAACAGAAACACCATAAGTGGATGGCTTTAACCAACAAATTTATTTTCTCACAGAAAAGCAGGCTACACATCCAAATTCAGAATATCAGCTCATGTGGAAGGCTTCCTCTGTTGACTCTAGAGGAAGATCCTTGTCATTAATCTTCTGTTGGACTAGGAGCTTCTGATGTGCAGGGATCCCAACTCTTATCCAAAGGATGCACTCTGCTCCCAGCACTGCTTTTTTCCTGATGGTATGAGGTCCCCAACTCTCTGCTTGCTTCCCTTTCCTTTATATCCCAAGAGATTGTCTCAAGGCACATTACAATCTTAGACATTGAGTCCTGCCCCAGCAATACAAATGCTACCCATCCTCCCTCCTTAACATCATAGAGGCAGGATTTACAACATACAGGAATATCATAGAATACTGGAAACCATTGCCTAGCCAAATTGCTACACACCTTTCTGGGGAGACACAATTCACTCCAAGCAAAGTCTGGGGGGACACAATTCACCTAAAGCAAGTTTGTTCCGCCTGTTACTGCAGCCAAACTCAGAGATGGGGAAAGGTTCAAGCAATGCTCTATTAACAGATAAGCATGTGAATCTGGGGAACAGGGGGAATGGTTTCTCCAAGACTGCTCTGCTTAGGTTACAATTCCAGCAACTTTCATAGCTAGACTACAAAGAGATTTGCATCTAGAAAATGTCAAACCTTGTCATAGGATAGAACAGAGAGTCACAAGATTCCTTTACATCTTATCGAACAATGCAAATTACCCAAAATATCATTACCTCCCTGAAGGTTTGGAATAATTGATCTACGACACCCGGGGACAGGGACAGGAATGTATGTCTGTTGATTTGGTTTGGGACAGTGATAAGACAGGGAATGGAATGTAGTTTAGCAATCCAGATGACCTTCATCCACTAACATTCTCCATTCTTAATTACCAATTTCATATCTATGAAATAGGTTTTAAATGAAAATAGCTGCTTTGCTTTATCACATTGACTCTAGGATCAAATCTCGGATTGTGGCCAACCTTCTACAGCATATGGTACAGTTATTTGTGAGGCACGGTGCACACTGCGTACAGCAACAAACAATCCACAAATAATAATGAATCCAATTACCATTATTAGTACGTGCAGCCAAACTAGGTTGGGGAGCCATGAGAATAATTTCTCAAACTCTGGCCCAAAGAACTCTTCTAATTAGACGGAAATCAAACATTCATTACATTTTGTGCAAGATACATTTTCATTTCGTCGGAAAATCACAAAGTCTTGTGAAAGTTCTAAAACTAAGTTGAGTCCAAGGAAGACAGAAAGAGGATTCTGGAAGACATTTCTTGAACTTTATCCTGGTTTCTTCTCCAGGAGCGGTGGTCCGCTGCTCGTGGTCAGGGTCCGTCAAGGGGGTGTGCATGTCTGTGTCTGCTGAAGGGTATGGCTTCATCTAGGTAAGATGTGTCCAGTCCTTCAGTCTAGCCAAATTCACAGCAGTGGGAGTGGTCAGGGGGACTTCCCACAGGCCAGTCCGCTTCTCTTCCAGCTGTTCTTCTGGCTCTTCTCTCGAAGTTTTTAAAACAACCTTATGCCCTGGCTGAAAAGAATGTAAATTATCTGAGGAGGAAAGTGAAGACCCGGGAAGAGAAAACTGGTGAATTAAAGACAAAACTTTATGGAGGTATTGTACTTATTTCTGAACTTTCTGTAAGGTCATTTTCTGTCTGTGGGGAGAGCTGTACTGAGGCAGCCTGGAAGGGTCTCCGGTGTACAATTTCACAGGGGCTCAATTTGAGCCTGGTGCAAGGGGCTACCCACATTCTAAACAAGGCAATGGGCAAGACCAGATTCCAGTGTAAATAAGTCTCTTAACATAGCTCGGAAATCTGTCTCTTTAAGGTATGGTTCATCTTCTCTACCTTTCGTGGTGACTATGGTCTCCAGGCTGTGTGTAGTCTCCATCTGATGTCCAAGAATTAGCTCACTTTCTGTTTGTTGATTTCTCTCAGCCAGTCAGGCTCTATCTCAGATGCTGAAGCAGGAGCTGCCAGTCATTCTCATGAGGTACATCCATCTGAGGTCTCTTCTCCTCAGGGGAGAAGGTGATCTGGGCATTAAGTGTCAGACGATAAGTCTCTTCCTAATAGCAAGACAAGACAGTGGCATATACAGAAACTGGTGCGTCATCTGCTTTTCTCCAATCTGACAGTGAAGAGGCTGTAAGAAAAACTTATGTTCCAGTTGCCCCTTTATTCTTGTTACCAGGACTGCATAGTCAGTCGTGAAAGGGAGTTATAGTGGCCCCAGTGGTGTCCACTAGGAAGTCCACCATTTGTCTTCCCACTCTTAATTCTACCAGAGGCTTCTGGGGGGGCAATTACAATGCTGGTAGTTAATTCCGGCTTTAGCCTTGGGCCTCTTTTGTTATCTTGTATTTCTGAAAGCTCAGTCATTGGGCAGCCTGTTCTACCAGTGTTGGCAGCCTCCTTCTTAAGGCACTCATTTTCCAGTGCCCTGTTTCTTTGCAACATGCACTTTGATTCTCCCAGGGCTCATCATCCCTGAGATCTCTGTCAGGCACCTTTGTGTCCCTTATCGTATGTTGCCTCCAAGAATATGGTGGCAGCTTGGGTTTTCCTGAATTCCCTGCTGTTAAATACCTTGAATGCAAATTGTACCAGTTGGGCAGAATTATTTTCCCTAAGCTCCGTCCAACTTTTGTAGCTTTTTCTGGATGTCTGGTATGCTTTGAGAGATAAAAGTCATGCTTATCATTCTCTGATTTTCAGGCACTTGGGGGTCCATATCAGTGTACTTACAGTAGACATCACAGATTCTTTCCAGGAACTCAGATAGATCCTCGGTGGTCTTTTGCTGTACTTGCACCATATTCAAACTTTTCTGCTTAGGGACCTGTTTTGGAGACCTGCTAAAATACACCTTTTATAATGGTTTAGGAGAGGTAAGCCCTCATCATTGGGGCCTCAATTAGGCTCGGTCACTGGGATCGCTATTGCTGGGTCAGGAATGTCATTCAGGCTTTCAGAGTGAAGCTTCTCAGCTTCTTCCATTGTTTTACCCAGGACCAGATGCTTTTCATCACTAGTGAGAAGTACATTTAAGAAAGCCTGAATATAGCCCAATTGGGGTTATGAGTGACAAAGATGATGGTTATTAATTCTGTTATCAGAGTCCACTCTGTATGAGACTTTCAAACTCTTCCAGTTTAATAAACTGAAGGTGGTAAAATGGCAGGTGTGGCCAATAATATCCAGCTGGTTGCCCATGTTTTACTCCGACCAGGAGTTGTCAAGAAGAGTATTATCCTGCCTAGTTATCCCGGATCCCCTGGCCAAATTGAGTTCCCTGCTGGGTGTGTGATGGTGAGACTGCATCTAAGCTGCCTTCAGCAGGTTAAGGGGGAGCCGGTTCCTCAGGAGAGGAGGGGACAGTTGGTGTTGAAATTTTAACAGTATTCGTAATAATCCAGTCATCTATAACATCTCCTGTTTTCAACATTTCCATTACAAATGCGAGAAGCCACAGGGTTTCCCCTGTGGCATTTTACAGGGCACCAAGCAGTTTTACAGAACACATTACATTTTACACAATGGCTCTGTCCTCTAGACTGTAGGTATCAGCCCTCTTCTCCAGATTCTGAGTGGAAGCCTCCTCCCCCAGCCCTGTCCTATAGCTCTGCTTTCCAGGCCCATTGGGACAGCACCTTCTGTTCCCTGAACTTCAGGCACACAATTTTTTAAGTCCACAGGAGTGGCAACTTCTCAGGGGGCATGGCTCCATGTTATTCAAGCACTTGAGATATACCTCTGGAGCTGAGACAGTTCGGCTTCCAAGCTCAGCTTTTGTTTTCTAACCAGGTCAACTTAACAATTTAAAACTGAATCAAACCCACTGTTGTGGAGCTGATTTTAATTCACAGCAGCCCTATAGGACAGAATAGAACTGCCCTGCTGAGTGGCTGCTGGATTTGAACTGCAGACTCAGTAAAACAGCACTTATCACTATGTAACCAGAGTTTTCTTCAGTTAGCAATTGAGAAATAGCAATAAAATCATGGCTTAATATTATGCATTGTTAGATAATATTAAGAAGAAGAAAAAATATGTACTTTTTAACCCAGTAAGAACTGGGCACCCTTTGATTCCAATCTATGCCAAAACCTTTTAGCTCTTTCCTCTTTTTTCACACTTTGTGGCTTAATTTTGACTCAGGATCTTATTCTGATGAGAGAACAAATCTTTGCCTTCAAGGGGTAAATTAACCATTTCATTTAGAAGTCAGAAAATTTTGTTATTTAGCACTCAATTTTTTTTAACAGTAATGTTCTTAAAATAAAATCATGTGAATCAAACCATTAAATTATTAGACAAACAGAACCTTTAAGCAGACAGTTTTAGTCAGCTAGGGCTGCTCTAACAGAAATACTACAGAGTGGTTGGCTTTAAAAAAGTGTTGAAATGAGGAAGGTCGCAGCAAAAATTCGAGGTATTAAAGAAAGCCCCAGGAAACAACTTAATAGCAGAATATACCATAGAATAATCTCACCTTTGTCTTACAAAACATCTGTCACAAGACAAGCCTGGGGGCAGCCTTGCAAGTGACCCTTAGACCTTGACCACATTTTACAACTAACAGGAATTCCAGGTGGCCTTAACGAATCAATGTAAAGGTCAGTTTCCCCTCCCTGCTTTGTACTCTCATGACTTAAATACTGGGTGCTGAGGATGCTCGTCGTCGCCCCCCACTCTGTGTAGTTTGGGGTGCGTCCCTGGTGCACCAGTATTTTTCCTATTGGGCATATTTTTTTAATAAAATTTAACCTTTAAAGTAACAGCGTCACATCTGGAAAATCACGGACCCTAACAAAAGGAAGGTTTATTCTTACAGAGTTCAGTAGGCTACGAGTCCAAATTCTGGATGTCCGCTCCAGGGGAAGGTTTCCCCCATTGTCAGCTCTGGAGGAAAGTCCGCTATTGTATCAGTCTTTGTCCAGTGAGCGTCTTGGCACGGGAACCTCAGGTCTGAAGGACATGCTCTTCTCCTGGTGCTGCTTGCTTGATGGTGTGAGGTTCCCAATGCTCTGCCTGCTTCCCATTCCTTTTATCTCTTGCTGGATGAAAGGATTAAGGGTGGGGCAAGCCATACTCCAGGGAAACTCCCTTTACTGTGGAGCAGGGAGGTGATCTTATAAAGGGATTTATAGTCCCACCCTAATCCTTTAACGTACAGCATAGGAAAACCACAAAATGGAGGACAGTCACAAGATGCTAGGAATCATGGTACAGCCATGTGGCTACACCTGTTTTTGGGGGGACACAGTTCAATCCATGACACAGACCAAATAAACATTTTTTTTTTAAAAAACTTATGCCTTGTTCCTTAAACAGCAAAGATAGACTCACTCATAAGGCTTATATAGTATACACATATACACACAGACACACAGACACACATACACACGGAAACCCTGGTGGTGTAGTGGTTAAGTGCTATATGTGCTAACTGAAAGGTCAGCAGTTCAAATCCACCAGGTGCTCCTTGGAAACTCAATGGGGTAGTTCTTATCTGTCCTTTAGGGTCTCTATAAGTTGAAATCAACTCAATGGCAGTGCCTTTTAAAAAATATTTATGTATGTATTCTTGTTGCTTGAAAACCAAACAGTATATACATTTACATTAAAGCAGATGTCTGTTAACTCAATTACCCTAAAGTCCAGAGCTGAAAAAAAGCTTGCTTAAACATTCTAGGTCTTTAGGATTTGGATCTACTGAATTTCTGACAATCAAAGTAAAGTAGTAATTCTTAAGCACTTTTTGTCTTAAAAAGGTCTCCACTCAGTTATAAAGGGTTTTTCAAAAGCTTCACTGGAACTATGACTTTGAAGGTTGATCCTGCCCTGCCCTCTACTTCTTCCTGGAGGGCAAGAGATCGTTAATTTCCCTTCTGGAATTACTTTTCTTTAGGACAGAATTATCCCTCTGACCAAGGGCTGTAAAGTTAGATTTTTTTTGTAGCTCAGTGACAGTATGTCTGGATCTACTTGAAATTTGGCTTCCTTTTCTATTTTAGCTCAAGCAAGACTTTCCCCAACCGGTGATTAGGAGGATCTGTGCATGAAAGATCCTTTATGACCTGCCAAATGAGTCTGTCTCAAAGCATTAAAACAAGAAATATCTTAAAATTAGGTACACTGGCAATAACAAGACATAAGGCACTTAATATGCAAAGATTGTTTTAGAAAAATAGTGATGTTGAATAAGAAAACACTGGGAAAAAACAATCCTGAGGCTGAACTGGCCAAATGTGTGCCCTGAAGCCAAACTTGTAAAGTCTTACACAGGCATTAATCACTCAGTGTACCAGAATCAGACACCTTTCACACAAAAAATTATGAGTCCAGTGTCCCCAAACAACTTGTGTAAGTACAATGATGAAAAAGACATTTCCAAAACCTTACAAAGGCAAATACAAAATGACACTATAAATGCATTTATCTTACCAAACACACAGAAGGTCTCACTTTTTCACATACATACAGCTTCACTTTACCAGACACATATGCAGCCTGTTCCTTTCTTAATTAAAGTGAGCTCAGTGAGCACTTTCTTGATTTTTGACAAAAGAGCTTATTTTAGTCAGCTAGGGCTGCTGTAACAGAAACACCACAGAGTGGATGGCTTTAACAAAGGAAGGTTTATTCATACACAGTCTGGTAGGCTACAAGTCCATATTCAGGGTGTCCGCTCCAGGGGAAGGCTTTCCCCTTGTCGGCTCTGTAGGAAAGTCCAGTATTGCATCAGTCTTTGTCCAGGGAACATCTCAGCACAGGAACCTCAGATCTGAAGGACACGATCTTCTCCTGGTGCTGCTTGCTTGATGGTAAGAGGTTCCCAATTCTCTGCCTGCTTCTCTGTCCTTTTATCTCTCTTAGGATGAAAGGATTAAGGGTGGAGCAAGCCATACTCCAGGGAAATTCCCTTTACCATGGAGCAGGGAGGTAATCCTATGAAGGGATTTACAGCTCCAACCTATCCTTTAACATAAGCGTAGGAAGACCACATAATGGAGGAGAGTCACAAGATACTGGGAATCATGGCCCAGCCACATGACTACACATATTTTGGGGGGGACATAGTTCAATCCATGACAGAGCTCTAATTGCAGGATAGTAAAATAATTTTATGGATCCATTCAGTGGCTTACTTTCTCCAGAGTCTAGCTGGTGCATTGGCCAGGCTGTATTACAGTAAAACTTCATTTGATCTTTAGTTACAGATGGGTGCCCATATAGACACCAGACAGACAGAATCCACCCCATCAGGTTTTTCTTGGGAACAGAGGCGTTATTGCCCATATTATAGAGTATGCAGATATAGAGACAGTTTTCTTAGTTGGGACAGATGTTCCTTTCTTATCAGACAGACAGAAGTTTTTTGAACCCTGATGAGAATCTGAGTTCACTGCACACAACCAGAATAAAGCTCTTGAACCTTTTTAGATTCGTGAAATGATGGTGGACGTGAATGAGCAGCCTTTGAAGGCTACCAGAAAAAGGTTCTTGGCAGTGTGCTGCTTAGAGGGTTTGGAAGCTGCACCTCTGGTCCCATCTGTCCAGGTGGACAATGATGACCTCTCCAAACAAGTTCTCTCTGCCCTGAGCTGAGCTGAAGAAGAAAAAAGGAAAGGAGAGGAGGCCAAGGAATCCACCTTCTATCTTATCAGGAAAGCAGAGGTCCAAGGGGATGGGGGCATGTTTTGCTTGGACCAATGTGTTCCTCACGTTGCATGGAGTTTGTCTTGCAGAGGGTGGACAATTTCCACACCTGTTCCATGTACCCTCTTATCCTGTCATGGGAGTCTTCTAGTGGCAGGCATTCTGTTGGCTTGTAAATGCCTGACCCGTGCCTACGAGTATTTTATGGACCTTATCCTTGGCCTTTGAATGGAACAGACAGATACCCTCACCCATCTGGGCCAGAGTTCTTGGGACATTATGAGCAGCCAGGTCTTTGGACCTCACCAGGGAGTGGCCCTGGGCAGAGTTCCTCAATTGCTCTGCTAGTCTTCTGCCTGTTCACTAAGGATTTTTATAAGTGCAGTAAGAAAGTGGAGGAGAGAGAAGTCAGTTCTAACCTGGGTAAAACTTACCAGAGAGGTCCTTAAAGTCCTGCTGTGGCTACCAGAAATGTTGCTGAACCAAAAGCAAGTTCGTTCCAACCATCACTGCAGCTAGACTCAGAGAGGCTGAAAGGTTTTAGTATGCTTTATTAACAAATAAGCATGTGAATCTGGAGAACAGTAAGAATGATTTCTCCAAGACTGTTCCACTTGGGTTACAATTCCAGTGGCTTTTATAGCTAGATTACAAAGGGATTTGCATCTGGAAAACGTCAAACCTTCTCACAATATAGAACAAGGAGTCACAGGATTTCTTTACATCTTATCAAACAAGGTAAGTTACCCAAAATATCATTACCTCCCTGAAGGTTTGGAATAATCGATTTACTACCCTGAGGACAGGGGTGGACATGTAAGTGTATTGATCTCGTTCAGGACAGTGATAAGACAGAGAATGGAATGTAGCTTAGCAATCCAGGAGACCTTCATCCACTAACACAAGACACATGGGTTGGCCAACTATTGCTAAGACGAATCCGATCTATAGCCTGTTTGCTCAGGGTCTAAGAACTAAGAATGTTTTTTCACATTTTTAAAGGTTGTTAAAAATGCAAGAAACAAATATAGAGAAGAAAATGCGACAGAGACCATATATGGCCTACAAAGCCTAAAACATTTGTTACTCCTTTGCAGAAAAAGCTTGCCGACACCTGCTTTAGAGTTACACCCCTAACTGCTGGCAACTACCGATCTGTTCTATGCCACCCTAGTTTTGTCGTTTAGAATGTAGTATAAATAGAATCGTACCATAAGTAGCCTTTTGAGACTGGCTTCTTTCACTCAGCATAATGTCTTTGAGATTCGTGTCTATGTTGTTGGGTGCCTCCGTAGTTTTTATCTTTTTATTACTAAGCAGAATTCCGTTGTTTTATTGTAGCACTATCTGTTTATCCATTCACAGTTGCAGATCATGTGGGTTATTTCCAGTTTTTGGCATTTGTGACTACAGCTGCTGTGAACATTCATGTACAGATTTTTGGGTGAATATGAGTTTTCATTTCTCTAGGGTAAATATCTAGGACTGGGATTTCTGGGTCATGTGGTAAGTGTATATTTAACTGTGTAAAAAGTTGCCTGTTTTTCAAATTGGCTGTATTAGTTTGCATTCCACCCAGTAATGTATGAGAGTTCCAGTTGCTCTGCATCCTTGTCAGCATTTAGTATTGTCAATATTTTTTATTTTACCTATTCTAATACGTATATAGTACTATGTCATCATGATTTTATTTGCATTTTCCTAATGACTGGTTGCAGTGTAATAGATCACTTTTGTATGTAGCCTTCCTAGTCATGATCTTGAAACTGACACCCAAGTGATTGGGTGGGGCTGTGTGATAGGGTAATTGTGGCCCACCAATGGGAGTGGTCAGTTTTGTCATCCAGCTGAATTTGAAATGAGCCACCCCACGGGTGGAAAAGAGAAGACTCCACCAACACCAAGGAAGAGTAGCCAAGAGCCAGCATCTTCTTTAGACCCAGGATCCCCGTGCTGAGAAAATCCTGGAAGCTGGAGACTGAGAGAGTAAGCAAGCTATAACCCTGAAGATGACAAGAAGCAGTGGCAAAGACTGGCAGCAGGAGATGGCTCAGGAGAGAAAGCTGAATACCTTTGAGCAGAGGCCTAGAGTCAGAGAGAGGTGCACCTATAAGAAAGGCTAGGTAAAGGCTATACTGATGGAAGAACTGTATCCTGAGTGTTCCTGAGCCTGAATTGTAACCTATGATTTCCCTAATAAACCCTATGACTGTGAGTACTGTCCATGAGTTATGTGTGGCCATTGCAATGAGTAATCAAATCCAGTGTTGTTATTAGGTGCCAGCAAGTTGGTTCTGACTCATAGTGACCCTATGAACAACAAAACAAAACACTGCCTGGTCTTGAGCCATGTCCACAGTCTTCTTTTTTTTTTCTTTCTTTATTTTTTTTATTTTTTATTTTTATTTAACATAACTGAGTGAAAATGTACATTCACATGTAAATTTACATGCCCCCCTATATGCAGCTTCCACTGCTCTCCCTGTCCGGTGACTGCACACTATTCCTCTCTGCTCCATACATGTCTCATCCTCCCAACAGTCTCCTTTCCCCTCCTCTCCGTCCACTCCCCTTCCTCCAGCCAGAGGTCAGCAAGATGATATCCTATAGATGTATAGAACCATAAAGTGCTTCCAATATATGGTTACTCTGCATTGCCAAGTCCAATCCATTCCTGTCCAAAGAGTGGACCTTTGTTATAATTTATGGGAACAGGCAGCATCAGGGCCGGGGGCCATGCTCTCAGAGGAACCCCAAAACCACTGGACCATCAATTGAGGTCTTTTAGTGGAGATCTCATGATGCACCTCTTTTTATTCTTGTGTTGCCAGTGAGGCTCCTCTCTGTGAGCTCCGTCATGGCTATCACTGGTGGTGGCCGGGCACCATCCGGTTCTTCCGGTCCCAGGTCGATGTAGGCACCCACTCTTGTGGGTCTCTCTGTCTTCTCGGTTGTCTTTACCGCATGCCATTTTGGCCCTCGGTGAGAATCCGTTTCTGCTGAGTTGGAACCATTTGCTGTGTCCTCGAATGGCAGCTTGGCAGCTTTTAAGACCCCAGACGCCACTCACCAATGTGGGGTGCAGAGAGCTCTTGTTGGCACAACGCTAGTTGTGCCAACTGGCCTGGAATTCGCCTAAGAGCATGGTCCCCCGCCCCCCGCCCCAGCTACTCTGTCCTTGCAGTATTGAGTTAAGATGGAAGGAGTACTCAAGTTATGCTGAAGTCCACTTAATGTTGTTCTTGTTCCTAATGTGTGCTGTCACCGCTTTCTCCCAACTAGATTTCTAGTAACTACCTAAACTAAACCCTCACCCCCTCGCCCTCCCTCCCTCCCTCCCCTCCCTTGCAGCTGTCAAAGAGTCTTTTCTTCTATACATAAGTCTGTTTTTGAGATCTTATCATAGAGGTCTCATACAGTATTTGTCCTTTTGTCGCTGCCTACTCTCACTCAACATAATGTCTTCCTGTTGAAACCAGGTTAGGAGATGTTTCCTGGAATCATCGTTATTCTTTATCATTGCGTAGTGCTCCATTGAGTATATGTACCACAGTTTACCTATCCATTCTTCTATTGTTGGGCATCTGGGTTGATTCCACCTTTTTGCTACTGTGGACTGTGCCGCGATAAACATTCTGGTGCATGTGTCTGTTGGTGTGAAAGGCCTTGAATCTGTAGGATATATTCCAAGTACTGGAATTACTGGGTCAAATGGTATATCAATATCCATTTTTTTAAGGAAGCGCCAGATTGCCTTCCAAAGAGGCTGGACCATTTTGCAACCCCACCAACAGTGTAGGAGGGTTCCACTTTCTCCACAGACTCTCCAGCATTTGTTGTTTTGTATTTTCTGGATCATGGCCAATCTTGTTGGGGTGAGATGGTATCTCATTGTTGTCTTGATTTGAATTTCTTTAATAACTAAAGATCGTGAACATGTCCGCATGTGTTTTTTGGCTGTCTGGATCTCCTCTTTAGTGAAGTATCTGTCCATCTCCTTTGCCCATCGCTTAATTGGATAGTTTATCTTCTTCTTATTGATATTTTGTAGTATCTTATAGATTATGGAGATCAGGCATCGATCTGACATAGAGTTGCCAAATATTTTTTCCCACTTTGTGGGTGTTCTTTTAATTCTATTAATAAAGTCTTTGGATGAGCAAAAGTGTTTGATTCTTAATAGTTTCCATTTATCTTCTGTTGATTGAGGTTTCTTTGACAGATTTTGGAGTCTGTCCTCATTGTGTATTAAAACTTCCATTGTTGTTCCTACCTTTTCTTGGATGAGCTTTATCGTTTTAGGTTTGATATTTAGGTCTTTTATCCAGTTGGAGTTGGTTTTTGTATAAGGTGTAAGATATGGATCTTGATTCAGTTTATTGTAGATGGATAACCAATTTTGCCAGCACCATTTGTTGAAGTCCACAGTCTTCTTTATGCTTAAGCCCATGGTTGCAGCCACCGTGTCAACCCATCTCCTCGAGGGTCTTCCTCTTTTACGCTGACTGTCCACTCTACTGAGCATGATGTCCTTCTTCAGGGTCTGATTTTCCTGACAATGTGTCCAAAGTATGTAAGACACAGTCTTGCCATCTTTGTTTCCAAGGAGCACTCTGGTTGTACTTCTTCCAGAACATATCTGTTTGTTCTTTTGGTGGTCCATGATACATTCATGATTCTTCTCGAACACCACAATTCAAAGGCATCAGTTTGTCTTTGGTTTTCTTTGTTCCAGCTTTCTCATGCATATGATGCAATTGAAAATACCATGGCTTGAGTCAGATGCATTTTGGCCTCTAGGTGACATCCTTACTTTTGAATACATTAAAGAGGTCCTTTGCAGCAGATTTTCCCAATGCAATGTATCTTTTGATTTCTTGACTGCTGCTTCCATTGGTGTTGATTGTTGTCATGGATTGGATTGTGTCCCCCCCAACATATGTGTAGGCATGTGGCTGGACCATGATTCCCAGTCTCTTGTAACTGTCCTCCATTTTGTGGTTTTCCTATGCTGTGTGTTAAAGGATTAGGATGGAACTGTAAATCCCTTTATAAGATCACCTGCCTGCTCCACTGTAAAGGGAGTTTCCCTGAAGTATGGCTTGCCCCACCCTTAATCCTTTCATCTAGCAAGAGACAAAAGGAAATTGGAAGCAAGCAGAGAATTGGAAACCTCACACCATCAAGAAAGCAGCACCGGGAGAAGAGCAAGTCCTTCAGACCTGAGGTTCCTGTGCCAAGATGCTCCCTCCACAAAGACTGATGCAATACCAGACTTCCTCCAGAGCTGACAAAGGGGAAAGCCTTCCCCTGGAGTGGACATCCTGAATATGGACTTGTAGCCTACCAGACTGTGTAAGAATAAACCTTCCTTTGTTAAAACTATCCACTCAGTGCTATTTCTGTTAGAGCAGCCCTAGCTGACTAAAACAATTGTGGACCCAAGTAAAATGAAATTCTTGACAACTTCAGTCCTGACTCCATTTATGACAATGTTACTTACTGGTCCAGTTGTGAAGATTTTTGTTTTCCTGATGTTGAGGTGCACTCCATACTGAAGGCTGTACTCCTTGATCTTCATCAGTAAGTGTGTCAAATCTTCTTCATTTTCAGCAAGTAAGGTGATGTTGTCTGCATAATGCAGGTTGTTAATGAGTCGTCCTCCAATCTTGGTGCCTCATTCTTCTTTGTATAATCCAGCTTCTTGGATTATTTGCTTGGCATATAGATTAAAAAGGTGAGGTGAAAGGATACAACCCTGATACATGCCTTTCCTGACTTTAAAGTATGCAGTGTCCCCTTCTTCTGTTCGCACGCCTGCCTCTTCATCCATATACAGATTCCTTAAGAGTACAATTAGGTGTTCTGGAATTCCCATGCTCCACGACATTAGCCATAATTTAGTATGATCCACTCAGTCCATTGCTTTTGCATAGTCAATGAAACGCAAGTAAACATCTTGCTGGTATTCTTTGCTTTCAGCCAAGATCCATCTGACATCAGCAATAATATCCCTGGTTCCATGTCCTCTTATGAATCTAGCATCAAATCCAGTAGAGAAGTAGAGATGCCTGTGAGAGGGACAGTTGATGCCAGAATTAGTAGAGATGGCAGAGAAAGGAGACTTGTCTGACTTTCATCTCATAGGAATGAGCCTTGCGCTATTGACCTTGATTCTCCTTCTCGCTTCTGAGCTCAGAGGAGGTCAGACACAGCCAGACACAGCATCCATGCTATTTTTACACTGATAATGTTGAATGTTTTTTCATGTGTTTATCTGCCATCCATACATCCTCTTTGTTGAAGCGTCTATTCAAGTCTTTTGCCATTAAAAAACAAGCTATTATTATGAAATAATTGTAAAGTCACAGGAAATTGCAAAGATATCCCAGAATGGTGTCATGTACCCTTCACCCAGTATCCTCCAATGGTTACGTTTTATGGAACTGTAGTATAATACCTAAACCAGGAATTGACATTGGTACAATGTATATGTATACTCCTCTACAATTTTGTCACTTGTGTAGATTGCCATAACCACCACTACAAGGAACATGTAGGACTATCCCATCACCATAAATATCTCTCTCATACTCCCCCTTTATAGTCACACCCATACCCCACCCCAACCATCCTTAACCATGGTGACCAGTAGTCTTTTATCTCTATACTTTTGTCATTTTGAGAGTGTTATATAAGTGGAATTATATAGTGTATGTATTAGGCTGGGTTCTCTAGAGAAGCAAAACCAGTGAAGTGTATAAACATCTATATAAAGATATTTGTATCAAGGAAATGGCTCATGAGGTTGTAGAGGCTGGAATGTCCCAAATCTGTAGGTCAGGCTGGAGGCTTCTCTTGATTCACATAGCTACAAGGGCTTACAGACCCAAGATTAACAGATCACATGGCAGGACTCTTCCTCACAGGCTGTGAAGAGCAACAAATCCCAAGATCAGCAGGTACAACCTCAGGTAAGATACTAGCTCAAGTCCCAAGAACTGGAGGTCAGGTAAACAGGAGCTAGCTGCAGGATCCAGAGCAAGCAAAAGTCCAGGAACCTTGCCAGACAGTCCACTTACATTCAACGCAGGCTGTACCCCTAAGGAAACTCTCTTTCAACTCATTGGCTCTTCACAGAAGACCCATCATGAAGGTGATCACATCATCATACAACTGCCAAACTACATCATAACAGCCAAACCACTCAGAATCATAGCCCGGTCGAGTTGACACAGTACCTTAATGGTCACCAAACCCAAAACCAAGCCCAGTGCCATCAAGATGATTCCAACTCATACCAACCCTATAGGACTGAGTAGAATTGCCCCATAGAGTTTCCAAGGAGCACCTGGTGGATTTGAACTGCTGAGCTTTTGGTTGGCGACTCTAGCACTTAACCACTATGCCACCAGGATTTCTTCATGATCACGGTATATGACATTTTGAGGTTTTTTTTTTTTTTTCATTCAGCATAATACTCTTGAGATTCATCCAAGTTTCTGTATCTGCTAATAGTTCATTGCTCTTAGTTGCTGAGTAGTATTTCATGATATGGATATACCACAGTGTCTTCATCATCTAGTGCTGCTGTAACAGAAAATACCAGAAACGTGTGGCTTAAAGCCAAAGCCAAGTGCCCTCGAGTTGGATCCGACAAAGAGAAATTTATTTTCTCACAGTTTTGTAGGCTAGAAGTCCAAATTCAGGCCTACAAGGGAATGCTTTCTGTGTTGGCTCTGGAGAAAGGTCCCTGTTAAGAATCTTCTGCTGGACTAGGAACATCTCTATGTGGCAACCACAGGTCCAAAGGATGTGTTCTGCAACCAGCACTGCTTTCTTGATAGCATGTGGTTTCTAACTCTCTGCTCACTTCACTTTCCTTTATCTTTTGTAAGATAAAGGTGATGCAGGTCACACACCAGAGAAGCTTTCTTTACATCTAAGCAGGGATGTGACCTGAGCAAGGGTGTTACATCCTACTCTAATCCTCTTCAATCTCAGGCAGAGTATGATTTATAATACATGGGAAAATCAAGAAATGGAGGACAACCACACAGTACTGGAAATCTTGGCCTAACCAAGTTGACACATATTTAGGGGGCACACAATCCAACCCATGACACACAATGTGTTTAACCATCTAGTGACTGAGGGACATTACGACTGACTTAAGTTTATAGCTATTGCAAGTAAGGCTGCTGTTGTCATTCGTGTATAGGTTTATTGAAATGCAAATTTTTATTTCTCTGTGATAAATGCCCAGGAGTATGATTTCTGGGTTGTATTTTGTCCATTTTTAAATAGAGTTGTTCTTTGTTTACTGTTTAGTTTTCAAGTCCTTTATCAGATATGTGATTTGCAAATATTTTCTCCTACTCTGTAGCATGTCTTTTGATTTCTTTAATAGTGGCTTTCACAGAGTAAAAACTTTTTAATATCAAAGAAGTCCAGTTTATTAATTTTTAATTGGATTGTTTGCATTTTTGTCATAGAGGTATTGGGCTTTCCTGTAGATTTTGGTGTGTGGTTTATAATAGCCAAAAATTTTTACAGTCTCTAGGTTCTCTTTTTACTCTCTTAGTGCTGTCTTTTTTCCTTTTTAAAATTACTTTTATTGTGTTTTAAATGAAAGTTTACAATTTGAGTCAGTTTTTCATACAAAAACCTACACATACTTGGTTATGTGTCCCTAGCTTCTTTCCCCACACCATGACAGCACACCTCCCACCCTGTATTTCCCATGTCCATTCAAAGAGCTCCTGTCCCCTTCTGTTTTCTCATCTTACCTCTGAACAAAAACTGCCCAATTAGTCTCCAGTATGTACTTAAGCCAAGAGGCACACTCTTTACCAGTGTAACTTTATGTCTTATAGTCCAGTTCAGTCTTTGTCTGAGGAGTTGGCTTCTGGAATGGTTTTTGGGTTTGGGCTAACAGAGAGTCTGGGGGCAATGTCTTCTGGATAATCTCCAGTCTGTCAGACCATCAAGTTCAGTCTTTTTACTAGAGTTAAAGTTCTGTATCCCACATTGTTTCCACTCTATCAGGGACTCGTTGAGTTCCTTGTCAGAGCAGTCATTGGTGGTAGTTGAACACTATCTAGTTCTTCTGGTCTCATTCTGTCTCTTGGGTTCATAGTTTCCTTACGACTTTGATATTCTTCATTCTTTTTTGCTCCAGGCGAGTTGAGACTAATTGATACTTCTTAGATGGCTGATTGCTAATCTTTAAGACTCTAGACACTACTCACCAAAGTGGAATGTAGACCATTTTCTTAATAAACTTGATTATGCCAGTCGATCTAGATGACCTCTGAAACTGTGGTTTCCAGACCCTGTCCCTGCTGCTGTGTCCCTGAAGGTGTTAGGTTGTATTTAGGGGACTTTTTGGTTTTGATTTAGCCCAGTTGTGCTGACTTCTCTTCTACCATGTATTGTCCCTCCATTTACAATAATCATTATCAAAATAGTAAATACCCTTCTCTCTCCCTCACCATGCTTGTAACCATCCAAGACTGTTTTTTTCTGTGTTTAAACCTTTTCTTGAGTCCTTCTAACAGTGGTCTCAAGCAGTATTTATCCTTTTGCAACTGACTAATTTCACTCAGCTTTAGTCTTCAAGACTCCTTCATGTTGTGAAATGTTTCCCAAATTCATCATTGTTCTTTATCATTGTTCTTTATACCATAGTTTGTTTATTCATTCATTCACTGATGGACACATAGGTTGAGTCCATCTTTTTCCTATTGTGGACAGTGTTGCAATGAACATTGGTGTGCATATATCTATTTGTGTGGCAGTTCTTATTTCTTTAGGATATATTCTGAGAAGTGGGATTGCTGGATCTGATGGTATTTCTATTTCTAGTTTTTAAAGAAAATGCCAAATCAATTTCCAAAGTGGTTATACCATTTTACATTCCTACAAACAGTATATAAGTGTTCCAGTCTCGCCACAGCCTTTCCAGCATTTATTATTTGTTTTTTTTGTGTGTGTGTGTGTGTTTTATTAATGCCAGTCTTGTTGGGGTGAGATGGTATCTCATGTAGTTTTGATTTGAATTTCTCTAATGGCTAATGATCATAAGCATTTCCTCATGTATCTGTTAGCTGTCTTCTTTGATGAAGTGCCTGTTCATATCCTTTGCCTATTTTTTAATTGGGTTGTCTTTTTGTAGATGAGGTTTTGCAGTTTCTTGTAGATTTTAGAGATTAGACACTGATTAGATTTGTTGTAGCCAGTTTTTCTCCCCAGTCTGTAGATAGTCTTTTAACCTTTTTGGTAAAGTCTTTGGATGAATGTGTTTGAGTTTTACGTGTTTCCAGTTATCTATTTTCTTCTTGGTGAAATCTTTTGATGATTTTACTAGGACTGTCAATTAAATTCATGAACTCATCCTAGAAAAAGTGCTACATACCTCATTGCAGGATATCACTATGGCCACCCTCTAAGAACTTCCCTTGGGAAGCTATGGACCAACGCCAGTGCCTAGTCTACCCTTCAAAGCAATTTTGGTGCTCTTTTTCTGGAATGGCCATCATATTTGTCATTGTGTTACCCATGGTGTCCTGAATGTCATCAAAATGCCTTCCTTTCAATATTTCCTTTATCTTTGGGTAAAGAAAAGAGTCTTTGGGGACCAGATCAGGTAAACAGGTAAGGTAGTGTTCCAATATAGTTATTTGTTTACTGGCTGAAAACTCCCTCAGAGACAACTATATAATTAAGTTTGTGAAAGTGCCACCTTGCCTGTGTGCTCAGTGGCCATTCCAGAAAGAGTTCTAAACTTGCTTTGAAGGGTAGACTAGGTGTTGGCATCAGTGCATACCCTCCTAAGGGGAATACTTTGAAGGTTACTGTTATGATTTTCAGCAGTGAGATATGTAGCACTTAGGACAATTAAGTTCACAGAGTTAATTGTCAGACATCATTTTTAATTTTTAGAAAAATCCCAATTATCTAACTTATCTTCTGGAGTTTATGTGTTACTGCTTTTGGTTTGTATCCTGTTAATACTATGTATTAGGGTTTCTAGTGTTGATCCTGTTTTTTCTTCTATTAACTTTGTAGGTGTTGGCTTTATATTTAAGTCTTTGATTAATTTTGAATTAGTTTTTGTATATGCCACAAGGTATGGGTCATGTTTCTTTTCTTTTTTTGCAGATGGACATACAGTTTTGCCAGCACCATTTGTTAAAAAGACTATCTTTTCCCCCATTTGATGGACTTTGGGTGGATGAATTTACTTCTGGGTTCTCAATTCTGTTCCACTGGTCAATGTATCCATCATTGTACCAGCAACTGACTGTTTTTACTACCTGTGTAATAAGTTCTGATGTTAGGTAGTGTGAGTCCTCCTACTTTATTCTTCTTCTTCAGTGGTGCTTTACTTATGTGGGGCTTCTTCTCTTTCCATATAAAGTTAAAGGTAAGTTTTTCCATTTCTTTAAAGAATATGGCTGGTATTTGGATCAGGATTGCACTGTATTTGTAAATTTCTTTGGTAGCTTCCGTGTGGTTTCATGCAGTAGTGTTTTGTAATTTTCTTTGTATATGTTTTTATATCTCTAGTTAGATTTATTCCTAAATTGTTTTTTTTGGGGGGGGGAGCTATTATAAATGGAATTGTTTACCTGATTTCCTTTTCATTGTTCTGTTTATTGAATTGAATGTATGTCATGGATTGAGTTATGTCACTCCAAAATGTGTGTATCAGTTTGACTGGGCCGTGATTCCTGGTACAGTGTGATTTCCCTATATGTTGTAAATCCTGCCTCTATGATGCTAATGAGGGAGGACGGGTGGCAGTTGTGTTGGTGAGGCCGGACTCAATCTGTAAGACTGTATTATGCCTTGAGCCAATCTCTTGGGATATAAAGCAAAGGGAAGCAAGCAGAGTTGAGGACCTTATACCATCAGGAGAGAAGCATTGCCAGGAGCAGAGCATGTCCTTTGGACCTGGGGTCCCTGCATTTCAGAAGCTGTCAGTCCAGTGGAAAACTGACAACAAAGACCTTTCTCCAAAACTAACAGAAAAAGACTGTCCTTGGGGCTGATGCCCTGAGTTTGGAGTTGTAGCCTACTTTTCTGTGAGAAAATAACTTTCTATTTGTAAAAGCTGTCCACTTGTGGTGTTTGTTATAGCACACTAAGACAATGTATAGGAATCCAACTAATTTTTGTATGTTTACCTTGTATCCTGCTGCTCTGCTGAAACTTTCTATTAGTTCTAGCAGTATTCTCATGGAGTCTTTTGGGTTTTCTATGTATACTATTTTATCATCTGCAATAGAGACAGTGTAACTTTTTGTTTACTAATTTGGATGCCATTTCTTTTTCTTTCCTTATTGCTCCAGCACAATGTTAAATAGGAGTGGTGATAAATGGCATCTGTATCTTGTTCCTGTTCTCTAAGGGAATGTTTTCAACTTCTCTCCATTAGGATTGATGTTGGCTGTTGGTTTTGTGTAGCTACCCTTTATTGTGTTGAGAAATTTCTCTCCTATACCCATTTTATTGAGTTTTTTTTTGGGTCAGGAATGAGTGTTGGACTTTGTCAAATGCCTTTTCTGCAATGCTTGAAGATGATCATGTGATTCTTTTCTTTCCTTGTGTTTATATGGTGGATTATGTTGACTTATTTCTAAAGTTGAACCATCCTTGCATACCTGGTGTTAATCCTACTTGGTCATGGTGAACTGTTTTGTTTTTTTTAATATGTTGCTAAATTCTATTGTCTAGAGTTTTTTTTTATTGTGATTAAATGAAACTGTACAATGCAAAATGGTTTTCCATGCCCACCTGTCTGCAGCTCCTTTTGCTCTCCCTGCCTGGTGACAGCACACTCCTCATTTTCACTCTGTATTTCTAGTATCCTCTTCACAATCATCTGTCCCCTCCTGCCCACTCTCTTCTCTCCCATCTAGAAAAAGACCAGTAGGACAGCCTTCTATGAATGCATAGAACCATAAAGTATGCACACTATTTGGTCACACTGTGTCCTAGAGTCCAGTCCATTCTTGTCCGAAGAGTTTCTGGTCAGGGACAGCAGCAGGTCTAGGGACCATATTTCCAGGGGATGCTCCGGGCTGTTGGACCATCAGTTCAGGTATTTTAGTAGAGTTCTTGGGTTACATACCCCTTTTTCTCATATTGCATCAGGGACTCTGCACTTTGTCCCCTGTCATGGCTGTCTTTGGTGGTGGTTCTTCTGGCCTCATGTTGATACAGTGTCCCATTCATGTGTCCTTCTGTCTCCTGGGCTCTTTTTCCCTCATATTTTTATTGTTCTCAGTGATCATCTGTTGAGTTGCGACCATTTGGTGTACCTCAGATGGCAGCTTTTTAGCTTTTAAGACCCCAGACACCACTCACCAATATTGGGTGCAGAAGACTCTGTTAGCAATAGACTAGTTATGCCAGTTGGCCTTGATGTCCCCTGAATACATGGTCCCCAGACACCCATCCCTGCTACTCTATCCTTTGAAATATTGAGTTGAGTTTAGAAAACCTTTCAGTTTATAGTATAGTCCAGTTATGCTGATCTGCCCTCTTCTGTATGCTGTCACCCCCTTAACCTAACCAAATTTCTATTGACTATCTAATGTAGCTCCCTCCCACCCCACCCTTATAACCATCAAAGAGTCTTTTCTTCTGCACATAAGTCTATTTTTAAGTCCTTATAGCAGAAGTCTTATACAATAGTTGTCCTTTTGCAGCTGACTGATTTCACTTAGCGTGGTGTCTTCCAGTTGAAACCATGGTATGAGATGCTCCCTAAAATCATCATTATTCTTTATCATTGCATAGTATTCTATTGAGTATATATGTATCATAGTTCATTTATCCATTCATCTGTTCATAGGCATCTAAGTTGATTCCATCTTGTTGCCATGATGGACAGTGCTGCAATAAACATTTGTATGCATGTATCTGTTCATGTGACCGCCTTAATTTCTATAGGATATATTCCAAGCAGTGGGATTACTGGATCAAATGGCGTTTCTACTTCCAGCTTTTCAAGGAAGTACCAAACTGTTTTCCAAAGAGATTGTACCATTTTGAAATCCCACCAGCAGTGTAGGAGAGTTCCAGTCTCTCCACAGCCTCTCCAGCATTTGTTGTTTTGTGTGTTTTGGATTATTGCAACCTCATTGGGGTGAGATGGCATCTCATTGTAGTTTTGACTTTGATTTCTCTGATACCTAATGATCGTGAGTGTTTCCTCATGTGTCTTTTAGTTGCCTGGATATCTTCTTTTGGCAAAGTGTCTGCCCATTGCTTAATTGGATTATTTACCTTTTTTCTTGTTGATATTTTACAGTATGTTGTAAATTATGGAGATCAGACATCAGTCTGACATATAGTTGCCAAATATTTTTTCCCGTTCTGTAGGTAGTCTTTTAACTCTCTTGGTAAAGTCTTTTGATGAGCAAAAGTGTTTGATTCTTAGTAGTTCCCATTTATCTATTTTCTCTTCTGTCATTTGTGCTTTGTCACATTTTGAAGTCTGTCTCAGTGGTGTATTATTACTTCCATTCTTGACACTATATTTCTTGCATGATCTTTATCATTTTAGATGGGATTTTTAGGTCTTTGAGTTAGTTTTTGTGTAAGATGTGAGATATGGGTCCTGTTTCAGTTTTTTGCAAATGGACATCCAGTTTTGCCAACACCATTTGTTAAAGAGACTGTTTTTACTCCAGTTTACAACCTTTGGGGCTTTGTTGAATATCAGCTGTTCTTAAGACGATGGTTATATTTCTGGGGTCTCAGTTCTGTTCCATTGGTCTATGTGTCTGTTTTTCTACCAGTACCAAGCTGTTTTGACTATGGTGGTAGTGTAGTAGGTTCCAAGGTCAGATAGTGCATTCCATTGTGTTCCTCTTCTTCAGTAGTGCTTTATTTATCTAGGGTTTCTTCCCTTTCCAAACAAAGGTGGTGATTTGTTTCTCCATCTTATGAAAAAATGACACTGGAATTAGTATTGGGTTTGCATTGTATATGTAGATAGCTTTGGAGTAAAATAGACGTTTCACAATGTTCAGTCTTCCTATCTATGAGCAGGGTAGGTTTCTCCACTTGTGTAAGTCTCTTTTGGTTTCTTGCAGTAAGGTCTTGTAATTCTCTCCGTATGTGTCTCTTGTTTCTCTGGTTCTCTGGTTAGATTTATTCCTAGGTGTTTTATCTTCTTGGGGACTATGGTAAATGGTATTGATTTGGTGATTTCCTCTTTGATATCTCTTTGTTGATGTAAAGGAATCCTGCCGATTTACTTGCATTTATCTTATATCCTGATACGTTGCTGAGCTCTCCTATTAGTTCCAGTAGTTTATGTATGGATTCTTTAGGATTTTATGTGTATATGATCCTATCACCTGCAAATAGGGCAAGTGTTGCTTCATCTTTACCAATGCAAATGCCTTTTATTTCTTTGTCTTTTTCCAATTGCTCTGGCTAGAACCTCTAGAACAATGTTGAATAGAAGTGGTAAGAGTGGGCATCCTACTCTAGTTTCCTTTGTAAGGGGGAATTCTTTCCGTCTCCCTCCATTCAGGATGATGTAGGCAGTTGGCTTTGCATAGATGCCCCTTATTGTATTGAGGCATTTCCCTTCTATTCCTGTTTTGCTGAGAGTTTTTAACATGAATAGTTGTTGAGCTTTGTCAAATGCCTGTTTTGCATCAGTTGACAAAATCAGGTGATTCTTATCCCTTGAGTTATTTATGTGGTTGATCATGTTGCTTTTCTGATGTTGAACCAGCCTTGCATCCCTGGTATGAGTCCCACTTGGTCATGATGAATTATTTTTTTGATAAGTTGTTGAATTCTATTAGCTAGGATTTTGTTGAAGATTTTTGCATTTAGGTTCATGAGTGATATTGGTCTGTAATTTTCTTTTTTCGTGGGATTTTTCTCTGGCTTTGGTATCAGGGTTATTCTGGCTTCAGAGAATGAACTTGGGAGTATTCTGTCCTTTTCTATGCTGTTCAATAGCCTCAGTAGTATTGAAATTAACTCCTCTCTAGAAGCTTGGTAGAATTCTCCGGTGAGGCAATCTGGGCCAGGATTTTACTTGGTTGTTAGCTTTTTTTAATTGCTTTTTCAATGTCTTCTTTTGCGATGGGTTTATTAAATTCTACTTCTCCTTGTGACAATTTTGGTAGGTGATGTGAATCTAGAAATTTGTCCATTTGTTCTAGGTTTTCACATCTGTTAGAGTATGGTCATTTGTAGTATTCTGTTATACTTTTGATTTCATTTGGGTCTGTTGTAATATCTCCCATCTCATTTCTTATGCAGGTTATTTGTTTCCTGTTTTTCTTTTGTAGGTTTAGCAAATGGTTTATCAATTTTGTTGATCTTTTCCAAGAACTAGCTTTTGGTTTTTTAAATTTTTTCAGTTGTTCTTTTATCCTCTAATTCACTGAGTTCTGCTGTACTCTTTATTATCTGTTTTCTTCTGTTGCCTGAGGGGTTCCTTTGTTGTTGTCTTTCTACTTGTTCAAGTTGTAGGGTTAATTCTTCCATTTGGGCCCTTTATTCATTCCATGTGTGTACATTCATAGAGGTAAATTGACCTCTTAGCACTGCTTTTGCTGTATCTCTTAGGTTCTGGTAGTATGTGTTTTCATTTTCATTTGAGTCCATTAATTTCTTTATTGTGTCTGTCATGGTTGGAATTATGTCCCCCCAAAAATGTGTGCAGCCACGTGGCTAGGATATGGTTCCCAGTATCTTGGAAATGTCCTCCATTGTGTGGCTTTGCTAACTGTGTGTTAAAAGGTTAGGGTGGGGCTACGGATTCTGCATAGGATTACTTCCCTGTCCTGCTGTAGGGGGAGTTTCCCTGGAGTGTGGCCTGTCCCACCCTTAATGCTTTCAGATAAAAAGGAAAAAGAAACAAAGGACAATTGAGAACCTCGCTACCATCAAGCAAGCAGCACCGGGAGCAGAGCGCGTCCTTCAGACCAGAGGTTCTTGCATGAGGATGCTCCCTGGACAAAGACTGATGCAATACCGGACTTTCTTCCAGAGCCGACAAGGGGAAAGTCTTTCCCTGTAGCGGACACCCTGAATATGGACTTGCAACCTACCGGACTGTGTAAGAATAAGTCTTTCTTTGTTAAAGCCATCCACTCTGTGGTATTTCTGTTAAAGCAGCCTAGCTGACTAAAACAGTGTCTTTGATTTCTTCTGTCACCCATGAATTTTTGAGCAAGTTATTGTTCAGTTTCCACAAGTTCAAATTTCTACCTATGTATTTTCTGCTGTTGATTTCAACTTTTATGGCATTATATTCTGAGAAAATGCTTTGCAATAGTTCAGTGATTTGGATTTTGTTGAGACTTGCTTTATGACCTAAAGCATGGTCTATTTTGGAGAATGTTCCATGTGCATTGGAAAAGGTGTACTTATCTGTCATTGAAGCCTGGTTTGTTGACTGTTAGAATAAGATCTTCTGTGTCTTCACTGAGCTTTTTTGGATAATCTGTCCGTTACTGAAGGTGGAATGTTGAAGTCTCCTACTATTATTGTGGAGTGATCTAACTCATTTTTCAATGATATCAGCATTTGTTTGATGTATTTAGATGCTCTGGTATTGAGTGCTTTAATATTGTTATGTCCTGCTTACGTATTGAAGCTTTCAGCAATAAATAGTGACCATTCTTGTCCATGATGGTGGATTTTACATTAAAATCTATTTTATCTGAGATTAGTATTGCCAATCCTCCTCTTCTTTGCATGTTGTTAGCTTGATGTATGTTTTTCCATCCCTTGATTTTCAGTTTGTTCATATCTTTGTGCCTAAGCTGTGTTTCTTGTAAGCACCATGTATTCAGATCATGTTTTTTAAACCAACATGTTACTCTCTGCCTCCTTGTTGGAGCATTCAATCCAGTTACATTTGGTTTAGTTATTGATAGGCATGTGTTCAGTGCTGTCATTTTGATGCCTTCATTTTTGTGTTGTTAATGTTTTCTTTGTTCCTCTTAATATTCTGTTCTGGGTCATTTTTCATTATGGGTTTACTTTTCATCCTTTTCAGTACTGGTTTTGTGGTTTGCTGAGACTCCTGTGTTATGTTTCATGTTTTAAACTGTAGCATTGTTAGTTTGTTTTGCAGCTACACCTTTGATCTCCCTTAATGTTCTAATTTTTAACCAATCTTTAACTTCTGTATATCTCCTTAATTCCCTCTCCATCTGAAAGATTTATAACTACTATATAATATCTCTCTTTATAGTGCAGTGGTGTCATAGTTTTCATGTTAAGGTCTGTGGTTCCCTACTTTTAATATTTTAGCTTTGATTGAGCTTTGTGACTTTGCTAACTGAGTAGGACTCTGGATTCTCTGTCCTGCATTGTGTCTTTAAGTATACAGTTGATTTCTTGGTTTTTTAAACAAAGAGCTTCTTTCTTTATTTCTTGCGGTTTTGGTTTGGTTTTTGCAAAGTCTTTAAAGCTTCTGTTTATCTGTGAATGTCTTAATTTCATCTTTGTATCTGAGAGACAATTTTACAGGATATATAATTCTTGATTGGAGGTTTTTCTCCTTCAAGGCTTTGTATCTGTCTTCCCACTGCCTTCTTGCCAACATGGTTTCTGCCAAGAAGTCAGAGGAAAGCCTTTATGGTTTCTCTTTATACATAGTTTTACTTTAAACCTCTCTGCATTTTAGAGTTTGTTTTTATGTTTCTTTTTATTAAACTTGCTTATAATATGTCTTGGTGTCTTACTTTTGGGGTCTGGTTTTTGTGGTATTTGATAGGCATCTTGAATATCTATCTTTCAGGATGTCAGGGAAATTTTCTGTCAGCAGCTCTTCAGTAGTTCTCTCTGCATTTTCTCCTATCGTTCCTTGTTCAGGAATTCCAATTATTTGTAGATTATTCCTCTTGATAGAGTTTCATATCCTTCTTCATTTTTCTTATTCCTTTTATCTGATTTCTCCTCATAAATGTTGTCGTTTACTTTATCTTCACTATCACTAATTCTGGATTCCATTTCCTCAATTCTGCTCATTTGGCATTGCATTGAGTTGTCTAATTCTGTAATTTTGTTATTGATCTGCTGAAATGCAGATCATTGATGTTCTAGTAGTTCATATAGCTTACTTAATTTTTCATTTTGTTCTATTGCATTTTGTTTAATCTTTAGAAGGGCTCTATACATAATTCTTTTGTATTATACCTTCAATAATTTCAGAAAGACTTCCTCATCTGGGAGGTTGTGTGATTCTTTATGTAGACATTTTCCAGAGCCATGGTGTTCTGCTTCTTTAAATGGTTGGATATTGATTGTTGTCTACATGCCACCTAGGGGCTGTTCAGTTTCTCCAGAATTATCCCAATGGGAGCTGTGGCATAGTTCTAAGAAGGGAGTGAGTAAAAGCACTGTTTGATTTGGTCACCAGCCGCCACTGTGTTCTCTAGGTGCAGCTGACTTATGTATAGCTTCTTTGGGAATACAGACTCTGTCAAGCCCTGTGATGCTGCTTGGCTTGGTGGCTGGTTCCAGCTGGGCTGTCAGGGGTGGCAGGCGCTGCCTCCTGGTTGATAAATGTGGCAAGCTACTTGTGCTGACACTCTGGCATCACACCTGTTGAGACTTTGGTGTAGATCAAGGAAGTAAGGAGAGAGGGATACCACCATACTCTCCTGCCAGGAACTGCTGCATTCTCTAGATGCATTTAAAATCACTTTTCTGCTGAGAGTGAAAAAGCAGCAGGCCCTCAGGGATGGCAGGCTTCTAGCTGGCAAAGACAGCACCCTACTTATGGAGTCTCTGGGAGGTCATCAGCTGATGCTATGACATGGCTCAGTGAAGGATGGTGGAAATGGTACCACCACTGTCAGCTGCTAGTCGCTGCTGCATTCTCTAGCTGCTCTTAGCTTAAAAACTGCTTTTCTGCTGAGAGAGGTGTTGACCAGCTGCAGCCATAACAGCTGGGCCCTCAAGGGTGCATGCCCTGCCTCCTGGCTGCCAAAGTCAGCTCTTTATCAGCCATCTGCAGACACTATGAAGTGGATCAAAGAAGGGAGGGCTTAGGGCCATGCAGCAACTGGCCACCAGCTGCCACTACATTCTCTATGTATGATTGTGTTCAAACCAGCTTTTCTGCTGGGAGAAGCACTATCCAGGTAGGTACTATTGCTCAGCATGAGGATTAGCCTCAGCTGAACCCTCAGGCATGGCTGATTCCACCTCTCAGTTGATCAAGATGGTGTCCCACCTGAGCTGCCACTCACTCCTACAGTGAGTCAGCCATATCTGTGGAGAAGCTTAGAGAAGTGTGCAGGGAGGAGCACTGGCACCCTCAGTCACCAGCCACTGCTGGGTTCTCTAGATATGGCTGTCCCAGGCACAGTCTTTCTGCTGTGGGATACACTGTTTACTTAGGCCCTGCAGTTCAACATAGTAGTTGGCTTTTGCCAGGCTCTCAGGTTCAGTCATCCCAGTCTCAGCCTCCTGGTTAACAAAGAACCTGTCGATACCTGTAATCTTGTCAGGTGCTGTGCCAGTGGAAGGAGGACTCACTGTGCTGCTGTCTTGCCACCAACAAGCTAGTTTCTCCCTTCCTGTTGTCCTGTCCAATCTCACAACCCTACACCTGATCTTGGAGCTCCCAGAATGTCCACACCACTCTCCGCTTACTCTTCTGGGCCTTAGTTCACATAGGGAGGTGAGGAGACGTGTGTCTAGTCCACCACTTGGTCTTGTCCTCTGGCCCGCAGTCCCTTCCTCCTTTTTCATGTGTACATTTATTGCTGTAAGTTGACCTCGGAGGACTGCCTTTGATGTGTCCCAAAGGTTTTGGTATGATGTGTTTTCATTCTCCTTTGATTCTACGAACTTTCTGATTCCATCTTTGACTTCTTCTATTACTCCCTGGTTTTTAAGCAGGGTGTTTTTGAGTTTTCATGTAGTTGATTGTTTTTCCTTTTTCTTCCTGTTATTAATTTCTACTTTAATGGCTTTGGACTTAGAGAAGACACTTTGTATTATCTCAGTGTTTCAGATTTTCTTGAGGACTGCTCTGTGGCCTAAGTTTTGGTCTATTCTGGAGATTGTTCCACATGAGTTCAAAAAGTATATGCACTTTGCCACTGTTGGGTGGAGTGTTCTATATATGTCTATGAGGGCAAGTTGGCTGATTGTGCCCTCCAGCTCTTCTATATCTTTGCTGAGTTTCTTTCTAAATGTTCTGTCTTTTACAGAGAGTGGTATGCTGAAGTCTTCTACTATTACTGTGGAATTGTCAGTTTCTCTTTTCCGTGTTGTTAGAGATTGTTTAGGTATTTTGGAGCCCTGTCATTGGGTGCGTAGATGTTTATTACTGCTAAGTCTTCATGCTGCATCATTCCTTTACTCATTACATATTACCCTTCTTGGTCTTTTATGGTGGATTTTGCTTTAAAGTGTATTTTTCTAAAATTAGTATTGCCATACCTGTTCTTTTTGGTAGCTATTTGCTTGATATATTTTTTCCATCCTTTGATTTTTAATAAATTTACATCTCTCTGTTTCTAAGATGTGTCTCTTGTAAATAGAATATTGATGAATCCTGTTTTTCTGTTTCTTTGTTTTTAAATCCATTCTGTCAGTCTCTGTCTCTGTATGGATGCATTTAGGCCATTTACATTCAGTGAAATTACTGATAGGTGTGAGTTTACTGTTGTCATTTTGTAGTGCTTTTTCTTTTTTATGCTGTGGTGCTGACATTTTCTTTGTACTTCTTAACTCTGCTGTGCTAAATTCCTTTGGTTTGTGGATTTCTTTAGTTTTTGTAGCTTCTTTTGAGACTTTATGTGTTTCTTTCTTATTTTGATGAATAGGTTTGTTAAGTTTCTTTGTGGTTACCTTGAAATTTACCTCCATTTTCCTAGATTTGAACCAGTCTATTTTTACTCAGTATCACCTTGCCTTCCACGCTATTAGAAAGTTCTATACCTACTCCATTTATTCCCTCTTTTATTGTTCTGATGTTGTTATCATTTACAGATTAACCTCTGTGGCTCCCTGTTATAATTCTTTTTGTTTTGGATAGTCCTTGATAGTTCATTTCCCAGCCTGGTACCTGGCTGGTACAACCTTGCATCCTATTAGGCTGTGGTCTGATGTTTGTTCTCAGACTGAAGGACTCCCCTTATAATTCTTGTGAATTTGATGGGTTTTTTTGTTTTACATATTCTCTTAATTTCTGTCTGTCTGGATGTGTCCTAATTTCACCATCAAATTTGAATGAGAGTTTTACAGGATATATTATTCTTGGTTGACAATTATTTTTTCTTTCAAAAATTTGTATATGTCATCCATTGCCTTCTTGCCTGCGTGAGCTTAGTCTTATTGTTTCTCCTGTGTATGTGACTTTTTGTTTTTCTTGAGCTGCTCTCAGAACTTTTTGTTTGGTTTTAGGGACTGTGATTATGATATGCCTTAATGATTCTCTTTTGGGATCTATTTTATGTGGGGTTCATTGAGCTTCTTGAATGTTCAGCTCACAGTACAGGCAGGTGTGAAGGAATGGGGAGGTTGTGATGTGTGGAGTTAAGATGGATATGGAAAAGAGGAAAGATGTGAGAGAGAAACAGAAACTAAAAACAAAAACAAAAGAGTGCTAAGGGAGCTTGCCATTGGGGCAGAAAGATGAAAAACAAAAAGGAAAAATAAAAGAGAAAAATAAACTAGATAAAAATTTTGGGAAAACAAAGCAAAAAGAAAGGCCCCCAGGAGGCCCACCAGTGCTGCTGTGAAGACCAAGGAAGTATTTACCAGGAGATGTAGTATAGCCTGACTAGAAAGGGGATAGATGTCACACAGTGTCAGATATTCAGGAAATAGAAAAAGAAGGTGTCTTAGTCACCTGGTACTGCTCTAACAGACAATACCATAAGTGGATGGGCTTTAACAAAGGAAAGTTTATTCTTACACAGTCTGGTAGGCTACAAGTCCAAATTCAGGGTGTCTGCTCCAGGGGAAGGCTTTCCCCCTTGTCAGCTTTGGAGGAAAGTCTGGTATTGCATCAGTCTTTGTCGAGGGAGCATCTTGGCACAGGAACCTCAGGTCTGAAGGACTTGCTCTTCTCCCGGTGCTGCTTTCTTGATGGTGTGAGGTTCCCAATTCCCTCCTTGCTTCCCTTTCCTTTTATCTCTTGTAGGATGAAGGGATTATGGGTAGGGCAAGCCATACTCTGGGGAAACTCCCATTACAGTGGAGCAGGGAGGTAATCCTATGCAGGGATTTACAATCCTGCCCTAATCCTTTAACATACAGCACAGGAAAATCACAAAACAGAGGACAATCACAAAATATTGGGAATCATGGCCCAGGCACATGGCCACACATATTTTGGGGGGGGACACAATTCAATTCATGACAGAAGATAAGTATGGAGAGATGAGAACTGGGAAATGAAAAAAGACAGGAAGCAAAAAAAGAGAACAATGGTGCTAGGTGGGGGGGGGGGGGAAGAAATGCCTCCAGGGATCTCACTGACACAGGTGGGCCAACTGGGGATGTGAGTCCTAAGCCATGTAGTACAGGATGGGTAGAAGGAACTCCAAAGCTGCAAAAAGGAAAACAGACAAAAGAAAACACAACAAAGCAAGCAAAAAAAAAAAGAGGAAAACCATGAAGATTTCACCAGTGTGACATCATGGGCCAGAGGAGTGGTTCCCCAGCTGAGGGGTGTTTCACAGCCTTTGAAGAAGAGGCAAAGATGACACACAGAGCCAGCTATTTAAAAGAAAAGGGGGAGGTAGTGGTAGGCACAGAGAAAACCAAAGGACACAGAAAAAAGCAATACCAGCTACAGGCAAACAGCACTCGGAGAGCCAGCCAGCTGGGAGAGGAGGAGGGGCGAATCTAAGCAGCAGGGGCCAAAGGAGTTTTCTCCCAGCCAAGAGGCTACAGCTGGCAGGAAGCAGAGGTAGCTGAGGGGCGTGGGAAGGGTGAGGTTAGGAAAGTGTGTATCACTGGTTACTGGGTGATCGTGCCCTGGTGGGGGCTCCTGAAAGTACTTTTGCATAGTCCCCTGTCAGCTGGTCTCTGATGTGGGTGGGGTGAATCTAAGTGGCGCAGATGCTATACTTCCTGATCAGCTGAGCCACCGTGCTAGCCATGAGGTGTCAGCAGTAGAACAGGAAGAGAAGACGGGGAATGGGAAAGCATGTATTATTATTTGTTAGCAGTTACTTTGTCTTCTGCTGAGGTTTCCGTGATTCTGTTTTACCATGCTGTCTATCTGGAATCTGTGACAGGAGTCCAAGATGACCAGTCTGTGCTGGGTTAGCCAATAGGAAACTTCTTCAGGTATCTCTTCCTCTCTGTTCTCTGTTTCTTGTTCCATTCAGTGTTTGGCTGAGATCTTTATCTCTTTACTTGATACTTTGGGTTCCAGGATTGCCATTTGTTTCTGTTTTACTTAGTTTTTCTCATCTTTGCTGTGGAAAGATGGCATAGTGCTTCTGTATATGGTGCCATGTTGGCTGGAAGTCAATTTATTAATTTTTAAAAATGGTGTCATGGATTGAATTATGTCCTCCCCACCCCCCAATGTATGTAGTCATTGACTGGATCATGATTCCCAGTATTGTGTGGTTATCCTCCATTTTGTCATTTTCCTATGATGAAAATCCTAATCTCTGCTTTTGGTTGATAGGGCAAGAGTGGATTATATTAAAGAATATTAGGGTAGCTCTGTAGCATCTTTACTAAGGGAGTGTCCCTTGAGTGTGGCTTGCACCACCTTTTATCCTACAAGAGATGAAAGGGAAGCAAGCATAGAGTTGGGGACCTCTTACCTTCCAGAAAGCAGTGCTGGGAGCAGAATGCATCCTTCGGACCTGAGGTTCCTGTGCCCAGACCAAAGGAAGACTGATGCAATATAAGGACTTTCTTCCAGGACCAAGGGAGAGGAAAAGCCTTCTCCCAGAACTGGTGCCCTGCATTTGGACTCTTGTGAGAGAACAAATTTGTCTTTGTTAAAACCACCCACTTGTGGTATTTCTGTTAGAGCTGTACTAGATGACTAAGACAAGTGGATGATGCTTTTAGTGTCATTTTTCTCTGGCTACTTTCACTTAGTAAAATGTATTTAAGATTCATCTGTGTTTATGCATGAATCAACAGCTCATTCCTTCGTATTCCTTTAAATCGCTGAGTAGTATTTCGTTGTATGGTTGTACCACAATTTGTCCATTCCCTGCTGAAAGACATCTTCACTGCTTTCACTTGGAATTATGAATAAATTTGTGTACAGTGTTTTGTTTGGACATAATTTTTCAAATCTCATTACATGTATACTGGAGTTGAACAAATAAATGAATGGTTGGTGGTATGGCCAGTTTTCTCAAAGTCAAAGAACTAAGTTACAGATAAATAAGAAAGGAAGGCTAGAATGAGCTTTCTAATACTGGATTAGTTAGAGGCATCAGTATGAACTTATATCTAGTTTATATATACCCTGGTGATGTAATGATGAAGTGCTACTGCTGCAAACCAAGAGGTTAGCAGTTCAAATCCAGCAGGCACTCCTTGGAAACTCTATAGGGCAGTTAGTTCTGCTCTGACCTATAGGGTTGCTATGAGTTGGAACCAACTCTGCGGCACCTTAACAACAACAACAACAACACACAGATGAGTAGAGACAGAAACAATTATAGATATGTTGTATACATGGGTTAGCATAATTTACCAAACCAAGCCCAACTGAGTCAAATTCTGACTCTATAGCATCATAGAGTAGAACTGCCCCATAGGGTTTCCACGACTGTAAATCTTTACAGAAGCCGACTGCCACATCTTTCTCCTTCAGAGAGGCTGGAAGTGCTAGTTAGCAGCTGAGGGCTTAACTGTTACACCACCAGGACTCCTCAGTGGGTTAGAATAGCCAAGCATATATTACCTGGCTTTGTCCACTGAGAGAGCAGTGACACCCAGTGGCAACAAGCACGATAGCACAAAGATCTTGGTTTGTAAACACCATTCAACCTTAATAGGAATGAAGAATACTTAGAGAAAAATTTTTTTTAACACCAGGAGGGAGAACATCTTGTAATATCAGTAAGTGTTCAAAAAATAAAAGAGTGGGGATATGCCAAAGTGACAAAGGAACCAACCTGAAAGAGCTCCCAATGGCTAAAGCTAGAACAATTGGAGCAATAATTTTTTTTCTTTTACAATATTAGATTACAACACAAGGTGTAAAATAAATACACAAAGAGGCCGTACTGACATAACTATTGAATAAATTTGAAGAGAAAAACTTTCTTACAAAATAATTCCAAATAATATGTGTAGATACACCTCCCCGTAGGTGCCAGAGTTTCTCTCCTCCCTTCCAAGGAATTGAGTAGGGAAAGGGAAAAACAGTTATTTCCACTGGTGCAAACACTACCTTCACCATGTGCCTAAGGTTAACATCACCAGTGATGTGATGTGGGTATCACTCCTGATATTATGTGATGAGAAGGGCACTGAAACTCTGTGGTATTCTTTCCAACAACCCATAGTCCCAATCTTACGAGAAAAGCAGTAAATAAATCCAGATGGAGGGATATTTCACAGGATACCTAGCTGGTACTACTTAAGACTTTCAAAGTAATGAAATATAAGAAAAGACCAGGAAACTGTCACAGACCAGAGGAGACTGGGGAGACATGTCAGCTACATATAATGTGATATCCTGAATTGGATCCTGGAACAGAAAGAACAGTAATGGAAAAACTGGTGAAATTAACACTAAATCTAGGGTTTAGTTAATAGTAATTATCAATTTCCTATTTTAAAAAAATCTACCATGGTAATATGTTAACTGTGAGTTAAGGGGTGTACAACTTTTATATAAATCCAAAATTATTCCCAAATAAAAAGTTTAAAACAAACACAAAAAATGTGCGTTTCATATAGGTAGTATATATTTGAGTTTTTTAATTTTTTTTAAATGTAACCTGCCAACCTTTAATTGAGATGTTTGTACCATTTACGTTTAATGTGACAGCTGATATTACTGAAAACCCTGGTGGCATAGTGGGTTAAGTGCTACCTCTACTAACTGAAAAGGTCAGCAGTTCAAATCTGACAGGCACTCCTTGGAAGCTCTATGAGGCACCTCTACTCTGATCTGTAGGGTCACTATGAGTCGGACTTGACGGCAGTTGGTTTTTTTGATTGGTATTACTAGATTTAAATCCATTATCTTGATACTTGTTTTCTGTTTGTTCTCCCCTCCCCCTTATTTTCTGTTTGAGCATTGTAAAAATGGCAAGGGGCAGTGTGCAACCTCCTCTAACTTCACAAGGGGGAAGGAGGATCAAGATCAACACCCCAAAGCGGATTCCCATGAGGCAAAGATCAGACAAGCTGCCTTTCCCTGCCAATTCTGACACCAACTGTCCCTGCTATGGCGTTCTTCACTTTTCTGTCGAGTTTGATAATTCATTCCTATGGTTACAGTTCAACTTCAGGAACGCTCAGGATAGTTCTCCCGCTGTAACCAAACAAGAGTTCTTGTCCTGCCTTATTAACTAATTTAAATAAGACAGAGGCCACACCACCAGTTTTAAGAAAAACAGAAAGTGGAAGTTTATTGTTCACCCGAATAAGGAGCAATGTGGCACAGTTTTTATTGCCTCCAGTCTCTAGAGGTTAAGGATTGACACCTGAGATCTGAAAGGCGAATCCTCACATGCCCACAATGGAGATCCGGGTGCTAAGTCACGCTGCAAGGAAGGAAACTTTTGCTCTTTAAATGAGTCTAGGCATAGCCATGTACTGGAAAACATCTTCTGTTCTGGCCAAGTTCAGGGCCGGCGCACCGCTTTTTCTGTCCTGCGCATGCGTCAATATTCCGGTTTGCGCATGTGCAGGATTCTGGAGCCAAAATTCAAACTCAGGCCAGAGCTGCAGCTGCACTCTGGCCAGCAAGCTGCAATTAGAAACCAACGCTGGCGAGCTGCCAGCTGGGAGAAAGGCACTCTGGCAGAGCTCCTTAAGGCTTGGTGTTGGTTTCACCTTCAGGACAGCCTCTTTTCAGCCGCGTCCACAGGAACACCTCTCACTGGCGCCTCGGACTCTGCCCTGTTCTAGAAAGTGTTGCAAGGCTTTTCAGTTCTGCTGATAAGTGCCCTGAAGCGCCCCACTCTGCCAGTAAGGCTGGGCCAGAAGTGGCTCAGCTGTAGCTCCATGAGTTCACAAATCTGGCACACTACTCCACCAGCAAGCCCCCTGCCCAAAGGTATTCAGCTTTCTTCCTGTGTGACCCAGGAAGCCCACTGCACTGCCTCCTGCTGATGGCACCTGCCATCATTTGTTTGCCAGTGCTTTTTGCTGTCTTCAGTGTTACACCTCTCTCTGTCTCCTGGTTCCAAGAGCATCTCAGCTCAGGGATTCTGAGTCCAAAGGACGCTCTCTGCTCCTGGAACTTTTTCTGTGGTGGTGATGAGAACCTCTCTTCCTGCCTCTGGAATGGCAGCATTGCTGTGAGCTGGAATTGACTCGACAGCGCTGGGTTTGGTTTTGGTTGGTTTATGACATGTGTAGGAAACCCTGGTGGCATAGTGGTTAAGTGTTACATCCGCTAAGCAGAAGGTCAGCAATTCAAATCCACCAGGCGATCCTTGGAAACTCTATGGGACAGTTCTACTCTGACCTATAGTGTTGCTATGAGTTGGAATCAACTCACCGGCAGTGGGTTTATGACATGCGTAAAAGTAAAATGCACAACAGTAGTGCAAAAGCCAGGACGATATGATATTACTCATTGCCAGCCAAGCGCTGTCGAGTCGATTGCCAGGCCAAGCGGTCGCCATGAGTCGAGTCGATTAGTCGACTATAAAAAATTTGGTAGGATGATATTTTTCATAAATAACACACACCTACATTTGTTTGCCCTCCCTCACTGAGGTATTTTAATAAGCACACTGTGTTTTTAACCCTAGTGGGATGGCAAGACTAACTAATCCCCTTGGTAGGCCAAAATTACCTTATTGCATAGTCCCAGGCAATCACTTTGGTGGAAGTTATAAAACCCTGGTGAGAAAGGACACACAAAATGGTCCGTGTCAGCATAGGGATTACTTCAATGTTTTATTATTTAATTTTATCTCCTTTTCCTTTTGTCATATTAGCTTTAATTCTTTATTTTACTTTGATGATTGTCTTTGGGTTTGGGGGGCCCTAGTGGCTCAGCTGCTAAGCAAAAACTCAGCTGTTTGAGTCGACCAGTTGCTCCTTGGAAACCCTGTGGGGCAGTTCTACTCTGTCTCGTAGGGTCACTATGAGTTGGAATCGATTCAATGGCAACAGTTTTGGTTTGTTTGGGATTTATAGTACTACGTCTTTATGCAAATAAAGCACACGTTTTATGTTTGTTTGGCAACTGTGCCCACCCCTATGAAGTATTTTCATAAGCACTGCTCTGCCATTTTTTTCACAAGCTGCTGTAAAAACAACAACTATTAGCATAGTGTGCTTATTACAGTACCTCAAAGGCGGAGGGAAAACAAATGTAGAAGGTATACGTTACTTACGAAAAATATATAAATCTGTAATTTGTTATAGTCAACTCATTAGTAATATCATATCATCCTGGCTTTTGCATTACTGTTGTGCATTTTTACTTTTATATATGTCGTAAACCCTATAAGCCAAATAAAACCAAACCCACTGCTGTCGAGTCAATTCCAACTCATAGCGACCCTATAGGACAGAGTAGAACTGCTTCAGAGATTTTCCAAGGAGCACCTGGCAGATTCGAACTACTGACCCTTTGGTTAGCTGTAGCACTTAACCACTATACTAAAGTCATATTACATTGTTAATCAGTTCTGTTTAAATAGTCAAATGTCTTTTAAAATATTTAAAGAATAAGAAAAAAATCATATTAGATACTTACTCATGTAGTTACTATTTCTGGTGCTCTTTTGTGAGGTACATATTTCTTTCTGATATTTTCCTTCTGCCTGAAGAATTTCCCTTAACATTTTTTGCAGTGGTGGTCTACTGCTGCTGAATTGCTTCACATTTTGTGTGCCTGAAAATGGTCAGATGAATACTGGCTGACAGCAGAGAATGCCAAAAAGATATTTGCCTGTGTTTTATTGACTATGCAAAGGCATTTGACTGTGTGAATCATAACAAATTATAGATAATATTGCAAAGACTGGGAATTCCAAAGCACTTAACTGTGCTCATGAGGGACCTGCACATAAATCAAAAGATAGTAAATTTTTTTTCTTTTCTCTCTCTCTTTTTTTAATTAAATAAAAAATGAAAGTGTACATACTCCGTGTTTATAATATTGGGTTAAGATAGGAGGTGTACATGAATTGTGTCGAAGTCCCATTAATATTGATCTTCTTACTAATGTGTATTGTCACCAATTTCACCCAACCAAATTTCTAACAACTATCTAATCTAAACCCTCACCCCTTGCCCCTCGCCCTCCCGTCCTCCCACCATCCCCACCCTTGTAGCCATCAAAGAGTCTTTTTTGTTATGTATGAGTATGCTTTTAAGTTTTTATTAGAGGGGTCTCATATAATAATTGTCCTTCTGTCGCTGACTAGATTCAGTCAACATAATGTCCTCCAGTTGAGACCAAATTGAGACATGTTTCCTGCTATCATCGTTGTTCTTTGTCAATGTATAGTACTCCATTGAGTACATATACCAAAGTTTACCCATCCATTCTTCGGTTGTTGTGCATCTGGGTTGATTCCAACTTGTTGCTATCATGGACTGTGCTGCAATGAACATTCGTGTGCATGTATCAGTTGAAGTGAATGGCCTTGATTTTGTAGGATATATTCCAAGCAGAGGAATTACTGGATCAAATGGTATATCTATATCCGTTATTTTAAGGTAACGCCAAATTGCTTTCCAAAGAGGTTGCACCATAGTAATTTGAACAGAATAAGGGGATACTGAGTGGTTTAAAATCACCATACTTATAATAAGTGTTGTAATCTTTCATCATATCACTGTACTTATAATAAGGGTTGTAACCTTTCATCATATTCAGTCGGTATGCTAAGCAAATAATTTGAGAAGCTTGATTATAAGAAGAGGAATAGGGCATCAGAATTGGAGACTCATTAATAACCTGTAATGTACAGATGACACAACGCTGTTTGCTGAAAGAGGGCTTAAAGCATTTACTGATGAAGACTAAAGACATAGACTTCAGCATGGATTGTACCTCAACATAACAAAACAAAAAATCCTCACAACTGGGCCAAGAAGTAACATCATGATAAATGGAGAAAAGACTGACGTTGTCAAGGATTTCATTTTACTTAGATCCACAATCAACACACATGGAAGCAATAGTCAAGAAATAAGAGACATACTACTTTGGACAAATCTGTGGCAAAAGACCTTTCTAAGTGTTAAAAAGCAAAGATGTCACTTTGAGGACTAAGGTGCACCTGACCCAAACCATGGTGTTTTCAATTACCTCATATACTTACAAAAGCTGCACAATGAATATGGAAGAATTGATGCCTTTGAATTATAGTGTTGGTGAGGAATATTGAATATACTGTGGACTACCAGAAGAATGGACAAATCTTTCTTGGAAAAAGTACAGCCAGAAACTCCTTATAAGGGAGGATGGAGAGACTTTGTCTCATGTACTTTGGATATGTTATCAGGAGAGACCAGTCCCTGGAGAAGGACATTGTTGGTAAAGCAGAGGATCAGTGAAAGACTGGAAGACCCTCAACCAGAAGTATTGACACAGTGGCTGCAGCAGTGGGCTTAAGCATAGCAATGATTGTGAGGATGGTGCAGAACCAAGCAGTCAGTGTTTCATTCTATTGTACATAGGGGAGCTATGAGTAAGGACCAACTTGTCGGTATCTAACATGTCTGAAAAGTAGTGTTTTTTCATTTTCTTTGGAATATGTTTTTGCTGACTGTTTTAGGCTTACTTTTCTTTTGAGTACTTTAAAGATGATGTTCCACTATTGTTTGTATTGCTTGAGACAAGAAATATGCTGCAATTCTTATCTTTCTTCCACTCTACTTAATGTAATGTGTCTTTTATCATTGGCTCCTTTTAAGATTTTCTCGGTATCACTATTTTTGAGTAATTTGACTTTGATGTTTGTTGGTGTAATTTTCTTCATGTTTCTGGTGCTTCAGGTTCATTGACCCTTTTGGATCTCTGGGTATTTAGTTTCTCATCAAATTTAGAAAAATTTCAGCTATTCTTTTTACTTTTTTTTTTCCTGCCTCCCCAATTCCTCACCTTCAGAGATTCCAATTATATGTGTATCAGGCCACATGAAGTTGCTCCACAACTCACTGATGCAGTGTTCATTTTTTAAATTATTTTTTTCTGTGTGCTTTATTTTGGATAATTTCTTTTACTATGTCTTGAAGATCACTAATGTTTATTTCTGCAATGTCAAATCTGCTGCTAATCCTACCCAGAGTATTTTTCATCTAATACAGTATTTTCATCTCTAGAAGTTTGATTTGGATGTTTGCCTTAGTTTGTTAGGGCTACTGTAACAAAATACCAGAAAACAGATGACTTTAAAGGACAGAAATTTATTTTCTCATTGTTCTGAACGTTGGAAGTCAAAATTCAAGGTATCAGCCATGCCAATCCCTTCTAGGACTTTGAGAAAGGAACTACTATGGTACTTCCTCCTAACTTCCATTGGCTGCTGTCAATTCATAGCTTATTTTCCTTCTGCTTACTTATGGATGCATCTGCTTCCATTGTCAAGGCATAAGCCCTCTCCTACAATTCCAGCTTGTTACCTTGTCCCCGGGCACAGTCCCTTGTGTTAACCTGTGCTGAGGCATGCTGCAGTTTCCTCTCTGGGGCCCATGAGTTCTAAATTCTGTTTGTGTTCCGGATTTCCTGTATGGGTCTCACTTCCTTGTGCTACCCCTGCGTATGTGCTACCCCTGCGTATGTGCTACCCCTTGTGTATGTCTCTCTTATTATAAGACATAATCAGAAGAGGTTAGGTCCCAGCCTACTCCCGTATGATGCCATTTACTGAACTGATAACATCTGCACAGAAAAACCCCATTTCTCCAAACAAGGTCACATTCACTGGTATCTTTTTGAGGGATATAGTTTAGTCCATAACAGTGTTTTTATGGCATCCCCTTCTTAATTACTTTTTTTTAAATATATGGAATACAGTTATAATCACTGTTCTAATGTCATAGTATGCTAATTCTAACATCCGTATTAGTTTTGAGTTGGTTTCAATTGATTGATATTTCTCCCTCACTGTAAGTCCTATTTTCATGATTTTTTTGTATTCCCAGTGGTAATTATTTATAAGGCAAATCTGAAGCTACACAAATGAATCTATGCCCTCTTATTTGCCCTTTCACTCAGTTTATGACATAGCCATTCTTATCTTGTAATCTAGTCTTTCAATGGTGGTGGTCACTACTTGCCCCTCCTGGCCATGACCCATGTGGTTTCCCCTGATAAAATTTCTCTATTTTCACATGCTAATGCACTAAAAATTTTTAAACCAACCAATAAAACTTCAATGAACACTAACCTCAAGACCCTACCCTGCTTGTCACACATAAGCCCTCTCCTACAATTCCAGCTTGTTACCATGTCCCTGGGCACAGTCCCTTGTGTTACCCTGTGTTGAGGCATGCTGCAGTTTCCTCTCTGGGACCTATGAGTTCTAAATTCTGTTTGTGTTCCGGATTTCCTGTATGGGTCTCACTTCCTTGTGCTACCCCTGGCAGACAATCTGAGATATCCACAGACCCTTTTTGAGTCAAACTCACTATTTAATCTTTCATTGAAAGCCAGACATTGTGAATGTTACCTTGTTGGGTGCTGAATATATCTGTAGTCCTGTAAATATTCTTGAGTTTTGTTTTGGGATGTAGTTAAGTTACCTGGAAATGGTTTGATTCTACTGGATATTGCTATTAAGATTTGTGTACCATTCAGGGTTGAACCAAAATCAACCAACCAACCAAAAAACTCATGGCTGTTGAATTGATTCTGACCCATAGCTACCCTATAGGATAGAGTAGAACAGCCCAGTAGAGTTTCCAAGGAGGAATTGGTGGATTTTAACTGGTGACCTTTTGGTTAGCTGCCTGAGCTTCTAACCTCTGCAACACCGGGGCTCTAGGGTTCAACATATACATATTTCCATGTTGTGTGCAGGGGTACTGATAAGTCCAAAATCCGTAGGACATTCAGTCAGGAAGGGAAGATCAAATTCCATGAGCACAGGATGTAACTGTTTTCTGCAGGCAGAATTTCTTTTCTGTCACAAGGAAACTTCAAGCCTGCTTTTAAGGTTTTCCAGCTGATTAAGTTAGGTTTGGTCTGCTTATCCAGAATGATCTCCTTTGCTTAACACTAACTGATTAGGGACTTTAATTACATCTTCAAAATCCCTTCACAGCAACACCTAGATTAATGAGTGTCTAACTGAATAATTAGAGACTGGAAACCCTGGTGGTATAGTGGTTATGAGCTATGGCTACTAATCAAAAGGTCAGCAGTCTGAATCTACCAGGTGGTCCTTGGAATCTCTATGGGGCAGTCATACTCTGACCTGTAGGATCCCTATGAGTTGTAATTGACTCAGTGGGGTTTTTTTTTTTGGTACCCTAGCCAAGGAGATGCATCAAGAAAGCCACTATATGCAAAACCAACCACCAACATTATCCTTAATGGAAAGAGACTGAAATAATTCCTCCTGAGAATGAGAACTAGACTACAATGTCCACTGTTACCACTCTTACTCAACTTGTGCTAGATGGCATCTGCATCAGCAAAGGAGAAGTAAAAATATCCCTTTTGCAAATGATATGATCGTATACACAGAGAACCCTAAAGAATCCATAAATAAACTACTGGAACTAATAGAGGAGTTTAGCAAAGTACCAGGATATAAGATAAAAATAAATAAATCAGTAGGATTCTTTTACACCAACAAAGAGACCGTCAAAGAGGAAATCACCAAATCAATACTGTTTACTATAGCCCCCAAGAAGATAAAATACCTAGAAATAAATCTAACCAGAGAAGTAAGAGACCTATACAGAGAAAATTATAAGACCCTACTGCCAGAAACCAAAAGAGACTTACATAAGTGGGGAAATCTACCTTACTCATGGATAGGAAGACTGAACATTGTGAAAATGTCTACTTCAGCAAAAATGATCTACATATACAATGCAATCCCAATACAAATTCCAATGTCATTTTTTTGTTTTATGATTAAATCAAAATGTACATTCCTATATAAATTTGCATGCCCACCTATATGCAGTTCCCACTGCTCTCCCTACCTGATGGCAGCACACTCTTCCTCTCTGCTCCATACATGTCTTATCCTCCCAGCAATTTCCTATCCCCTCCTCTCTACCCACTCCCCTACCTCCAGTAAGAGGTCAGCAGGACAACATGCTATAGATGCACAAAACCATAAAGTGCACACATGATATGGTCACTCTGTGTTGCCAAGTCCAATCCATTCCTGTCCGAAGGGTCTCCATTATGATTTATGGACAGGGGCAGCATCAGGGCCAGGGGCCATGCTCCCAGGGGAACTCCGAGGCCCCTGGACCATCAACTGCAGTCTTGTAGTGGAGATCTCAGTGTGCACCACTTTTTATTCTTGTGTTTCCAGTGAGAGTCAACTTTGTGAGCTCCATAATGGCTATCACTGGTGGTGGCCAGGCCGAATGTCATTTTTTAATGAGATGGAGAAAAAATCACCAACTTTGTTTGGAAAGGGAAGAAACCCCAGATAAGTAAAGCACTACTAAAGAAGAGGAACACAGGGGGAGGTCTCACACTACCTGACCTTAAAATCTACTATACTGCGTGGTAGTCAAAACAGCCTGGTATAGACCAATGGAACACAACTCAGAATCCAGAAATATCACCATCTTCCTATGAACAGCTGATATTCGGCAAAGGCCCAAAGGTGGTAAAAACAATCTCTTTAACAAATGGTGTTGGTAAAATTGGATATCCATCTGCAAAAAACTGAAACATGACCCCTGTCTCACATTTTACACAAAAACTAATTCAAAATCAACCAAAGACCTAAATATCAAACCTAAAACAAACAACAGAAAACAGATAAATGGGAACTACTAAAAACCAAACACTTAGGCTCATCCAGATACTTTATCAAGAGAGTTAAAAGACTACCTACAGAATGGAAAAAAATATTTGGCAGCTACATATCAAATCAATGTCTGATTTCCATAAGCTACAAGGTACTGCAAGATATCAACAAGAAAAAGACAAATAACCCAATTAAACAATGGGCAAAGCAGATGGACAGACACTTTACCAAAGGGGACATCCAGGCAGCCAAAAGACACATGAGGAAATGCTCACGATCATTAGCTATCAGAGAAATCCAAATTAAAACTACAGTGAGATACCTTTTCACCCCAACAAGGTTGGCAATAGTCCAAAAAACACAAAACAACAAATGCTGGAGAGGCTGGGGAGAGATTGGAACCCTCCTACACTGCTGGTAAGAATGCAAAATGGTACAACCTCTTTGGAAGGCAATTTGGTGAGCTAAAATAGAAATACTATGTGATCCAGCAATGCCACTGCTTGGAATATATCCTACAGAAATAAAGGCAGTCACACACAAACAGGTAAATGCATTTGAATGTTTATTGCAGCACTGTCCACAATAGCAAAAAGACAGAGTCAACCTAGGTGCCCATCAACAGGTGAATGGATAAACTATGGTACAGATACACAATGGAATACTATGCAATGATAAAGAACAGTGATGATAAAGAACAATGATAAAGAACAGGAAGCATCTTATAACCTGGTTTCAACTGGAAGACATTATGCTGAGTGAAATCAGTCAGCTGCAAAAGGACAAGTATGAGACTCCTACTATAAGGACTTAAAAGTGGACTTATGTACAGAAGGAAAGACTCTGATGGTTACAAGGGGGGAGGAGGGAGGGAGATGGTTGTTTATAGATTAGCTAGTCAACAGGAATTCGATTAGGTTAAAGGAGTGACAGCACACAGTAGAGGACAGATCAGTATAACTGGGCTACATCATAAACTAAAAGGTTTTCTAAACTGAACCCAACATTTCAAAGGATAGAGTAGCAGGGACCATATTTTCTGGGGACATCGAGGTCAATTGGCATAACTAGCCTTTTGCTAAGAGAGTCTTCTGCACCCCATATTGGTGAGTCACATCAAGGGTCTTAGAAGCTAGCAAGCTGCCATCTGAGGAACACCAATTGGTCCCAACCCAATCGGAACAGATGGCTACCAAGACATCAAAGACACTAGTTAAAATGAGCCCAGGAGACAGAAGGACCCATATGAATGGGAGACTGCATAGGCATGAGACCAGAAGAACCAGATGGTGCCTGGCCACCACCAAGGCAGCTGTGATGGGGGATACAATGTAGAGTCCCTGATGTAACATGAGAAAAAAAAGTGTGCAGTTCAGGAACTCTACTAAAAGATGAGAACTCATGGTCCGACAGCCTGGAGGGTCCCGTAGGAATATGGCACCAAGACTTGCTGCTGGCTCAGACCTGAAACCACAACTGAGGTCAACTTCAGACAAGAATGGACTGGACCTGAGGACACAGTGTGAGCATGTGGTGAGTGTACTTTATGGTTCCATACATTTATAGGAGGCTGTCCTACTGGTTTTTTTCTAGATTTGAGAGGAGAGGGTAGAGAGGAAGAGACAGGCGTTTGTTAAGACGATACTAGAAGTAAAGAGTGCAAAGGAAGAGTGTGCTGTCACAGGGTGAGGAGAGCAGATGGAGTTGTAGATAGGCTGGCATGCAAAATTGATTTGGATTGTATACTTTCACTTAATTATAATTAAAAAAAATACTTTTCTCATGTTTTCTTTGCCAAAAAAGAAAAGAAAGCCATTATAGTCACAGTGGCAAGAGTAACTAGGATCACATAACAATGTGTGTATAAGTTTTTGCATAACAAACTGACACTTGAATTGTAAACTTTCGCTTAAAGCACAATAAAAAAATAAATTAAAAAAAGAAAGCTATTACAATTTGTTAGGCAGTATCAGAGCCATTGTTAGTTAGTTTAGGGCTAATTATGGAAACCCTCGTGGCATAATGGTTAAGTGCAATGGCTACTAACCAAAATGTTGGCAATTCAAATTCACCAAGTGCTCCTTGGAAACTGTATGGGGCAGTTCTACTCTGTGCTATAGGGTCCCCATGAGTTGGAGTCAAAAGGCAATGAGTTTAGAGCTAATTATTCCCCAATGCTAAGGCAAGACCCTGTAGAGTACTTTACCCAGTGTCCGGTGGATCATGAGGTGTTTCCTCGTCTGGCTGATGAAAGCAGGCCCTATTCTTGACTTTTGTGTGAATATTGAGTACTATTTGCTCTAATTCTTTTGAGTGTTTTTGTTTTGTTTTCTTTACTGTTCTTGCTTGGGACATGCTTTCTTTTCTTTTCTTTCTTTACTTTTGTTTTCTTTACTCACGTGCTTGCACTAATTGGAACTCTGCTGAATACTAGAGTGACCCCTCTGCATATTTCCAGAGTTCTGTATCTTGTGAGCACCAGTTGTCTTTATCTTACTAGACTCTAGTCTCCATCCTCTTACCCCAGGATATCTGCCAGACTCTACCTGGGCTTCTCCTTCCTTCAGTGAAGCCTGGAAACTCTCTCAAGGAAGTAATATTGAGCAATCGTAGGGCTCACCTCATTTGTTTTCCATCTCTCAGGAATCACTCTTCTTCATTGCCTCATGTATAGTATCTTAAGAGATGTTTTCCCATATATTTTGTTTAGTTTTTAAGTTATTTTAAGGTAGGATGGTAAACCTAATCTCTGTTTTGGTTCCGTTTTGGCTAGATATGGCAGTTACAAAACTTTTTAGGCTGGCTTCTAGAGAAGTAAAATCAATAAAGCCAGCCAGCCAAGTGCCTATGTATGTATATATATATATATATATGTATGTATGTATATATATATGTATATATATGTATATATATGTATGTATACATACATATATATGTATGTATGTATGTATATATATGTATATATATGTATGTATATATGTATATATGTATATATATATGTATATATGTATATATATACATATGTATACATATATATATGTATGTATACATACATATATATGTATGTATGTATATATATGTATATATATGTATACATACATATATATATACATATATATACATACATACATATATATATATATATATATATACATAGGCACTTGGCTGGCTGGCTTTATTGATTTTACTTCTCTAGAAGCCAGCCTAAAAAGTTTTGTAACTGCCATATCTAGCCAAAACGGAACCAAAACATATATATACATATATATATACATACATAAGGGGAATGGCTCACATGGTTATAGAGGCGGGAATGTCTGAAGTCCATAGATCATGATAGAGGTTTCTACTGATTCATGTAGCTGCAGAGGCTGGTGAACCCAAGATTGGCAGGGTAGACAGCAGGGTTCTTGTTCACAGGCTACAAAGATCAATGAATTCTGAGGTCAGGAGGCAAGACAGCAGGCAAGTTGCTTGCTCAAGTCCCAGGAACTGGAGGTCAGATGAACAGGGGCCAGATGCAGGATCTAGAGTAAGCAAAAGCCCAGAAGTCTTGCCATGCCCCTAAGGAAACTTCATTTCGACTAGTTGGCTATTCACAGAAGATGCCATTATAGAGGTGATCACATTGTATCAAATCTCATCATAGAATTGATCACATCATCATATTACTGCTAAACTATATGACTGCTAAACTATATATTATAACCACCAAACCACTGAGAATCATGGCCCAGCCAAGTTGACACACAACCTTAACAATCAGAGAATTACTGATTATGATATAGGGAAAATTAGGGTACCAAATTGAATCTTTAGTATTATTTTAGTTTAGGTTCCTCAGAGACAGACTCTGGGACAGATACATGTAGAAGTTATTTATTAAGGATGCACTCCTAATAGAAACCAGTATCTGGATAGACATGCTTCCAAACAAGATACTGTTTTCACTGAAGTCACAGTAAACTCTTTAGTGATGGAGGCCATTTCATACATTTTTTTGAAGAGTTAATATTTTTCACTTTTGATGACTGTCATGGTTGGAATTGTGTCCCCCCAAAAATGTGTGCAGCCGCGTGGCTGGGATATGGTTCCCAGTATCTTGGGACTGTCCTCCATTGTGTGGTTTTGCTAACTTGTATGTTAAAGGATTAGGGTGTGGCTGTGAATTCCTGCTGTGGGGGGAGTTTCCCTGGAGTATGGCTTGCCCCACCCTTAATGCTTTTAGCTTGCAAGGAATAAAAGGAAAAAGAGACAAAGGACAATTTGAGAACCTCGCTACCATCAAACAAGCAGCACCGGGAGCAGAGCGCGTCGTTCAGACCAGAGGTTCTTGCGTGAGGACGCTCCCTGGACAAAGACTGATGCGATACCGGACTTTCCTCCAAAGCCGACAAGGGGAAAGTCTTTCCCTGGAGCAGACACCCTGAATATGGACTTGCAACCTACTGGACTGTGTAAGAATAAATCTTTCTTTGTTAAAGCCATCCACTCTGTGGTATTTCTGGTAGAGTAGCCCTAGCTGACTAAAACAACGACTATGTAATACTTCATTGAGTAAATTTATATATAACAATAAAAATTATTGCCTTATCATTGTATAGTAAGGTATTTTCTGCTTTTCATTAAAAAAGCAGTTTAAACAATACTGCTTTAAACATATAGCCATTTATTTTCTTCTGAATATTTTCTTAGAATAAATTTCAGAGTTAATTAGCTACAGGGTCTGTCATGGATTTAGTTATGTTTCCCCCAATATGTATAAGTCAATTTGGCTAGGCCATAATCCCCAGTATTGTGTGTTTGGCCTCCATTTTATGACTGTAATTTTATGTTAAAGAGGATTAGGGTGTGTCATGGATTGAATTCTGTCCCCCCAAAAATGTGTGTAGCCATGTGGCTGGGCCATGATTCCCAGTATCTTGTGATTGTCCTCCATTTTGTGGTTTTCCTATGCTGTGTGTTAAAGGATTACGGTGGGACTGTAAATCCCTTCATCAGATTACCTCCCTGCTCCACTGCAAAGGGAGTTTCCCTGGAGTGTGGCTTGCCCCAGCCTTAATCCTTTCATCCTAGGGGAGATAAAAGGACAGAGAAGGAGGCAGAGAATTGGGAACCTCATACCATCAAGGAAGCAGCACCGGGAGAAGAGTGTATCCTTCAGACCTGAGGTTCCTGTGCCAAGACACTCCCTGGACAAAGACTGATGGAATACCGGACCTTCCTCCAGAGCCGACAAGGGGAAAGCCTTCCCCTGGAGCGGACACCCTGACTATGGACTTGCAGCCTACCAGACTGTGTAAGAATAAACCTTCCTTTGTTAAAGCCATCCAGTCTGTGGTATTTCTATTACAGCAGCCCCAGCTGACTGAAACAGGGTGGGATTGTAACACCCTTACTAAGGTCACATCCTTGATTTAATGTACACAGAGTTTCCCTGGGGTGTAGTCTATACCCTCTTTTATCTGTCAAGAGATAAAAATAAAAAGGAAGCAGAGAGTTGGGGACCTCATACCACTGTGAAAGAAGCATGGGGAACAGAGCATTTCCTTTGGACTTGGGGTCCCTGCACCTGAGAAGCTCCTTGACCAGAATAAGATTGATGAGAAAGTCCTCCAGATCTGAGCGAGAAAGCCTTCACCTGGAGCGGATGTCCTGAGTTTGGACTTTTATTTATTTATTTATTTAATATAACTGAGTGAAAATGTACATTCCCGTATAAATTTACATGCCCACCTATATGCAGCTTCCACTGCTCTCCCTGTCCGGTGACAGCACACTATTCCTCTCTGCTCCATACATGTCTCATCCTCCCAACAGTCTCCTTTCCCCTCCTCTCTACCCACTCTCCTTCCTCCAGCCAGAGGTCAGCAGGATGATATCCTATAGATGTATAGAACCATAAAGTGCAACCAATATATGGTCACTCTGCATTGCCAAGTCCAATCCATTCCTGTCCAAAGAGTGGACCTTCGTTGTGATTTACCAGCAAGGGCGGCATCAGGGCCAGGGCCCATGCTCTCAGGGGAACCTCGAAACCGCTGGACCATCAATTGAGGTCTTTTAGTGGAGATCTCATGATGCACCCCTTTTTATTCTTGTGTTGCCAGTGAGACAACCTAGTGAGCTCCATCGCGGCTATCACTGGTGGTGGCTGGGCACCTTCCAGTTCTTCTGGTCCCAAGTCGATGTAGGCACCCACTCATGTTGGACTCCCTATCTTCTAGGTTGTCTTTACCCCATGTCGTTGGGGTCCTCGGTGAGCATCCATTCCTGCTGAGTTGGGACCATTTGCTGTGTCCTCGGATGGTAGCTTGGCAGCTTTTAAGACCCCAGATGCCACTCACCAATGTGGAGTGCAGAGAGCCCTCTTAGCAAAATGCTAGTTATGCCAATTGGCCTCAATTTCGCCTAAGAGCATGGTCCCCTGCTCCCTACCCCAGCTACTGTATCCTTGCAACATTGGGTTAAGATGGAAGGAGTACTCAAGTTGTGCTGAAGTCCACTTAATGTTGTTCTTGTTTCTAATGTGTGCTATCACTGATTTCTCCCAACCAGATTTCTAGCAACTATCTAATTTAAACCCTCCCCCCACCCCTCCCTTGCAGCCATCAAAGAGTCTTTTCTTCTATACACAAGTCTGTTTTTGAGATCTTATCGTAGAGGTCTCATACAATATTTGTCCTTTTGTCGCTGCCTACTTTCACTCCACATAATGTCTTCCAGTTGAAACCAGGTTAGGAGATGTTTCCTGGAATCATTGTTATTCTTTATCATTGCGTAGTGCTCCATTGAGTATATGTACCATAGTTTACCTATCCATTCTTCTGTTGTTGGGCATCTGGGTTGATTCCATCTTTTTGCTATTGTGGACTGTGCTGTGATAAACATTCTGGTGCATGTGTCTGTTGATGTGAAAGGCCTTGATTCTGTAGGATATATTCCAAATAGTGGAATTACTGGGTCAAATGGTATATCAATATCTATTTTTTTAAGGAAGCGCCAGATTGCTTTCCAAAGAGGCTGGACTATTTTGCAACCCCACCAACAGTGTAGGAGGGTTCCACCTTCTCCACAGCCTCTCCAACATTTGTTGTTTTGTGTTTTTTGGGTCATGGCCAATCTTGTTGGGGTGAGATGGTATCTCATTGTCGTCTTGATTTGAATTTCTTTAATAACTAAAGATCGTGAACATGTCCGCATGTGTTTTGGCTGCCTGGATCTCCTCTTTAGTGAAATTTCTGTCCATCTCCTTTGCCCATCGCTTAATTGGATGATTTATCTTCTTTTTATTGATTTTTTGTAGTATCTTATAGATTATGGAGATCAGGCGTCGGTATGACATAGAGTTGCCAAATATTTTTTCCCATTCTGTGGGTGTTCTTTTAATTCTATTAATAGTCTTTGGATGAGCAGAAGTGTTTAATTCTTAATAGTTCCCATTTATCTGTTTTCTCTTCTGTTGATTGTAGTTTCTTTGACAGATTTTGGAGTCTGTCCTCATTGTGTATTAAAACTTCCATTGTTGTTCCTACCTTTTCTTGGATGAGCTTTATCATTTTAGGTTTGATATTTAGGTCTTTCATCCAGTTGGAGTTGGCTTTGGATAAGGTGTAAGATATGGATCTTGATTCAGTTTATTGCAGATGAATATCCAATTTTGCCAGCACCATTTGTTGAAGATGTTGTTTTTTCCCAGTTTCATGTCTTAGGGCCTTTGTCGAATATCAACTGTTCATAGGCAGATCGTGTCATCTCTGGGGTCTCAATTCTGTTCCATTAATTGATCTGTCTGTTCTTGTACCAGTACCAGGCTGTTTTGACCACTGTGGCAGTATAGTATGTTCTAAGGTCGGGTAATGAGAGGTCTCCCAGTGTGTTCTTCTTCTTTAGTAGTACCTTACTTATCCGGGGCTTCTTCCCTTTCCAAACAAAATTGGTGATTTGTTTCTCCATCTCATTAAAAAATGTTGCTGGAACTTGTATTGGGATTGCATTATATAAATAGATTGCTTTGGGTAAAACAGACATTTTCACAATGTTAAGTCTTCTTCTCCATGAGCAGGGTAGGTTTTTCCATTTATCTAAGTCTCTGTTAGTTTCTTGTAGTAAGGGCTTGTAGTTCTCTTTGTAAAGGTTTGTTATTTCTCTGGTTAGATTAATTCCTAGGTACTTTATCTTCTTAGGGGCTATCATAAATGGTATTGATTTGATAATTTCTTCCTTAACAGTCTCGTTGTTGGTGTAAAGGAGTCCTACTGATTTACTTATGTTTATCTTGTATCTTGAGACTTTGCTGAACTCTTCTATCAGTTTGAGTAGTTTACTTATAGATTCCTTGGGATTCTCTGCATATGCAATCATATCGTCAGCCAACTGGGAGATTTTAACTTCCTCTTTGCCGATGCAGATGCCCTTTATTTCTTGGTCTTGTCTAATTGCTCTGGCTAGAACTTCTAGTACAATGTTGAATAGAAGAGGTGAGAGTGGGCATCCTTGTCTAGTGCCTGATCTCAAGGCAAAGTCTTTCAGTCTCTCTCCATTCAGGATGATGTGGACAATTGGCTTTGTAGAAATGGCCCTTATTGTGTTGAGGAATTTGCCATCTATGCCCATTTTGCTAAGAGTTTTTAGCATGAATGGGTGTTGGACTTTATCAAATGCCTTTTTGGCATCAAAGGACAAAGTCAGGTGATTCTTGTCTTTTGTGTTATTTATGTGGTTAATCACATTAATTGTTTTTCTGATGTTGAACCAGCCTTGCATCCCTGGAATGAATCCCACTTGGTCATGATGGATTATTTTCTTGATATGTTGTTGTATTCGATTGGCAAGAATTTTGTTGAAGATTTTTGCATCTAGATTCATGAGTGATATTGGTCTGTAGTTCTCTTTCTTTGTTGGGTCTTTCCCTGACTTAGGTTTCAGGGTTATGCTGGCTGCATAGAATGAGTTTGGGAGTACTCCATCCCTTTCTATACTGTGAAATAGTCTCAATAGTATTGGAGATAACTTTTCTCTAAATGCTTGGTAGAATTCTGCAGTGAAGCCATCTAGGCCTGGACATTTTTTGGTTGGTAGTGTTTTGATGACATTTTCAATCTCTTCCTTTGTGACGGATTTCTTAAGTTGTTCTGCTTCACGTTGTGATAGTTTAGGTAGGTCTGAGTTTGGACTTTTAGTCTACTTTACTGTGATGCAGCATATTTCTCTTTCTTAAAGCTGTCCACTTGTGGTATTTTGTTATAGCAGCAGTAGATGACAAAAACAAGTTCCTAGGACATCACAGTTTTGCAAATGTAGATATTTGATGTTCAATCTTGAGAGTTATTTCAAAATGGAAATGAATTCACTCTAAGTAAGAAACTCTTAGGTGTAATTCTCTCACCCTTCCTCACTCTAATTTCTGCCTTATGAGGCTGTCTTGTATGTGCTACATCAAAATACGTCAACAGCCTCTCTTGCCCTCTGACTTCTGCTTCTGTTCAGTTAATGGAGAGCTTTGGCTGGAGATGAGAGTGTGGCAGCCTTAGAAGGGCACTGCCAAGAGCTTTCTTCAAGGTGGAATCTTCTATGAGGAATGCCGTTAGCTGACAATGTCCAAGTGCTACACCTTTTGGATCCACTGCAGTATTCATGCAAAGATCACATGTTGCCCAGGCAATTTCCAGTGACTCAGTCTGGTTGGGGTTAATAGAGCTGGGCCATTTGTGCCTGACTTGGAACTTCTCTGATGAACTCCTCATTGGCCTGGCAGAGACTTTCTTAGAACAACACTGTAGTCTGAGGCTCTTCTGGTTCATTTATCCTTCCCTCACTCTCTCCCTTCACATGTGTCAGACCTGCATTGTTATTTGAGAGTCTCCCTGCTTACTCCTGCTCAATTTCCCCTTTATCTGTGTTAGAAAATTTCTTTTTCTAAAAAATTTCTTAGTCATTTGAAATATGTCTTGGGTTCTGCTACCCAAATGACTGAAACTGACACAAGGAGGAAGGGCAGACAGCAGAGTCAAAAATTTAATTATCTTTGCTGTCTCTCTTGAAAGTTACCTCTGGCACTGTCCTTTGACAAAAAGTCATAGCTTCCCTCAAGGCAGCTACTTCTACATGACTTTCTAAGTTCTGGTAACTATTTCACTCCTCTTGTCCCTTCAGACCTAGGAAGTAACAACTCCAGTACTGTAACTTGAAACACTAACTATTCCTTGTGGTTCCTTTAGGCTTCCACTTTTGTAAACAAGCCCTTTGTAAGTAAAGCCAGCCAAAACTCTCCTCAAATTATTCTAATTTGAGTGTGGCATTTTTCTGTTGGGACATTGTACTAGATGCTGTTTGGAAAAGGTCTACTTTACCTGTCTCCCAGCTGCTGTCAAATTTGGTTGCTAAGGGCTTACAGCTGTCATTTTTCCTGGAGAATTGCCCTAAAATGACTGAAGCCACCTCATTGGGCCCTCTTTCACTCTAGTAGCCCAAGGACAATGAAAGAATGAAGGAGAGCAGAAAGTCAATCTTTTCATGTCAAAGAAATGCAGACATGATGACTGGATTTGCAGTGGCCGTCTTGCAACCATGATTCAAACTTTTAAGGTGAAAGCTGTGTGCTAAGAAGGGCACAACAGCAAGAAAGAAGCCCAAGACTTTGAGCATTTCATGAACTTGCCAGACCACCACCAGGCTGCCTCTTCGCCTGCAAAAAAAAAAAAATCCTCTAATTTATTTAAACCTTTTTTTTTTTTTGAGTTTATGTTATTAGCAACTGAACATAATTCCTAAATGATACAGTCACGTTCACCTGGGTGGCTACAATCATTATTTTAAAAAAAATAATGGATGTTTTTTGTTGTTGAGAATATACAACAGCAGAACATATGCCAATTCAACAGTTTTTACATATACAAATCAGTGACATTACTTACATTCTTCGAGTTGTGCAACCATTCTCACTCTCCTTTTTGGAGTTGTTCCTCTTCAACTAACATTTAAGGCAGACAATTAAGTCTGCAAACTCATCCTAGAAAAAGTGCTACATACCTCACTGCTGAATATTACTATGGTCACCTTCAGTGTACTCCCCTTAGGCAGGTATACACTGATGCCAGCGCCTAGTCCACCCTTCAAAGCAATTTGGAACTCTTTCTCTGGAATGGCCATTGTAGACAGTGGCAGAGTGGTAAGTTCATGAACTTAATTGTATAGTTGTCTGTGAGGGAGTTTTTAGCCAGTAAACAAATAACTGTACTGGAACACCTTACCTACTCACCTGGTCTGGCCCCCCAATGATTTTTTTCTCTACCTGAAGGTAAAGGAAATATTGAAAGGAAGACATTTTGATGACATTGAGGACATCAAGGGCAATACAATGACAGTTCTGATGGCCAGAAAATAAGTGCCAAAATTGCTTTGAAGGGTAGACTGGGTGCTGGCATCAGTGCATAGCAACCCAGGGAGAGTATTTTGAAGGTGACTGTAGTGGTATTCAGTAATGAGGTATGTAGCTGCCATGGATTGAATTGTGTCCCCCCCAAAAGTATGTGTAGCCATGTGGCTGGGCCATGATTCCCAGTATCTTGTGACTGTCCTCCATTTTGTGGTTTTCCTAAACTATGTGTTAAAGGATTAGGGTGGGGCTGCAAATCCCTTCATAGGATTATCTCCCTGCTCCACTGTAAAGGGAGTTTCCCTGGAGTATGGCTTGCCCCACCCTTAATCCTTTCATCCTGTGAGAAATAAAAGGACAGAGAAGCAGGGAGAGAATTGGGAACCTCACGCCATCAAGAAATCTGCACTGGGAGAAGAGCATGTCCTTCAGACCTGAGGTTCCTGCACTGAGATGCTCCCTGGACAAAGACTGATGCAATACCGGACTTTCTTCCAGAGCTGACAAGGGGAAGGCCTTCCCCTGGAGCAGATACCCTGAATACGGACTTGTAGCCTACCGGACTATGTAAGAATAGACTTTCCTTTATTAAAGCCATCCACTTTGTGGTATTTCTGTTAGAGCAGCCCTAGCTGACTAAAATGGAATTTGGTACCATGAGAGTGGGGTACTGCTCTAGCAAATACCTAAAATGTGGGGGCCATTTTGATACTGCAAATGGATAGAAGATTCAGAAGGAGTGAAGAAGGTGCAGATGGTGAGAAATGACAGAGGACTGGTGGCAGCGGCAGCGGCAGCAGCAGAACCAGGGGCAGCGCTGGAGCCGATCCGTGGAGTGAGGGAGCTGAGTGCCTGTGCAGAGTTTTTCTTGGGGAACGGGATGCCTCCAGGCACTTAAATTGGTCGAGCGGGCCTTGCTGACCAACTGAGTGAGAGAGCTGAATGCCTTGGGGCAGGATGCTTTCCAGCAAGAGTGGGGTGCCTACGGGCACTTAAACCAGTGGAGCTACAGAGCTTTGGAACACTTGCCTGGCAGGGCAGATGTGGGCCTGAGGCTGGGGCCACGTGGCCATAGGAAGCTGAAGCTGAAGAGACAGGCAGCGTGAGAAGCTGAGCTGCCTTAGTCTCAAGAGGTATGGCCATGACCTCGGGGTTTTGAAAGGGTGGAACCATGGCGTCCTGTGTTCGTAAGGGTGGAATTGCCACTCAGTTGGGCTTAGGGTGCTCTTAAAGCCGATGGGGCAGAGTTTCTGTCCAAGTGGGCCTTGAAGGCAGAGTTGTGGCACGGGGCTGGAGGTCTCCACTCAAAATCCAGAGTGTGGCCAATACCTAGAGTCTGGAGGGCAGGGCCATTGTGTAGAATATCTCAGAAAATGTAAGAGTATTTGTAAAGCTTTGAGGGCTAATGTAACGTGTTCTGCTGACTCACTTGTTGCCTGTTAATGCCTTCTTTCCCTGCAATTTCTCCTAATTACAATGGAATGTCTAACGTGTGCCTGTTCTACCATTGTACCTTTAGAAGCAGATAGCTTACCTTCTAGGTTTCACAGATGTAGAAGAGTTTTTGTATTTTGGACTTGGAACTGATTTAAGACTTCTGTCATATGGGATGGACATGATTTTGCTATGGTGAGATAAAAGTGTTACATGTTTCTGTGATGTGATTTTTGGGTTGCCAAAGAGTGGGATGTCCTGGATTGAATCGTGTCCCCCAAAGAATATGTGTAGCCATGTGGCTGGGCCATGATTCCCGGTATCTTGTGACCTCCATTTTGTGGTTTTCCTAAGCTGTGTGTTAAAGGATTAGGGTAGAGCTACAAATCCCTTCATAGGATTATCTCCCTGCTCCACTGTAAAGGGAGTTTCCCTGGAGTATGGCTTGCCCCACCCTTAATCCTTTCATCCTAGGGGAGATAAAAGGACAGAGAAGCAGGCAGAGAATTGGGAACCCCACACCATCAAGAAATCTACACTGGGAGAAGAGCATGTCCTTCAGACCTGATGTTCCTGCTCCAAGACGCTCCCTGGACAAAGACTGATGCAATACCAGACTTTCCTCCTGTGCCGACAAGCGGAAAGCTTTCTCCTGGAGTGGACACCCTGAAAATGGACTTGTAGCCTACCGGACTGTATAAGAATAAAGTTTCCTGTATTAAAGGTATCCACTTTGTGGTATTTCTGTTAGAGCAGCCCTAGCTGACTAAAACAGTAGCACTTAGAACAATTAAGTTCACGGACTTAATTTTCAAAACTTGTAGTACCTGACAAATAGTAGGTGGGTGTTCAGTAAAAATTGATTAACCAATCAGGGGTCTGGCTTCATCTGAATCTGTAACTGTCAGATACCAGCATCCAATTTGGCTTGGCTTGGAATGTGAACTGGGTGTAAATGTGTGTTCATATGTATATATGTGTACACAGACAAATTGCATTCTAAATCCCAAGTAATCATGAAACTGCTATAAATAAGGACTCTATTATCTGATCCGGTTGGGTTGCCTACACAAAGACATTTTACAAAGTGTTGGCAATTGAAGCCCATTATTATTATTTATAGAAGGAAAATAATAAAGAACCGTAACAGATTACTAGAAAATAAGCAATAAACAACAGGAATAGACTTAAGGTGAACTGGTCCCCTCTACCACTACAAGTACCTCTGCTTAGTATAGTAGAAGAGGAACCTGCTTACCCTTCTTCCCACATTACCCATGCACATTTCTGTGTCACTGGGAGGGCACATTGTGGATCAGGTGTCACCAGGTGTTTCTCTCTTAGCAGGTATGTTGTCAGTTCAGGCCAGGTGCAGCATGACTGTGACTGTGTTTGTTCTGTCTCTCTCTTCTTGACATTTCTTGATTGACTGGCCCTCTGTGCTTACTGGTCCAGCTCTTAACCAGAAGCTTTCGGGCAACTTAAGTCTAGTGGCATTACTAGAGGAGTGTAGGGAATACAGCCTGTGCTGAGTGACATTATCAGAGAGAATGATAACAAAATTACTGTCTGTAAATTTCTTGTGCAGAGTTTCAGTAGAAATTTAATTTTTTATGAAGACATTCCTATGGTTAGCTATAACAACAAAAACATTTTTTGTAAACCCATCTTAGAGATATCAATATACCTACAAGGCTAAAACTCCATGCTAACTTACTTTTTGAACCTTCTAATGTGCTCTGGAAAAGTAAAGATATCACCTTGAAGACTAAAGTGTGCCTGACCCAAGCCATGGTGTTCTCAATTGCATCATATGCAGGTGAAAGCTGGACAATGAACAAAGGAGACAGAAAAAGAATTGATGCCTTTGAATTGTAGTGCTGGAGAAGACTGTTGAATGTACCATGGACTACTAAAAGAACACATCTGTTCTGGAAGAAGTACAACCAGAGTGCTCCTTGGAAGCAAAGATGGCAAGACTGCATCTTACATACTTTGGACAAGTTGCCAGGAAGGATCAGTCCCTGGAGAAGGACATTATGCTTGGTAGAGTGGAAGGTCAGTGAAAAAGAGGAAGACCCTCAACGAGATGGACTGACACAGTGGCCTCAGCAATGGGCTGAAGCATAAAAACAATTGAGGACATGGCTCAAGACCGGGCAGTGTTTCCTTCTGTTGTGCATGGAGTCACTATGAGTCAGAACTGACTCACTGGCACCTAATAACAAGAACAATGTGCTCTATCAAAGGTGTCACTATTACCCAATAATAATGATGCTTCAAATTCTGTGGTTTCGTCAGCACCCACTACAAGCATGCGCTGCTGTTTTTGTTGCTGCCAGTGTTGCTCAAGTTGCTGATTTTGTCAAATTTACTGGTATTTTAGCTACAACATTGTGGCAATTAGTATTTGTTAGCTTGTGTCAATAACTGTTTTGAGAATGAAGTAGTAAAGGAAAAGAGGGTAAAAAATATAAAAAAGTTTTCCACTCAGTTATTAATAATGTTGTAATTCAATACAGAAAAATTTTACAAAGCAATTTTGTGGTTAGTATTCATATAAAGCAACCCTGTAAGACAGAGTAAGACTGCCTCATGGAGTTTCCAAGGCATGCCTGATGAATTCAAACTGCCCACCTTTTGGCTAGCAGCTGTAGCACTTAAACATTCACCACCAAAGTTTCTAAGAAATATTACATTTAAGAAATTTACGGACAAATATTTTATGAGACCCCTCCTATAAGGACTTAAAAACAGACTCACGTACAAAAGAAAAGACTCTTTGACAGCTGCAAGGGATGGGAGGGAGGACGGGAGAGGGCTGGTTATAGATTAGATCGTTGATAGAAATTTGGTTGGATGAACTCAGCGACAGCACACTTAACCCAATATTGCAAGGACAGAGTAGTGGGGGCAGAGGTCCGGGAACCATGCTCTCAGGGGACATCGAGGCCAATTGGCATAACTAGACTATTGCTAAGAGAGTCTTCTCCACCCCATATTGGTGAGTGGCATCTGGGGTCTTATAAGCTAGCAAGCTGCCATTTGAGGTACACCAAATGGTCCCAGCTCAACAGGAACAGATGATCACCAAGGACAAAAATGACATAGGGGAAAGAGAACTCAGAAGACAGAAAGACCCATGTGAATGGGTGGCTACATCAACATGTGACCAGATGGTGCCTGGCCATCACCAGTCACAGCTGTGATGGGGCTCACAAAGTTGAGTCCCAGTAGCAACCCAAGATTAAAAAGTGGTGCACCCTGAGAACTCCACTAAACGACCACAACTGATGGTTTGAAGGCCTGGTGGTTCCCCTGGAAGCATGGCCTCTAAACCTGATGCTGCCCCTGTTCGTAAATCATTACTGAGGTCAACTCCTCAAACAGAAATGGACTGGACTCGGTGACACAGAGTGACCATATCGTGTGTGCACTTTATGGTTCTAAGCATCTACAGGATGTCATCCTCCTGGCCTCTTACTGGAGGAGAGTGAAGAAGGTGGAGAAGAGGTGACAAGAGATTACTAAGAGGCTATGACGTGTGTAGAAGAGAAAGGAGGAGTGTGCTGTCACCAGGCAAGGACAGCAGTAGGAGCTACACGTAGGCCGGCATGCAAATTTAAACTGGATTGTACACTTTCACTCAATCACAATAAATAAATTAAAAAAAGAAAATTACAACGATATTTATCATATATTATTCTATGATTGAAAATGATAATAAACTTACATGTACACCAATTATTGGTCATACAACTCTTTATAATAAAATAAAGAAACTGGTGCTTTCAAACATGAAATTGTGGGCACACTACGTTTCTTGATACATGCTTAAAAATATAACTTAAATCTTAAATGTAGTTTTTTTAGTCTTTTAAAAAATTTTCTTTAAAAATCAGTCTTGCAGGTATGTATCTAACTACAAGTTTTCAGAGTTTTAAAGTTTGAATTATGGCTTAAATAAATAGTGGCACATTAAAAAGTGGGCTGGTGAAAGGCATTCATTTTGATGAAGTCATTCACAAGTTTGCAGCTTTGAAGGCTAGGCAAGTTCTGATTTAGTTAAGATGTTAACTAAGTGCTGAAATGCTTGTGTATTTGTTCCTGTTTATTTTTCTGGTATGATTTCATTTATGAATATATTTCCACATACATTTGTCTACAACATCTACATTATTTGAGCTGTTATTGGTTATGCAAACCTAATCTATCAATATATCTCATGTAACAGTAAAGTTTAATGTTAAAATGAGCACAATTTCGATCCGGTTCTTAAATGTTTTTGCTGCAACTTCTATTGTTTCCTTTCTGAATTTTCACTTTAACCACATGAGACTATGTAGATGTAAATACATTTAAGCTGTGTATATGATATTGTAATCTAAAGGTGTAATTTTTATTTTAATAGTTGTTTATGTCACCACTATTGTCATTACATTCAATAATATATGAAAATTATGATTTATGAGTAACTGGCCCTTAGGGTCGCCATGAGTCAGATCCGACTTGATGGCACTTGGCTTGGCTGCCTTGGTACACAAAACATTACAAGGATTCAGTATGGTCTAGTACAGGAGGAGGTCCGTGGTAGGGGAGGTGACACCATGAGTTACTCCACTGGGTGACACCAACTAGCAATACCACTACTCTGGCAATATCATTACTTTTGGCTAGTGCCAGGGTTAGGCCAACATTGCAACAGCTTTAGAAGCAAAACTGTTCTACAGGCAACTCCTGTATGGTGTATGCCCAAGACTCAGGACAGGCCTCCTTGCATTACCTTCAGGATAGACCTTCTTTCAGTCCGTTCAGGACAAGCCTAATCTCAGCCCTCTGGACTGGCCTCTTCTCAGCCTTAGTGTTACAGCTTTCAGCATACCTGAAACATCTGTCATTGCCAAAAGCAGACCAGTTTACCTCCATGCTGCTGCTTGCTGTACTCGGGTGTCCATGTGCATGGGCCTGGACTGCAGCTACTTCCCCTTTGTGGGTGCCCAGCTATGTTGGCAGCCCAGATGTGCCCAGCTCTACTTGTTGGGCTGACTGTTCACTGCTACCATCTGCTCTGTGTGCAAACTTGTCTACCACTGCTATCCTCCTGTCCTGTGGTTCCCGCCATTAGCACTGCTGTCACCATTTCTCTACTGCTCAGCTCTTCTGTGGTTGCCACCATTTCTGTTGCTCTTCAATGTTATCAACTCCATGCAGCCCTTTCACTTGGATATAGGAGGTTCTCAGCTCAGGGACTCCAGGTCCAACAGATGTTCCTCTCTCTAGGCTCCTACTGATCAGGAGGTCCCCCCAAATCTCTGTGTTATTGGCTGCTTATATAGGGAAAATATTTGTCAGTTTCAAGGCTTGGCTTTTGTAAACCAACCAATCCAGTTAGACGGATCATAAACTGATGGATCCTATTGGCTGGATTGTAGTCTACTTATGCAGGTAGCAAACCAACCAATCCTTTGGCAGATTGCAGCCCAACCAATCATTTTGGGAGAGTTACAAACCCAGGGCCTGAAAGGACACATAAAAGAAACCTATTGCACCACACTGTGTTCCTGTCATGCTTCCAAACAGCCTTAACCTTATGGAAGTATGTTTGGTTTCTAATTTGAAGAATGCAGCATTTGATACAATGAATGTTCAGAGGCAGCAGTGAGAAGATTTGGATATTTTGTCCCTACTCTCCTTCTAACTTGCCCCATCTCAACTTAGCCGCTTATATATTTTTAACCTTGGCCTAGCAGCAATTTTTTTTTTGCATGTTCGTTTTTCTCTTTCAACTTCTTTTCTCTTGAAAATTTTTAATCCTACAGAAAAGTTGTAAAAGTAGTACATTGAATCCCCACATACCCTTTACCTAGATTCACAGATTGTTAACATTTTGCCAAATTTGTTTTTTCATTCTCTCTGTTAAAATGTGTTTTTGGATAGGGACGCAGTCAAGATGGCGGACTAAGCACATGTCTCCCTATATCCGTCTGGAAACCAAGACCTGAATTGATAATCAAACGGAGCCTTCTGATCACCTAATAAGCCCCAGGACACAGCACAGGGCTGTTAATTTGGACTTCATACCACTGAGCGAAAAACCTCCTCTCTTTTGCTGACTCCTGCTCCTGGCTAGCCCTGGCTCTCATGGACTGAAGGTAAATGCACCATTTTGACTTTTTTTCTCTGTTTTGGCCGGCAGGTCTTGTCTAGTGGCTAGACTCAGACGCACTGCTGGGGGGATAGGCAGGCGAAATTGTCATATTTTGAGAGCCAGGCTTAGGACTCTGTTCATCTAGCCACTTTGGGCCTGTCTTTTTATCACTGCCACAGTGGGGCTTGTACGGAATTGCACTGCCAGTGTGCGGGACACCATGTTGGATATGGAGATTTTAGCGCGACATAATTCTTAGTGTGGGAGCCAGCGCCTGCAAACAGGACAGTGCTTCTCTGACAGAAAAGCAATAATTTACACAGGGTCGCCTATGGTGGGGGGTCGGCAACAGAAGCAGAGGATTCACTAACTTTGGCACCTTTAGCCCCTCTATCTGCTGCCTGTGTGGAGGGCGCCATCTTGGATACAGTGGCCACAGCTGGACCTAATTCTTAGCTTAGGAGCCAGAGCCTGCCCACAGGAGAGTGCTTTTCTACCAGAAAAGCAGTACTTTACACAGTGTCACCTAAAGCTGGGCCCTGCCAGCAGAGGCGAACAGGGCAGTAGCATTGCTGTATTCTGAACTAATTTGTATCATCTGAGGTTGGGTGTAGAGGTGCTTACTTTGCCACTTGGGAAGAGGGACGTCTACACCTGAAAACCTGACTGACTTGAGACGTGGTCAGATACCTTTTACTTTACATTTTAAGACAGCCTAGAGAAATATCTGCAGTCCATCCTCACAGTATCTCTTCCAGCCTCTACTTACTCACATGGGACCCAAAAAGCAACGGACACTTGTGGTATACAAGAAGTCACCCATGGCTTCAGAAGGCTCCCAAACAAAACAACCAAGGAGTTTTCCAGATGAAGAAATTTTTATGAAAGCATCAGAAAGTGAATACAAAATGATTATATACAGAGCCCTTCTAGACCTTATACAAAATGCAGCAGAACAAAAGGAAAAATTAAACAAGCTGTTTGGTCTGATGGAATACCAGTACTGTGAAATCCAAAAGATCAAGAACAAAATCAAAGACATAGAAACTTCAATGCAAAGCCAAGAAAACAGAATGGAACAAATGGAAAAAAGAATTTCTGACTTGGAAGACAGAGCAACTGATGCCAGTGTCTATGAGCAGAAATCAGAAGAAAGAAACAAGAAAAATGAAGAAGCATGTGGGACTCTATTAAGAGGAACAACCTTCGATTAATTGGAGTCCCTGAACAGGATGAGACACCTGAGAACACAGAGGGTATCACTGCTGAGCTGCTGACAGAAAACTTCCCAGAAATCATGAAGGAAGAGAACATAGATATCTCAGATGCATATCGTACGCCACCCAATATAGATCTCAAAAGAAAGACTCCAAGACATATTATAATCAGGCTTAACAATATGAAACATAAGCAGCAACTCTTAAAGGCAGCAAGACTCAAAGCAAAGCTAACATTCAGAGGGAAACCCTGTAGGCTCTCTTCAAATTTCTCAGCAGAAACCATACTGGCATGGAGACAGTGGCATGACACATTCAAAGCCTTGAAGGAGAAGAACTTCTAACCAAGAATTATATATCCTGCAAAACTATCATTCAAATATGAAAATGAAATTAAGACATTCCCAGATAAACAGAAACTCAGAGACTTTGTGAAAACCAAACCAAAACTACAAGAAGTACTGAAAGAAGTTCTTGGTTTTGGATTAGAAGAACAAAACCACTAACTTTATATTTTAGAACGACACACTACTCAAAACTCTACTCAGTTAGGGAAGGCTCCAAAGTCAATCACAGCTTTAATACTGAAAGAAGCAATCCAGTGATCATCATGAAAACTTTGGTGCCATCATATTAAAAAGAGGGATGTACTACAGTCATTATAGTCCTTCCAAATGGAGAGGAAGATGACAAGACTGGTAGTAATTAAAATGGGGTTTATATGTAGTTTATTCAGGGGGATCATATGGGCAGCTGTAAAGCACAACAAAGATGTATCATACCAGTTCAAGAAATGTAACACAGGAGTCTCAACAACTACAAAACCAGCTCTGAAAAAGGTGAAAAATCAACTCACAAAAAAGGGTGTCTCAGAACAGACTAATAAGAACAACAGAGAAAACATCAACATAAACATAAACATATCACAATGGCAGCAGTGAACACATACCTATCAATAATTACATTGAATGTGAATGGACTGAATGCTCCAGTAAAGAGACACCGAGTGTCATCTTGGATCAAAAGACACGACCCATCCACATGTTGTCTGCAAGAAACTCACTTGAGACCTAAAGATAGGAATAAACTGAAAATTAAAGGATGGAAAAGTATATATATCAAGCTAACAATAAACAAAGAAGAGCAGGTGTGGCAATTCTAATCTCAGACAAAATCAGTTTTAATGTAAAATCGACCATCATGGACAAAGATGGACACTATTTATTGCTGAAAGGTTCAGTACACAGGCAAGGCTTAACTATTAAATATTTATGCACCTAATATCAGAGCACCTAAGTACATCGAAGAAACACTGATGACACTCAAAAAAGAGTTAGATGACTCCACAATAATAATGAGAGACTTCAACACTCCACTCTCAATACTGGACAGATCATCTAGAGAAAAGCTCAGTAAAGATACAGAAGACCTCATTGACACAATTAACCAACTAAACCTCATTGATATATACAGAACTTTCCACCCATCAGCAGACAACTACACCTTCTTCTCCAGTGCACATGGAACATTCTGCACAATTTACCATGTATTAGGACATAATGCAATTCTCAACAAAATCCATACCACTGAATTACTGCAAAGCATCTTCTCAGATCATAAAGCCATAAAAGTCAAAATCAATAGCTGAAAAAACATAGATAGAAAGTGGAACTCTTGGAAAATGAACAATATCTTGCTCAAAAAAACATGTTATAGAAAAAAATCAAGGATGAAATAAAGAAATTCATGGATTCCAATGAGAATGAAAACACTTCCTACCAGAACCTATGGGATACAGCCAAAGCAGTGCTCAGAGGTCTGTTTATCTCCATAAATGCAAACACCTGGAAGGAAGAAAGAAACCAAATCAAGGAACTAACCCTACAGCTTGAACTAGTAGAGAGAGAACAACAGAAGAACCCCTCAGGCACCAGAAGAAACCAGATCATAAAGAGCTAAATGAATTAGAGAATAGAAAAACAATTGAAAAAATTGAGAAGATCAAAAGCTGGTGTTTTGAAAAGATCATCAAAATTGACAAACCACTGGCTAAACTTACTACAGAAAAGCAGGAAAGGAAACAAAAAACCCAAAGTAGAAATGAGAGGGGAGTAGCCACAACAGATGCAACAGAAATAAAAAATATCATAACAGAATACTATGAAAGACTGTAGTCTAACAAATTTGAAAACCTAGAGGACATGGACAAATTCCTTGACTCATACCACCTACACAAATTATAACAACGTGAAGCAGAACAACTTAAGAAATCCGTCACAAAGGAAGAGATTGAAAATGTCATCAAAACACTACCAACCAAAGAAAGCCTAGGCCCAGATGGCTCCACTGCAGAATTCTACCAAGCTTTTAGAGAAGAGTTATCTCCAATACTACCAAGACTATTTCACAGTATAGAAAGGGATGGAGTACTCTCAAATTCATTCTATGAAGCCAGCATAACCCTGATACCAAAGCCAGAGAAAGAGCCAGCAAAGAAGGAGAACTATAGACCGATATCACTCATGAATCTAGATGCAAAAATCTTCAACAAATTCTTGCCAATACAGTACAACAACATATCCAAAAAATAATCCATCCTGACCAAGTTGGATTCATACCAGGGATGCAAGGCTGGTTCAGCATCAAAAAAAAAATTAATGTGATTAACCACATAAATAACACAAAAGACAAGAATCACCTAATTTTGTCCACTGATGCAGAAAAGGCATTTGATAAAGTCCAACACCCATTGATGCTAAAAACTCTTAGCAAAATAGGCATAGTCGGAAAATTCCTCAATGCAATAAGGGCCATTTATAGAAAGGCAATTGCCTACAGTCATCCTGAATGGAGAGAGATTGAAGGAGTTTCCCTTGAGAACAGGAACTAGACAAGGATGCCCACTCTCACCTCTCCTATTCAGCATCGTACTAGAAGTTCTAGCCAGAGCAATTAGACAAGACCAAGAAACAAAGGGCATCTGCATGGGCAAAGAAGAAGTCAAAATCTCCGTTTGCTGACGATATGATTGTATATGCAGAGAATCCCAAAGAATCTGTAAGTAAACTACTCAAACTGATAGAAGAGTTCAACAAAGTCTCAGGATACAAGATAAACATAAGTAAATCAGTAGGATTCCTTTATACCAACAATGAGGCTGTTAATCAAGAAATCATCAAATCAATACCATTTACTATAGCCCCTAAGAAGATAAAGTACCTAGGAATTAATCTAACCAGAGAAATAACAGACCTTTACAAAGAGAACTACAAGCCCTTACTATAAGGAACTAAGAGAGATTTAGATAAATGGAAAAACCTACCCTGCTCATGGAGAAGAAGACTTAACATTGTGAAAATGTCTGTTTTACTTATATAATGCAATCCCAATACAAGTTCCAGCATCATTTTTTAATGAGATGGAGAAAGAAATCACCAGATTTGTTTGGAAAGGGAAGAAGCCCCAGGTAAGTAAGATACTACTAAAGAAGAAGAACACACTGGGAGACCTCTCATTACCCGACCTTAGAACATACTACACTGCCACAGTGGTCAAAACAGCCTGGTACTGGTACAAGAACAGACATCGATCAAAGGAACAGAATTGAGACCCCAGAGATGATACCATCTGCCTATGAACAGTTGATATTTGACAAAGGCCCTGAGACATGAAACTGGGATAAAAACAGTATCTTCAACAAATGGTTCTGGCAAATTGGATATCCATCTGCACTAAACTGAAACAAGATTTCTATCTTACACCTTATACAAAAACCAACTCCAACTGGATAAAAGACCTAAATATCAAACCTAAAACAATAAAGCTCATCCAATCCAAGAAAAGGTAGGAACAATGGAAGTTCTAATACACAATGTGGACAGACTCCAAAATCTGTCAAAGAAACCACAATCAACAGAAGAGAAAATAGATCACTGGGAACTATTAAGAATCAAACACTTTTGTTCATCCAAAGACTTTATTAATAGAATTAAAAGGCCACTTACAGAATGAGAAAAAATATTTGGCAACTCTGTGTCAGACCGATGCGTGATCTCCATAATCTATAGAATACTACAAAATATCAATAAGAAGACGACAAATCATCCAATTAAGTGATGGACAAAGGAGATGGACAGACATTTCTCTAAAGAGGAGATCCAGGCAGCCAAAAACATATGCGGTCATGTTCACGATCTTTAGTTATTAAAGAAATTCAAATCAAGACTAGAAGATGCCATCTCACCTGAACAAGGTTGGCCATGATCCAAAAAACACAAAATGACAAATGCTGGCGAGGCTGTGGAGAAAGTGGAACTCTCCTACACTTTTGGTGGGGTTGCAAAATGGTCCAGCCTCTTTGGAAAGCAATCTGGAGCTTCCTTAAAAAATGGGTATAGATATACCATTCGACGCAGTAGTTCCGCTACTTGGAATATATCCTACAGAACCAAGGCCTTTCACACCAGTGGACACATGCACAAGAATGTTTATCGCAGCACAGTCCACGATAGCAAAAAGATGGAATCAACCCAGATGCCGAACAACAGAACAATGGATAGGTAAACTATGGTATATATACTCAATGGAGCACTACGCAATGATAAAGAATAATGATGATTCCAGGAAACATCTCCTAACCTGGTTTCAACTGGAAAACATTATGTTGAGTGAAAGTAGTCAGTGACAAAAGGACAAATATTGTATGAGACCTCCACGATAAGATCTCAAAAACAGACATGTGTATAGAAGAAAGGACTCTTTGACAGCTGCGCAGGAGGGGAGGGAGGGAGGGTGAGGGGGGAAGGCTTTAGCTTAGATAGTTGCTAGAAATCTGGTTGGGTAAAATCGGTGATAGCACACATTAGAAACAAGAATAATATTAAGTGGACTTCAGCATAACTTGAATCTTCCTTCCATCTTAACCCAATATTGCAAGGACAGAGTAGCTGGGGTAGGGAGCAGGGGACCATGCTCTTAGGTGAAATCGAGGCCCATTGGCACAACTAGCATTTTGCTAAGAGGGCTCTCTGCACCCCACATTGGTGAGTGGCATCTGAGTTCTTAAAACCTGCCAAGCTGCCATCCCAGGGCACAGCAAATGGCCCCAACTCAGCAGGAACGGATGCTCACCGAGGACCAGAATGACATGCGGTAAAGACAACCCAGAAGATAGAGAGACCCACATGAGTGGATGCCTACTTCTACTTGTAACCAGAAGAACCAAATGGTGCCCGGCCACCACCAGTGATAGCTGCAATGGAGCTCACTAAGTTGAGTCTCACTGGCAACAGAATAAAAAGGGATGCACCTGAGATCTCCACTAAAAGACCACAATTGATGGTCCAGTGGTTTCGGAGTTCCCCTGGGAGCATGGCTCCTGGCCTCGATGCTGCCATTGCCCATAAATCATAACAAAGGTCTACTCTTTGGACACGAATGGATTGTACTTGGCGATGCAGAGTGACCATATCGGTTGCATCCTGCTGACGTCTGGCTGGAGGAAGGAGAGTGGGTGGGGAGGAGGGGAAAGGAGACTGTTGGGAGGATGAGACATGTATGGAACAGGGAGGAATAGTGTGCTGTCACCGGGCAGGGAGAGCAGTGGAAGCTGCATATAGGTGGGCATGTAAATTTATACAGTAATGTACATTTTCACTCAGTCATATTAAATAAAAAAAATGTGTTTTGTGTAATTGTGCGTGAACATGTACTCACACACAGAATTCTATAAAAATCTCAGAGATTTAAATGTTTCAGATTTCTTGATGTTTCACCTGTAATATCTAACTATAATATATTTATCACACTCAGGGAAATTACTACACTCAGAAGGTTTAACAATACTGCAGTCTGCACTGTATTCCATATTCATATTTTTTCATTTGTCCCAATAGCAGCAGGGTTCTTTATACTGCTTTATTTTTTAAACCCAGGATCCAATTAAAGATTGCCACACATTGCATTTAGTTTTCATATCTCTTTTCTTTCTGTAAAGATAATCCTCTTTTTTCATCTGTTATGACATTAACATTTTCAGAGTCCAGGTTATCTCTTTTGCATACTGTTCCTGAATTTGATACATCTGATTACTTCCTTATGATTACAGTCTCTTTTTTAGGCAAGAATACTGCCTGTGTGGTACTGTACCCTCAGTGAATCACATTAGAGAGCACACAATGTAAATTCTTTTTTCAGTGCTGTTAAGTCTGATAATTTGTTTCAAGTGGTGTCCACTAGCTCTCTCCTTTATAAGAGTACCTTCTCCTCTTCCGAAACGCTGCTGGTGTAGTGGTTAAGAGCCACAGTTGCTAACCAAAAGGTTGCGAGGTCAAATCCACCAGGCGCTCCTTGGAAACTCTATAGGACAGTCCTATTCTGTTCTGTAGGGTCACAATGAGTTACAGTTGACTCAGCCGCAGTGGGTTCACTCTTTTAGGTTCTCCTCTTTATAATTAGTAAGTAATCCATTGGGTAGTGTTTTGTGATGTTAAGAATACATTCTTCTCTAACAACCTTTCACTCAATGATTTTACATTTATTGATGATTCTTGCCTGAATCATACAGTGTGACTGCAAAATGTTGGTTTTCTAACTCTAGCAATCCTATGTTCATTATTGGGTTTCTTTTTCTCATTCCACCTTAAGTTTTGTTTTAAATTATGAGTAATGTTGCTTATGAATTATTTTTTTTATTCAGTATGTTGTATTTAGAGCTAGCTTTTGTCATTTTCTACTTCCTTCATCACCTTCCAGATCTACTCATTTCTCCTAGGTTAGTACTCCCTATCCTTGTTAGTGGAAATCAGGGCTTCGAACCAGCTCATTCCGGTTTGAAGTCCTGGTGCAAGTCATTTAAGCTCACCCCTTACCTCCTTCATCCATTACTCAAGCCTTGAAACCTAGCTTCTTATTGAACAAGGAAGTGGTTTAAGACTATGGGTAACATTCTTATATTAAAATGTTTTTCCTCATTACATATATTATTACTGTTGTTAGCTGCCATCAAGTTGGCACCTAGTAGATAAGCATATTTAAATTAACATTCATAGAAACCATTGTTTGCTAATTTACTCATTCATCAAATGTTGTATGTTCACAATGTGCTATTATGAATGCTAAAAAAAAAAAAAAAACACCTAGTGCTGTCAAGTTGATTCCAACTCATAGCAACCTCTCATTGTTGCAAAATAGAACTGCCTCATAGGATTTTCTTGGCAGTAATCTTTACAGAAAAAGTTCCACAGACCTTGCTTCTGTGGAGTTGCTGGAGTAAGTTTGGACTTCCATCCTTTAGGTTAGCAGCTGATTGCAAACAGCTTGTGCCACTTTAGTGCAGTGGTAAACCTGTAGCTTATTTAACACAGGACAGAAATGAAAATCTTACTCTATATTTTGTATCCAGTTTTAGACATACAAAAGTAAGTATTCTGGAGGGTGTTTTGAAAATTCCCCCATGGAAGCTTGACTTTCTGGCACCTTCCAAGGAAAGATTTTTCCTTCCTACGAAAAAGACTTTATTATATTTGTGACCATTATTTTTAAGTAAGGTTTGCCAAATGTTATTACAACTTTCCATGGAAATAACTACATGTTTGTAGCCAGAGAGCATGAATAACAATTGCAAATCCTATTCCTATGCTCCAGGGTCCCAGTGTCAACCCAGATTTGCTCTATTCTGTTTAAAAGTTTTGTCTTGTTGTGTAAGACTTCATTTTGGACTTTGCATTCTTGCCTTTGTCCCAGAGAAATCAATGAAAGGTTAATATACCCCCTCTGTCTCACTGGATCCTAGAGAGGATGGCCCAGAAATTCCCCGAAAAAGGTCAGTTTTAGACCACACACGCTCTGTCCCCTGCCACTTCTGTTTGTCTACTCCCTGCATGAGTTAGCTGGGGCCCAAGAACTGTTCAGAGCAGAATATCCCAAACTTTCTCTGTTTACAGAGTTCACAGAGCCTTTAGTGTCTTAGTGATTTTTTTCATGTGCCTTTCATTGTGCCAAGATAAATGCCTAATATTTTTGTTTATTAAGTAGTTGAAGCCAAACAACTCAATAGGCATTTATATCCTAACAGTTTAGTAATCATTTGAAAAAATAATACATATAAATTGAAAGAAAAAAATAATACTTTTATTTCATTCTTATGAAAGCCACACTTACCAGTGAATGGGATTTATATACTTCCGAAGTTGTCAGTTTGAATCCACCAGGCACTACTTGGAAACTCTATGGGGCAGTTCTACTCTGTTCTATAGGGTCGCTATGAGTCAGAATTGACTTGCTGACAGTGGGTTTGGTTGTTTGGTTTTGATTTTGAACTCTGCAATTTCTTAAAGTTTGGAATCTGATTGGATACCAGCACACTCATTTCCCATTTCACATTGATTCTCTTATGGTATTCGCTTTTTCTTACAGTAACTACTCACACCCCACCTTGCAAAGATATGCCATCATTGAAAGGAGCTGTCTCAGTTTCCTGGTGCCACTGTAGCAAAAATACCACAAATGGGTGACTTAAAAGAACACAAGTTTATTTTCACATAATTGAGAGGCTAGACGTGTGAACTCAGGACATTGGCTTTCAGGGAAGATCCTTGTCTGTTTCTGTAGCCCTATTGTTCCTCACTTCCTTGGCGGTGGTCACGTGGCATCTACCCATCCCACACCCCTTTGTGCTTACTTGTCTCTGTGTCTTTGCTGCACCTTACAACTGAGAAGTGATTAGGTTTAGGGCACACCCTACAGCAATGTGACCTCATTAACAAAGAAAAGCCTCCTCCCAAATGGAAATGCATCCACAGATTTAAAATCAAAACCCAAACCTGTTGCTTTTGAGTTGATTTTGACTCAGCTACCCTATAAACAGTAGAACTGCCCCACAGAATTTCCAAGGAGCACCTGGTGGATTTGAACTGCTACTCTTTTGGTTTGCAGCCATAGCTCTTAACCACCGTGCCACCAAGATTTCTTTCCACAGACGTAGGACTTGGAATTCCAACACATGTGGGGGTAGGGGGGTGTACAATTAAATCTACAGCAGGAATATAGTATGATTTCTGTGTTAGGGCTTTTAGAGGAAGCCCATATAGAGGTCCCTGTGTCCCAAAGGTGATCAGCCCTTTTGATTTTATACATGAATAGCCTTTCTCCCCACAGTAGATTAGTTAGGGTACCTGAATGTTGATGGCACTAAGTAACAGCCACCAGATTGTACCTGGGGCAGTTCCCCTCTCCAGATATACCAGACTTTGTCTTCCTTTGGAGTATATACCTTCCAAGGGAATCCGCAGTCACTTCTTAATGTTTGTCTTCTGAAACTTTCCTCTCGGATATCTTACTCTATTATCACATCAACATTGTTCAAGATCCCCATAGTTCTGCTTTGATTCTAATGAATCAATTGAGGGAAATTAAGCCTAGGGGCTTCTTACATCTAGGCTCTAGTTAAGTTGAGGTAGAATATCCAACTACAAGAGTTACTGTGTGTTTTAGTCAGCTAGGGCTACTCTAACAGAAATACCACAGAGTGGACGGCTTTAACAAAGGAAGGTTTATTCTTACACAGTCCGGTAAGCTACAAATCCAAATTCAGGATGTCCACTCCAGGGGAAGGCTTTCCCTCTTGTCGGCTCTGGAGGAAAGTCCGGTATTGCATCAGTCTTTGTCCAGGGAGCATCTTGGCGCAGGAACCTCAGGTCTGAAGGACACGCTGTTCTCCTGGTGCTGCTTGCTTGATGCTACGAGGTTCCCGATTCTCTGCCTGCTTCTCTTTCCTTTTATCTCTCATAGGAAGAAAGGATTAAGGGTGGGGCAAGCCATACTCCAGGGAAACTCCCTTTACAGTGGAGCAGGGAGGTGATCTTATAAAGAGATTTACAGCCCCACCCTAATGCTTTAACATACAGCATAGGAAATACCACAAAATGGAGGACAGTCACAAGATACTGGGAATCATGGCCCAGCCACATGGCTACACACATTTTGGGGGGGACACAATTCAATCCATGACACAGTATGTGGATTGTCATCTGCCAAAATAAATATTTTAAACATCATTATTTTAACTCATTAAAAAATGGAGATAGCCTAATGGCCCTTGGGTTGTAACCAGTTGCTGCTGGTGTGTCAGAGTAGAACTATGCTCCATAGGGTTTTTTAGTGGCTAATTTTTAGGTAGTAGATTGCCAGGCCTTTCTTCTGCAGTGCCTCCAACCTTTTAGTTAACAGCTGACTGCATTAACTGTTTTGCACCATCCAGGGATTCCCCTTGGGTTGTAGCAAATTCTTAATTATCAGCCTAAGAAAAGCAAAAAATCAAGCAACAATAATTGCTCCTATAAGTTACATAAAGCTTATTCTTACTGAAAGAACAAGAGTAACCATGGTTCTGTTGGTAGAGTATGACTAAAGAGGTGGCTTTTCTTATGTGTAGTGGACACTGTGATACACTGCCTAGGTAATGAAGGATCTGTTGCCCCAGCTGCCACTACTAGATGTGTATATTTTGTATACATTTACAAGGGTCACACTCATCCTGGGCTAGCCCACATCCACTGACTAACAGATGCAGAGGTATGAAGGCCTCGCAATCTTAGTTCACAGGGACACAATTCTGAAGGACCATTTTAACTTTGGAGCTCTCCACGGGCTTGGCCAAACTTGACTTCTCTCTGACCTTCTCTACTCCCTTCTAAAGGTGTAAATCCCTAGGGCACTTTTTTATTTTTTAATTATTTTTAAGTGAGAATGTACAATCCTGTATAAATTTGTATACCCGCCAATGAGCGGCTCCCACTGCTCTCCCTACCCAGTGACAACACACTCCTCTTCTCTGTTCTGTACGTGTCCTATCCTCCTAACAATCTCCTATCCCCTCGTCTCCACCCTCTCCCCCACGTCTAGTAAGAGGTCAGCTGGATGACATCCTATAGATGCATAGAACTATAAAGTGCACACATGATATGGTTGCTCTGTGTCACCAAGTCCTATCCATTTCTGCCTGAAGAGTTGACCTCCATTATGATTTATGGACAGGAGCAGCATCAGGGCCATGAGCCATGTTCCCAGGGGAACCCCGAGGCTCCTGGATCAATTGTGGTCTTTTAGTAGAGATCTCAGGGTGCACCCCTTTTTATTTTCGTGTTGCCTGTGAGACTCAACTTTATGATCCCCATCACGGTTATCACTCGTGGTGGCTGGGCACCATCCAGTTTTTCCGGTCACATGTCAATGTAGTCACCCTCTCACGTTGCCCCGACCTGCGGAGCAAATCAACGGAGGGATGAGGGGGAGCCTGTGAAAATGAAAGTAGGGCAAGAGATGCGAAGAAATGGAGGCAAGACAAAATTCTGATCAAGCCTCGAGGTTTTATTGTAGCAGAGTAATATATATAGAAGTTGGGGAGGGGAAGGGCTTAGGATCGGAAGATAGCTGGTATGAGACAGTTGGCGTTTTATGATTGGGCAGACGGTATGCCTGTACAGTTGACGTTAGGCAGTGACGCGGGGGGTGTTGACGCTGGGCAGTGACGCCGGGTAATCTTCGCGCACGCGCGTTTTCAGGGGCTTTCCAGACTTCCTGTTTTTTTGGGGCCTGGAGTTTTTTCATGGCCCCCGACATCTCCTCCCTTTTTGTTTTGTTTTGGGAGGTGGGCTTTAACCGGGAGAGGGAGTAGTGACCTGGCTCCTCCTGTTATAGTATTTGGCTCTTGGTATCTTTTGGGGAGGAGAGGCAGAGCCGTTTTAATGTTTTTAGGATAGATACCAACCTCTATGCAAGCCAGGTATGCTCCAGGGAAACATAGAGGAGTTAATGATAACTTTCCCTTGCAATGCTTTGCTTCGCACTCCTCCCGATACCCATACCTCTCTTCCCAAGTTGGCAAGGAGGTAAGCATGCCTCTACTTTTCATGCTGTCCCCTTGGGGAAGAAGTCGGAGTACCCATTTTTAGTGGCGTATTCATCGTCAACTGCCAGGCAGTGGTAATGGACTTGGATAGGTTTAGCCAATTCTGAATCTATTTGTTGTTTGGTAAAGCTTGTAAGCCTTTTGAAAGCCCAAGGGCCAAAAGACAGAATTAACATTAAACCGAGAAGGGGGCTGAGGATGGGGAGGAGATAGGGAAGGAATCCATTCAGTCCAGTCCAAAATGGATTTTCTTGTAGTTTTCTTCGTCTGTTTTGTAGATCTTCCTGTAAATCTTTTATCTTGTTTTGGACAATCCCGGATTTATTGGCATAGAAGCAGCAGTGTTCCTGTAAAACTAAACAGATACCGCCTTTTTCTGCAGTAAGAAGGTCTAAGCCCCTTTGATTTTGTAAGGCTACCTCAGCTAAGGAGTCAGTTTGATCTTGTAAATCATTGATAGTACCGGAGAGGGTTTGGACATCGTCTGTTAATTGATGGGATAACTTACTGTATTTGTCTATGGCGATGCCCAGGCCGGCAGAGCCGGTGGCTGTAGCCCTGGCAACTCCCAGGCCCACAAGAAGGGGTATGAATTTGAGGGCTCGTTTTGATCGTCCGGCTATGTAATCAAAACTGGGGACAGGGACAGGGGTGTCCCCTGATATGATAGAAACATCTGGGAGGAGGTTAGCCTGAACACAGAGTCCTGTCCAGTTTCTGGGTAAGGCTGTATAGGCTAAGTTATTTCCACATATAAAAACCTGTCCAGGGGCTGTACAGAGGGGCTCTGTATGGTTTGTGGTATTGGTACAATTATTAAATGTTATAAATCCGACATCTAGATCAAAGCTATTATTTTGGAATGACCCTTGGTAGCAATGGGAAGAATTAAAGCCAACAGGCTGTGTTCGAAAAGGTGGGCTGAGGCTACAGTTACTGGATGAAAGTGTAGAGGAATTGTTGAAAAAGAGACACAGCATTGGAAGATGGTTTGATATAAGGAACTGTCTCTAACACTGGGACTGAGAGAGCTATGTAAGCACTGTCGGTGTAAAGATTGAAGGGGACATCGTGTAGTATTGTGAAGACCTGTAAGATAGCGAAAAGTTCCACAAGCTGGGCTGACTTAAAGGGAGATTGGGCACTGTAAGGCTGTGAATTTATGACCCATGCCGCAATGCCAGAGGAGGATCCATCTGAGAAGACCAGAGAGGCTTCTTTCAAAGGACTTAAAGAGGTTATTTTGGGGAAGGTAAAAGGATGTAGCCGCACGAACTGAAGGAGTTTATGGGACGGATAGTGGTTATCAACCGTACCTAGAAATGTGAATAGGGTTATTATCCAATCATCATCATTTTGGGAAAGCCAGTCTATTTGTTCCTTGGTGTAAGGAAGGATAAGTTGGTCAGGGTCCCTGCCGAAATGTTGGCGGCTCTTTTCTCGGCCCAGTCTTATAAGTTTGGCCACTAGGGAGGGATAGGTGAGGAGAACTTTAGTTGGGGTGGAGGATAGATGTATCCACAAGAGGAGGCCATTCTGCCACAAACCCCCGTGGGTTTGTTGTGTGGCACAGACAATAAGGGCAAAGGGCTGCTCATAAGTTATGAAGGTAACCTGTTGTTGTTGTATGGCCTTTTCAACAATGTGAAGGGCCCTTTTTGCCTCAGGGTTAAGGTGACGGGGAGAGAGGGGGCTGGCATCTCCATGAAGAGTATCAAACAATGGTTTTAATTCCCCTGTTGTAAGTTTGAGGTACGGTCGGAGCCAATTAATATCTCCCAGGAACTTTTGAAAATCATTAAGTGTGTGTAGATGAGAGGTTTTTAGGTTAAGTTTTTGAGTGGTGATTTGATTATTATTTAATTCAAAACCAAGGTAATAATAAGGGTCGGTAAGCTGTATTTTGTTTGGGGCGATTTGAAGTCCAAGAGAAGTTAGTTGGCAGGTTAGGTCCTGGCTGCACTTAAGTACCTCTAAGCTGGAGGCCCCCACCAGTAAAATATCATCCATGTAATGAATGATATAAATGGAAGACCACCGATGCCTAAGAGGGTCTACAGCCTGAGCAACAAATTTTTGACACAGAGTGGGACTATTGGCCATGCCCTGAGGGAGAACTTTCCACTGATAGCGCTGCATTGGTCCTTTAAAATTAATAACTGGGAGGCTAAACGCAAAGCGCTCTCTATCAAGTGGGTGAAGAGGGATGGTAAAGAAGCAATCTTTGAGATCAATAATGATTTTAAAATAGTTAGCTGGAATGGCAACGGGGGAGGGGAGTCCAGGTTGGAGAGCCCCCATTGTGAACATGGTTTTATTAATTTTTCTGAGGTCCTGAAGGAGTTGCCATGACCCATTTTTTTTTTTTTATCACAAATATAGGAGTATTCCAGGGAGAGGTGGTTGGTTCTAAATGTCCAGCAGCCAGCTGTTCCTGCACTAACGCTGTGGCAGCTGCGTGTTTTTGTTCAGTCAAGGGCCATTGATCTACCCACACTGGAGACTCAGATTTCCACTTAATCTTATCAGCGTGGGGTGCAGGGAAGTCAATGACCGCTAAGGAAAATTTTCACTTCCCAAGCCTGAACGATTATTTTTAGGCGTTACAGGAAGAGGCTGCTTTATATCTTGATTATTTTTTCCCAGTCCTTGTCCCGGTAGGAAGCCTAGGTTAAGCATCTGTTGGGTAATTATCTCATTTGGGCTACACATGATGACCCCCAGCTGGGATAAGACATCACGACCCCATAGATTAACAGGTAAACCCGGAACAATGTAAGGTTGAATCTGTCCTGAGTTACCCTCAGAGTCCTTCCAAGTAAGAATTTTTGAGCTTTGTTTAGGGTTGACAGACTGGCCAATGCCTTCAAGATGAGTTATTGAGGCCTCACAGGGCCAGTTGGAAGGCCAATATTTAGCTGAAATTACTGTGGCATCTGCCCCTGTATCCACTATCCCTTCAAAGGCCTTACCATCTAATTGGAGGGTGAGTCTTGGCCTATCAGGGGTTACTGGTTGCACCCAATAGGTGTCGGAAGACCCAAAGGCAGAATTCAACCTAATGGACTGTATGTGTTTGGTGGGTGTGGAATCTAAGGGAAGTAATATAAGTTGTGCTATTCTCTTTCCTTTTGGAACAGACAGGGGCCCCAACGGAGCCGAGGCCAAAAGAGTAATTTGTCCTGTGCAGTCATTATCAATGACCCCAGGGATGACATGAAGGCCGGCCAATGAGGAACTGCCACGCCCTAAGATCAAACCAAACATTCCCGGGGGCAGTGGCCCATAAACCCCTGTAGGAATGAGTTGAACACCCTGATCGGGCACTAATATTGTATTGGTGGAGGAACAGAGGTCCAATCCTGCGCTTTCAGGGGTGGCACAGCAGAGGGAGCTGATACTTGTCTTTGTGTCTGTTTCTGGGGGACGAACCTGACTGCCCCTAGGTTCTGTCCCAAGGGGGGGGCCAGGGGCTGGCCCCGCTGGGAGTTTCCCTGTTTTGGGAGGAGAGGCTGACCGTTGATGTCAGTTTTAGAAAAACAATCTGAGGCCCAATGTTTGCCCTTCTTACATCGGGGGCACACTGAAGTAGGAGGTCCACGATTCTGTTTACCTGTGGGACACTCACGTATATAATGTCCGGGCCGTTTGCAATTGAAGCAAGTTTTTTGTTGTTTATCATGGTCAAGACCTTTGAGAGCGGCCCCTATAGCTATACCAATGGCATGAGAAGCTCCTATTCCTGAACAAAGTTTAACATGATCAGAAAGGCTACCACTGCGGTGGGGTCTTAGAGCCTCTTGACAAGAAGGGTTAGCATTTTCAAAGGCAAGATGTTTAATGAAGGCACTATCGGTTTCTCCTTCCCCCACCAAATGCTCAGCGGCGTCAGTTAGGCAGCTGACAAAGTTACTGTAGGACTCATCAGGGCCTTGACGGATTTTAGCTAAGGAGGTGGTGGCTGAACCCTTTGGGACTTGAGCCCTGGGGGGTTTTCTTTGAAACCTGGCTGAGCGTTGTGGAAGCAAGCTCCGCCTCAAGGGCTCGGATTTCTTTGATAAGCTTTAGGTGTTCGCGTTTCTGAGTCAGCAGTTCTCTTAAGGAGGAAACTTCTTGAGTGAGGGAGATTTTAGCCTGCCGAATGGGTTCTGAAACCATGATTGTGCTGTGCTCTGGGTTAAGGGGTGAGGTGAGGGGAGCTGAGGAACCCTGGAGATATGGAGGAGGTTGTAGAGTTTCATTAGGGGGACCACGGAAGGCAAGGGCGGTGAAAGCCCAATGGTCGCCGCTGCCCTGATATTGTGCAGCCTGACTTTCTAATATTTCCCGGTCTTCGGGGGACAACTGGCCTGCATTGGAATTGTCCCTAAAGGGTTTTAAAGATGGGTAAATCAGGCTAGGTGGGTCAGGATTTGTTTGGGGGATTTCTTTTATATCAGCTATCTGAGGCTCCTCTGGAACATTTATAGAAACCGATGGGCAAGCGGATGGGGGGCGAGAGCTATTTCGAAGGACCGTCTCCCCAATGTGAGCAAGTTTTTGAACATCTGGGTCTTTAAGGGAGCTTTGTAACACATCATTAATCAAATTCCAATATGAAAAGGCAGTTACAGGGAACTTCTCAGGTCCAAAAGTTCTATAATAATTATTTAAGCAATCCCCAACCCTCTTCTAACACTTAAGAGTCTATTGTTTCCTGTTGGGGAAACTAAGGGCAGACATCAGACAAGAAATTAAAGAAATGTACTAAATCTTTTTTTTTTCAACCGTAATTCTTTACAACTTGAAGGAATCCCTGATTCCTATCTCTTTGTTAGCCTCAGTTCTTCGCACCTTGAAGGAATCCCTGATTCCTGTGAGAAAGAGTTCATGTGCACTCAATTCTTGCCCCATGCTTTTTACCCACTTACCTCTAACAGATCAGTCTCGCAGGGCGGCTAGTCTGGCGGTGATCAGGAACGAGTCTTCTCACGGGTCAATACCACGCGGTAACTCAGGACGAGCCAAACTCACACCTCGTGGAGGCTCAAGGGGTGCCTGGCCAGGGCTTTTCAAGCGGGTCTTTTCAGCAGCTCCGTACCTCGGGCCCCCACGCTGGGCGCCAGTTTTGCCCCGACCCGCGGGGCGAATCAACGGAGGGACGAGGGGGAGCCTGTGAAAATGAAAGTGGGGCAAGAGACGCGAAGAAATGGAGGCAAGACAAAATTCTGATCAAGCCTCGAGGTTTTATTGTAGCAGAGTAATATATATAGAAGTTGGGGAGGGGAAGGGCTTAGGATCGGAAGATAGCTGGTATGAGACAGTTGGCGTTTTATGATTGGGCAGACAGTATGCCTGTACAGTTGACGTTAGGCAGTGACGCGGGGGGTGTTGACGCTGGGCAGTGACGCCGGGTAATCTTCGCGCATGTGCGTTTTCAGGGGCTTTCCAGACTTCCTGTTTTTTTGGAGCCTGAAGTTTTTTCATGGCCCCTGACATCACGTGAGTCTCTCTGTCTTCTGGGTTCTCTTTGCCCCATGTTGTTTTGGTCCTTGGAGATCATCTATTTCTGCTGAGCTGGAACCATTTGGGGTGTACCTCAGATGGCAGCTTGGCAGCTTTTAAGACCCCAGACGCCACTCACCAATTTGAGGTGCAGAAGACTCTCTTAGAAAAATGCTAGTTGTGCCAAATGCCCTCAGTTTCCCCAAGGGCACTTCTTAATATTCAAACGCCCTGATAAACTCCACCCTGGAATTTGCTTCTTAGGGAACCCAGCTGTCAACACAATGCTGTTTGTGCATGTGGGTAAAATAATGATTCTAGATATTTTGTAGTGTAATATTCACTGTGCCTAAAATTCTCCTGTGTGTAATATCATTGTCACTTCTCTCATTTTGTGGGTTGAAAGTTCAAATCACTAATTGCCTCTCAGAAAACTAATTTGGCAGATTAGATATAATGCCTCCAAAGTCCACAGTGAAGTTTCTGCTTGTCTGTCTAGCTAGCTAATAAAAAGGCAGGCATTATAAGACAGTAACATTCACCAAATATTCTATTTTCTGCCCTAGATTTCCTACCCCTTTGCAGATAGGTGCAAATCCTTGTGGCATAGTGGTTAAGTGCTACAGCAGCTAACCAAAAAGTCAGCAGTTAGAATTGACCAGGCCGCTCTTTAGAAACTCTATGGAAATGCTGTCCTATAGGGCCACTATGAGTGGGCATCGACTCAACAACAATGGGTATGATGTTTTTGGTTTTTGTGGATAGGCAGAGCCATGTGATTAGTTCTGACCAAAAGGCTGTGAGGCTAGGGATCACTTTCGAGGCAGTGAAAACCCTATGTGTAACACTTTTCGTCCTCTGCTGGGGTGACTGAGGAGGATATACGTTCTAGACAGTGTAGATACAAAATGTTGGCATGTCTGATAGCCCAGGTCCATAGATGACTGTAGTAGTCACCTAAAGATACAAAGCATGAGTGAGAAACAAACTTTTATTGTATTAGGCCACTGAGATTTAGATGTTGTTTGTTACCTCAATCCTGGTAATCCACCTATTCTGACACATATACTTTAAAAAATATGTTTACTATAAATAACATTTTAAGCTAAATTATCTTACCAAAACCCAAATCCATTGCCACTGAGTCAACTCCAACTCATGGCAACCCCATAGGCAGAGTAGAACTGCCCAATAGAGTTTCCAAGGAGCACCTGACAGATTTAAACTGCTGAGCTTTCGGTTAGCAGGTGTAGTACTTAACCACTATGCAACCAGGGTTTCCAAAATATCTTAGCAGATGAATATTAAACACCTACATATGTACTAAAATAATAAATATATATTAATTATGAATAAATAATGTATAACAGTATTTTGAGCAGGCTCCAACTCATGTTGACCTCGTATACAACAGAACAAAACACTACTACTGTGCCATATTCACAATTGTTGGTATGCTTGAGTCCATTGTTGGGGTGACTATTTTGAGTGCCTTCCAACCTAGTGGCCTTATCTTCCAAGGCTGTGTAAGACTATTGTGTTCCATGGAGTTTTCATTGGCTAATTTTTGGAAGTACTTTGCCAGGCCTTTCTTCTTAGTCTGAGTCTGGAAGCTCCATTGAAAACTGTCTACCATGGGTAATCTTGTTATTTGAAATACTAGTGACATAGTGTCATGGATTGAATTGTGTCCCCCCGCCCCCCAAAATCTGTGTAGCAATTTAGCTGGGTCATGATTCCTGGTACTGTGTGATATCCTTCATGTTGCAAATCTGCCTCTATGATGTTAATGAGGGTGGATGGGCAGCAGTTGTGTTGGTAGAGCAAGATTCAATGTGTAAGTTTGTTTTGTGCCTTGAGGCAGTCTCTTGAGCTATAAAGGGAAAAATCTGACAGAGAGATTTGGGAACCACATACCATCCAGAAAGCAGAACTGATAGTAGAGCTTGTCCTTCTGACCCTGAATTCAGACTTGTAGCTTACCAGACTGTGTAAGAAAAAACTTTTCTTTATACCATCTACTTGTAGTATTTCTCTTAGAGCAGCACTAGCTGACTAGTTTGGCACCAAGAGTGGGGTGCTGCTCTAACAAATATCTAAAATGTGGCAGCAGTTTTGAAACTGAGTGGATGGAAGAGTCAGAAAGAACTGAGAACTCTTAACACCACTGAAGGCATGGATGGTAAGAAACAAGCAACAGAGGACCTGTGGCAGCAGCAACTGTGGTAGAACTGGACCACTGTGAGACAGCGCTGGAGCCAACTCACAGAGCAAGAGAGCTAAGTGTGCACAGAGGTTTCCTGGCAGAGTGGGTTGCCTCCAGGCACTTAAATCAGCAGACCTAGGCTTGCTGACCCACAGAGCAAGAGAGCTGAGTGTCTGCATGCAGGAGATTTCCTGGCAGAGATTTCCTGGAGCCAGAGCTTTGAAATGCTTGCCCCAGCAGGGCAGATGAGGGCCTGTGGCCCGGGCTATGAGGCCATAGAGAGCAGAAGCTGAAGAGGCAAAGAGCATGCGAAGCTGAGCTGCTTCGGTCTTAAAAGGTATGGCCATGACCTCAGGGGTTTGAAAGGGTGGAGCCATAGCTTTCTGTATTTGTAAGGGTGGAATTGCCACTCACTTCGGCTTAGGGTGCACCTAAAGCTGACGGGGCAGAGTTGTTGTCCCAGTGGGCTTGGAAGGCAGAACTGTAGTATAGGGCTGAGGGGTCTCCACTCAGAACCTGGACAGTATGGTCAATATCTACAGTCTGAAGGGCGGGGCCACTGTGTAGAATGTCTCAGAAAATAGATTATTTTCAAAGCTTTAAGGGCTACTGTGTTTTGCTAACTTACTTGCTGCCTGTTTTGCCTTTTTTCTCCCATTTGTAATGGAAATGCTTAACTTGTGCCTGCCTATTCTGCCATTGTATTTTTGAAACAGATAACTTGTATTCTAGATTTCAGAGCTGAAGATGAATTTCTGGATTTTGAACTCAGTCTTTAAGACTTTCAAAATGACGGGGTAAATATGTTTTACATGCTGCAAGGATGTGATTTTTTAGGGAACAAAAGGTGAAATGTCATAAGTTGATTTGTGTTCCCCTCAAAATATGTGTAGAACTTTGGCTAGGCCAGGATTCCTGATATGGTGTGATGTTCCTCCCTGTTGTAAATCCTGCCTCTATGATGTTAATGAGGGTGGATGGGCAGCAGTTGTGTTGGTGGGCAGGACTCTGTGTAAGATTGTTTTGTGCTTTGAGGCAGTCTCTTGAGACATAAAAGAAGGAAACTAGCAGAGATATTTGGGAACCTCATGCCACTGAGAAAGCAGAACTGGGAGTACACCGTGTCTTTCAGACCTGAGGTTCCTGCGCAAAGATGCTCCCTGACCCAAGATGATGAACACGAGGACCTTCCTCTGGAGCTGACAGAGGGAAAGCCTTCTCCTGGAGAGGACACCCTGAATGCAGACTGATATAGTCTACCAGACTGTGTAAGGATAAACTTTTCTTTATTAAAGTCATCTACTCATGGTATTTCTGTTAGAGCGACACTAGATAACTAAACTGCATAGCTTCCAGTACCATAGCAACATGCAAGTCACCACAGTATGACAAACTGATAGATGATCGGTGGAGACAACAATATAGAGTATATGCAAATTACAAAAATACTATATCAAATAGGTATATTTGATATTCATCATAACATGTATATGATATCCTAGCTATGATGGCTATTACCAATGTGATTCATATGCTTCCACACTTTTCTATATAAAGCAAGATGTTAGTTTAGATGCATTCAATGTTTAGCTTCCATATGACAACTTTGTCACCAATGTCAAGCTTTACTTTCATTAACTAACTCCAAGTCCCGGAAGTAGAGTTAAAAGTCTCTTCTAGCTACATGTCTTCAACACTTTGCTCATAGTAAAATATGCTTTGGGCTACTTATCTGTCCTAACTCTGCTTCAAATGTTTGTTTCTTCTTTGATGAGCAGTTACCACTAATGGCAGGAGAGCCGGGACCTTCCTTTCCATCTCCCTGCCTCTTGACAGCTGCTTCCTTTTAAGACAAGAGTTGAGGCCAGAAAATAAAGGAAATTCCAAGGCATTCTGTCCCAGAGTACAGCTCGAGCAGGAAGAATCATTTTTGCAAAGTACTCTTCTTAGTTTTCCTACCTCCTACCATCTGGTTAACCATTTCAGCTAGACTACTGTAGCAAATGCTATCAATGCCTCACACTTACCCCATTTTCCCACACTGGGGTCACTGCAGACGTGTTCCATGCACAGTGATGGCTTCTTGCATCTCTGTGCTTTCTGATTGAGAGAGCATGCTCAAAAATTTCTGGGAATTAATAGCCCCAGGAGAGTCATCAGGAGTTAGTAGATTGAATGTGTCATTGTCCTTGCTGCTTAGCTGGGCAATTCTGAGGTATGCTGTACTCAGTGTCTCAGAGGGCTTCCTAGTTATCTAGTGCTGCTATAATAGAAATACCATGAGTGGATAGCTTTGACAAAGAGAAATCACGATTTCGGAGGCTAGAAGTCCGAACTGTGGGTGCTAGCTCCAAGGGGAGGCTTTCTTTGTTGATTCTGGGGAAAGGTCCTTGCCATCAATGTTCACATGGTCTATGAGCTTCTCAGGGCAGGAACCCCAGATCTAAAGGACATGTTCTGTCCCCTGCGTTGCTTTCTCGGTGATATGAAGTCCCCCTGTCTCTCTGCTCACTTCTTTTATATCTCAAAAGAGATCAGCTGAAAATGTGAACTAATCTTGTACATATGTCCTGCCTCATTGACATAACAGCTGCTAATCCTGCCTTATTAACATCATAGAGATAGGGTTAACAACACAAAGAAAAATCACCTCAGATGACAAAATAATGGACAGTCACGCAGTACTGGGAATCATGGCCTAGCCAAGTTGACATGCATTTTGGGGGGATACAATTCAATCCATAAGAGATAGGGCCCAGTTGGACTGAACCCCAGTTGCCCAAAGTGATAACATGTTCATAGATACATCCTTTAATTGGTTTCTTCCCTGTCTCTTCTCTTCCTTGTTCTTTCACTGTGCTTCCTGAGACCACTCTCCAAATAAACTATTTGTACCCAGACCTTTGTTTCAGGGGAAACTTAATTTTCTACAACACTAATTTACATTCCTGTGGGCTAGAATTCATGACTTCTCCCTGGATCAAGGTTTCTTCTCTACCCCAAGGCATCAAGATCAGTCAGGAAGTTGGTCAAAAACATGGGAATTTGGGAATGATTTTATAAATATAAGTGAGAGTAAATTCAAGGCTACCCTGCTAATAGCGTCCATTTTCTGTCACTAAGTGTGGAGTTGTAGGCTGCTCTCTAGGAGAGTATTACCTTGTATCACCCTGTGTCGTCTATCTTCTGTGTGGAAGTAGAGACAGTCCCATCTTTTTTCCTTGAAGATGTAGCAGGAAAAAGATAAGTTCAGCTCACGGAGCAGAAAATACCTCAAACACCATCTTGTTTGTAGAGAAAGAGACTGTTTCTTAGCTGGCAGTGCGGTGGAGGGACTCAAGTCTGAAAAATAGCTGTGCACACCATTCTGTTATCAGACGTATCTATTTATACATTTTTCCAAGAAAGCAGTCAAAGGAATTTCTATATATTCTCTTAATTGGCAGTTACAGGTATACAGATTTTCATATTGCATTTCTATTGGTCCAGCATTCTTAAAGAGGCACTAGATAAGCAGCTAGCATTAAGTTACATGGGAAGAAGCTACCTCCTCCTTAGAAACTGGCCTTATTGAGGATTTCAGTGGCGGGGACGAGGGAGCATCCTGGGCTGGCGCCAGAGAGAGGCATCTGGACTTTAACCTTCTCCTTAGAAACTGAGGTTATCTCAGGATCTCTACTGGGGCGGATGGAAGCTGGTATCTGATGCCCCAACCCTAATTTAGGCATCAGGCAGAAAGCGGGCATTGATTCAAATAGGGTTTGGGAAGTCCCTCACAAAGTAAACTGGTGCCTTCTTATGTAAACAGTATAACAAAGGTTACTTCCTCAGGTGAATTCAACTCTCAAGGAAGAAAGTAGGTAGGCCTGGGTGTGGGTGTAGAGGTCACATTCAGCAGGCCAGACCCATCATTTTAGAGAGTCTGATGTCATGCATTCCAGCCGTTTCCAGCTGTTTACAATCACACATTCACAGGCTCATAAGCCCTGCACCCAGGCCTTCTGGATTTTAAGTGCTATCTTTTTGAAAGCTTTTTCTTCCTCTCTCAAAGGGTCTATCTTCAGTCATTTCACAAACATTCATTAAGTGGTTATTAAATGCCAGGCACAATGTTAGGCACTGAGTATCATATTAAGAATGTTAATATTTTTATGAGTAGTTGATAATTATGATAGTTAAATTTAGAAACTTTACCCATTGCTGTTGAGTCAGTTCTGACTCATAGCAACCCTATAGGACAGAGCAGAACTGCTCCAGAGGGTTTCCAAGGTTGTAAATCTTTATGGAAATAGACTACCACATCTTTCTCCTGTGGAAAAGCTATTGGGTTCCAACTGCAAACCTTTTGGTTAGCAGCCAAGCACTTAACCACTGTGCTACCAGCGCTACTTAGAAATTTTAGTGGGATTCATGTATTTCATTATATTCTTTAGCCAAGCCAGCCAAGTGCCGTCAAGTCAGATCCGACTCATAAGTAAACTGAAAAAGTAGTGTCTGCTGGTTGGGCAGACATTGTAAGTTGGCTCAGTAAACACTGCTCTCTTCTAGCTTGTTTTCTGGATCTGCAAAAACTGAACAGCTTTTTTAAAAAAGAAACTACACTTTTCCTTTCAGCTAGGCTAGAAGCACATGACCTAGTTTTCTCCAGTTAGGTACATCCATGAAGAACTTGAATCTGGAACAGAGTGATAGGAAGCAGTAGCCTTGGGCAGGGAAATGAGCTTTTCTGGCAAGCACATTAGCCGGGGTACTTGGTTCTCCTGAGGCAGCTAGAATGGAACTTCTAGGGCCTAATAGGCAGAATAATGGCCACCCAAAGATGTCTACGTACTCCTCCCCAGAACCTGTGAATATAGTGCTGCAGGAACTTGACAAGGGGGAAGGAGAATCAAGATTAACTGCTGATTCCTGTGAGAAAAGGTCAGACATACCTCCTCTCTCCCCATCTTTACTAATTCTGACACCAACTGTCCCTCCCATATGCTTTCTACTTCTCTGCTGAGTTCTATAATTCATTGTAATGGCCACAGAGAATGCACAGACCATACTCACAGTTACAGGCCTCATTAAGTAAGTAACAGGTTACAGTTCAGGTTCAGGAATGCTCATGATACAGTTCTTCTGTCAGGACAGCCTCTTCTCAGCTGTGTCTGCAGGTGCACTTCTCTTTGGATCCTTGGACTCTACCTTCCTGGGGCGGGTGTTACAGAGCTCTTTTAGCTCTGCCAATAAGTGCCTCAAGGCAACCCACTCAACCAGTAAGCCTCAGCCCAAAGGCACTGAACTCTAGCTCTGCGAGTCAACAAACCTAGCTCCACCAAGTACCTGGGGGCACCGTGCTCTTCCAACAAGCCTCCTGCTTGAAGGCACTCAGCTTTCTAGCTCAGTGGGCTGGACTGTTTCCTGCCAGTCTCCTGGTTCTGTGGCTGCTGTTTCCCTGACATTGCTTCTCACTGTGATCTTCAGTGTTACAGCAGTCTTTCCTGGTTCCAGGAAGGATCCTGTATCCAACAGACATGCTCACCTCTTGGCTCTTCTTTCTTGGTGGTGGTGAGATCCTCTACTTCTACCCCTGGGATGGCTCGTTTTAAGCCTAGTGAGATGGCACAATTTATCAATTCCATTGTTAGGGTTCCGTATACCATTTTTGAATAGTCCCACTCAATCATTTTGGGTAAGTCACAAAGACTATGAGTAGAAGGGCCATATTAGGCAATGTATTGTACTACAGGTAACTTACATGGCGAAAGAGACTTTGCAGATGTGATTAAGTTTAAGATATTGAGATGAGGACATTCTCCAGGATTACCCAGTAGGTCCAATGTAATCAATGGGAAGCAGAGAGGTAGATTCAGTGAAGGAGATGTGATGATGGAAGCAGAGAATAGTGTGATGCAATTGCTAGAAGGGGAATGAGCCAAGGAATGTGTGCAGCCTACACATATACAGAAGCTGAAAAAGACAAGGAAACAGCTTCTCCCCTAGAGCCTCCAGAAGAAATGTACCCTACCAAGGCCTTGCTATTGCCCTGCAAGACTGTTTGGGACTTCTGACCTCCAGAACTGTAAAATAATAAATGTGTGTTTGTCTTAAGCCATTAAGTTTATGGTAATTTGTTATACCAGCAAAAGGAAATACATGTGATCTGGTGCCACAAGTCAAAATAGACTTGACGGCAACTAATAACACCAGTCCCGAGTACCATTAGGTTCCGAGCAGCAGGTGCAGTGTTGGGGCTGTTTCAGCCAGAGTTTTCCCGTGGGGTGGTTGTATATTTTTACTGGTAATGTTGCTGCCTTATTTTCCGGCTCAGTCGCATCCAATCCTGTTGTCTACAAATAATAACTTGAGTGAGACAGTTGTAAACACCAGGTTAGAAAGAGGTTGCTAATGATATGCCCACAGGTCTGGGAAACAGCCATGTGGATGCACCTATCAGAAAAGGTACATGCAGGGTGTGTGGATTTTTGTGTCTCACAATAACACACCAGAGAACATCTGAGACAGCTGCACAGGAAGTTTCAGCCTGTGGGTATCAGCCAGAATCTCTGTTTGGCTACCCCAGTGCCCCTGAACAGAGTAATCATGGTGGCAGGGAGGGAGGCTCTACATGGGCCCAACAACATGGACTCTCTTTCCCCAGGACTGATCTAACTACTGCCACTACTGAATTCTCAGTCTTCCAGCAGCAAATGGACCATTGCTCAGGAGATCAGCCCATCAAACTTGATTTTTTCCCAGTCTTATTGATGAAAAATGCAATCTCCATACCGTTTTCATTTGAATTTCTCTTACTATGAGTGAGGTTGAGCATCTTTTCATATGTTTGAAGGCCATTTTCTTTTTTGAGAATTTTTTTGTTTACTGTGGTAAACTTATATGTAACATATCATTGTCATTTCAATATTCTTCACATACACAATTCAGTGACATTATGTTTATCATCTTATTCAGCCATCACCGTTCTCCATTTCTAAATTTTCTTATTACTCCCAGTAGAAGCTCAGTGTCCCCTAAGCGGTGAGTCTCCGTTTTCTTCTTCCTCCCACCCACCTCTGGTGACCACTAGTGAACTCTGATTGTTATACACTTGCCTGTCCTGGATGTCTTATGTAAGTGGAATCAATATTTGTTCCTTAACGTTTTCAAGGTTCATCTACATTGTGTCAGGTGTCAGGACTTCATTTCTCTTTATGGCTGAATAATGTTACTTTGTGTGTATGTACCATTCATTTTCATTTCTTTTTTGAGAAATTTTTTTTGGTGGTAAACATATATGTAACACATATATGTAAAACAACATTATTCACATAACACATATGTGTAACACAACATTCTTCACATAAAAATTATGAAAATATAAAGCCTTTATAATTAAGTCCATATGATATCAGCACATGAACAGACACACAAATGGAATGGAATATAAAAGCCAAAAATAGACTCACATGCACATGGAAATTTAGAATATGAAATTGGGTTGTTCATATTCTCAATTTTAAGGAGCCCTCCTATATTAAACATGTACCCTTTGATTATGATGTAAGTTGCAAATATTCTTCCCAATTTGCTATTTTTCACTTTACTTGTGATATTTTCTGTTACATAAATCTTTCTCATTTTGATTTGGTCAAATTTGTCTTTCTCCTTTTGCTTCTGGATTTTGAGTCATAGTTAGGAAAGTTTACCTCACCCCCAAGCTTTAAGGGAATTCACTCATAGTTTTTCCTATTATTTATATAGTTTAATTTTTCAAATTTAGAATTCTGATCACTCTGGAGTTTATCTTAGTATAAGGAATGAGTCACATTTTATGTTTTCCATATGGCTACCCAGTTGTCCCACAGCAACTTAATAAAAAGTGCTTCTTTCCCTCTGTGGTGCAAATGGTTTGTGCTCGACTACTAACTGAAACGTTGTCAGTTCGAACCCACCCAGAAAAACCATGGAAGAAAGGCCTGGCAATCTGTTTCTGCCAAGATTATAGCCAAGAAAGCCATACAGAGCAATTGTACTGTGTAACATATGGGATTACCGTGAGTCAGAGTTGACTTGATGGTAACAGATTTGGTTTGAAGTTTGGTTTGCTGGTTAGTGAAATAACTCTTTTTCATATTCTACATTTCCATGTGCATGTGAGTCTATTTGGGGCTTTTATATTCTGTTCTATTTGTGTGTGTATTCATGTGCTGATATCATACTGACTTAGTTATAAAGGTTTTTGCTGGCTTTAGAACTAGCTCTCCTCATTGCTTTTACTTTTAAGGAATGTCTATTCCTGCTTGTTTGTTATTCCAAATGAACTTTAAATTAATATTTCTCGCTCCGGGGAAAAAAGTCTGATAGAATTCTATTGGAGCTACAGTAACTTTATCTATTAATCTAGAAAGAATTCACTTCTTTATGCTGTTAAGTGATATGTCCTACCACTTATTCAAGTCTTTTAGGGGTGTTTTATAGTTTCTTTATAAAGGTTTTTAATTTCTTATTCTGTTTATACCCAGATACTTTATTTTGCTATTTTATATGGTGTTTTTTCCCATTATTTCTTCTCCTTGGTTATTGATTGTATGAAGGCTTTTCATTTCTGTATGCTAATTTAACATCTTGCTATTTAAATGAATTTTCTTATTGTTTGTGGTAGTTTTCACACTAGTTCCTTTGGGATTTTCAGATATAATCATAATTTTTATCTCTTCCTTTCCCATTATTTTGACTCTACTTGATTGTTGTTGTCTAAGCGCATTGGTTAATACCTCTAACACAGTGTTTTAAAAGTCATGGGGCCAATGAAGCTCCTTGTCTTGGTCCTGAAGTCAGCATAAAAATGTCTATTAGTTCCTTATTAAGGAAGATGCTAGCCTCAGGGTTATTTGAGAGCTGTATAGGGCATAGGGTTGGGGAGGGGGAAAAAAAGACTTTCCAGGTCGGAGGGAAAGGATCTTTAAAATTTAAAAAGTCATCTCAGAACAGTGATTCATTTTAATTTGTATTTTTCAAAAGCTTCAATTGCCTTTTTTTCCCAGTTGCCTTATAAAAACATGATTTAAAATTTGACTTGCTCTCCTCATTACATTTTGCAAAATACTTGGATATGAATAGCATATTTTATTGTGCTTATGAGGGAAAAACATGTTGAATCAAGTACCATGTTATCTATCTTTAAGACCCCCACTGGTTTATACACCTTTCTTTTTGTCTAGTTGCTGTTTTGTATTTTAATTTGATCCAGCCTTTTATTTTTTGCATCTATTATGAAAATGCTTTATTTAACTAAATATTTTTGGTGTTTCATATTGAATACTTGATTAATGTTTATTACTGTAATTCATTGTTTTGAAAAATGTACCACATCCCACATAAATTATTAGGCTCCATTCTCCATGAAATCTGCTCTTTCACAAAGTTATTAAATGAATACGTTCCGACTTGATGGCACTTGGCTTGGCTACCTAGGAACTGAATAAATAGAAAGAAAAGGAAAGGGCATCCAAAGGTAGTGAAGTGAGGGAGACAGAGGGGAGGTTTATGTGAAACACCTCTTCCTTGCAAGCCGGAAGTGTGTAAATAGCCTCAGTCTTCACCTTCCCCTACCCACTCCTGCAAGGTTACTAATCTCACAGTAACTCGCATTATTCCTTCTCTCATAGAACAAACATCTATGTGACATATAGATTTCTCAGGTTACGTTATGCAAGAAAAATCTGAGTCAAGAATATGAGTGCCAACAGTTTAGTGGTTAAGAGTTCAGCTACTGACCAAAAGGTTAGCAGTTCAAATCCACCAGCTGCTCCTTGGACACCCTGTGGGGCAGTTCTGCTCTGTCCTATAGGGTTGCTACTAGTTGGAATTAACCTGAAGGCAATGGGTTTAGTTTATTTGAGAAGTTATCCTAGAAAATGCCAGTGGAGGACTCGCAACATGAGACAGGAAGGGGCAGGAAGCCAATAACAGATGCTATCATCAAGAACTATCAAGTGTGGGACCGGAAGAACCAGATGGTGCCCAGCCACCACCAGTGATAGCCACGATGGAGCTCACTAAGTTGAGTCTCACTGGCAACACAAGAATAAAAAGAGGTGCATCCTGAGATCTCTACTAAAAGACCACAATTGATGGTCCAACAGTTACAGGGTTCCCCTGGGAGCATGGCCCCTGGCCCTGATGCTGCCCTTGCCCATAAATCATAACGAAGGTCTACTCTTTGGACACGAATGGATTGGACTTGGAGATGCAGAGTGACCACATATTGGATGCACGTTATGGTTCTATGCATCTGTAGGATATCATCCTGCTGACCTCTGGCTGGAGGAAGGAGAGTGGGTGGAGAGGAGGGGAAAGGAGACTGTTGGGAGGATGAGACATGTATGGAGCAGAGAGGAATAGTGTGCTGTCACCGGGCAGGGAGAGCAGTGGAAGCTGCATATAGGTGGGCATGTAAATTTATATGGGAATGTACATTTTCACTCAGTCATATTAAACAAATAAATAAAAAGAACTATGAAGTGTCATTTGTTCATTTACTAAAAAATAATGAATACTTATAGGAAGATTCCACAAAAACATATAAATAGAAAGAGACAGAGATTACATGCATATGTAACAGTATATGCTATAAATGTCAGTAATTGTAAAGGGTCTGAGGTTTGACCCTATATGTAAGCTAACGAGTTAACCTACCATAGATTAATAGATGCTGCCAGAAGATGTGAGAATTCTGGATTAGAAACAAAGAAACGTGTTACTGATTTTACAGCAGGCAGCCCCCTCAAGTTTCATAGGGTGATTTGGAATGGCCCAGACGGATCCTGCACACACAGCTGAGTTGTTGTTGTTGGGTGTTGTCAAGTCAATTCCAACTCATAGTGACCCTGTTTGACAGGGTAGAACTGCCCCATAGAATTTCCTATGCTGTAATCTTTACAGGAGCAGAAAACCAGGTCCTTTCTGCCATAGAACTGCTAACCTTTCAGTTAGCAGCCAAGCATGGAAGTATCTGTGCCACCAGGACTTCTACTCTGAGCTTAGAAGTCCTAATTTTTTTAAAGAGGCTGCAATCAGGCTTGCCCAACCTTTGTCCCAGAGGGAGACATTCTCTTTATTATGCTGAACAAGAAATGTATCTGCCCTCTGTCCTGAAGAGAAATATTATCTTTTAAGACTTTTTCTTGCACAGACATCCTTGAAAAAATGGTCTAGAACAAAAGCTGTAATGCCTTTGTTCAGAAAACTTGCAGAAATGTAAGAGATCCATGGAGAATCTCCTAACAGGTATTAAGCAAATTAATAGCATGAACAATTGGGGTTCAGGCCCTCTGAGGCTCTGTGGAAGACAGTGAAGAGTTATCTCACATGAGGAGTGAGGGAGCTTGGCTATTTATCAAATTCCCATCCCACATTGGCTGGGGGCTACTCTTGGGGGGATTAACACCATGGTACTTCATGATCTGTCAAAAATATATAATAGGAAACCAGTACATATTTCAAGCTAAGAGGGATCTACTTCAGCTTCCTCTCTTCACATCTAGAGGTTGGTGCCAAAAAAAAAAAAAATAAAAAACCATTGCTGTGGAATCAGTTCTCACACATAACATCCATATAGAATGGAGTAGAACTGCCCCATAGGGTTTCTTCCAAGGAGTACCAGGTGGATTTGAACTGCCAACCTTTTGGTTAATAGCTGTGGCTCTGAACCATTAAACCACCAGGGTTTCCCTGGAGAAGTTAAATAACTTGTGGAGGGCAACCCAACAAGTTTATGGCCCAATCCTTTGCCCCTTCTGCTACATCTAATGCTAGAGCCAGTCCTGACAAAAATGGGAAGCTGGCTTTGATTGCTAACCTCCGCTTCTCCAAACTTTCCCCAACGTGCCTCTGTCTCCATCTTGCCTAGGAAAAGATGGATCCACATCTTCTAGTGCCTTGGTCTCTTTTATCCTCCAATGAGGTTTGCTTTCACAAACTCTTCATCACAAGAGGGAGCAAGTGACTAGGAACAGTTGTGTTAACTTTGAAACTGGGACCTATGTTCTAAAGCTAAAGATATAAACACCTTATCTGAGGACACTCCTGATTATGAGTATCAAAAGGGGTAGGCTTTGGGATGGAGGCAAAATACCTACTTCACCAAGACTGGGATTTATTGGATGATCTTCAGGTGTCCTGGGAATGTTACTGTCCGGCTCTGCTGAGTATTGCCTCCCAGGCCTTGGGAAAAATAGCCCAGTGACATCCCTTCAGTCTCATACTGTTCAGTCTGACTCACCTCTGTACACAATCGGTTTCATTTCTTGGTAATATTTACAGGAGCTGTCACGGATTGAATTGTATCCCCCCAAAATGTATGTTAACTTGGCTAGGCCGTGATTCCCAGTATTGTGTGGCTGTCCCCACCTTTTGTGATCTGATGTTATTTGTTATGTACTGTAAATAATCCTAAACTGTATGATGTTAATGAGGTGGGATTAGAGGCAGTTATGTAAATAAGACAGGATACAACCTAGAGGATTATGTTGTATCTTGAGTCAATCTCTTTTGAGATGTAAAAGACAGAAGTGAGTAGAGAAGAGGGGAACCTCATTACTACAAAGCAAAAAGTGCCAGGAGTGGATTTGGGATCCCTGTGCTGGGAACCAACTAGATTGATGACAAGGATCTTCCCCTAGAGCTTGTAAAGAGAGAAAGCACTACCCGGGACCTGGCACCCTGAATTTGGACTTCCAGCTTCCTAGACTGTGAGACAATAAATTTCTATTTGTTAAAACTATCTACTTGTAGTATTTCTGTTACAGCAGAACTGTATAACTACTGCAAGGGCCCAATAATCTTCCTACATTAATACTGTCTATTTTCCCCTTCTTCCTATCCCTAAACAATAGATCATTGCACCGAAAACAAAATTCACTTGTTCCCGATAGATGAAACACAACATGACAAAAGTACAGAAGCTCTATTCTTCCTTCATCCCAGAATGCTCTGGTGAGAGGCCCTTGCCCTGCCCCCCTTCTCCCACGATTCACAGTCAGCTACCCCAGAGGATATAGTTAGCTAAGTGTAGCTTATAGACTTGTGACCAGCCAGCACCACCCTCAGGGTCAGTGTGGGGGAAACCTGAATATGAAACACCAAAAATATTTGGTCCAATGTACACAGCACTGAGCTTAGTCTTCCTATTCTTGCTGAGATCTCTCTGAATTTCACTCTCCTCACCTTTCTGTTCTTCAGGCTCAGTCTAGGCAAATGAAGAGAAATAAATGTACCCCATAGTCCAGTGCCCTTTCATATCAACCGTGGTAATTATTTAGAGCACTGGCCACCTTGTTATTATTCTTAGTATCCTATGATTATTAAGAAATATCTGGTGATTTCAGAAATAAGACTTTATTTCATGGCACTTATCTTTCTCTGACTTGCTTTAGTTATATGTGGACATTTCTAACAATCTCTACTAGACTCCCAGAGGTCAAGTAGTATACATGTTTGTATCCTAGTCGGTACTCTGCTCTGAACTCAATAAGCACTCAGCTGCAGTGCAGCGAATTACTAAATATAGTCCTTCTAGCCAGTCTTTGTGACTCCCACACAGTGATTAAGCAGGGCTGTGTAAATTAGGTACCTGTGGACCAGCAAGTGGATTGGACAGTTTACTGCTAGTGCAAGTAAGGTGTGTGGCACCCTTGTGGGAATGGGGCCACACAAATAAAGTATATGGAACCTTAACAAGCAAAATGGTCAATTTTGCCAACCGCTTAGGCTTTATATGAGCCATCCCAGAAGTGGTACAAGAGGGGGCCCTCACTACCCTCAAAAAAGAAGAGCTGCAAGTGGAATGTGTTCTTTGGACCCAGGGTCCCTGTACTGATAACCTCCCAGATTCAGGAGACAGAGCTGTAATACCAGAGATAGCAAGAAGCAGCAGCAGAGAAATGGCAACAGCAGTACCATGAGACCAATGTGAGATGGTATGGTAGGTTTCCCAGACCATGGAGCAAGGAAGCTACAGTGGGCACATTGACCCATAAAGCAAGAAAGCTGAGCAACTTCAGGCAGTAGTCTTACTGGTAGAGAGAGGTACCTCAGGACACTTATCAGCAGAATTAAAGAGCTTTGTAATATTTGCACAAACAGGTCACAGGCCAGGCCCAAGCCAGGGTCCAAAGGCCAAGAGAGGAAGCCTGTCTTGAGGGGGCTGACAGGAACTCTGTACAGCCAAGAGTAGCTGAGAGAGCTGTCCTGCACTGAAGAAGGGAGGCTTTGCCTTGCATTCTTCCTGATCCTGATCCCAAGTTGTAACCTGTTACATCCTTAATAAACCCTGTAACTATGAGTTTGGTCTGTGTGGCAATTGCAATGAATTATCAAATCCAGCAGAGAAGCAGAGTGTTGTGGGAGGGAGAACTGGTGTCAGAATTGGTAAAAGAGTTGGAGAGAGAAGGTATGTCTGGTCTTGACCTCATAGGGATGAGCCTTGGGCTGGTGATTTTGATGTTCTCTGCTCCCCACTACAAAGTTACAGGGATCTGACACTCTGATGCCATTCTGTGTCAGCTAACATCCATTTAGTTGACTTCACATTTTTCAAATGAGGTTTGAACAGGTTAAAAGAGTTGTCCAAGGCTAGTGTATCAGTCAGTTTCTAGTTAAGAACATATAAATTACTCTAGATAGTTCAAGTATGAACAGCTTCAAGGCAGGGACTTGGTTACAAAAGTGTTGGAAGGGTTGGAAGAGTAAAAGGGGTTGGTATCAGTGAGAGATATGAGAACTGACTCTTCTTTGGGGAGAGGGTGTTGGCTGGACATCAGGAAGTTGCTACTACCCTGGGGCAGATGCTCACAAGCCCATGCTTCCTAATGATATTACCCAGACCACTACTGCTGCTGCTACTCCCATAAACAAATGGACTGACCTTCTTCTTCCCTTCTAATCTGATGTGAATGTCCCCTGCTGTCAGAAACCAACTGGGACTCAGCTGGCGAGGGCCGTGGGGAAATGTGGTTTGTAGGTTTCCAGCCCTGGTGGTTACAGGGAAAGTAAGTGTGGAACTGAATCTATAGACAACATCTGGGGTAGATGATTGGGCACAGATGTGGAAGTGGACCCATAGCTCCTCATTCTGAGGCCAGTGCCAATTCCACTCCACCCTCTGGAGTGAAAGAGGTCTGCAAGAGAGAAGCTAATCCCCAGACCAAAGCTTTGCAACAATCCCACCTCTGGGTCTGAGGACTACATTTCCCAGTCTTCCTTGTGCAACACCATGGCTATATGACAAAAGTTTTACGAATAGTATGTAAGCAGAAGTGATGTAACATCTTTAGTTTCCCTTGCTTAAGACAAAATCCCTAGCCACGGGAGTCTACTCTTTCTGCTTGATAGAATAGTAATCACTAAAATGATCTTCAAAGCCATGTGCTAAAAATGAGTCTTCTCTCAACATTGTGAAAATGTCTATGCTAGAGCCACAGCGATCTATAAATACAATGCAATCCCAAACCATATGCCGGTGGCATTTTTTAATAAGATGGAGAAACAAACCACCAGCTTCATATGGAAAGGGAAGAAGCCCCAGATATGTAAAACATTACTGAAGAAGAAGAACAGAGTAAGAGGCTTCGTACTACCTGACTTTAGAACCTATTAGACTGCTACGGTAGTCAGAACAGCCTAGTATTAGTACTGGTACGCCAACAGTCATATAGACCAGGGGAACAGAATTGAGAATCCAGATGTGAAATCATCCACCTATGTGAAGTTGACATTTGATACAAATTTGAAGTCTGTAAATTGGGGAAGAGACAGTCTCTTACAACACATGTTGCTGGAATAACTGGATATCCACCTGCAAAAAAATGAAACAAGACCCATACCTCACACCATGTACAAAAACCAATTCAAAATGGATCAGAGACCCGTATAGATATAAATCTAAAATCTACAATAAATATATAAAATATAAAACAATAAAGATTATGGAAGAAAATATAATGACAATGCTGGGAGCCCTAATACAAGGCATAAACAAATTACAAAACATTCCCAACAATGCCCAAACACCAGAAGAGGCAACAAATAACCGGAAACTTCTAAAAATCAAACATTTATGCTCATCCAAAGAAAGAGTAAGCAGGCAGCCTACAGAATGGGGAAAACAATTTGGCTATGACAAATCTGATCAGCATCTAATTTCTGTAATCTACCAGATATTGCAAAACCTCAACAACAAAAAGACAAATAATCCAGTTAAAAAATGGGCAAAGGATATGAACAGACACTTCACCCAAGAAGATACTCAGCTGGCTAACAGAGACTTGGGAAAAAGTACATGATCATTAGCAATTAGAGAAGTGCAAGTAAAGGCTACAGTGAGATAGTACCTCATCCCAACAAAGCTGGTATTAATCAAAACAAACAAACAAAAACCTCACACATATACAATAATAAATGTGGTAGAGGCTGTAGCACTTATACACTGCTGGTGAGAATATATAGTGGTACAATCACCTTGGAAATCAATTTGGCACATTCTTAAAAAGCTAGAAATACTGTATGATTCAGCACTCCCACTTCTTGGAATATATCCTGAAGAAATAAGAACTGCCGCACAAATAGGTACATGCACACCAATGTTTATCGCAGCATTGTTCACAATAGCGAAAAGATGGAATCCACCTAGGTGACCATCAATGGAAGAACAGATAAACTACGGTATAGTCACACGATGGAATATTATGCAATGATAAAAAGCAACGATGAATTTGGGAAACATCTGATGAAATGGAAGAATCTGGAAGGCATTATGCTGAGTGAAATTAGTCAGTTGCCAAACGGCAAATACTGTATAAGGACTCAAGAATTGGTTTAAACACAGAAGAAAACGCATTCTTTGATGGTTATAAGAAGGTAGGGTAGGAGAGAGAAGGGTATTCACTAATTAGATAATTGACCAGAGTTACTTTAGGTTAAGAGAGAGAGATCATATACATAGGAGAGGTCAACATAAATGGACTAAACTCAAAGTTTAGAAGTATTCTAAATAAAACCAAACACTTCCAGGGACAGAGTGCCACAGTCAGGGGTCTGGGGACCATGGCTTCAGGGGACATCTAGGTCAATTGGCATAACAAAGTTTTTTCTTAGGTATTTGTCTTATTTATTTAGTGCTGCTATAACAGAATACCACAAGTGGATGGCTTTAACATTTATTTTCTCACCGTTTAGGAGACTAGAAGTTTGGATTCAGGGTGCTGATACTAGGGAAAGGCTTTCTGTGTCCTGGCAGAAGGTTTTATCTCTTTTCAGCTTCTATTCTTTGGCTAAGGAGCTTTGGTGGCACGGTGGTTAAAGCACTCAGCTGCCAACCCCAAGGTTGGTGGTTGAAACCCACTAGCAGTTCTATTGGGGAAACACCTGGTGATACACTTCTGTAAAGAGTGGTGTCGTTATGTGCCAGCTAGTCACAACTCATAGCGACACTGTGTATAACAGGACAAAACACTTTTGGGTCCTGTGTCATCCCACGATAGGCATAACAAAGTTTTTTAAGCAAATGTTCTGCATCCCACTTTAGTAAATGGTGTCGGAGGTCTTAAAAGCTAGCAAGTGGCCATCTAAAAAGCATAAATTGGTCTCAACTCACTTGGAACAAAGGAGAAAGAAGAGCATCAGAGATATCAGGAAAGTGTGAGCCCAAGAGACAGAAAGGGCCACATACAGGGTCTGACAATGAAGTCTGCGAACTTAATTGCTCTAAGTGCTACATACCTCATTGCTGAATATCACTACCGTCACCTCTTAAGCACTCCCCTTGGAAAACTATGCACTGATGTCAGTGCCTAGTCCAACCTTCAAAGCAATTTTGAAACTCTTTCTAAAATGGCCGTTGTGCACAGCGGCAAGGTGGCAAGTTCACGAACTTATTTTTATAGTTGTCACTCGATGGCACTTGACTTGGCTTTGGCTGTGAGGGAGATTTTAGCCAGTAAACAAATAACTATATTGGAACACCCTCCCTACTCACCTGATCTGGCCCCCCAATGACTTTTTCTTTGCCTGAAGATAAAGGAAGTATTTGAAAGGAAGACATTTTGATGACATTCAGGTCATCAAGAGTAATATGATGACAGCTCTGATGGCCATTCTGGAAAAAATAGTTTGAAATTTGTGGGGAAGGGTAGATAGGTGCTGGTGTTGGTGCATAGCTTCCCAAGGGGAATCCTTCAAAGGTGACTGTAGTGATACTCAGCAATGAAGTAGGTAGCACTTTTTGTAGGATGAGTTTGCAAGCTTAAGTGGCATTCCTCGTATACCATAGACTACATCTATATGAGACCAGAAGAACTAGATGGTTCCCGGCCACCACCAAAGACTGCTGTTATAGGGAACTCAACAAAAAGTCTCTGATGGAGTAGGAGAAATGGGATGCAGAACTAGAACTCTAGTAAAACCACTAGACATAACAGTCTGACAAACGGGGGGGTACCTGGAAGACATGGCTCCCAGACCCTGTTAACCCAGAACCGAAACCATTCTGGAAGCCAAATCCTCAGGGAAGGATTGACATAAAATGATACTGGTGAAGAGTGTGCTTCTCAGCTTAGGCAGATACAGGAGACTACACAAGCAGCTCCTGTTTGGAGGCAAGAGGAAATGACAGAGGAATGCTGGAGCTGTTTATATGAATGTGAAAAATATGGGTTGAAAGGGAGAAGTGTGCTGTCAGAGTGCGGGGGGAGTAGCTAGGGTCACATGGCAAAGCGTGTGTAAGCTTTTGTATGAGAAACCGACTGTAATTGTAAACTTTCACTTAAAGCACAATGAAAAACATGTGTTATTGAAAAGAAAAATGGTCTCCTACTAGCCTAAAACTTGGAAGCATTATATAAGAAATAAACTTCTTTGTTCTTTAAGCTACTAAATATTAGTGATCTCTTTCTTACATTAGCATAACATTTTAGCATAGCTAATATGCATAATTTACAACTATTTAAACTTAAAAATATTAGATAACCTCTAAATGTATGAAAAGTAAATAGTTTTTTTAAAAATGTCTTTTAAGGGATATACAACTAAAAAAAGTTTGAAGACTCCTAGAAGAGTTCAGACTTGATCCCCGCTCCCTTACCTTCTAGTCACTCACCAACCTATTCTTGTTCTGTCCTCCTCCAGAAAACGGGGATGAAAGTTCCAAAGAAGACAATACATCAATCACTTCCTCTACACACTACAACCTCTAGAAATATTGAGTGCCTTCCCCACCCGTGGTTTCTCCTAAGGGAACCTGCCCAACCTTCTATTCCTGTGGAGACAGGGGCCTCACACTTTGTTCTACGTGGCCCAGTGTGCCAGCTCCCTTCACTAGTGCTGACTGGACAAGAGTGGAGACCTGGGCAAGAGTGGGCAGCCAATCCATAGGTCAGGAACCTATAAAGTAGCCTGGTCCCAAAAGCCAAATTGTCTCTCTCGTAACTCTCTTGAGTACCTGAACTGAAAAACATAAAACAAATGGCAAAAGACCATCGATAGTCAAGAAAAATACAGGTTACAAAGAAACAGTAACTCTGAACAGGCACAAACTAAGTGGTACAAAAGAGTTATATAGAATAAAGAAGGAAATCAGAAAGTATTTCTGTTCATGAAGTACATCATGCCAGTTATCCTAGTTACGTGAAAAAACTTTGATTACAATCACACAGGAATTTTGGACAAAATATAACAAATATCTTTTAGAAACCTTGTTGTTGCTGCTGTTAGGTGCGTCAAGTTGACTGCTACTCATAGTGAGCCCATGCAGCAGAGTAGAACAGCCACATAGGGTTTTCTAGGCTGTATCTTTATGAGAGCAGGTTGCCAGGTCTTCTGTCTTGTGGAATCGCTAGGTAGGTTCAAATCATCAATTTTTCTTTCAGTTTGCCATCAGGGCTTCTTTACAACACATAGCTGGGGTCAAGTAATCAAATCTAAAGTGTGCGTTTCTGGGAGTTCCCTGTCAATGTATTGCTGCAGCTGCTTTTAATGATCTTTAGCAAAATTTTACTTGCACATGACATTAATGATATTGTCATGGATGGAGTTGTGTCCCCCCAAAAATATGTGTAACCATGTGGCTGGGCCATGATTTCCAGTATTTTTGTGATCTCCATTTTATGATTTTCCTATGCTGTATGTTAAAGGATTAGGGTGGGATTGTAAATCCCTTCATAGGATCACCTCACTGCTCCACTGTAAATGGAGTTTCCCTGGAGTATGGCTTGCACCACCCTTAATCCTTTCATCTTACAAGAGGAAAGGAAAGGAAAGCAAGCAGAGAATTGGGAACCTCACACAATCAAGAAAGCAGCACCAGGGGTAGAGTGCATCCTTCAGGCCTGAGGTTCCTGCACCAAGATGCTCCCTGTCATGGTTTGAATTGTGTCCCCCCAAAAATGTGTGCAGCCATGTGGCTGGGATATGGTTCCCAGTATCTTGGAAATGTCCTCCATTGTGTGGTTTTGCTAACCTGTAGGTTAAAGGATTAGGGTGGGGCTGTGAATTCCTGCTATGGGGAAGTTTCCCTGGAGTATGGCTTGCCCCACCCTTAATGCTTTTAGCTTGCAAGGAATAAAAGGAAAAACAACCAAGGACAATTTGAGAACCTCGCTACCATCAAGCAAGCAGCACCGGGAGCAGAACGCGTCGTTCAGACCAGAGGTTCTTGCGTTAGGACGCTCCTTGGACAATGACTGATGCAATACTGGACTTTCCTCCAGAGCCGTCAAGGGGAAAGTCTTTCCCTGGAGCGGACACCCTGAATATGGACTTGCAACCTACCGGACTGTGTAAGAATAAATCTTTCTTTGTTAAAGCCATCCACTCTGTGGTATTTCTGTTAGAGCAGCCCTAGCTGACTAAAACACTCCCTGAACAAAGACTGATACAGTATGGGACTTTCCTCCAGAGCCGACACGGGGGAAAGCCTTTCCTGGAGCCGACATCCTTAATTTGGACTTGTAGCCTACTGGACTGCGTAAGAATAAACCTTACTTTGTTAAAGCCATCCATTCTGTGGTATTTCTGTTAGAGCAGCATTAGCTGACTAAAACAGATTATTATCTGATAATTTCCACAATTTGGTTGGATCACCGTTCTTGGAAGTAGGCATAAATATAGATCTCTGGGAATAGGCATAAATATAGATCTCTTCTAGTCAGTCTGGCTAGGTAGCTGTCTTCCAAATTTCTTGGCATAAACAAGTAAGCACTCCCCGTGCTGCCTCTGTTGGTTGAAACATCTCAATTGATAATCCATCAGTCTCTGGAGCCTTGTTTTTCACCAATGTTTTCAGTGTATCCTGGACTTCTTCCTTCAGTACCATTGTTTCCTGATCCTGCGTTACCTCCTGAAATGATTGAACGTCAGCTAGTTTTCTTTGGTATAATGATACTGTGTGTTCCTCCTATCTTCTTGTGATGTTTCCCGAGTCATTTAATATTTTCTCCATGGAATCCTTCAGTATTGCTACTCAAGCCTTGCATTTTTATTTTAATTTTTTCAGTTTGAGAAATGCTGACAGTGTTCTTCCCTTTTGGTTTTGTATCTCTAGCTCTTTGCACATGTTATAATACTTATGCCAGCCAAGCCTTATGGTCCATCCTATATAATGACTGAGCAATGGCTGTGGTAGTGGAGTTGGGGAAGGTATCTGGAAGTGATGACAGGTGTTTTGTGTAAATACTTACGTGTTAAGGCCCTCTTCTGCTATTTCTGACAGACTTCTGAATCTGGTAAGGGCAATGGTGATCAAATTTTGGTCAGAGACATTTGGCAGAGGATGGCAGATTTGGCAATCAGTTAAAGTGCTTGCAAGAGTTAAAGGAGCCCTGGTGGTGCAGTGGTTAAAGTGCTCAGCTGCTAACTGAAAGGCTAGCAGTTTGAATCCACCAGCTGCCCTACAAGAGAAAGAATTACAGTTTGCTTTCATAAAGATTGCAGCCTTGGAAAGCCTGTGGGCAGGTCTACCCTGTCCTATAGTCACTATGAGTTGGAATCCAATCGACACAATGGGTTTGGGTTTTTGGTACAGGTGCAATGGTTAGGAGGGCCACACCAGGATATTTTTCCTCATGAGAAAGGCTCCCAGGGTAGTTCTCAAAGGCAAAAAAATCTCTCGACTCTGCTCGTTTTAGAGTCTAAGATGTTTCCTCCCCAGACGCCAGGACAAAATTGGTGTATCCCATTCCAGCAGCTATAATTTCACCTTTTTTCCAATCTTCCACTGTTCATATCCAGACATTTTGTTTACAAGGGTCAGATGCAAGAGGGACAAGGGTATTGTTTTTAAATACACATAAAACTTAAAGACCCAATATGTCCCCAACTTTGTCCAGTAAGTTATTGGTGAGTGGTATACTCAACCAAATGGTCATTATCCTTGGCAGACCATGGCAATCCAACAAGAAAATCCAAAGAGCTGAATCCAGAATTAAGTTTCAGTTCTCTGAACCCTTTTCTAGGTTGAGCTACCACCCAGAGAGTATATCAGCTGGGCTGGCCTGGGGTTGCCATTAAGAGAAAGACATGGTCAGTATGTGTTTTAGTCAGCTAGTGTTGCTGTAACAGAAATAGCACAGAGTGGATGGCTTTAACAAAGAAAAATTTATTCTTACGCAGTCTGGTAGACTACAAGTCCAAATTCAGGATGTCCGCTCCAGGGGAAGGCTTTCCCCTTTGTCGGCTCCGGAGGAAAGTTCGGTATTGCATCAGTCTCTGTTCAGGGAGCATCTTGGTACAGGATCCTCAGGTCTGTAGGATGTGATCTTCTGGTGCTGCTTTCTTGATGGTGTGAGGTTCCCAATTCTCTGCTTTCCTCCCTTTCCTTTTATCTCTTGTAGGATGAAAGGATTAAGGATGGTAGAGCCATACTCCAGGGAAACTGTTTACAGTGGAGCAGGGAGGTGATCCTATGAAGGGATTTACAGTCCCACCCTAAGCCTTTAACATACAGCATAAGAAAATCACAAAATGGAGGACAGTCATAAAATACAGGGAATCATGGCCCAGGCACGTGGCTACACATATTGTGGGGGGACACAATTCAATCCATGACAGTATGGAATCTGCAGTTTTCAAAAGACATCTATGTAATTCCTACCTGATCATTCCCAGGAAGTAGCTGCAAAGAGATGATCTTTTTCTGTGGACAGCCTAATTCAATGACCAACTGCCTTATTAACATATATGAAGGAAGCAGATTCAGAAACCTTTTTAAGCTGCTTTTTGGGGACACTGGGGAAAACACTCCACAATACCAGATGTGGATAAGGAGTGTGGAAGATCTGCTGAATACCTTGACAGTTAGCTCATTGTTGTATGGCTTATGCAGTAAAAGAGGCATCATTGTCAGCCTGCAAATGATCTGGGAATCTGATCACATGACACATTAGTTTCAAAGCCACAATGATTTGTTTGGGGTCAGCTGATCAGACTGGAAGAGAAAGATAGCAATCTGAAAAAACATCAACTGCAGTAATGCCCATTGATCGGAGAGGCAGGGGTCAAAGATTCAATGTGGTCAGTCTTCCAGGAGACAGAATGTGGCCTCCTCAATGTGAGACAATTTTTGGCAGAAGTCACAAGTCCAGCATGCAGTAGTAGTCTCTGTATCAGAAATATAAAGTCCTTTATTTTGTGCCCCATCTGTGAAAGTGGATGTGCTGCCATGTCTGATCCAGACAGCAATGGTGGTAATCTGGGCAGTGCATAGCTTGATTAGCAGCTTGATTTTCGGCTAGTCTCACCAGAGAATGGGCCCTTTTCACGACCATCTATGTGAGTGGCCCATGATACCAAACCAATCCACTGCCATTGAATTGATTCTGGTTCATAGCAACTCTATAGGACAGAGTAGAACTGTCCCATAGAGTTTCCAAGGAGTGCCTGGCAGATTTGAACTGCCGACCTTTTGGTTGGCAGATGTAGCACTTAACCACTACACCATCAGAGTTTCCTTCCACAATACATGGCCCCAAAGAAGAGAGTCCTTAATTTGCCAGTCTAGTTTTCTAAATGGAAGACGGAACAACTAGGCCACTGGCAATAGCTGAGAAGTCAGTAAAAATACAAGGTTCATCAAATGGATTATTGGTCAGAGCTAAAAGCTGCTTTTCAAAAGGGTTGTTTCTAGTAGCCATGTGCAGGAAATAATGAATCCAAAACCCAAGGAGCACTTCTGAGTGGAGGCTGCCTCTCTTTGCCAGAGACTTCAATCAGAAAAATTGTCAGTAATAATCATTAGGTTTACAAGACCCTAAAGGTAAAGAGTACACCATAGCTTTCCAGACAGCTTCAGAAAGCCTGTTCGTTTCCCTCCCATTCAAAGGGCACTGATTTGCCGGTTGACTGATATAAAAGATTAAATTGTGTGTTTGAGCCATCACCCATCCATCACTATTGTGGTGGCCTGTATGTTGCTGGGATGCTGGAAACTATGCAGCTGGTATTTCAAACACCAGTAGGGTCACTGATGGTGGACAGGTTTCAGCAAGCTTCCAGACTAAGACAGGCTAGGTAGAAAAGCCTGGTGATCTGCTTCTGAAAAATCAGCTAACGAAAACCATATGGATAATTACAAAATATTGTCAATTACAGTGCTAGAAGTTGATCCCCTCAGGTTGGAAGGCACTCAAAATACAACTGAGGAAGAATTGCCTCCAGTCAGAGTTGAGCTTAAGGATGCAGATGAAATAAAGCCTTAGAGCCTTCATTTGCTGATGTGGCATGACTCAAAACAAGAAGTAACAGCTGCAAGCATCTATTAGTAATTGGAATGTGGAACTATGAGTCAAGGAAAATTGGAAGTCATCGACAATTAAATGGAATGCTTGAAGACTAGTACCCTAGGTGCTGTTAGTGAGCTGAAATGGACTGGTGTTGGCCTTTTTGAAGCCAACTATAATATGGCCTATTATGCCACGAATGACAAATTGAAAAGGAATGGCATTGCATTCATCATCAAAAAGAACTTTTCAAGATTTATTCTGAAGTACAATGTTGTCAGTGATAGGTTAATATCCATAGGGCTAGAAGGAAGACCAGTTAGTAATATTATTCAAATTTACTCACCAACCATGAATGCCAAAGATGAAGAAATTGAAAATTTATATGACCTGATACAGTCTAAATTTGATCAAATGTGCAATCAAGAAACATTGATAATTACTGGTAATTGGAATATGAAAGCTGAAAACAAAGAATTAGTAAGTAGTTGGAAAATATGGCTTTGGTGATAGAAACAATGGACATTGAATGATGGAATTCTGCAAGACCGATGACTTATTCACTGGACATTACTTTTTTAATAATAAAATTGATGAGTATACATGTAGACCTTGCCAAAGGGATTAAGTAGGAATCAAATTGACTGTATCTGTGGAAAGAGTTGATGGAGAAGCTCAGTATTATCAGTCAAGACAAAAAAGGGGTAGGGGGAAGGGAGAGATCAGGAGACAAGGAGGGAGAGAGCGGCTCTGTGATATTAAACAAGGCTTTGTATTTAAATAAACCCCAAATCCTTGCTGTTGAGTGGATTTTGACTCATAGTGACCCTATAGGACAGAGTAAGACTGTATCATAGGGTTTCTAAGGAGCGGAGAGTGGATTTGAACCAAACTTCTGGTATCAGCCAAGCTCTTAGCCACTGAGCCAACAGGGCTCCATTTTAGGAATAACTGAGTTTGCCTCCCTGGCTGACTTGGGTTTGGTTTGCATGACAGTAACTTTCACTGAAGATCCCATCTTAATCCGGAGTGTCTGCTGCCCCATTACCAAGATAACATCTATGATGTTCTTACCTGATTTCAGCAAAAAGGGAGTTTTCCAAGGCAGAAGAGCTGGCTATAAAAATCTACATTGATTTCTTTGGGCTAATTTTTTCATTCTCCAGTGGGTCACCTGTGCCAGCACTGGAAAGCCAATTCAAGGAAATAAGACCCTGAATACTAGTCAGTATCTCATCTATGGGAGTTTCTCTATAGCTGAGAAGTATTCATTCCCTCTTGCTCCAGACAAGATGGGAAGAGTGGAGTATCTTAGATGGTTACTCATAAGCTTTTAAGACCCTAGACACTACTCACCAAAGTAGGATGTCGTCATGGATTGAACTGTGTTCCCTAAAAAATCTGTAGCAATTTGGCTAGGCCATAATTCCTGATATTGTGTGATGTTCCTCCATGTTGGAATTCCTGCCTCTGTGATGTTAATGAGGGTAGATAGGTGGCAGTTGTGTTAATGGAGCAACATTCAATATGTAAGTTTGTTTTGTGCCTTGAGGTGGCCTCTTGAGATATAAAGGAGAGGAGCCAGCGCAGACATTTGGGGACCTCATATGGTCAAGAAACTAGTTCTGGGAGCTGAGTGCATTCTTCAGAAAGGACCTGGGTCCCTGCGCCTGAGAAGCTCCAGTCCAGGGGAAGACTGACAAAGATCTTCCTCTAGTGAGAGCAGAGAAAGCCTGCCCCTGCAGCTGACACCTTGAATTTGGAGTTTTATTTAACCTATTGCACTGTGACAAAATAAAATTTCTCTTTTCAAAGCCATCTGTTCATGGTATTTCTGTTAAACAAGCACTAGATAACTAAAACAGATACAGAACATTTTCTTTATAAGTGTGTTGTGACTCTTGACCCCTTTTGTTTTGGTATTGCCCTGTGGGACAAAGTCTCAGGGAAATACCATGTTGATATTTCTTTTCTTATTTTATTATTATTATTTTTTTATTATGACTGAGTGAAAATGTACATTCCCACATAAATTTACATGTTCACCTATGTGCCGCTTCCACTGCTGTCCCTGCCCGGTGACAGCACATTATTCCTCTATGCTCCATACATGTCTCATCTTCCCAACAGTTTCCTTTCCTCGCCTCTCCACTTACTCCCCTTACTCAAGCCAGAGGTCCACAAGATGATATCCTATAGATGCATAGAACCATAAAGTGCATCCAGTATATGGTCACTCTGCATTACCAAGTCCAATCCATTCATGTCCGAAGAGTGGAACTTCATTATGATTTATGGGCAAGGGCAGCATGAGGGCCAGGGGCCATGCTCCTAGGGGAACCCCGAAGCCGCTGGACCATCAATTGAGGTCTTTTAGTGGAGATCTCAGGTGCACCCCTTTTTATTCTGGTGTTGCCAGTGAGACTCAAACTTTGTGAGCTCCATCGTGGCTGTCACAGTTGGTGGCTGGGCACCATCCAGTTCTTCTGGTCCCAAGTCGATGTAGGCACCCACTCCTGTGGGTCTCTCTGTCTTCTGGGCTTCTGGTCTCTCTGTCTTCCCCCATGTCGTTTTGGTCTTCAGACAGCATCTGTTCCTGCTGAGTTGGGACCATTTGCTGTGTCCTCGGATGGCAGCTTGGCAGCTTGGCAGCTTTTAAGACCCCAGACACCACTCACCAATGTGGGGTGCAGACAGCCCTCTTAGCAAAACGCTAGTTGTGCCAATGGGCCTCGATTTCACCTGAGAGCATGGTTTCCTGCCCCCTACCCCAGCTACTCTGTCCTTGCAATATTGGGTTAAGATGGAAGAAGTATTCAAGTTATGCTGAAGTCCACTTAATACTGTTCTTGTTTCTAATGTGTGCCATCACCAATTTCACCCAACCAGATTTCTACGAACGATCTAATTTAAACCCTCCCCTTCTCCCCTCCCTTGTAGCTGTCAGAGTCTTTTCTTCTATACATAAGTCTGTTTTTGAGCTCTTATTGTAGGGGTCTCATACAATATTTGTCCTTTTGTTGCTGACTACTTTCACTCAACATAATGTCTTCTAGTTGAAACCAGGTTATGAGATGTTTCCTGGAATCATCATTATTCTTTACCATTGCATAGTGCTCCATTGAGCAAATGTACCATAGTTTACCGTCTATTCCTCTGTTGTTGGGCATCTGGGTTGATTCCATCTTTTTGCTATTGTGGACTTGGCTGCTATAAACATTCTTGTGCATGTGTCCGTTGGTGTGAAAGGCCTTGATTCTGCAGGATATATTCCAAGTTGTGGAATTACTGGGTCAAATGGTATACCTATATCCAATTTTTAAGGAAGCTCCAGATTGCTTTCCAAAGAGGCTGGACCATTTTGCAACCCCACCAACAGTGTAGGAGAGGTCCACTTTCTCCACAGCCTCTTCAGCATTTGTTGTTTTGTGTTTTTTGGATCATGGCCAACCTTGTTGGGGTGAGATGGTATCTCATTGTCGTCTTGATTTGAGTTTCTTTAATAACTGAAGATCATGAACGTGTCCACATGTGGTTTTTGGCTGCCTGGATCTCCTCTTTAGAGAAATGTCTGTCCATTCCTTTGCCCATCGCTTAATTGGATGATTTACCTTCTTCTTATTGATATTTTGTAGTATCTTATAGATTATGGAGATCAGGCTTCAATGGGACATAAAGTTGCCAAATATTTTTTCCCATTCTGTAGGTGGCCTTTCAATTCTATTAATAAAGTCTTTGGATGAGCAAAAGTGTTTGATTCTTAATAGTTCCCATTTATCTATTTTCTCTTCTGTTGATTGTGGTTTGTTTGACAGATTTTGAAGTCTGTCTACATTGTGTATTCTTGGATGAACTTTATCGTTTTAGGTTTGATATTTAGGTCTTTTATCCAGTTGAAGTTGGTTTTTGTATAAGGTGTAAGATATGGATCTTGTTTCAGTCTACTGCAGATGGATATCCAATTTTGCCAGCACCATTTGTTGAAGATACTGTTTTTACCCCAGTTTAATGTCTTAGGGCCTTTGTCGAATAGCAACTGTTTATAGGCAGATGGTATCATCTCTAGGGTCTCAATTCTGTTCCATTGATCGATCTGTCTGTTCTTGTACCAGTACCAGGCTGTTTTGACCACTGTGGCAGTGTAGTATGTTCTAAGGTCGGGTAATGAGAGGCCTCCCAGTGTGTTCTTCTTCTTTAGTAGTACCTTACTTATCCAGGGCTTCTTCCCTTTCCAAACAAATCTAGTGATTTGTTTCTCCATCTGATTGCAAATGACGCTGGAACTTGTATTGGGATTGCATTATATAAGTAGACTGCCTTGGGTAAAATAGACATTTTCACAATGTTAAGTCTTCCTCTCCATGAGCAGGGTAGGTTTCTCCATTTATCTAAGTCTCTCTTAGTTTCTTGCAGTAAGGGCTTGTAGTTCTCTTTGTAAAGGTCTGTTATTTCTCTGGTTAGATTAATTCCTAGGTACTTTATCTTGTTGGGGGCTATAGTAAATGGTATTGTTTTGATGATTTCTTCACTAGCAGTTTCACTATTAGCATAAAGGAATCCTACTGATTTACTTATGTTTGTCTTGTCTTGTATCCTGAGACTTTGCTGAACTCTTCTATCAGTTTGAGTAGTTTACTTATAGATTCCTTGGGATTCTCTGCATATACAATCATATCGTTGGCAAACAGGGAGATTTTGACTTCTTCTTTGCTGATGCAAATGCCCTTTATTTCTTGGCCTTGTCTAATTGCTCTGGCTAGAACTTCTAGTACAATGTTGAATAGGAGAGGTGAGAGTGGGCATCCTTGTCTAGTTCCTGTTCTCAAGGGAAACTCCTTCAGTCTCTCTACATTCTGGATGACCTAGGCAGTTGGCTTTGTATAAATGGCCCTTATTGCATTGAGGAATTTTCCGTCTATGCCTATTTTGCTAAGAGTTTTTAGCAAGAATGGGTCTTGGATTTTATCAAATGCCTTTTCAGCATCAATGGACAAAATCAGGTGATTCTTGTCTTTTGTGCCATTTATGTGGTTAATCACATTAATTGTTTTTCTGGTGTTGAACCACCCTTGCATCCCTGGTATGACTCCCACTTGGTCATTGTGGATTATTTTTTGGATATGTTGTTGTATTGTATTGGCAAGAATTTTGTTGAAAATTTTTGCATCTAGATTCATGAGTGATATCAGTCTGTATTTTTCCTTTTTGGTTGGGTCTTTTCCTGGTTTTGGTATCAGGGTTATGCTGGGTTCATAGAATGAGTTTGGGAGTACTCCATCGCTTTCTATACTGTGAAATAGTCTCAGTAGTATTGGGGATAACTCTTCTCTAAAAACTTCATAGAATTCTCTGGTGAAGCCATCTGGGTCCAGGCTTTTTTTGTTTGGCAGTTTTTGGATGACATTTTCAATCGCTTCCTTTGTGATGGGTTTATTAATTTGTGCTGCTTCATGTTGAGATAATTTGGGTAGGTGATATGAATCAAGGAATTTGTCCATTTCCTCCAGGTTTTCAAATTTGTTAGAGTACAATCTTTCATAGTATTCTGTTATGATATATTTAATTTCTGTGGGATCTGTTGTGACCATTCCCCTCTCATTTCTAATTTGGGTTATTTGTTTCCCTTCCTGCTTTTCTTTAGTAAGTTTAGCCGGTGCTTTGTCAATTTTGTTGATCTTTCAAAAAACCAGCTTTTGGTCTTTTCAATTGTTTCAATTGTTTTTCTATTCTCTAATTCATTTAGTTCACTAATCTTTATGATCTGTTTTCTTCCATTGCCTGAGGGGTTCCTCTGTTGTTTCTCTCTACTTGTTCAAGCTGTAGGGTTAGTTCCTTGATTTGCTTTCTTTCTTCCTTTCAGATGTGTGCATTTATGGAGATAAAGAGAACTCTGAGCACTGCTTTGTCCGTATCCCATAGGTTCTGGTAGGCAGTGTTTTTGTTCTCATTGGAATCCATGAATTTCTTTATTTCATCCTTGATTTCTTCTATAACTCATGTTTTTTTGAGCAAGATGTTCAGTTTCCAAGAGTTCCACTTTCTATCTTTGTTTTTTCTGCTATTGATTTGGACTTTTATGGCTTTATGATCTGAGAAGATACTTTGCATTAATTCAATGGTACAGATTTTGTTGAGATTTGCATTATGTCCTAACACAGGGTCCATTCTGGAGAATGTTCCATGTGCACTGGAGAAGAAGGTGTAGTTGTCTGCTGATGGCTAGAAACTTCTGTATATATCAATGAGGTTTAGTTGGTTAATTGTGGCAATGAGGTCTTCCACATCTTTACTGAGCTTTTTTCTAGATGACCTGTCCAGTATTGAGAGTGGAATGTTGAAGTCTCTCACTATTATTGTTGAGTGATCTAACTCTTTTTTGGGTTCAGTCAGTGTTTCTTTGACGTATTTAGGTGCTCTGATATTAGGTGCATAGATGTTTAATATAGTTAATTCTTCATTGTGTACTGAACCTTTCAGCAGTAAATAGTGTCCATCTTTGTCCACAATGGTTGATTTTACATTAAAATTGATTTTGTCTGAGATTAGAATTGCCACACCTGCTCTTCTTTGTTTATTGTTAGCTTGATATATATTCTTCCATCCTTTAATTTTCGGTTTGTTCCTATCTTTAAGTCTCAAGTGAGTTTCTTGTAGACAACATATGGTTGGGTCATGTCTTTTCATCCAGGATTTCACTCAATGTCTCTTTACTGGACCATTCAGTCCATTCACATTCAATGTAATTATTGATAGGAATGTGTTCACTACTGCCATTGTGATATGTTTATTTTTGTGTTGATGTTATCTCTGTTGTTCTTATTAGTCTGTTCTGGGACATTCTTTTTTTGTGAGTTGATTTTTCACCTTTTTCAGAGCTTGTTTTGTAGTTGTTGAGACTCCTATGTTAGATTTCTTGATATGGTATGTTGCATCTTCATTTTGCTTTACGGCTGCCCTTAAGATCCCCCTTAATAAACTATATATAAACCCGATTTTAGTTACTACCAGTCTTGTTGACTTCCTCTCCATCTGGAACGATGATAATGACTGTAGTACATCCCTCTTTTTAATATGATAACACCATAATTTTCATGATAATCATTGGATTGTTTCTTTCAGTATTAAAGCTGTGCTTGAGTTTGGAGCCTTCCCTAACTGAGTAGAATTCTGGATGATGAGTCGTTCTAAAATACAAAGTTTTGTTCTTCTAAGCCAAACCCAAGAACTTCTTTCAGTATTTCTTGTACTTTTGGTTTGGTTTTTACAAAGTCTCTGAGTTTCTGTTTATCTGGGAATGTCTTAATTTCATTTTCATATTTGAAAGATAGTTTTGCAGGATATATAATTCTTGGTTGAAAGTTCTTCTCCTTCAAGGCTTTAAGTGTGTCATGCTGCTGTTTCTGTGCCAGCATGGTTTCTGCTGAGAAATCTGACCAGAGCCTACAGGGTTTCCCTCTGAATGTTAGCTTTGCTTTGTGTCTTGCTGCCTTTAAGAGTTTCTGCTTGGGTTTCATTTTGTTAAGCTTGATTATATTGGAGTCTTTCTTTTGAGACCTATATTGGGTGGTGTATGATTTGCATCTAGGATATCTATATTCTCTTCCTTCATGATTTCTGGGAAGTTTTCTTCAGCAGCTCAGCAACGATACTCTCTGTGTTCTCAGGTGTTTCATCCTGTTCACAGACTCCAATTAATCAAAGGTTGTTCCTCTTAATAGAGTCCACATGCTTCTTAATGTTTCTTGTTTCTTTTTTCTCATTTGTCCTCATAGACTCTGGCATCAGTAGTTCTGCCTTCCAAGTCAGAAATTCTTTTTTCCATTTGTTCCATTCTGTTTTCTTGGCTTTGAATGGAAGTTTTTATGTCTTTTATTTTATTCTTGATCTTTTGGATTTCACAGTACTCGTGTTCCATCAGATTGAACAGCTTGCTTAATTTTTCATTTTGTTCTGCTGCATTTTGTATAAGGTCTAGGAGGGCTCTGTATATAATCTTTTTACTTTTATCTTCCGATGATTTCAGAAAAGTTTCTTCATCTGGAAAATTCCTTGGTTGTTTTGTTTGGGAGCCTTCTGAAGCCATGGGTGATTTCTTGTTTGCCACAAGTGTCTGTTGTTTTTTGGGTCCCATGTGAGTAAGTAGAGGCTGGGAGAAATACTGTGAGGATGGAATGCAGATGTTTCTCTAGGCTGTCTTAAAATGTAAAGCAAAAGGTATCTGACTACTTCCCAAGTCAGTCAGGTTTTCAGGTGTGGAGGTCTCTCTTCCCAACTGGCAAAGTAAGCACCTCTATATCCAACCCCAGATGATACGAACTAATTCAAAATACAGCATGCTACTGCCCTGTTGGCTTCTGCTGACAGGGCCTAGCCTTAGGTGACACTGTGTAAACTACTGCTTTTCTGTAGAAAAGCACTCTCCTGTGGGTAGGCTCTGGCTCCCAAGCTAAGAATTAAATCCAGCTGTGGCCACCATATCTAAAAGGCCCCCTCCACACTGTTGGCAGATAGAGAGGCTGAAGGTACCGAGAGGTAGTGAGTCTTCTGCCTCTGTTGCCCGGCCCCCACTGTAGGCGACACTGTATAAACTACTGCTTTTCTGTCAGAGAAGTGCTGTCCTGTTTGCAGGCTCTGGCTCCCAGGCTAAGAATTACACCCCACTAAAATCTCCATATCCAACATGGCGTCCCGTACACAGGCAGTGTGTTTCCGTATGAACCGTGCTGTGGCAGAGATAAAAAGACAGGCCCAAAGTGGCTAGATTAACAGAGTCCCAAGCCTGGCTCTCAAAATATGACAATTTCACCTGCATATCCCACCAGCAGTGTGTTTGAGTCTAGCCACTAGGCAAGACCCAGCTCCACCCGCCAGCCAAGAGAGAGGAAAAAAAAAGTCAAAATGGTGCATTTACCTTCAGTGCATGAGAACTAGGGCTAGCCAGGAGCGGGAGTCAGCAAAAGAGAGGAGGTTTTTCGTTCACTGGTATGAAGTCCAATTTGACAGCCCTGTGCTGTGTTCTGGGGGCTCACTGGGTGATCAGAAGGCTCCATTTGATTATCAATTCAGGTCTTGGTTTCCAGAGGGATATAAGGAGACATGTGCTTAGTCTGCCATCTTGACTCCGCCTCCTGGTCTTTCTTTTCTTGTCTATGTAAGTAATAAACTATCTGAATTTATCTGGACTTGTCGTCCTCCTACCTGCTAATCTGTAAGGCAGCTTGACAAATTCTCATACTACAACATAAAGATTCGATCCACACATACAATGGGTTGTATTTCAAGGCCTCAAGAAGAGGTTTAAACACAGAAAAAAAGATTCTGTGGTGTTTACAAGAGCGGAGATAGAGGGAAAGGAATATGCACTATCTAGACAGTAAACAAGAATTATTTTAGGTGACTGGAAGGACAACCTGAAATACAGGGAAGTGAGCACAACTGGAGTAAACCAAAAGCCAAGAATTTTTTTTTTGGTCTTATAGTAGTGCTCTTGGGAGAAATGTTGTAAACACCCTGGATACTGCTTTGGTTCCTCTTAGCAACTGGTGGGCCAGTATAATCCTCCGGCTAGGACCCCTACCTTGATGATCAAGGCAGGCTGCCTTATCCTTTATGAGGTCACCAATAGATAGTTACCAGAGTCTTTTTCTGACTAACGCTCAAGAAATCTCATTCAAATTCACTGAGCGAGAACTAGGTTTTGTTGGACGATTTTGCAAAATCTGGCACCTGAGCCCACAAAGGAGGCTAGACAGAGGGGGCACGACCGTTTCTTACAAGCCATTCTTATACCCTAGCTCATGAGTCCCCCCTTCAGTTCCTCGTTGGCTGAGTACTATGAGGTGAATGGTGTCTCCTGGATGTCTCCTAAGTCTTAACAGTCCATTCCCTTTTAAGGTTATTATCTCCTGCTTCCTGAACAGGTTTTCCTCTACCGCTACTCCTCCTTTTCTTTAGATTAGCTAGTCACTTCTTATCTTAGCCTTTGCTGTGAAGATGGACCATTTTGAAATTTCTTTCTCACAGTCTCATACAATATTTCTCCTTTTGCAACTGATTAATTTCACTCAGCATAATATGTTCCAGATTCCTCCATGTTATGTTTTGTGGATACATCATTGTTCTTTATTGTTGCATAGTATTCCATTGTGTGACTAAACCATTCATCGCTTGATGGACACTGAGGCTGTATTCATCTTTTTATTCTTGTGAATAGTGCTAAAGTGAACATGGTTGTGCACATATCTGTTCATATGAGTTCTTTATTTCTCTAGGATATATTCCAGTGAATGGGATTGCTAGATTGTATGGTACTTCTATTTCTAGTTATTTAAAGAAGCACCAAATTGATTTCCAAGGTGGCTGTACCATTTTACCTTACCACCAGCAATGTTTAAGTGTTCTAGTCTCTTTGCGACCTCTCCAACATTTATTATTTGTGTTTTTCAGATTATTGCTAGCCTTGTTGAGGTGAGATGTTATCTCATTGTAGTTTTGATTTACATTTCTCTGATGGCTACTGATCATGAACATTTCTTCATGTATCTGTTAGCTACCTGAATGTCTTCTTTGGTGAAGTGCCTGTTCATACCCTTTGCCCATTTTTAAATGGGTTATTTGACTTTTTGTTGTTGAGATTTTATAGTAAATTATAATTTTAGAGATTAGATGTGGATGAAATTTGTCATATCCAAAAATTTTTTCCTAGTCTGTAGGTTATGTTTCTAATCTTTTGGTGAAGTCTTTGGATAAGGATTAAGTGTTTTTATTTCTAAGAGCTCCCAGTTGTTTAGTTTCTTTTCTGGTGTCTGTGCATTGTTAGTAATGTTTTTAATTCTGTTTATGCCATGTTTAGGGCTCCTAGCATTATCTCTATTCTTCCATGATCTTTGTCATTCTAGATTTTATGTTTAAGTCTTTGATCTATTTGTAATTAGCTTTTGTGCCAGGTATGGGTGTTGTTTTGTTTTGCAGATGGATATCCAGTTATGCCAGCATCATTTATTAAAAAGAATGTCTTTTCTCCAATTAGCCTTTGGGTTTTTGGCAAGTATCAGCTGCTTTTAGGTGGATGACTTCATGTCTGGATTCTTCATTCTGTTCCATTAGTCTATGTATCTGTTGTTGTAACAGTACTAGGCTGTTTTGACTACCGTGAGAGTGTAATAGATTCTAAAGTCAAGTAGTGTGAGGCCTCTCACTTTGTTCTTCTTCTTCAGTAATATTTTACTTATCCAGGGCCTCTTTCCTTTCTATATGAAGTTGGTGCTTTGTTTCTCCATCCCTTAAAAAATGCTGTTGGAATTAGGATAGGAGTTACATTGTTTCTGTAGATTTCTTTGGGTAGAATTGACATTTTCATGATGTTGAATCTTCTTATGCATGAGCATGGTGTGTTTTTCCACTTATGTAGGTCTCTTTCAGTTTCTTGCAATAGTAGTTTTCTTTGTATAGGTCTTTTATATTTCTGATTAGATTTACTCCTAAGTATTTTACCTTCTTGGGGGCAATCATAAATGGTACTGATTTGGTGACTTCTTTGCTGTTCTCCTTGTTGTTGTAGAGGAATCCAACTGATTTGTGTATGTTTATCCCACAGCCTGATTCTTTGCTGAACTCTATTAGTTCTGGTAGTTTCCCTGTGGATTCTTTGTGGGTTTTCTGTTCATAAGATCACATCATCTGCAAATGGAGATACTTTTACTTCTTCCTTTCCAATTTGGATGGCTTTTATTTGTATTTTTCCTGGCCTAGTTGCTCTGGCTAGGACCTCTAGCACAATGTTGACTAAGTGTAGTGATTAAGGGCATTCTTATCTGGTTCTGATTCTAACAGGGAATGCTTTCAGACTCTACATCTAGAATGATGTTGGCTGTTGGCTTTATATAAATACCCTTTATTATGTTGAGGAATTTCCCTTCTATTCCTATTTTGCTGAGAGTTTTCATCATGAATGAGTGTTGGACTTTGTTAAATGCCTTTTCTTCATCAATTGATAAGATTCTATGGTTCTTATCTTTTGTTTTATTTATGATAGATCACATTGATGTTTTTCTTTTTATTTTTTTATTATCATTGAATGAAAATGTACATTCCCATATAAACTTGCATGCTCACCTATGTGCAGCTCCCACTGCTCTTCCTGCCTAGTGACAGCACACCCCTCTTCTCTGCTCCATAGATGTCCTATCCTTCCAACAGTCTCTTATCCCCTCCTCTCTACCTACTCCCCTTCCTCCAGCAAGATGTCAGCAGGATGACATCCTATTGATGCATAGAACCATAAAATTCCCACAAGATACGGTCACTCTGTGTTGCCAAGTCCAATCCATTGCTGTCCAAAAGGTTAACCCTCATTATGATTTATGGACCGGGACAGCATCAGGGCCAGGGGCCATGATCCCAGCAGAGCCCCAAAGCCCCTGGACCATCAACTGCGGTCTTTTATTGGAGATCTCAGGGTGAACCCCTATTTATTCTCTTGTTGCCAGTGAGATTCAACTTTGTGAGCTCCATCATGGCTATCACTGGTGGTGGCTGGGCACTATCTAGTTCTTCTGGTAACAAGTCAATGTAGAGACCCACTCATGTGGGTCTCCCTGTCTTCTGGGTTCTCTTTTCCCCATACCATTCTTGTCCTTGGTGATCATGTGTTCCTGTTGAGTTGGGACAATTTGCTGTACCCTCAGATGGCAGCTTGGCAGCTTTTAAGATCCCAGATGCCACTCACTGATGAGGGGTGCAGAGAGTCCTCATTAGCAAAATGCTAGCTGTGCCAATTGGCCTCGATTTCGCCTGAGAGCATGGTCCCCAGCTCCCCGCCCCAGATACTCTGTCCTTGCAATATTGGGTTGAGATGGGAGGAGCACTCAAATTGTGTTGAAGTCCAGTTATTATTAATCTTCTTTCTAATGTGTGCTGTCACTGATTTCACCAACCAAATTTCTATTAACTATCTAATCTAAACCCTCCCCCCACCCTTGCAACCATCAAAGAGTCTTTTTTTTATGCATGAGTCTGTTTTTAAGTTCTTATCGTAGGAGTCTCATACAATATCTGTCCTTTTGTCGCTGACTACTTTCACTCACCATAATGTCCTCCAGTTGAAGCCAGGTTAAGAAATGTTTCCTGCTATTATCGTTGTTCTTTGTCATTGCATAATGTTCCACTGAGTACGTATACCATAGTTTACCTATCCAGTCCTCTGTTGTTGGGCATCTGGGGTGATTCCATCTTTTTGCCATTGTAGACTATACTGCGATGAATATTTGTGTGCATGTATCAGTTCGTGTGAATGGCCTTGATTCTGTAGGATATATTCCAAGCAGTGGAATTACTGGGTCAAATGGTATATCTAGACCCAGCTTTTTAAGGAAGCACCAGATTGCTTTCCAAAGAGGTCGTACCATTTTGCAATGCCACCAACAGTGTAGGTGAGCTCCAATCTCCCCACAGCCTCTCCAACATTTGTTGTTTTGCATTTTATGGATCATGGCCAACCTTGCTGGAGTCAGATGGTATCTCATTGTCGTTTTGATTTGAATTTCTTTAATAGCTAATGATTGTGAGCATGTCTGCATGTGTTTTTGGGCTGCCTGGATGTCCTCTTTAGAGAAGTGTCTGTCCATCTCCTTTGCCCATTGGTTAGTTGGATGATTTATCTTTTTCTTATTGATATTTTGTAGTACCTTATAGATTATGGAGATCAGGTGTCGGTCTGACATAGAGTTGCCAAATATTTTTTCGCATTCTGTGGGTGGTCTTTTAATTCTATAAATAAAGTCTTTGGATGAGCAAAGTGATTGATTCTTAGTAGTTTCCGTTTGTCTATTTTCTCTTCTGATGACTGTGGTTTGTTGACAGATTTTGAAGTCTGTCTATGTTGTGTATTAAACCTTCCATTGTTGTTCCCTACATTGATGTTTTTCTAATGTTGAACTATCCCTGCACACCAAGTGTGAATCCCACCAAGTCATGATTATATTGGCTTTTTTTTTTTTTGGATATGTTGTTGAATTCTATTTGCTAGAATTCTGTTGAGGATTTTTGCATATAAGTTCACGAGGGATATTGGCCTGTAATTTTCTTTCTTTGTGGTATGTTTACCGGGTTTTGGTATCAGGGTTATACTGGCTTCATAGTATGAATTTGAGAGTATTTTATCCTTTTCTATGCTCTGAAATACCTTTAATAGTAGTGGTGTTAACTCTTCTCTGAAAGTTTGGTGGAATTCTCCACTGAAGCCATCAGGGTCAGGGCTTCTTTTTTCTTGTTGCTGGGAGATTTTAAAATTACCTTTCCAACCTCTTTTTTTGTTATAAGTTTACTTAGTTGTTCGGGTTTACCTCTGTTTGGGTTAGTTTAGGTAGGTGGTGTGTTTCTAGAAATGTGTCCATTTTCTCTACGTTTTCAAATTTGTTAGAGTACAATTCTTCACAATATTCTTTTATGATTCTTTTAATTTCAGTTGAGTCTGTTGTGATATCATTCATCTCATTTCTTACTTGAGTTATTTGCTTCTTCTCTCATTTTTCTTTTGTCACTTTGGCTGATGGTTTGTCATCAATTTGGTTGATCTTTATGAAGAAGCAGCTTTTGGTTCTGTTAACTCTTTCAATGATTTTTCTCTTCTCCCATTTAATTCTGCTCTGATTTTAGTTGTTTGGTTTTTCTGGTGCCTGGGGACTTCTTTTGCTGCTGTTTTTGTATTTATTTGAGTTGTAGCGTTAATGCTTTAATTTTGATCCTCTTTTTTTTTAGGTATTTATTGCTTTAAATTGACCTCTGAGCACTGCTTTGGGTGTGTTCCAAAGGTTCTAGTAAAATGTGTTTTCATTCTATGAATTTTTTTATTCTGTTATTAATTCTTCTATAACCCAGTAATTTTTGAACAAGATATTCTGTTTTCATGTGTTTGATTTTTTCCTTTGCTTTTTGTTATTGATTTCTACTTTTATCAAGTTAATATCTCAGTCAAAAATTTATACACAGTTTTTCTTTTGTGTGTGTGTGTGTGTGTGTGTGTGACACTGGTTGCAATCCCAACAGTGTGTCAGCATTCTCCCCTTTTCCCTTTACACTCTAGGTTCCTCATGTCCATTTATCCAGTTTTTCTGCCCCTTCCCGCCTTCTCATGTTTGCTTTCGGGCAAGTGTTGCCCACTTGGTCTCATATACTTGACTGAACTAAGAAGCATGTTTCTCATGTATGTTATTGTTTGTTTTATAGGCCTGTTTAATCTTTGGCTAAATGGTGGATACAGTAGTGGCTTCAGTTCGGAGTTAGCAGGGAGTCCGGGGCCATAGTCTTGGTGGTTCCTCCAGTCTCTGTCAGACCATTAAATCTGGTCTTTTTTCATGAATTTGAATGTTGTCTACATTTTTCTACTTCTCTTTCTGAGACTGTCTACAGTGATTCTGTCAGAGATGTCAGTGTGTGATTATTTTTTATGAATAATAGAAAACAAATACGCATACTTTAAATAAATTCCAATATTCAACTTTCTATGATTTTTACAATAATTATAAATTAATCATACTCGACGGCACTTGGCTGGCAAATGTAAATAAGAAAATTATTCTTTTTCATATTTTGAGATATAATATCTAGTTCAGAGAAACATGCCCCATGTCCTACTAAAGACAAATTAAAATCTTGTCTGTGCAGGGAAGTACAAATTTAGGCAACATTCTGGAAGGCAATCTGGCAGTAGCCCAGAAAACGTTAGCTCAATAATTGTACTGGGAATTTGTCCTACTGATTTTCTTTCATAAGTTGACAATAAAGCCAAACCAAACCCCTTGCCATTGAGTCAACTTCAACTCATAGAGGCCCTACAGGACAGAGTATAACTGCCCTATAGGGTTTCCAAGGAACAGATAGTGGATTCAAACAGCCAGCCTTTCAGTTAGCAGCCAAGCTCTAAGCAGCTATGCCACCAGGACTCCGAATAGACAATAGCATGTATACAAAGATGGTTACTAAAATTCTACTTTTATAAAAAAATTGGAAATAACACAACTGTATCAAAAGTGATTGGTAAATATGCCAACTGTACTACAAAAGAGGCAAAGTGGGCAAACCTCACCTTTATTGCAGAGTGGCAATTACAGCTAGAGATGGATCCAGGCTTTACCTTTCCACATCTCGATTATCTTAGTTGGCATTTCCTCTCTGTGAGCCTAACCTCTCAGAGTTAGCTCAGATTTCATCCTGGCCTCCCTCAGGCAGGTCAAAATATCCCTAGCTACTGGAGCCAGGTCATTGGGGAGCAGCCATACACTCAGAAATCTTCACAATTCCCTGCACTTCAGACCAGTCGGCTTCCCTTTTTTTCTCTAGTCTCCTGGGAGTAGGTCACAAGCTAGAAGGACTCTATCCTTCTCCATTGGCTGCCCAAATAGACTTTCTTGGTGACCTAGCTACCCAAAGCTAAGTCTTTAAAATTAACTGCCTGCACGACCTTTCTCTGAAAAAGCTAAGAGCTGAGAAATAAACCCTGAGCTAAGCCAGAGTCTCATTGTCCCCTGTAAATTTATGATTTTTTACATTAGCTCACAAAATTCACAGACTATTATTTATACTTACAGTTACCCAATTTTTGTAATCAGAAATGATATGAGTGAAGAAATGCATCAGATGAGGGCTAGGAGAGGTCATAGCATTAAGCTTTAGCTGTCCGCAGGGATGTGCCACATTCTTCCACACAAGGATGCTCTTGCCAATCCAGGAAACCACAAAAGGAAGCTCTAAGGTCCAAGATCCCTTATTAATAGTTATTGGGGCCTCAATGAGTATGCATTAATCAATGAACATACATTATTGACTGCCCATCCTCCCTCCCTGAGATTAGTGCCAGCTGAAAAGTCGGAGGTTCTCAACTGGTTTGCATATGTTTAAGTGTTACCTGGCTGTTTTAGAAAAACAAAGATACCTTGATTGCTCAAGACATTCCAAGGACTATTTTCCAGAAGCTGGAGACAAGTACAAGGTCAAGGTTTGTCCCACAGTAAAGAAAAAGTATACAATGGAGTTTTATGCAGAATGACCTACATCTATACATACTGACATGTCCATGATACAATACACGAAAGGAGCAAGTGGCAGGCCATAGTATGCATCAAGTGATTTCATTTAAAAAAATTATATGTATATATGTATGCATGTTTATATAGACAGAAAAAGTTCTCAACAAAAATATGGCCGATAGTGAACAAATTTTTTCACTTTTTACTCTCTACATGTCAGTAATTGTTATGCTTCTTTATTAATTTTTTATAGTTGGGATATGTTAGTTTCAGCAAAAAAAAAAAAAAAAACTAAAGAAATAAATAGTTGTATGGAAATATTTTGTAATGAGCCACGAAGTGATTCGACAACTAGGAAACCTACCTCCAACTCCTAATTGGATTACTAAATTTCTGAGGACCCTGGAGAGAATTAAGTGATGGTTTGCAACTTGGGAAAACACAAATCAAAGAGGGAACGAACAAGGGGAACAGCCAACAAAGCTAGCAGGAGTTCAGAGGCTGGAAAGATTGTTGAGTGTTCTCAAAGTTGCTGTCAGAATCATTGTTGCTGTTGCTAGGTGCCACTGAGTTGGTTTTGATTCCTAGCAACTCTATGTACAATAGAACAAAACACTGCCCAGTCCTACTCCTTTCTCGCAATCATTGCCATGTTTGTGCCCGTTGTTGCAGCCACTGTTTGATCCATCTCATTGAGGGTCTTTCTCTTTTTTGCTGATTTCTCTCCCCTCCATGAATTAAAAAATGGAATAGTGTTTTACTCTTCTAACAAATTCACTTTTTCTAGACTCAGGGTCCACTTGGGGTTGAGATGTGGCTGTAAGAAGATAGCTCATAAACCTCCACCTACTGAAAGTGTAATTGAATAAGGGCCCTAGCTGCTGTAGTCTGCAATCCATTGGCACTTTTGCAAGAAGACCATGCTTCTCAAGAGCTGTTCTCGGGGACTGAGTACAGTAAAGATATTAAGGCTGCCCTGTTCCTCAGATACAGGGAACTTATTTGTCGGCTGGCTTTGGCCCAAGGATTCCCCCTTGACCTTGCAGAACAGTCCTTAGACTACTTCACAATCTAGGATGTTGCCACCTAACCTCTCCCTCTTTCTTTCACTGCAGGTCAAATTGCATCAAGATCTGACAACTCTCCGAACCTTATTTGGCTCCTTTCTGATTTTGTTTCACATAAGGCACTATCCCTAAAGTAATAGTACCTACCATATGGGGTAGATACTATTATTATTACCACTTTACAGATGGAATTTAAGACACGGAGAGGTTAAGTAACCTGTCAAAGCTCTCAAATCATGAAGTATTGGCTAAAAGTCCTCTGAAGGATCCTCCAAGGTAGATCTTATGATCCTCTTATGCAGATGAGGAAGCTGAGTTTGAAACTAACCATATTAGTTCCCTACTGGTGTTATATTGTTTTACAAATTAGTCCATCACTGTTAACAGGAACTCAGTGCCCCTCTAAGCAATAACCCTCCCTTTCCTCCTCCGTGCTACCTTCGTAACCACTGATAAGCTTTGTTCTGTATACATTTGCCTATTTCATATAAACAAAAATCATATAATATTTGTCCTTTTGTGACTCACTTATTTCACTCAACCAGTTGTTTCTTGGGAATTTTATTGAGCAGTCTTCAGGTCTTCAGGCCTTATCAACTTTATCTGGTTCTGGTCTGTACAGTGTTTAAAAGCGTCTGTTTAAAAATAGTTGTCAACATTTAAGAGTTGGTAAGTTTCACATAACACTCCACATCTCTGGTTTCTCTTGAAGACTTGGAAGTTCTGACAGTGCTGAGGCCACATTCCATGGTGACAAGGAGCTGGACTGGAGTAGTTGTCATCCTGTTTAGATCCTTCCCTGGCTTCTCTCATTTACGCTATCTGCCTGGCCTCGGGAGACATCTGGGGTTTTGACCTTGTCTTAAAATAAAATCACCATAAAATTATAGTAAAGCAAGAAGAAAGATTTTATTTGGCTTATGTTCTAAGAGGCATAAGTGGGAAACAGATAAGTTTGCTGCCAGAGCCATATCTGCTGTAATCCAAGGAATATTATGTAGCCAATCATTAGTATATATTAATATTACAAATGGATAAAATCACTAAAAGTTTCACTTTTTCTCTGAGTCGGTAAAAACTGCTAAACACCATTATTCTACATTTTGAATTATCATTCTTAATAATTGTTGGTCCATGTTTCAGTAACAACAGTCAGGAAGGTCTTCATTGATCCAACGAATCTTACTGTTCACTAAATGCTGATAGGGGAAAGATGAAAACCAAACCCTTTGCTATCAAGTGGATTCTGAAAAGATAAGAGTGGAAACTGTGAGGATTTTGTGCTTTAACTATTTGTTTATGTGAAAAATTCTGTAAAAGATGTTTTCCAAGATTTTCCTAGCTATGGCTTTTATATCTCAGGACCCAGTTGACAAAGCCTTATGAGTCCTGCTCCAGTTGGGTCACATTCTTTATACTCAAGGACAGGGAATAAAGGCTCCCATTTTAACTGCTAAGTCAGTCCCTGCGCTGTACATAACCTGAATGTTAGAAGGACAGGGGACAAGTCCTTCTGCATTTTAAAGCTCATGCTTGCCAAATTGGACCTCAAAGTAGAAAGAGTGTTAATGAGGCCTTCTCACTAGCACTCTTTCATAACTGTCTTTGAGCTCATCAAACTAGATTTCCACCCACTGTGAATTTAAATGTTTAAGGGGAAATCACTTGTCTCTGATAGCAAAGAAGATTTCCTGAATCAAATCCTCCTGTTCATTCTTTGAAAACCCTGGTAGCATAGTGGTTAAGTGCTATGTCTGCTAACCAAAAAGTCAGCAGTTCAAATCCACCAGGCACTCCTTGGAAACTCTATGGGGCAGTTAGTTCAATACTGCCTTATAGGGTTGCTATGAGTCAGAATCAGTTTGGTGGCACTGGGTTTGTTTGGTTTTTGTTTTGTTGTTCATTCTTTAGAAACCCTGGTGGCATAGTGGTTAAGTGCTATGGCTGCTAACTAAAAGGTCAGCAGTTCAAATCCACCAAGCACTCCTTGGAAACTCTATGGGGCCGTTCTACTGTGACCTATAGGGTCACTGTGAGTCAGAACCAACTTGACAGCAGTGAGTTTTTGGTTTGGTCTGATCAACTTTTTTACCAGACTGTACGGTAAGTTGCTTTTTCTAGGTTTCTCCATCAGTTTTCTTTTCTTTCCAGGTCAACTCAAACCTCTCCTTTTCCCCCAAATCTAAGACACAATTGAAACTATGTCTGTGGAACAAAGAACTAGTTTTGGCCTTTGTCTCTGGTTTCTAGAAAATAGCCCCTGGAATTTGTCTTTCTAAAACAGCCAGGCAACACTTAAATGTGTCCAAATAAATAAGGACTACTATACAGCTCTCACCCTGGCAACTATCCTCTGCAAGGGAGGGGAGCATGATACAGCCCATCATGAATATTTCTTTGCTATACATATGTATTGAGGCCCCAGTGACCGAGGGATCCTGGACCTCAGAGCTTCTTCTTTTAAGGGCTTCCTGGATCTGTGAGAACTTCCATGTAGGGGAAAGGGTGGCATGTCTCTAGAGACAATAGAAACCTTGTGCCAGAAACTCTCCCAAACTTTGCCAGATCTGTCTCTTCACTTATATCCTTACTGGTTATAATAAATGGTTAACCATGAGTACAGATAGGAGCCCTGATGGTGTGGTGACTAAGCTGTCAGTTGCAAACCAAAGGTCAGTAGTTCAAACCCTCCAGATGTTCTGTGAGACAAAGATGCAGCAGTCTGCTTCTGTGAATACTATAGCCTTAGAAACTCCACGAAGCAGTTCTACCACGTCCTAGAAGGTCGCTATGATCAGAATCAACTCAATGGCAATGAGTTTGGTGTAACTATAGGTAAGGAGTCCACGAGCGGCACGAATGATTAAATGCTTGACTACCAGCTTATAAGTTGGCACTTTGAACCTACACAAAAGCACCTAGGAAGACAGGCCTTGTGGTCATTACAAGTGTATCTTGGAAACCCCATGGAGCAATTCTCCTCTGCATGCATTGGGGTTACCATGAGTCAGAGTTGACTCAACAAAAACAAAGTTTAGATAATAGTCTCCATGAGTTTTGTGAGCCATTTTAGAAAGTAACAAACCTACAAAGGGTAATCAGACTCTAAAATAGAGAAAAAAAAAAAACCTCAAACCACTGCTGTTGTGGTAATTCCAATGTATAGCAATCCTATAGGAGAGAATGGAACTGCCACATAGAGTTTCCAAGGAGGGTCTGGTGGATTGGAACTGCCAATCTTTTGGTTAGCAGCCATAGCACGTAACCACTATGCCACTAGGGTTACAGAGGAGGGCCATTTAGGCGTTTCATAAGGACGGAGTCCTAACATGGGTGGAACTTTGAATGGCTGGTGGACCAAAGAAGCAGTCTATCTGTGAAGATCCAGCTCTCGATAGCTGAGTGACAGAGAAAGGCTGCATGGGCAGTCACTGAAGATGGATAGAGTCCTTCTAGCTTGTGTCCTAGCTCTAGGTGGTGAGCAAGAGAGAGAAAGAGAGATAGGCTGGTCTGGAGTCCAGGGAGTTGTACGAACTCCTGAGCCTGTGATTGGTTCCTGATGATGTGGCCTCAGGTCACCAGTGATGTTTTGACCTGGCTCAAGGTGGCCAGGGATGAAGTCTGAACTAAGTCTTGCTGGTTAGGGTTAGAGTGGAGGTGTCACAAAGTGATGATGATAAAAATCAGGGAGATATGTCAGGTAAAGCCTGAATCCATTTCCAGACGAGAATTGGATTCATGGTGATCCTTACCATACCACATAGTGATAAAATGGGGCTTGGTCACCTTATCCCCTTTTCAGTGCAGTTAGCAATACACTGTGTAAGGCTTTTTTGGGATCAAGTAACCAAAACTCACCAAGCTAACTTCTTAGGCAAAGACAGATCCCAGAGAAAACAACCAGGTCTGAGAAAGACTGATCTCAAGAACCAGAAAGCTGCCAGCAATCCTGACAAACTTTTTTCCATCCTTCCTCTCTGACATTTTCAGCTTGGGGCCTTCATTCAGTCTCTTTCCTCCAGCCAGTCAGTTTCCTTGTTGTTCACATAGCAGACTATGGCCACTTATTGCTTCTCAGTTACTCAGTTGTAGCCGTAAGAATGAGTTGACTCGTCCTCGTCCTCGCTCACAGTTCCAAATTCCTAAGGAAATGATTCTCATTGACTCAGCTTGGTGGCCTCCTTTGATCTAATCAACTGCAATGTTTAGGAACAGGATGCAGATCAACACTTAAAAGATTATGGAGTCAATCTTCAACCTTCATGAGTGCCTTCAGAGACTCATGGGGCAGGTCAGTTAAGAGGTCATTGTCAGATGTGCAGATGCCTCAGTCTACCTCAAACAGTAAAACTTTGTAGAAAGTGGAATAATCTGTAAACTCTTATTTTATAGTGTTCTTAAATTTGCATGAAATGCATGTTTATAAACTCTTAAAAAAGAAAATGGTACGTGCGCTCTGTACTTTATAGTATTCATCATACCTATTGAAATCTAATCTCTAAGAGCAGGTAGTACTTGGTCTAAGTATCATTTTGTATTGGATCTAGCGGAGTATAGCAACTGTTCCCTAAATATCTGCTAGAGGTGATGCTGCCACAGCAAAGCAGCTGCCATTGTCTCAACTGAGGAGAAAGTCCCAGGTGACAGAATGCTGAGAACACAGATAAGGAAAATGATTTCAGGGCCATTACAGTGAGGCAGGATACAGGGTATGATTGTCAAGGGGACAGAGATATGTTAGGAGGGACTTGGTCGCATAAGTCTGGGGCCCGCATTTTCTGAACTGAAAAGTAGGAAATACAGTCTGAACATGGGAAAGAAAATTTGAAAACAGGGCTGCTGCATTATGGGTTGTATAGTTGCAGCCATAGAGCAATGGTGGGGGAAGTGCAGGCGTGCATGCTTCAGGCCAGATACGGAGCTTAAGTATCTAGACTAAGAGTTTTGAGTCTTGGTGGTGCCACTTTTTGGGTGAGCTCAGGAAAATTACATAACCTCTTGAATTAGTGTCCTTATTTTTATTAGAATAATAATAATACTAACAGATAATAGTAGTTCTAAATTGAGTTCATGAATATGAATGCGTTTAATAAATTAAATTCCCATGCAAAAGCTAGTTTCACTATGAGGAAGGATATCTAACTGTGTGTTGAGAGTGACCTAGTTCATTCCCCAACCTTTTGGTCAAGCAGTACTTAATTCCCCGAATATCTTGATTCTCTATCCTTCACAGTTTCCATGGACTAAGGTTGTTCTCAGTAATTTTGTGACTTTTTTTTTTCTGTTTGCAATTCTCTGTCTTTGTTTCTTGGCCTGTGGCCATGAAATGATTCCATAATGGAAACTTAAATCCCTCAGGCAATGACTTGGGTCCCTTCTGCACTGGCAGCCTTGTTTTCTCTTCAGAGATGGAAAAATGCTAGTCACCACTGTGATGACCTTCAGAGGCTTGGAGGGTTATGGAAGCCACCCAGTCTTGGGCTCTTTTAGATTTCAAAACTTGTAAGCACTAATCACTGGAGTCCCCACATAGTGCAGATAGTTAACATACTTCACTATTGATGGAAAGTTTGGAGGTTTGAGTCCACCAAGATGTGCCTCAGAAGAAAGACCTGGTGATCTACTTCCAAACAAGCAATCATTGGACACCTATATAGCACAGTTCTACTCTGAAACACATAGGGTCTCTGTGAGAAGGACTCATTTCAACTGCAGCTGATAAGCCCTGATCACTAGCCTCTACTGTCTAGCTTCACCCCAACCCCACCAGGGAAAAAAAAAATGCCCCAGCAGATAGTAGTGAGTTAAACCATCTAACAATTTCCTCATTTGATGCAGGAAAACAAAAAAATCCATCTACAGTTGAGAGAATATTCCTTTTCCAAAGTCATGACTTATATGCCAACACTTTGGGGAAAATAAGTGCTAATAGATTACCATATATCATACTTTATTCTCTGAACAAAAGTACTAATATTTTGAGAGCAGAGGAAGATGAGAAGTATCCCAAAGAAAACATACTACTAATACCTTTCACTGCCTAACGTTTTAGAGACTATAGCAGTGTTTTCCAAACTACAGTGTAAAATCCATTAAAAAAAAAAAAGCCATGGAGTTGATTCTGGCTTGTGACAATTCCACATCGTTCAGAGTTGGGTTTCTAGGGACTCATTTTTCAGAAGTAGATCACCAGGCCTTTATTTCAAGGCCATCTCTGGGTGGACTTGAACCTCCAGTCTTTTTGTTAGCAGTTGAGCATATATTGACCATGTTAATATATACTAAAGGTTCTGTAACATTCCTTGGACTTCGGCAGACATGGCTCTAGCAGCATGCTTCTCTATTTCCTAATTTTGCCTTTTTGAATATATGCCAAATAAAGCTTTTCATTTTGGTTTTTAAACTTTGTGATGTTTTTCCCCATGATAGTAAATGGTGTAGTTGTCAACGATTTTTGAAGCTAAAATCTGATAGAACTCAAGGAAACCTGGACTGTGAGGCAAAAGCCAGAAGAAGAGAAGTCCTATCTTTTGGACTGTGTTCCCACTCCATGTCCCTCTGAAACCAACAGAGTAAGTGCTCTCTGAAAACAAGCCTTTGCTTATTCTTTTTTGTTCTTTTTCTCATGTTTTTTTAAGTATTGTTTGAAAAATCAGTTGACTGATTAAGGAGATTCTTTCTCAGATTTTTGCTTGATTGGTTAAGAATAATACTTAGTAACACTTTCAGTAAACTGAAGTTTGGGTCCAGATTCAGTGGTTTGAAACACTGAAGAGGCAATTCTTTTCTCAAAGAGCTCTAGATTACTATAAGTCACAAAATTCAGGCCTCTTTGTAACTCAGATAAAACCTGAAAAATTGTGCCCCTGTTTTGACACGTTTTCAGGGGGAGGTGGCAGCTCCTGACCTATGTTATGAAATTTAAGGGAGAAGTGGTATTGCCTTATCTTTTTTCTGGTATAGGAGGTCTGACAATGAAGTCCTTGAAATTAATTGTTCTAAGTGTTGCATATCTCATTGCTAAATATTACTACGGTCAAACCTTTGAAGTATTCCCTTCTGGAGTGCCAACCCATAGCCTACCCTTCACAGCAATTTTGGAACTCTTTCTAAAATGGCCCTTGCAACATGGTGGCAAGGTGGCAAGTTTGTGAACTTAATTGTATAGTTGTCGTGAGGGAATTTTTAGCTAGTAAACAAATAATTGTATTGGAGCACCCTACCTACTCATCTGATCCAGCCCCCAGTGACTTTTTTCTTTACCTGAAGATTAAAGGAAATATTGAAAGGAAAACATCTTAATGACATTCAGGACATCAAGGGTAATACAAGGACAACGCTAATGGCCATTCCAGAAAAATAGTTATGAAATTGCTTTGAAGTGTGGTCTAGGCGCTGGTGTCGGTGCACAGCTTCCCAAGGGGAGTACTTTGAGGTGACCATAGTGATATTCAGCAATGAGGTGTGTAGCACTTTTTCTAGGATGAATTCACAAACTTAATTGGCAGTCTTTGTAGTTTCTCGGTGAAGAATCACAATGTTAAAATCATCAGTAACTTTAAAGTACTTTTCAGTTCGAGGAACTAGTATATCTGGGGACTAAAATAAGAGACTAGGTCTCTAGCCAGCAGCATGACTTAAATTCAAAAACAGGAACCAAAAACTTGAATCTTGGAGTTTAGTACCTTTCATAAATGAGCCTGGATTTCTGCCTTACTATGGAAACAGTGGTTTGGGGTCCCTATTTGAAAATGCTATTAGCTGAGTATTTTAGAAGGAATTTGGAATTTCAGTGACCATTTTGGGAAAATGAACTTTGGTTTGTGCTGTCTTTCCTCCTTAGAAAACATTTGCTTGATGCTCAGGTTTGTCAAAAGTTCTAATATTCCTCCATATGGGCCTCTGGCAGGTTAATAAGTTTTATCTAGAGCTGCTTTGTTTTTTGAATTGAGTCCATCTTACCAAAATTGCTATATACCCTTGAAGAATCTAGAATTCCCATATCCTTGTTTTGTGTGGTACTGTTCCGTGTATATGTGATCTTTTTGTCTCCTTTTCTTCTAAGAGCTAGCTTCTAGTCTAGAGCGTTGTGTCTAGGTTTCTGTTTTGTATTAGGTTGGTAGCTATGGCTGAGAACTGCTGGTTTTTATAAGGCTATCATAGAAAATCTTTGATATGAATTGATCTATTTGAAAAATACACCAAGATCTTTATATAACGTATGTCAATCTTAAAAGCAAACCCTATCTAAGTACATTAAGCCAGATATTATATGAAATGCATTTTATTTGAAGAAAAAGGACAGTTTTGTCCTAAAGTAAAAATAATAGTGCCAGAATAGTAAAGAGAAAGAAATTAGTTATCTTTTGCTTTTTGAAATGCCAAGGTGAGCTTAAACACATATAAATAATTGGAATGAACTGACCTTGTCTTCTACCTTGAGCTAAAAAATAGAGAGGAGGGCAGGGCAGGATCAGGCCTCCCCCTACTCTCCAGTGTCATATAGCTGCAGGGAAGCTTTTGAAAGACCATTTCTATAGGTGGAGACCTTTCAAGACAAAAAGAAGATTGGAAAGAATTGCTACTTTGCTATAGTTACCAAATATTGGGTGGATCTGAACTGTAAAAGAATTGTACACAAGTTCTCTTTATTTGGGGGAATATTGAGACACATCTGAAATGGCCTGGAAAAATGTTTCTAGCAGTAGCCAGAGACTTAAGGTTATATTCTGAACAATGAATTGGTTAGTTCAACAGAAACTTGATGCTTTCCAAAGCCAGTTGATAACATCTTTAAAGGCTAGATTACATTGGTAAAATGTGAGAAATAGTAAAAGTTGAATGAAAACCTGGAATATTTAAACAAACTTTATTTCAATTACAGTTGTGTTTTATGGCATGCAGATTTAAAGAAATTTCCAAGACATTTAAGGTAACTTATTGATGTTAGGAAACCCTGATGGCATGGTGGCTTAATGCTACAGTTTCTAACCAAAAGTTAGGCAATTCAAATCCACCAGGCACTCCTTGGAAACTCTAGGTGGCAGTTCCACTCTATCTTGTGAGGTCACTCGACAACAACAGTTTTTTTATTTTTATGTTACATTGAATTAATAGATATTATAATTTAAGTTTATATACTTTTGCTTTTTATGCCACAAAAGAAAAAAAAATATATTTAACTCTGCTAATGAATGTGTTCCATTTTTGCTATTTAAAGAGGTGTGCAACCTAGGGAACATGTAAGAGGTTTATTGAGAAAAAATTATTTGATGTGATCAAAGGTTTTATCTATCATTAGCTATTAGAGAAATCCAAATTAAAACTACAATGAGGGGGTGGTGCCAATATGGTGGACTAGACACATATCTCCTCTAGTCCTTCTGAGAACTAAGGCCTAGAACACTAATTGAAAGGAGCAATGTGGACATTCTGGGAGCTCCAAAATCAGGCATAAGGTCATGAGATTGGACTACACAACAGGAAGGGGGAAAATGCCTTGTTGGTAGTGAGACAGTGGCACAGTGAGTACTGCTTATGCTGGCACATACCTGGGAGATTGCAGATATGGATGCTGTCATGGGCTGAATTGTGTCCCCCCAAAAATATGTGTAGCCATGTGGCTGGGCCATGATTCCCTGTATTCTGATTGTCCACCATTTTGTGATTTTGCTGTGCTGTATGTTAAAGAATTAGGGTGGGACGTAAATCCCTTCAGAAGATCACCTTCCTGCTCCACTGTAAAGGGAGTTTCCCTGGAGTGTGACTTGCACCACCCTTAATCTGTTCATCCTGCAAGAGATAAAAGGAAAGGGAAGCAGGCAGAGAATTGAGAACTTCACAGCATCAAGAAAGCAGCACCAGGAGAAGAGCGTGTCCTTCAGGCCTGAGGTTCCTGCACCAGGATGCTCCCTGGACAAAGACTGATGCAATACCAGACTTTCCTCCAGAGCCGACAAGGAGAAAAGCCTTCCGCTGGAGTGGACATCCTGAATTTACACTTGTAGCCTACCAGACTGTGTAAGAATAAACCTTCCCTTGTTAAAGCCATCCACTCTGTGGTATTTCTGTTAGAGGAGCACTAGCTGACTAAAACAGATGCCTTCTTTGTGGGACAGGAGGCTGGGCCTGGGACTGCTGAGCTTGTGAGTCTGGCACAGGCTGGCTTCTTTGCTGGTCCACAGTGCCTAAGTGAACAATATACCCTGCAGCAGAGAGATGGTGCTGGAGGCACCCACATTTAGAAATTCCAGCAGTGGCTGGCAACTAAGGGCACCAGTGGCCCTCCCCACTCTCTTCTCTGAGCTGTGTCATAGAATCTGCTGACTCATACTGTAACACACACAGCTCAGGCAGGACAACATGTTGGTCAGCTGAAAGCCTGAATCAGCCTCACCTGAGGGCTCAGCTGAAGCTAATTTTTGTGCTAAGGAACACTACCTGTCTGGTCAGCACTGATCCCAGCAGAAAAGCTGCTCTTAGCGCAATTGTGCCTAAAGAACGTAGTGGCAGAAGGGGGCTGAGTGCAGTGGAGCCCTAACATCTCCCTTCTTTAAGCCACGTCATTCCATCTGCTGACTGCCAACAAGGCACCATCCTTGTCAGTCAGGCCCCACACGTGAGGACCAAATTGCTATCAGGTACAGCTGGTCAGTGCCTCTCTGCACAAAATCAACTTTTAAGACCTACACCACAGCTCCCATTGATGTAACAGTGGATAAACTGAACAGCTTCTGGATGATGTGAAGACAACATCTAACTATTTAAAGAAGCAGACCATCATGGCTCCATAAAACTCCCAAAGTAAAGTTACAAACAACATCCCAGATGAAGAAGGCTTTATGAAATTATCCAATGTAGGATACAAAAAAATTATGTATAGAGCCCTTCTAGAGATTAAGCAAAATGCAGTAGAACAAAATGAGAAATTAAATAAGGTTTATGAACTGCTAGGACATGAATAATCTGAAATTCGGCAGATCAATAATAAAATTACAGAATTGGACAACTAAATGCAAAGGCAAAAGAGCAAGATTGTGGAAATGGAATCCAGAATTAGTGAACTTGGAGATAAGGCAACTGACACCAGCATTTAAGAGGAGAAATCAGATAAAAGAAACACGAAAAATAAAGAAGGATTAAGAAGCATGTGGGACTCTATCAAGAGGAATAATTTATGAATAATTGGAGTTCCTGAACAGGAAGGAACAACAGAAAATACAGAGAGAATTGTTGAGTTGTTGACAGAAAACTTCCCTGACATCATGAAAGAAAAGAACATAGATATTCAAGATGCTTATCAAACATCACAAAAACTAGGCCCCAAAAGAAAGTCACCAAGACAAATTATAATCAGACTTAATAAAGTGAAACACAAAGAGAGGCTTCTAAAGACAGCAAGGCTTAAAGCTAAACTAACATACAAAGGGAAGCCATGCAGACTTTTTTCTGACTTCTCAGCAGAAACTATGTTGGCAAGACGACAATGGGGTAACATACAAACCCCTGAAGGAGAAAAATTTCCAACCAAGAATTATATATCCTACAAAATTTTCTCTGAAATATGATGGTGAAATTAAGCCATTCTCAGACAAACAGAAGCTTGAAGACTTTGCAAAAATCCAACCAAAACTACAAGAAATACTGAAATAAGCTGTTTGTTTAGAAAAACAATAATGTCAGTTGTATACTTAAAGATACAATGCAGGAAAGAGCATCGAAAATCTCAGGGACTCACAAAGCTCAATCAAAGCTACAATATTAACAGTAGGGGGCCAGAGATCTTAAAATGAAAAATATGACATCATCACACTATAAAGAGGGATATATTACAATAGTAACAACCCTTTCAGATGGAGAGGAAATTAAGGAGATAGACAGAAGTTAAAGATTGGTTTATATTTAGACTATTAAAAGGGATCAAAGAGGTAGCCACAAAGTAAACTAACAATGTGACATACCGAAACAAGAAACACAATACAGGAGTCTTAACAAACACAAAACCAACACGGAAAAAAGATGAACAGTAAAACCATAAAGAAAAATGACCCCAAACAGAATACTAAGAGAAGCAAAGAAAACATTAACAACACAAAAATAAAAACATCAAAATGACAGCACCAAACACATAGCTATCAATAATTACACTGAATGTAAATGGTGTGAATGCTCCATTAAAGAGGAAAAAGACATGATCTGTGTATTTGTTTCCTACAAGAAATACACCTTAGACTCAAAGATATGAACAAACTGAAAATCAAAGGATGGAAGAATACATACCAAGCTAACAACACACAAAGAAGAGCAAGAATGGCAACACTAATCTCAGATAAAAAAAGATTTTAATGTATGCTCTGCCACTGTGGACAAGGATGGTCACTATTTATTACTGAAAGGTTCAATGCACAAGCATGCCGGGAGCCGGTCCCAACAATTTGCAGGGTCCCGCACGGAGGGAGGGAGAGGCGCGGCGGGAAATGAATCAAGGAGACAGAAAAGACTTTTCTGGTTTAAGGCAGCCCGACCCAGAGAGCAAGATAGAAGGCTGTCTGTCTTTATTGTTTTTATAGTAAGAGTGACGTGAATTTTACCTGCCCACTGACCACACAATCTATTGGCTAGTTTAAAACCAAAACCTCATGGTTGGCAAATTTGAAACCAAAAACCTCGTGGTCTTGAGGTGATGCAATTTTTTACCCTGCCACATGAGCTATTAGTTAACTGAAACCTGGTGATCCTTTTAACTGTCAAAGCTTTTTAGATAATGGCCTATGGATGCCTCGAGCTCAATCAGCCCTACTTATACCTCAAGGTTAAAAGGTTCACGAGGAAGGGTCTAAAGTTTATGATCTCTATTTGTTCCTACTTTGCTCTTTATCTCCTCCTGCGGGGATAGTAAACATCTACCGTCCCCCACCCTATGTTCTTCTCAAGCTGTTCTAAAGAGGATAATTCCTTTCACATGGGTGGGGATGTGCAGTTGGGGGAAGTCAGCAGGGGTTGGGCCGGCCTCGTTGCTCTCAAAGCTGGCTGTGTTAGAGATCATTCCTCTGAGCTCTTTTTCTTCAGAAAATTCCTGTACAGTTTTCCCGATACTATTTCATAGACCAAGGGGGTAGTAAAAGGGGGCCCCTCTCAGAAGGCATCTCCCCTGATCCTTGTGCCAGGAGAGGAGGGGGTATCTTTTTGAAGAAAATTTGATTAGGAAGCCAAATAATATCAAGGGCAGTAGGCTAAAAAACATGTCACAGGTGAGATGCTTCAGCCCGTCATTTGCAGGAGCTCGTGACTTTGTCTACAAGGCTGATGGCGGACCTCCGCACAAGCAGGATATAGCAATATTCAATTTTTATGCGGTCAATATCAGAGCACCTAAATACACCAAACAAGCACTGACGACATTTAAAAATGAGATAGATCACTCCGGAATAATACTAGGAGACTTCAACATTCTACTTTCAGTATTGGAAAGATCATCCAGAAGATAGCTCTGTAAAGATAAAGAAGATCTTGTAGCAACAGACAACCAACTAGACCTCATCGACATATACAGAACATTTTACCCAACAACAGATAAGGTCACCCTTTTCTCCAATGCGCATGGAACATTTTCCGGAATAGACCATGTGTTAGGACATAAAGCAAGTCTCAACAAAATCCAAATCACTGAATTATTGCAAAATATCTTCTTGGACCATAAAGCCATAAAAGTTTAAATCAATAGCAGAAAAAAAATAGCAGAAATCTGAAATCATGGAAACTGAACAACACCTTGCTCACAAATCCTTGGTTGTAGAAGAAATCAAAGATGCAATAAAGAAATCTATGGACTCAAATGAGAATGAAAACACAACGTACCAGGACCTATGGGACACAGCAAAAGCAGTGCTCAGAGGTCAGTTTGTCTCTATAAATGCACACATCCAGAATGAAGAAAGGGCCCAAACCAAAGAACTAACCCTACAATTTAAACGAGTAGCAAGAGAGCAACAAAAGAGTGCTGGGAGCCAGCCCCGACACTTTGTAGGGTCCCGCACGGAGGGAGGGAGAGGCGTGGCGGGAAATGAATAAAGGAGACAGGAAAGACTTTTCTGGTTTATGGCAACCCGACCCAGAGAGCAAGAGAGAAGGGTCGTCTTAGTTTATTGTTATCTTTTTATAGTTGGTAAGGCAGTAGTACTTTGACCACGTCGGTGATTGGCTAGGCAAGAAGCAGGTACCTCGTGGTCTCTTCATGTCAATTACTGGAGTTTTCTAAATAATGGCCCGAGACTAGTGTCTCTTTTCATGTTAGCTATTAAGATCTTTTAAACAATGGTTAGAGACAATGGTCTTCTTCTTTTGTTGACTATTAGGGTCTTCTCTGTTAGTTAGTAAAAAGCAAACACTTTGTTATTCCTTTTTATGTTAACCATTAGGGTCCTCTAAAGAATGGTCTGAGACAGGCATATTTGTGATTTATAATTAACAGCTGGAGCAAAACTAATCTTAGACTTCTATTAACTTTACCTAAGCAGGAAAAGAGGACAAACCCATCTTAAAAGTTATACAGTCTCTATTTGTTCCTTCTCTGCTCTTCCTTATCTCTTCCTGTAAGGACAATGGGTGTTCACCGTCCCTTATTTTAAGTTTCTCTTAAACTACTCTAAGAAAGGCAATTCTTTAGTATTTGTCTGTTTGCCGATACCAAATGTAATAAACTTGGGAATCTAGTTATTTTCCTGAAGTAAGATGTTTGCTATCTAAGAGCTGAGAAAGAGAGGGAGGGGAGTTGTCTCTGGAAAGCCCTTCAGGGCCTTCTTGCAAGCTTGCTTATCACATGTGAAGGGAGGGGTGAGCAGCTGGGAGAAGTCAGCAGGGGTTGGGCCGGCCTCGCTGCTCTCAAGCTGGCTGTGTTAGAAATCATTCCTCTGAACTCTTTTCCCCAGAAATTCCTGTACAGGTTTTCCCAATATTATTTCATAAACCAGGGGGGTAGTAAAGGGCCCCTCTCAGAAGGCATCTCCCCTGATCCTTGTGCCAGGAGAAGAGGGGGTATCTTTTTGAAGAAAATTTAATTAGGAAGCCAATTAATATCAAGGGCAGTAGGCTAGAAAACATGTCACAGGTGAGATGCTTCAGCCCGTCATTTACAGGGGCTCGTGACTTTGTCTACAAGGCTGATGGCGGACCTCCGCAAAAGAGTCTCTCAGGTACAAGAAGAAAGCAGATAGTAAAGATCAGAGCAGAGCTAAATGAATCAGAGAACAGAACAACAATTGAAAAAATTAACAAAACCAAAAGCTGGTTCTTTGAAAAAATCAACAAAATCAATAAACCATTGGCTAAACTTACAAAAGAAAAACAGGAGAAGAAACAAATAACCTAAATAAGAAATGCAGTGGAAGATGTCACAACAGATCCAACTAAAATCAAAAGTATGAAAACAGAATACTATGAAGGACTGTACTCTAAAATATTTGAAAACCTAGTTAAAATGGACAAATCTCAAGATTCACATCACGTGCCAAAATTATCACAAGGAGAAGTAGAACAACTTAAGAAACCCATTACAAAAGAAGAGATTGAAAAAGTAATCAAAAAACCACCAACCAAAAAACGTTCTCACCTAGATGGCTTCACCAGAGAATTCCACCAAGCTTTTAGAGAGGAATTAATTCCAGTGCTATTGAGGGTATTTCACAGCATAGAAAAGGATGGAATACTCCCAAAGTCATTCTATAAAGCCAGCATAACCCTGATACCAAAGCCAGGGAAAGATCCTACAAAAAAAGAAAATTACAGATCAACATCACTCATGAGCCTAGATGCAAAAATCTTCAACAAAATCCTAGCCAATAGAATTCAACAACTTAACAAAAAAATAATTCATCATGACCAAGTTGGATTCATACCAGGAATGCAAGGCTGGTTCAGCATCAGAAAAACAATTAAGGTGATCAACCACATAAATAACTCAAAGGATAAGAATCACCTGACTTTGTCAATTGATGCAGAAAAGGTATTTCACAAAGTCCCACACCCATTCATGTTAAAACTCTTAGCAAAATAGGAATAGAGGAGAAATTCCTCAATGCAGTAAGGAGCACCTATGCAAAGCAACTGCCTACATCATCCTAAATGGAGAGAGACAGAAGGAATTCCCCCTGAGAACAGGAACTAGATGGGAATGCCCATTGTCACCAATTCTATTGAATATTGTTCTAGAGGTTCTAGTAAGAGCAATTACATAAGAAAAAGAAATAAAAGGCACCTGCATTGGCAAAGAAGAAGTAAAAATCTCCCTATTTGCAGATGATATGATTGTATACACAGAGAATCCTGAAGAATCCATAAGTAAACTACTGGAACTAATAGAAGAGTTTGGCAAAGGATCAGGATATAAGATAAACATAAGTAAATCGGTAGGATTCCTTTAAACCAACAAAGAGATCATCAAAGAGGAAATCACCAAATCAGTACCATTTATTATAGCCCCCAAGAAGATAAAATATCCAGAAATAAATCTAATCAGAGAAACAAGAGACCTATACAGAGAATTATAACAACCAAAAGAGATTTACATAAATGGAGAAACCTACTTACTCGTGGATAGGAAGACATAACATTGTGAAAATATCTATTCTACTCAAGTGATCTACATATACAATGCAATCCAAGTACAAATTCCAGTGTCATTTAATGAGGTAGAGAAACAAATCACCAGCTTTGTTTGGATAGGGAAGAAACCCTGGATAAGTAAAGCACTACTGAAGAAGAGGAACACAGAAGGAGGCCTCACACCACTCGACCTTAAAACACTGCCGTGGTAGTCAAATCAGCCTGATACTGGTACAAAAACAGACATATAGACAAATGGAAGAGAATAGAGACTCCAGAAATATTGCCATCCTCTTATGAACAGTTGACATTCTACAAAGGCCCAAAGGTCATAAACTGGGGTAAAAACAGTCTCTTTAACAAATGGTGTTGGCAAAATTGGATATCCATCTACAAAAACCTGAAACAGGACGCATATCTCACACCTTATGCAAAAACTAACTCAAAATGGATCAAAGCTCTAAGTGTCAAACCCAAAACGATAAAGATCATGCAGGAAACAATAGGGTCAACAGTGGAAATTCTAGTACATGGCTTAGACAGACTTCAAAATCTGACAGTGCATGACCAACAGAAGAGAAAATAGATAAATGGAAACTATTAGGAATCAAACACTTTTGCTCATCCAAAGACTTTATCTAGAGAGTTAAAAGACTACCTACAGAATGGGAAAAAAATATTTGGCAGCTATATGTCAGACCAGCGTTTGATCTCCATAATCTGCAAGGTACTGCAAAATATCAACAGGAAAAAGGTAAATAACCCAGTTAAGCAATGGGGAAAGGAGATGGGCAGACGCTCCACCAAGACATCCACGCAGCTAAAAGACACAGCGGAAATGCTCATGTTGATTAGCTATTAGAGGAATCCAAATTGACACTACAGTGGGATACCATCTCATCCCAGCAAGATTGGCCATAATCCAAAAAACACAAAACAACAAATGCTGGAGAGGCTGAAGAGAGATTGGAGTTCTCCTACATTGATAGTGGGATTTCAAAATGGTGCAACCTGTTTGGAAAGCAGTTTGGCACTTCCCTAAAAAGCTAGAAATAGAAATATCATTTGATCCAGTAATCCCACTGCTCATGTGTTCTACAGAAATAAAGGCGGTCACACGAACAGATAAATGCACACGAATGCTTATTGCAGCACTGTCCGCAATAGCAAAAAGATGGAATCAATTTAGATGCCTATTAACAGATGAATGGATAAATAAATTATGGTACATATACTCAGTGGGACACTATGCAATGATAAAGAACAATGGTGGTTTTAGGAAGCATCTCACAACCTGATTTCAACTGGAAGACGTTATGCTGAGTGAAATCTGTCTGCAGCAAAAGGACAAATATTGTTTGAGACCTCTGCTATACAGACTTAAAAATAGACTCATACACAGAAGAAAAGACTCTTTGATGGCTACCAGGGTGGGGAGGAAGACAGAGGGTGGGTCACAGATTAGATAGTCAATAGAAATTTGGTTAGGTGAAGGGAGTGACCGCCTACAGTAGAGGGCAGATCAGCATAACTGGACAACAGCATAAACTCTTGTCTAAACAGTTTTTCTAAACTCAACTCAATATTTCAAAGGATAGAGTAGTGAGGATAGGAGTTTGGGGACAATGTATTCAGGGGACATCGAGGCCAACTGGCATAACTAGTCTATTGCTAAGAGTCTTCTGGACCCCATATTGGTGAGTGGCATCTGGGGTCTTAAAATCTAGCAAGCTGCTATCTGAGGTACACCAAATGGTCCCAACTCATCTGGAACAGATGATCACTGAAAACATCAAAGACACAAGGAAAAAAGAGCCCAGGAGACAGAAGGACCCATATAAATGGGAGACTGTGTCAACATGAGATCAGAAGAACTAGATGGTGCCTGGCCACCACCAAAGACAGCCGTGATGAGGCACACATTGTACAGTCCCTGAGGCAACATGAGAAAAAGAGGGGTGCAGTCCAAGAACTCTTCTAAAAAACAAGAACTTGTGGTCCAACAGCTTGAAGTGTCCCCTGGGAATATGGTCCCTAGACCTGTTGCTGTCCCTGACTGGAAACCAGTAATGAGGTCAATTCTTCAGACAAGAATGGACTGGACTCAGGGACACAGTGTGGCCATATGGTGTGCGTACTTTATGGTTCTATATATTTATAGGAGGTGGTCCCACTAGTCTCTTTCTAAATGGGAGAGAAGAGGGTGGAGAGGAGTGTACAGATGGTTGTTGAGGAGATACTAGAAGTATAGAATGGAAAGCAGGAGTGTGCTGTCACTGGGTGGGAAGAGCAGAAGGAGCTGCAGATAATTGGGCATGCAAAACTGACTTGGATTGTATACTTTTACTTAATCACACTAAAGAAAGTATCAATGTAAACCAAAATAAAAGATACCTATTAGTAAACGTAATTTGAAAAAAGTGAAACACTACAACGAGATACCATCTCACTTCAGCAAGGTTGGCAATCATCCAAAAAATGCAAAACAGCAAATGCTGGAGAGGCTGTGGAGATATTAGAACTCTCTTACATTGCTGGTGGGAATGTAAAATGGTACAACCTCTTTGGAAAGCAATTTGGTTCTTCCTTAAAAAGCTAGAAATAGAAGTAGCATACAATCCAGTAACCCCACTGGTCAGAATATATCCCACAGAAACAAAGGTGTTCACACGAACAGATACATGCACATGAATATTTACTGCAGCTCAGACCACAATAGCAAAAAGATGGAATCAACCTAGGTGCCCATCAACAGAAGAATGGATAAACAAACTATGGTACATATATTCAATGGAACATTATGCAATGATAAAGAACAATGATGATTTTAGGAAGCATTTCATAACCTGGTTTCAGCTAGAAGATATGCTGAATGAAATCAGTCAGCTGCAAAAGACAAGTGTTGTATTAGACCTCTGCTATAAGGGCTTGGCATAAGGGCTTAAAAAAAAGATTTATGTACTGAAGAAAAAACTGATGGCAACAAGGGTGGGGAAGGAGGGAGAGGACTGGTCATATATTAGATAGTTGATAGGAATTTGGTTAGGTGAAAGGAGTGACAGCATGCAGTAGAGAGGAGGTCAATATAACTGGACTACACCGTGAACTGAAAGGCTTTCTAAACTCAACTCAATATTTCAAAGGATACAGTAGCAGGGACAGGGGCCTAGGGACCATGTTTTCAGGGCACATTGAGTTCAATTGGCACAACTAACCTTTTGCTAAGAGAGTCTTCTGTACCCTGTATTGGTGATTGGTGCCTGGGGTCTTAAAAACTAGCAAGCTGCCAGCTGAGGTACACCAAACAGTCTCAACTCATGTGGAACAAATGACCAAGAACAGCAAAGACATGAGCTAAAAAGAGCCTAGGAGACAGAAGGATCCACATGAATGGGAGACTGTTTCAAAATGAGACCAGAAGAACCAGATGGTGCCTGGCCACCACCAAAAACAGCTGTGAGGGGGGACACAATGTTGAATCCCTGAGGCAACACGAGAAAAAGACACGTGCAGTTCAACAACTCCAGTAGAAGACCAGAATTGATAGTCCAACACTTGGAGGGCCGTGTGGGAACATGGCCTCTAGACCTGCTGCTGGCCCTGACGAGAAACCAGTAATGAGGTCAACTCTTCAGACAAGAATGGACTGGACTCAGGTACACAGTGTGACCGTATGGTGTGTGTACGTTATGATTTTATAGAGCTATAGGAAGCTGTCCTACTGGTTTCTTTCTATATGGGAGAGAAGAGGGTGGAGAGCAGGGGGCAGGTGTTGGTTAAGAGAATACTAGAAGTGTAGAGTAAAAAGGAGGAATGTGCTGTTACTGGGTGAGGACAGTAGATGGAGCTACAGATAGGTATGTAAAACTAATCTGAATTGTATAGTTTCACTCAATCACAATAAAAAATAAAATAATTTTTTTAAAAATCCCCCCAAAAAGACTTAAAAAAAGTTTTATCTGTCTGACCGAAGTTTTGTAGTTTAATTTATGGGATTTTTAGGAGCTTTAATGTTACGTAGCATTAAGGACAAAGAATTGGGTTTTTCATTGTTAAAACAAAATTTCTTCACTTTCTGAATTGAGGAGTTAACTTATTCTTTGTGTAATCTACCTTGAAGGCAAAGGTTTGGCCTCTCATTAGAATAAGATTTCTGAGCCAAAAACCAAGCAATAGGCTTTGGGCAGAGGAGTGGGGGAATGGGAAGCTAAGGTTTTTACTTTAAGATCTTTGGTTAAAAAAAATACACTTTTTTAAAGCTTAAAATAAATTCAGCAGTTCAAATCCGCCAGGTGTTCCTTGGATGCTCTATGTGGCAGTTCTACTCTGGCCTCTAGGGTCGCCACGAGTCAGACCCGATTCGACGGCACTGGGTTTGTTTTTTTTTAAAAAAAATAAATTCCTGATGTTTCTAAAACTTCATGGAAAGCCTCAAATGTATTTTTTTAATTATGAATATGTGAAAGTATATAATCTAAGTCAATTTTGTATACCCCACCTTTCTACAACTTGATCTGCTCTCCCCACCCTCAAACACCTTTCTCCTCCTCTCAATCCTCTCCTCTCCCCTCTAGAAATAAATAAGTAGGATGGTCTTCTATAGATGTATAAAACCGTAAAGTACACACACCACATGCTCACTCTCTGTCTCCAAGTTCAGTCCATTCTTAGTCTGAAGTGTTGACCTCAGTACTGGTTTCGGGTCTGGAGAAGCAGCAAGTCTAGGGGCCATGTTCTCAGGGAACACTCCAGGTTGCTGGACTATCAGTTCTGGTCTTATAGTAGAGTTCTTGGTCTGCACACTTCTTTTTCTCATGTTACATCAGGGACTGTATGTTGTGTCCCTTATCAAGGCCATTTTTGGTGGTGGCAGGGCACCATCTGGTTCTCCTGGTCTCATATGCTAGTGTAGTCTCCCAATCACATGGGTCCTTCTGCCTCCTGATCTCAGTTTTCCACTGTTACCTTTGATGTTCTTGGTCGTCATTTGTTCCAGGTTGACTGGGACCAGTTGCTGTTCCTCAGATGGCAACCTGCTGGCTTTTATGACCCCAGATGCTACTTACCAATACGGGGTGCAGAAGACTCTCTGAGCAAAAGGCTAGTGTTTTTGTTGTCTAGTGCTGCTGTAACAGAATTACCGTGGAGTGGGTGGATTTAACAAAGGAAAGTTTATTCTTACGCATTCTGGTAGGCTACAAGTCCGAATTCAGGGTGTCTACTCCAGGCGAAGGCTTTCCCTCTGTTGGTTCTGGAGGAAAGTCCTTCTGTTGTATCAGTCTTTAGTCAGGGAGCATCTTGGAGCAGGAACCTCAGGTCTGCAGGACGCACTCTGCTCCCGGGGCTGCTTTCTTGATGGTGTGAGGTTCCCAACTCTCTGCTTGTTTCCCTCTCTTTTTATCTCCCATAGGATGAAAGAATAAAACGTGGTGCAAGCAACACTCTAAGGAAACTCCCTTAGCAAGGGTGTTGCAGTCCCACCCTAGTCCTCTTTTAACATAATCATCCTATTAGCCACAAGCAGAGATTAGGATGTATATAGCATAGGAAAATCACAAAATATTGGAAATAATGGCCCAGCCCAATGGCTACACACATTTTTTGGAAGACACATTTCAGTCGATGACAGCTAGTTATGCCAGTTGACCTCGATGTCCCCTGAAAACATGGTCCCCAGACCTCTGTCCCTGCTACTCTGTCCTTTGAAATGCTGGGTTGAATTTTGAAAACTTTTTAGCTTCTGGTGTAGCCCATTTATGTTGATCTGCCTTTTACTGAGAGCTGTCACACCTTTCATCTAACGGAATTCCTTTCGACTACCTAACCTATGACCCACCTTTTCCCTCTGTCCCAACCCTTGTAGCCATCAGCGAGTCTTTTCTTCTGTACATAAGTCCTTTTTTAAGTCCTTATAATAGTGGTCTCATACAATACTTGTCCTTTTGCAGCTGACTGATTTCACTCAGCATAATAATACCTTCTAGTTGATGCCAGGTTATGAGATGTTTCCTAAAATGATCATTGTTCTTTATTATTGCATAGTGTTCCATTGTGTATATAAACCATAGTTTGTTTATCCATTCATCTGTTGATGGGCACCTAGGTTGATTCCATCCTGTTGCTATTGTAGTCTGAGCTGCAGTAAGCTTTCATATGCGTGTATCTGTTCTTGTGACAGCCCTTATTTCTGTAGGGTATGTTCTAAGCAGTGGAACTGCTGAATCATATGGTATTCGTATTTCTAGATTTTTAAGAAAACACCAAATCGCTTTCCAAAGAGGTTGTACCATTTTGCATTCACACCAGTAGTGTTAGAGGGTTCCAATCCCTCCACAGCCTCTCCAGCATTTGTTGTTTGTGGAGTATTGCCATCCTCACTGGGGTGAGATGGCATTTCAATGTAGTTTTGATTTGGGTTTCTCTAACAGCAATGATCATGAGCATTTCCTCAGGTGTCTTTTGGCTGCCAGGATGTCTTCTTTGGTGAAGTCTCTATGTCCTTTGCCCGCTGTTTAACTGCTGATATTTTGCAGTATCTTGTAGTTTACGGGACCTGGACATCCATCTGATACGTAGTTTAATTCTCTTGATAGTTTTTGGATGAGCATAAGTGTTTGATTTTAGTAGTTCCCATTTATCTATTTTCACGTCTGTTGTTTGTGTATTGTTGGTAAGATTTTGTAGTCTGTATAAGCCATGTATTAGAGCTTCCATTGTCCCTGTTTTTTCTTCCGTAATCTTTATCGTTTTAAGTCTGATATTTAGGTCTTTGATCCATTTTGATTTAGTTTTTATGTAAGTGTGAAATACAGGTCTTGTTTCAGTTTCTTGCAGATGGATGTCGAATTTTGCCAATACTGTTTGTTAAAGAGACTGTTTTTACCCCAGTTTACAATCTTTGGGGCTTTGTTGAATATCAACTGTTCATAGAATGGTGATATTTCTGGATTCTCTGTTCTGTTCTATTCATCTATATATCTGTTTTTGTATCAGTGCCAGGCTGTTTTGACTACCGTGGCAGAGTAATAGGTTCTAAGGTCTGGTAGTGTAAGGCCTCTGACTGTTCCTCTTCAGTAGTGTCTTCCTTATCCAGGGCTTCTTCTCTTTTCAAACAAAGTTGGTGATTGATTTCTCCATCTCTTAAAAAATATGACATTGGAATTTGTATTGAGATTGCGTTGTATGTGTAGATCACTTTGGGTAGAATAGACATTTTCACAATTTTCACAAAGTCTTCCTATCCATGCACAAGACAGGTTTCTCCACTTACGTTAGTTTCTTGGTTTCTTCCAGTGGGTCTTGTAATTTTCTCTGTATAGATCTCTTACATCTCTAGTTAGATTTATTCCTAGGCATTTTACCTTCTTGGGGTTACAGTAAATAGTATAGATTTGGTGATTTGCTCTTTGATGATCTCTTTGTTGGTGCAAAGGAATCCTACAGATTTACTTGATACGGAGCTCCGCCATCAGCCTTGTAGACAAAGTCACGAACCCCTGTAAATGACAGGCTGAAGCATCTCACCTGTGACATGTTTTCTAGCCTACTGCCCTTGATATTATTTGGCTAATTTTCTTCAAAAAGATACCCCCTCCTCTCCTGGCACAAGGATCAGGGGAGATGCTTTCTGAGAGGGGCCCTTTACTACCCCCTTGGTTTATGAAATAATATTGGGAAAACCTGTACAGGAATTTCTGGGGAAAAGAGCTCAGAGGAATGATTTCTAACACAGCCAGCTTGAGAGCAGCGAGGCCGGCCCAACCCCTGCTGACTTCTCCCAGCTGCTCACCCTTCCCTTCACATGAGATAAGCAAGCTTGCAAGAAGGCCCTGAAGGGCTTTCCAGAGACAACTCCCCTCCCTCTCTTTCTCAGCTCTTAGATAGCAAACATCTTACTTCAGGAAAATAACTAGATTCCCAAGTTTATTACATTTGGTATCGGCAAACAGACAAATACTAAAGAAATGCCTTTCTTAGAGTAGTTTAAGAGAAACTTAGAATAAGGGATGGTGGACACCCATTGTCCTTACAGGAAGAGATAAGGAAGAGCAGAGAAGGAACAAATAGAGACTGTATAACCTTCAAGATGGGTTTGTCTTTAGTTTTGCTCCAGCTGTTAATTATAAATCACAAATATGCCTGTCTCAGACCATTCTTTAGAGGATCCTAATGGTTAACATAAAAAGGAATAACAAAGTGTTTGCTTTTTACTAACTGACAGAGAAGACCCTAATAGTCAACAAGAAAAGAAGACCATTGTCTCTAACCATTGTTTAGAAGATCTTAATAGCTAACATGAAAAGAGACACTAGTCTCCAGCCATTATTCAGAAAACTCTAGTGATTGACATAAAGAGACCACGAGGGGTCGGTTGTTGTTAACCAATAATGATCGGTCAGTTTCTTGTTAACCAATAGTCTATATGATGAAGAAAATAGGGTGAACACTACGTCACCCCTGTTATAAAAACAATAAAGACTGACAGCCTCTCTCTCTTGCTCTCTGGGTCGGGCTGCCTTAAACCAGAAAAGTGTTTCCTGTCTCTCTTTATTCATTTCCCACCGACGCCTCCCTCCCCCCGTGAGGGACCCCGAAAAGTGTTGGGACTGGCTCCCGGCAACTTATACCCTTATACTTCGCTGAATTCTTCTATTAGTTCCAGTAGTTTATTTATGGATTCCTTAGAGTTCTCTGTGTCTACAATCGTATCATCTGCAAACAGGGATGCTTTTACTTCTTTACTGATGTGGATGCCCTTTATTTCTTTGTCTTGTTTGATTGCCCTAGCCAGAACCTCTAGCATGATATTGAATAGAAGTGGTGACATTGGGCATCCTAGTCTAGTTCCTGTTCTCGGAAGGAGTTATTTCAGTCTCTCTCCATTCAGGATGATATTGGCAGTTGGCTTTGCATAGATGCCTCTTATTGTGTTGAGGAATTTCCCTCATATTTATGTTTTGCTGAGACTTTTTAACATGAATCAGTCGGTATTGGACTTTGTCAAATGTCTTTTCTGCATTAACTTATAAAATCAAGTGATTCTTATCATGTTATTTATGTGGTTGATCACATTCATTGTTTTTCGGATGTTGAACCAGTAGTATTCAGACCTGGGTACAGTCGTGGTGAATTATTTTTTTTGATATGTTGTTGAATTTTATTGGCTAGGATTTTCTTGAAGATTTTTGTATCTAGCTTCATGAGTGATATTGGTCTGTAATTTTCTTTTTCTGTGGGATCTTTCCCTGAGTTTGGTATCAGGGTTGTGCCGGCTTCACAGAATGAATTTGGGAATGTTCTGTCCTTTTCTATATTGTAAAATAGCTTCAGTAGTATTGGAATTAACGCCTCTCTAAAATTTGGTATAATTCTCCTGCGAAGCTGTCTGGGCTAAAACTTTTTCGGGTTGGTAGTTTTTTGACTACTTTTTCAATCTTTTCTTTTGTAATAGGTTCATTAAGTTGTTCTACTTGGTGACAATTTTGGTAGGTGATGTGAATCTAGAAATTTGTCCATTTTGTCTAGGTTTTCAAATCTGTTAGAGTACAGTCTTTTGTAGTATTCTGTTATGATCCTTTTGATTTCAGTTGGATCTATTGTGACATCTCACTTCTTATTTGGGTTATTGGTTTCTTCTGTTTTTCAAGTTTAGCCAATGGTTTATTGATTTTGATCGTTTTAAAGGACCAGCTTTGGTTTTGTAAGTTTTTTCAGTTGTTGTTCCATTCTCTAATTCATTTATTTCTGCTCTAACCTTTATTATCTGTTTTCCTCTTGTGCCTGAGGGGTTCCTTTGTTGCTCTCTTGCTACTTGTTCAAGTTGTAGAGTTAATTCTTTGGCTTGGGCCCTTTCCTCATTCCGGATGCGTGCAGTTGTAGAGATAAACTGACCTACTAGCACTGCTTTTGCTGTATCCCATAGGTTCTGGTAGGATGTGTTTTCATTCTCTTTTGATTCCATGAATTTCTTCATTGCATCCTTGATTTCTTCTGTAAGTCAAGGATATTTGAGCAAGGTATTGTTCAATTTCCATGAGTTCAGATTTCTGCGTATGTTTGTTCTGCTATTGATTTCAACTTTTATGGTTTTTATGGTCTCAGAAGATGTTTTGCAATAATTTAGTGGTTTGGATTTTGTTGAGACTTGCTTTACGGTCTAATATATGGTCTATTCTGGAGAATGTTACATGTGCATTAGAAAAGAAGATTTACTTGTCTATTGTTGGGTAAAAAGTTCTGTATATGTCTGTGAGATTGAATTGGTTGATTGCTGCCGTAAGATCTTTATCTTTATTGAGCTTTTCTCTGGATGATCTGTCCATTACGGAAAGTGGAGTGTTGAAGTCTCCTACTATTATTGTGGAGTGATCTATCTCATTTTTCAATGTTGTCAGCATTTGTTCAATGTATTTAAATGCTCTGATATTGGGTGCATGGATATTTAATACTATTATATCCTCCTTATGTATTGAACATTTAAGCAATAAATAGTGACTGTTCTTGCTCATGATGGTGGATTTTACTTTAAAATCTATTTTATCTGAGATTAGTATTGCCACTCCTGCTCTTCTTTGCATGTTGTTAGCTTGGTGTATATTTTTCCATCCTTTGATTTTCAGTTTGTTCATATCTTTGAGTCAAAAGTGTGTTTCTTGTTACCTGCATATGGACAGATTGTGTTTTTAGAACCAGCCTTTTACTCTCTGCCTCTTTATTGGAGCATTCAGTCCATTTACATTCACTGTAATTATTGATAAATATGTAGTTAGTGCTGTCAGTTTGGTGCCTTTATTTTTGTGTTGTTGATGTTTTCTTTGCTTCTGTCAATATTCTTTTCTGGGTCATTTTTCTTTATGGGTTTTCTTTTCATCCTTTTCAGTCCTGGTTTTGTGTCTTTTGAGACTTCTGTATTGTGTTTCTTGTTTTGATATGTGGTACTGTTAGTTTGCTTTGCAGCTATCCTTTTTTCCCCTGTTGTCCTAGGTTTAAGCCAGTCTTTAACTTCTTTATATTTCCTCAACTTCATCTCCATCTGAAAGGGCTGTGAATACTATAATGTATCCCTCTTTATAGTGTAATGTCATAGTTTACCTGTTAAACTCTCTGGTTCTCTAATTTTAATATTTTAGCTTAGACTTAGCTTTGTGACTTCCCTAATTCACCCTCCAAGTGCTGTGTCTTGCATTGTATCCTTAAGTATATATCTGGTTTTATTTTCTTTGTAATCTAAAAACCTCCTTTGGTATTTGTTGTAATTTTGACTTGTTTTTTTACAAGGTCTCTAAACTTCCGTTTATCTGAGAATGTCCTATTTTCAACGTCATATTTAAAAGAAAAGTTTTGGGGATATATAATTATTTGTTGGAAGTTTTTTTTTCCCTTCAAGGCTTTATGTGTGTCATCCCATTGCCTTCTTGCCAATGTGGTTTTGGCTGAAATGTTGGAAGACAGTCTACAAGGCTTCCCTTCATGTGTTAGTTTTGATTTAAGCCTAGCTGCCTTTGAAAGCATCTCTTATGTTTTCATTAGCTTCATTACAATATGTCTTGGTGTCATTCATTTGGGGTCTACCTTTTGTGGAGTTTAAGGAGCATCTTGAATAACTATCTTCTTTTATGATGTCAGGGAAGTTTTCTCTTAGCAGCTCTTCAACAATTCTCTCCATTTCCTGCTTCAATTACATGTAAATTGTTCCTCTTGATAGAGTCCCACATCAATCTTAATGATTCTTCATTTTTCTTGATTCTATTCTCTGATTTCTCCTCATAAATGCCAGTGTCAATTGTTTTATCTTCACTGTTACTAATTCTGCATTCCATTTCCTCAATCCTACTCTTTTGGCTTTGCATCGAATTGTCTAACTGTAATTTTATTATTGATCTGCTGAATTTCAGGTCATTTATGTTCTAGCAATTCATATAGCTTGTTTAATTTTTTGTTTTGTTCTGCTGCACTTTGTTTAATCTCCATCCTAAGATCTAGAAGGGCTCTATACATAATTCTTTTCTATTCTATTTCTAATAATTTTAGGAAAGCTTCTTTATGTGGGAAGTTTTGTTGATTCTTTATTTTAGGAATTTTTCCAAAGCTGTGGTAGTCTGCTTATTTAAATGGTTAGATATTGCTTATTGTCTTCATGCTATCAGAAAGCTGTTCAGCTTCTCCACTGTTGCACCAGCAGAAGCTATGGTGTAGCTCTAAGAAGGAGTGGGGAAGACTGGACTTGACCACCATACACTGCTCTGTGCTATAGGTGCAGCTGTCTTAAGCACAGTTTCTCTGGTGAAAGAGACACTGTCCAGCCTGGCAGTACTGCTCAGCTTGGTGGCCAGCCCTAGCTAGGCCCTCAGGGGTGGCAAGCCCTACCTCCTGCCTGGCCAAGGAGGCAACCTACATGTGTTGACTCTCCAGAGTCATGCTAGCGCACACCATGGCATCACTTGGAGAAAGGAAGAGGAAAGGTCGCTTCCACACTCAGCTACCAGCTGTCGTTGTGTTCTCTAGGAGCTGAGAGAGATGCTGTCCAGTGGCAGGTGGTCCCAGCTGGGCCCTAAGGAGTGGCTGGGCCTGCCTCCTGACTTACAAAAACGGTGACCTACTTGTGGAGTCTCTCTCGGGCCGCATCAGCAGATCCAATGGCATAGCTCAGTGCAGGGATGGAGAAAGGGTGTTGTCACACTCAGCAGCCAGACACTGCTGTGTTCTCTAGATGTAACTACCTTGAAAACTGCTTTTCTGCTGAGAAAAGCACTGTCTAGCAGCAGCCAGTACCAGCTGGGCCCTCAGGGGTGGTAGGCCCCACCTCCTGGCTGACAAATATGATGATTTACTTGTGGTGTCTCTCTGGGGCTGTGTCAGAAGATGTTATGGCATAGCTCAGAGAAGGGAAAGGGAAAATATGCCACCACCCTCCATTACCCACCACCCGTGTGCTCTCCAGGTGTGACTGTCTTAAAAACAGCCTTTCTGCTGAGAGAGACACTGTCCAGTCAGGCACTGTTGCTTAGTGTGGCAGCCAGTCCCAGCCAGGCCTTCAAGTGAGGCTGACTCCACCTCTCAGCTGACTAAGATGGCATCCTACCTGTGCCATCTCTTTTGTGTTCTGCCAGCAGAATCTATGGCTCAGCTCAGAAAAGAATGGGGAGAAGGGCACTGGTACCCTCGTCTGCCAGCCACCACTGGGTTCTGTAGTTGTGACTGTCTTAAGTACAGCCTCTCTGCTGTGAGAGACACTGTCTATTTAGGTGCTATAGCTCGGCATAGCAGCTGGCCCCAGCCATCCAGCCAGGCTCTCAGGCTCAGCAACCCCAGTCCCAGTATCCCAGTACCCAAAGATTGCATCCGTGTCTGCAAGCTTCTCCAACACTGTGCCAGCCCAAACAGGACCTTTTGCGCTGCCATCTCACCTCTGACAAAGGTAGTCTTCCCTTTCTTGTCCAATTTTCCACCTTATTTTGGGGCTCCTGAAATGTCTACTCTGTTCTGTTCAGTTTTCGAGGCCTTAGTTCTTACAGGGCATTGAGGAAACATGCGACTAGTCTGCCATCTTGGCCCCATCTCCCACAAATATTTTTTATAAAGGAAAAATGCTAAAAAGTTTGATGTAATAAATTACATGAGATGTGTTAAAATCAAAAGAAACACCCAATTCTCTTTGGGTTAAATTTTGTGTGGTAGTACTTCCTTTTATGTTTTAGCCTAACATTATATAGCAAATGCATATTATGTCATAATTTTATGATTATTTATTGATTGATAGCCTGGTCACAACTTTATGTTTTTTTTAATCCAAGATCATCAAGGCCAATGCTTTTATTGGGGAATTCACATCATTAACCTATAAAGTTTTTTTTTTTTTTTTTTTTTTTTTAATGATTCAGGTATTTGCCAAGTGCCAAGTGCCGTCGAGTCAGATCCGACTAATCTTGGTATATTCAGACTATATAGTATTATATCCCAAGATTATTATCTATTATATCAGAAGTTCTTTAAAAATACAGTTGATGGTTATATTTAGAAATATCAAAAGTTTTTTACTGATTTGATTTTATTTGGCCTTTATGTTATTATACCTGTAATTAATTTTTATCAGGTCTCAGTGTAAGAGTATTTATTTTTATAAATTGTTTGTGGCCATATTGTTTTGTGATTTGCGGATAAATGTTTGCTGATTTGCTGAGAATGCTTGACCAGAATATGTCAGCAAAAAAGATGGACTGTACTGGACTTATGAGGAAGACTATGACTAGATTCAGCCAAGATTTCCAGAATTTCTATGCAAAATCTGATGAGTTTTCAGACTGCAGCTGATCCAGAATCACATGCAACAGAAAGTAACTATATAAGACTGAGTAATACAAAAGGATATTATAGGTTTTATTGGGGAATATTGTTGATGTTTTAAGGTCTTACTTTCTGGATATAAGAAACCATTTTCCTTTCTCCTAGGTTATTTAACTAATGGGTTTAGATATTATAACTCTCAAAATAGAAGTTCTTGTTGATAAACTTAGCACAGTTGTAAATGTCATAACCAGAGAAATGTCTGAAGTTTGAGTTATAATTTTACAAATTAGAATAGCATTAGATTTCCTATTAGTTCTATCAAGAAACATTTTGTGCTTTAGTGTTTATATTAATACACAAACTGAGGTTTCACAGAATGTAGTTGCTAGTGGGGCACAGGAAAAACCGTTTTTGATGCTGCTTATACATAAACAAATACCTCATGAGATTTGTTGCCTTGTTCAAAGACATTTTGGTCGTTGTTTCATTGGTTATTTCAGATAATTCACCTAATATTGTTAGTGTTTCTATTCTACTTCCTAGTTTACTGTATGGTGCCTGGGATCTTAAAAACCAGGTAGTGTTCAATTACCATTTATTGATCAAAGATCCTATAGCAAGATCATGATCCAAAAGAGGGAACCATGAAAGAGTTATTGATAATTCTTTTGTAATCCAGGTTGCTGCCTTTCATGGAGGTTGGATTAACCCACACAGCTACTGCCTTTGAGCATCATTTGGAAACATTGAGCTTTGAGGAAAAAACAAAGCAAAAGTATTTCCCAAAGCTACTTTGAGTCAAACAATGGTGCAGATAAACTAGTAAGAACATTTTACTCCTGGTATGGTGCCTTTTTTTTTCTAAAAAAAAAGAGGGAATTCAGTCTGTTTCATGAAACTGACACTGAAGCTCAGGCTCAGAGCTATGTTTTAAGGTAAATTAGTAGTTTAATCAGCCCTCAAGACAATGTTATATGACATTCTTGTCCAAGGTTTGTAATCAATCTTTTACCCTCTTGCTATATAGAAAATTATGTATCTTAAGGAAACCAGGTCCTCAGAAGTGACTGACCTCATACTCAGACTCCATTTTGTGTTAGATTCTACTTCTTCTGTGACAGTCATCTATGACTGTTATAGGTAAATCAAGGAGATGAAGCTTGCCCTTAGGGAGAACACTCAGTGTGTTTTGAAGGATTAATTGGGGATCTTCAACAGGAGAGGTTGATCCTGTGTTACCTTACTAATCATTTGTTCTCTAAAGAAAACTTGTTTGTCATGTGTAAGTTTTTCTATACTTTCTGTTATCTCTAGATAATTTGGGTTTTGCTTATGGATATATATTTTTGTGTGGTAGATCTGTTACTGTAAAACATGAGTTTAGGCCACCTGCCACAAAAACCAATACTGAGACTGGAGTAAAGTAAATGACCAAGAGGTTTATTGGCAAGACAGCATGGAAAGGGACGGGGGGTTTCCGGTCCTCCAGAGCCTGTCCAACTTCTCCAGTCAAGCTCAGGGTTTTTATTGAGTAGGCAAGGACAAAGAAACAATGTAGGCAATTGAAGGGGTAATCTGTCTGGAGGCAGGCCTCAGGGATCCACCAGGCCTCTGGGGTCCACAGGAGATATGCATCTGGAATTGGGGCTGGTCCCTACAGAGGCTGTCAGTTGTAGTCATCTGGGCAGGGGCTTGGCAGGGGGCCAGCAGCTGGTGCCTCCATTTGTTTTGATGATTCTAGGAAAACACTACTGTAAAGTCTGCAATGATTTTATCTTGGTGGCTACTACAAGTTAATGTGTGACTTCTGGAGCCAGGTAGTGCTAGGAAGCCAGGACTTTTAAGAAGAATAGGTAAAGAAATGGAGTTAGACTTCTTTTGATGAAGTCTTTTGATGAGCATAAGTATTTAAGTTTTAAGAGGTGCATTTTGAGTTATGTTTGATAGTCTATTTATGCCATAAATTAGGGCGTCTATGTTTGTCCCTATGTTTTCTTTCATTAATTTTGTAGTTTTGTGTTTAACTTGTAGGTTTTTGATCCATATTGGGTTACTTTTTGTATGGATCCTATTTCACTTTTCTGCAAATGTACATTCAATTTTGCCAACACTATTTGTTACAGAGACTGTCTCTTCCCCCATTTAATGGACTTCGACCTTTTGTCAAAGACCAGCTATCCGTAGCTGCATGGATTTATTTCTGGATTCTAAATTCTGTTCTATTATTCTATGTGCCTATTATTGTACCAGTACCAGGCTATTTTGACTGTCATGACTATATAGTGGTTCTGGAACCAGAAAATGTGAGGCCTCTGACTTTGTTCTTATTCCTGAATAATACTTTAGCTATCTGGGGACTCTTTCCTTTCTCTTTAAAGTTGGGCATTAGTTTTTCCATTTCATTAACAAATGTTGTTGGAATTTGGACCCAGATTTTGCATTATATCTCGTTGAGTAGTATTGACATTTTCACAAGGTTAAGTCTTCCTGTCCGTGAGCATGTTATATTTTTCCATTTATATAGATCTTTTTTGGTTTCACCTTATTGTTTTAATTTACATTTGCCTGATTATTAATGATACTGTATATTTTTTCATGTACTTATGGGCCTTTTGTATACATATTTTTTGAGAAGTGTCCATTTGAATATTTTCTTGATTTATTAATTAGATTGTTGTCATATGTTTGGATTGTATCAGGTTTTTATTAAATATATATCCTGAACACAAGTTATTTGTCACATAAATGTAATAAACGAATATTTTCTCTCAGTCTGTGGCTTACCTTTCCTTAACATCTTTCTTAATGCTGTCTTTTGAAGAGTAGTATGCTTTAATTTTGACAAAGTCATTTTAGCCCAATTTTTTTTTTATTATGACTGAGTGAAAATGTACATTCCCATATAAATTTACATGCCCACCTATATGCAGCTTCCACTGCTCTCCCTGTCTGGTGGCAGTACACTATGGCTCTCTGCTCCATATATGTCTCATCCTCCCAACAGTCTCCTTTACCCTCCTCTCCACCCACTCTCCTTCCTCCAGCCAGAGGTCAACAGGATGATATCTTATGGATGCATGGAACCATAAAGTGCATTCAATATATGGTCACTCTGCATCGCCAAGTCCAATCCATTCGTGTCCGAAGAGTGGACCTTCATTATGATTTATGGGCAAGGGCAGCATCAGGGCCAGGGGCCATGCTCTCAGGGGAACCCCGAAGCTGGTGGATCATCAATTGCGGTCTTTTAGTGGAGATCTCAGGGTGCACCCCTTTTTATTCTTGTGCTGCCAGTGAGACTCAACTTGGTGAGCTCCATTGCGCCTATCACTGGTGGTGGCCAGGCACCATCCAGTTCTTTCAGTCCCAAGTCAATGTAGGCACCCACTCATGTGGGTCTATCTTCTGGGTTGTCTTTACCGCATGTCATTTTGGTCCTCGGTGATCATCTGTGCCTGTTGAGTTGGGACCATTTGCTGTGCCCTCGGATGGCAGCTTGGCAGCTTTTAAGACCCCAGACGCCATACACCAATGTGGGGTGCAGAGAGCCCTCTTAGCAAAACGCTAGTTGTGCCAATGGGCCTCGATTTCACCTGAGAGCATGGTCTCCTGCCCCCTACCCCAGCTACTCTATTCTTGCAATATTGGGTTAAGATGGAAGAAGTATTCAAGTTATGCTGAAGTCCATTTAATGTTGTTCTTGTTTCTAATGTGTGCTATCACCGATTTCACCCAACCAAATTTCTACCAACTATCTAATCTAAACCCTCCCCACCCTCGTCCTCCCTCTCTCCCCTCCCTTGCAGCCGTCAAAGAGTCTTTTCTTCTATACATAAGTCTGTTTTTGAGATCTTATCGTAGGGGTCTCATACAATATTTGTCCTTTTGTCTCTGACTACTTTCACTTAGCATAATGTCTTCCAGTTGAAACCACATTATGAGATGTTTCCTGGAATCATCATTATTCTTTATCATTGCATAAGCCAATAGTGCTCCATTAAGTATATATACCATAGTTTACCTATCTATTCCTCTGTTGTTGGGCATCTGGGTTGATTCCATTTTTTTGCTATCGTGGACTGTGCTGCAATAAACATTCTTGTGCTTGTGTCCATTGGTGTGAAAGGCATTGATTCTGTAGGATATATTCCAAGTAGTGGAATTACTGGGTCAAATGGTATATCTATATCCATTGTTTTAAGGAAGCACCACACTCCTTTCCAAAGAGGCTGGACCATTTTTCAACCCCACCAACAGTGCAGGAGAGTTCCACTTTCTCCACAGCCTCTCCAGCATTTGTTGTTTTGTGTTTTTTAGATCATGGTCAACCTTGTTGGGGTGAAATGGTATCTCATTGTCGTTTTGATTTGAATTTCTTTAATAACTAAAGATTGTGAACATGTCTGCATGTGTTTTTTGACTGCCTGGATCTCCTCTTTAGAGAAATGTCTGTCCATTTCCTTTGCCCATCACTTAATTGGATGATTTGTCATCTTCTTATCGATATTTTGTAGTATCTTATAGATTATGGAGATCAGGCATCGGTCTGACATAGAGTTGCCAAATATTTTTTCCTATTCTGTAGGTGGCCTTCACCAAATGTTTTTCTATTATAGTCAGTGTTTTTTTTTTGTTACCTGTCAAAGATATTTTGCTTGTCTCCTAAAGGGAAAGATTTTTTCTTTTTTTCCTACAAATTTAATAGTTTTATCTCCAATATTAAGGCCCACGAATCATTTAGAGTTAATTTTTATGCACGATGTTAGTTAAGGATGAAGGTTCAATTTTTTTCCCACATGGATAGTCAGTTGTTCCAATACCATTTGTGACTAGCTGTAGTGGTCAGGATTATGTCAACTTGGCTACTACCTATTTGGCTGCTGTATTAAATGGCAGGGCAGGGTTTGTGGTGGCTCCCTGCCCCTTGGCTCTCATCTTGTGACCTTGGACTACGGCTGCTGATCGGTCACGTGGCCAGGAGCTCCTGCTGTCTTCTTCCAGCGTCTGGTTCCGGGACTTGAGCTAGCAGCTGTTGGGCTCATCAGTCCTTATAGTCGGCACTTGAGAGTCCTGCTCCCTGACCTGCCAATCCTGCTTTCGCCAGCCACTGTCGCTTCGTCTCACCACCAGCTTGGGATCCACTGACCTCCAGCCTCTGTCGCTTTGTCTCGCCACCGGCTTGGGATCCACTGATCTACACAACCAGTGATCTACAACTCTAGTCTCTGTCTTGCTGACCTTGGGTTCCTCAGCTTCGGTGGACAGATGAGGCTTGTGCTAGAGCTTGGGACATTCAGCTTCTGTGATTACGTGAGCTGTTTCCTATATTTGTATCTATCTATCTGTCTATATATATATTATAAATCTTTCCTTGTACCTACACGTGTTACTGGTTTTGCTTCCCTAGAAAACCCAGCCTAAGACACCAGCCTTGGTGGTTGTTGTTGTTAAGTGCCACTGAGTTGGTTCCAACTCACAGTGACCCTATGCACAACAGAATGAAACACTGCCTGATCTTGCACCATGTCCACAGTTGTTTTTATGCTTAAACCCATTATTGTGGCCACTGTGTCATTCCATCTTGTCTAGGGTCTTCCTCTTTTTCACTGACCCTCCATTCTACTAAGTATGATGTCCCTCTCCAGGGACTGATCCTCCTGACAACATGTCCAAAATATGTAAGACACAGTCTTGCCATCTTTGCTTCCAAGGAGCACTCTGTTTGTACTTCTTCCAGAACAGATTTACCCTTTGCACTGTTTAATTTCCTTGGCGTCTTTGTTAAGAAGTCATTAACCATAAATTTGTCAATTTCTGGATTCTCTATTCTGATTCAGTGATCTATGTCTATGTTTATACTGATACCACACTGCCTTGATTCTTATAGCTTTATAATAACATGCCAGATTAGAAATGACCATAAGTTCTTTGACATTCCTTTTGAGAGGCATAGTCTATTTCTCATTCCCTTGAATCTATAGTGAGCTTAGAAACTACTTGCCCACTAGCACATGGATGAAATGATATTTTGGGACTTCTAGACTAGATCATAAGAAGACTTGCAGCTTCTGTTTGTGCTTCTTGGAATGCTAACTCTGGGAATAGTCTACTGCTACATAAGCAATCCAACAACCCTGAGACTGTTAGGAAACCACAAGATAGCTATGTGGAGAAGCTGTTTGGAGACAGAGAGATGCCAGGCCAGTGTTAGATGCTGGAAATGTAAGTGAAGAAACCATATTGGGTATTCCAGGTATAGCAAATTCTAGTTGGAGAAGAAGTGAGAAATACAGCCAACCATATGAACCAAGGTCTCAGACTTACGGCCCAATGTGAGTCATTCTGGCCTTCTCCGGCCATTCAAGCCACTCCGTCTAAGGTCCCAGTAATTGTGGAGCAGAAACTATATGCTGGACCACACAAATGTAAAAGAATTAAAATTACACAGAGCATGTTATCTGCTCATAAGTGGAGTTAAATTTGATATGAAAAACAAACAAACAAAAAATCTGGAAAAACCACCAAACATTTGGAAATTAACCAATACCATTATAAATAACTAATGGGTCAAGAAGAAATCACATAGGAAATTAGAAAATATTTTAATTTAATGCCTGCTGTATCCTGCCCAAATTCCTGACCCACAAAATCATAAGCATAAGCAAAGGACAATTGCTTCATGCAATAGTTTTGGAGATGATTTGTTATAAATCAAATGATAACCAAAACAAAATAACAAAAACAAACTTACTGCCATCAAGTCAATTCTGACTCATATCAACCCTAAAGGACAGAGTAGAACTGCTGCATAGAGTTTCCAAGGAGTACCTTGGATTCAAGCTACCAACCACTAAGCTGCCAGGGTTTCCAGTAACCAAAAAAGTAAGTAAAAATAAACTTTATTTTTCATTTTTTCCAACTGTTTTGTTCCTTTGCCTTTTGATGTAAATTTTAGAACCAGTTTGCCAAATTTTCAAAAAATACAGCTGAGATTTTGATGTGAATTGTATTATAGCTAAAGATCATTTGGGGGAGAATACTGTCTTAACAGTATTGAGTCTTCCCATTCATAAACATGATGTCTCTCTCCTTTTATTCACACCACAATTAATTTTCCTTAGCAGTGTTTTACAGTTTTTAAAAAGAACATGGCCTTATATATATTGTGCTAAATTTATCCCTAACATATTTTAAGCTTTGGACACTATTGAAAATTACATTGTTTTTTAAAATTTCCTTCTCCATTGGTCTTTTGTTAGTACAACTGCTGGTATAGTTGCTTTTTGCATGAATACTATGAGTACTGTATCTTGCTTAAACTCATTTATTAGATCTAGTAGCTTTTATGTAATGAAGACAGTCACGATTCAGTGGTGGAATTTTCATTTTCCATGACGAAGACCCAGGTTCAATTCCTGGCCAATGTACCTGAAGTGTTGCCACCACTGATCTTTCAGTGGAGGCTTGGGTGTTGCTGTGATGCTGAACAAATTTCAGCACAGCTTCCGAACTAAGACAAATGAGGAAGAAAGGCCCAGTGATCTACTACTGAAAAATCAGCCAGTGAAAACCCTATGGATCACAACAGTCTGATCTTTTTGAGCATGGGGGTTGCCATGAGATGGGGATCAACTCAATGGGAGCTAGCAACAACAGATTTTGTGTAGATTCCTTAGGGTTTTCTATGTGCACCATCAAATTGTTTGCAGTTTGAGAATTTAACTTCTGCATTTACAACCTGTACTCTTTTTATTTCTTTTTCTTATCTTACTGCATTGGCTAGGACCTTTAGTACAGTATTGAATAGCTGTCTGGTAATTGTTCTTTCTGTGGTAGTTATTCTTTTCCTATTCTTGTGGAATTTCTCTGTATGTATACTCTGCTTTATGTTAAGCCAGAGTGGATACTATAGAGATTTCTGGAGCTCTTTCTCTGCATAGATTATTCCTTTCTGGTAGTGTTCCCCACAAATTTCAGCTTCCTTGGAAACCCTGGTGGCATATTGGTTAAGTGCTATATCTGTTGACCCAAAGTAGGCAGTTCAAATCCACCAAGCACTCCTTGGAAATTCTATGGGGTGGTTATACTCCGACTTGTATGGTAGCTATGAGTCAGAATTGACTGAACAGCAGTGGGATTTTTTTTTTTTCTTTTCAGCTTCCTTACACTCCAATCTCGACCTCATCATCTCAGCAATACTTTTATGCTCTGGGTTTCTCCTCTTCCAGAGAAGTCTAGAATGTGCTTCCAGTCTGTAGGTAGTCCCTCATTTGTTTCATTTCTTTCAGAGATTACAGACTCATGCTACGTGTTGCTCAGTATCTGGAAAGAGTTGTTTCCTATATTTTGCCTAGTTTCTCATTTACATCAGGATGGGAAGTCTGGTTCCAGTTGCTCCATCATGACTGACAAAGGAATTTACCCCCCCTTTTTAAAATAATACTTGTAGTTCAGTTCCTTGTGTACCCTGCCCTCATGTTCCATGTCTACTTAATCGTCAGTTCCTGCCATTTTATTGCCTATGCATCTCTGTCATTTATTTTCTGTCTCCAGTGTCAGTGCTACTTCCTCAGCTGAGGAAATCATTTTTAGTATGGAGTGCTGCAGAGTTTTTTCAAAGGCTTCATCTCTCTAACATTGCATTTTTGTAGACCACGCTCCATGCAACACTTTGAATAATACTTATGAAATACAAGTATGATCCTGCTGTTCTTCCACCTGAAGCTTACAGTGGTTTCCTATTGCTTATAATAACATCCATTCTTTCTGTTGTTGTAGTGTGCCATTGAGTCATTCCAACTCTTAGCAACCCTATTGGACAGAGTAGAACTGCCCCATATGATTTCCAAGGAGCAGCCAGTGGGTTCAAACTGCCACCCTTTTCCCTAGCACCCTGAGCTCTTAATCACTTTTCTACCAAGGTTCCCCATTCACTTTAACCTACTTTATATATGGTCCCTATTGTTGGGTTCCATGCTGCATATGGGCCACCTTTTCTATCCCTTCCTTTACCCTCCATCAACACTACTGGCAGTTCCTTATATAATGTGTCAGTTCAGGTGTTCTGAAAAGCAAAGGCTAAGACAGAGTTAGGTGTGCACGAACTTTATGTGAGAAAATGCCTGTGAATGATAATGGGGAGAAGGAACAGGAATAGGTAGAGAGCTTTCAAACTGCAATGCTTGTCTGATACCTGTGAAGGGAGAGAAGGAAAAAAGAATTGGAAAGGAGGCTCCTTAGATTGCAACAATGCTATTAGAAAGTCTTAGCCATGTTGATGGGGAGCCTGAGCATAAACATTGCTGATTATTAGAATCTTACCCTGCTGGCAAAGTGGATGAGTGCTGTGTCTGCTAACCAAAAGGTGGCAGTTCAAATCTGCCCAGCACTCCTTGTCAACTCTATGGGGCAGGTTTACTCTGCCCTGTAGGGTCGCTATGAGTCAGAATCGACTTGATGGCAGTGGCTTTGGCTTTTTCTGGTAACATCAAAAAGAAAGGGTTCAGCTCTAATATTACTTAGTCACTGGTTAGGAGAGTCTGAGAAGAACATGGCCTAAACGTTAATGTAAAGCTGGATCCCAAAATTGTGGCAGCTAGAAGCTGTCATCCAAGTACACTCGTTGTGATTTTGATTTGCATCTCTAATGGCTAAAAGGAAATCCTTGTGGTGGGTAAGTGCTAAGTCTGCTAACCAAAAGATCCACAGTTCAAGTCCACCAGGCCCTCCTTGAAAACTCTATGGGGCCATTTTGCTCTGTCCTGTAGGGTCGCCACGAGTTGGAATCGACTCAGTGGCACTGTTTTTTTTTCTTGAAGAGAGAGGTGAGTAGTATATTTCCAAGGCTGCCACAAACCGACTGTATTTTTCCCCACTTCTTTGTCTTTTCTAACATGATTCCTTCTACCTGAGATGCCCAACCTCCCCATCTGTTTTCTGTTGAAATGAGGCATAAGTGACTCCATTTTGAGGAAGGGTGCAGTAAAAATTCAAGGTATTAAAGAAAGCCCCAGGAAACAACTTAATAGCAGAAAATACCATAGAGTAATCTCACCTTTGTCTTACAAAACATCTGTCACAAGACAAAGCCTGGGGATAGCCTTGCAAGTGACCCCTAGACCTTGACCACATTTTACAACTAACAGGAATTCCAGGTGGCTTTAACCAATCAATGTAAAGGTCAGCTCCCCCTCTCTGCTTTGTAATCTCATTACTTAAATACTGGGTGCTGAGGAAGCTTGGGGTTGTCCCCTGCTCTGCGTAGTTTGGGGTGCATCCCTGGTGCACCAGTCTTTTTCTTATTGGGCACATTTTTTAATAAAACGTAACTTTAATGAAAGGAAACTGCGTTACATCTTGAACCCCAGCCCCTAACATTTTCCTCCAATGCAAGCCTACTTATCTTTCAAGACTTAGCTGAGTGGTCACTCCTTCCAAGAAATTTGTCCTCAGCTCCTACCGCAGCCCGCATGAGATGACCCACCTTCTGTTCTTTCATTGCACTTAGCGTTTATAATTGCATTGGATTCTGAGATTCTCAAGGATAATTATTTCTTTGTATGTCCAGCACCTAGTTCTGTGCCTGACATACAGTATGTACTGAATTCAACTTTACCTTAAAATTGCTGCACTTCACTCTAGCTCAACAAATAGCAGAAAATGAGCATCCAAATGAAATTATCATCTATCATTAGGCTCTAAACCATAGGCCCTAATACAGTCCCCTATTCAGGCAGTTTTCATTTTGTATTGTATGTATTTGTCTGAGAATTCACTGCTAATCTCTAACAAACTGATTAACGTTACAGTAAATTGTACCCCCACTCAGAGATTATTTGCATTTAAAAGAGAAGGCTGAAAAGGAGAATTCATTTCGCCAAAGAGGAATTTCAAGCATCTGTTTCTGGCCAGTGAGGTGAATTTTTTTAAAAGGCTGACTGTTTTTGGGAGCAACTACCAAATCGTTCCAGAGGAGATAATTGCATGTGGGTTATAACTAGCAATAAGACTATCCTGAAGACTAGAACAAAGTCACTAAGGAAGCCTGAATTTGGAAAGACAATGAGAGTGAAAGCAGCAACAGTTTAAAAAATGTTTTTTGTAGTTAAGTGCTCTGGCTGAAACTTCTCCCAGCCCTCCCCCCACTGTTCTTTTCTGTAAGAGAAATTATGCTTCTTTCTGCCAGCAGTGCCTGGGATCCCGTCCAAACATCGTGCTTTCAGCAGCATCAGCTAGCAGGAACGCATAATCCTCCCACCCTTTGGTTTTAGTGGTAATATTAGCTAAGAAAATGTTCCAGATTTTTCTTGTTCTTATGGTATAACTCACTGACTTCAAATCTACCCCTTTATCCAGTCGTTATCTCCTATAGTTGGGGACATTTCTTTTTGTTTTTGCAATAAAGTACACAATTCAGGAAATCAGTCAGCATCTCCCAGGACAAAAAAGCAGCTTTTCAGGCTGCAAGATCACTTTACTCTCATTACTATCATTCCTTGATTCAGAGGTGCCTTGACCTCAAGTTTTAACGTTTCTGAAATCAAGCATACTAGATGATACTTTTTTCTCCTGAAAAGCTATTACTAAATTGATGGTCAACTACTGACTCATGACAAATTAGTGCTGAGGAAAGGCATTGCCCGGAAATGCCCTGTCATTACTTTCCTCCTGATGAGAAAAATGCTGCTTGGACCAGTAGTCCTACCCATCTCTGCAGAGAAATAAAGAAAAAAGACACGAAAACTTAGTTCGAATGAACAGAATTTATTGAAGATTTATTTTATGCAAAACTCCACAGTGTATATACCAAACCCACTGCTGCTAAGTTGATTCTGACTCATGGCGACCCTACAGACAGAGTAGAACTGCCCCATAGAGTTTCTAAGGAGCACCTGGCCAATTAGAATTGTTGACCTTTTGGTTTGCAACCATAGCACTTAATCACTACACCACCAGGGTTTCTGATAGTGTATATAGAATGTAATAATTTTGTATGTGACCAGAACAATAATGTCCTATAATGACCCCTTGGAATGTACCTGTCAAAGAACCCTTGACCACAACACTTCCTGCTTACTGTTCAAAGTAATTAAGACAAGGATATTGAAAACTTGAGCTGAAAAGCCCCAAGAAGCTCGTGTGCACACTTACTAGTGCATGGCCCCATGCTAACCCTTTGAGGTAAAACAAGTTATTACAATACCCACCAGGTGGAGACCCATCTTACAGTTGCTGACGTCTGTTAACTGTGGACCTGAGTGGCAAAATGTCATCACCACCCCATTGGCCCATCAGCCTAGCCCTAATTAACATATGACACACCCCTCTGGACCAGAGCCCCGTATGACCCAGGGGGAGGAGGTATCCATAAAAAACCTAGCAGCTTCTACTAGTGTGGTTAACAGCCTGTCCAGCCGGCCTCCCCTGGATGCAGTACTGCTGTCCCAGTTCATAAGTTTCCCTTTTGATGAATAAACCCATGTCTTTTGGATGGTCTCCTGGTCAGTTTTTCGGTGTCTCAGCAACCACATATTCAGAAGCATTCACATTATTGGGAATAAGTTCTCACAATCCAAACAAATTTAATCCAACCAAAGCATATTGAGGAGATTGCATTAAAATTACAAAAAATAAATCATGGACCGCATTTTAAGTAGTTCAGTGTAGTCAAGGAGACAGTCTACAAACAATTATCAAAATAATGTGAAAGTACTGCAGTGTAAATTTGGAGGTGAAAAGGATTTACAGAAAATATTTGAATTCCTGACAGAGTAGGGTAATAGCTTTTAAATTGTGGCTTTATTGTCCAGTGAAACAATTTTTTAACTGAAATTTTTATTGATAACATTGTAGATACACATGCAGTTGTAAGAAAAAATACAGAGATCTTTTGTACAGTTTGCCCAGTTTCCCCCAGTGGTAACTTTTTGAGAACGTCAGTATTATATCACAGTTAGGATACTGACATTGATCTAATCCACTAATCTTATTCAGATTCCCTCAGTTCTATTTGTACTCATTTTTTTGTGTGTATTACTATATTTTATTCAAATAACACACATTATTTGCATTGAAAATACAATAACTTCTATGCAATTTTATTACATGTGTCAGATGCTAGTTCCAGCACCAAAAGGATACCTCATTTTGCCCCTTTATAACCCCACCTACCTCCTTCTCACTCTTACCTCCAACCCCCATAACAAATACCTTTTCTCCACTTCTAATATTTGTCATCTCAAAAATGTTATACAAGTGGAATCATACAGAATGTAACTTTTGTGATTGCCTTTTTCACTTATAATTCTCTGGAGATTCATCTAGGTTATTGCACATAGTAATAATTTATTGTTTTTTATTGTTGAATATTTTTTCCCATGGTATGGATGTACCACTGTTTGTTTAACCATTCATCTACTGAAGAACATCTGCACTGACTGTAATCTTTAGCCTTTACAAATAAAGCTGTTTATGAATATTTGTGTACAGCTTTCTGTGTAAGAATAAGTTTTCATTTTTCTGGGATAAATGCCCATGAGTAAAATCACTAAGTCATATGGTAAGTTCATTTTTAATTTTAAAAGGAACCGCCAGTTTTCCAGAGTGGCTGCATCATTTTACATTCCCACCAGGAATCTATGAGTGATCCAGTTTATCTGCATTTGATGTCACTAAAAAAAAACTGTTACAATATATACAACAAAAAAACTATTACAACTACTTTTAAGTTTGCAATTTACTTACATTAATTAATTCACCATGTTTTGTAACCATCACCATTATCATTTCCAAAAGTTTTTGGTTTTTTTTTAATCATCTCAAACAAAAATCCACAAATCCTAAAGAAATAACTCCTTGTTGTGGATTGAATTGTGTTCCCTGTAAATGGAAAAGTTTCATACTGGAGACACTCATGTGGGACTAGGTATGTTAGGGCCAACATGCATTCTCAGGAAACAAAAGCTCAGAATGTAAACCATTTAAGGAAGTGTGTGTCAAGATGTAAATGATTGTTCTTTCATAACTAATGGAACCAGTCAGGACGTAAATTATTTGGGAAGAATGTGTAAACAGTTTGCTTCCAGAACCTACTACGATCGTGAATTAAAAAAAAACAAAACAACCCATTGCTATCATGCTGATTCTGACTTGTAGTGACCCTACAGGGCAGAGTAGAATTGCCACATAGTGTTTCCACAGAGTGGCTGGTGGATTCAAACTGCTAGTCTTTTGGTGAGCAGCCAAGCTTTTCACTACTGCACCACCAAGTGTAGCTGACTACAATTATATAATCAAGATGTCAGACCTAAGTGGTAATTCCCTCCTCTTTAACTAAGTGGCTGACCTTTACCTTTCAAAGGACTCCAAACTGAACCTATTTTATTTACAATCAGTTATTAAGTCCTACTTTTCCTTTGTTCTCTACAGAGCACTTTGTATTTTTAGCTAGTGCTGCCCAGCTAATAGCCGTTGTTATTCCTCAGTAAAACCCCTTTTCTTTCACTCCTAACAGAGAATGAGATTCTCTTCATTGACACCCCCAAAATGTGTTGGTATCTTAACCTCTATACCTGTAGTTATAATCCCATTTGAAAATAGGTTTTCTTTTTCATATTAACAAGGCAGTATTAGTATAGTACATGTCTTAAGTCAATCTGAGATATAAAAGCAGATTAAGCAAATAACGTGGAGATGGGGGAAAATACCATGCCACAGGTAGATCACTAAGGAGCGATGGAACAGGAGCTGAAAAAGAGACAAGAACCTTTCCCCAGAGCCAACAGAGAGAGAAAGCTTTCCCAAGCCCAACTCATAGTGACCCTGTAGGTCAGAGTAGAACTTCTCCAAGAGTTTCCAGGGAGTACCTGGTGGATTTGAACTGCTAACCTTTTGGTTAACAGATGTAACACTTAACCACTATACCACCAGGGTTTCCAAAACCTTCCCAGCAACCATAGCTCTTAACTGTACCACCAGAGTTTCCTCTTATATCTTCAAACCAAAAAACCTACTGCCTTAGAACTGATTCTGACTCATAGTGATCCTATGTATTTAGGAGACTAGAAACCTGAATTCAAAGCCTTCCCAGAACCCTGAATTCAGGTGGTGCAGTGGTTAAGAGCTGTGGCTGCTAAATAAAAAGGTGGCAGTTTGAATCCACCAGGAGCTCCTTGGAAGCTCTATGGGGCAGTCCTACACTGTCCTATAAGTGCTCTATGAATTAGAATTGACTTGACAATGGTGAATTTTTTTTAACTATAAGAACACAACTTTCTGCTTGTTAAAGTCACTCACTTGTAGTATTTCCACAGCACAAAATAACTAAAATAAAGAATGGGAATTCTAGAACACCTAATTCTGCTCATGAAGAACTTGTACATAGCTCAAACAGAACAAGAGGGTACAGCATGGTTTAGTGCCAAGAGAGGTGTGCATCAGTGTTGTATCCTTTCATCATTTCTATTCAGTCTGAATGCTGAAAAAATATCTGAGACTCTGGACTATATGAAGAAGAATGGGACATCAGGATTATAGGAACACTCATTAATAACTTGTAATATGCAGATGACACAACTTTTGCTTGCTGGAAGTGAAGAGGACTTGAAGCACTTACTTATGAAGGTCAAAAACCACAGCCTTCAGTCTGGATTACACTGCAACATAAAGAAAACAAAACTCCTCACAACTGGACCAATAAGCAGCATCATGATAAATGGTGAAAAGATCTAGGTTGTTGGGGATTTCACTTTACCTACTTAGACCCATAATCAAGATCCATGGAAGCAGCAATCAAGAAATCAAAGGACAATTACACTGGGCAAATCTGCTGCAAAAGACCTCTTTAAAGTGTTGAAAATCGAAGATTTCAACTTCCGGTCAACATGGTACCACAGACAGAAACACCAAGCCATCTGTCTACAGTGAAGACCCAAAAAACTAAGTAAAACAGAGACAAATGTCAATCCTGGAACGTGAAATGTCAAATGAACAGAGAAAGATCTCAATCAGAAACTGAATGAAATAAAAAACTGATGGAAAACAGAGAGTGAGAAGAGATACGAGAGAAAGTTCTCCAAGAGCTAACCCAGCGCAGATTCACTGTCTTGGATGCTTGTTGGGGATCAGCAGACAGAGAGCACAGAGAGCAGATTTGCAGAGGTCTAAGCAGAGGACAACATACCTGGTGGCAAGCAAGGTACAGCTCCCTCATTCTCCTTGCTGCTCTACCTCTGATGCCTCCTGGCTAGCTATAGTTGCTCAGCTGGCCAGAAAGTGCCTCTTGGATTCATGCCACTTGGATTCACCACACCCACTTCAGACATCAGCAGATGCAGAGTACTCAAGTACTCAAAAGCACCTTCAGGAGCTCCCAACAGGACACAGATCACCTGCTGGACCTGTCCTGCTGAATGGCTGGCCCTGCCTTTTGGACAAGGAGGTAAAAAATATCATGACCACAGATGAGCAAACAACGAAGAATGCACAGTCTACTTTCTCTGACACATCCAAATGAAACAAAAAAGCATGACAGAGCAAACAGCTCTGCAGTCAATAAATAAAACAACTACTGAATGGCCCAAAGACAGTAGACAATATCAAATCGTATAAAAAAAGGGACAGGAAGGACCCAATAGATGTCCAAAACAAAACAGCAGATGACTTTCCAGTGGGAGAAAAGGCACTAGAATTACCCGATAGGGAATTTGAATCTCTAATGTTCAAAGCTATCCAAGAGTTGAAGCAAAAAGCAGACAAAAATGAAGAAGAAATAGGCAAATTTATGGAAAAGGCAGACAAATTTGTGGAAGAATTCATGAAAATAATACAGGAACAAAATGCCAAAATAAATTCACAATGAGAAATCATACAAAAACAACCAGAAATCCAAAAGATTAACAACAAGATTTCAGAAATGGACAATGTCATAAAAGGGCTGAGAAGCAGGTTTGAAATGATAGAACATAGGATCAGCGAAATTCAACACAAACACATGGATACATATCTGTGGAAAAATCAGAAAAAAGAATGAGAAAAAAAATGAAGAAGTCCTGAGAATTATGTGGGATACAATCAAAAACAAAGTATATGAGTGATCAGAATTCCAGAACAGGGCGATAAAATGGAAAACACAGAGAGAATCATTGAAGAATTGTTGACAGAAAACTTCCCTAATACCATCAAAGATGAAAAGCTGACCGCTCAAGCTCAACAAATCCCATATAGGATAGACCCCAAAAGAAAACACCAAGGCATATCATAATTACATTCACTAAAATGAAAGACAGAGAAAAAATTCTGACATCAGTTTGAGAAAAACAAAAAGAAAACAACCACTGAATGGCCCAAAGACAGCAGGCAATATCAAATCATATAAAAAAAGAGAACAGGAAGGACTCAATAGATGTCCAAAACAAAATAGCAGATGACTTTTGAGTGGAAGAAAAGGCACTGGAATTACCTGATAGGGAATTTGAATCTCTAATATTCAAAGCTATCCAAGAGTTGAAGCAAAAAGCACACAAAAATTAAGAAATATGCAAATTTATGGAAAAGGCAGACATATCCGTGGAAGGAGTAGGAGAAACAATAAGACTAAACCCTGATTATTCAGCAGATTCCACACAGGTAAGAAGATAATGGGATGATATACAAAGATTGCCAACCAAGATTAACATACCCTGCAAAATTCTCATTCAAATATGATGATGGAACTAAGACATTTCCAGATAAACAGAGATTAAGGAAATATATAAAACCTAAACTAAAAAGAATTATTAAAGAAGTCCATGAGTCTGAGAACAAACAATATCAGACATGAATCTAGGATTCAAGATTGTACCAGCCACATACCAACCTCGGAGATGAACTCTCAAGGACTACCAAAACCAAAAGTATTACAACAGGGAACCAGACAGGTTAATCTGCAAATGACATTGACATTGGAACAATAGAATGGGGACTAACCGGTTGTCATGGATTGAACTGTGTCCCCCAAAAAATATATATGTTGATTTGAATTGGTTTGGCATTCTAACATGGTGCTCTTCCTCCCATGTGTTGTGAATCCTGCCTCCGTGATACTGATGATGAAGAATAGTTTGCAGCTGTGTTAGTGAGGCAGGACCCAAGCTACAAGCTTGTGGAATATAGGGGAGAGAAGTGAGCAGAGGAAGTTGGGAACCTCATACCACCGAGAGAGAAGCACCGAGAGCAGAGCACGTCCTTTGGACCCGAGGTTCCTGTGCCGAGATGCTCTCACTGGATTTGGACTCAGCCTACTGGACTGTGATAAATTCTCTCACTGAATGGACTTTCAGTTTGTAAATGGATTTGCAGCTTACCGGACTGTCTCAATAAAGCTTCTCTACATGAAACCTTCCACTCGCGGTATTTTCCGTTAGAGCAGTACCAGGTGACTGAGACACCGGTATAGATACAGAACTTTCTAATGGAGTCAAAGGCAAGGAACTACCTTGAACAATAGACTGGTTCAAACCTAGGAAGAAAAGGATAAACTTCAAGGTAACCACAAAGAAAATTAATAGGCTTACTTATCAAAATAAAGAAGGAAAACAAACTCTCAACAGAAACAAAATAAATGTAAAAGAAATCCACATACCAGATGTACAGAGTAGAAAGGAGGAGTATGCTGTCACAGGGTGAGGAGAGCAGGTAGAGTTGCATAAAAGTATGTGTTTGAGGTTTTATATGGCAAACTGACTTGGACTGTAAACTTTCACTTAATCACAATTAAGAAAAAAATAGCCACAAACCAAAGGAATTCAGTAAAGGAGAGTAAGAGGAACAAAGAAAATGTCAGTACCACAAAAAGCACTACAAAATGACAGCAATAATATGCTGCTTACAAGATAAATACCTTAGCAATAAAGACATCTGGCACCAGTACAACAGCTACATTGACCAATGTATCAGAACTGAGAATTCAGGTGTAAATCGATTTATCTGTGGTCACCTGATCTTCAATGAGAGCCTACAGTCCATCAAATGGGCAAAGGCCAGTCTTTTTAGCAGATGGCACCAGCAAAACTTAATGTCATCTCATAACATGGAGCAAACTGGAAGGCTGAGTCAATCACACAGAGACAAAGTTGTGTGAGACAACTACTGTGAAAACTCATGAAAATGTTTACACACAGAGAGAAACAATCTTTGATGGTTACCAGGGAAGGGAGGGGTGAGGATGAAAAGAAAAAAGCATTAAAGTGGAAAAAAAAGAGGAATAGAAGGAAAATTTCTTTTTTTAAATTATGACTGAGTGAAAATGTACATTTCCATATAAATTTACATGCCCACCTATGTGCAGTTTCCACTGTTCTCCCTGCCTGGTGACAGCACACTGTTCCTCTCTGCTCCATACATGTCTAATCCTCCCAACAGTCTCCATTCCCCTCCTTCCCACCCACTCCCCTTCCTCCAGCCAGAGGTCAGCAGGATGATATCCTATAGATGCATAGAACCATAAAGTGCACCCAATATATGGTCACTCTGCATCACCAAGTCCAATCCATTTGTGTCCAAAGAGTGGACCTTCGTTATGATTTATGGGCAAGGGCAGCATCAGGGCTAGGGGCCATGCTTCCCGAAGCTGCTGAACCATCAATTGTGGTCTTTTAGTGGAGATCTCAGGCTGCACCACTTTTTATTCTTGTGTTGCCAGTGAGACTCAACTTAGTGAGCTCCATCGCGCCTATCGCTGGTGGTGGCCGGGCACCATCTGGTTCCTCTGGTCCCAAGTCAATGAAGGCACCCTCTTACGTGGGTCTCTCTGTCTTCTGGGTTGTCTTTACCCCATGTCATTTTGGTCCTTGGTGAGCATCCGTTCCCGTTGAGTTGGGACCATTTGCTTTGCCCTCCGATGGCAGCTTGACAGCTTTTAAGATCCCAGACGCCACGCACCAAAAACGCTAATTGTGCCAATTGCCCTCGATTTCTCCTAAAAGCATGGTCCCCTGCCCCCAGCCCCAACTACTCTGTCCTTGCAATATTGGGTTAAGATGGAAGGAGTATTCAAGTTATGTTGAAGTCCACTTAATATTGTTCTTGTTTCTAATGTGTGCTATCACTGATTTCACCCAACCAAATTTCTACCAACTATCTAAACTCTCCCACACTCGCTCTCCCTCCTTCTCGTCCCTTGCAGCTATCAAACAGTCTTTTCTTCTATACACAAGTCTGTTTTTGAGATCTTATCGTAGTGGTCTCATACAATATTTATCCTCTTGTCGCTGACTACTTTCACTCAACATAATGTCTTCCAGCTGAAACCACATTATGAGACGTTTCCTGGAATCATCATTATTCTTTATCATTGCATAGTGCTCCATTGAGTATATATACCATAGTTTACCTATCCATTCCTCTGTTGTTGGGCACCTGGGTTGATTCTGTCATTTTGCTATCGAGGACTGTGCTGCAATAAACATTCTTGTGCATGTGTCCGTTGGTGTGAATGGTCTTGATTCTGTAGGATATATTACAAGTAGTGGAATTACTGAGTCAAATGGTATATCTATATCCATTGTTTTAAGGAAGCACCAGACTCCTTTCCAAAGAGGCTGGACCATTTTGCAACCACACCAACAGTGTAGGAGAGTTCCACTTTCTCCACAGCCTCTCCAGCATTTGTTGTTTTGTGTTTTTTGGATGATGGCCAACCTTGTTGGGGTGAGATGGTATCTCATTGTCGTTTTGATTTGAATTTCTTTAATAACTAAAGATCGTGAACATGACTGCATGTGTTTTTGGCTGCCTGGATCTCCTCTTTAGAGAAATGTCTGTCCATCTCCTTTGCCCATCGCTTAATTGGATGATTTATCTTCTTTTTATTGATATTTTGTAGTATCTTATAGATTATGGAGATCAGGTGTCGGTCTGACATAGAGTTGCCAACTATTTTTTTCCCATTCTGTAGGTGGCCTTTTAATTCAATTAATAAAGTCTCTGGATGAGCAAAAGTGTTTGGTTCTTAATAGTTCCCAGTGATCTGTTTTCTCTTGTGTTGATTGTGGTTTGTTTGACAGATTTTGAAGTCTGCCTACATTGTGTATTAAAACTTCCATTGTTGAAAGCGGTGATAGCACACATTAGAAACAACAACAACAACAACATTAATCGGACTTCAGCATAACTTCAGCACTTCTTCCATCTTAACCCAATATTGCAAGGATAGAGTAGCTGGGGCAGGGGGCAGGGGACCATGCTCTTAGGTGAAATCGAGGCCAATTGGCACAACTAGCGTTTTGCTAAGAGAGCTCTCTACACCCCACATTGGTGAGTGGTGTCTGGGGTCTTAAAAGCTGCCAAGCTGCCATCCGAGGACACAGCAAATCGTCCCAACTCAGCAGGAACGGATGCTCACCAAGGACCAAAATGACATGTGGTAAAGACAACCTAGAAGACAGAGAGACCCACAAGAGTGGGTGCCTACATCGACTTGGGACCGGAAGAACTGAATGGCGCCTGGCCACCACCAGTGATAGCCACGATGGAGCTCATAGAGAGGAGTCTCACTGGCAACACAAGAATAAAAAGGGGTGCATCCTGATATCTCCACTAAAAGACCTCAATTGATGGTCCAGCAGTTTTGGGGTTCCCCTGAGAGCATGGTCCCTGGCCCTGATGCTACCCTTACCCATAAATTAAACGAAGGTCCACTCTTTGGCCAGGAATGGATTGGACTTGGTAATGCAGAGTGACCATATATTGGTTGCACTTTATGGTTTTATACATCTATAGGATATCATCCTGATGACTTCTGGCTGGAGGAAGGAGAGTGGGTGGAGAGGAGGGGAAAGGAGGCTGTTGGGGGGATGAGACATGTATGGAGCAGAGAGGAATAGTGTGCTGTCACCGGACAGGGAGAGCAGTGGAAGCTGCATATAAGTAGGCATGTAAATTTATACGGGAATGTACATTTTGACTCAGTCATGTTAAATAAAATAAATAAATAAGTAAATAAAGAGCTCGTAAAAAAAAAACTTCCATTGTTGTTCCTACCTTTTCTTGGATGAGCTTATATTTTAGATTTGATATTTAGGTCTTTTATCCAGTTAGAGTTGGTTTTTGTATAAGGTGTAAGATGCCGATCTTGTTTCAAATTATTGCAGATGGATATTCAATTTTGGCAGCACCATTTGTTGAAGATACTGTTTTTATCCCAGTTTAATGTCTTAGGGCCTTTGTTGAATAGCAACTGTTCATAGGCAGATGGTCTCATCTCTGGGGTCTCAATTCTGTTCCATTGATCGATCTGTCTGTTCTTGTACCGGTACCAGGCTGTTTCGAACACTGTGGCAGTGTAGTATGTTCTAAGGTTGGGTAATGAGAGTCCTCCCAGTGTGTTCTTCTTCTTTAGTAGTACCTTACTTATCCGGGGCTTCTTCCCTTTCCAAACAAAATTGGTGATTTGTTTCTTCATCTGATTGCAAATGACGCTGGAACTTGTATTGGGATTGCATTATATAAGTAGATTGCTTTGGATAAAATAGACATTTTCACAATGTTAAGTCTTCCTATCCATGAGCACAGTAGGTTTCTCCATTTATCTAAGTCTCTCTTAGTTTCTTGTAGTAAGGGCTTGTAGTTCTCTTTGTAAAGGTCTGTTATTGCTCTGGTTAGATTAACTCCTAGGTACTTTATCTTCTTATGGGCTATAGTAAATGGCATTGATATGATGATTTCGTCATTAACAGTCTCATTGTTGGTATAAAGGGATCCTACTGATTTACTTATGTTTATCTTGTATCCTGAGACTTTGCTGAACTCTTCTATCAGTTTGAGTAGTTTGCTTATAGATTCCTTGGGATTCTCTGCATATACAATCAAATTGTCGGCAAACAGGGAGATTTTGACATCTTCTTTGCCGATGCAGATGCCCTTTATTTCTTGGTCTTGTCTAATTGCTCTGGCCAGAACTTCTAGTACGATGTTGAATAGGAGAGGTGAGAATGGGCATCCTTGTCTAGTTCCTGTTCTCAAGGGAAACTCCTTCAGTCTCTCTCCATTCGGGATGACCTAGGCAGCTGGCTTTGTATAAATGGCTCTTATTGCGTTGAGGAATTTTCTGTCTATGCCTATGTAGTTAAGAGTTTTTAGCATGGATTGGTGTTAGACATTATCAAATGCCTTTTCTGCATCAATGGACAAAATCGGGTGATTCTTGTCTTTTGTGCTATTTATGTGGTCCGACTCGACGGCACTTGGCACTTGGCATGTGGTTAATCACATTAATTGTTTTTCTGATGTTGAAGCAGTCTTGTATCCCTGGTATGAATCCCACTTGGTCATGATGGATTATTTTTTGGATATGTTGTTGTATTGGAAAGAATTTTGTTGAAGATTTTTACATGTAGATTCATGAGTGATATCAGTCTGTAGTTCTCCTTTTTGGTTGGGTCTTTCCCTGGCTTTGGTATCAAGGTTATGCTGGTTTCATAGAATGAGTTTGGGAGTACTCCATCCCTTTCTATACTGTGAAATAGTCTCAGTAGTATTGGGGATAACTCTTCTCTAAAAGCTTCGTAGAATTCTGCAGCGAAGCCATCTGGGCCTGGGCTTTTTTTGGTTGGCAGTTTTTTTTATGACATTTTCAATCTCTTCCTTTGTGATGGGTTTATTAAGTTGTTCTGCTTCATGTTGTGATAATTTAGGTAAGTGATATGAATCAAGGAGTTTGTCCACTTCCTCTAGTTTTTCAAATTTGTTAGAGTACAGTCTTTCATAGTATTCTGTTACGATATTTTTGATTTCTGTGGGATCTGTCGTTACCACTCCCCTCTCATTTCTAATTTGGGTTATTTGTTTTCTTTCCTGTTTTTCTTTAGTAAGTTTAGCCAGTGGTTTGTTGATCTTTTCAAAACACCAGCTTTTGGTCTTTTCAATTTTTTCAATTGTTTTTCTATTCTCTCTAACTCATTTAACTGTTCTCTAATCTTTATTATCTGGTTTCTTCTGTTGCCTGAGGGGTTCCTCTTTTGTTCTCTCTCTACTTTTTCAAGCTGTAGGGTTAGTTCCTTGATTTGGCTTCTTACTGCCTTCCAGATGTGTGCATTTATGGAGATAAACAGACCTCAGAGCATTGCTTTGGCTGTATCCCATACGTTCTGGTAGGAAGTGTTTTCATTCTCTTTGGAATCCAGGAATTTCTTTATTTCATTCTTGATTTCTTCTATACCCCATGGTTTTTTTAGCAAGATGTTGTTCAATTTCCAAGAGTCCCACTTTCTATGTTTTTTCTGCTATTGATTTAGCCTTTTATGCCTTTATGATCTGAGAAGATGCTTTGCAGTAATTCAGTGGTGTGGATTTTTTTTTCAGAATTGCATTATGTCCTAATACATGGTCAATTGTGGAGAATGTTTTATGTGCACTGGAGAAGAAAGTGTAGTTGTCCACTGATGGGTAGAAAGTTTTGTATATATCAATGAGGTTTAGTTAATTGTGGCAATGAGGTCTTCTGCATCTTTACTCAGCTTTTTTCTAGATGATCTGTCCAGTATTGAGAGTGGAATGTTGAAGTCTCCCCCTATTATTGTGGAGTCATGTAACTCCTTTTTCAGTGCAGTTAGTGTTTCTTTGACGTATTTAGGTGCTCTGATATTAGGTGCATAGATATTTAATATAGTTAAGTCTTCATTGTGTACTGAACCTTTCAGCAGTAAATAGTGTCTATCTTTGTCGACAATGGTTGATTTTACATTAAAATTGATTTTGTCTGAGATTAGAATTGCCACATCTGCTCTTCTTTGTTCATTGTTAGTTTAATATATATTCTTCCATCCTTTAATTTTCAGTTTGTTCCTATCTTTAAGTCTCAAATGAGTTTCTTGTAGACAACATATGAATGGGTTGTGTCTTTTGATCCAAGATGTCACTCGATGTCTCTTTACTGGAACATTCAGTCCTTTCACATTCAATGTAATTATTGATAGGAATGTGTTGACTATTACCATTGTGATATGTACATTTTTGTGTTGATGTTTTCTCTGTTGTACTTATTAGTCTGTTCTGGGACATTCTTTTTTGTGAGTTGATTTTTCATCTTTTCCAGAGCTGGTTTTGTAGTTGTTGAGACTCCTGTGTTACATCTCTTGATATGGTATGTTACATCTTTGTTGTGCTTTACAGCCACCCCATGATCCCCCTTAATGAACTATATATAAATCCAATTTTAATTACTACCAGTCTTGCCATCTTCCTCTCCATCTGGAAGGACTATAAGGACTGTAGTACATCCCTCTTTTTAATATGATGGCACCATAGTTTTCATGATAATCACTGGATTGTTTCTTTCAGTATTAAAGCTGTGATTGAGTTTGGAGCTTTCTGTAACTCAGTAGAATTCTGAATAATTTGTCGTTCTAAAATATAGTTAGTGGTTTTGTTATTCTAAGCCAAAACCAAGAACTTCTTTCAGTACTTCTTGTAGTTTTTGTTTGATTTTTACAAAGTTTCTGAGTTTCTGTTTATCTGAGAATGTCTTAATTTCATTTTCTTGAGAGACAGTTTTGAAGGATATATAATTCTTGGTTGGAAGTTCTTCTCCTTCAAGGCTTTGAATGTGTCATGCCACTGTCTCCGTGCCAGCATCATTTCTGCTGAGAAATCTGAGAAAAGCCTACAGGGTTTCCCTCTGAATGTTAGCTTTGCTTTGAATCTTGCTGCCTTTAAGAGTTGCTGCTTATGTTTCATTTTGTTAAGCTTGATTATAATAAATCTTGGAGTCTTTCTTTTGAGATATATATTGGGTGGCATATGATATGCATCTAGGATATCTATATTCTCTTCCTTCATGATTTCTGGGAAGTTTTCTGTCAGCAGCTCAGCAACTTTACTCTCTGTGTTCTCAGGTGTCTCATCCTGTTGAGGGACTCCAATTAAAGCTTCTTAATCCTTCTTCATTTTTCTTGTTTCTTTTTTCTGATTTCTACTCATAGACGCTGACGTCAGTAACTCTTTCTTCCAAGACAGAAATTATTTTTTCCATTTCTTCCATTCTGTTTTCTTGGCTTTGAATGGAAGTTTCTATGTCTTTGATTTCGTTCTTGATCTTTTGGATTTCAGAGTACTGGTGTTTCATCAGATCGAAAAGCTTGCTTAATTTTTCCTTTTGTTCTGCTGCATTTTGTATAAGGTCTAGAAGGGCTCTGTATATAATCCTTTTGTAATCACCTTCTGATGATTTCAGAAAAGTTTCTTCATCTTGGTTGTTTTGTTTGTGAGCTTTCTGAAGCCATAGGTGATTTCTTGTATACCACAAGCATCTGTTGCCTTTTGAGTTTCATGTGAGTAAGTAAAGGCTGGGAGAGATACTGTGAGGATAGATTGCAGATGTTTCTCTAGGCTGTCTTAAAATGTAAAACAAAAGGTATCTGACTACTTCCCAAGTCAGTCAGGTTTTCATGTATAGAGGTCCCTCTTCCCAACTAGCAAAGTAAGCACCTCTACACCCATCCCCAGATGAAACGAACTAGTTCAAAATACAGCAATGCTACTGTCCTGTTGGCCTCTGATGAGGCTTAAGCAACACTGTGTAAACTACTGCTTTTCTGTAGAAAAGTGCTCATCTCTGGGCTGGCTCTGGCTCCCAAGCTAAGAATTAGGTTCAGCTTGGCCACCGTATCTAAGATGGTGCCCTCCACACGGTCAGCAGATAGAGGGGCTAATGGTGCTGAGAGGTACTGAATCCTCAGCCTCTGTTGCTGGGCCCCCACCGTAGGCAACACTGTGTAAACTACTGCTTTTCTGTCCGAGAAGTGCTGTCCTGTTTGTAGGCGCTGGCTCCCAGGCTAAGAATTAGGTCCCGCTAAAATCTCCATATCCAACATGGCATCATGCACACAGGCACTGTGGTTCCGTACAAACCACGCTGTGGCAGTGATAAAAAGACAGGCCCAAAGTGGCTAGATGAAGAGAGTCCTAAACCTGGCTCTCAAAATACGGCAATTTCGCCTGCCTATCCCACCAACAGTGCGTCTGAGACTAGCCACTAGGCAAGACCCAGCTCCACCCGCTGGCCGAGACAGAGGAAAAAAAGTCAAAATGGTGCATTTACCTTCAGTCCATGAGATCCAGGACTAGCCTGGAGTGGGAGTCAGTGAAAGAGAGGAGGTTTTTCGTTCAATGGTATGAAGTCCAAGTTATCAGCCCTGTACCATGTCCTAGGGGCTCACTAGGTGACCAGAAGGCTCTATCTGATTATCAGTTCAGGTCTTGGTTTCCAGAGGGATATAAGGGGACATGTGCTTAGTCCGCCATCTTGACTCCGCTTCTTGGAAAATTTCTTAACCTAATTAAGGGCATATATATGTGTGTGTATATATATATATTGAAAAAAAGCAAAGATTTCACCTTCGAGAGTAAAACCCAAGACATGGTGTTCTCAATCACCTCATATGCATGTGAAAACTGGACAGTATGTAAGGAACACTAAAGAAGAATTGACACCTTTAAATTGCAGTATTAGTGAACAATATCGACTATACCATGTACTGCCAAAAGAATGAATGAATAAATCTGTGTTGGAAGAAATACAACCAGAATGCTTCTTAGAAGCAAGGATGGTGAGACTACATCTCACATACTTTGGACACGTAAATCAGAAGGGATCAGTCCCTGAAGAAGGATATCATGTTTGGTAGAGTAGAGGGCCCCTGAAAATGAGGAAGACCCTCAACAAGATGAACTGACACAATGGCGCCAACAATGGGCTCAAGTGGAGTAATGATTGTGAGGATGGCACAGAACCAGGCAGTGTTTTGTTCTGTTGTATACAGGGTCATTATGAGTCAGAATCAACTCAAGAGCACCAAATAACAAAGATGACTAGGATACTCCTTGTTCTCCCTTCCTCCTAGCCTCATGTAGCCACTAATAAATTTTTTTTTTGAAATGTGGCTATGTTTCCAATTCTCTTGGAAGTGAAATTCCTAGGTCATATGGTTAAATCAGTTTTTAAACAAAGTAAGAGAGGGAGTGAATGACTCCATTAGACAAATTTTGACCTAAGTTGTGTTTTCTTTTTTACCATTTTCTCTTCCCCCCAGCTCTTGGTAAGCATTAATTTACTTTTGTCTCTATATATTTGCCTATTCTCAATATATTGTGTAAGTGAGATCCTACAATACTTGACCTTCTGTGTCTGGCTTATTTTGTGCATCATAATGTTTTCAAGGTTTATCAAGGTCTTAGTCATCTAATGCTGTTAGAACAGAAATACCACCAGGAGAAGCTCTGCTCTGCTTCCAGCACTGCTTTCTTGGTGGTATGAGGTCCTCAACTATCTGCTTGGTTTCCCTTTCCTTTATATACCAAAAGATTACCTCAAGGCACAATACACTCTTACAAATTGAGTTCTGCCTCACCCGTAAAACTGCTGCCCATACTACCTCATTAACATCATGGAAGCAGGATTTACAACATAGAGGAACATGATACAACACCAGGAGTCATGGTCTAGCCAAATTGCCACACACATTTTTTGAGGGGACACAACTCAATCCATGATAGTCCATATTGGCAATATGTATCAGAACTTTACTTTTCTTTATGGCTAAATGATACTCCATTGTATGGATATACCACATTTGGTTTACACATTCATCTGTTAATGGACACTTAGGTTATTTCTATCATTTGCTTGTTGTGAATAATGCTAAATTGAATATTGCTGTACAAGTGTCTTTTTGAGTCTGTGCTTCAAATCTTTTGTTTATAAAGGCAGTTCCCAAGTTCTAAACATTCAACCTTTGGACAACTCCTACTTGCCCTTTAATATTATATAAATTTTTCCTCATTTTGAATCAACTCTACTCACAAAAATTTTTTCATCACAATCACCTTCACTTCCTGCACAAGCAGCCTTTTAAATCATGGAAAAGGCTTCAGGCCTTCAAGTCTTGCACTGAAGAACAACTGTAAGGCTAAATAAGTACCATATGTACATGTTCCAACTTACCTACAAATTCAACTTAAATACCACTTAGGAGCAGATCTTATTCATAACCTGTGGGCTGCCAGTATACCTAGGGGTAGAATTGCTTGGTTTTGTAGAGTTGCTATGAGTCAGAATCGACTTGATGGCAGTGGGTTATGGCAATTATGTTTAACTTTTTTGAGGAACTGCCAAACTTTTTTCACAGCAGCTGTACCATTTTATGTTTCTATCAGCAGTGTATGAGGGTTCAAATTTCTCCACATTCTCATCAGCACTTGTTATTTTCTGTTTTTCTGATCATAGTCATAATTAGCAGGTTTAAGGGGTAGCTCATTGTGGTTTTTATTTGCATTTCTGTAATGACTAATGACGGGAAACCCTGGTAGTGTAGCTCCTTGGATAGTCTATGGGACAGTTCTACTCTGGCCTCTAGGGTCGCCATGAGTCAGATCCGACTTGCCGGCACTGGGTTTTTTTTTTAATGACTAATGACACTGAATGTCTTTTCATGTGCTTGCATCTTCTTCGAAGAAATGTCTATTCAAGTTCTTTGGTCATGTTTTGATTGCATTTTTGTTGTTGTTAGAGTTGTAGGACTTATATATATGCTTTGTATATTAAACTCTTATCAGATATATTCTCAAGGCACTTGGCTATCAGATATATGGTTTCTGTTACAGATTGAATTGTGTTCCCCAAAAATATGTGTTGCAAATCCTGACTCCTATACCCCTGGTTATAATCCCATTTGGGAATGGGTTTTCTTTGCTTTGTTTGTGAGGCAGGATTAGTGTAAGGTGTCTTAAGTCAACCTCTTGAGATATAAAAGAGCAAATCCCGCATGAAAAAAGAGATGGGGAGGATATAAGATTGCCAAGAAACTTAGGAATAGGAGCTGAAAAGAAACAAGGACCTTTTTCCAGGACACAGAGAGACTTCCCCTGGAGCCGGCACCCTGAATTCAGACTTCTAGTCTCCTAAACTGCATGGAAATTTGACAAAGCCACCCATTTGTGGTATTTCTGTTGTAGAAGCACTAGATAATTAAGACAGTTTTCAAATAATTTCTCTCATTCTATAGGTTGTTTCTCTTCACTTTGTTGATAAAGTTCGTTGATGTGCAGAAGTTTTTTTATTTTGATGACATCTAATTTATCAATCTTTTTCTTTCGGTTTTAGTGTCATACTTAAGAATCCATTATTAAAAACAAGGTCTTGAATATTTAACCTTATTTTCTTCTAAGAGATTTTGGTTTTAACTATTATATTAGATCACCTTTACGTTGTTGGAAATGCTGGTGGTGTAGTGGTTAAGTCCATGGCTGTTAGCCAAGAGGCTGGTAGTTCGAATCCACAAGATGCTCCTTGGAAACTCTATGGGGCAATTGTACTCTGTCATGTAAGGTCTCCATGAGTTAGAATAGATTTGATGGCAATGGATTTGGTTTGTTTTCTGGTTCCATTTTAGTTGGTTTTGGTATATGGTGTGAGGGTAGGAGGACACAATTCATTCCATGCTGGGGTCCAACTTCATTCTTTTGTATGTGGAGATTCAGTTGTCCCACCACCATGTGTTAAATGGACTTGGCACCCTTGTCAATACATGTCAATACATGGGTTTATTTCTGGATGCTTCATTCTGTTTTGCTAGTTAGTATGTTTGTCCTTATATCAGTACCACTGTGTTTTGAGTACTGTAACTTTAGGGTGCATTTTGAAATTGAGGAATGTGAATTTTACTACTTTGTTCATTTTCAAAGTTGTTTTGGCTATTTGGGGCCCTTATAATTACATATAAATTTGAGGATTGGCTTTCCCATTTCGGAATAAAAGACTGTTGGAATTTTTTGCAAGGATTGCACTGAATCTGTAGTATTGTAGCATTTATGTAATACTAACATCTTAATGATATTAAAGCTTCCAATCCATGAATATGGTGTATCTTCCAATTTAAGTCTTCTTTAATTTCTTTCAGCAATGTCATATAGCTTCCAATGTACAAATATTTCATCTCCTTTGTTAAATTAATTCCTAGGTATCTTATAAAAAGCCCTGGTAGCTCAATGGTGCTGACACCCTGAATTTGAACTTTTAGCCTATTAAACTGTGACAGAATAAGATTTTCCTTTTGAAGACCTCCACTTGTGGTATCTCTGTTATGCTAGTACTAGAGGACTAAGACAGAATTTGGTACTGAGAGAATGGGGTGCTCCTCTAACAAATACCTAAAATGTAGAAGTGGTTTTGCAACTGTGAATGGATGGAAGAATCAGAAGGAACCAAGGAGAACTGTTGATACCAAGAAAGGTGTAGATGGTGAGAAAAAGCAGCAGGGAACTGGCAATCAGAACCAGGAGACCAACTTGAGACAGTGCTGGAGCTGACCTACAGAGTAAGAGAACTGAGTGCCTGTGTGTATGAGGCTTCTTGGCAGAGTGGAGTACCTCCAGGAACTTACATCAGTGGAGCTACAGAGCTTTAGAACACTTGTCCCAGCAGGGCAGATGCGGGATATGAGGCCCGGGCCATGAAGCCATAAGAAGCAGAAACTGAAGAGACAAGGAGCTGAGCTCTCTTAGTCTCAAAAGTTATAGCCATGATCTCAGGGTTTCTAAGGGTGCAGCCATGGTCTCCGGTGTTTCTAAGAGTAAAGTTGCCACTCAGATAGACTAGGAAAATGGTGTGACTAAAACCGAGGGAGCAGAGTTGCATTCCCAGCATGCCTGGAAGGCAGAGTTGTAACCTAGGGCTAAGGGGCCTGTACTCAGAATCTGGAGAGTATGGTCAATACCTACAGTCTGGAGGGCAAGGCCATTGTGTAGAATGTCTCAGAGAATGGAGTATTATTTTCAAAGCCCTGAAGACTAGTGTAACGTGTTCTGCTGACTTGCTTGGTGCTTGTTATTCCCTTCTTTCCGTCAGTTTCTCTCATTTGTAATGGAAATGTCCAGCTTGTGCCTGCCTGTTCTGCCATTGTATTTTAGAAGCAGATGACTTGTGTTCTAGATTTCACAGTTGAAGAGGAACTTCTGGATTTTGAACTTGGATTTAAGACTTTTGCTATGATAGGGTGAATACGTTTTGCATATTCTAAAGATATGATTTTTGGGGTGTTAAAGAGTGAAATGTCATGGACTGAATTGTGTATCCCCAAAATATGTGTAGCCATTTGGCCAGGCCATAATTCCTGGTATTATATGATATTCTTATATGTTGTAAATCCTGACTGTATAATGTTGCTATAGGAAGATGGTGGTAGTTGTGTTGGTGGGGCAGAAGTAGATGTGTAAGATTGTATTGTACTTTAAGGCAATCTCTTGGGATATAAAGGAAAGGGAATCAAGCAGAGAGTTGGGGACCTCATGCCACCAAGAAGCAGTGCCAGGAGCAGAGCGCATCCTTTGGCAAGGACCCAGGGTCTCTGTACATCAGAAACTCCCAGTCCAGAGGAGGATCAGTGACAAAGACCTTCCTCCAGAGCCAACAGAGAAAGCCTTCCCCTGGAGCTGGCACCCTGAATTTGGACTTTTAGCCTACTAAACTGTGACAGAATAAAATTTCTCTTTTTAAAGCTATCCACTTGTGATATCTCTGGTGTGCTAGCACTAGATGACTAAGAAATTTGCTGTATTAAATTAATTGATTTTCTCATTTTCGACCAGCCTTGCATTCCAGGGAAAAATCCTACTTGATCATGGTATATAATTTTTTAATATGTTGTTGGATTTGATTTACTAGTATTTTGTTAAAAGTTTTTGCATCTTTATTCACAAGGGACATGGGTCTATAGTTTTCTTTCCTTGTGATGTCTTTATCTGGCTTAGTTATAAGGGGAATGGTGACTTCATACAATGAATAGGAAGTGTTCCTTCTATTTTTCAGAAGAGTTTGAAAAGGATTATTGTCACTTATATAAATGTTTGGCAGAATTCAACAGTGATACTATCTGTCCTGGATTTTCCTTCATTGGAAGGTTTTTGATTACTGATTCAATCTTATCATTTGTTGAAGTCTGTTGAGATATTCTATTTTTCTTGAACCAGTTTAGGTAGTTTGTGTGTTTCTAGGAATTTGTTCATCTAGTTATCTAATTTGCTGGCGTATAATTGTTTTTGGTATTCTCTTATGTTTTTTTTTTCCTGTAAGGTTGATACTAATGTTCCCACTTTGATTTCTGATTTCAGTTATTTGTTTCCTGTTTTAGTCAGCTAGGCTGCTCTAACAGAAATACCACAGAGTGGATGGCTTTAACAAAGAAAGATTTATTCTTACACAGTCCGGTAGGTTGCAAGTCCATATTCAGGGTGTCCCCTCCTGGGAAAGACCCTCCCCTTGTCAGCTCTGGAGGAAAGTCCGGTATTGCATCAGTCTTTGTCCAGGGAGTGTCCTCACACAAGAACCTCTGGTCTGAAGGACGCGCTCTGCTCCCGGTGCTGCTTGCTTGATGGTAGCGAGGTTCTCAAATTGTCCTTTGTTTCTTTTTCCTTTTATTCCTTGCAAGCTAAAAGCATTAAGGGTGGAGCAAGCCATACTCCAGGGAAACTCCCCCCACAGCAGGAATTCACAGCCCCACCCTAATCCTTTAACATACAGGTTAGCAAAACCACACAATGGAGGACAGTCCCAAGATACTGAGAACCATATCCCAGCCACGTGGCTGCACACATTTTTGGGGGGACACAATTCAAACCATGACATTTCCTTTGACTTTTTTTCTTCTTAGGGTTTATCAATTTTATGGACCTTTTCAAAGAACCAGTTCCTGGTTTTGTTTACTGTTATTCTATTTTCTATTTTATTTATCTCTGTTCTAATCTTCATTATTTCCTGACTTCCGCTAGTTTGGGGCTTAATTTACTCTTCTTTTTTCTAGTTCTGCAATGTATAAAGTTAGGTTACTAATTTGAGATCTTCTTTTATTTTTATTATGAGTGAGTGAAAATGTGCATATAAATTTACATGCCCACCTATATGCCACTTCCATTGTTCTCCATGCCTGGCGACAGCACATTATTCCTCTCTGCTCCATATATGTCTCATCTTCCCACCAGTTTCCTTTACCCTCCTCTCCACCCACTCCCCTTACTCCAGCCAGAGGTCCACAGGATGATATCCTATAGATGCATAGAACCATAGAGTGCATCCAATATATGGTCACTCTGCATCACCAAGTCCAATCCATTCATATCCAAAGAGTGGACCTTCATTATGATTTATGGGCTAGGGCAGCATCAGGGCCAAGGGCCATGCTCCCAGGGGAACCCCGAAGCCACTGGAACATCAATTGTGGTCTTTTAGTGGAGCTCTCAGGAGCACCCCTTTTTATTCTTGTGTTGCCAGTGAGACTCAACTTTGCGAGCTCCATCACGGCTGTCACAGGTGGTGGCTGGGCACCGTCTGGTTCTTCCAGTCCCGAGTCGATGTAGTCACCCACTCATGTGGGTCTCTCTGTCTTCTGGGTTGTCTTTCCTCCATGTTGTTTTGGTCCTCAGAGAGCATCTGTTCCTGGAGATCTTCTTTTTTGATGTGGGAATTTACAGCTATGCTTACCTCTGAGCACTGCCTTTGACATATTCCATTGTTTTGGTATGTTGTGCTTTCACTTTAATTTGTTTCTAAGTATTTTCTAATTTCTCTAATAATTTCTTCTTTGATTCATTGGTTGTTTAAGAGTGTTTAAATTCCATACATTGTAAAAGACCCAGTTTCCTTCTGTTATTAACTTTGAGTTTCATGCCATGCAGATGGAAAAGATATTCTGTAGAATTTCAGCATTTTTAAAAGTTTATTGACAGTTGTTTTATGACCTAACATGTTCTATCCTAGAGAAAGTTCCATGTGCACTAGAAAAGAATGTGTATTCTGCTATTGTTGGGTAGTACTCACTGCCAGTGAGCCAATTCTGACTCATAGAGTAGAACTGCCCCATAGAATTTCCAAGGAGTGCCTGGTGGATTAGAACTGCTGACCTTTTGGTGAGCCACCAGGGTTTCCACTGTTTGGTACAGTGTTCTATAAATTTCTGTTATAGCTCATTAATTTATAGCATTGTTTAAGTCCTCTATTTCTTCACTGATCTTCTGTTTATTTTACCAATTACTGAAAGAGGTATATTGACATCTCCAACTATTATGCTAGAGCTATATTTCTCTCTTTAATTCTGTCAATATTTGCTTCACATATTTTGGGGCTCTGCTGTTAGGTGGAAACCCTGGTGGCATAGTGAATAAGTGCTACCGCTGCTAGCCAAAAGCTTGGCAGCTTGAATCCACCAGGTACTCCTTTGAAACTCTATGGGGGCAGTTTTACTCTTTCCTATAGGGTCACTGTGAGTCAGAATTGACTTGATGGCAATTGGTATTATTGTTAAATACATACATATTTATAATTGCCATATCTTTTTTTTAATTTTTATTTTTATTTAACATAACTGAGTGAAAATGTACATTCACATATAAATTTACATGCCCCCCTATATGCAGCTTCCACTGCTCTCCCTGTCCGGTGACTGCACACTATTCCTCTCTGCTCCATACATGTCTCATCCTCCCAACAGTCTCCTTTCCCCTCCTCTCCGTCCACTCCCTTTCCTCCAGCCAGAGGTCAGCAAGATGATATCCTATAGATGTATAGAACCATAAGTGCTTCCAATATATGGTTACTCTAGGCATTGCCAAGTCCAGTCCATTCCTGTCCAAAGAGTGGACCTCTGTTATAATTTATGGGAAAGGGCAGCATCAGGGCAGGGGGCCATGCTCTCAGAGGAACCCCAAAACCGCTGGACCATCAATTGAGGTCTTTTAGTGGAGATCTCATGATGCACCTCTTTTTATTCTTGTGTTGCCAGTGAGGCTCCTCTCTGTGAGCTCCGTCGTGGCTATCACTGGTGGTGGCCGGGCACCATCCGGTTCTTCCGGTCCCAAGTCGATGTAGGCACCCACTCTTGTGGGTCTCTCTGCCTTCTCGGTTGTCTTTACCGCATGCCATTTTGGCCCTCGGTGAGCATCCGTTCCTGCTGAGTTGGGACCATTTGCTGTGTCCTCGGATGGCAGCTTAATTGCCATATCTTTTTGATGAATTGGCCTATCATTATAGAGTGTGCTTTTTGTTACTTGTAACAAAATTTGACCTTTTTGGGGGGCTGTTTTTAATATAGTTACCCTAGTTCTCTTTTGGCTACTATTTGCATGGAATATTCTTTTATCAGTCCTTTCACTTTCAACCTAGCAGTGTCTTTGAGTTTAAACTGATACCAACACCAACTTAACATATAGTCAGATCATATTTTCTCATCCGCTCTACCAATCTTTCCCTTTTCATTTGAAAGTTTAATATATTTACACTTAAAAGTATTACTGTTAGGAATTTTCTTCTGACCTTTTGCTCTTTATTTTCTGTATGTGCTATACCTTTTTTTTTTGCCCTTCACTTTTTCCTGTACTCCCTATTTTTGTGCTTAGTTGATTTTTTTCAGTGAATCATTTCAATTTCCTTCTCATTTCCCTTTGTGTATTTTTTTTGAAGCTATTTTCTTTGTGGTTACCACAAGGATTACATTGATATACTAAAGTGTTTCATTCTGTACACTCATTCTGTACAGAGTCACTATGAGTCGGAATTGACTTGATAGCACCTAACAACAATAGTTTAAGTTGATACTAACTTAACTTTGGTAACAGAAAAACTGTTCCTATATCACTCCCTGCTTTGTGTTGTTGTTGTCCCAAATTACACCTTTATAAGTAATTGTGTACATTTATAATTATGTTTATATACTTGCCTCTTAAGTAATGCAGAATGTAACAAATAGTTCCAGCACAAAAATACCATAATACTGGTCTCTATATTTGTCCATGAAATTATTTTTACTGATTATCTCTTAATCTTCATATAACTTCAAATTACTATTTAGGGTCTTTTCATAGCAACCTGTAGGATTCCTTTAGCACTTCTGATAGGACTGATCTCATGTTAACTAATTCCCTCAACTTTTGTTTACTTGAGAATTTCTTAAATTCAGCCCTATATTTGAAGGTCAATTTTACCTGATACAGAATTCTTATTGACAATTCTTTCAGCACTCTAAATATGCCTGTGGTGGTCAGGATTATGTCAACTTGGCTACTACCTATTTGGCTGCTGTATTAAGTGGCAGGGCGGGGTTTGTGGTGGCTCCCTGCCCCTCGGCTCTCATCTCGTGACCTTGGACTACGGCTGCTGATTGCTCACGTGGCCAGGAGCTCCTGCTCTCTTCTTCCAGCGTTTGGTTCTGGGACTTGAGCTAGCAGCTGTTGGGCTCATCAGTCCTTATAGTCGGCACTTGAGAGTCCTGCTTCCTGACCTGCCAATCCTGCGCTCGCCAGCCTCTGCCCAGTCCTGCTCCCTGACCTGCCGATCCTGGGTTCGCTAGCCTCTGTCGCTTCGTCTTGCCACCAGCTTGGAATCCACCGACCTCCAGCCTCTGTCACTTCATCTCGCCACCAGCTTGGGATCCACTGACCTACACAACCGGTGATCTGCAACTCTGGTCTCTGACTTGCTGACCTTGGGTTCCTCAGCTTCCGTGGACACATGAGGCTTGTGCCAGAGCTTGGGACATTCAGCTTCTGTGATTACTTGAGCTGTTTCCTATATTTGTATCTATCTATCTGTCTATATATATATATTATAAATCTTTCCTGGTACTACATGTGTTACTGACTTTGCTTCCCTAGAAAACCCAGCCTAAGACAATGCCATTCCACTGCCTCTGGCCTCCATAGCATTTAAAGAGAAATCAACACTGAATCTTATTGAGATTCCTTGTAGTGATGATTTACTTCTCTCTTCTTGCTTTCAGGATTTCTCTCTTTACCTTTGGTTTTTGAGAGTTCAGTTATAATGTGTCTCAGTGGGTTCTCTTTGGGTTACTCCCACTTGGAGATTGTTGAACTTCTTCAATGTGTAGATTCAAGTCTCATTGAATTTGGCGAGTTTTCAGCCACTGTTTAAAAAATATTTATTCTGCCCCTTCTCCTTCTGGGGCTTTCATAATGCATATGTTGATCCATTTAATGGTATCCCATAGCTCTGTTATAGTCTGTTCACTTTTCTTCATTCTGTTTTCACTTTACTTCTCAGAGTCAGTTATCTTGTCCTATTTTCAAGTTTGCTGATTCTTCTGCTGCTCAGATCTGTTGTTGATCCCTTGCAGTGCATTGTCTTTATTCATTATCACACTTTTCAGTTTCAGTATTTCTGTTTAGTTCTTTTTTTTTTTTTTGGTTTTCTTTCTTTCTTGTGATTGAGTGAAAGCGTACAATCTAGTTTAAATTTGCATGCCCACCTATGTGCAGGTCCTACTGTTCTCCTTGCCCAGTGACAGCACACTCCTCTTTTCTGTTCTATACATGTTATATCCTCTAATGATCTCCTGTCCCCTCTTTTCCACCCTCTCCACTCCTCTCTAGTAAGAGGTCAGTAGGACGACGTCCTTTAGATGCACAGAACTATAAAGTGCACACACGATGTGGTAACTCTGTGACGCCAAGTCCAATCCACTCCTGTCTGAGAAGTTGGCCACAGTAATGATTTATGAACAAGGGCAGCAATGGGTTTAGGGGCCATGCTCTCAGAGGAGCCCCAGGCCTTCGAACCATCAATTGCAGTCTTTTAGTGGAGTTCTCAGGATGCACCCCTTTTTAATCTTGGGTTGCCACTGTGATTCAACTTTGTGAGCCCCATCATGGCTGTCACTGGTGGTGGCCGGGCACCCTCTGGTTCTTCTGGTCACATGTTGATGTAGTCACCCACTCACATGGGTCTTTCTGTCTTTTGGGTAGTTCTTTTTTAATATAATTTTTATCTATTGATATTCTTGTTTTGTTTTCTTTATTTCTTTTAGCTCTTAGTCTGTGGTTTTCTTTAGCTCTTTGAACATATTTAACGCTACTGTTTTAAAGCTTCTGTCTAGTAAATCCATCATCTATGTTTCTACAGGAATGTTTTCCCTTCATTTTGCTCTTTTGATTGGGCATCCTTTCCTGTTTTTTTTTTTTTTCCCCCCCTTTGGTATGCCTTGTATGTTTTCATTGAAGCTAGAATATTTGAATATTATAATATGGTGACTCTGAAGATCATATTGTTCCCCTTCTCCAGAGTTTACTTTTTAAAATTTATTGCTTTTTAATTATTGAAGGCTGTATTCCTGCAGCTTGTTTAGTGACTTCCTCTAATTATTTTTGCAAAGGATGCCTTCCTGGACATGTGTGGAGAATGAAGTCTCTGTTCCTTAGCTTTTCTTCTGCTAATGTTTTGACAGAGACTTCCTTGAATACCACAGAGAATTTAAAGAAACAAAAAGAAAGAAACCTTTCTCAGTCTTTTTAAATTGGCTCTGTGCCAGCGCTCTCCTTCAACACTTAGCCAAGCTTGTACTGATCATAGGAATCAGCCAAAAGTGAAAGTATAAGACCTTCTTAGGTAGTTTCACTACATGCATCTGGCCCTAGCTTTCTCAATTCTCCCAGATACACAGTGCTTTAAATTTTTTTTTTAATTGTAAAAATATATATGTAACACAACATTTGCCGATTTACACAGTGCTTTTGAAAGCCTTAATTTCTGAGAGAATTTCTCTGGCTTCTCCTTCCAGTCTTTAGGTGCCTATCTTATGCTTCAGTTTCACTTTTAGCCCCAGGCCACTGGAGGCAGTTATAGTCTTGCTTAGATTGTTTCCCACTGCCCCTCAGCCCTGCAAGAGCTCTGAGACAGGCCCAACCCAGATGAGTGCCTTGCTTCAGTCCTTCATACAATTCCCAGACAGGTTGGAACAGACACACATGATAATTTGTGAATAAAGTCTGTTCAGTTCCATCTAAAGCCAGAGATCAGACTTCATTTCTGGGAGTGCAGGCCACTGTCGTTTGAAGATAACCACATAGGGAGGGATTTGGCATCGGATAATTAAAAAACAAAACAAAACACAAAACCCCAAAGCTTTCCTTTCATATAGATACCATCTTTCTCTTGACTCAAAACTCACTTAGTTGCTGTGAATCTTTTAACTGGTCTCCAGAGTTCTGCCAGAGTTACTCTCCAATTTCTGCTTTTCTTTTTACTTTTTTGTGTTTTTGCAGCACTTCAGAAGTGTGCAACTGCTCATGTTACCATCCTGCTCATTATGTCACTGTTTTTCATTGTAGCTATTCAAATAGGTGTAAAACTGCTTGTAAGGTGAGGTAGGCTAAACGTAATGGCACCAACTGTAAGATGAGGTAGGCTAAACATATAGGTGGCAGTTAGAGAGAAAGAGAGTGAGAGTCAGCACTAGGACAGGATTTATTGGTGCGCTCCTGGGCAAACCTTGCGAGCTCTAAGGTAGGAGTCAGAGACATCGCACTTTCAAGTTGGGGAAGGGGGTTTACACAGAGGCAGATTGCCGAAGCCCATCACCCACAAAGACCTCTGTGAGCAGAGCTACAAGCCTTTGTGATGGTGGGCGGATGCATCTCACCCCTGACATATTTCTGGCTGTATATTTTCTCACCCTAATTAAACTCTCCCCCAAAATACCCCCTCATCTCCCTGCACTAGGACAAACGCTGAGCCCGGGAACGCCCAGCCCTGCTGACTTCCCCCAAGTGCACATCCCCACCCATGTGAAAAGAATTATCCTTTTTAGAACAGCTTAAGAAAGGCACAGGGTGGGGGATGGTAGGTGTTTACTGTCCCTGCAGGAGAAGATAGAATAAAGAGCAAAGTAGGAACAAATAGAGATCATAAACTTTAGAACCCTCCTCCTGTACCTTTTAACCTTGAGGTATGAGTAGGGCTGATTGAGCTGGGGGCATGTCAATTATCAGCACAACACACCTGCCTCGGGCCATTATCTAGAAAGCTTTGACAATTAAAAGGATCACAAGGTTTTGGTTAGCTAATAGCTCACACGGTTAGGGGGCAGGGTAAAAATCACATCACCTCAAGATCACGAGGTTTTGGTTTCAAATTAGCCAATCACGAGGTTTTGGTTTCAAGTTAACCAATAGATGTGTGGTCAGTGGGCAGGGTAAAACTCACGTCACTTTGACTATAAAAACAAAGACAGACAGCTCTCTCTCTTGGTCGGGCTGCCTTTAAACCAGAAAACTCTTTCCTGTCTCTCTTAATTCTTTTCCCGCCAATGCCTTCCCTCCCTCCGTGCGGGACCCTGAAAAGTTGTCAGGGCTGGCTCCCGGCAGCAGATGGTTCCACCTAGTGTGGACCTTAGTGGGGACATGGGGAAAAAGGTGGGAGCCAATAGGATTTGGGTGAGGTAAGTCACTTGATTAGCATATGAGAAAAACAACTGGGGACTTTGGATTTTCCAGGAAGGGAGGGGTTTACCATGCTCTGATGATTTCCAAGAACTGAGGCAGGGATTTTCCAGGAACGGAAGGGCTCGCCCTGCTCTGATGATTTCCAGGACCCGCATCCTGGTTACGATATCCAGGTACAGCCTGGCCCGCCTGACATTCCAGCCTTTTTGGTGATAAGGGATGAAGAAGTCTGTCTTTAGCTACTTCCTGCTGTGTGGGGGCAGAGTGGGGTTAGAGGCCGGAGTCAGCGAGGGGTGGGCTGGTGGGCAGATGAGTATAGGGATGCAGCAGTAGTTGATTTACAGTGACTCTGGACATGCGGATTTTCAGGAACCTGAGAAAGCAAGGGGCAAAAGGAAAAAAGAGGCTTATTAGTAGCAGGGGCCCAATGAATGGGGCAAGCCATGCCATTAATGGTGACTGGAACCAATTGAACGGGGATGTTTTGGCTTGGTGTTTCTTTATTAGCTCTTCCCTCAGGCGAGTTAAGGTATCCAGGTTCTGCTCTATTTGGCCAGTTTCATTGATGTAGTAACAGTATTCTTCTCTCAGGAAGAGACAGGTTCCTCCTTTTTCAGCTGTAAGTAGGTCTAAGGCTCTCCGATTCTGTACAGTAACTTGGACCAGAGAAGTTAGTTGCCACTGTAGGAGAGCTAGGGAGTTGGCAGTGGTTTCAAGGACTGTTTGTAGGCTATTTTGGAAGTCTTGAGCTGAGATTATGCTGTGTCGGAGGGCTCCACCAGCAAGTCCGGTGGCTGAGACTGCGGATGCAAAGGTGAGGCCTACCATGATGGGTAGAAAAATGGCCTTTTTCTTCTGGGCTGTAGGCATTAGCCAGGCTAGTTCAGATTCTGTGTATAGGGTTAGTTGGGGCACTATGGTGACTGAGAAGCAAGGCTCTGGAGTGGTGGAGTCTAAGCACTCCTGTAAAGTTCCATTGCACCAAAAGTAGGTACCCAGTGTTGGGCCAGCTTGGTTCTGTATGGTGACATTTTGAGTGCAAGTGTGGAGTGTTGTGGTTATGGTGTTGTTGGTAATCAGGCAGATTTGGGGAGGCAGTGTCTGATTGTTTATTTTGGGCTCCCAAAGGGGTACTGCAGTGTAGGGGTGGTGCAGGAGTGGGCATTTGAGGAGGTATGGGCTGGGAGGGTATGGTTAACTGGGACTGCTGCGAGCAGGGGCTGCTGGAGTGAAGCACAGAGAAAACAGTTGGTGATATTGGGTAGTGTCAGAGAATGATTAAAAAATGATAAAGTGTGTTCGATGACCTGTGTCCAGGAGGACAGCTGTGTTGTGTGTGGCTCGTTTAAGATTCGGTTTTCAAGGACCCGTTCTGTTTGGGCAATATTTTTGGACACTTGTGTTAGAGTTGGAGTTAATTGTTCAAATTGTCGAGATATGTGTAGGGGGACTACTGCTTCATTGATTAGGTGCAGATCTTGTATTAGCCTGTAAGTACTGTCAGACATTTTTACTTGCAGGATAGGTGTGTTTTGTGGTGAGTGGGTGTGTATTAAGAGTCCCTTTGTGAGTAGTCTTTGGATGATGGGTTTTAGTCCCTGTCTGCGACTGGGAGAGATGGGGAATTGTGGTCTGGATGGGAAGTGTAAGGGGTCTTTCAGTTGTATGATAATGGGCTGGTGACAGGTGGCAATAGTTGGGGTTGCCAAGTGCCGTCGAGTCGGATAAATTTTGGGGTCTACCAGGTGTGGGGGTAGGGGAAGTTTGGGTAGGTGAGGGGGGTCAGCTATCAAAGAGAGTATGAGAGAAACTGATGGGTCTGAGGTAATTTGTAGAGTGGTTCCTAGTTTAGAGAGGAGGTCTCTGCCGAGGAGCAGAGCAGGGAAGGAGGGCATTATTAGGAAGGAGTGTGTTAGGATTTTATTGTCTAACAGGCATGAAATGGGTCCTGTTGTTGGTGGGTTAGAGGGCTGTCCGTCAATTCCCATAACTGATGTTGGGGAAGAATAAGTTAGGCCGGAGTAGGAGGGGAGAACAGAATAGGCAGCCCCCATGTCAATTAAAAATGATAATGACTTACCTGCTACCTTGGAAGTTACCCTGGGCTCAGCGACAGTGATCGGGGTCGATGAGCTGGGGCTCCTTCAGTCTTCAGCTGCCAGTCCCAGGACAGCCAGCGGCAGGTCTGGGGATGGAGAGGTTGGCCCTCCATGGCTTTTCATAGAGGGATAGTCTCTCTTCCAGTGGCCCCACTGACCACACGTTGGGCACGGAGTGGTGGGCGGCCATGGTTGTGGACAAAGTCTGGCCCAGTGTCCTTCTTTGCCACATTTGAAACACGCTTCTGGTGGAGTGTGGCTTGGAGTGTTCTTTCTCTCATTAGCTGGCCTCAGGGCTGCCACCTAGGCTTGGGCCTGTTAAGTGTGCCTTCCAGCGGGTCTGGTTTTCTGCTTCTGCCCGCTCCTCTCGGGTGTTACAGATTTTAAAGGCCATATTAACCAGATCTTGTATGGGAGTTTGGGGACCATCCTCCGCCTTTTTTAGTTTTTTCCTAATGTCTGGGGTGGACTGTGTTATGAAGTGGGTTGCTAAGACTGGCTTCTGCTGGGGAGGTAGGGTCTAGGTGGGTATATTGGGTGAGTGCCTCGGTAAGGCAATTGAGAAAGGCAGCAGGGTTTTCATCTGCATGTTGGGTAATTTCTCTTAGCTTGTTAAAGGTTACTGCCTTGTGGGATATGGCTTGTAATCCAGCCAGGACACATTCGATCATTTTGTCTCTCTGGGTGCGGTTACCACGCCTGGATTGGGTGTCTGTTCGGTAATCCCAGCCTGGGTTTTGTCCAGGGATTGCCTCTAAGCCTACTGGCATGGTGGGGTCTGTCAGGTGGACTTGATCGGCATGTTCTTGGGCAGCCCCGAGGACTCTTTCTCTTTGGTCTGCGTTTAAGGTGAAAGACAGAAGGACCCATAGGTCGTGCCAAGTTAAATCATAGGCCTGTGTATGGTAATGAAATTCTTTTATGTATTTGGTAGGGTCATTTGAGAAGGAGCCTAGTCTCTTTTTGAGCTGGGAAATGTCAGTTAGAGAGAAAGGGACGTGAACTCAGACCACTCCCTCAGTTCCTGCTACTTTTTGCAGGGGGCAAAGGAGAGGCTGGCTTTGTGTAGGCTGGCTCTGCTGTTGGGAATGGGTGTGGCTGCTGACCGGGGAGGGTAAAGAAGGACTGGGTATGGTGGTGTCTGGGGATGTGGGTGGAGGTGATAGTGGGGGAACCGTTCGGTGTGTCGGCTTGGGGTAGGGTGGGGGTCTCTGGGGTGGAGGTGAGAGGGACTCTGGTGAGTCAGAGAATGAAGAAGTTGACTCTGAGAGGTAGAGTTTGGGGTCAGGTTTGTTTGGGGTTTGACGAGCTAGGAGGATTTGTGTAGTGTTGCAGGTGGAGAGCAGGAAGGGACGGGAGCGCAGATAGAGGAAGGCTTGGACATAGGGGACTTCCGGCCATTTGCCTGTGTGTCTACAGAAGTTGTCGAAATCTATTAAAACTCAATAATCAAAGGTTCTCTGTTCAGGCTATTTAGACCCATTACCTAGTGGATACTGAGGCCAGGCAGTGGTGCAATAAAAGATTAGCCTGGAGGTTATGTAGGAGGCAGCTCAAAGGAGTGGACAGGTTGGGCTTTGAGTTCTGATTTTCCATGGTTCCAGACCCCGTGGAAAGTACATTCTGAAGAGAGTGACATCTCACTCTTTCAGGAAGGATCTCATGGACGGATGGTCTCAGAGGGTACAGGGGATGTCTCCCTGCTGTACTCGTCTGAGTAATTAAGTCAAATGGCTGGGATAGTAGGGCATTCGGGCGTCCCCATCTACCCTATCTCTTGACGTGGAGGTGTCTCTGACGTGGTACCACAGATTGACATGGATTAGGCGGACAGAGACATTGGAAGGGTGGGAACCAGGTTGACCGGTACTCAAGATGAAGGAGGGGATAGGTTTTAAGCTTGGGTCACTTACCTAAGGAAGACGGTGGTGAGTGATGTTGGCCGGAGATTCCTGGTCCGCAGGAGAGGAGAAGCAGCAGAAAGAGAGGGAGGGAAAGAGAGATAGAGAGAGTAGGAAGGCTTTTAGGGGACAGGGGTGGTCTTTCCAGCCGCCTTCTCCTCCCGGGTTTCGTCGCCAAGTGTAAGGTGAGGTAGGCTAAACGTATTGGCACCAACTGTAAGGCAAGGTAGGCTAAACATATCGGTAGCAGTTAGAGAGAAAGAGAGAGTCAGCAGTAGGACAGGATTTATTGGTGCACTCCGGGCGAACCTTACGAGTTCCAACGTAGGAGTCAGAGCAGTCGCACTTTCAAGTTGGGGAAGGGGGTTTACACAGAGGCGGATGGTTCCGCCTATTGCGGACCTTAGTGGGGACATGGGGAAAAAGGCAGGAGCCAGTAGGATTTGGGTGAGGTAAGTCACTTGATTAGCATATGAGAAAAACAACTGGGGACTTTGGATTTTCCAGGAAGGGAGGGGTTTACCATGCTCTGATGATTTCCAGGAACTGAGGTGGGGACTTTCCAGGAAGGGGTGGGGCTGGCCCTGCTATGATGATTTCCAGGACCCGCATCCTGGTTGCAATATCCAGGTATAGCCCGGCCCGCCTGACACTACTCACTGTAGTTTTAATTTCTATCTCCTTCATAAGTAGTATTGTCGAACATCCCTTCGTGTGCCTATTTGTCATCTGTGTAGGCTTTTTGGTGAAATATTTCATGTCTTTTACCCACTTTCTAATTGGATTGTTTGTTTTCTTACTATTGAGCTTTAAGAGTTTTTATATTTCTGTGAATGAGAAACAAGTTGACAGCAGTGGGTTTTTAGTTTTACATATTCTAGATAGTACTCCTTTGTTAAATATGTGGTTTGCAAATATTTTCTCCTAGGGTAGAGCTTATCATTTTATCTTCTTCAACTGGGCTTTCCCAGATCAAATATTTTAAATTTTGATAAGGCCAGTTTATCAATTTTTCCTTTTATGGCTCATGTTTTTCGTGTCAGGTCTAAGAACTCCTTGTTTAGCCATGATCCTAAAGATTTTGTCCTACAGTTTTTTCTGAAACTTTGCATTTTTTGTTTTACCTTTAAGTCTCTGACTATGTAATCCATTGTATATAATGATCCATGTGTATGCACAAAACTAAGAAGTTTCACAAGCTAAAACTTATCCTTGGTCATTTGCCTGGTTTTCCTCATAGCCATTTCCTACTTTCCCTTTCTCTGTTTTGCAAATTACATACTTCAGTTTTCTGGTTAGGTTTGGATAATGGAGGCACTGGGAAAAACTTGGAGGGTGGGAGGAATGCAGAAAACATTGTGTCTCCTGTCTCCCCTTTTTAGGCAATGTCTCTAGCAATGACTGTTTCTTCTCCTCTGCCAGATAAAAAATAATAATGTCCAGTTAAATATGAATTTTAGATAAATAATGAATACTTCTTTAGTATATCTAATACAATATTTGAGATATACCTATACTAAAAAAATTTTTTTAAATGTATTTGAAATTCAGATTTAACTGAGTGTTGTGGATTGAATTGTGTGCCCCTTCTGCCCCAAGTATTTGTCAATTTGGCTAGGCCATGATCCACAGTATTGTGTGATTGTCTATCTTTTTGTCATCTAATGTGATTATCTTATGTTGTAAATCCTACCTCTGTGTTAATGAGGCAGGATTAGAGGAAGTTATGTTAATGAGGCAGGACTCAGTCTACAAGATTGTTTGTTTTAAGCCAATCTCTTTTGAGATATAAAAGAGAGAAGCAAGCAGAGAAACAGGGGAACCTCATACCACCAAGAAGCAAGAGCCAGAAGAATAGTGCATCCTTGGGACCCAGGGTCCCTGTGCTGAGAAGCATCTCAGCCAGGAAAGATTGATGACAAAGACTTTCCCCCAGAGGCGACAGAGACTTTCCCTTGAAGCTGGCACCCTGAATTTGGACTTCCAGTCTCCTAGACTGTGAGAGACTAAATTTCTGTTTGTTAAAGTCATCTGCTTGTGGTATTTCAGTTATAGCATCGCTAGATAACTAAGACACTGGGTGTTCGCTTACGCCAAATCTGGCAACCACGTCCTCTGTGGCATTAGGACAGCCCCTCCCTGTGTTGTCTCAGCTTCCTCTTAGCCCAGCCGCCACTTTTTCTTTTTTTAATTTTTTATTTAACATGACTGAGTGAAAATGTACATTCCCGTATAATTTACATGCCCACCTATATGCAATTTCCACTGCTCTCCCTGTCCGGTGACAGCACGCTATTCCTCTCTGCTCCATACATGTCTCATTCTCCCAACAGCCTCCTTTCTGCCCCTCTCCGCCTACTCTCCTTCCTCCAGCCAGAGGTCAGCAGGATGATATCCTATAGATGTATAGAACCATAAAGTGCAACCAATATATGGTCACTCTGCATTGCCAAGTCCAATCCATTCCTGTCCAAAGAGTGGACCTTCGTTATAATTTATGGGTAAGGGCAGCATCAGGGCCGGGGGCCATGCTCTCAGGGGAACCCCGAAACCGCTGGACCATCAACTGAGGTCTTTTAGTGGAGATCTCAGGATGCACCCCTTTTTATTCTTGTGTTGCCAGTGAGACTCAACCTAGTGAGCTCCATCGTCCAGCCGCCACTTTGATTCTAACTCCTCACGTCCTCTTGACTTTCGTTATACTACTTCCTCCTTGGGTACCTTCAGGCTTAAGGGTGGTAGAATCTGCCTGCTGCAACTATCTTGGAGTTAACTTCTCTACTTGACTTTTAAGCTCTTTTAATACCTTTTAGCTCCTCAGTCTCCTCATATTATTATTTTTTTTAACTACCTGGCATGAGTTGTGTTTTCCTGACTAGACTACATTTGTTTCTTTTGATTTAATTTTATTTTTAAAATGTTCTTTGCTGTGGGGGGCGGAGTCAAGATGGCGGACTAAATGCATGTCTCCCTAAGTCCCTCCAGAAACCAAAACCTGAAAAGATAGTTAAATGGAGCCTTCTGGACACCTAGTGAGCCCTGGGATGTGGCACAGGGCTGTTAATTTGGACTTCATACCACTGAACGCAAAACCTCCTCTTTTTCACTGACCCCACTCCTGGTGAGCAGAGGCTTGCACAGACCGAAGGTAACTCACCATTTCGATTTTTTTTTCCTCTGTCTTGGCGGGCAGGCAGAACTGGGACTTGACTAGCTGCTGGTCTCGGATGCACTGCTGGTGGGACTGGCAAGCACAATTTCCCAGTTCTGAGGGCCTGGATTTGGACTCTATACACCTCGGCTCCTCTGGCCTACCAGGAAACAGAGAAGCCCAGGCAGAGGCCCTGGCCGGACTTGGTTCTTAGGCTGGAAGGTGGCTCCTGCCAGGAGGAGAGTGCTTTTCTAGCAGGGAGGCAGTGTTTTGCACAGTGTCACCTGGGGCCAGGGCCCAGCAGTGGAGGCTGTGGACTGTGGGCATTTTGGCACTCTTGATCTCTCTTTCCTCTGGGAGCCTGGTTCTGGCCGGCTGATGAGCTTACACAGGACACCATCTTGTTTTGCTGGGAGGTGGGGTCATCCATATGGAAGCCTCAGCTGGACTTAATTCCTGGGCTGGGAGGCAGTCCCTACCCAGAAGAGACTGCTTTTCCAACAGAAAAGCAGAGCTCTACACAATATTGCCTACAGCTGGAGCCCAACAGCAGAGGCCAGCAGGCCAGTTGCCTTTCTGCATTTTGAGCTAGTTTATAACATCTGGGATTCAATATAGAGGTGCTTACTTTGCCAGCTGGGAACAGGGACGTATACACCTGAAAACCTGACTGACTTTGGAAGGTACCAAATGCTTTTTACTTCTCATCTTAAGATGGCCTAGAGAAACAACTGTGGTACATCTTCACAGCATCTCTCCCAGCCTCTGTTGACCCACATGAAGCCCCAAAAGCAGAAAATGTTGGAGAGGACGGTAACCCAGAAGTCACCAATGGCATCAGAAGGCCCCCAAAAGAAACCACCTCAGAACTTCCCAGATGGAGAAGCTTTTCTGAAACTATCATAAGGTGAATATAAAAGGATTAGAGAGCCCTACTAGACCTAATACAAAATGCAGCAGAGCAAAGTGAAAAATTAAGCAAGCTGTTTGATCTGATGGAACATCAGTACTCTGAAATCAAACAGATCAAGCACAAAATCAAAGACATAGAAAGTTCAGTTCAAAGCCAAGAAAACAGAATGGAACAAGTGGAAAAGAGAATTTCTGATTTGGAAGACAGAGCCACAGACTCCAGCATCTGTGAGGAGAAATCAGAAGAGAGAAACAAGAAAAATGAAGAAGCATTAAGAAGCATGTGGGACTATATTAAGAAGACCAATCTATGATTAACTGGAGTTCCTGAACAGGGCGAGACACCTGAGAACACAGAGAGTATTGTGACTGAGCTGCTGACAGAAAGCTTCCCATAAATTATGAAAGAAGAGAATATAGATATCCAAGATACATATCAAATGCCACTCAATACAGATCTCTAAAAAAAGACTCCAAGACACATTATAATCAAGCTTAAAAAAATGAAACATAAGCAGAAACTCTTAAAGGCAGGAAGACTCAAGCAAAGCTAACATTCAGAGGGAAACCCTGTAGGCTTTCATTGGATTTCTCAGCAGAAACAATGCTGGCACGGAGACAGTGGCATGACACATTCAAAGCCTTGAAGGAGAAGAACTTCCAACCAAGAATTATATATCCTGCAAAACTATCCTTCGAATATGAAAATGAAATTAAGACCTTCCCAGATAAACAGAAACTCAGAGATTTTGTAAAAACTGAACCAAAGCTACAAGAAATACTGAGAGAATCTCTTGGCTTGGAAGAATAAAACCACTAACTTTGTATTTTAGAAGGACACGTTATCCAAAATCCTACTCAGTTAGGGAAGGCTCCAAACACAATCAAAGCTATAATAGTGAAAGAAACAATCTAGTGATCATATTATGTAAACTATGGTATCATCATATTAAAAAGAGTGGTGTACTACAGTAGTTATAGTCCTTCCAGATGGAGAGGAAGTTGACAAGACTGGTAGCAATCAAAATTGGGTTTATATATAGTTTATTAAGGGAGATCATATGGGCAGCTGTAAAGCACAATGAAGAAGCAACATACCATATCAAGAAATGTAATACAGGAGTCTCAACAACCATAATACCAACCCTGAAAAAGGTGAAAAATCAACTCACGAAGAAGGTTGCAGAACAGATTAATGAGAACAACAGAGAAAACATCAACTCAAAAATAAACATATCACAATGGCAGCCCTGAACACATATCCATCGATAATTACACTGAATGTGAATAGACTGAATGCTTCAGTAAAGAGACATCGAGTGATGTCTTAGATCAAAAGACATGACCCATCTATATGTTGCCTACAAGAAACTCACCTTAGACCTAAAGATATGAACAAACTGAAAATCAAAGGGTGGAAGAATACATACCAAGCTAACAATGAACAAAGTAGACCAGGTGTGGCAATTCTAATCTCAGATAAAATCGATTTTAATGTAAAATCCACCATCATGGACAAGGATGGACCCTGTTTATTACTGAAAGGCTCAATACACAATCAGGACTTAACAATATTAAATATTTAAGCACCTGATATTAGAGCACCTAAATTTGTCAAAGAAACACTGACTACACTCAAAAATGAGACAGATCACTCCACAATAATAGTAGGAGACTTCAACACTCCACTCTCAATATTGGACAGATCATCTAGAAAATGTTCTTTGCCATCTGCTTAATTAATTTCATGACCCACTACCCAGACTGAAAAATACTGATCTAGGAGGAGTGAGATGGAAACCTATAAAACCCTGGTAAATGTTTTGATAGAGGTCAAAAGCGCTAGAGCCAAGGAAAAGAAGATCTAGATTCCCTAGGTCCAGAAGGAGTGAAGGAGAATAAATATTTACTCAGAATAGCAGTCACCCAAACTAACATAAATCCTCAGGCCACAATCTGTGAGTAAAGATCTTCTGTCTTGTGTACTCCATGAAGTCTTTTAGTAACTTCAGAGAAATCACACTGTATCTTAATGGAAGATAGACAGTAAATAATAAGTTAAATAAGTAAAAACACTTGCAGGCTCAGAGTGTTGACGGAGCTCTTTTGGCCCACCTGTGCAGGCTGCCATGGCCAGCATTACTTGTGGGCATAGTTGCCAACACAGTATAGCTTAAGAAGTCATATGGAGTGGATGTCAGTTCATGTGTTTGTCTGCTTAGGGTGTTCCTATCCCCCTCCCCCTCCCCCTCTTTAGTTCTCTGCAAATCATCTGTGTCTCTCCCACTTAGGTAATGAGATTATTACCCTAAGAACTGCTAACTTAGTATAATGTGTCCCTTGCACCCTGGGCAAAGTTTGATTTGTTCAGGAAAGGTGTTGTTGTTAGGTGCAAAGTGGGCCAATCTCAATCCTTCTCTGGAAATTTTGACCCTTGATACTTCAACTAAGTATGACTGCTATATCTAACTAAAGACATCTAAATAGAGAGCTCTTGATGAGGCTATTTTCTGCCTTATAAACTAGGAAACAGAATGGCAGGTTTTGCCATGAAAAAGAATATGGAGGAGATACTGAGACAGGAAGGGGCAGAAACAAGGGACAGAGAACAACCTAGCCCCAACCTCCCTCTCACTGTCCTTAGGTTCTGTGAAACATCAAGAATAAATTAATCTTTTTGTTTTAAGAAAATTGAAGGGGGCAGAGAAGGATAAGGAGGAGAAAGTGGATCATGATGCTTCTGCCCAACCCCCTCTCCCTGAGTATCCCTGTAACACTTTCATTCCCTTCAAAACTGACCTTCTAGATTGGCATACTCTTGAAAGCTTCTCTGTCCAATAGAAATATAATTATATATGAAATTTTTAATTTTATAGCAGCCACATTTTACAAAGTACACATGGTAAAATAAATTTTAATAATACATTATATTTAACCCAAACTCACTGCCATTCATTGAGTCGTTCTAACTGACAGTAACTCATAGGACAGAGTAGAAACTGCCCCATATAGTTTCTAAGGAGCACCTGGTGGATTTAAACTTCTGACCCTTTTTTGTCAACCATAGCTCTTAACCACTATGCCATCAGGGTTTCTTTAACTCAATGTATCCAAAATGCAATCATTTCGACAAGGGACTCTGCCATTTAAACAAGTGTCTCAGGTGATTCTCATCATCAGAACAATTTGGGAAACATGGACTACCTGTTGCCTCAGGAGGCCTAGAAATTCCTCTGGTAGGTAGAGACTGGAAGAGGAAGGGTGTTGACCACACTAACGACTGGTCTTAGATGGCAGCTCTGTGTCCTGGGAGTCAAGACAGCCACGTGACAATTCTAGCTTTCAACCTGCAGCCAACTTAAACACCTCTCCAAGACCTTTCTAAGTAAGTATGTGACTCTAGGTAACCAAGAACTAAGACTAAGAAGTCCCTTCCTCAGCATCATCATACATACAAGAGTAGTAGATGAGCTCAGGAGTCAGAAATTTCTGTTTGAGTCTTGCCTCTGTTCCTCTTACTAACTCTTATTATTAGCTCTGTAACCTTTCATGCTTGTAAAACAGGAGCTGCAAAAAATGGCATGATGGAGCCTCTTCTAACTTCAAAACAAGGAAAGAAGAATCAAGATCAACAGACAAGGCCGATTCCTATGAGATGGAGGTCAGACACATCTCTTGTCTCCACTATCTTTACCAGCTGTGACATCAACCATCACGTCAATGGCACTTTCTGCTTCTTCTCTGAGTTCAGTAATTTACTGCTGTGACCACACCAAACTCACAGACAAGAGTCACAGTTATGGGGTTTATTAGGGAAGTAACCGGTTAGAATTCAGGTTCAGGAAGGCTCAGGATACAGTTCTTCCATAAGGACAGCCTTTTTTCAGTTGTGCCTGCAGGCAAGCCTCTTTCTGGTCGCTTGGCCTCTGCCCTGCTCTCAGGCAAGTGTTACAAAGTTCTTTAAGCTCTGCTGATGAGTGCGCCAAGGCATCCCCCTCCACCAGTAAACCTCTACCTGAAGGCACTCAGCCCTAGCTCCAAGGGCTGGCAAACCTAGCTCTACCAAGGGCCCAGAAGCATCCTAGTACACCAGCAAGCCTCCTTCCCAAAGACAGTCAGCTTTGGCTGTCCATGGGCTGGGGAGCTCTCTACATCACTTTCTACCAGTCTTTCCTTCCACTGTTTCTCCCCTATTGCTTCTTACCATCTTCAACATCACAGCTCTCCTTCTTCCTCTCAGTCTCTTGCTTCCAAGAGTTTCTCAGTGCAGGGATCCCAGGCGCAAAGGACATGCTCCACTCCTTTCTAAATGGTGGCGAGATCCTCCCTCTCTCACTTCTGGGATGGCTTATTTTAAGCCTAGTAGGATGGCAAAATGGACCAATTCTCCCCTTAGGGTTCCATATACCACATTTGCATGGTCTCACTCAGTCATTTTTGTGGGAGTTACAAAGACCATGGCTAGAAGGTCCATATTAAGTAATTCATTGTACCACAGGGTGACAATGACTGCACCTACCTACCACCTATAGAGTGAGGCTTGAAAGAGTCAAGTATGAAAACTGTGTAAAGATGAAAAGCACATTAGTTTGTGTTAAGTTCTCTATAAATGGTGGCCATGGCAATGCACAGACCTCCTCCTTAAGGGATTGATAGCTACCTAACATCTAGTAGGAAGAAAATTTTGTTGTGCAACTTGATACCTACAGTTTAGCAGAAAATTTCCAGTCAGCATTTGGGTTTCCACTTGAAAACTCACATAAAATTACTTTCCTACCTTAGCATCTGTTTATACTCTAAATTTCAGATATGGACTCTTCAAACAAAATTTTTCTAGTGCAATAGTCCCTTCCTATTCCTTTTCCAGTAGGTTGACCAAACTCTGCAGGTGTTTCAACATCTTCAAACACATCCACTTTCCATTCTCTCCATACATCAGGATCATTTGCTTCTGGTGTTCTAAGTGCTTTTTCCTCTAGGGCATGAATAATTTGTGACAATGGCCCTGGAAAAACTGCCTTTAGTGTTAAAAAGAGAACCCCTAAGGTGATCTGTGGAAACCTTGGTGGTGTAGTGGGTTAAGTGCTACATCTGCTAACCGAAAGGTCGGCAGTTCAAATTTGCCAGGTGCTCCTTGGAAATTCTGAGGCAATTCTAACCTGTAGGGTTGCTGTGAGTCAGACTTGACGCGACGGCAGTGGTTTTTTTTTTTCAAGGTGATCTGTAGGTGGATTTAGCTAGAGTCTGCCCACATTGTCACAGAGCTAAATGCCCCCATTACAATAGACGGAGGACTTGAAAGGGAAAAAAATAAATAGCAGAAAATTCAAGCTGGGAAGGACCTTAGAAAATATTTGACATAATATTTATTAAGTATTTGCAACAGAGGCATCTGAGACCCAGAAAGACTTGACAGTATGTGCTTCCAGTGTGTTTCCCAACTGCCTGCCAAGTCCACACCTGCAGAGTCCCCCTTGCTGTGGTGCATTATGGTTGTTAGTGAATCTATCTTATTTGCTCCCCTCTGAAACTATCAAGGGAAACAGGGATAAAGTTTGATTCATCCAAGTCCACAGCACTCTATGTGCTTACATGTAGGTGGTGAATAATTATGACCCAGCACCTGACATTAATAAGAGATTAGAGTGAGGTGTTTCATTCCCAGTTTTTTTTTTTTTTTGTATCAGGGCTTATTTGTGTTCTTGCTTATACTTTTGCTCTTCATGAGCCTGAGTTTCTGTTAAGCATGGCTGATTAGACTGACTGAGGTTCCAGGCGTAGTAGGAGACAAACTCATCTGATGGGAATTTCAAAGTGATGGGAGAATTAAAAATCCTCAACCTACTGCACTAAGAATGGCCATTTTTTTACTACCAAGTAGAAAGAACTTGCCGTAGAATGAAGCCTAAACAGAGAAAATCAGGGTTAAGCAAAGGAAAGAAACATCTTTCTTGTTTCTTTTTATTGTTGTGTAAATATATATATATATATAATATAACGTTCACCAATTCAACATTTTTCAGGTATACAATTTAGTGATATCAATTACATTAATCATGTCATGTAACCATCACCCATAACATCAAATTTCCCATCACCATAACAAACACTCATTGCTTCCTAAACGTTGGCTCCCCTTTCTCCCTCCCTCACACTCCTGGTACAAACCCTCCAAAACAAACTCATTACTGTTGAGTCATTTCAGTTCATGGCAATCTTATAGGACAGAGCAGAACTGCCCTGTAGGGTTTCCAAGGCTGTGATCTTTACAGGAGCAGACTGTCACACCTTTCTCCCAAGGACAAGGTAGTGGGTTTGAGCCACTGGCCTCTTGGTTAGCAGCTAAGGGCTTCACCACTGCTCCACCAGGGCTCCTCCTACTCCTGATAATGACTAATAAAAGGCATCTTTTTTGATAACATCATCTGAAGATCTGGATATAGCCATATCTCAGTGAAGTCAGTATGCCTGTCCTTGTCACTTCTATGAGCTGATCTTTTGGCTTTTCATTTCATTTAGGCTGAGTTAGGCTTCTGTCACTTACCACCAAAAGAGCACTGAGTAATAAAGACCAAACAATTAGAGAACAATAAGCCAAGCCAAGCCAAAGCCCAGTGCTGTCAAGTCAGATCCGACTCGTAAGAGTCAACATATATAAAGTGTTATACTGCGTGGTGCTGACTATAAATTCAATAGCAGTCCAGAGGAACAAGTTAATGAGGGTAATCAAATTTGGTGAGGGCACGATCTCTGTTGTGATCATAAATAAGCACCAATATGGATTGTCTGTGGCTGGTAGTCTATATAGTATAGTATAATATGGTGTAGCATAGTATAGCATGGTATAGTATACTCTCAGAGAATATTAGATAGGAAGGGAAGAAAAGTTTAAGATGGCTGGTAGATGGAGAAGAAACCAATACTGTGCAAGACTGTTAGATATGAACAGTCATGTTTTCATTACTTGAAATCCAAGCATGCCTTAGCATCTTGGCCAAACATATTCTACTCTCTAGTTTAAATCACTTATTGTTTTTAGTTGCTGTCAAGTTGGCTCTGATTCATGACTTTATGTATAACAGTCCTGCTCCATCTTCATCATCTTTGGTGTGTGTCATGTGATGGATCATTTTGTATGGCCTTTCTAACCATGGTCTTGTAACTCACACCAAATGATTAGGTGGGACTATACAAATAAGATGCTTGTGTCCCACGAAGTGGATTGGACAGTTTGTTAATAGTGCAAATCAGGTGCATGGCACCTTTGTGGGGATAAGACCACACAAATAAGGTGTGTGAAACCTTAATGAGGGTATCAGTCTGTTATGCCATTTTGCTAGGCTTGAAAAAAGAGCCACCAGAGGATGAAAGGGGGGACTTCATTACTGTCAAGAAGATCTGGGAGTGAAGCATGCTTTTTGGACCTGGAGTCTCTGTTGAGAACCTCCTAAAGCCAGGAGACAGAGAGCTGTAACACCTGAGACACTGCAGGACAACAAGAAGCAGTGGCAGAGAAATGGCGCAAGAAAGCTGAGTCCTTCAGGCAGGAGTCTTCCTGGTGGAAGCTTCTGGGCAATTACTGGAGGAGCCAAAGAGCTTTGTTAACACTTGTCCAAGCAAGGCAGAGGCCAGGCCAAGGGGACAAAGTCTGAAGAGAGGCTGGCCTGCCTGTGGGTGTGGCTGAGAAGCTGGCATGATTGCAGAACTGTATCCTGAGGTATTACTGATAATTGAATTGTAACCTGTTACTTCCCTAGTAAGTCCTACTTACTATGAGACTGGTCTGTGAGTTCTCTGTGGCTATTTCAACAAATTATAAAGAACTCAGCAGAGGAGAAGAGAGTGCCATGGGAGGGACAGCTGTTGTCAGAATTGATAAAAAGTTTGGAGGGTAGAGGTATGTCTGACCTCCACTTCATAGGAATCAGCCTTAGCTGTTGATGCTGATAATGATACCTTTCCTTACGCTTGTGAAATCAGACAAGGAGGTCTGCTGCTGCTGCCATGCCTGTTTACAGTTGGTGCCATTTTTTTTACAGTATATTTGAGCCTATTCTTATGATTGTGTCCATCAATCTCATTGACGGTTTCTCTAATTTTTTGCTGACCCCAAACCCAGTGCCGTCAAGTTAATTCCAACTCATAGCAACCCTATAGGGCAGAGTAAAACTGCTCCATAGAGTTTCCAAGCAGTGCCTGGTAGATTTGAACTTCCAGCCTTTTGGTTAGCAGACATAGCAGTTAACCACTATGCCACCAGCATTTCCAACCCTCTACCAAATATGTTCTTTTGTAGTGATTAATCTTTCCTGATGGTGCATTCAAAGTAAACAAATTGAAGTATCACTATCCTTGCTTCTCAGGAACATTTTAGTTGTAGTCTAAGACTGATTTGCTTATTCATTTGACAGTCAATGGTATGCATATTCAATATTCTTCACCAGTACCACAATTATAAGGTGTCAACTCTTCTGTCTTCCTTTTCTACTTTTTAAAAAAATTGTCATTAAGTGAAAGTATATAATCCCAATTAAATTTGCATACCCACCTATTTGGAGCTCCTTTTGCTCTCCTTGCTTGGTGACAGCACACTCTTCCTTTTTGTTCTCTGTATGTCATATCCTCTTAACAATCTCCTATCCCCTTCTCTCCACCCTCTCCTTTCTCTTCTAGTAAGAGGCCAATGGGACAGCATAGATATGTAGAACCATAAAGTACACACACTATATGGTCACACTGTGTCCGTCAGTCCAGTCCACTCTTGTCTGAAAAGTTGACCTCAGTAATGTTTTCTGGTCAGGGGCAGCAGCAGGTCTAGGGGCCATGTTCCCAGAGGAACCCCTAGGCCTTCAGACCATCATTTGCAGTTTTTTAGTAGAGTTCTTGAGGTGCACCCCTCTTTATCTTGTGTTGCCACTGTGACTCAACATTGTGTGCCCTATCACAGCCGTCATTATTGGTGGCTGAGAACCATCTGGTTCTTCTGGTCACATGCTGATACAGTAACTCATTCACATGGGTCCTTCTGTCTTCTGGGCTCTTTTTCCCTCACGTCTTTCATGTCCTTGGTGATCATCATGTTCCAGGTGAGTTGGGACCATTTGGTGTACCTCAGATGGCAGCTTACTAGCTTTTAAGACCCCAGACTCCACTCACCAACATGGGATGCAGAAAACTCTCTTGGCAATAGGCTTGTTATGCCAAATGGCCTCCATGTCCCCCAAGAGCATGGTCCCCAGATGCCTGCCCCTGCTACTCTATCCTTGCAATATTGAGTTAAGATTAGAAGAGTTTTCAGCTTATGTTGGAGTCCAGTTAAGTTGATATTCTTTCTACTGTGTGTTGTCACGGCTTTCACCCAACCAAATTTCTATCAACTATCTAATCTATGACCAGCCCTCTCCTTCCCTCCCCTCTCTCCCCTCCCTTGCAGCTGTCAGAGTCTTCTCTTCTGTACATGAGACTGATTTAAATCCTTATAGTATGGATCTAATACAGTATTTGTCCTTGTGATGCTTATTTCACTCAGCATAATGTCTTCCAATTGAAACCAGGTTATGAGATGCTTCCTAAAATTATCATTGTTCTTTATCATTGCATCATGTTCCATTGAGTATATGTACCACAGTTTGTTTATCCATTTATCTGTTGTTGGGCATCTGGGTTGATTCCATCTTTTAGCTATCATGGACTGTGCTGCAATAAACAGTCGCGTGCATGTCTCCATTTGTGTGACTGCCCTTCACTCTAGGATATAGTCTGAGTAGTGGGATTACTGGATCAAATGGTGTATCTCCTTCTAGCTTTTTAAGGATGCAGCAGATTGCTTTCCAAAGAGGTTGTACCATTTTGAAATCCCACCAGCAGTGTAGGAGAGTTCCAAACTCTTTGCAGCCTCTCCAGCATTTGTCGTTTTGTGTTTTTTGGATCATGGCCGACCTTGCTGGGGTGAGATGGTATTTCATTGTAGTATTTTTTTTTTTAATTTTTATTTTTATTTAACATAACTGAGTGAAAATGTACATTCACATGTAAATTTACATGCCCCCCTATATGCAGCTTCCACTGCTCTCCCTATCCAGTGACTGCACACTATTCCTCTCTGCTCCATACATGTCTCATCCTCCCAACAGTCTCCTTTCCCCTCCTCTCCACCCACTCCCCTTCCTCCAGCCAGAGGTCAGCAAGATGATATCCTATAGATGTATAGAACCATAAAGTGCTTCCAATATATGGTTACTCTGCATTGCCAAGTCCAATCCATTCCTGTCCAAAGAGTGGACCTTTGTTATAATTTATGGGAAAGGGCAGCACCAGGGCAGGGGGCCATGCTCTCAGAGGAACCCCAAAACCGCTGGACCATCAATTGAGGTCTTTTAGTGGAGATCTCATGATGCACCTCTTTTTATTCTTGTGTTGCCAGTGAGGCTCCTCTCTGTGAGCTCCGTCGTGGCTATCACTGGTGGTGGCCAGGCACCACCCGGTTCTTCTGGTACCAAGTCTATGTAGGCACCCACTCTTGTGGGTCTCTCTGTCTTCTCGGTTATCTTTACCGCATGCCATTTTGGCCCTCGGTGAGCATCCGTTCCTGCTGAGTTGGGACCATTTGCTGTGTCCTCGGATGGCAGCTTGGCAGCTTTTAAGACCCCAGACGCCACTCACCAATGTGGGGTACAGAGAGCTCTCTTAGCAAAACGCTAGTTGTGCCAATTGGCCTGGAATTCGCCTAAGCATGGTCCCATGACCCCCGCCCCAGCTACTGTATCCTTGCAGTATTGAGTTAAGATGGAAGGAGTACTCAAGTTATGCTGAAGTCCACTTAATGTTGTTCTTGTTCCTAATGTGTGCTGTCACCGCTTTCTCCCAACTAGATTTCTAGTAACTAAGTAAACTAAACCCTCCCCCCTCACCCTCCCTTGCAGCTGTCAAAGAGTCTTTTCTTCTATACACAAGTCAGTTTTTGAGATCTTATCGTAGAGGTCTCATACAGTATTTGTCCTTTTGTCGCTGACTACTTTCACTCAACATAATGTCTTCCAGTTGAAACCAGGTTAGGAGATGTTTCCTGGAATCATCGTTATTCTTTATCATTGCGTAGTGCTCCATTGAGTATATGTACCACAGTTTACCTATCCATTCTTCTATTGTTGGGCATCTGGGTTGATTCCATCTTTTTGCTATCGTGGACTGTGCTGTGATAAACATTCTGGTGCATGTGTCCGTTGGTGTGAAAGGCCTTGAATCTGTAGGATATATTCCAAGTAGTGGAATTACTGGGTCATGGTATATCAATATCCATTTCTTTAAGGAAGCGCCAGATTGCCTTCCAAAGAGGCTGGACTATTTTGCAACCCCACCAACAGTGTAGGAGGGTTCCACTTTCTCCACAGCCTCTCCAGCATTTGTTGTTTTGTGTTTTCTGGATCATGGCCAATCTTGTTGGGGTGAGATGGTATCTCATTGTTGTCTTGATTTGAATTTCTTTAATAACTAAAGATCGTGAACATGTCCGCATGTGTTTTTTGGCTGCCTGGATCTCCTCTTTAGTGAAGTGTCTGTCCATCTCTTTTGCCCATCACTTAATTGGATGGTTTATCTTCTTCTTCTTGATATTTTGTAGTATCTTATAGATTATGGAGATCAGGCGTCGGTCTGACATAGAGTTGCCAAATATTTTTTCCCACTCTGTGGGTGTTCTTTTAATTCTATTAATAAAGTCTTTGGATGAGCAAAAGTGTTCGATTCTTAATAGTTCCCATTTATCTATTTTCTCTTCTGTTGATTGAGGTTTCTTTGACAGATTTTGGAGTCTGTCCTCATTGTGTATTAAAACTTCCATTGTTGTTCCTACCTTTTCTTGGATGAGCTTTATCGTTTTAGGTTTGATATTTAGGTCTGTTATCCAGTTGGAGTTGGTTTTTGTATAAGGTGTAAGATATGGATCTTGATTCAGTTTATTGCAGATGGATAACCAATTTTGCCAGCACCATTTGTTGAAGATACTGTTTTTACCCCAGTTTAATGTCTTAGGGCCTTTGTCGAATATCAGCTGTTCATAGGCAGATGGTGTCATCTCTGGGGTCTCAATTCTGTTCCATTGATCCATCTGTCTGTTCTTGTACCAGTACCAGGCTGTTTTGACCACTGTGGCAATGTAGTATGTTCTAAGGTCGGGTAATGAGAGGCCTCCCAGTGTGTTCTTCTTCTTTAGTAGTACCTTACTTATCCGGGGCTTCTTCCCTTTCCAAACAAAATTGGTGATTTGTTTCTCGATCTCATTAAATAATGATGCTGGAACTTGTATTGGGATTGCATTATATAAATAAACTGCTTTGGGTAAAATAGACATTTTCACAATGTTAAGTCTTCCTATCCATGAGCCGGGTAGGTTTTTCCATTTATCTAAGTCTCTCTTAGTTTCTTGTAGTAAGGGCTTCTAGTTCTCTTTGTAAAGGTCTGTTGTTTGTCTGCTTAGATTAATTCCTAGGTAATTTATCTTCTTAGGGGCTATCATAAATGGTATTTATTTAATAATTTCCTCCTTAACAGTCTTGTTGCTAGTATAAAGGAAACCTACTGATTTACTTATGTTTATCTTGTATCCTGAGACTTTGCTGAACTCTTCTATGAGTTTGAGTAGCTTACTTATGGATTCCTTGGGGTTCCCTGCATATACAATCATATCATCTGTAAACAGGGAGATTTTAACTTCCTCTTTGCCAATGCAGATTCCCTTTATTTGTTTGTCTTGTCTAATTGCTCTGGCTAGAACTTCTAGCACAATGTTGGATAGGAGAGGTGACAGTGGGCATCCTTTTCTAGTTCCTGATCTCAGGGGAAAGTCTTTCAGTCTCTCTCCATTTAGGATGATGTGGGCAACTGGCTTTGTATAAATGGTCCTTATTGTGTTGAGGAATTTGCTGTCTATGCCCATTTTGCTAAGAGTTTTTAGCATGAATGGGTGTTGGACTTTATCAAATGCCTTTTCTGCATCAATGGACAAAATCAGATGATCCTTGTCTTTTGTGTTATTTATGTGGTTTATCACATTAATTGTTTTCCTGATATTGAACCAGCCTTGCATCCCTGGAATGAATCCCACTTGGTCATGATGGATTATTTTCTTCATATGTTGTTGTATTCTGTTGGCAAGAATTTTGTTGAAGATTTTTGCATCTAGGTTCATGAGTGATATCGGTCTGTAGTTCTCTTTCTTTGTTGGGTCTTTCCCTGGCTTAGGTATCAGGGTTATGCTGGCTTCATAGAATGAGTTTGGGAATACTCCATCCCTTTCTATACTGTGAAATAGTTTCAATAGTATTCGGGATAACTCTTCTCTCAATGCTTGGTAGAATTCTGCCGTGAAGCCATCTGGGCCTGGACTTTTTTTGGTTGGCAGTGTTTTGATGACCTTTTCAATCTCTTCCTTTGTGATGGGTTTATTAAGTTGTTCTGCTTCATGTTGTGATAATTTGGGTAGGCGGTATGAGTCAAGGAATTTGTCCATTCCCCCTTGGCTTTCAAATTTGTTAGAGTACAGTCTTTCATAGTATTCTGTTATGATATTTTTGATTTCTGTTGCATCTGTGGTGACAACTCACCTCTCATTTCCAATTTGGGTTGTTTGTTTCCTTTCCTGCTTTACTTTAGTAAGTTTAGCCAGTGGTTTATCAATTTTGTTGATCTTTTCAAAAAACCAGCTTTTGGTCTTTTCAATTTTTTCAGTTGTTTTTCTATTCTCTAATTCATTTAGCTCTGCTCTAATCTTTATGATCTCATATCTTCCGGTGCCCAATGGATTCCTCTGTTGTTCTCTTTCTACTTGTTCAAGCTGTAGAGTTAGTTCCTTAATTTGGTTTCTTTCTTCCTTCCAGATGTGTGCATTTATGGAGATAAACAGACCTTTGAGCACTGCTTTGGCTGTATCCCATAGGTTCTGGTAGGAAGTGTTTTCGTTCTCATTGGAATCCATGAATTTCTTTAATTCATCCCTGATTTCTTCTATAACCCATGTTTTTTGAGCAAGATGTTGTTCAGTTTCCAAGAGTTCCACTTTCTATCTGTGTTTTTTCTGCTATTGATTTCAACTTTGATGGCTTTATTATCTGAGAAGATGCTTTGCAGTAATTCAACGGTATGGATTTTGTTGAGCATTGCATTATGGCCTATCACATGGTCAATTCTGGAGAATGTTCCATGTGCACTGGAGCAGAAAGTGTAGTTGTCTGCTGATGGGTGGAAAGTTCTGTATATACCAGTGAGGTTTAGTTGGTTAATTGTGTCAATGAGGTCTTCTGTATCTTCAGTGAGCTTTTTTCTAGATGATCTGTCTGGTAATGAGAGTGGAGTGTTAAAGTCTCCCACTGTCATTGTGGAGTCATCTAACTCTCTTTTGAGCGTAGTCAGTGTTTCTTCGACATATTTAGGTGCTCTGACATTAGGTGCATAAATGTTTAATATAGTTAAGTCTTGCTTGTGTACTGAACCTTTCAGCAATAAATAGTGTCCATCTTTGTCCACGATGGTGGATTTGACATTAAAGTTGATTTTGTCTGAGATTAGAATTGCCACCCCTGCTCTTCTTTGTTCATTGTTAGTTTGATATATATTCTTCCATCCTTTAATTTTCAGTTTGTTCCTGTCTTTAGGTCTCAAGTGAGTTTCTTGTAGACAACATATGGATGGGTCGTGTCTTTTGATCCAAGATGACACTCGGTGTCTCTTTACTGGAGCATTCAGTCCATTCACATTCAATGTAATTATTGATAGGTATGTTTTCATTGCTGCCATTGTGATATGTTTATTTTTATGTTGATGTTTTCTCTGTTGTTCTTATTAGTCTGTTCTGGGACACTCTTTTTTGTGAGTTGATTTTTCACCTTTTTCAGAGCTGGTTTTATAGTTATTAAGACTCGTGTGTTAGATTTCTTGAAATGGTATGATACATCTTGGTTGTGCTTTACAGCTGCCCCTATGAACCCCCTTAATAAACTATTTATAAACCCAATTTTAATTACTACCAGTCTTGTCATCTTCCTCTCCATCCTGAAGGACTATAACAACTGTAGTACATCCCTCTTTTATTATGATGACACCGTAGTTTTCATGATGATCACTGGATTGCTACTTTCCAAATCAAAGCTGTGATTTACTTTGGAGCCTCCCCTAAATGAATATTGAGTAGTGTGTCATTCTGAAATATAAAGTTAGTGGTTTCATTCTTCTAAGCCCAAGCCAAGAACTTCTTTCAGTATTTCTTGTACTTTGGGTTTGGTTTTTACAAAGTCTCTGAGTTTCTGTTTATCTGGGAATGTCTTAATTTCATTTTTGTATTTGAAAGACAGTTTTGCAGGATATATAATTCGTGGTTGGAAGTTCTTCTCCTTCAAGACTTTGAATGTGTCGTGCCACTGTCTCCGTGCCAGCATGGTTTCTGCTGAGAAATCTGACGAGAGCCTGCAGGGTTTCGCTCTGAATGTTAGCTTTGCCTTGAGTCTTGTTGCCTTTAAGAGTTGCTGCTTATGTTTCATTTTGTTAAGCTTGATTATAATATGTCTTGGAGTCTTTCTTTTGAGATCTATATTGGGTGGTGTACGATATGCATCTGAGATGTCTATATTCTCTTCCTTCATGATTTCTGGGAAGTTTTCTTTCAACAGCTCAGCAACAATACTCTGTGGTCTCAGATGTCTCACCCTGTTCAGGGACTCCAATTAATCGAAGGTTGTTCCTCTTAATAGAGTCCCACATGCTTCTTAATGTTTCTTCATTTTTCTTGTTTCTTTTATCTGATTTCTGCTCACAGACACTGGCCTCAGTAGCTCTGTCTTCCAAGTCAGAAATTCTTTTTCCATTTGTTCCATTCTGTTTTCTTGGGTTTGCATGGAAGTTTCTATGTCTTTGATTTTCTTCTTGATCTGTTGGGTTTCAGAGTACTGGTGTTCCATCAGATTGAACAACTTGCTTAATTTTTCCTTTTGTTCTGCTGCATTTTGTATAAGGTCTAGAAGGGCTCTGTATATAATCAATTTATATTCACTTCCTGATGCTTTCATAAAAGTTTCTTCATCTGGAAAACTTCTTGGTTGCTTTGTTTGGGAGCCTTCTGAAGCCATGAGTGATTGCTTGTATGCCACAATTGTCTGTTGCTTTTTGGGTCCCATGTGAGTATACAGAGGCTGGAAGAGGTACTGTGAGGATGGATTGCAAATGTTTCTCTAGGCTGTCTTCAAATGTAAAGCAAAAGGTATCTGACCAGTTGACAAGTCAGTTAGGTTTTCAGGTGTAGAGGTCCCTCTTCTCATCTGACAAAGTAAGCGCCACTATATCCAACCCCAGATGATAACAAACTAGTTCAGAATACAGCAATGCTACTGCCCTGTTGGCTTCTGCTGACAGAGTCTAGGCTTAGCCAACACTGCGTCGAGTACTGGTTTTGTGATAGAAAAGCACTCTCCTGTGGGCAGGCTCTGGCTCCCAAGCTAAGAATTAGGTCCAGCTGTGGCCACCGTACCCAAGATGGCGTCCTCCACACAGGCAGCAGACAGAGGGACTAAAGGTACTGAGAGGCAGCGATTCCTCTGCTTCTGTTGCAGGGCCCCCAACGTAGGCAGCACTGTGCAAAATCACCACTTTTCTGATGGAGAAGCGCTGTCCTGTCTGCAGGCGCTGGCTCCCAGGCTAAGAATGAGGTCCCGCTAAAATCTCGGTACCAACATGGTGTCCCGCACCCTGACCGCGGAGCTCCGCACAAACCCCACCGAGGCAGCTACAAAACGAGAGGCTCAAAGTTAACAGAGTCCTGTGCCTGGCTCTCAGAATATGGGAATTTCGCCTGCCTATCCCCCCAGCAGCGCATCTGAGTCCAGCCGCCAGGCAAGGCCCAGCTCCGCCCGCCAGCCGAGAGAGAGGAAAAAAAAAAGTCAAACTGGTGCGTTTACCATCCGTCCGTGAGAGCCGGGGCTAGCCAGGAGCGGGAGTCAGTGAAAGAGAGGAGGTTTTTCACTGAGTGATATGAAGTCCCAATTAACAGCTCTGTGCCGTGTCCTGAGGCTGATTAGGTGATCAGAAGGCTCTGTTTGATTGTCAATTCAGGTCTTGGTTTCCAGAGGGATATAAGGAGACGTGTGCTTAGTCGGCCATCTTGACTCCGCCCCCTCATTGTAGTTTTGATTTGGATTTCTCTAATAGACAAAGGAGCTGCTATGTCTTTTGGCTGCCTGGATGTCCTCTTGGGTGAAGTGTCTGTCCATCTTCTTTGCCTATTGCTTAATTGGGTTATTTACCTTTGTCCTACTGATACTTTGCACTACCTTGTAGATTGTGGAGATCAGATGTCAGTCCAACATGTAGTTGCCAAATGTTTTTTCCCATTCTATAGGTGATCTTTTAATTCTTTTGATAAAGTCTTTTGATGAGCAAAAGTGTTTGATTCTTAGTACTTCCTACTTATCTATTTTGTCTTCTCATTATCATGCTTTATTTGTCAGATTTTGAAGTCTGTCTAAACTGTGTATTAAAGCTTCCATTGTTGGCTCTATTTTTTCTTGCATGATCTTTATCGTTTTAGGTTTGATATTTAGGTCTTTTATCCAATTTAAGTTAGTTTTTGTGTAAGGTGTAATACATAGGTCTTCTTTCAATTTTTTCCAGGTGGATATCCAATTTTGCCAGCACTATTTGTTAAAGAGACTGTCTTTACCCCAGTATACAATCTTAGGGACTCTGTCAAATATCAACTGTTCATAAGAGGATGGTGGCATCTCTGAGGTCTCAACTCTACACCATTGGTCTGGATGTCTCTTTTTGTACCACTACGAGGCTATTTAGACTACTGTGGCAGTGTAATAGATTCTAAGGTTGAGTAGTGTGAGACCTCCCACTGTGTTCTTAGTCCTTAAGTAGTGCTTTGCTTATCCAGGTTTTATTCCCTTTTCAAACAAAGTTGGTGATTTGTTTCTCCATCTCTTTAAAAGAATGTCACGGGAATTTGTGTTGGTGTTCCATTGTCTATGTAGATCGCTTTGGGTAAAATAGACATTTTAAATGTTACATCTTTCTATCCATGAACAGGGTAGGTTTCTCCATTTATGTAAGTCTCCCTTGGTTTTTTGCAGGAAGTCTTGTAGTTCTCTTTCTATAGGTCTCTTGTTTCTCTAGTTAGATTTATTCCTAGGTATTTCATCTTGGGGGCTATAGTAAATGGTATTGTTTTAGTGATTATTTCTTTGATGATCTCTGTTGGTGTAAAGGAATTCTACTGATTTACTTATGTTTATCTTAAAGCCTGATATTTGGCTGAACTCTTCTATTAGTTCCAGTAGTTTATTTATGAATTCTTTAGGATTCTCTGCATATACAATCATATAAACTGCAAATAGGGAGATTTTTACTTCTTCTTTGCCAGTGCCAGCCAAGCCAAGTGCCGTCGAGTTTTGCCAGTGCAGATATCCTTTATTTCTTTGTCTTGTCTAATTGCTCTGGCCAGAACTTCTAGCACAATGTTGAATAGAAGTGGTGAGAGTGGGCATCCTTGTCTAGTTTAAGGGGAAGTTCTTCAGTCTCTCTCCACTCAGGATGATATAGGTAGATGGCTTTGCATAGATGCCCCTTATTGCCTTGAGGAATTTCTCTTTTATTCCTATTTTGCTGAGAGTTTTTAGCATGAATAGGTGTTGGACTTTGTCAAATGCCTTTTCTGCATCAATTGACCAAATCAGGTGATTTTTATCTTTTGTGTTATTTATGTGGTTGATCACATTAATTGTTTTTCTGATGTTGACCCAGGTTTGTATCCCTGTAGGAATCCAACTTGGTCATAATTAATTATTTTTTTACTATGTTGTTGAATTCTATTGGCAAGGATTTTGTTGAAGATTTTTGCATCTAGTTTCATGAGTGATATTTGTCTGTAATTTTCCTTTTTTTTTTGTGGATCTTTCCCTAGCTTTTGTATCAGAGTTTTGCTGGCTTCTTAGAATGAGTTTGAGAGTAGTCCATCCCTTTCTATGTTGTGAAATAGTCTCAGTGGTATTGGAGTTATCTCTTCTCTAAAAGTTTGGTAGAATTCTCCAGTGAAGCCATCTGGGCCAGGACTTTTTTTGGTTGGTAGTTTTTTGATGACTTTTTCTATCTCTTGCTTTGTAATGGGTTTATTAAGTTGTTCTACTTCTCCTTGTGATAATTTCAGTAGGTGATATGAGTCTAGCAATTTGTCCATTTCCTCTATGTTTTTACATCTGTTAGAGTACAATCTTTTGTAGTATTCTGTTATGATACTTTTGATTTCAGTTGGGTCTGTTGTAAAATCTCTCATCTCATTTCTTAATCAGGTTATTTGTTTCCTCTCCTGTTTTTCTTTTGTAAGTTTTTAGCCAGGGGTTTATCAATTTTGTTGATCTTTTCCAAAAAACCAGCTTTTGGTTTTGATAATTTTTTTCAGTTGTCTTTCTATTTTCTAATTCACTTAGTTCTGCTCTAATCTTTACTGTTTTCTTCTGGTGCCCGAGGCATTCCTCTGTTGCTCTCTTTCTACTTGTTCAAGCTGTAGGGTTAATCCTTTGGTTTGAGCCCTTTGTTCCTTCCAGATGTGTGCATTTATAGTGATAAACTGACCTCTGAGTGCTGCTTTGGCTGTATCCCATAGGTTCTGGTAGGATATGTTTTCTTTCTCATTTGAATCCATAAATTTCTTTATTTTGTCCTTGATTTCTTCTATAACCCATGGCTTTTTGTGCAAGGTGTTGTTCAGTTTCTGTGAATTCTAATTTCTATCTAAGCTCTTTTTCTGCTATTGATTTTGACTTTTATGGCTTTGCGGTCCGAGAAGATGCTTTGTAGTAAGTCAATGGTTTGGATTTTGTTGAGACTTGCTTTACGTCCTAGGACACGGTCTATTCTGGAAAATGTCCCATGTGCATTGGAGTAGAAGGTATACTTATCTGTTGATGGATAAAAAGTTCTGTATGTATCAGTGAGGTCCAGTTGGTTAATTGTTGCAATAAGATCTTCTGTGTCTTTACTGAACTTTTTTCTAGATAGTCTGTCCATTACTGAGAGTGGGGTGTTGCAGTTTCCAACTATTATTGTGGAATGATCTATCTTATTTTTCAGTGTCATCAGTGTTTGTTTACTGTATTTAGATGCTCTGGTGTTGTGTGCATAAATGTTTAATATTGTTAAGTCCTGCTTGTGTATTGAACCTTTCTGCAATAATTAGTGACCATCCTTGTCCATGATGGTGTATTTTACATTAAAATCTATTTTACCTGAGATTAGTATTGCCACACCTGCTCTTCTTTGTATATTGTTAGCTTGGTGTATATTATTCTATCCTTTAGTTTTTGGTTTGTTCATATCTTTAAGTCTAATGTATATTTCTTGTAAGCAACATATAGATGGGTCATGTCTTTTCATCCAGGATATCACTTGTTGTCTCTTTATTGGAGTGTTCAATCTGTTTATATTAAGTGTAATTATTGTTAGGTGTGTGTTTAGTGCTGTCATTTTGATGTATTTATTTTCATGTTGGTGTTTTCTTTGTTGCACTTAATATTCTGTTGTAGGTCATTCTTCTTTACGGGTTGACTTTTCATCTTTTTCAATGTGGGTTTTGTGTTTGTTGAGACTCCTGTATTACATTTCTTGTTTTCATATGTTGCACTGTGATTGTGCTTTGTGGTTACTCCTATGCTTCCCCTTAATATTCTAAGTTTAAACCCAATTTAACTTCTGCATATCTCTTTAAATTCCTCTCCATCTGAAAGGACTATAACTACTGTAGTATATTCCTTTTTTAGTGTGATGATGTCATAGTTTTTGTATTATAATCACTGGTTCCTTCTTTTAATATTGTAGCTTTGATTGAGTTTTGTGACTTCCCTAACTCAGTAGGATTCTGGATGTTGTGTCCTGAATTGCCTCCTTAAATATACACTTAATGTTTTTGTCTTTCTAAGCAAAGAGCTTCTTTCAGTATTTCTTGTAGTTTGGGTTTGATTTTTACAAAGTCTCTAAAGCTTCTGTTTATCTGTGAATGTCTTAATTTCAGCTTCATCTTTAAGAGACAGTTTTGCAGGGTATATAATTCTTGGTTGGAAGTTTTTCTCCTTCAGGTCTTTGAATTTGTCATCCTATTGCCTCCTTGCCAATATCATTTCTATTGAGAAGTCAGATGAAAACCTACAGGGCTTCCCTCTGTATGTTAGCTATGATTTCAGTCTTTCTGTCTTTAAGAGGACCTGTTTATGTTTCATTTTACTAAGCCTGATTATGTCTTGGTGTCTTTCTTTTGGGGTCTATTTTTTGTGGGGTTTGATACATGTCTTGGATATTTATGTTCTCTTCTTTCATAATTTTGGGGAAGTTTTCTGTCAGCAACTCAACAACAGTACTCTCTGTGTTTTTGGCTATTCCTCTCTGTTCAGAAACTCCAATTAATCATAGACTTTTCCTTTTGATAGAGTCCTGCATGTTTATTAATGCTTCTTCATTTTTCTTATTTATTTTCTCTATTTCCTTCTCATAAATGGTGGTGTCAGTAGCTCTGTCTTCCAGGTCACTCAATCTGATTTCCAATTCATCAGTTCTGCTCTTTTGGCTTTGAATTGAATTGTCTAATTCTGTAATTTTGTTATTGATCTGTCAGATTTCAGAATGTTGATATTACATCAGTTGAATAGCTTGATTAATTTTTCATTTTATTCTGTTGCATTTTGTTTAATCTCTAGGAGGGTTCTATGTATAAGTCTTTTGTACTCATCCTTTGATAGTTTCAGAAAGGCTTCTTCATCTGGGAAGTTTTTTGATTTCTTATTTTGGGAGTTTTCTGGAACCATAGTTAGATGTTTCTTTAAATGCCTGGCTATCATTTGTTGCTTGTGGACATCTGGAGGCTATTTAGTTTCTCTGGTTTGGGTTTAACAGGAGCCGAGGCGTAGTTCTGAGAAGGGAGTCGGTCATCAGCTACCTCTTTGTGCTCTAGTGACTGGCCCCAGTGGACACTCTGGGGTAGTAGTTTCTACCTCCTGGCTGGGAAAGACACTGCCCCACTTATGGAGTCACTGGGGGCCATCAACTGATCCTGTGATGTGGGTTGGTAAAGACTGGAGGAGATGTGGTCAGGCTACACAGCAGTTATTTCTCCAGGCAGTCTTATTTCAAAAAGCTAAATGCTACCTGACTGCTTCCAGAATCAATCAGGCCATCAGGTGTAGCAGGCCCCTTCTGGCTTGCATCAGAGGCATCTCTTCCACTCTCCCCAGATGCTATGATGTATTTCAAAGTATGGAGAGGCTGCTGCACTGTTGTTATCACCTGCTGGTGTCTACTTGTACGGCAACACTGAGGTAAACACAGCCTTTCTGCTGGGAAAGCACTCCCTGAACTGACACTGCCTCCCAACCTGGGAATTAGCCCCTGCTGAGGGCTCCAGTAGGGAACTCAACCTCCCAGCCGAACAAGACAGTGTCCCATTCAAGCTACCCCTTGCACTATGAAAGAGCTGAATTTGTGGTGGAGCTCCGAAAAAGGAGGGTGGAAGGGCTGTGGTGCCCCTAGTACACCTCCAGACTCTCAAAATGTGGTTGTCCCACACACTGTCTCTCCACTGCAGCACATGCTGTTAACTTCAGAACTTTTGTTCGGTGTAGCTGCTGACTCATGTCCATCCCCTGCCTACCAGCCAACGAAAAGAAAAAAGTTAAAAACACCAAATACCTTTGCCCCCCCCAAGCCAGCTTCTCAGCAAAAGCAGAATTCAGCAGTAGAGAGGAAGTTTCCTGCTTAATGGCATGTAGTCCAAACTGACAGCCCTGTGCTGTGTCTTAGGGTTCACTGGGTGTCTGGAAACTCCATTCAATTATCAATCCAGGCTTTAGTTTTCAGGGGGAAGTGAAGAGATGTGTGTCTATTCCACCATTTTAACCTCACTTCCTCCACATTGTATCTTTTTTTTTAAAGAAGATAAGGGGAATACAGGGAGTCGCTGTACAAAAAGAATTGATCAATGTTCAGCGATTTCAGGAGGTAGCATATGATCAAGAACTGATGGTAGTGAAGGAAGAAACCCAAACTGCACTGAAGGCACTGGAGGAAAACAAGGCTCCAGCAATTATTGGAATGCCAATCTTGATGTTTTAACAAACTGATGCAATGCTGGAAATACTGTGCCAAAAAATTTGGAAAATGGCTACCTGGCCAACCTACTGGAAGAGATACGTATTTGTACCCATTCAAAAGAAAGGTGATCAAACAGAATGTGGAAATTATTGAATAGTATCATTAATATCACACACAAGTAAAATTTTGCTGAAGATCATTCCAAAGCAGTTGAAGCAATACATTGATGGGGAACTTCAAAATATTCAAGCCAGATTCAGAAGAAGATGTAGGGAGAAGGGTTATCATTGCTGAGGTCAGATGGATCCTGGCCCAAAGCAGAGAATACTAGAAAGAAATTTACTTGTGCTTTATTGACTATGCAAAGGCATTCAACTGTGTGGATGGTAACAGATTATGGAGAACATTGTGGAGAAAGTGAGCTGTGGAATAGTTAACATGCTCATGAGGAACCTGAACTTAGACTAAAAGGCAGTTGTTTAAACAGAGCAAGGGGATACTGTGTAGTTTAAAGTCAGAAAATATGTGAGTCAGGGTTATATCCTTTTCTGTACTTATTCAGTCTGTGTGCTTGCAAATAATCCAAGAAACTGGACTCCGTGAAGAAGAATGGAGGATCAGGATAGGAGGAAGACTCATTAACAATCTGTAATATGCAAATAACAAACCTTGAGTGATGAAAGTGAAGAGAACTTAAAGCACTTAACTGATGAAGATAAAAGACCATAGCTTTCAATGTAAATGATACCTGAACATCAAGTAAACAAAAATCGTCACAACTGGAACAATAAGCAACCTCATGATAAATGAAGAAAAGATTGAAGTTGTCAAGAATTTCATTTTATTTGTTTCCACACTCAAAGCCATGGAAGCAGCAGTCAAAAAAAATCAAATGACATGTTGCATGGGGCAAATCTACTGCAAAAGATCTCTTTAAACTGTTAAAAAAACAAAGATGTCATTTTGAGGACTAAGGTGTGCCTGACTCAAGCCACGGTGTTTTCATTTATCTCATATGCATGTGAAAGCCAGGCAGGAAGGTGGAAGGCAGAAGAAGAATTGATGCCTTTCAGTTATGGTGTTGGGGAAGAATATTAAATATACCATGGACTACCAGAACAAATGAACCCGTCTTGGAGAAGTGTAGCCATATGTTCATTAGAAGTGAGAATGGTAAGAGGTTGTTTCATATACTTTGGACAAGTAATCAGAAGGGACTAGTCCTCAGAGAAGGACATGATGTTTGGTGAAGGAGAAGGTCAGTAAAAAATGCATCTCAATGAGATGGATTGACACAGTGGCTGCAACAGTGGGCTCCAGCATAACGATTGTGTGGATGGCACACTACCAGGCAGTGTTTCATTCTATTGTATGTAGTAGGGTAGCCATAAGTCAGAACCGAATGGATGGCACGTAACAACAACAACAATAATGGGGAGCCTGTGACACTACGGAAGGGAAAGGAAGCAAAAGAGATGCTGGGACATTTATTCCCTCAACTTATTCCCAAAGAATTGTCTCATGCTGATTTTGTCTCTCTACTGAGTGTTACAGCTACTCATGTGGTGGCCCTCTCTATATGACTCTCCTTCAGGGTTTCAGTGATAAATCCTTTGCTTTGCCACTTCAGGTTCAGGAATGGTAACCACCCCATTATTAGCCTTGAGTATAGCCTTGTGGTTTTCTTACATCTACCAACACATTTGTAAATAGTCTCTGTAGTAGATTAGGTTATTGTCCTCAATTATTCACTCCCTGCCTATACTGGAATTACACATCTGTGCCTTTGCCATGTGACTTTGCAGTAACTCCCACTAGAGAACAAAAGCTCACTGCCTTTGAGTCCATTGTGATGCACAGTATCCCTACAGGACAGAGTAGAACTGCTTCATAAGGTTTCCAAGGCTGTAAATCTTTATGGAAGCACGCTGCCACATCTTTCTCTTGTGGAGTATCTGGTGGATTTGAATTGTGTACGATTCAGTTGGCAGCTGAGCTGTTTAATGACTTCTCCACTAGGGTTCCTTTACTACTAGAGAGATAGAGTGTATTTCCCTATCTATTGCTATTAGACATGTTTCCACTTACTTTTCTTGTACTGTTGTAATCTACAATGAGAAAGCTAGGCTCTAGATAACTGCTGCTGCTTCAGTGTGGATCTCAGAATGAAAACATGCAGAGGACATGAAAAATTTGAATGGGACCTGAAGTCTGAAATTGGCTTGGCTCAATTAAGCCTAGCCTAAATCATCTGAAGCACAACTAACCCACAGATCTGTGAACAAGAAATAAAACATTCACCGAGGACCAAAATGACACGGGGTAAAGACAACCCAGAAGATAGAGACCCACATGAGTGGGTGCCTACATCGACATGGGACCGGAAGAACTGGATGGTGCCTGTCCACCACCAGTGATAGCTGCGATGGAGCTCACAGAGTTGAGTCTCACTGGCAACACAAGAATAAAAAGGGGTGCATCCTGAGATCGCCACTAAAAGACCTCAATTGATGATCCAGGGGTGTTGGGGTTCCCCTGAGAGCATGGCCCCTGGCCCTGATGCTGCCCTTGCCCATAAATCATAATGAAGGTCCACTCTTTGAACACAAATGGATTGGACTTGGTGATGCAGAGTGACCATATATTGGATGCACTTTATGGTTCTATACATCTATAGGATATCATCCTGCTGACCTCTGGCTGGAGGAAGGAGAGTGGGTAGAGAGGAGGGGAAAGGAGACTGTTGGGAGGATGAGACATGTATGGAGCAGAGAGGAATAGTGTGCTGTCACCGGACAGGGAGAGCAGTGGAAGCTGCATATAGGTGGGCATGTAAATTTATACGGGAATGTACATTTTCACTCAAGTCATATTAAATAAAAAATAAAAAAAGGAAATAAAACATTGCCATTTTAAGTCAATGAGGTTATGTTGCTATTTGTTATGTAGTAGAAACCTGACTAATAGCCAAAAGCCAAGCCAAGTGCCGTCGAGTCTATAGAGTCCTTCTATTAATTCTCATTGAATAATTTTGATTTGATTGTGCCATCTCTTTTCTTCTGAGAGCCTGAAAAATCACTATGTGCAGATGATTCAAAGGTCCCCACTTGTCTATCAGTGGAGGCTTGCTTGTTGCTGTGATGCTGGAAGCTATGCCACTGACATTTCGGGACCAGCAGGGTCATCCATGGTAGACAGGTTTCAGTTGAGCTTCCAGACTAAGACAGACCAGAAAGAGGGACCTGGAAGTCTGCTTCTGAAAAGAATTATCCAGGGAAAACCTTATGAATAGCAGTGGAACATTGTCAGTCATAGCACTGGAAAATGAGCTCCCCCAATTGGAAGGCACTCAGAAGACAACTGGGGAAGAGCTATCTCCTCAAATTAGAGTTGACCTTAATGATGTGGATGGAGTAAAGCCTCTGAGATCTTCATTTACTGATGTGGAACCACTTACAATGAGAGGAAACAGCTGCAAACATCCACTAATAATTGGAACATAGAATGTATTAAGTATCAATCTAGGAAACTTGGAAATCATTAAAAATGAAACAGAATGCATAAACATTGATATCCTAGGCATTAGTGAGCTAAAATGGACCAGTATTGGCCTTTTTGAATGCGACAGTCATATGGTCTACTATGCTGGGAATAAAAGCTTGAAGAGGAACAGTGTTGTGTTCTTCATCAAAAAGAACATTTCAAGATCTGTCCTGAAGTACAATGCTGTCAGTGGTAGGATAATATCTATATGCCTACAAAGAAGGCCAGTTAATACAACTATTATTCAAATTTACATACCAACCACTAAGGCCAAATATGAAGAGATTGAAGCTTTTTTACCAGCTTCTGGGTTCTGAAATTGATCGAACATGCAATCAGTATGCACTGATAACTACTATAATTGATAATGACTACAATACAAAAGTTGGAAGCAAAGAAGAAGGATCGGTAGTTGGAAAATACAGCCCTGGTGATAGAAATAATGCCAGAGATTGTGTGATAGAATTTTGCAAGACTAACGAATTCTTCATTGCAAATACCTTGTTTAATCAATACAAATGGCAACTGTACACGTAGACCTCACCAGATGGAATACACAGGAACCAAATCGACTACATCTGTGGAAAAAGATGATGGAAAAGCTACATATCAGCAGTCAAAACAAGATCAGGTGCTGACTGTGGCACAGATCATCAATTGCTCATATGCAAATTCAAATTGAAACTGAAGAAAATTAGAAAAAGTCCAAGAGTCAAAGCATGACCTTGAGTATATCCCTCCTGAGTTTAAAGACCATCTCAAGAACAGATCTGATGTGCTTACCACTAATGACCAAAGACCACATGAACTGTGGAATGACATCAAAGATGTCATCCATGAAGAGAGCAAGAGGTCATTATAAAGACAGGAAAGAAAGAAAAGACAAAATTTGATGTCAGAAGAGACTCTGAAACTTTCTCTTGAATGTCAAGCAGCTAAAGCAAAAGGAAGAAATGGTGAAGTAAAAGATCTAAACAGGGCAGCTTGAGAAGACAAAAATCAAGTATTATAATGGCATGTGCAAAGCACTGGAAATGGAAAAACAGAAGGGAAGAACACATTCTACATTTCTCAAGCTGAAAGAACTGAAGAAAAAATTCAAGGCTCGAGTTGCATTAGTGAAGGAATCTACAGGAAAATATTAAATGACCCAGGGAGCATCAAAAAAAGATGGAAGGAACACACAGAATCATTATACCGGAAAGAAGTGGTCGACGTTCAGCCATTTGAAACGGTTGCATATGATCAGGAACCAATGGTACCAAAGGATGAAGTTGAAGCTGCATTGAAAGCATTGGCAGAAAAAACAAGGTTCCAGGAATCAATGGAGTATCAATTGAGATATTTCAACAAACAGATGCAGTGCTGAAAGTGTTCACTCATCTATGCCAAGAAATTTGGAGGACAGTTACCTGGCCAACTGATGGGAAGAGATCCATATTTATACCCATTCCAAAGAAAGGTGATCCAACCAACTGCATAAATTACCGAACAATATCATTAATATCACATACAAGTAAAATTTTGCTCAAGATCATTCAAAAGCGACTGCAACAGTATATTGACAAGGAACTGCCAGAAATTCAAGCTGGATTCAGAAGAGCATGTGGAACCAGGGATATCATTGCTGATGTCAGATGGATCTTGGCTGAAAGCAGAGACTACCAGAAAGATGTTTACCTGTGTTTCATTGACTATGCAAAGGCATTCGACTGTACGGGTCATACCAAATTATGGCTAATATTGTGCAAAATGGGAATTCCAGAACACTTAATTGTACTCTTAAGAAATCTGCATATGGATCAAGAGGCAGTTGTGAGAACAGAACAAGGGGACACTGCATGGTTTTAAAGTCAGGAATGGTGTGCACCATGATTGTATCTTTTTACCATACCTTTTTGATCTGTGTGCAGAGCAAATAATCCAAGAAGCTGGATTATATGAAAAAGAATGAGGCATCAGGATTGGAGGATGACTCATTAACAAACTGCGTTAATCAGATGACACCACCTTACTTGCTAGAAGTGAAGAGGATTTGAAACATTTACTGATGATGATCAAGGGCCATAGCCTTCAGTATGGACTGTACCTGAACATAAAGAAAACAAAAATCCTCACAACTGGACCAGTAAGCAATGTTGTCATAAATGGAGAAAGGACTGAGGTTGTCAAGGATTTCACTTTACTTGAGTCCACAACAACACTCATAGAAACAGCAGTCAAGAAATCAAAAGACACATTGCATCGGGAAAATCTGCTGCAAAGAATCTTTTTAAAGTACTGAAAAGTAAAGATGTCACCTTGAAGACTAAAGTGTGCCTGACCCAAGCCATGGTATTTTCAATTGCATCATATGCATGCAAAAGCTGGACAATGAACAAAGAAGACAGGAGAATAACTGATGCCTTTGAATTGTGGTGTTGGAGAAGAATGTTGTATGTACCACGGACCACAAAAAAAAACAAACAGATCTGTTCTGGAAGAAGTATAACCACAGTGTTCCTTGGAAGCAAGGATGGAAAGACTGCATCTTACATACTCTGGACATGTTGTCAGGAAAGATCAGTCCTTGCAGAAGGACATCATGCTTGGTAGATTGGAGGGTCAGTGAAAAAGAGGAAGACCCTCGATGGGAAGAATTGACACTGTGGTTACAACAGTGGGCTTAAGCATAAAAGCAATTGTGGACATGGTGCAAGACCTGGCAGTGTTTCATTCTGTTGCACATACGGTTGCTATGAGTCAGAACTGACTCGACAGCACCTAAGAACAGCAGCAAGGGAACATAGATCTGTAGCTCAGACCGCTCCTCTTAGTTCCGGACTCATGTAGCCAATGGCCTACTTGGTATCACCTCTTACAATATCACATCTGAAACTCGTCATTCACCCCTCCATCATAAATCTGATTCTCTTTCATTGTCTTCCATCTCACTAAAGAGTACCACTCACTGAAGAACCCTGTGAACTCAACTCTCCTTGACACCCACCTCCCTGTCACCACTGTATCCAAATCATGAGCAAGTCATGTTGGCCAAATTGATCCACTTCTCTTTCCTTTTACCATCACCCAAGCCAGCACTGTCTCTTCCTTTCCACTTGGCCCCTCTCTGGTTTGTCCTCCGTATGACACACCAAAGAGATCTTGAAAATTCAATTTTAATGATGTCTCATGCTCCAGATTAAGTCCCTCAATGGCTTTCCATTGCTTTTAGGTTAAAACCAAAACAAACAAACAAAAAACCCACTGCTGTCTCATAGTGACACTATAGACAGAGTCAAATTTCCCAATAGAGTTTCTAAGGAGTGCCTGGTGGATTTGAACTGCTGACCTTTTGATTAGCAGCCATAGCACTTAAGCACTACACCACCAGGGTTTCTGCTTTTATGCTAAAGATCAGAATATTTGTCATAGACTTCAAGGCCCCTGCTCCTCTGCTTCAACTTTCCTGCTCTGCTTTGGTCACATGACCTTTTTTCTGTCCTTCATATTTGCCATGCTCTGCCCTGCCCTACCCCTGTACCTGCAAAGCTCTTTCTCCCTTCTTTGCCTTGTTAACACCTAATGCTTCACATCTCAGTTGAAGCATTGCCTCTTTAAGGAAGGAACCAGAACCAAACCCTCTGCTGTCGAGTTGATGCCAACTCATAGTGACCCTACAGGACAGAGTAGAAGTGTCCCATAGAGTTTCCAAGCAGTGCCTGGTGGATTTGAACTGCCAACCTTTTGATTAGCAGCTGTAGTGCTTAACCACTATGCCACCAGGGTTCCTGGCTCATCATGTATTTTACATTTGCTCTGTGGTTGCTTTAATGTTATTTCACCACTATGCCCCCTTCCCCACTATAATGTAATCTTCCAGAAGACAGGGGTCGGATCTGGTTTGGGTCACTACTGTATTTCAGTGTCCAGCCCAGAGTATGGCATACCCTGGGAACTTGGCCCCTATTTATTAAGTCATTAATTTGGAAAATCAGGTGTTGGGCTGGAATGTCTCTATAGCTTTAACCCAGGCTCTGTAGCTTTAACCTGGGCTCCCTTTGCAGGTCCTTCTTGTAGGGTGAAGGGGCAATGGGGAGAGCAACCAACTGGGGTAAATTAAGGGTTCCAATGCACTCACAACCACCAGTTACAACTTGAAGACACCCTTTCCTACTTCAAGGTTCCTATCTAGGTCTGGGGACCATGCTGTTGGGGGACAGTGAGGTCAATTGGCATAATTAACCTACTACTGAGAGAATCTTCTGCACCCAGTATTGGTGAGTGGCATCTGGAGTCTAAATAGGGAGCAAGCTGTGATCTGAGGTACACCAAATTGTGCCAACTCATCTGGAACATAGGATTATCAAGAACAGCAAAGACATGAGGCAAAAAGAACCTAGGAGACAGAAGGATCCATGAGAATGGGAGACAGTATCAACATGTGGCCAGAAGAACCAGATGGTGCCTGGACACCACCCAAGATAGCTGTGATGGGGCACACAATGTTGAGTCCCTGTGGCAACATAAGAAACAAAGGGGTGGAGCTCAAGAACTACTAGAAGTCCACAGTGGATGATCCAATGGCTGGGGGGACCTTCTAGGAGCATGGTCCCTAAACCTGCTGCTGCCGCTGTCTAGAAAACACTATTGAGGTCAACTCTTTGGACAAAAATGGACTAGACTCCGGGACACAATGTGACCATATGGTGTGTACTTTATGGTTCTGTGCTGTCCTACTGGTCTCTTTCTAGATGGAAGAGAAAAGGGGGGTGAGGAGGAGAAAGGAGATTATTAAGAGGATACAACAAGTATAAAATTAAAAGGGGAGTGTGTTGTCACAGGGAAAGGAGAGCAGAAGGAGCTGCAGATAGGCAGGCATGCAAAATTGATTTGGACTGTATACTTTCACTTAATCACAATTAAAAAAAAAAGGGATCTCACCTAGAACAATGTGGCAAGCACCAGCCCTCTATTGGCCAGATCATTCTCAAGGAATACATGACCCAGGTCAGAAAATCAAGTGCCAGAAATACTGCACAGAGCCTTTTGCCAGATCCCATGTCTTGCTGAGTTGAGAGATGACTAAATGCCACTGATTAACCGTCAAGAGTAGTGCTCAACCACTTCAGCACTCTGCTTCTCCGTGCCAAATCTTCACTCCTTTGCCCCTTCTAGAAAGACCATGAAGTAACCACTGTCTTGAAATCTCCTTAGGTGGTTACATTGGCTGATGTCCAAATGTCTCCCCAGTTCTCCCTTTTTCCCATATTGGTAAGTTAGGGAAAGAGAGGGACAAGTTAGTCTTAAAGCTCTTGCATTGTGTGATCCTGTTGTTCTAAATTCGGAAGATTCCTTATCCATTTTAAAATGTGAACTAATTACATTCTGACAGTCTGAATTGGGCCCCATCCAGGGGAAAGAGGTAGGGAATTCCAGAGGCATGCGTCTCCTTGGCACCAGGGGTGGAGGCAGTTCTTCAGTCCTTATCCAATGGAAAGGATAAATTCTCTTAAGATCTGATCATGCTCTGAATCCATACTCATCAGGCAGCCTGTCATCTCTAACTCGGCCTCTGCTGAAGGTTGGGAAGAAGTGCTTGTATGAGAGACCTGGGCAATTCGGTTCTCAGAAAGGGGTTGTCATGGGTTTAACTCTGTTCCCCAAAAATATGTGTTTCGATCTGACTACTACATGATTCCCAGTATTGTGTGATCATCATTTTGTCATCTGATATGATTTTCCTATGTGTTGTAAATCCTACCTCTATGATGTTAATGAGGTGGAAAGGTGGCAGTTATGTTAATGAGGCAGGGAGTAATCTACAAGACTGCATTGTGTTTTAAGCCAATCTCTTTTGAGATATAAAAGAGCCGAGTAGAAAGAGAAGGGGACCTCATACCACCAGGAAAACAGCATGGAAAGCAGAGCACATCTTTTGGACCAGGGGTTCCTGTGCTGGGAAGCCCCCTAGTCCAGGGGAAGATTGGTGACAAGGACCTTCTTCTAGAGCCAAAGGAGAGAGACAGCCTTACCCTGGGAGCTGATGCCCTGAATTTGGACTTTTAGACTACTAGACTGTGAGAGAATAAATTTCTGTTTGTCAAAGCCATCTACTTATATACTTCTGCAATAGCAGCACTAGATAACTAAATCAGCTCAACGGCATCTAACAAAATGGATAACCCAGAGTCACGTTATCAACACAGATTAATTTTAAAATGTAATATTTACTGAAAAAGGAAGTTGCAGAAAGATGCTTACAGTTTGCTGCCATTTATAAAATGTTAAAATATGCAAGAGTATTACAAATCATTTAGGATGAATTCTAGTTATAGCCAGTTACCATGGAGTTGACTCTGATTCATGGTGACCCCATGTGTGTCAGTTCCTACTTGGGAGCTGTGCTTCATAGGGTTTTCAATGTCTGATTTGATTTACAATAGGATAGAATTTATTGTATTGATATAAATGTACCACCAACCAAACCCATTGCCATCAAATTGATTGTAATTCAGCCACCATATGGGACAGAGTAGAACTGCCCCATAGAATTTCCAAGGCTGTAAATCTTTGCAGAGTAGGCTGCTACATCTTTCTCCCATGGAGTGCTTGGTGTGTTCAACCCACTGACCTTTCAGTTTGCAGCCCAGCCCTTAACTGACATAACCACTGTACCATCAGGGCTCCTTGATGTAGATTTATAGGTAGTCGTTAAGAGCTATGGCTGCTAACCAAAAAGTCAGCAGTTTGAGTCCATCAGGTGCTCCTTGGAAACCCTTGACAGCATAGTAACACGACCACAATATATGGATACAAACCAAACCCACTGCCATTGAGTCGATTCTGACATAAAGCAACCCTACAAGACAGAGTAGAACTGCCCATAGTGTTTCCTAGGCTGTAATCTTTAGGGGAACAAATCACCAGGTCTTTTTTCCTGAGGAGTGCTAGGTTAATTCAAACCTCTGACCTTCCAGTCAGCAGACAAGTGCTTAACAATTGTGCCACCAGGGATAAACACACACACACATGCACACGAGTCAGTCAACTCCATGATAACTGAATATAATTAGAATTGATCCTAAATGATTTATAATGCTCATATATTACAGAACTTTATAAATGGTAGCAAATTGTAATATGTATAACCCCGCTGATGTTGAGTCAGGTTCGACTCATAGTGACCCTAGAGGTCAGGGTAGACTTCCTTTTATATGACAGGCTTGGGAGCCTACTTAGGAACCAAAATATCATTCATAATAAACTGAGGACTATCTCTTCTGAGTTTTAAGACAGGCTTTCTAAGAAACTTTTGGAATGACACCAATTTTTTAGTTGTCAGTTCCCCATAAAACCCTAGGGGGCCAAGCTAAGTTTTCTTTGGTTAAAGGGAATGAATTCAAAGAGCCATGGTTGCTGATGGATGAAATAGCACAGAGAACTTCAGAAAGAATTTCCTGGGAAACAAAATTACATCATGGTTCACCTGTCCAGCTGCCTGAACTGTTTAGAATGTCTACACTTCTAATGAAAAAGTATTTTCCTTTCTGAAGTTCCACATTTTAAACATGAACAGTATAGTAACAAACTCCATTGAGAAGAGCTGATCATTTGCCACACAATGTGATTTTTAATTACTTGAATAATACTGTATAATGAAATAATTTTCTACCCAGTAAAATTATTTCTCTTTGCCTCAGTGATAATATCCTGTTGAAATATAATACAGTTCCAGACAGTGACTGCATAATGTCTGGAATCTTATTTTCCCCCCTTTCTTCTCTCTTTCCATATAACCTTTAAATGCTAAACATTAAGAATAAGGCAGTAGCAAATGATAAAATGAGTTCTCAGATGAAAAGCATTCTTGGAGTCTATGTTGGAATCTTCTAATTACCCAATATCCTTGGATAAAATAGTATCAATAAATTTACAATGTACTCCCAGTCTTTACTGTGTTCTTTTATAGAAGATCAGTTGTGTGATAAGAATGGAAATGAATTTTTCCATAAAGCTGGTGTGCAATATAACATCTGTATTTGGACAGGCACACACACCATGTTATTAATTTTAATGCACCAATTTAATCCTCATTCCATGCATCACTGGACACATAACAATAGATTTTTCTTTCGAGAATGAAACTGCAAGACATTTGTTATCCAGTGACCTATCGCTTCCGTAGGTGTTACAGGGGGTTGAGTATTGTCCGAGAATACATAAAGAAAATACATGGTCCCTTTTCTCAAGTAGTTCACAACACGGGCATTTCTTAGTTCAGAGCAGAGGGCAGAAGTGGTTCAGTTGTAGAATTCTCAATTTCCATGTAAGAGATCCAGGTTTGATTGCCAGCTCATACACCTCAGGTGCAGCTGCCTCCTGTCTGTCAGTGGAAGCTTATGTGTTGCTAGGATGCTGAACAGGTTTTAGAGGAGCTTCCAAAGTAAGACAGACTAGGAATAAAGGCCTGGTGATTTACTTTTGAAAATCAGCCAGTGAAAACGCTATGGATCACAATGGTCCAGTCTGCAACTGATAATGGCAATGGTACAGGACCTGGCAACATTCAATTGTGCATGGTGTCTCCATAAGTCAAGGACCAACTCAACAACAGTGAACAGTAACACAGAGAGGGAAAATGACTTTCTCAAGGTCACATAGCCATAAGATGGAATTGTTCTGATGATAGCCAAGTGTCCACATCTGGAGCTCCAAAGCCAGCCTCTACAGCAGCAGCCCTGTACTGCAGTTGAGTGGAGACAGCACCAATGCTGAGCTAGATTAGAATGTTTCTGTAGATTAGACTATGTTCCTGGGTACATGGTTTTTTCCCTAGGACTCCTGGGGGACTCTTTGCTGGATGCCTTTGGCTTCAGCTCTCAGGATGAGGGTCACATGCTCTGTTTTTCTGTCACTTTCCTGTTGGCCTCTGGTTCTTGGGCTGGGGTGAGGGTAGAGTGGCACTTATTGTTGAGTCCATATTCCCTTCAGGAAGGCATACTGGGTGAGGCTTAATACTGCCACAACTTTTTAAATACCTCCTCTACACCCCTGAAGTCCCACTCTTATATATATATATGTATATCTACAGGGTTGCTATGAGTTGGAAGTGACACAGTAGCAATGGGTATATCTATAAGAGAAATGTGTACATATGTTCACCAAAAGACATGTGCTAGAATGTCCATAGCAGCATTATTCATAAATGCCCCAAATTGGAAACCACCCACATGTCCATCAATTGTAGGATCGGCAAATAAATTATGGAATATTCACACAATGGAATGAAATACAGTAGTGAGAATAAACTACAACTACATACAACAATATGGATGGACACAAATATAATGCTGGACAAATGAAACCAGGCACTAAACAGTACATACTGTTTGATTCCACTTATATAAAGAACATAATGAGGCAAAACAAGTTTATGCTCTTAGAGGTCAGCAGAGTGGTTGCCCCCGACGCATGATAGTAACTGGAAAGGGGTTCAGTAGCCTTCTGGGGTTCTGGTAATTAATGTTCTGGTTTCATTGGGATGTTTAGTTTTTGAAAATTTATCAAGTTGTAAGCCTGTTGTTTGTGCATGCTTACATATATATCTTATATTTCCAAGAAAGATTAAAAAAAAAAGTTCCAATCTGGCTTTCTTCCATGTCCCAGCAGAGGCTCACATGTGCTTCAAAGGAAGCACACCTGGGCCTTTGCCGGGACCATGTCTGGGAGCTCAGGCTGAGTCTAGGGCAGCCCCTCTCTCCTCCTCCCACAGGCCTTCTCAACTCAGGCTCCTGTCCTGGAAACAAACTCATTAAGAGGTCTTCCTGATGCCCATTTTGGGGTTAGGCAGTAGCCCCTGTCACTTCCCCTCAGAGCAAGGGATACTCATAGCATGCCAATAAAACAAAGAAAAAATTAGACCAGTTGCATCCAGTCTATCTTGCTTCATGATGGCCCTTTGTATGTCAGAGTAGAACTGTGCTCCATAGCTTTCATGGCTGTGACCTCTCAGAAGCAGATAGCCAGGTCTGTCTTCCTAGGCACTTCAGGGTGGATTTGATAACTGTCATAAATTGAGTTGCATCCCCTAGAAATTTGTATAGAAATTTGGCTAGGCCTTGATTCCTCATATTGTGTGATGTTCCTATGTGCTCTAAACCCTGCCTGTCTGATGTTAATCAGGGAGGATGGGCAGCAGTTGTGTTGGTGGGGCAGGGCTCAGTGTGTAAGATGGTATTGTGCCTTGTGGCAATCTCTTAGGATATAAAGGAAAGGGAAGCAAGCAAAGAACTGGGGACTTCAAACCACCAAGAAGCAGTGATGGGAGCAGAGCATATCCTTTGGAAAGGACCTGGGGTCCCTGAGCCTCAGAAGTTCCCAGTTCTGGGGAAGAATGATTACCAGGACCCTCCTCCAGAGCCAGCTGAGAAAGCCTTCCCCTGGAGCTGATATCCTGAATTTGACTTGTAGCCAACCCGACTGTGACAGAATAAAATTTCTCTTTTTAAACTTATCCACTTGTGGTATTTCTGTTATATGAGGTCTGACAATTAAGTTCGTAAACTTGCCACCATGTGCTTAATGTTGGCAGCACTGTGCAAACACCTCAGAAAGGTTTCATAACCTTGGTATATCAGTGTTTCACAGCTGTGTTTGTGTGAATGTGTGGTGATGTGTTGCTGAGTGGTGTTCATTATTGTTCTTGTGTGTTTTTGTGTGACATTGAAAGAATGTTAAAGCTTGAATTAGAGCAATGAACAAACATTAAATTTCTTGTTAAAATTGGCAACAGTGGAAATGGAAATTAGGGACATGTTAGTCCAAGTTTATAGGGATAATGCCATGAAGGAAACAGCAGTGTACAAATGGATTAAATGTTTTTCTGAGAGGAGAAAAAGTGCCACTGATAGAGGTCAGCATGACGAGTAACAAGCAGAACTGACAAAAACATTGCAGAAATTTGTCAAATTGTACATTGAAATCATTGGCAGATAGTGAGAAGTGTCACAGACCAAGTAAACATCAATGGAGAAACAGTTAGGAAAATGTTAACTAAAAATCTAGGCATAAGAAAGTTGTGTGCAAAAATGGTATTGAAGGAGCTCACTGATGAGCAAAAGCAAAAGAGAGTTAAAGTTTACCAAGACTTTTTGGAGAGCCAAGATGATGTTTTGGGCCATGTTATCACTGATGATGAAACTTGAGTGTACCAATACAATCCTGAAACAAACTCTCAAAGTACACAACAGAAGTCAGCCAATTCTCCACAACCAAAAAAGTTCCATCAGTCCAAATCAAGAGTCAAAATGAAGTTGCTAAACTTTTTTCACATCAGAGAGATTGTTCATCAAGAATTTGTACCAACTGGACAAATAGTTAACCAAGTTTACTATTTTGAAGTGCTGAAAAGGCTGCATGAAAAAGTTAGATGAAAAAGACCTGAACTTTTCACCAACAACTCTTGACTCTTGAATCACAACAAAGCACCAATTGACACAGCACTGTTTCTGAGGGATATTTTAGCCAGTAAACAAATATATGTAGGGAAGGTCCTACCTACTCACATGATCTAGCCTGCAATGACTTTTTTCTTTGCCTGAAGATAAAGGAAATATTGAAAGGAAGACATTTTAATAACATTCAGGACATCAAGGGTAATACGACAGCAGCTCTGATGGCCATTCCAAAAAAAAAGTCCCAAAATTGATTTGAAGGGTGGACTAGGCTCTGGTGTTGGTGCATAGCTTCCCAAGGGGAGTACTTCGAAGATGACTGTAGTAATATTTAACAAGGAGGTATGTAGCTCTTTTCCTATGATGAGTTTGCAAACTTAATTGTCAGACTTCGTAGCAGCAGTAGACGACTAAGACAGCTGCCATCCTTTTGGTTTGTAGCCGAGTTCTTAGCAGTTTGTGCCAACCAGGAACTCTGGTATGGGAATAGTCTCTCCAGAGAATTCTATTCACAAATTTACTTTCCCTCTGCCCTCTCTTGATGCCTTTATACTGAAAAATTTTGAAAGCATTCAAGAATTAGTCCTAGAGCATATTTTTCATAAAGTTTGCCTGTGTGGATCTGTCCACATTCATTTTGGCATAGGATATCTATTGTATTTGGTGCAAAGCAGCTTTGGGAAGAATCTCATTTTAATATCTTGTTGCATAGGTAAATAATAAACCTATCTATAATTATGACTTAGCCCATTCACACTGTGCTTGAAATATATAAACAGAATCTAGATCTACTACCTCATTTAATTTGTACAGCAACTGTGGTGGTCAGGATTATGTCAACTTGGCTACTACCTATTTGGCTGCTGTATTAAGTGGCAGGGCGGGGTTTGTGGTGACTCCCTGCCCCTCGGCTCTCATCTCGTGACACTGGACTACGGCTGCTGATCGCTCACGTGGCCAGGAGCTCCTGCTCTCTGGTTCCAGCATCTGGTTCCGGGACTTGAGCTAGCAGCTGTTGGGCTCATCAGTCTTTACAGTCAGCACGTGAGAGCCCTGCTCCCTGACCTGCCAATCCTGCGCTCGCCAGCCTCTGCCCAGTCCTGCTCCCTGACCTGCCGATCCTGGGTTCTCCAGCCTCTATCACTTCGTCTCGCCACCAGCTTGGAATCCACCGACTTCCAGCCTCTGTCGCATCGTCTCGCCACCAGCTTGGGATCCACTGACCTACACAACCGGTGATCTGCAACTCTGGTCTCTGACTTGCTGACCTTGGGTTCCTCAGCTTCCGTGGACACGTGAGACTTGTGCCAGAGCTTGGGACATTCAGCTTCTGTGATTACGTGAGCTGTTTCCTATATTTGTATCTATCTATCTGTCTATATATATATATTATAAATCTTTCCTTGTACCTACACGTGTTACTGGTTTTGCTTCCCTAGAAAACCCAGCCTAAGACAGCAACCTTACGGGGTTGCTGTTATTAGACCCTTTTACAAGTTGGGGATTAAGACTTGCAAAGGTAAGGGAACCTGCCATGCCCAACATCGCACAGCTACTACATGAGAACACTGGGGCCCTAGGCCAGGTGTTCTGTTGTCAGATTTATTCTCTTTGCATCACATCAAGGGAAGGCCAAGGTGGAGATGTACTAAAATGTAGAGGGAAGATGTTGGAAAACTTCTGCCTGGTGTTCTGTGATGTGAGCTTTGGAAGAGACAGGCTTGGGTCTGAATTCCAAATCTGCTATTTATTGAGGTAGGCAAAATAGTCTGTGGGAAAACATACAGTGGAAACCAAACAATATGACTGTAAACAAGCAGTAAGGGATAAAAAGATCCAATGATTAAGTACATCATGGGACACTAAGTCCTAAAACAATTGTGTAAACTTCCTCAAAGTTGTTTTTCAGAAGGAACCAGATAGAACTAACACCTAGACATGTGCAGAAAGTCCCACTTCGACTACTAATTGTCCTTCCAGGGCACGAGAGAGCTACAATCAGGACTGGGGAATCGAACCAATGGAGCAAGAAACTGTGCATGCGCAATACTTCACTATAAGTCCTGCTACCAATCCCACAGGCCTCTGTGGCAGGAACCATCTTGAAGTCTGCATGTGCATGTAGTCAAGGTACAAGAAGCAGCCTGCCAAAAAAGGAAATACTTTAGATCCTCATCACTGATTCATTGTCCCCAGTTATACCCTGGGCATAGATAGGCTATAAAAACTCAACCTCGAGCTTGCTCAGTGGCGTGTCCTACAAGAGTGCTATACATTGTGCTGTTGCTCCACTTCGAAATGCTTTCATTTTCTAATAAAGATCTCTGTCGTGGGCCAGCCAAGTCTCCTGGAGTAATTCTTTCTTGTGGGTCTGACAAGGATCTTTGAGGGTCTTCAGATACCCCTGGTAAAATTACCAAGTGTGTGATTTGGAGGTAAGTTATTTTACATCTCTGGACCTTGAATGATAATATCTACTTTGTACGGATCTTATGAAAAAATCAAATGAAAGCAATGTGAGATGCCTAACACAAGGCTTTGAAAAGATATTACTTTTTGTCATGGATTGAATTGTGTTCCCCTGAAAACATGTGTGGCTGTTTGGCTGGGCCCTAATTCCTGATATTGTGTGATGCTCCTTTATGTTATATCATAAACCCTGACCCTATGAAGTTAATGAAGGAGGATGGGTAGCAGTTGTGTTGCTGGAGTAAGACTCAAAAGTGTAACATTGTTTTGTACCTTGAGGCAGTCTCTTGAGATATAAAAGATAGAAGATAACAGAGAGATTTGGGGATCTCATACCACCAAGAAAGAGTGCTGGGAGCTGAACATTTCCTTTGGACAGGACCAGGGTCCCTGTGGCTCTGAAGTTTCCAGTCCAAGGAAAGATTGATGACAAGGACCTTCTTCCAGAGCCAGTAAGGAAAGTTTTCCCCTGGAGCTGACATCCTGAATTTGGACTTTTACTTTACTGGACTGTGACAAAATAAATTTTTTCTTTTTAAAGCCATCTACTGTGGTATTTGGAAACCCTGGTGATGTAGTGGGTTAAGTGCTACGTCTGCTAACCAAAAAGTTTTCAGTTCATATCCACCAGGTGCTCCCTGGAAACTCCATAAGGCAGTTCCACCCTGACCTCTAGGGTTGTTATAAGTCGACCTGACTCGAAGGCAGTGTTTTTTGTTTTTTGTTTTTCTTTTTAATATTATAGCTTTGATTGAGTTTTGTGCCTTCCCTAACTCAGTAGTTTTCTGGATGATATTTCCTGTATTGCCTCCTAAAATACAGAGTTAATGGTTTTGTTTCTCTAAGCCAAGAGCTTCTTTCAGTATTTCTTGTAGCTTTGGTTTGGTTTTTACAAAGTCTCTGAGTTTTCTGTTTTTCTGTGAATGTCTTAATTTCATTTTCATATTTGAAAGACAGTTTTGCAGGATATACAATTCTTGGTTGGAAGTTTTTCTCCTTTAAGGCTTTGAATGTGTTATCCCACTGCCTCCATGCCAGCATTGTTTCTGCTGAGAAGTCAGATGAAAGCTTACAGGGCTTCCCTCTGAATGTTAGCTTTGCTATGAGGCTCACTGCCTTTAAAAGTTTCTGCTTACGTTTCATTTTGTTAAGCTTTATTATAATATGCCTTGGAGTCTTTCTTTTGGGGTCTACATTGTATGGTGTTTGATATGTATCTTGGATATCTATGTTCTGTTTCATAATTTCAGGGAAGTTTTCTGTCAACAACTCAACAACAATACTCTCTGTGTTTTCAGGTGTCCCTCTCTGTTCAGGAACTCCAATTAGTCATAGATTGTTCCTCTTGATAGAGTCCCACATGTTTCTTAATGCTTCTTCATTTTTCTTGTTTCTTTTCTTTCATTTTTCCTCATAAATGCTGGTGTCAGTAGCTCTGTCTTCCAAGTCAGAAAGTCTCTTTTCCATTTGTTCAATTCTGTTTTCTTGGCTTTGAATTGAATTGTCTAATTCTTTAATTTTGTTATTGATCTGTCAGATTTGAGAATGCTGGTGTTCCATAAGTTCAAACAACTTGCTTAAATTTTCATTTTGTATAATGTCTAGGAGGGCTGTCTATATAATCCTTTTGTACTTGACCTCTGATGGTTTAAGAAAGGCTTCTTTGTCTGGGAAGTTCTTTGGTTCTTTCTTTTGGGAGCTTTCTGGAGCCATGGGTGGATTTTTCTTTAAGTGTCTGGCTAGGGTTTGTTGCTTTTTGGGTATCTAGAAGTTGTTTAGTTTCTCTGGTGTTGCCTTAACAGGACCTGAGGCACAGTCTGAGAAGGAAGGTGATCACCAGTCACCTCTATGTATTCCAGTGACTGGGCCCAGGGGAATCTCTGGGGTAGCAGGCTCCCCCTTCTGTTTGACAAAGACATGGCCCTACTTGTGAAGTTACTGGAGGGCTGTCAACTGACCATATGATGTGGGTCAGTAAAGACTGGAAGAGATGCCATCATGATGCACCACAGTTATTTCTCTAGTTGGTCTGTTTTGAAAGGTAAAAGCTATCTGACAGCTTCCAAAATCAGTCAGGCTGTCAGGGGTGCAAGCCTCTCTTTCCACCTGGCAATGGAGGCACTTCTATATCGATCCCCAGATGCTGTGATCTAGTTCAAAGTATAGACAGGCTACTGCCCTGCTGTCATCCACTGCTGGGCCCTACCTGTAAGGCTACACTATGCTAAACACAGCTTTTCTGCTGGGAAAGCGTTCCTGGGGCTGTCACTGCCTCCCAGCCTGGGAATTAGCCCCTGCTGAGGTCTCTGTTTGTATAACTCTGCTTCCCAGTCGACAAGATGGCATCTCACACAAGGTCACCTACCCACTGTGAAATAGACGAATCAATGGCAGAGGTTCAGAAAGAGAGGGTGGAGGGGTCAAGGTGCTCTGAGTCCAGAGCCGGGCTCTCAAAATGTGACTATTCCACCTGGTGATCCCGTCAGCAGTGTGGCTGAGCTTTGCTGCCAGTTAAGCCCATGCCTGCCACTTAAGACAAAAAAAAGTTAAAAATGCCAGTTACCTTGAGTCAGTGAGAGTCGGCCATTCAGCAAGGGCACGGGTCAGCAAAAGAGAAGTTTCCCGTTCAGTGGCATGTAGTCCACACTGACAGCCCTATGCTGTGTCCTAGGGTTCACTGGGTGTCCAGTGGCTCCGTTTAATTATCAATCCATGCCTTAGTTTTCAGAGGGAATTAAGGAGATGTGTGTCTAGTCTGTGATCTTGACTCCATCCCCCCTTTTTTTACAGTGGTGTTTCTGTTAAAGCAGCACTAGATGACTAAGATAGTTTCCCTCTTTGTACTTTGTCATCAGGTCTCAGGAAGAGTAGGTGGGAGGGACAGCAAGCATAATGAAAGAGGGGAAGTTTCTGCTTAGCTGATATGGATCTTGGTGGCACACTGCGTAGAGTGAGGCTACAAAACAAAACATGGACAGCTGTCAATTCAGGGCCAAGTTTGCTCCTCCTTAACACAGACTGCTTAGAATCTGCAATGAGTAATTTAACCTAAACTGTAAAACTAGGCTAGAGTCCAAGTTTTAGTAGCAGTAACCAGCTGTCTGGGAGGAAGGGAGGTAGGTAAATGGAAAGAACTTGAAACAGCTGGTAAGAATTTCCATGTCAAAAGTTGTAAATTATCCTATGAAGGAATCAAGAAAACAGGCTAAGGGATCCCTCTTTATGCCATCTTTATCTCTTTTTAAACATTTACAGCACTGCTTTACATTTGTAGAATTTGGAATTACCAAATATAATAGACACTGTTGAGTAACTATGCAACTCTATTTCTCCTACTTTTTCCTTATAGACCCCATTTTATTTGGGAATCACCTTGTTCAGGGAAGGTGTTTCTCTCACTCCCAGAAAATTAAGGTAATTTTATTCCTCCCATCTGTGATTGCTTTAGGCATGGGCATGTGATCCAAACTTGGCCAACAATATGTGAAAGGAAGTCTGCAGGGCATCTTGGAAGCATCCTTTTCCCCCTACCTCTCAATGCTATCTTGTGAGAATGTAATGCCTGGAGTTGCTGCAACCATCTTGTGATCATGAGGCAAAAATGTAAAGACAAAATCCAACATAAGAGAAAAAAACATCTGATTCCTTGATAATGTATCACCAGATTAGTCAACTCTGGAACCACATACCTCCATACATATATGTCAGTAAATGCCATTACTGTTAAAGCCAATCTTAGTCAAGTATTGTCTCTTTTCAGCCAAAAGCATCCTAAACAAAACAAGCAAGCATTTTAGTGCTTTACTGTTTTTTTATTATGATTGAATGAAAATGTACATTCCCATTTAAATTTGCATGGCCACTTGTATGCAGCTTCCACTGCTCTCCCTACCTGGTGACAGCACACTCTTCCTCTCTCCTCCATACATGTCTTATCCTCCCATCAATCTCCTATTCCCTCCTCTCCATCCACTCCCCTGCCTCCAGTAAGAGGTCAGCAGGACAACAACCAATAGAGGCATAGAACCATAAAGTGCACACAGGATATGGTCACTCTGTGTCACCAAGTCCAATCCAGTCCTGTCTGAAGAGTTGACCTCCATTGTGATTTATGGACTGGGACAGCATCAGGGCCAGGAGCCATGCTTCCAGGGGAACTCCGAGGCCCCTGGACCACCAATTACAGTCTTTTAGTGGATATCTCAGGGTGTACCTCTTTTTATTCTCATGTTGCCAGTGAGACTCAACTTTGTGAGCTCCATGACGGTTATCACTGGTGGTAGCCGGGCACCATCCAGTTGTTCTGGTCACAAGTTGATGTAGTCACCCACTCACGTAGGTCTCTCTGTCTTCTGGGTTCTCTTTCCCCGATGGCATTTTGGTCCTCGGTGATCATGCATTCCTGCTGAGTTGGGACCATTTGCTGACCCTCAGATGGGAGCTTGGCGGGTTTTAAGACCTGAGATGCCACTCACCAACGTAGGGTGCGGAAGACTCTCTTAGCAAAACACTAGTTGTGCCAACTGGTCTAAATTTCCCCTGAGTGCATGGATCCCAGCCCCCCACCCCAGCTACTCTGTCCTTGCAGTATTTGGTTAAATGGGAGGAGTAATCATGTTATGTTGAAGTCCAGTTAATATTGATCTTCTTTCTAATGTGTGCTGTCACAGATTTCACCCAACCAAATTTCTATAAACTTTCTAATGTAAACCCTCCCTCTCCTCCCTCCTTTCCTCCCCACCGTTATAGCTGTTGAACAGTCTTTTCTTCTATGCATGAGTCTGTTTTTAAGTTCTTATCATAGGGGTCTCATACAATATTTGCCCTTCTGTCACTGAGTACTTTCACTCAGCATAATGTCCTCCAATTGAAACCAGGTTATGACATGTTTCTAAGGTCATCATTGTTCTTTGTCATTGCATAGTATTCCACTGAGTATATATACCATAGTTTCCCTATCCATTCCTCTGTTGCTGGGCATCTGGGTTGATTCCATCTTTTTGCTATTGTGGACTGTGCTGCAATGCACATTCATGTGCATGTAACAGTTGGTGTGAATGGCCTTGATTCTGAAGGATATATTCTGAGCAGTGGAATTACTAGGTCAAATGGTGTATCTAGATCCAGCTTTTTAAGGAAGCACCAGATTGCTTTCCAAAAAGGTTGCACCATTTTGCAATCCCACCAACAGTGTAGGAGAGTTTCAATTTCTCCACAGTCTCTCCAACATTTGTTGTTTTGTGTTTGTTGGATCATGGCCAATGTTGTTGGGGTGAAATGGTATCTCATTGTAGTTTGGATTTGAATTTCTTTTTTTTTTTTATTTAACATAACTGAGTGAAAATGTACATTCACGTATAAATTTACATGCCCACCTATATGCAGCTTCCACAGTTCTCCGGTGACTGCACACTATTCCTCTCTGCTCCATACATGTCTCATCCTCCCAACAGTCTCCTTTCCCTTCCTCTCCGTCCACTCCCATTCCTCCAGCCAGAGGTCAGCAAGATGAAATCCTGTAGATGTTTATAACCACAAAGTGCTTCCAATATGTGGTCACTCTGCATTGCCAAGTCCAATCCATTCCTGTCCAAAGAGTGGACCTTTGTTATAATTTATGGGAAAGGGCAGCATCAGGGCCGGGGGCCATGCTCTCAGAGGAACCCCAAAACTGCTGGACCATCAATTGAGTTCTTTTAGTGGAGATCTCATGATGCACCCCTTTTTATTCTTGTGTTGCCAGTGAGACTCCTCTCTGTGAGCTCCATCGTGGCTATCACTGGTGGTGGCCGGGCACCATCCGCTTCTTCCGGTCCCAAGTCGATGTAGGCACCCACTCTTGTGGGTCTCTCTGTCTTCTCAGTTGTTAGTTAGTCTGTTTTTCAGGTCTTATTGTAGAGGTCTCATACAGTATTTGTCCCTTTGTCGCAGACTACTTTCACTCAACATAATGTCTTCCAGTTGTAACCAGGTTAGGAGATGTTTCCTGGAATCATCGTTATTCTTTATCATTGCGTAGTGCTCCATTGAGTATATGTACCACAGTTTACCTATCCATTCTTCTATTGTTGGGCATCTGGGTTGATTCCATCTTTTTGCTATCGTGGACTGTGCTGCGGTAAACATTCTGGTGCATGTGTCCATTGGTGTGAAAGGCCTTGAATCTGTAGGATATATTCCAAGTTGTGGAATTACTGGGTCAAATGGTATATCGATATCCATTTTTTTAAGGAAGTGCCAGATTGCCTTCCAAAGAGGCTGGACCATTTTGCAACCCCACCAACAGTGTAGGAGGGTTCCACTTTCTCCAAAGCCTCTCCAGCATTTGTTGTTTTGTGTTTTTTGGATCATGGCCAATCTTGTTGGGGTGAGATGGTATCTCATTTCTGTCTTGATTTGAATTTGTTTAATAACTAAAGATCGTGAACATGTCCGCATGTGTTTTTTGGCTGCCTGGATCTCCTCTTTAGTGAAATGTCTGTCCATCTCCTTTGCCCATTGCTTAATTGGATGGATTATCTTCTTATTGATATTTTGTAGTATCTTACAGATTATGGAGATCAGGCGTTGATCTGACATAGAGTTGTCAAATATTTTTTCCCACTCTGTGGGTGTTCTTTTAATTCTATTAATAAAGTCTTTGGATGAGCAAAAGTGTTTGATTCTTAATAGTTCCCATTTATCTACTTTCTCTTCTGTTGATTGAGGTTTCTTTGACAGATTTTGGAGTCTGTCCTCATTGTGCATTAAAACTTCCATTGTTGTTCCTACCTTTTCTTGGATGAGCTTTATCGTTTTAGGTTTGATATTTAGGTCTGTTATCCAGTTGGAGTTGGTTTTTGTATAAGGTGTAAGATATGGATCTTGATTCAGTTTACTGCAGATGGATAACCAATTTTGCCAGCACCATTTGTTGAAGATACTGTTTTTACCCCAGTTTAATGTCTTAGGGTCTTTGTCGAATATCAACTGTTCATAGGCAGATGGTGTCATCTCTGGGGTCTCAATTCTGTTCCATTGATCCATCTGTCTGTTCTTGTACCAGTACCAGGCTGTTTTGACCACTGTGGCAGTGTAGTATGTTCTAAGGTCGGGTAATGAGAGGCCTCCCAGTGTGTTCTTCTTCTTTAGTAGTACCTTACTTATCTGGGGCTTCTTCCCTTTCCAAACAAAATTGGTGATTTGTTTCTCGATCTCATTAAAAAATGATGCTGGAACTTGTATTGGGATTGCATTATATAAATAAATTGCTTTGGGTAAAATAGACATTTTCACAATGTTAAGTCTTCCTATCCATGAGCAGGGTAGGTTTTTCCATTTATCTAAGTCTCTTTTAATTTCTTCTAGTAAGGGCTTGTAGTTCTCTTTGTAAAGGTCTGTTGTTTCTCTGGTTAGATTAATTCCTAGGTACTTTATCTTCTTAGGGGCTATCGTAAATGGTATTGATTTGATAATTTCCCCCTTAACAGTCTCGTTGTTGGTGTAAAGGAATCCTACTGATTTACTTATGTTTATCTTGTATCCTGAGACTTTGCTGAACTCTTCTATCAGTTTCAGTAGCTTACTTATAGATTCCTTGGGGTTCTCTGCATATACAATCATATCATCTGCAAACAGGGAGATTTTAACTTCCTCTTTGCCGATGCAGATTCCCTTTATTTGTTCGTCTTGTCTAATTGCTCTGGCTAGAACTTCTAGCACAATGTTGAAAAGGAGAGGTGAAAGTGGGCATCTTTGTCTTGTTCCTGATCTCAAGGGAAAGTCTTTCAGTCTCTCTCCATTCAGGATGATGTGGGCAACTGGCTTTGTATAAATGGCCCTTATTGTGTTGAGGAATTTGCCGTCTATGCACATTTTGCTAAGAGTTTTTAGCATGAATGGGTGTTGGACTTTATCAAATGCCTTTTCTGCATCAATGGACAAAATCAGGTGATCCTTGTCTTTTGTGTTATTTATGTGGTTTATCACATTAATTGTTTTCCTGATATTGAACCAGCCTTGCATCCCTGGTATGAATTCCACTTGGTCATGATGGATTATTTTCTTCATAAGTTGTTGTATTCTGTTGGCAAGAATTTTGTTGAAGATTTTTTCATCTAGGTTCATGAGTGATATTGGTCTGTAGTTCTCTTTCTTTGTTGGATCTTTCCCTGGCTTAGGTATCAGGGTTATGCTGGCTTCATAGAATGAGTTTGGGAGTACTCCATCCCTTTCTATACTGTGAAATAGTCTCAGTAGTATTTGGGATAACTCTTCTCTAAATGCTTGGTAGAATTCTGGCGTGAAGCCATCTGGGCCTGGACTTTCTTTGGTTGGCAGTGTTTTGATGACCTTTTCAATCTCTTCCTTTGTGATGGGTTTATTAAGTTGTTCTGCCTCATGTTGTGATAATTTGGGTAGGTGGTATGAGTCAAGGAATTGGTCTATTCCCCCTAGGTTTTCAAATTTGTTAGAGCACAGTCTTTCATAGTATTCTGTTATGATATTTTTGATTTCTGTTGCATCTGTGGTAACAACTCCCCTCTCATTTCCAATTTGGGTTATTTGTTTCCTTTCCTGCTTTTCTTTAGTAAGTTTAGCCAGTGGTTTATCAATTTTGTTGATCTTTTCAAAAAACCAGCTTTTGGTCTTTTCAATGTTTTCAATTGTTTTTCTATTCTCTAATTCATTTAGCTCTGCTCTAATCTTTATGATCTCCTTTCTTCTGGTGCCCGAGGGGTTCCTCTGTTGTTCTCTTTCTACTTGTTCAAGCTGTAGAGTTAGTTCCTTGATTTGGTTTCTTTCTTCCTTCCAGATGTGTGCATTTATGGAGATAAACAGACCTCTGAGCACTGCTTTGGCTGTATCCCATAGGTTCTGGTAGGAAGTGTTTTCGTTCTCATTGGAATCCATGAATTTCTTTAATTCATCCTTGATTTCCTCTATAACCCATGTTTTTTTGAGCAAGATGTTGTTCAGTTTCCAAGAGTTCCACTTTCTATCTGTGTTTTTTGTGCTATTGATTTCAACTTTGATGGCTTTATGATCTGAGAAGATGCTTTGCAGTAATTCAATGATATGGATTTTGTTGAGCATTTCATTATGGCCTATCACGTGGTCAATTCTGGAGAATGTTCCATGTGCACTGGAGAAGAAAGTGTAGTTGTCTGCTGATGGGTGGAAGGTTCTGTATATATCAATGAGGTTTAGTTGGTTAATTGTGTCAATGAGGTCTTCTGTATCTTTACTTACTTTTTTTTCTAGACGATCTGTCTAGTAATGAGAGTGGAGTGTTAAAGTCTCCCACTATTATTGTGGAGTCATCTAACTCTCTTTTGAGCGTAGTCAGTGTTTCTTCGACATATTTAGGTGCTCTGGCATTGGGTGCATAAATATTTAATATAGTTAAGTCTTGCTTGTGTACTGAACCTTTCAGCAATAAATAGTGACCATCTTTGTCCACGATGGTGGATTTGAAATGAAAATTGATTTTGTCTGAGATTAGAATTGCCAGCCCTGTTCTTTGTTCATTGTTAGCTTGATATAGATTCTTCCATCCTTTAATTTTCAGTTTGTTCCTGTCTTTAGGTCTCAAGTGAGTTTCTTGTAGACAACATATGGATGGGTCGTGTCTTTTGATCCAAGATGACACTCGGTGTCTCTTTACTGGAGCATTCAGTCCATTCACATTCAATGTAATTATTGATAGGTATGTTTTCATTGCTGCCATTGTGATATGTTTATTTTTATGTTGATGTTTTCTCTGTTGATCTTATTAGTCTGTTCTGGGACACTCTTTTTTGTGAGTTGATTTTTTCACCTTTTTCAGAGCTGGTTTTATAGTTGTTGAGACTCGTGTGTTAGATTTCTTGAAATGGTATGATATATCTTTGTTGTGGTTTACAGCTGCCCCTATGAACCCCCTTAATAAACTATTTATAAACCCAATTTTAATTACTGCCAGTCTTGTCATCTTCCTCTCCATCTGGAAGGACTGTAACGACTGTAGTACATCCCTCTTTTTATTATGATGATACTATAGTTTTCATGGTGATCACTGGATTGCTTCTTTCCATATCAAAACTGTGATTTACTTTGGAGCCTTCCCTAAATGAGTATTGAGTAGTGTATAATTCTTAAATATAAAGTTAGTGGTTTTGTTCTTCTAAGCCAAAGCCAAGAACTTCTTTCAGTATTTCTTGTAGTTTGGGTTTGGTTTTCACAAAGTCTCTGAGTTTCTGTTTATCTGGGAATGTCTTAATTTCATTTTCGTATTTGAAAGACAGTTTTGCAGGATATATAATTCTTGGTTGGAAGTTCTTCTCCTTCAAGACTTTGAATGTGTCGTGCCACTGTTTCCGTGCCAGCATGATTTCTGCTGAGAAATCTGACGAGATCCTACTGGGTTTCCCTCTGAGTGTTAGCTTTTCCTTGAGTCTTGCTGCCTTTAAGATTTGCTGCTTGTGTTTCATTTTCTTAAGCTTGAGTATAATATGTCTTGGAGTCTTTCTTTTGAGATCTATATTGGGTGGCGTACGATATGCATCTGAGATGTCTATATTCTCTTCCTTCATGATTTCTGGGAAGTTTTCTTTCAGCAGCTCAGCAACAATACTCTCTGTGTTCTCAGATGTCTCACCCTGTTCAGGGACTCCAATTAATCGAAGGTTGTTTCTCTTAATAGAGTCCCACATGCTTCTTAATGTTTCTTCATTTTTCTTGTTTCTTTTTTCTGATTTCTGCTCATAGACGCTGGCATCAGTAGCTCTATCTTCCAAGTCAGAAATTCTTTTTTTCCATTTGTTCCATTCTGTTTTCTTGGCTTTGCATGGAAGTTTCTATGTCTTTGATTTTCTTCTTGATCTGTTGGATTTTTGAGTACTGGTGTTGCATCAGATGGAACAACTTGTTTAATTTTTCACTTTGTTCTGCTGCATTTTGTATAAGGTCTAGAAGGGCTCTGTATATAATCAATTTGTATTCACTTCATGATGCTTTCATAAAAGTTTCTTCATCTGGAAAACTCCTTGGTTGCTTTGTTTGGGAGCCTTCTGAAGCCATGAGTGATTGCTTGTATGCCACAATTGTCTGTTGCTTTTTGGGTCCCATGTGAGTATATAGAGGCTGGAAGAGGTACTGCGAGGATGGATTGCAAATGTTTCTCTAGGCTGTCTTCAAATGTAAAGCAAAAGGTACCTAACCAGTTGACAAGTCAGTTAGGTTTTCAGGTGTAGAGGTCCCTCTTCTCACCTGACAAAGTAAGCGCCACTATATCCAACCCCAGATGATAACAAACTAGTTCAGAATACAGCAATGCTACTGCCCTGGTGACCTCTGCTGACAGGGCCTAGCCTTAGCCAACACTGTGTCGAGTACTGGTTTTGTGATAGGAAAGTGCTCTCCTGTGGGCAGGCTCTGGCTCCCAAGGTAAGAATTAGGTCCAGCTGCGGCCACCGTATCCAAGATGGCATCCTACACAGAGGCAGCAGACAGAGGGGCTAAAGGTGCCGAGAGGTAGTGATTCCTCTGATTCTGTTGCAGGGCCCCCAACATAGGCAGCACTGTGCAAAATCACTCCTTTTCTGTTGGAGAAGCGCTGTCCCGTTTGCAGGCGCTGGCTCCCAGGCTAAGAATGAGGTCCCGCTAAAATCTCGGTACCAACATGGCTTCCCACATACTGACTGCAAAGCTCCGCGCAATCCTGGCTGAGGCAGCTACTAAACGAAAGGCTCAAAATGGCTAAATTAACAGAGTCCCCAGCCTGGCTCTCAGAATATGGGAATTTTGCCTGCCTATCCCCTCAGCAGCACATCTGAGTCCAGCCGCCAGGCAAGACCCAGCTCTGCCCGCCAGCCGAGAGAGAGGAAAAAAAAAAGTCAAACTGGTGCGTTTACCTTCCGTCCGTGAGTGCCGGGGCTAGCCAGGAGCGGGAGTCAGCGAAAGAGAGGAGGTTTTTTCGCTGAGTGGTATAAAGTCCCAATTAACAGCTCTGTGCCCTGTCCTCAGGCTGATTAGGTGATCAGAAGGCTCTGTTTGATTGTCAATTCAGGTCTTGGTTTCCAGAGGGATATAAGGAGACGTGTGCTTAGTCCACCATCTTGACTCCGCCCCCTCGATTTGAATTTCTATAACAGCTAATGATCATGAGCATGTCCGTATGTGTTTTTTGGCTGCCTGGACGTCGTCTTTAGAGAAGTGTCTATCCATCGCCTTTGCCCATCACTTAATTGGATGATTTATCTTTTTCTTATTGATATTTTATAGTACCTTATAGATAATGGAGATAAGGCATCAGTCTGACATATAGTTGCCAAATATTTTTTCCCATTCTGTAGGTGGCCTTTTAATGCTATTAATAAAGTCTTTGGATGAGCAAAAGTGTTTGATTGTTAGTGGTTCCCATTTATCTATTTTCTCTTCTGTTGTTTGTGGTTCGTTTGAACAGATTTTGAAGTCTGTCTATGTTGTATATTAAAACTTCCATTGTTGTTCCTACTTTTTCTTGCATGAGCTTTATAGTTTTAGATTTGATATTTAGGTGTTTTATCCAGTTTGAGTTGGTTTTTGTATGAGATGTAAGATACGGGTCTTGTTTCAATTTATTGCAGATGGATATCCAATTTTGCCAGTACCATTTGTTGAAGAGATTGTTTTTACCGCACTTTAATGTCTTAGGGCCTCTGTCAAATATTAACTGTTCATAGAAGATGGTGTAATCTCTGGGGCCTCAATTCTGTTCCATTGATCTATCTGTCTCTTTCTGCACCAGTAGCAAGCTGTCTTGACTACTGTGGCAGTGTAATAGGTTCTCAAATTGGATAGTGAGAGGCCTCCTGGTGTGTTCTTCTTCTTCAGTAATGCTTTACTTATCCAGGGTTTCTTCCCTTTCCAAACAAAGTTGGTAATTTGTTTCTCCATCTCATTAAACAATGTCACTGGAATTTGTATTGGGATTACATTATATAAGTAGATTGCTTTGAGTAAAATAGACATTTTCACAATGTTAAGTCTTCTTATCCATGAGCAGAATAAGTTTCTCCATTTATGTAAGTCTCTCTTAGGTTCTTGTAGAAAGGACTTGTAGTTCTCTTTGTAAAGGTCTGTTATTTCTCTGGTTAGATTTATTCCCAGGTACTTTATCTTCTTAGGGGCTATAGTAAATGGTATTGATTTGTTGATTTCTTCATTAATAATCTCATTGTTGGTATAAAGGAATCCTATTGATTTACTTATGTTTATCTTGTATCTTGAAACTTTGCTGAACTCTTCTATCAGTTTGAGTAGTTTACTTATGGATTCTTTAGGTTTCTCTGCATATACAATCATATCATCAGCAAATAGGGAGATTTTTACTGCTTCTTTGTCAATGCAGATGCCCTTTATTTGTTGATCTTGTCTAATTGTTCTGGCTAGAACTTCTAGTACAATGTTGAATAGGAGAGGTGAGAGTGGGCATCCTTGTCTAGTTCCTGTTGGTTCAGTCTCTCTCCATTCAGGATGATGTAGGCAGTTAGCTTTGTATAAATGGCTCTTACTCCACTGAGGAATTGGCCGTCTTTTCCTATTTTGGTGAGAGTTTTTAGCATGAGTGGGTGTTGGACTTTATCAAATGCCTTTTCTGCATCAGTTGCCCAAATCAGGTGATTCTTGTCTTTTGTGTTATTTATGTAGTTGACTACATTAATTGTTTTGCATCTGGATTCATGAGTGATATCAGTCTGTAGTGCTCCTTTTTGGTTGGTTCTTTCCCTGGCCTTGGTACCAGGGTTATACTGGTTTCATAGAATGAATTTGGGAGTATTTCAACCCTTTCTATACTGTGAAATAGTCTCTGTAGTATTGAAGATAACTCTTCTCTAAAAGCTTGGTAAAATTCTGCGGTGAAGCCATCTGATCCTGGGCTGGTTTTGGTTGATAGTTTTTGGATGACTTTTTCAATCTCTTCCTTTGTGATGGGTTTATTAAGTTCTGCTTCACCTTGTGGTAATTTGGGTAGGTAATATGAATCAAGGAATTTATCCATTTCCTCCAGGTTTTCAAATTTGTTAGAGTACAGTCTTTCATAGTATTCTGTTATGATATTTTTGATTTCTGTTGAATCTGTTATGACAACTCCCTTCTCATTTCTTATTTGGGTTATTTGTTTCCTTTACTGTTTTTCTTTAGTAAGTTTAGCCAATGCTTTGTCAGTTTGATTGATTTTTTTAAAAAAACTAGCTTTTGGTCTTTTCAATTGTTCTTCTATTCTCTAATTCATTTAATTCTGCTCTAATCTTTATGATATGTTTTCTTCTGGTGACTAAGGGGTTCCTCTGTTGTTCTCTCTCTACTTGTTTAAGCTGTAGGGTTATTTCTTTGGTTTGGATTCTTTCTTCCTTCCAGATGTGTGCATTTATGGAGATAGACAGACCTCTGAGCACTGCTTTGGCTGTATCCTATAGCTTCTGGTAGGAAGTGTTTTCATTCTCATTGGAATCCATAAATTTCTTTATTTCATCGTTGATTTCTTCCATAACCCATGGCTTTTTGAGCAAGATATTGTTTGGTTTCCAGGAGTTCCACTTTCTATCTGTGATTTTTCTGCTATTGATTTCGACTTTTATGGCTTTATGATGTGAGAAGATGCTTTGCATTAATTCAATGGTATGGATTTTGTTGAGAATTGCTTTATGTCCTAACACATGGTCTATTCTGGAGAATGTTCCATGTGCACTGGAGAAGAAGGTGTAGTTATCTGCTGACGGATAGAAAGCTCTGTTTATGTCGATGAGGTCTAGTTGGTTAATTGTGGCAGCAAGGTCTTCTGTGTCTTTATTGAGCTTTTTTTCTATATGCTCTGTGGAATATTGAGAGCAGAGTGTTGAAGTCTCCCACTATTATTGTCTCATTTTTTAATGTAGTCAGTGTTTCTTTGCTGTATTTAGATGCTCTGGTATTGTGTGCATAAATATTTAATATTGTTAAGTCCTGCTTGTGTATTGAACCTTTCAGCAAAAAATAGTGTCCAACCTTATCAACGATGGTGGATTTTACATTAAAATCTATTTTATCTGAGATTAAAATTGCCACACCTGCTCTTCTTCGTTCAGTTGTCGGCTTGATATATAGTCTTCCATCCTTTAATTTTCAGTTCATTCTTATCTTTAGGTCTAGGGTGAGTTTCTTGGAGGCAGCATATGGGTGGGTTGTGTCTTTTGATCCAAGATGTCACTTGATGTCTTCTTACTAGAGCATTCAGTCCATTCCCATTCAATGTAATTATTGATATGTGTGTGTTCAGTGCTGTCATTGTGACATTGTGGTATGTTTATTTTTGTGTTGATGTCTTCTCTGTTGTTCTTATTAATCTGTTCTGGGACATTCTTCTTTATGAGTCGATTTTTCACCTTTTTCAGGGTTGGTTTTATGGTTGTTGAAACTCCTGCATTATGTTTCTTGATTTGATATGTTGCATCTTTGTTGTGCTTTACAGCTGCCCCTATAATCCCCCTTAATAAACTATGTGTAAACCCAGTTTTAGTTACTACCAGTCTTATTAACTTCCTCTCCATCTGGAAGGACTATAACGACTGTAGTACACCCCTCTTTTTAAATGATGACATCATAGTTTTCATGATACGATTCCTGGATCATTTCTTTCACCATTATAGCTTTGACTGCGTTTAGAGTGTTCTCTAATTGAATATGTTTCTGGGTGATATGTCCTGTATTTGCTTCTAAAATATAAAGTTAGTGGTTTTGTTCTCCTAAGCCAAGAGATTCTGTCAGTATTTCTTGTAGCTTTGGTTTGGTTTTTACAAAGTCTCTGAGTTTCTGTTTATTTGCAAATGTCTTTACTTCATTTTCATATTTGAAGGATAGTTTTGAAGGATATATAATTCTCGGTTGGAAGTTCTTCTCCTTCAAGGCTTTGAATGTGTCATGCCACTGTCTCTGTGCAAGTATCATGTCTGCAGATAAATCTGTTCCCTCTGAATGTTAGTTTTGCTTTGAGTCTTGCTGCCTTTAAGAGTTTCTGCTTATGTTTCATTTTGTTAAGCTTGATTATAATATGTCTTGGAGTCTTTCTTTTGAGATCTATATTGAGTGGCATTTGCTATGCATCTTGGATATCTATATTCTCTTCTTTCATAATTTCTGGGAAGATTTCTGTCAGCAGCTCAGCCACAATACTCTCTGTGTTCTACGGTGTCTCGCCCTGTTCAGGAACTCCAATTAATTGTTGATTGCTCTTCTTAATAGAGTCTCATGTACTTCTTAATGCTTCTTCATTTTTCTTGTTTCTTTTTTCTGGTTTCTCCTTATAGACGCTGGAGTCAGTAGCTCTGTCTTCCAAGTCAGAAAATCTCTTTCCATTTGTCCCAATCTCTTTTCTTGGCTTTGAATTGAAGTTTCTGTGTCTCTGATTTTGTTCTTGATCTGTTGGAATTCAGAGTACTGGTGTTCCATCGGATGGAACAGCTTGCTTAATTTTTCATTTTGCTCTGCTGCATTTGGTATAAGGTCTAGTAGGGCTCTCTATATAATCCTTTTGTATTCACCTTCTGATAGTTTCAGAAAGGTTTCTTCATCTGGGAAGTTCTGAGGTGGTTTCTTTTGGGGGTCTTCTGAAGCCATGGGTGATTTCTTCATTATGCTTTTATCAAGAGTTTGTTGCTTTTAGGACATCATGTGAGTCAGTGGAGGCTGGGAGAGATGCTGTGAGGGTGGACCACAGTTGTTTCTCTAGGCCATCTTAAAATGAAAGGTAAGAGGTATCTCACAACTTCCAAAGTCAGTCAGGTTTTCAGGTGTACAGATCCTTCTTCCCAGCTGGCAAAATAAGCACCTCTATATCTAGTTCCAGATTGTATAAACTAGTTCAAAATACAGAAAGTTTACTGCCCTGGTGGCCTCTGCCGTTGGGCCCCAGCCATAGGTGACACTGTGAAGAATGCTTCTTTCTGCCAGAAAAGTGCTCTCCTCCAGTCAGGTGCTGCCCCCCACCCTAGGAATTAGGTCTAGCTGAGGCCTCCTTATGGGAATATCCACCTCTCAGTGGAACAAGATGATGTCCCATACAAGCTCCCTGCCTGCCTTGGCACAGGCTACTCAATGGCAGAGGTGGAAAGATAGGCCAAAGGTGCCCAGATGCACAGAGTTCAAAGCTGGGCTCTCAAAATATGGCAATTTCGCCTGTCAATCCCACCAGCAGTGCATCTGAGACCAGCTGCTAGTCAGGTCCCAGCTCCACCCGCTGGCCAAGACAGAGGAAAAAAAGTTAAAATGGTGAGTTACCCTTGGTCTGTGAAAGCCAGCACTCACCAAGAGCAGGGGTCAGCAAAAGAGAGGAAGTTTTTCCATTCAGTGGTGTGAAGTCCAAATTAACAGCCCTATGCTGTGTCCTAGGGCTCACTAGGTTTCTAGTAGGCTCCATTTAATTTTCATTTCAGGTCTTAGTTTCCAGAGGGATTTAGAGAGACATGTGTTTAGGCCACCATCTTGACTCCGCCTGCCATATTGAAGGTCTCTGTGTGGTGCAAGCAGTTTGCTCTTGACTGCTAACATAACGGTGCATGGTTTGAACTCACCCAGCAGCAACACAGAAGAAAGACCTGGAAATCCACTTCCAAAAAGATTACAGCCAAGAAAATGCTATAGTGCAGTTCCACTTTGCAACACATGCAGTCACCGTGAGTTGCCATTGATGCAAAGGCACTGGGTTTGTCTTTTTGTTTTTTTGATTGTTGTATATAACATTAATACCCATTATTATGGATTGACATGTGTCCCTGGACCCCCCAAAAAGAATGTGGCCTGAGTTTGTGTTGAAGATGGAGGAAAACATTGGAAATGGATAGTGGTGATAAGTGCACAACATGCCAAACATAATTAATGTCATTAAACATTACATTAAAAAAATGTTGAAATGGCAAATATTTATTATATATATTTCTACCATGATTAAAAACACAAGTGTAGAAGTGCTAAACCCTGTACCTGTAAATATGACTTGTTTGAAAATAGGGGACTTCTTTTGTTGTGCTAACAAGGTAAATCCAGAGTAGAATGGGTCCTATACCTAATCACTTCTGAGAAGTGTCTTATAAAAAGAGCAGAATAGACACAGAGACACACACAAGGGGTGTGGTACACACATGGAAGATGTACTTACAAGCCCAGAAGCTCCAAGCCTTGCTGAGAACTTGATAGTCTGATACATTGGAGAGTCCCCTAAAGACATGGCCCCTGGGCTGTCTATTAGCCCAGAGGTGAAATCAGTCCAGAAGCTAAGTCTTCTGAAAAAGATTGTACTAGACTATAAGATATAAATGAAATTGACAAAAAATGACCTCCCACCATAGCCATGCCCTGAATTTAGACTTCTAGCCTCCTGACATGTGAGAAAATAAATTTCTGATCTTAAAAGCTGCTTGTGTGTGGCATTTTTGCTATGGCAACACTAGATAACTAAGATGCTGATAATGTAGCCAGCAGATACCAATCAGAGGAGAGAGAACACACATTCTTGTGCAGGAAAAGACAAATGACGTAACAGAAACCAAGTGAAAAGATGGCTAAAAAAAGAATGGAAAGATACAAGGCATTCCTTTCGCCAGACTGAGGGAAGGGAGCTAAAAGAAAACTGTAAGTAGGCTACAGCAAAGCTATGTGCAAGATGCTTCCCTTCACATGCTGAGGTGATGTGCATTTTATACATTAGAATTCCCTCACTGAAGAAGTTACACTCTTTCCATATGCAACCTCAAGCTCAAGGGGAAAATAACCCCTAAACACTGAAGAACAATCAACAGCATTTACTTTTAATATTACTGAAATGATCTGTTTGGTTCTCTTTTTCATTTTCGTTTTTCTGTAATGGGCCAGATAATGGGAGATGAATAGATTTTTAAGAGGTTTAGATGTATCGAGTGATTGCACTGTGCCAGACATTGTGCTTGATCTCTATAAATATTGTCTACTTCAATCTTTATGATAACTGTGGCAGACACTGTTAGTTGCCTATGTAACATCCATTTTGCTCTTCTTCCTAGTATCCTTTGATGAAGCTTGGGGTCAGATGGAAGTCTCACTACACTGCATACTTGCATCATGGCAATAAGCAGTTGTAATCCAATCAGTTCCAACTCATAGTGACCCCATGTATACCAGAGTAGGGTTTTCTTGGTGGTGATCTTTCTGAAAGAGGTTGCCAGGCCTTTCTTCCAAGATGCCTCTGGTTGGGTTTAAACTGCCAATCTTTTGGTTAGTAGCCAAGTGACTGACACTTTATGCTACCCAGGGACTCCAGCCGGGCAACAGGCCTCTCCAAAGAATTCTCTTCACAAATTCTCCTGGTTTGCAGGCAGATTTTGTTTGGCTCTGGTTTTGTTTAAAGTCAAAAGTCAAAGTCACTGCTTTCAAGTCGACTCCCACTCATAGTGACCCTATAGATCAGAGCAGAACTGCCCCATAGAGTTTCCAAGGAATGTCTGGTGGATTTGAATTGCCAACCTTTTGGTTGCAGATATAACACTTAACCACTATGCCACCAGGCTTCCCGTGGGTTTTGTTAAGGGTAAAAATGTTTACCTCTCTAGATCTATTTGTTTGGGGATCCCATGACAGAGCTTTGGCCAATGAGAAGTAAGCAAATTTGCTACTTAGGCCATTTAGGGTAGTTGTTTAAAGGGGACAGATGTAGCTGGCTTGCTCTTTGTCTGTTGTCATTCTTTCCAAAATATCGATGTGGTATTTGGAGGTGATACAACCATCTAAAAAGCATAAAGACAAGAGCCAAACATTACTGCACTGAAAGGTAGGAGGAGCCTGGTTGCCCATGTGATCATCGAGACATTGCGTTAGCCCTGTACTGCCTTCCTGTTTTAGCAGCTAGGGCTGCTCTAACAGAAATACACAGAGTGGATGGCTTTAACAAAGGAAGATTTATTCTTACACAGTCTGGTAGGCTACAAGTCCATATTCAGGGTGTCCACTCCAGGGGAAGGCTTTCCCCCTTGTTGGCTCTGGAGGAAATTCCGGTATTGCATCAGTCTTTGTCCAGGGAGCATCTTGGTGCAGGAACCTCAGGTCTGAAGGATGCGCTGTTCTCCTGGTGCTGCTTGCTTGGTGGTACGAGGTTCCTGATTCTCTGCCTGCTTCTCTTTCCTTTTATCTCTTGCAGGATGAAAGGATTAAGGGTGGGGCAAGCCATACTCCAGGGAAACTCCCTTTACAGTGGAGCAGGGAGGTGATCTTATAAAGGGATTTACAGTGCCACCCTAATCCTTTAACATACAGCATAGGAAAACCACAAAATGGAGGACAGTCACAAGATACTGAGAATCATGGCCCAGCCACATGGCTACACACATTTTTGGGGGGACACAAGTCAATCCATGACACTTCCCCTGAATTCTTATTATGTGGGAGGAAAACAAAACATGTTTAGTTAAACTATTTTGGTCAGATTTCTATTTGGTGCAGCTGAATGTGTGCTAACTGATACAATTATCCCCTGAAGTTTACATTTTCAAAATTCATGATATCTATCATGCGCAAGGTGATTGAAATATATATTTCATTAAGAAGTTGTCATTGTCATCCACCTACGAGCAGCTGATATTTGACAAAGGGCCAAAGTCCATAAACTGGGGAAAAACAATGTTTTTAACAAATGTTGTTGGCATAACAGGACATCCATCTGTAAAAAAATGAAACAAGACCTGTATCTCACACCAAGCACATAACTCAAAATATATCAATGACCTAAATATAAAATCTAACACAATGAAGACCACGGAAGAAAAAATAGGGACAACTCAGGAAGCCCTAATACACAGCATAAATGGGAAACAAAACATTGCTAACAATTTATAAACACCAGAAGAGAAAATAAATAACTTGGAATGCTTAAAAATCAAACACTTATGCTCATTCCAAGACTTCATTGAAAAAGGAAAACGACAAGCTACAGACTCAGAAAAAAAAATTCAAGCCATGGCAGATCTGATCAGCATCTAATCTACATAATCTACAAGACTCTGCAAAACCTCAACAGCAAAAAGACAAATAACCCAATTTAAGAACGGGCAAAGGACATGAACAGCACTTCACCAGAGAAGACATCCAGGTGATAAAAAGATACATGAGCAAGTGCTCATGATCATTAACCATTAGAAAATTGCAAATCAAAACTACAGTGTGATACCATGTCATTCCAACAAGGCTGGCATTAATACACACACACACACACACACACACACACACACACACACACACTTCTGCACAGCTGGTGGGAATGTAAAATGGTCCAACCACTTTAGAAATCCATTTGGTACTTTTTTTAAAAAGCTAGAAATAGAAATACCATAGGACCCAGCAATCTCACTTCTTAAAATATATGCTAAAGAAATAAGGGCTGTCCCACAAATAGATCCATGTGCGCCAATGTTTATTGCAGCACTGTCCACAGTAGCAAAAAGATGGCATCAAACTGGGTCCCCACCAACAGATGAGTGGATAAACAAACTGTGGTATATCCACACACTGCAATACAATGCAATGGTAAAGAACAATGGTGATTTGGGGAGATATCTCACGACATAGATTAGTCTGGAAAGTATGCTGAGTAAATCAGTCACAAAAGGACAAATATTATATGAAACTGTTATTATAAGGATGCAAAAAAAGTTTAAACACATAAGAAACCTGCATTTGATGGTTATAAGGGTGGGGAGGGAAAGAGAAGGGTATTCACTGATTAGACTGTAGATAGGAATTAGTTTAGGTGAACAGAGGGACAGCATGCAGCAGAAGGGAGGTCAACACAGAGTAAACCAAAACCTAAGAGGATTCCTACATATAACCCAAAATTTTGAAGGACAGGGTAGTAGGGGCAGGAATATGGGGACCATGGTTTCAGGGGACATCTGGGTCAACTGGCACAACAACTTTTTTAAAAAACATGTTCTGTATCCCACTTTTGTGAGTGGGGTCTTGGGTCTTAAAAGCAGCAAGCTGCTATCTAAGTAGCATCAACTGATCCCAGTCCACCTGGATCAGAGAAAAATGAAAGCCTTCAAAGACATAAAAAAATATGCACGAAGGGATAGAAAGGGCAATATGATTCAGAGACTACATAAACATGATACCAGAAGAACTAGATGATGCCCAGCTACTACCAATGACTGTCCTGATAGGGAATACAACATAGAATTCCTGACATACTGGGAGAAAAAAAGTGGATGTGCATAACTGGAGCTCTATCAAAAAGACCAGACTTGATAGTCTGATAGATTGGTGGGTTCCCTGAAGACATGGCTCCTGGAGTGTCTTTTAGCCCAGAGTTGAAATCAGTCCCAAAGCTAAGTCTCAGACAAAGATTAGACTAGACTATAAGATATAAAATGGTAGCTGGCAAAGAGTGTGCTTCTTGACTTAAGGAGGAACATGAGGCTAACTGCACAGCCCCTGTCCAGCAGAGAGATGAAAGAGCAGAGGGTGCCAGGAGCTGGCTGAATGGACATGGGAGATACAGGGTGGGAAAGACGAGTGTGCTGTCACAGGGTTGGGGGAGCAGCTAGAGTTCCATAGCAATGTGTATGTGACAAATTGTATGACAAACTGACTTGGATTGTAGACTTTCACTGGAAGCATAATAAAATATTTTTTTAAAAAAGGGAGGGAAAGAGGGAGCCAGGGAGGAATGAAGGAAGAGAGAAATTGTCATTGTTAGCTGCTATCAGCTTCAACTCATGTTATACCCAAGTACAACAAAATGGAACGTTGCCTAGTTCTGCACCATCTCCATGAACACTGGTAAACTTAAGTCCATTGTTGTGGCCATTTTATATTTTCAGTGCCTTCCAACCTCGAGGGGCTCATCTTCCAGCACTGTACTAGACAATATTCTTCTGTGATACTGAGAGTTTTTGTTGGTTAATTTTCAGAAGTAGATTCCTAGGCTTTCTTCCTACTCATCTTGGTCTGGAAGGTCTTCTGAAACCCGTCTACCATGAATGACCCTGCTGGTATGTGAAATATCAGGGGCACAGTTTCCAACAGCATCATAGCAATGCTCACAGCACCACAGTACAACAAACTGACAAGAGTAATTGAAATTCTCTGTCTGACCCCTCCTGCATCGTTCTCCACTTGTCAAGGTCATGTAATTGATGAGACCCCGAGTGACCTGACTTTGGGTTCCGGAGATCACCTAGCAAGTTCGGTCTCCTGACAGGTGGCAAACTGGGATTTCCCTCCCCCAAAGCACAGGAGGATTCATCCTTTTTAGTAGCAAATGACATCTAAGTTTATTAAGGAAAAGTATGTTCCAAAGAGGGAATGGGTCAGTCTCTATGAATGGAAAAAGACCCAGGATAGATTTTGGGGGTGCTTTTGATGGCAGTGGGTTTTATACTGGTAAAAGCAGGGGGCAATGTCATAGAAAAGAGGGGAGGTAGTAACTTGGGTTTCGGTTGGGTTTGAGGCCACTGTAGCTACTTCATAACTGCCAGGAGGAATTGTATTTGCATCACAACTGCCAGAAAGAATCCACATCTGCCAGGAAGAACCCACATCTGCATCACAAACTGCCAGGGAGAACAGTTGCTGAGTGGCAGATCAGGTTCCCTTGGTAACCTTACCAATAAATACCCTGTGTGTTCTATAATACAAACCACGACCTTTGGTATCCCTATAAAATGTTAGATTCAGAATAAAATATGTTAGTACACTGCAACAGCTATCAGCTTCCCTAGCTAACCTTGACACTCTCTCCTCCCCAAGAGGCAACTACTGATCAGACTTGTCGTGACAATAATTTTCCAAGTTTGTTGTCATTCTATTTAAAATCTAAACTTTTGTGTTTCCATTGAAAAAAAAAAAAAAGCACATGACTTTTCTTTCAATCCCCATTATAATAACGATAAACTGGAGTTTTACAAAAGCAAAACTTTACAACAACAGATGGGGGAGGAATTTTAGAATCAAGAAAGCATACTGACAAATACAGTGGTTACCGACTCAGTGGACAGGAAGATGTTGAATCATACCTAAATTTATGAAGGAGGTCCGAAAGGCTGAGAAGCAAGTTTATTTCTGTTGTAATACTCTAGAAAGACTGAGAATTTGGAGGCAACCAGCATCCCTACCAGTCAGAATCACTCAACTTCAATGGGTTTTTAATGTCTCTGAAAGCCACCTCGTGCCCCGACCCGCGGGACGAATCAACGGAGGGACGAGGGGGAGCCTGCAAAAATGAAAGTGGGGCAAGAGACGCGAAGAAATGGAGGCAAGACAAAGTTCTGATCAAGCCTCAAGGTTTTATTGTTACAGCGCGGTATATATAGCAAAGGGAATGGAGGGAGGGATTAAGTGACGTAGGGATCGGGTGACATTTGGAGTGAGGTAGCTGTCGGCTTGGGATTGGGTATGCGTAAGACTAAGGCAGTGACATCAGGTGGGAAGTTTTCCCGTGGGCGGGAAGTTCAAATTTCCCGCGGGCGGGAAGTTTTCGCGCACGCGGGCTTTTTAGGGACTTTCCAAGCTTCCTGTATGTTGGGGGCCCGGGGCTTTCCTGTGGTCCCCAACATCTCCTCCCTTTTTGTTTTATTTGGTGGGAGGCGGGCTTTAATCGGGGGAGGGAGTAGTGACCATGGCTCCTCCTATCATGAATTTTGCTCTTGGTATCTTTTGTGGAGGAGAGGCAGAGCAACAGTATTGTTATGTGATGGATACCAACCTCTGTGCAAGCCAGGTATGCTCCAGGGAAATGTAGAGGAGTTAATGATAACTTTCTCTTGCAATGCTTTGCTTCGCACTCTTCCCGATGCCCATACCTCTCTTCCCAGGCTGGTAAGGAGGTAAGCATGCCTCTACTTTTCATGCTGTCCCCTTGGAGAGGAAGCTAGGGTTTCTCATTATCAGCGGCATAAGTTTCGTCAACTGCCAAGCGGTGGTAGTAAACTTGAATAGGTTTAGCTAGTGAAGAGTCTACTTGTTGTTTAATGAGGTTCGTTATTCTTCTGAACGCCCAAGGGCCGAAGGTCAGGAACAGCAATATACCTAAAATAGGGCCAGCAAAACTGAGAAGCAAGTTAGTGAGCCATGAAGTTCCGGTCAAGCTAAAACCAAGTGGTCCTGGATTGGTTCCCCACTCTCGCTGTCTTTGGTTCAGCCGCTCCCTGAGCTTAGTCATAGTGTCTTTGATGACCCCTGAATGATCTGTATAAAAGCAGCATTGTTCTTTGAGGGCTGCACATAAGCTACCTTCTTTAAGAAAAAGTAGATCAAGCCCTCTTCGATTTTGGAGGACTACTTCCGACAAGGATGTTAAAGAGCTTTCTAATTTTGAGATGGAGTGTTCGATGGCTTTTAGGTCCTCAGTTATGGCCATGTTTAGCCTGGTGATATGTTTAGGGCCTTCTACTAAGGCTGCGGTGCCAGTGCTAACCCCTGCCACTACGCCCAGGCCCAAAAGGACCACCAAGGTTAAAGAGATAGGTTCTCTCTTAACCCTGGTGGTTTGTAACTGGTATTGGGTTATGAAGTTGTCTTCAGTGTGATAGATGATTTTGGGGAAGATTTGTACCATGACACAAAAGTCACGTGACTGATTAAACACACTGGTGGATACACAGGGTGTGAGCCCAGTGTTACAAGCCCACCAGCCTCCCACCGGGGGGACTAGATAATATGTATTAGAAGTGTGGGGACTTTTTAAAGTTTGATTACAAAGTTTTGCCTGTTGGGAATTTTGCGGGGTACCAATACAGGTTCCCGCTGATCCTGAGATTGCAGTAAGGGTGAGTCTTTTTTCGGATATCCAGCTGCAATTAGTGTGATCAGTTTGATTGGAAAAATTTCCTATCAAGGTGAGTCCCTCATAATAAGGGGGGGTAGTTGCTAAGCATAACCAGCAAGATTCGGTCAAGTTGGGGTTAGAGTTGTTGAGGACTTGAAAGGCGCCCTGTACTAGACTTAGTAGTCTTTGGCCACTAGACAAGTTTGAGGACGGGGGTGCTTGGGATAAATCCAGGGACGGGGGTGATGGAGTAGCTGAGGGGGAGTCGTGTGGAATTTGAGGAGGCGGGTTTGGGGGCCTTAGGGGTGTTAGCTATTCGGATAATACTGTATTAGGTCCTATGGGCTGAGATGAGGGGTTATTTATTGTGAGGCGGACTTGGATAAGGGTTCCCTCACCTCCTCCATATTTCCAAAACACCACACCCCAAGTTAAACCAGTTATCCATTGAGTGGTGTCTTGTTTTGCTGCTTCATTAAATTGGAGTCTTATGAAATCTAAGTCGGAAGTTTTGCACTCCCGGCGCCTGTAAAGTTCTTGGGTTACATATTTGCCAGGCCCTTGGTTTACAAGGAGAATTTTAAAAGGTCCCGGTTACCTACATTCCATTTCCAATCTCCGTCATTCAAAGTGACACAACTCCAACTACTACAGTAATAACTTCCTGCTCCCCCGCAGTGTTTACCCTTATTATTTCCGGGGCAGCTGTAAAATCCATAACTACGCACCAGATTAGGAGGGGTGCTCCCTGCAGAGCGAATGGGCTGGTGCAGGCAAAAATATAGATCAGGCCACCAGGTGCCAAGCGGGGCCTCGTGCGAGGTACTATTGAGAACAATACCTTCACTCAGGTCTATAATTGTCCAATTAAGGATTTTGGGAGTATGGGGATTAGGTTGGAGATTGGCAGAGCTAAATTTTACAAATGCAGAGGGAATGATTAGCAAGAAGGGTAAAAGGCTTATCTGTGGTGGATTGTTGATTTTCATCTTGTAGAGTTCTACTTGTGCTTCACTCTGGTGGCGCTGGACACAGGTGGTTTTGCAGCCTATAAGAGAGGAGAAGGTTTCTCAGGGGTATTTTCCCTGGAGATGGGGTTATCATTGATGGGTTTGATAAGGCGTTCGGGCAGCCACTGAGGGGCTCCTTCAGGAGTACTATATACACAGGCGTGGCCTCTTACCCAGATGATAACTGGATCAGGACCGAGCCACTTGTGGGTTATAGGATCTTTCCACATAACCTTGGCATATTGATTTTTAGTCTCTTGGTGCCAAAGGCGGTCTGCTGCAGATTTTTCATTAAGATCCAATTGTAGGAAATTAAGGATGAACAATGCATGATTTAGGAGGTTACGAAGGGAAACTTTAGTGGGGTAAACAGTGTTTGTTTTAAGTTTGGATATGGTGTTCTTAAGGGTCTGGTGAGCTCGTTCTATTATGCCCTGTCCCTGAGGATTATAGGGAATGCCAGTTACATGTTTGATCTGGAATTGACTACAAAAGTTTTTAAAGGATTGTGATGTATAACCTGGTCCATTGTCTGTCTTGATTTGTTGGGGCTTTCCCATGATGGCAATACATTGGAGAACATGTGCTATAACATTTTTAGAGGCCTCACCACTGTGGAGGGTGGCATGGAGGAACCCACTATAGGTGTCAATGGTCACATGGGCATATTTGAGGTTACCAAATTCAGGAATGTGGGTAACATCCATTTGCCAGATTTCATTGGGGAGTAGGCCCCTTGGGTTAACCCCCAGATGGGGGAGTGGCAAGAGAGTAACACATGCTGGACAGTCTTTAACGATTTGTCTAGCCTGTTCTCTAGTGACCTTAAACATAAGGCGGAGTGTACGGGCATTGAGATGGTGAAGAGCATGAGCTTGTTGGGCCCTGGTGATGGGTTCTAGGGCAGCTGAGAGGACTAAATGTGTTTGTTTATCTGCAAGGTTATTACCTTCGGAGAGGGGCCCTGGGAGGTCAGTATGGGCTCGCAAGTGCCCTATAAAAAAAGGGTGTCTTCTTTTTAGGATGAGTGCCTGGAGTTGTTGAAAGAGAGGCACAGCATTGGAAGATGGTTTGATATAAGGAACAGTTTCCAACACTGGGATTGAGAGGGCTATGTAAGCACTGTCGGTATAGAGATTGAAGGGGACATCATGTAGTATGGTGAAGACCTGTAGGATATCAAAAAGCTCTATAAGCTGGGCAGATTTAAAGGGAGATTGGACACTACCTTCTTGTGAATCTATAACCCACGCGGCGATACCAGAAGAAGACCCATCTGAAAAAACTAGGGAGGCCCCTTTTAAGGGTTGAGCAGATGTTATTCTGGGGAAGATGAAGGAGTGCCTTTGGGCAAACTGAAGAAGTTTGTGTGAAGGATAATGGTTATCTATAGTACCCTGAAATGTGATTAGGGTAATTGCCCAATCATCATCATTTTGAGAGAACCAGTCTATTTGTTCTTTGGTATATGGGACTACAAGGTGATCAGGATCTCGTCCAAAATGTAGGCGCCCCTTTTCTCTGCCCGTTTTTATAATTTTTACCACCAGAGCAGGGTACGTGACAAGGACCTTGGGTGGATTGGCCGACAGGTGTATCCATAGGAGGGGTCCTTCTTGCCACAACACTCCTGTGGGCGTATGAGGTGTCTGGCAGACAATTAGAGCAAAGGGTTTGTCATAAGCAAGAAAGGTGACTTGTTGTTGTTGCACGGCCAGCTCAACAGTATGAAGGGCTTTTGACGCCTCAGGGGTGAGATGTCGAGGGGAGAGAGGGTCGGGGTCCCCTCGCAGAACATCAAATAATGGTTTTAATTCCCCTGTCGTGAGTTGGAGATATGGTCTGAGCCAGTTTATGTCTCCCAAGAACCGTTGGAAGTCATTTAAGGTTTGTAACTGAGAGGTTTGGAAGTTAAGTTTTTGGGTATGAATTTGGTTACTGTTTAGTTCAAAGCCAAGGTAATAATAGGGGTCTGTGAGCTGAACCTTATTAGGGGCAATTTGAAGCCCTAAAAGGGCCAGGCTGTGGGTCAAATCTTGGCTGCAGTTAAGCACCTCAAGATGGGTGGCACCAGCCAGCAGGATATCGTCCATATAGTGAATGATGTAAATAGAAGGCCATCGGTGGCAGAGAGGATCCACCGCTTGGGCAACAAATTTTTGACATAGCGTAGGGCTATTGGCCATGCCTTGAGGGAGAACCTTCCACTGATAGCGTTGCATTGGCCCTTTAAAATTAATAACTGGGAGGCTAAACGCGAAACGTTCTCTATCAAGTGGGTGAAGAGGGATGGTAAAGAAGCAGTCCTTGAGATCAATAATGATTTTAAAATAGTTAGCTGGAATGGCAACGGGGGAGGGGAGTCCAGGTTGGAGAGCCCCCATTGTAAACATGGTTTTATTAATTTCTCTGCGATCCTGAAGGAGTCGCCATGACCCATTTTTCTTTTTGATTACAAATATAGGAGTATTCCAGGGAGAGGTGGTTGGTTCCAAATGTCCAGCAGCCAGCTGTTCCTGCACTAACTCTGTGGCAGCTGCGAGTTTTTGTTCAGTCAAGGGCCATTGATCTACCCACACTGGAGACTCAGATTTCCACTTAATTTTATCAGCGTGGGGTGCAGGGGAGTCAATGGCCGCTAAGGAAAATTTTCACTTCCCAAGCCTGAATGATTATTTTTGGGCGTTACAGGAAGAGGCTGCTTTATACCTTGATTATTTTTTCCCAGTCCTTGTCCCGGTAGGAAGCCTAGGTTAAGCATCTGTTGGGTAATTATCTCATTTGGGCTACACATGATGATTCCCAGTTGGGATAAGACATCACGACCCCATAGATTAACAGGTAAACCCGGAACAATGTAAGGTTGGATTTGTCCTGAGTTACCCTCAGAGTCTTTCCAAGTAAGAATTTTTGAGCTTTGCTTAGGGTTGACAGACTGGCCAATGCCTTCAAGATGGGTTATTGAGGTCTCACAGGGCCAGTTGGAAGGCCAATATTTAGCTGAAATTACTGTGGCATCAGCTCCTGTGTCCATTATTCCTTCAAAAGCTTTGCCATCTAACTGGAGAGTAAGCCTTGGTCTATCGGGGGTGACTGGTTGTACCCAATATGCGTCTGAAGACCCGAATGCAACGTCAGGCTGCCGGGGTACTAAATGCCTATGGGGTGTAGGTAATAAGGAGAGCAGTAAAATTTGAGCTATTCTTTGACCTGCATATATGGATACTGGCCCCGATGGGGCAGAAGCCAGAAGAGATATTTGTCCTGTATAATCATTGTCAATAACTCCTGGGAGGATTTGAAGACCGGCCAAGGAGGAGCTGCCTCGCCCTATTATCAGTCCAAACATTTCCGGGGGTAATGGCCCTCGGACCTCTGTTGGAATGACTTGAATGCCCTGTTCAGGGGTTAGTATTGTACTGGTGGCGGAACAGAGGTCCAATCCTGCGCTTCCAGGGGTGGTGCGGCAGAGGGAGCTGAAACCTGTCTCTGTGTCTGTTTTGGGGGGACGAACCTGACTGCCCCCAGGTTCTGTCTCGGGGATGGGGCCAGAGGCTGGCCCCGCTGGGAGTTTTCCTGCTTCGGGGGATGAGGTTGACCGTTGATGTCAGTTTTGGAATAGCAATCTGCAGCCCAATGCTTGCCTCTTTTGCACCAGGGGCACACTGAGGCTGGAGGCCCTCGATGTGGTTTCCCCAGGGGACATTCGCATGCAAAATGGCCAGGCTGTTTGCAATTAAAGCAGGTTTTTTGTTGTGGGTGAGGGTCAAGGCCTCTGAGTGCTGCTCCTATGGCTATTCCAATGGCATGGGAGGCTCCTATGCCTGAGCACAGTCGGACATAGTCCGAAAGATCTCCCCTGCGATGAGGTCTTAAGGCATCCTGACAAGAGGGATTGGCATTTTCAAAGGCAAGGTGCTTGATAAAGGCACTGTTAGTCTCACCCTCTCCTACCAGTCTCTTGGCAGCATCTGTCAAACGGCTGACAAATTCACTATATGGTTCGTCAGGCCCCTGGCGAATTTTAGCCAGCGAAGTGGTTGCTGCACCCTTTGGGGGGAGACGTCTCCAGGCTCTGAGGCCAGCATTTTGTATTTGTGATAATAAACCAGGGGGAAAATTTGCCTGCTTTTCATTGGTGTCATATGGAGTCCGCCCCAAGAGTTTATCTCTTGTCGAGGTTCGGGAGGCCTTGCTCTCTCCATTACGTTGTGCCTTTTCTCGGCACTGTTCAGCAAACTCGGTTCGCCAGAGAACAAAGTCACCCCCTGATAAGCAGGCCCGGGCCAAGAAATGCCAGTCGTTAGGTGTAAGCCATCGGTCACTAAGGCTCTCAAGCAGTGCTAGACTGTAAGGGGCTGTCGGGCCGTAGTTATTGACAGCCAGTTTTAAGTCCTTAATATGTTTTACATTTAAGCGGCGATATTTTGGGGAGCTAAGGCTGTCAGGTTGGGTGTCATCTGCATTAGGACTCTCAGTATCTTCCTCTTCTATTCTAGGGCTTCCTTGCTCTTCCTCACTTTCTATTTCAATCTCTACTTGCCCGTGCTGGCTACGAGTTACCAGAAAGATGAGGAGAGTCTTAGGACGGCCTGGGGTACCTTTTGACACATTGCTCCGGGATTGAGTTTTAGGATTTTGGGCAAGGCTGAGTGAGTTAAGCTCTTGCTCAAGGGCTTGGAGCTCCTTTCGGAGGTCTAATTGTCTATGTCTGCGGGCTACAAGTTTCTCTAACATTGAAATATCATGATCGAGGGAGTTTTCAGCAGGCTGGGGAGAATGGCTGGGTCCCGGGCCAAGAGGTGGAGAGGTCGGTTTAGGAGGACCTGAAGGGTAAGGGGGAGGTTTTGGGGGGGGCGTGAAAGGCAGGGGCCGCAAGGGTCCAAGAATAGGCATCATTATGATAATGGGCGGCTTGCTCTTCAAGAGTGGTCTGGTCTTCAGGGGACAGTAGGTTAGGATCGGGTTTGTCAGTGAAGGACTTTAGGGACGGGTACAAACCTTCGGGGGGACCGCTATGGTTCTTTTGCGAGAGGGTGTCTGTTCCGGAGGCCTGAGGCTCCTCTAGAATACTGAGAGAAACTGATGGGCAGGCAGAAGGGGGACGGGACTGATCTTTCATGACCTTTTTACCCATCTGGGCGAGATGCTGAACATCAGGAGCATTATGGGAACTTTGAAGGACATCATTTATCAAACTCCAATAAGAGAAGCAAGTGACCGGAACCTTCTCGGGCCCAAAGGTTCTATAATAGTCATTTAAACAGTCTCCAACCCTTTTCCAGATTTGAGGGTTAATAGTGCCCTCTTGTGGAAACCATGGACATACATCTGATAAGAATATAAAAAACTGAGCTAAATCCTTTTTTTAGCCTTAATTCTCCGCATCTTGAAAGAATCCTTGATTCCCGTAAGAAAGAGTTCATGTGAACTCAGTTCTTGCCCCATGATTTTTACCCACTCACCTCTGACAGATCAGGCTCGCAGGGCGGCTACTCCCGCGGTGATCAGGACGAGTTTGACTCACGAGCAGCTTTTCCCGTGGAAACTCCGGTCGAGCCGGCTCACACCCGGTGCGGCAGCTCAGGATGCCTGCGCAGGACTTCCTCTTCTGTGGTGGGTCTATTTAGCAGCTCTGTACCTCGGGCCCCACGTTGGGCGCCATTTTGCCCCGACCCGCGGGACGAATCAACGGAGGGACGTGGGGGATCCTGCAAAAATAAAAGTGGGGCAAGAGACGCGAAGAAATGGAGGCAAGACAAAGTTCTGATCAAGCCTCAAGGTTTTATTGTTACAGCGCGGTATATATAGCAAAGGGAATGGAGGGAGGGATTAAGTGATGTAGGAATCAGGTGACATTTGGAGTGAGGTAGCTGTCGGCTTGGGATTGGGTATGCATAAGACTAAGGCAGTGACATCAGGCGGGAAGTTTCCCGCGGGCGGGAAGTTCAAATTTCCCGCGGGCGGGAAGTTTTCGCGCACGCGGGCTTTTTAGGGACTTTCCAAGCTTCCTGTATGTTGGGGGCCCGGGGCTTTCCTGTGGTCCCCAACAACCTCGAAAACAAGAGGCTTTACTGAAAGGTGGTGAATCAATCAGCGTGTAGTCAGGAGGCAGAAACCACATTTGTTACTTGAACAGAAAGAATTTAAAACAAGGAATTGTTAACTAGATGTAAACTTGTTAATTAGGTAACTCAAAAGAGAACTTTAAGGTATCATGAAGGGAGTAGCTGCAGGAAGTATCTACCATCGCCAGGACTGGGAAAACAAAGAAGGTTCAGTGATAGTATTCTCTCCTTCGAATCAGAGACCCAGGTTAGACTTCCCATCAAAGTATGTCATGGGCAGCCACCACTCGTCTGTCAGTGGGAGCTTTCATGTTGCTATGAGCTTTTGGACTAAGTCTAGGAGAAAAGGTCTGGGTGATCAATTTCCAAAAATCAGCCAGCAAAAGCCCTATGGATCTCTACAATCTGATTCACAACTGCTTATGGGTATGGTGTGGGACTCAGCAGCTTTTTTTGTGTGTGTGTGCATTAGTTGGGGGCTTCTTGAGGGCAGCTGTCATGGGTTGAATTGTGTTCCCTAAAAAATCTGTAACAATTTGGCTGTGCCATAATTCCTGGTATTGTGTGATGCTCCTCCTCCATGTTGTAATTCCTACCTTTATGATGTTGGTGATGGTGGTGGGCAGCAGTTGTGTTGGTAGAGCAAGATTCAACGTGTAGGTTTGTTTTGTGCTTTGAGGTGGTCTCTTGAGATATAAAAGAGAGGAGCTGGCAGAGACATTTAGGGACCTAATACCATCAGAAAGAAAGCAGTCCCTGGAACTGAACACATCTTTTGGAAAGGACTGGGGTCCCTGCACCTCAGAAGCTTCTAGTCTGGGGAAAGATTGACAAGGACTTTCTTCTAGTGCCGGTAGAGAAAGCCTTCCCCAGAGCTGATACCCTGAATTTGGATTTTAAGCTTATTGGACTGTGACAAATAAAATTTGTCTTTTTATAGCTATCCATGTGTGGTACTTCTGTTACAGCAGTATCAAATAACTAAAATAGCAGCTAACAACAACAGAAACCTAGAAGAGAGGCTCTATAGGGTTGGAACCCAGTTTCCCAAGAAGGGGGTGTTGGCTGGCTATTGTTGGTATCTCTGAGCTCAGAGGAGTGGCCCCGTGGAGCTAGGACCCAGATCCCTAGGAAAGTATGCTGCTCAGCTGACAGTGGTATCTCTGTGCTTAACTAGATAGCTCAAGAGGCACCCTAAGGTGAAAGACAAGGCCAAGACATTGAGGAAAAAAAGGAACTTACAGCAAACAAAGACATTCCCAAGAGTTATAATCTTGCATATGTAATATTTTCTGAGAAATAAGGTAGTGCAACAAAAAAAAGAAACCAAATAAAAAGGAAACACTTAGAGAATAAGAAAGAGTCCCTCAAAATTAAAAATATGATATCAGTGTAAGAAACACAATAGAAGGACTGGAAGTTAAGGAAATATCATGAATGTGAAGCAGTAAGACACAGAGATGGAAAATAGGAAAGAAAGGATGATAAAATCATTAGATCAGTCAAGAAGCTCAACATACAAAAAATAAGAGTTCCAGAGAAAGCATACTGAAAGTGACAGAGTATCAATCCATTTGTTTGAGGGTCTTCCTTTTTTAGTTCAATATGAAGAATAAAGCAGGAGACTCTCACTATCTGACCTCAGAACCTACTACATACCTAAGGTAGTCAAAATAGCCTAGTACCAGTACAATGACAGATACACTGATCAGTGGAACAAAATTGAGAACCCAGATGTAAGTAAGTCCATCCACCTACAGTTACCTTATCTTTGACAAGGGTCCAAAGTCCACCAGATGGAGGAAAAGACAGTCTTTTTAACAGATGGTATGGGCAAAACTGAATGTCCACCTGCAAAAAAAATGAAAAATGCCCACATCTCACATCATACACAAAAACTAATTCAAAATAGATCAAAGATTTAAATATAAAACCCCAAACTACAAAGATCTTAGAAGAAAGCATAGGCTAAATTCTAGAGGTCCTGATACATAGTATTAACAGGATATAAACCATAACTAACAAGACACATACTTATTTGCACCATCATGTCACAGCAAGTCTTAATTCCCAGTCCAAAATCCAAATATTCCTTTTCATCTGTAAAATCTGGACAAGTTATCAGTGTCTAAAGTACAATGGCACAACAGTCACAAGGTAGATATTTCCATTACAAATGGGAGAAATTGCATGGTAAAAAAGGTGTAACAAATCATCAGGACACGTTTACATTAGCCCTCAAGTCTGGAAAATAATACTCTGTTCTTCAAGGCTATTTACGTAATAGCCTTGCTCTCTAGACTCTAGATGTCGGCCATATTCTCCAGCTTCTGAACAGAGGCTCCTGAACCCTGGGCTTTATTTAGCTCCTGGGCTTCGGTTCTGCTTCCCAGGCCTAGTGGAATGGCAACTCTGCTCCCTAGCCTTTAGATACACCATTCTCTTAGTCCATCTGAGTGGCTACACCACCCTTAGAAATACCAGAGGCCACAGCTCCACCCTTTGAAACCCAAGAGGTCCTGGCCATACCTTTTGAGACGGATGCACCTCAGCCTCCCGTGTTCCTTGTCTCATCCGCTTCTGCTTCTTAGTTTGTTATCCTCGCAGCTCCTCAGGCCTCATTCCTGCACGTTCCCTGCTGGGGCAAGTGATCCAAAGCTCTGTAGTCCCACTGATGAGTGCCAACAAACCTCAGCTGGAAGGCACTTACCTTTCTTGATCTATGGATTGTGTCATGCTGTTCCCTTGGTTCTGCTGCTGCTGGCCTTCTGTTGCTCCCATCAACAAATGGGTGGATAAACAAACTATGGTACAGATACACAGTGAAGTACTAAGCAATGATAAAGAACGATGAAGAATCTTTGAAGCTTCTTACAACATGAATGAATCTGGAGGGCATTATGATGAGTAAAATAAGTCAGTCACAAAAGGACAGATATTGTATGAGACTACTACTATAAAAATCCATGAAGATTTATACACAAAAAGAAACAAACTTTGATGGTTTAAGAGGGAGAGAAGGGGTAGGGATGGAAAATCACTCAATAAACAACAGGTAAGTGGTAACTTTTGGTGAAGGGTAAGACAGTACATAACACTGGGGAAGTCAGCACCTGTTGTCCATGGCAAGGTCATGGAAGTTACACAGACACATGCAGATACTCCGAGAGACTGAATTATTGGGATGAAGGTTGTGGGGACCCTGGTCTTTGCTAGCATCTAGCTCAATTGGCATAACATAGTTTATAAAGAAAGTGTTTAGCATTCTATTTCGGTGAGTAGTGCTTATGAGAGGCCATCTAAGATACGCCACTGGTCTCACCCCATCTGGAGCAAGGGAGAATGAAGAAAACTGAAGACATAAGGGAAAGATTAAAGGATTAATGGACCTGAGCTACCACAGCCTCCACCAGACTGAGTCTGGTACAACTAGATGATACCTGGCTACCACCACTGGCTGCTCTGACAGGGTTTATAATAGAGGGTCCCAGGCAGAGCTGGAGAAAAATGCAGAACAAAATTCAAACTCACAAAAAAAGACCAGACTTACTGGCCTGAGACTGGCAAATACCGAGAGTATCTCCCCCTAAACCTTTTTAGCTCAATAATGAAGTCACTCCTGAGGTTCTCCCTTCAGCCAAAGATTAGAGAGGCCCATAAAACAAAATGAGACTAAAGCGACACACCAACCCATGGATAAGGACTAGAAAGCAGGATGGGACAGGAAATCCAAGGTCGAGAAGGAGAATGTTAACATGTCATGGTGTTGTTAACCAATGCCGTTAAGTAGTATGTGTATTAACTGTTTAATGAGAAGGTAGTTCGTTCTGTAAACCTTCATCTAAAGTACAATGAAAAGTAAAAGAAAAAAGAGAAGAAAGCTTGACAATGATTATGTACCATGGTTGCACAATATGATCTGTGTAATTGATGCCATTGAATTGTATACGTAAAAAGGTTGAATTGGCAAGTGTTCTGTTATATATAAATTTTGCAACAATGACAAAAAAATAAGTCAAAGAAATACCTCAGACTTAAAGAACATTAGTTTCCAGATTGAAAAGGTCCACCGAGAGTCCAGCACAATGGCTGGAAAAGACCTATACTGAGACACATAATCATGAGATGTTAGAACATAGGGGACAAGGAAGAGATCCTGTGAGCTAAAGGGAAAACAGATTAGTTGCAAAGGATCATGTATCAGAATGGGTTTGAGCTTATCAACAATATTGGGAGCCTAAAAGACAATGGAACAATGCCTTCAAAATATTAAGAGAAATGACTTCCAACTGAGAATTCTGTATCTGCACTTAATATGAGGTTAAAGGCATTTTCAGACATACAGGTTCTCAAAAAATTTACCTGCCATGCTCCCCATTCTCAGAAACTATTGGAGGAGCTACTCCATTAAAACAAGGAGGGAACTATGAAAAATGAACACAAGGGAAGCAGGAAACAGGATGTAACTAGAGAGAGGGATGACAGGAACTCTCAGGATGACAGTGAAAGGAGAGCCCAAGACAGCTGTTGAGCACCAGGAGGAGCAGGTCAGCCAGAAAAGAGTTCTTCAGGAAGATGAAATTGATGGAATACTGAATAAACCTGAACATACTAAATGGAGATTTAGACAATAAAGGAAGACTTAGGGGATGAATGAATTATAAGTGCATAGAAAACTATGCAAATAATAATACCAGACAGCTTGTAATTCCAGGAAAAAGAAAAGGTTGCACAATCAAGGAAAAGTAATCATGAGGTACAACATAGCTTAACCCTGAACTGTATTTACATAATCACGTAAAGACTGAACACTGGTTTTGAAGCAATTATGATGTAACTATATTGGGAGACTTCTGGAATGGCAAATGTGACTGTGTGCAGTAAACAAAGGGTGGGGAGGTTTAGTGGGAGAGCAAATAGCTTCACTTTTCCAAAATGGGACATCAGTAGATAATGCCCACACTGGACAAATCAAGTTATCAGTATAAGCAGTTATTTAGTGATCTGAAGAGAAATACCAAACGAAACAGTTAAGAGAGAAGAAAATAAATGGTTGCCTTTGAGGGGTGGAAGTAGAGGGGAAGGGGGTACACAGTAGTGTTCTTTTTTCATTATTCAGCCCTGTAGAATTGTTTGACTCTTTAGGTGTTTGAATAACACTGGTAAAAATGAAAACTAAGTTTAAAACATAAGACACAAAAAGGAAAAGAGAAAGAAAAGGAAAGGAAAAGAGGTAATTATTATTTTTTTTGATTGTGATTTCTTTTTGTATTTAATACGACTGAGTGAAAATGTACATTCCTGTATAAATTTACATGCCCACCTATACAAAGCTTCCACTGCTCTCCCTGCCCGCTGACAGCACACTATTCCTCTCTGCTCCATACATGTCTCATCCTCCCAACAGTCTCTTTTTTCCCTCCTCTCCACCCACTCTCCTTCTTCCAGCCAGAGATCAGCAGGATGATATCCTATAGATGCATAGAACCATAAAGTGCATCCAATATATGGTCACTCTGCATCACCAAGTCTAATCCATTAGTGTCTGAAGAGTGGACCTTCGTTATGATTTATGGGCAAGGGCAGCATCAGGGCCAGGGGCCATGCTCCCAGGGGAACCCCGAAGCCACTGGACCATCAATTGAGGTCTTTTAGTGGAGATCTCAGGATGTACCCCTTCTTATTCTTGTGTTGCCAGTGAGACTCAACTTAGTGAGCTCCATCGCGGCTATCACTGGTGGTGGCCGGGCACCAATCTGGTTCTTCTGGTCCCAAGTCGATGTAGGCACCCACTCATGTGGGTCTCTATCTTCTGGGTTGTCTTTACCCCATGTCATTTTGGTCCTTGGTGAGCATCCATTCCTGCTGAGTTGGGACTATTTGCTGTGCCCTCGGATGGCAGCTTGGCAGCTTTTAAGACCACAGACACCAGTGCAGAGAGCCCTGAAAAGAGGTAATTATTAACCCCAAGGAAAAGAAAAGTTATTCAAGAAAAGCAAGTGACATTAAGTGTGCTCAGCTATGAATAATAGGTACACAATGTGCTGAGTGTCTTCTCTTTGCCCCTCCAAACCCATGCCACCTACTCCATCTGCTTCATGCCCAGGAGGCGAACCTCTACGGACTTCATAAATAGACTTCAGTGCATTTTCCCTTCCAGGTGGCTTCTACCCACAGGGAGCATAGTCAGCTGATGAGAAGTAAGTAGGAGGATGGGTACATAGTTCCCTGGCTCTCTTCCTACCACGGTCATCTCTGGCCAGCGGCATCTGCTGGCCAACAGTTACAGCTACTATCAGGCAGTCCCTGGCTACATAGCGAGACCCTGGGGAGGTAACGAGCCCCCACTGTTTTACCAACCCTATTCCTACACCTTGCCCATGATTGTCAATAGTTCCTTTATTGATCTTTCCTCACATTACCCAATTCGAGTGTGCCATCTCTTTCTTGCTAGGACCCTGTATGCAACACACAACCATGATCATACAAACCATGAATATTGACTTAACCAAAAGTCATGCTGTATTGAGAAGGTTAGAAGAAATATGTGTTCATTTGAAGAAGATGCATAGAAGGGAGCTAAATTCTCATTTTCCACAAGAAGTAAATAATATTTAAAATTAAAAAGTTAAGAAATAGAAGTATACTCATCTTATTTATGAATATGGAAATAAATATCAGATGATGAGTGTTTTAGTCAGCTAGGGCTGCTCTAACAGAAATACCACAGCGTGGATGGCTTTAACAAAAGAAGGTTTATTCTTACACAGTCCGGTAGGTTGGAAGTCCATATGCAGGGTGTCCGCTCCAAGGGAAGACTTTCCTCTTGTCGGCTCTGGAGGAAAGTCCGGTATCACATCAGTCTTTGTCCAGGGAGCATCTTGGCGCAGGAACCTCGTGTCTGAAGGATGCGCTCTTCTCCCGGTGCTGCCTGCTTGATAGTAGGAGGTTCCCAATTCTCAGCCTGCTTCTCTGTCCTTTTATCTCTCATAGGATGAAAAGATTAAGGGTGGGGCAAGCCATACTCCAGGGAAACTCCCTTTACAGCAGAGCAGGGTAGTAATCCTATGAAGGAATTTACAGCCCCACCCTAATCCTTTAACATACAGTTTAGGGAAACCACAAAATGGTGGAAAGTCACAAGATACTGGCAATCATGTCCCAGCCACATGGCTACACATATTTTTGGGGGGACACAATTCAACCCATGACAATCAGCAAAAATACTTGAGAAAATTAAGATTTTTAAAAACTTATTATTTGAATATTTGAGTAATAGCTTCTAAAACTATGTTTTTCACAGGTTTGGAATTAGTAGGATGTGGCAGCTTGCTTCTGTACAGATTTACAGCCTTGGAAACACTATGAGGCAGTTCTAGTCATCCTGTAGAGCCAGTATGCATTGGAATCAATTCAGTGGCAATGGGTTTGGCTTCTTTGTTTGTCTGAGTGAAGTCAATTTAGTGGACATCAATCAATTTTAAAAAAATTAATTATAAAAAAATAGTAATTATCAGAGCGCAGCACAAGTAGTGATGGTATGTATTGTTCCATTAAACTGCTGTACAGTTTCATTTGCAATATAAAATATATTTCTTACTGTGGGTTGGATGTGTATGTATACACACATGATGTAAAATGTATTTCCCACTGTGATTTAGGCTCAAAAACTTGAAAGCCACTATTCTAAAAGATAGAATGGTGGCTGAAGAGAGGACAGGGAAGTAAATATCCTAACCAAATGAGGCTAAAGGACTGTGTTGTTCTCTGTGGATACAGTTAAATTTCAAATGGCTGATGGGAGTAATAATTTACTGCCCTTGTGTGAGGCTTCACCAGGTAGACACTTCTACACACTTATATCAATCCTGTGTGTTATGTTCATGGCTTGTCAGCTAATAAAGAAATAAACCCATGATTATGGGAATGTGAAATGGTGCAATCACTTTGGAAATTGATTTAGTGCTTCTTTAAAAGGCTGGAAATAGAAATACTGTATGATCCAGTAATACCACCCCTTGGATTATATTCTAGAGAAAGAAGAGCCATCATGCAAATAGATATATGTATACCGTGTTCATTGCAGCACTGTTCACAATAGCAAAAAGATGGAAACAACCTCTGTGTTCATCAACACACAAATGGGTGAAACAAATTATGGTACATACATACACGCAATGGAATACTAAGCAATGATAAAAAAACAATGAATAATCCGAGGAACATCTCACAACATGGATGAATCTTGAAGGCATTATGCTGAGTGAAATCAGTCAGTCACAAAAGGACAAATGTTGTATGAGACCACTGTTATAATAACTTAAGCAAAGGTTTACACACAGAGAAAACATTCTTCAGTAGTTACAAGGTGGGAAAAGAGGGAGAAAGAAGTTCATTAACTCGATAGTAGACAAGAATCATCTTAGGTGAGGGGAAGGACAACTGACAATACAGGGAAAGTCAGCCATAACTGGACTAAACCAAAACTAAGAAGTTTCCAGAACACAGCCAAATCCTTTGAGGGACAGGTAGCAAGGGCTAGGGTCTGAAGACCATGGTTTTAGGGGATATCTAGATCACCTGGCATAAGAAAGTTTATTAAGAAAATGTTCTGTACCCTACTTTGGTGAGTAGCTTCTGGGGTCTTAAAAGCTGTGAGTAGCCATCTAAGATAAAGCAACTGGTCCCAACCCACTTTGAGCAAAGAAGAAGGGAGAATACCAAAGACACAAGGAAAATATTAGTCAGAAAGACAAAAGTCCTATGTAAACCAGAGATTCTATCATCCTGAAACTGGAAGAACAAGATGGTGCCCGGCTACTACAAATGATAGCCCTGACAGGGAACACAACAGAGAGTACCTGACAGAGGGGGTGAAAAATGTGGAGCAGAACTCAAATTCACCTAACATGACCAGATTTAATGGTCTGATTGAGATTGAAGGTACCTCAAAGCTGTGGTCTCTGGATACTCTGTTAACCCGGATGTGAAACCATTCCTGAAGTCTATTCTTCAGACACAGATTAGCCTGGACTATAAAACATAAGAAAACCCTGGTGGCATAGTGGGTTAAGTGCTATATCTACTAACCAAAAGATCAGCAGTTCAAATCCTCCAGGAGCTCCTTGTAAACTCAATGGGGCAGTTCTAGTCTGGCCTCTAGGGTCGCAGTGAGTTAGACACAACTCAATGGCAGTGGGTTTGGTTCTTGGTTTTATGAACCGTAAAACAATACTTACAAGGAGTGTGCTTCTTAGTAGACATAGAAGACCAAATGGATGACTCCTCTCAAGAGGCAAGAAGAGAAGGCAGAAAGGGACAGGAGCTGGCTGGAGGGACATGGGAAACATTAGATGGAAAGACAAGGTGGGTTATCACATTGTGGGGATTGCAACTAGTGTAACATAATGTATGTATAAATTAACTTGAGCTGTAAACTTTCACCTAAAGCCCAGTAAAATACATATATGTGTGTGTAAGTGAAATAAAAATCAATCTAAAAAAGAAATAAATCCAGAGCTAGAATGATATATTGTTTTTATCATGGAAGCCACTGTCTACAGAGATATGCAATTGTTCTGAGTGGGACTGGAGAACACAACAACAAGGCTAACAAGCAAAAGTAAAAATTATATCCGATGTAGCAGGAAATGTGATAGCAATCCAGACTTCTGTGCAATTAACTGTTATTTCAGCTACCAACAGGAGATTCAGGGATTTAAGGTAACAGAGTTCCCAGAATCTAAAAACAAAAATTAGACTACCTCATAAAAATAAACCCACTGCTGTCGAGTTGAGTCTGACTCATAGAGACACTAGAGGTCAGGGTAGAACTGCCCCATAGAGTTTCCAAGGAGTGCCTGGCAGATTTGAACTGCTCACCGTTTAGTTAGCAGACATAGCAGCACTTAGCCCATTACACCACCAGGGTTTCTGTAGGAATAAGTATTTAACTTTGTTTAAAAAGAGATGTAAAGTGAGGGCTACCTTGATGAAACAAACAGAAAGATGTACTCTATTTTCAATCTAGGTAAGAAGTAAGTTGAAATTACATCTTCATGTACCATGGGACCATGAATATAGACACCGAGAGGAAAAGAGGGAACTCAGCTGTCTTTTTCCCACCAACTTATGGAAAGTAAATAAAAGTGGCTCTGAAAAAAACAGTAATTCCCGTGCACCAAAGTCCATCAGCTTGAATTCTGCAGAGCTCCAGAAACCAAGGACAGGTATAAAGTTTTGATAACAAGAACAAACACTGATAAATGCTTCTCAGTTTTTTTTTTTTACTACAACTGTTATTGTTAGTTGAGTCAGTTCAGACTCATGGCAAACTTATTTGTAAGTCAAAAAGTATTGCTGCTGGGGTTCCGGTTACTACACATACAGGTTTATTCAAAACAAATCATGTTTAAACGTGTCTCTGTGGTCAGTGGATGGCTACAGACAAGTTCTCTCAGTAATATATTTGTCTTAGTCTTGTTAGGATGTCTTAAAAAAAAAAAAAGGAGACTTTTTGTGCCACATAAAAGAACTATTGTGAGGTAAGGACTAATGTCAAATTTTTAACAAAACTCAGGTGGACACCTTCCAACTCACAGAAGCTTTGCAACAAGTTTATGAGGATGGGTCAAGCATTTTATGGAAAGTCAAAAAGACTCAGCTGAACCAAAAGACGAGCAATTGCTCAGAAGGTTATGGCAACTGTTTTTGAGATTCCAAAGGGTTAGTCTTGATAGATAGTCTCAAAGGACACAGGAAAATCATGGGAGCTTATTTTGAAGAAGTTTCAAAACAGTTGAAAACTGCATTGGTAAGAAGAAGGCCAGGAAGTTGGCACCAAAGACTTCTTTTCCATCACTATGTTGTTTGATTACAGTCTGTGCCCTGGACCAGTAAAGCTAATGAAACGTACTCAAAGTCAGAAAGAGAGAAAGTTTATGAGGAAGTGATAGAGAGCCCAACAGCAACATTGGTGTCCTCATGAAGTCCCAAAAGGCAAATTTTACATTAGAGCTTATATATCTTTGTTGCAAGAGTTACACAGTGTCTTTAGGCACATAGCCTACAGATGACCAAATGAGTTACATATTACAAGACAATTACAGAGACTTCTTATCAGACCAAAGAGATACACACCAAACATCTCCTTATCAGGCTAATGATATACATAGTGGACATCTGGACTTGAATCTTCATGGGGGATGGGTCATAAGTCACAGGAGGCTGGAAAGAACAAAACAAATTCATTAACAAACAAAGTGCAGAATGGAGAACATAAGCAGAAAACAAACACCTTATAGGTTATTTAAAGTCATCACGGCATATCAAACTCTCCCACATTTTGGAAAAGAGAAAACATATTGTGAAATATTACTGTCACAACAGCAACACATCTGCTCATTCTTTAAGAGTGGTAGGGCTGTCCTGTGAGAATTTCATTGCGAAACCTTACCTCATCTACTCTATGGCCCTGATCTTGCCTCCAGACTTGGCTTTGTTCCCAATACTCAACGAACAAACATTTAAACGGAACATGAGTTGAGTCTCTCAAGCACGCCAAAACTGCCATTTTGACATGGTGTAAGTTGAAGACCACAGGATTCTTCCGGGCAATGATTAAAGAGAAGGAAACACCACCTTCAGAAGTGTACAGACTTAGATACAGGATATACTGAGAAACAATAGTGTTACATACTGATATTTTTGTTTAATAAAGGTTTCTATGATTTTGTAGCAGTGTGTTTTGACTTAACCTTTATAACAGGGCAAAACATTGCCTGGTCCTGAACCATTTTCATGATTGTTGGTGTGTTTGTGTCCATGTGTCCATTGTTCTGTCAGTTGTATCAATACATCTCATTGAGGGTTTCCTTCACGTTCACTGACCCTTTACCAAATACAATGTCCTTTTGTAACTAGTGGTCTTTTCTGATGATGTGTCCAAAGTAAGCAAGCCAAAGTCTCACCATCCATGCTTCCAAGGAACATTCTGGTTGTATTTCTTCTAAGACTAATCTTCCTTTTTCTGGCAGTCCATAGTATATTTAACATATTTTTTCCAACTCTACAGCTTGAATGTGTCAATTCTTCTTCTGTCTTCCTTTTTTATTATCCAAACTCCACATACATATGAAGTGACTGAAAAGATCCTGGCTTGGGTCAGATGTATCTTAGCCATCAAAGTGATATCTTTAGAGGTGATAAACATAAAAATAGAAATGAATACACTCTTCTTTTTAAAGCGACACCTTTGCTTTTTAGAACTATAAACAGGTCCTTTGCAACAGATTTATCCAGTGCAGTACATTGTTTGATTTCTTGACTGCTGCTTCCATGAACTGACTACAACTAGTTGCGAATGAATTATTAGTAAAAAGTTGTCACTTATGCAACAACTTTTTAATCCAGTGATATATTCAGGCCCATGTGATGGTGAAGGTGAAAGAGCCTGAGAGGTTGTCCACAGAGCCTTCATCTCAGAGAAAATTCACACTTCACCTGAGAATGCAGAAGCAACAAGAAACATGTGTTCACCAATATCTTTATTCCCTCTTTCTTCAGAGTGTGATGAACTGAAGGTGTTGAAGCCAAGGCTGCTTCTCCACCCCATCACCACCACCACCACCCCTGGTGCAATGCTGTTAGATCAAGCAGGACATACGAGTACTGAGTGATTCCTGTGTGTTCCCTCTGAGCAAGGTATCAAAGGAGAATTCAAAGAAAGAAGAGATAAGATTTCTGCTCTGAGGGTTTTTTCAGCCTCATTACGTATGCTCATCAGACAACTAAAGTATCATATATGGCAGCATCTAAGAAAGAGACATTGGTCATTTAATGATAGAATTCTTGCCTTCCATGCAAAAGACCCAAGCCCAGTGCACCTCATGTGTAGCTACCATCTGCCTATCAGTGGAGGTTTGTGTATTGCTACAACACCAAGCAGGTTTCAGCAGAGCGTCTAGATTAAGATGGACTAGGAAGAAAGATCTGGTAATCTATTTCCCCAAATTAGCCATTGAAAACCCAGTAAATCACAATGGTCCAATCTGTAACCCATCATGGGAATGGTGCAGGACTGGGCATCATTTTGTGCCAGGGGGCTGGCTTGACTGCAGCTAACAACATCCACAAAAACAGAAACATAAGTGCTAAATGTTAGTTCAATGGAATGGAAGGAAAATAAAAGCCTAAAGTTATATATCAGATAGTCCACAAATATATTAAGTGATACTGTTGTTGTTTGAATGCTATAAAAGTGATTTGAATACAATAGCCAGAATTATCCTCCATGTAAAAGGCTTTTAAAAAACCACAGGATGTAGAGTGTACCTTCCAGGCTTAAAATAGCTTCTTTTGTAATTTTTTAAATATATGCATTCTTATGCAGGACAGCAGGGGGCTTCTTTATTAGCAATGCTTATCATTTAAACAGTCAGTCATTCCACATATCTCTGACTGCACATTTCACCCTAATCAGGTGGAATCAACAAGCAAATATATGAACTATGTTTCTGTTTATATATTTTCAAGAGTATTTATTTGTTTAATAAAGCCCATAATGTAGCTGGTAATTGGAAATGTTGAGTGAACCAGATTCTCTTGTAGGAAATGCAAGCTGTGTGAGATTTTAGCATAATTGTCAGTCCCAAAGTCCTTTTTAAAAAATTAATGATCACTGATGGAAGTAATCAAGGCATACCAACAAAAATTCAGTTAGTAATGACTTTATCTTAACAGAGAAACAATTCAGAAAGGAAAAGAAGAACAGCTGTACATCTCTACACAAATGAAATGAATTTCACTGAATGGTACATGTAGGAACTGTTGAATTGGTGTATGTTTTGCTGTGTATCTTCTCAACAACAACAAAACAACTTTTTAAAATTATTTTGGTTGGGAGATGGGGCCAAGATAGTAAATTAGTCATATGTCTCCTCAATTCCCTCTGACAACTAAGGCCTAAATTACTGACTGAATGGAGTCCTCTGGATACCCATGAAGCCATAGGATATGGCATAAGGTTGTTAGAGTAGACTACACGCCACTAAATAGGAAACTACCTCTCTCTGATGAGGCAGCATGCATTGAGCCCCGCTCCTGCTGAATTAACTGCTTGGGCAGACTACTGCAAGTACTGATGTCATTTTTGTTATCCAGGAGGTGGCAGATGGGCTTGAGCCAACAAATATGCTGAACTGTAGTGCTAAAGTAAACAGCAAATAGTGTAGCAGAGAGACAGTGTGTAGGATAGCCATATTTTGAGACCTGGCTGCTGACTATGGGCACCACTGCCCCTCCACCCTCTCTTTTCTGGGCTGCACCACTGATTCTGAGTTTTCGCAGTTGAAAGGGCAGTTTGGCTGGGATGCCATCTTTGTCAGCTGGGAGGCAGAGTCACCCACCTGGAGGCTTCAGCAGGGGTTGATTGCCAAGCTGAGAAGCAGTGTCAGTCTGGAAAGCACTTTTCCAGCAGAAAGGTGGTGTAGGAAAGTGTTACCTTATGGGCATGGCTGGCTAAGGACAGCAGCAGAGCTATTGGGACCGGAAGAACCAGATGGTGCCCAGCCACCACCAGTGATAGCCGCGATGGAGCTCACTAAGTTGAGTCTCACTGGCAACACAAGAATAAAAAGGAGTGCACCCTGAGATCCCAACTAAAAGACCTCAATTGATGGTACAGTGGTTTCAGGGTTCCCCTGGGAGCATGGCCCCTTGCCCTGATGTTGCCCTTGACCATAAATCATAACGAAGGTCCATGCTTCAGACAGGAATGGATTGGACTTGGTGATGCAGAGTGACCATATATTGGATGCACTTCATGGTTCTATACATCTGTAGGATGTCATCCTGCTGACCTCTGGCTGGAGGAAGGAGAGTGGGTGGAGAGGAGGGAAAAAAGAGACTGTTGGGAGAATGAGACATGTATGGAGCAGAGAGGAATAGTGTGCTGTCACTGGGCAGGGAGAGCAGTGGAGGCTGCATATAGGTGGGTATGTAAATTTATACAGGAATGTACATTTTCACTCAGTTATATTAAATAAAAAATTAAAAAAAAATAAAGAAATGTAATACAGGAGTCTAAACCAACATAAAACCTATGCATAAAAGATAAGTCAACCCATAAAGAAGATGACCCGGAACAGAATATTAACAGCAACATAGAAAACACCAACACAAAAATAAATATATTAAAATGACAGCACTAAACACACACTTATCAGTAATTACACTGAATGTAAATGGCCTGAATGCTCCAATAAAGAGACAATGAGTGACATCCTGGATAAAAAGACAAGACCTGTCTATATGTTGTTTACAAGAAACACACCTTAAACTCAAAGATATGAACAAACTGAAAATTAAAGGATGGAATAATACATACCAAGCTCCCCTTCAGAATGGGAACTAGACAAGGATGCACACTCTTACCACTTCTATTCAACATTCTACTAGAAGTTCTGGCCGGAACAAGTAGGCAGGACCAAGAAATAAAGGACATCCACATTAGCAAAAAAGCAAAAATCTCCCTATTTGCAGATGATATGATTGTATACGCAGAGAATCCTAAAGAATCCATAAGTACACTACTGGAACTAACAGAAGAGCTCAGCAAGCCAAAGCCAAGTGCCGTCGATTCGGATCAGGATATAAGATAAACATAAGTAAATGAGTAGGATTCCTTTAGACCAACAAAGAGCTGATTAAAGAAAAAAAATCACAAATCACTACCACTTACTATAGCCCCCAAGAAGACAAAATACCTAGGAATAAATGTGACTAGAGAAATAAGAGACATATACAAAGAGAACTACAAGTCCTTACTGCAAGAAACGATGAGACTTATATAAATGGAGACACCTACCCTGCTCATGGATAGGAAGACTTAACATTGTGAAAATGGCTATTTTACCGAAATGATCTGTACATGCAATGCAATTCCAATACAAACTCCAGTGACATTTTTTAAGGAAATGGAGAAACAAATCATCAACTTTGTTTGGAAAGGGGAGAAACCCAGGATAAGCAAAGCACTACCAAAGAAGAGGAGCACTGGGAGATCTCACACTACCCAGGCTTAGAACCTGTTATACTGCCACAGTAGTCAAAATAGCCTGGTACTGGTACAAAAAGAGACATACAGAGCAATGGAACAGAGTTGAGATTCCAGAGATGCTACCACTTTCCTATGAACAGCTGATGTTCGACAAAGGCCCTAAGATTGTAAACTGGGGTAAAAACAGTCTCTCTAACAACGACTCGACAGCACTTGGCTTGGCTTGGCTAACAAATAGTGCTGGCAAAATTTGATATCCGTCTTGAAAAAGTTGAAAGAAGACCCATATCTCACATCTCACACAAAAACTAACTCAAATTGAATAAAAGACCTAAATATGAAACCTAAAACAATAAAGATCATGCAAGAAAAACTAGGGTCAGCAATGGAAATTTTAATACACAATTTAGACAGACTTCAAAATCTGACAAATGAAGCATGACCAACAGAATAGAAAATAGATAAATGGGAACACTAAAAATCAAACATTTCTGCTCATCCAAAGACTTTATCAAAAGAATTAAAAGACCACCTATAGAATGGGAAAAAATATTTGGCAACTACATGTTGGACCGATGTCTGATCTCCATAATCTACACGGTACTACAAAATATCAACAATAAAAAGGTAAATAACCCAATTAAGTGATGGGTAAAGGAGGTGGACAGACACTTCATCAAAGAGGAGATCCAGGCAGCTAAAAGACACATGAAGAAATGTTCACAATCACTAGGTATCACAGAAAGCCAAATCACAACTACAGTGTGATACCATCTCACCCCAACAAAGTTGGCCCTGATCCAACAAACACAAAACAACAAATGCTGGAGAGGCTGTGGAGAGATTTGAACTCTCCTACACCGCTGGTGGAATTGCAAAATGGTATGACCTCTACAGAAAGCAATTTGGTGCTTCCTTAAAAAGCTGGAAACAGATATATCACTTGATCCAGTAATCCCACTGCATGGACTATATCCTACAGAATCAACGGCAATCACATGAACAGATATATGCACACGAATGTTTATTGCTACACAGTCCACAATAGCTAAAAGATGGAATCAACCCAGATGCCCAATAACAGATGAATGAATGGATAAACAAACTATGGTACATTTACTCAGTGGAACACTATGCAATGATAAAGAACAATGATGATTCTAGGAAGCATCTTCTAATCTGGTTTCAACTGGAAGACATTATGCTGAGTGAAATCAGTCAGCATCACAAGGACAAATATTGTATGAGAACTCTACTATAACGACTTAAAAATAGACTTACATACAGAAAAAAAAGACTTTGATGGCTGCAAGGATAGGGAGGGAGGGAGAGGGCTGGTCATAGATTAGTTGATAGAAATTTGGTTGGGTGAAAACAGTGACAGCACACAGTAGAAAGAAGATCAACTTAACTGGACTTCAACATAAACCGAAAACTCTTCTAATCTTAACCTGATATTTCAGGGGTGGGGGTCTGGGGACCATGCTCTTGGGGGACATTGAGGCAATTGACATAACTATCCTATTGCTAGGAGAGTCTTCTGTGTCCCGTATCGGTGAGTGGCATCTGGGGTCTTAAAAGCTAGCAAGCTCTCATCTGAGATACACCAAATAGTCCCAACCCATGAGAATGGGTGTCTACATCAACATGTGACCAAAAGAACCAGATGGTGCTCAGCCACCACCAATGAGAGCCGTGATGGGGCACACATTGTTGAGCCCCAGTGGCAACAGGGGAAAAAGAGGGGTGTATGTCAAGGACTCCACTAAAAGACCACAACTGATGGTCAAGCATCCTGGGGGTTCCCCTGGGAGCATGGCCCCTAGACCTGCTGCTGCCCCTGACCAGAAAACGTTATTGAGGTCACCTCTTTGGAAAGGAATAGACTGGATGTGAGGTCACCATGTGACCATAAGTTGCATGTATTTAATAGTTCTATGAATCTAAAGGATGCTGCCCTACTGGCCTCTTACTAGAAGGGAGAGGAGAAGGGGGAGAGGAGGGGAGAGGAGATTGTTAAGACACGACATATATAGAACGAAAAGGAAGAATGTGTTCTCATGGGGAAAGGAGAGCAGAAGGAGCTGCAGATAGGTGGGCACGCAAATTTAATTCAGATTGTACACTTTCCCTCAATCACAGTAAAATATTTTTATTTATTTATTTATTTTATTTTTTTATTTTTATTTAACATAACTGAGTGAAAATGTACATTCACATGTAAATTTACATGCCCCCCTATATGCAGCTTCCACTGCTCTCCCTGTCCGGTGACTGCACACTATTCCTCTCTGCTCCATACATGTCTCATCCTCCCAACAACCTCCTTTCCCCTCCTCTCCGTCCACTCCCCTTCCTCCAGCCAGAGGTCAGCAAGATGATGTCCTATAGATGTATAGAACCATAAAGTGCTTCCAATATATGGTTACTCTGCATTGCCAAGTCCATTCCATTCCTGTCCAAAGAGTGGACTTTTGTTATAATTTATGGGAACGGGCAGCATCAGGGCCGGGGGCCATGCTCTCAGAGGAACCCCAAAACCGCTGGACCATCAATTGAGGTCTTTTAGTGGAGATCTCATGATGCACCTCTTTTTATTCTTGTGTTGCCAGTGAGGCTCCTCTCTGTGAGCTCCGTCATGGCTATCACTGGTGGTGGCCGGGCACCATCCGGTTCTTCCGGTCCCAGGTCGATGTAGGCACCCACTCTTGTGGGTCTCTCTGTCTTCTCGATTGTCTTTACCGCATGCCATTTTGGCCCTCGGTGAGCATCCGTTCCTGCTGAGTTGGGACCATTTGCTGTGTCCTTGGATGGCAGCTTGGCAGCTTTTAAGACCCCAGACGCCACTCACCAATGTGGGGTGCAGAGAGCTCTCTTAGCAAAACGCTAGTTGTACCAATTGGCCTGGAATTCGCCTAAGAGCATGGTCCCAGTCCCCCGCCCCAGCTACTCTATCCTTGCAGTATTGAGTTAAGATGGAAGGAGTACTCAAATTATGCTGAAGTCCACTTAATGTTGTTCTTGTTCCTAATGTGTGCTGTCACCGCTTTCTCCCAACTAGATTTCTAGTAACTACCTAAACTAAACCCTCCCCCCCCGCCCTCCTTCCTCCCTCCCCTCCCTTGCAGCTGTCAAAGAGTCTTTTCTTCTATACACAAGTCTGTTTTTGAGATCTTATCGTAGAGGTCTCATACAGTATTTGTCCTTTTGTCGCTGACTACTCTCACTCAACATAATGTCTTCCAGTTGAAACCAGGTTAGGAGATGTTTCCTGGAATCATCGTTATTCTTTATCATTGCGTAGTGCTCCATTGAGTATATGTACCACAGTTTACCTATCCATTCTTCTATTGTTGGGCATCTGGGTTGATTCCACCTTTTTGCTATTGTGGACTGTGCCACGATAAACATTCTGGTGCATGTGTCCGTTGGTGTGAAAGGCCTTGAATCTGTAGGATATATTCCAAGTAGTAGAATTACTGGGTCAAATGGTATATCAATATCCATTTTTTTAAGGAAGTGCCAAATTGCCTTCCAAAGAGGCTGGACCATTTTGCAACCCCACCAACAGTGTAGGAGGGTTCCACTTTCTCCACAGCCTCTCCAGCATTTGTTGTTTTGTGTTTTCTGGATCACGGCCAATCTTGTTGGGGTGAGATGGTATCTCATTGTTGTCTTGATTTGAATTTCTTTAATAACTAAAGATCGTGAACATGTCCGCATGTGTTTTTTCGCTGCCTGGATCTCCTCTTTAGTGAAATGTCTGTCCATCTCCTTTGCCCATCGCTTAACTGGATGGTTTATCTTCTTCTTCTTGATATTTTGTAGTATCTTATAGATTATGGAGATCAGGCGTCGATCTGACATAGAGTTGCCAAATATTTTTTCCCACTCTGTGGGTGTTCTTTTAGTTCTATTAATAAAGTCTTTGGATGAGCAAAAGCGTTTGATTCTTAACAGTTCCCATTTATCTACTTTCTCTTCTGTTGATTGAGGTTTCTTTGACAGATTTTGGAGTCTGTCCTCATTGTGTATTAAAACTTCCATTGTTGTTCCTACCTTTTCTTGGATGAGCTTTATCGTTTTAGGTTTGATATTTAGGTCTTTTATCCAGTTGGAGTTGGTTTTTGTATAAGGTGTAAGGTATGGATCTTGATTCAGTTTATTGCAGATGGATAACCAATTTTGCCAGCCCCATTTGTTGAAGATACTGTTTTTACCCCAGTTTAATGTCTTAGGGCCTTTGTCGAATATCAACTGTCCATAGGCAGATGGTGTCATCTCTGGGGTCTCAATTCTGTTCCATTGATCAATCTGTCTGTTCTTGTACCAGTACCAGGCTGTTTTGACCACTGTGGCAGTGTAGTATGTTCTAAGGTCGGGTAATGAGAGGCCTCCCAGTGTGTTCTTCTTCTTTAGTAGTACCTTACTTATCCGGGGCTTCTTCCCTTTCCAAACAAAATTGGTGATTTGTTTCTCGATCTCATTAAAAACTGATGCTAGAACTTGTATTGGGATTGCGTTATATAAATAAATTGCTTTGGGTAAAATAGACATTTTCACAATGTTAAGTCTTCCTATCCATGAGCAGGGTAGGTTTTTCCATTTATCTAAGTCTCTCTTAGTTTCTTGTAGTAAGGGCTTGTAGTTCTCTTTGTAAAGGTCTGTTGTTTCTCTGATTAGATTAATTCCTAGGTACTTTATCTTCTTGGGGGCTATCACAAATGGTATAGATTTGATAATTTCCTCCTTAACAGTCTCGTTGTTGGTAAAAATATTTTTTAAAATACATTTTTAAAAAATAAGTTTGGTCATTTAACTTACCCTCTATTCTTGACACTTGGTCCTTTATCCTGCTGTATTGTCATAGTTTTGACAATTTAACACAGTCTTTCATTTTACGTTATTTTTGTTGATTTGTGGCATATTCTGTCACATTTCCAAAATCACCACGCAGTTAAGTGATTAGCATCCTTAACAGAAAACATGAAAGTTATTGGTAGAAGTTTTATTCTCCAGAGTTTAGAAAAGTTAGGTTAGTAAGTCAAGAGAGTTTGTGTGGAACGATCATTTTTAATATATTTTTACCTTTAATACCTTCCTTAAAATGCGATTTATGAGTCTTATTTCTTCCTGAGTTCAAATTTGAAAATTTGAAGAGTTAGGGTCCCTTTAAAATCAGGTAACAGGTTGTTCTAAATTTCAGTGCAGAGGATTTAGAAAAGTAAAGTTGGGGTTTTACATATATGGTGGTCCATGGTATATTCAATATTCTTTGCCAACATCACAATTCATAGGCATGAATTCTTCCATCTTCCTTATTCATTGCCCAGCTTTCACATACATACGATGCAACTGAAATACCATGGCTTGGATCGGGCTCATCTTAGTCTTCAAAGTGATATCTTTGCTTTTCAACACACTGAAGAGGTCTTTTGCACCTGATTTGCCCAGTGCAATGATGTTTTCATTTCCTGACTGCTGCTTCTGTGGGTGTTGATTGTAGATTCAAATAAGATGAAATCCTTGACAACCTCAATCTTTTCTCCATTTATCACGATATTGTTTATTGGTCCAGTTGTGAAAATTTTTATTTTCTTGATGTTGAGGTGTAATCCATACTGAAAGGCTATGGTCTTTGATGTTTATTTTTAAGGCCTCTTTCAGCAAATAAGGTTGTGTCATCTGCATAACACAGGTTGTTAGTGAGCCTTACTCCAATCCTAATGCCTCATTCTTCATATCGTCTACCTTCTCAGATTATTTGCTCAGCATACAGACTGAATAGATACAGTGTAAGGATGCAATACTGACTCACATCTTTCCTGATTTTAAATCACGCAGTGTCCCATTGTTCTGTTCAAACAACTTCCTTTTGATCTGTGTACAACTTCTTCATGAGCACAATTAAATGTTTTGTAATTCCTATTCTCTGCAATGTTATCCATAATTTATTATGACCCACACTGTTGAATACTTTTGCATAGTCAATAAATCACAGGCAAACATCTTCCTGGTATTTTCTGCTTTCAGCCAGGATCCATCTGACTTCAGTAATGATATCCCTTGTTCCATGTGTTCTTCTGAATCCAGCCCGAATTTCTGGCAATTTCCTGTGAATATACTGCTGCAGTCACTTTTGAGTGATCTTCAGCAAAATTTTACTTGTATGTGATATTAATGATATTGTTTGATGATTTCTACATTCAGCTGGATCAGCTTTGATGGTAATAGGCATATATAGAGACCTAGTTTGTTGGCCAGGTAGTTGTCTTCTAGTACTGCATCCCTTTGTTGAAACATGTTACTCGATATTCTGTAAATTCCTGAAGCCTTGTTCTCCAATACCTTCAGTGCACCTTGGACATCTTCCTTCACTACCACAGGTTCCTGATCACATGCTACCTCTTGAAATGGTTGAGCATCAACCAGTTCTTATTGGTATAGTGATTCTGTGTATTCCTTCCACCTTCTTTTGATGCTTTCTGCTACTTTTAATATGTTCCCCATCAAATTCTTCACTATTGAAACTGAAGGCTTGAATTTTTTTCAATTCCTTCAGCTTGAGAAATTCCAAGTGTGTTTGACCTGTTTGGCTTTCTATCTCCAGCTCTTTGCACATGTCATTATGATACTACCCATTTAAATCTTCTGTTCAATTCAGCTGCCAATGTTTATGAGCAAGTTTCAGAGTCTCTTCTGACATCAACTGTGGTCTTTTCCTTTTTAATGATATCTTGCTTTCTTCATGTGTGATGTCCTTGATGTCATTCCACTACTAACCTGGTCTTCAATCATTAGTATGCAATGCATCAAATCTATTCTTGAGATGGTTTCTAAACTCAGGTGAGTTATACTCAATGTTTTACTTTGGCTCTCTGGATTTAAAAAAAAATTTCTAGTTTCAATTTGAACTTGCGTATGAGCAATTGATGGTCTGTGCCACAATTAGCACCTGGCCTTGTTCTGACTGATGATACTGAGCCTTTCCATCATCTCTTTCCACTGATGTAGTCAATTTGATTCCTATGTATACCACCTGGTGACGTCCATGTGTATAGTCACTGTTTATGTTGGTGAAAAATGTATTTTCAATTAAGGAGTCATTGGTCTTGCAAAAATTTATCAGGCTGTCACCAGCATCATTTCTATCACCAAGGCTGTATTTTCCAAGTACTGATCTTTCTTCTTTGCTATCAACTTTGGCATTCCAATCACCAGTAATTGTCACTGCATCCTGATTGCATGTACAATCAATTTCAGACTGCAAAAGCTGGTAAAAATCTTCAATTTATTCATTTTTGGCCTTAGTGGTTGGTGCATAAATTTGAATGATGGTCATATTAACTGATGTTGGCGTATGGATGTTGTCACTGACAGCAAGGTACTTCAGGATAGGTCTTGAGAAATTCTTTTTGATGATTAATGCAAATCACTTGGCTGGCATTCCCCTTCAAGTTGGCATTCTAAGGATAGCAGACCATATGGTTGTCTGATTCAAAATGGCCAATACCAGTCCATTTCAGTTCACTAAGGCCTAAGATATCAATGTTTATGTATTCCATTTTGTTGTTGATGATTTCCAATTTTCTTAGATTCGTACTTTGTACACTCCAGTTTTCAATTATTAATGGATGTTTGAAGCTGTTTCTTCTCGTTTGGAGAACGAGTCAGCGAATGAAGGTTCTGAAAGCTTGACGTCATCTATGTCATCAAGGTTTGCTTTACCTTGAGGAGGCACTTATTCCCTAGATATCTTTTGAGTGTCTTCTAACCTGGGGGGCTTATCTTCTGGCACTATATCAGACAATGTTCTGCTGTTATTCATAACATTTTCAGTGGCTCTTTCTTTTCAGAAGTAGACTGCCAGTCCTTCTCCCTAGTCTGCCTTAGTCTGGAAGTTTCGCTGAAACTTGTCTGTCATGAATGATCCTGCTGTTATCTGTGGACTGCTGGCACACTTCCAGCATGACAGCAAGATGCTAGCCCCCACAGTACAACAAATATTATGTATATATATTTGTTGTACACACACACACCCCACACACATGCATATGTATATAGGCTTCAGAAACACAAATATATTATCTGGCAGATCTGGAGGTCAAAGTCTGAAATGGGCTCACTGAGTTAAAATTGACTTGTTGGCGGAGGTGTGTTACTTCTAGATGCTCTATAGAAGAATGTATTTCCGTTCCCTTTTCATTTTCTATACACTGTTGCATTCCTTGGTTCCTAGCCCTCTTCTTTCACTTTAAAGACCAGCAGTGTAACACCATCAAATCTCTCATTCTGATCTCTTTTGTGTGAGTGTGTTTTAGGTGAAAGCTTGCATGGCAAATCAGTTTTTCATTCAATACTTTATACACAAATTGTTTGTGATGTTAGTTGTAATCCCCACAATGAGTCAGTACTCATTCCCTTTTCCTTTCTGTCCTGGGTTCTCCATATCTATTCATTCAGTTTTCCCATCACTTCTGCCTTCTTGTCTTTGCATTTGGGCAGATATTGCCCATTTGGTCTTGTGTAAGCCAATATTTTTTTAAGGTAGACATTTGAGGTTTTTTTCTGTAGAATAAAAGAAAAAAAGAAAACAAAGGGGCTTTCTTGCCTAGTGAAAGTAAGAAATTCCAGAGTGGTATTTATAACCAAGAAAAGTTTGGCTTCTGTTGTCAGATTTAATGTGAGTTTAAATATACATCTTTGTCACACCTAGAGAGTTAGTAATTAATAATTACCAGGTTTCAATGATTGTTTCTCATTTACACTTAGATGTTTGTTTTTTTCTCTCTCATATTTTCAGTGGTCTTCATTTAGTTAACGATTAGTAATACCGGGCTTAACTACAAAACTGGATTCAAATTCTTTGTGTCCTGAGCAAGTAACTTTACCTCTCTGTGGTTCAGTTTCCTCATTTATAAAATGAGTTCTAAGGAGGTGGGGCCAAGATGGCAGAGTAGTCAGATGCTTCCTGTGATCCCTCCAATATTACAGGACTATCTAGGAATCCTGAATATTGATGGGAAAGTTGAGAAATTGGACTTAGCAATGGAGAAGGAAGAGCATGTCCAGAAGTACTGAGGAAGGCTCAGACCTGATCCTCCAGGAATTGGCTGCAGCCAGCATGGTGAATGGAACAGTGGCATTCAAAGGCTGTCCTCCTCAGGTGGAGAGATTGAGCAGCAGAGAGTACATTGTGCCTCCAGAACCAGTGGAAAATGGCGTTCGATTGTCAAAAGCTAAGTGGTTTGTGTGTAACCTACTGTGTTTGAATCTAAAACTTTCCTTCAGGATAAATCTCTCTCCCTTTTTTCAGTGCTTCCCTCTTCCTTCTCTGCACTGCCTGTCTTCAGAGTCTGATGCCATTACCTGAGCCAGAAGTAGGACTCCTTTAGCTAGTCCTGAGCCATTCTCCTAGACTCAGGGAGGGAAAAATCGAACAAACAGGAGGAAATGGGAAAGACTCTGCTGACTCTCCTAAGCTAGAAATTCAGGGCAGAAAAATTTCCTTGTGCTAGGACCAGACATAAGGGGGTACACCTTCCTCACAGACACTTAGGGGACAATTTGCAACTCTCTGCCTTTCTCAGCACATGCAGCCAGATACCTGTGCCTATACTAATCACTCTTGCCCATCTAGGACAGTAGGAGAGAGCCTGCACCACACACTTGGTGACTGACTACTTGGAAACTTGAGCTAAATCCATCCCTATCCACTGCTGTCAAGTCGATTCTGATTCTGATACACAGTGACTCTATAGGACAGAGTAGAGCTGCTTCTTATAGTTTCCAAGGAGTGCCTGTTGGATTTGAACTGCTGACCTTGTGGTTAGCAGATGTAGTGCTTAACCACCGTACCACCAGGGTTTCTGAACCAAATCCATACAAAAAAGTAAATGGACTCCTGGGCTCACATGTCTAATAACAACTGTAACTACGTGGTAACAGAACATTAGACCTTCAAAGGAGCCAATAACAAAACTAGAACACATGACCAGCCTATTTGGACATTTCTAAACAAAACAAGAAGCTAAACACAGTGAGTAAACATAAAATAAATAAATTCAACCAATTACTGGTAGCTTGGGGACCACAAGCAGTCCATATCAAATCACTTAAAGAGGCAGACTATGATGGCTTTAGAAAGTTCCCAAAACAAAGAATCAAGAAATTTTCCAGGTAAAGAGAACTTCCCAGAATTATTGGAGGTTGAATATAAAAAATTAGTATTTAGAACTATTCAAGAGCTCAGAAAGAAGATGAGGCAAAATGCAGCAGACAATAATGACAAATTGTATAGGCTGCAAGAAAGCATACAGAGACAGGAATTAGAAACTCAGAAAATTAATAATAAAATTACAGAATTAGCCAACTCAATAGAAAGTTAAAGGAGATAATTGAAGCAATAGAAGGTCAAATTAGTGAGATTAAAAATAAAGCATGCCAACACCCACATATTTCGGCAAAATCAGATACAAGAATTTAAAAAAAAAACCACTAAGAATTTTGTGTAACTCTATCAAAAGGAATAATCTACCAGTGATTGGAGTACAAGAACAGTGGAGATAATAGAAAATACAGAGAGATTTGTCAAAGATTTGTTGACAGAAAACTTCCCTGACATTATGAAAGATGAGAAGATATCTAATCCATGACATTCATTAAATTGCCCATAAGGTAGATCCAAAAGAAAGACACCAAGACATATTATAAGCAAACTTGAGAAAACTAAAGATAAGGAGACAATTTTAAAAGTGGCTAAAGGCAAATGGAAAGTAATCTACAAAGCAGAGACATTAAGATTCAGATCAAACTACTCAGCAGAAACCATGCAGGAAAGAAGGTAATGGTATGACATACAAAGCCTTGAAGGAAAAGAATTGCCAGCCAAGAGTCATATATCCAGTAAATCTTTGTCTCAAATATGAATGGGAATTTAGAACATTTCCAGATAAGCAGAACTTTAGGGAATTTGCAAAAACCAAACCAAAATTAAACAAAATACTAAAGGGAGTCATTTTTGTTAGAAAATCAGTAACATCAGATAACAACTCAAGACTAGAAAAGAGAACAGAGCAACCAGTTATCAACCCAGATAGGGAAATCACAAAAATAAATCAAAAGCAAAACACTGAACATAGGGAAACAGAGATGTAATTATGGAAAACATTATAACAGAAAAAGAAAACATTATAACAGGAAAGGAAATTAACAATCCCATACATCAAAATAAAAAAACAAGAAGTCTCAGCAAATACAAAAACAACATGCAAAAGATGAATGAAAAATGACTCAGCACAGAAAATTCAGTGGAACAAAGGAATTGTCTACAATGCACATGCACACGCAAAAAAACATTTAGATGACAACACTAAATTCATACCTATCAACAATTATGCTAAATGTAAATAGATTAAATACATCAATCAAGACAGTCACAGACTGGATAAAAAAAGCAGGATCCATCTATATGTTGCCAACAGCATACTTTAGATACAAAGAGGCAAACAAACTAAAACTCAAAAGATTGGTAAAAAAAAAAAAATACATCAAGCAAACAACATTCAAAAAAGCAGGAGTGGCAATATTAATTTCTCGTAAAATAGACTTTAAAATCCACCTCACTGGATAAGGAAGGACACTATATAATAATTAAAAGGATCAATACTTCAGGAGGACATAACAGTATTAAATATTTGCCCATCTAATGGTAGGGCTCCAAAATACATAAAACAAATTCTAACTGCATTGAAAACAGAAATAGACAGATAATAGTATTAGGAGACTTCAACTCATGACTTTCAGTGAACTACAGAACATTCAGGAAAAAATTCTGTATAGACACGGAAGTTATAAATGCCACAATCAAGAACATTCGACCTAACAGCAGCCAAGTATACTTTCTTCTCCATTGCATATGGAACATTCTCCAGAATTGACCACATATTAGGCCATAAAGCAAGCTTTGACAAAATTGAAAGCAAGAAAATATTACAAAGTATCTTTTCAGACTATAAAATCAGAAAAGCAGAAATAAGTAACAGAAAAAGCAATGAAAAAAATCAAACACATGGAAGCTGAACAACACCTTGTTAAAAAAATATTGGCTTATAAAAGAAATCAAGGACTTAATAAAGAAATTCACAGAATGAAATGAGAACGGAAGCACATCCTGCCAGAACCTTTGGGATGCAGCAAAAGCAGTGCTCAGAGATCAGTTCACAGCAATAAATACACACACCCAAAAAGAAGAAAGAGTTCAAATCAAAGAATTAACTCTACAACTTAAGCAAGTAGAAAGAGAGCAGCAAAAGAATCCCTTGGGCACCAGAAGAAAGCAAATAATAAAAATTAGAACAGAACTAAGTGAATCAGAGAACAGAAAAACGATTAAAAGAGTTAACAAGACCAAAAGCTAGTTCTTCGAATCAATCGGCAAAATTGAGAAACCAGTGACCAAATTGACAAAAGAAAAACGGGACAGAAAACAATGCAAATAAGAAATTAAATGGGAGATATCAAAACAGACCTTACTGAAATTTTAAAAAATCGTTAACAGAATACTATGAAAAACTGTACTCCAAGAAATTTGAAAACCTAGAGGAAATGGACATATTTCTACCCACCAGAAGAGACATAAACAAGGGTAGAACAGCTAAAGAAACTCATAACAAAAGAAGAGATTGGAAAGATAATTAAAAAGCTCTAAATCTAAAAAGAAGCCCTGGCCTTGATGACTTCTCTGGCTAATTCTACCAAACTTGCAAATTAACACCGCTATTACTAAAGGCATAGCAAAAGATAGAATACTACCAGATTCATTCTATGAAGCCAGTAGAACCCTGATACCAAAACCAGGAAAGGACAGCACAAAAAAAGAAAATTACAGACCTATATCTCTCATGAACTTAGATGCAAAAATCCTTGGCAAAATTCTAGCCAATAGAATTCAACAACATATCAAAAAAAGAATAGTTCACCATGACCAAATAGGATTCATACTATGGATGCAGGAATGGTTCAGCATTAGAAAAACAATCAATGTAATCAACCACATAAATAAAACAAAAGACAAAACTACTTGGTTTTATCAGTTGATGCAGAAAAGGCATTTGACAAAATCCAATATCCATTCATGCTAAAAACTCTCAGTAAAACAGGAATAGCAGGGATATTCCTCAACATAATAAAGGGCATTTTTACAAAGCCAACAGCCAACATCATTCTAAACCAAGAGAACTGGAAAACATTCTCCTTGAGAATGGGAACTAGACAAGGATGCCCTTTGTCATCACTTCTATTCAGCATTGAGCTGGAGGTTCTAGCCAGGGCAATCAGACAAGATAAAGAAACAAAGGGCATCTATGCTGGTAAAGAAGTCTTTCTCTTTGCAGATGATATGATGTTATACACAAAAAACCCTAAAGACTCCATAAATAAACTACTGGAACTAATGGAAGATTTCAGGGAAGTATCAGCATATAGTATAAACAAAAATAAATCAGTAGGATTTCTTTACATTAACAAGGAATTCATCAAAGAGGAAATCACCAAATCAATACCATTAACAATAGCCCCCCAAGAAGATAAAATACCTAGGAATAAATCTAAGTAGATGTAAGAGACTTATACAAAGAAAATTACAAGACCCTACTGCAAGAAACCAAAAGAGACACAAGTGGAGAAACTTACCTTGCTCATGGGTAGGCAGGCTTAACATTCTGAAAATGTCTATTCTATGCAAAGTAATCTACATATGCAATGCATTCCCAATACAAATTCCAATGTCCTTTTTAATGAGATGAAGAAACAAATCACCAGCTTTGTTTGGAAAGGGAAGAAACTCCAGATAAGCCAAGCACTACTGAAGAAGAGGAAGACAGTGGAACACATGACTTGACTTTAGAAATTATTATACCATCGTGGTAGTCAAATTAGCCTGGTTCTGGTACAAAAACAGACATATTAGACCAATGGAACAGAAGTGAGAACCCAGATATAAAATTATCCACCTATGAGCTGCTGATATTTGACAAAGGACCAAAGTCCATAAATTGGGGAAAAGACAATCTCTTTAACAAATGATGTTGGCACAACTGGATATCCATGTGTAACATAATGCAATAAGACCTATATCTCACACCATGCACAAAAACTAACTCAAAATGGATCAAAGACCTAAACATAAAATCTAAAATGATAAAGACCATGGAAGAAAATTCAGGAACAATGCTGGGAGCCCTAATACACTGCATAAACAGGACACAAAACATTAATAGCAATGTACAAACACTAAAAGAGAGAAAATAGATAACTGGGAACTCCTAAAAATCAAATACTCGTGCTCATCCGAAGATTTCATCAAAAGAATAAAAAAGTCAACCTACAGATTGGGAAAAAATTTGGGGATATGAGAAATCCAATCAGAATTTAATCTCTAAAATCTGCCAGAAACTCTGAAGCTTCAATAACAAAGAGAAACAACCCACTTAAACAATGAGCAAACAATACAAACAGGCACTTCACTAAAGAAGACATTCAGGCAGCTAACAGATACATAAGGAAATGCTCACAATCATTAGCCATTAGAGAAATCCAAATCAAAACTAGAATGAGATACCATCTCATCCCAACAAGGCTGTCATTAATCCAAAAAACACATTATAGTAAATGCTCTAGAGGTCATGGAGAGACTGGAACACTTATAAACTCTTGGTGTAAATGCAAAATGATAAATCACTTTGGAAATCAATTTGATGCTTTCTTTCTCTTTTTGTGTGATTCAGTGGCAGTATACAATCTAAGTTAAATTTGCATGCCTACCTATCTGCAGCTCTGTGGTGGTCAGGATTATGTCAACTTGGCTACTCCATATTTGGCTGCTGTATTAAGTGACTCCCCGCCCCTTGGCTCTCATCTCCAGACCTTCACTTCGGCTGCTGGTCTGCTCATGTAGCCAGGAGCTCCTGCTCTCTTGTTCCAGCGTCTGGTTCCAGGACTTGAACTAGCAGCTGTTGGACACATCAGTCTTTACAGTCGGCGCTTGAGAGTCCTGCTCCCTGACCTGACGATCCTGGGTTCGCCAGCCTCTGCCCAGTCCTGCTCCCTGACCTGCCGATCCTGGGTTTGCCAGCCTCTGTCACTTTGTCTGGCCACCAGCTTGGGATCCACTGACCTACACAACTGGTGATCTAGAACTCTGGTCTCTGACCTGCTGACTTTGGGTTCCTCAGCTTCCGTGGCCACGCGAGGCTTGTGCCAGAACTTGCGACATTCAGCTTCTGTGATTACGTGAGCTGTTTCCTATATCTGTATCTATCTATCTATATATTATAAATCTTTCCTTGTACCTACACGTGTTACTGGTTTTGCTTCCCTAGAAAACCCAGCCTACGACGATTTGGTACCAGGAGTGGTTCTAGGGAAACAAAATTGTAAAAATGCATCCTTTCAAGTGGTTGTTGAGTCTGGCTAGTAGTAACACTGTTCTTAACTCTGCTCCTACCAGTAAAAAGTGTCCTGCTAGTCCGTGGGCTGAGGTGGTGGTACACATCTGCAAAATACCACACTAATAGATCAGATATTGGTGAAAGGTGACCCTAAGGATGAAAACAAGTGTGATAACTTTTTGAAATTATGTGTGGATGAGCAGTATAAGGAAGTTGGTTGGCTGGCTGGTCCTACTTGCATTAGATAAGCTGGTGAAGGAAAAAGATGAGCTCAGGGCCTTGGAATCAAAGCTCTCATGTCATGTAAAAGACCTCAAAACTTCTACCTGTGCTTTAAAAGAAAACCTCATTACCTGTAATAGCAGAGCCCATACTGCTGAAAGCCAAACCCAGATGCTTATCATTAGAGTGGTGGAATTGCAGTGCCAGCTCAATTGCCAGTCTCGAGAAGTATCTGAAATTAAAGTGAGGGTATTGATTGGGAAAAAATGGGACCCTGAAACTTGGAATGGAGACATATGGGAGGATGATATGGAAGCTGGGGACGCTGAGCCCCTCACTTCCAGTAAAGCACTCCTGCCAGCTGAACCACACCCATGTGAAGGGATTACTTGCCTTTGTCTGCGGAAACTGCCCGGCCCAGTAAAGCCATTATCCCCTCCTCTCCAAACTAATGAGATTAGCTGTAGCCCCCCTGCCGCTGAAGAGCGCCTGACAGAGTCATTACCTGAGGCATGGCCTAAGGCAGATGCTTTACCAGAGCATGCTGCAGATTCTAAAAACAATTCGGCACTGCCGATTTCGGCTTCTAGACCTGTAACTAGACTTAAGTCCAAGCAAGCTCCAAAAGGTGAAGTACAAAGTGTGACCCAGGAGAAGATGTGCTATACTCCAAAGGAACTACTTGACTTTTCTAACACATACAAACAGAAACCTGGGGAATATGTTTGGGAATGGCTGTTAAGGCTGTGGGATAATGGTGCAAGGAACATACAGCTGAATCAGTCTGAATTTCTTGACCTCGGTCCACTGAACACAGACTCTTCATTCAGTGTTTCAGCTCGAGAAGTTAGGAAAGGACCTAATTGTTTGACTGGATTGCTGAAGCATAACTGATGCGGTGGCCTACATTAAATCAAGTTGAATTGCCGGACTTGTCTTGGGGTACTGTAAAAGAGGGTATCCAAAGGCTTAGGGAAATTGGCATGCCAGAGTGGATTTATTTGGTTAGATCTTCAAATCCATACATAGAATGTCCAGAGGACACAACTTTCACCACAACTGTGAGAAACAAATTTCTGAAGGGAGCTCTGGGATCCTTAAAGACTGCTGTGATTGCCATTTTATGTAAATCATACATGACAGTGGGAGGTGCCCTAGCTGAATTAAGACACCTAACTACAATGAGGCTGACTGGATCCCATGGTGGTAGGGGTCAAGTGGCTGCACTCAGTCGACAAAGACAAGGTGGGCATGCTTACAGTAATGGACAGAGGAGGCAAAATAGTAATTGTAATAATGTGACTCGTACAGACATGTGGAACTGGCTACTGAGTCATGGTGTCCCTAGCGGTGCAATAGATGATCAGCCTACTAAGTATTTACTTGATATGTATGAAAGGATGTATTCTAGGTCAGGTGAACAGCAATCTAACTCAAATCGCCAGAAGAGAGAGTCGTGGTCCGTCAGTAAATTCCCAGACTTGAGCGAGTTTAAGGACCCACAACCTCTTGAATGAAGGGGAGGCCAGGTCCCTTTGAGGAAGAATTCTGATACCCTGCCAAAAATTTATACTGTTAATCTTTCTCCTGCCCTTCCCCAAAGGGATCTACAGCCTTTTACGAGAGTGACTGTTCACTGTGGAAAAGGAAATAATCAGACTTTTCAGGGACTACTGGATACTGCCTCTGAACTGACACTAATTCCAGGAGACCCAAAACGTCACTGTGGCCACCAGTCAGAGTGGGGGCATATGGAGGTCAGGTTATTGATGGAGTCTTGGCTCATGTTCATCTCACAGTGGGTCCAGTGGGTCCCCAAACCCATCGTGTACTGATTTCCCCAGTTCCAGAATGCATATTTGGAATAGATATACTCAGCAACTGGCAGAAGTCTCACGTTGGATCCCTGACAAGTGGAGTGAGGGCTATTATGGTGGGAAGAGCCAAATGGAAGCCACTAGAACTGCCACTGCCTAGGAAAATAGTGAACCAAAAGCAATACCGTATTCCTGGAGGAATTGCTGAAATTACTGCCACCATTAAGGACTTGAAGGACTCAGGGGTGGTGATTCCCACCACATCCCCATTCAATTCGCCTATTTGGCCTGTGCGAAAAACGGATGGATCTTGGAGAATGACAGTAGATTATCGCAAACTTAACGAGGTGGTAACCCCCATTGCAGCTGCTGTTCCAGATGTAGTTTCACTGCTTGAGCAAATTAATACATCTCCTGGTACTTGGTATGCAGCTATTGATCTGGCTAATGCTTTCTTCTCCATACCTGTTTCCAAGGACCACCAGAAGCAGTTTGCATTGACGTGGCAAGGCCAACAATACACTTTCACTTGTCTGCCTCAGAGCTACATTAACTCTCCAGCCCTATGTCATAATCTAGTCCGCAGGGACCTTGATTGCTTCCCTCTTCCACAAGATGTGACACTGGTCCATTATATAGATGACATTATGCTGATTGGACCTAGGAAGGAAGAAATATCAGTGACTCTGGACTTACTAGTTAAACATTTGCGTGCTAGAGAGTGGGAAATTAATCCCACAAAAATTCAGGCACCTTCCAACTCAGTGAAATTCCTAGGGGTCCAGTGGTGTGGGGCATGTCGCAATATCCCTTCTAAAGTGAAGGATAAGTTATTGCACCTGGCTGCTCCGACAACTAAAAAGGAGGCACAGCGCCTAGTGAGTCTCTTTGGATTTTGGAGGCAACATATTCCTCATTTGGGTGTGCTACTTCGGCCTATTTATCAAATGACTAGAAAGGCTGCTACTTTTGAGTGGGGCCCAGAACAGGAGAAGGCTCTGCAACAGGTTCAGGCTGCTGTGCAGGCTGCCCTGCCACTTGGGCCATACGATCCAGCTGATCCAATGGTGCTTGAGGTGTCAGTGGCAGATAGAGATGCTGTTTGGAGTCTTTGGCAGGCCCCTATTGGCGAATCACAGCGCAGACCTTTAGGATTTTGGAGCAAAGCTCTGCCATCTTCTGCAGATAACTACTCTCCTTTTGAAAAACAACTTTTGGCTTGTTACTGGGCCTTAGTAGAGACTGAGCGCTTAACCATGGGACATCAGGTCACCATGCGTCCTGAGCTGCCTATCATGAACTGGGTATTGTCTGACCCGCAGAGTCATAAAGTTGGACGACCACAGCAGCATTCCATCATTAAATGGAAGTGGTATATGCGAGATTGGGCCCGTGCAGGACCTGAAGGCACAAGTAAATTGCATGAGGAAGTGGCCCAAATGCCCATGGTCTCCACCCCTGTAACATTACCTCCTGTCTCCCAGTTTGCACCTATGGCCTCATGGGGGATTCCTTATGACCAGCTGACCGAGGCAGAGAAAACTCGTGCTTGGTTTACAGATGATTCTGTGCGGTATGCTGGCACCACTCGAAAGTGGACAGCAGCAGCACTACAGCCCCTTTCTGGGACCTCCCTCAAGGACAATGGTGAAAGCAAATCCTCCCAGTGGGCAGAACTTCGAGCAGTGCATATGGTTGTTCACTTTTCTTGGAAGGAGAGGTGGCCAGATGTGCGGCTGTATACCGATTCATGGGCTGTGGCCAATGGCTTGGCCAGTTGGTCAGGGACTTGGAAGGAACATGACTGGAAGATTGGGGACAAGGATTTATGGGGGAGAGGTATGTGGATAGACCTCTCTGAATGGGCCAAAGAAGTGAAGATATTTGTGTCTCATGTGAATGCTCATCAAAGAGTAACCTCAGCAGAGGATGAGTTTAACAATCAAGTGGATAGGATGACCCGCTCTGTGGGAACCAATCATCCTCTTTCTCCAGCTACCTCTGTTATTGCTCAGTGGGCCCATGAACAAAGTGGTCATGGTGGCAGAGACAGTGGTTATGCATGGGCCCAGCAACATGGGCTCCCGCTCACCAAGGCTGACTTGGCTGCAGCCACTGCTGAGTGCCCAATCTGCCAGCAGCAGAGACCAACACTGAGTCCTCGATATGGCACTGTTCCTCGAGGTGATCAGCCGGCAACCTGGTAGCAAGTTGATTACATTGGACCGCTTCCATCATGGAAAGGAAAGCGTTTTGTCCTTACTGGGATAGATACTTACTCTGGATATGGATTTGCCTACCCGGCACGACAGGCTTCTGCCAAAACTACCGTCCAAGGACTTACAGAATGCCTCATCCACCGTCATGGAATCCCAGACAGCATTGCCTCTGATCAAGGGACTCACTTCACAGCAAATGAAGTGTGGCAGTGGGCCCATGCTCACGGAATTCACTGGTCTTACCATGTTCCCCATCATCCTGAAGCAGCTGGCTTGATAGAACAGTGAAATGGTCTCCTGAAGACACAATTACGCTGCCAGCTAGGTGGCAGTACCTTGCAGGGTTGGGGCAGTGTTCTCCAGGAAGCTGTGTATGCTCTAAACCAGCATCCAATATACGGTGCTGTTTCTCCTATTGCCAGGATTCATGGCTCCAGGAATCAAGGGGTGGAAATGGCAGTGGCACTACTCACTGTTACCCCTAGTGACCCACCTGCAAGATTTCTGCTTCCTGTCCCCATGACCTTATGCTCTGCAGGATTAAATGTCTTAGTTCCGAAGGGAGGAATGCTGCCACCTGGAGATACATCAACGATTCCACTGAACTGGAAGCTAAAATTGCCACCAGGACATTTTGGTCTCCTTGTACCTCTGGATCAACAGACAAAGAAGGGAGTTACAATACTGGCCGGTGTGATTGATCCTGACTATGGAAATGAAATTGGATTGACATTACATAACAGAAGTAAAGAAGAGTATGTTTGGAATGCAGGAGATCCCTTAGGACGCCTCCTAGTACTACCATGTCCTGTGATTAAGGTCAATGGAAAACTACAGCAACCCAGCTCCAAAATCAGTGATAATAGCTCAGACCCTTCAGGAACGAAGGTTTGGGTCATCTCACCAGGCAAGGAACCACGACGAGCTGAGGTGCTCACTGAGGGCAAAGGGAATACAGAATAGGCTGTAGAAGAAAGTAGTTCTAAATATCAGTTACGGCCATGCGACCAGTTGCAGAAATGAGGACTGTAATTGCTACGAGTGTTCCTGCTTTGTATGTGTGTATTGGATATTTTGTTTACTTATGAAACATAAGATGTAAATAGGCTAATGCATTTTCAGTTGTACGTGTATTAGTTATATCATGTTAGACGTAAGTATGACTTTGTAACTGTACTCCTTCAGAGACTGTGGATGGTAAGGTGAGATGTGTGCAGATGCCAAATTGACAAGGGGTGGACTGTGGTAGTCAGGATTATGTCAGCTTGGCTACTCCATATTTGGCTGCTGTATTAAGTGGCAAGGTGGGGTTTGTGGTGGCTCCCCACCCCTTGGCTCTCATCTCCCGACCTTCACTTCGGCTGCTGGTCTGCTCATGTAGCCAGGTGCTCCTGCTCTCTTCTTCTGGTGTCTGGTTCCAGGACTTAAACTAGCAGCTGTTGGACTCATCAGTCCTTACGGTCGGCACTTGAGAGTCCTCCCCCCTGACCTCCCGATCCTGGATTCGCCAGCCTCTGCCGCTCCTCCCTGACCTGCTGATCCTGGGTTCGCCAGCTTCTGCCGCTCCTCCCTGACCTGCTGATCCTGGGTTCGCCAGCCTCTGCCACTCCTCCCTGACCTGCTGATCCTGGGTTCGCCAGCCTCTGTCGCTTCCTCTCGCTACCAGCTTGGGATCCACTGACCTACACAACTGGTGATCTAGAACTCTGGTCTCTGACCTGCTGACTTTGGGTTCCTCAGCTTCCGTGGCCACGTGGGGCTTGTGCCAGAACTTGGGACATTCAGCTTCTGTGATTACATCAGCTGTTTCCTATATTTGTATCTATCTATCTATATATATTATAAATCTTTCCTTGTACCTACACGTGTTACTGGTTTTGCTTCCCTAGAAAACCCAGCCTAAGACAAGCTCCTTCTGCTTACCTTCCCTGGTGACAGCACACTCTTCCTTTCTGTTCTATACATGCCATTTCCTTTTGACAATCTCTTGTCCCCTCCTGTCCACCCTCTCCTATCCCTTCTAGTAAAAGGCCAGTAAGACACCATCCTGTAGATGCATAGAACCATAAACTGGACACACCATATGGTCCCTTTGTGTCCCTGAGTCCATTCCATTCCTGTCTGAAGAGTTGACCACAGTAACGATTTATGATCAGGGGCAGCAGCAGGTCTAGAGGCCATGCTCCCCAGGAAACTCTTAGACCTTTGGACCATCAATTGCAGTCTTTTAGTGAAGTTCTTGAGGTGCACCCCTCTTTTTCTCATGATGCCACTGGGAGACAACATTGTGTGCTGTCATTGGTAGTGGCCGGACACCATATGGTTCTTCTGGTCACATGTTGATACAATCACCCATGCATGTGGGTCCTTCTGTCTTCTGGGCTTTTTCCCTCATGTCTTTCTTGTCTTTTGTGATCATCTGATCCGGCTGAGTTGGGACCATTTGGTGTACCTCAGATGGCAGCTTGCTAGCTTTTAAGACCTGATGCCACTCACCAGCATGGAGTGCAGAAGACTCTCATAGCAATAGGCTTGTTATGCCAACTGGCCTCCATGTCCCATAGGAGCATGGTCCCTGGATCCCTGCCCTTGCTATTCTATCTTTGCAACATTGTGTTAAGATTAGAAGAGTTTTCAGTTTATGTTGAAGTCCAGTTAAGTTGGTCTTCTTTCTACTGTGTGCTATAACTGCTTTCACCCAATCACATTTCTATCAACTGTCCAATCTATAACCAACCCTCTCCCTTCCTCCCCTCCCTTGTAGCCATCAAAGAGACTTTTCTTCTGTACATGAGTCTATTTTTAAGTCTTTATACTAGAAGTCTCATATAGTATTTGTCCTTGTGCCACTGACTGATTTCATTCAACATGTCTTCCGGTTGAAACCAAGTTATGAGACGCTTCCTAAAATCACCATTGTTCTTTATCATTGCATGGTGTTCCATTGAGTATATGTACCATAGTTTGTTTATTCATTCATCTGTTGTTGGGCATCTGGGTTGATTCCATCCTTTTGAAATTGTAGATTGTTCTGAAATAAACATTCATGTGCATGTCTGTGCTTGTGTGACTGCCCTTGATTCTTCAGGATATATTCCAAGCAGTGGGATTACTGGATCAAATGGTATATCTATTTCCAGCTTTTTAAGGAAGTGCCAGATTGCTTTCCAAAGAGATTGTACCATTTTGAAATCCCACCAGCAGTGTAGGAGAGTTCCAACTTCTCCGCAACCACTCCAGCATTTGTTGTTTTGTGTTTTCGGATCATGGCCGACCTTGTTGGGATGAGAAGATATCTCATTGTAGTTTTGATTTGGATTTCTTTAATAACTAATGATCATGAGCATTCCCTCATGTGTCTTTTGGCTATCTGGATGTCCTCTTCTGTGAAGTGTCTGGCAATCTCCTTTGTTCAGTGCTTAACTGGGTTATTTAGCTTTTTCTTGTTGATATTTTCAGTATCTTGTAGATTATGGAGATTAGTCATCAGTCTGACATACAGTTGCCAAATATTTTTTCCCATTCTGTGGATTGTCTTTTAATTCTTTTGATAAAGTCTTTGGATGAGCAAAAGTGTTTGATTCTTAGCAATTCTCATTTATCTATCTTCTCTTCTGTTGATAGAGCTTTGTCAGATTGTGAAGTCTAAGTTGGGTATAAAAATTTCCATTGTTGACTCTATTTATTCTTACGTGACTATCATGGATTGAATTGTATCCCACCAAGAATATGTGTAGCCATGTGGATGGGCCATGATTCCTTGTATTCTACGATTGTCCTCTGTTTTGTGATTTTGCTGTGCTGTATGTTAAAGGATTAAGGTGGGACTGCAAATCCCTTCATAGGATCATCTCCCTGCTCCACTGTAAAGGGAGTTTCCCTGGAGTGTGGCTTGCCCCACCCTCAATCCTTTCATCCTACCAGAGATAAAAGGAAAGAGAGGCAAGCAGAGATTTGGGAACCTCACACTGTCAAGCAAGCAGCACCAGGAGAAGAGTGCATCCTTTGGACCTGAGGTTCCTGCTCCAAGATGCTCCCTGTGCAAAGACTGATGCAACAGAATGAGTTTTCTCCAGAGCTGACATCCTGAATCTGGACTTGTAACTTGCTAGGCTAAGAATAAACTTTCCTTTGTTAAACCCATCCACTTTGTGGTATTTCTGTTAGAGCAGCACTAGCTGACTAAAACAATGATCTTTATTGTTTCAGGTTTGATATTTAGGTCTTCGATCTAATTTGAGTTGGTTTGTGTAAGGTGTTAGATATGGGTCTTCTTTCAATTTTTTCCAGGTGGATATTCAATTTTGCCAGCACCATTTGTTAGAGAGACTGTTTTCACCCCAGTTTACAATCGTAGGGTCTTTGTTGAATATCAGCTGTTCATAGGAAGATGGTGGCATTTCTGGGGTCTCAACTCTATTCCACTGGTCTATGTGTCTTTTTGTAATGGCACCAGGCTGTTTTGACAACTGTGGCAGTGTGATAGGTTCTAAAGTCAGGTAGTGAAAGGCCTCCCAGTGTGTTCTCCTTCTTTAGTAGTGCTTTGCTTATCCAGGGTTTCTTCCCTTTCCAAACAAAGTTGGTGATTTGTTTCTCCAACTCATTAAAAAATGGCACAGGAATTTGAATTGGGATTGCATTGTATATGTAGATCGCTTTGGGTAAAATAGCCATTTTCACAATGTCAAGTCTTCCTATCCATGAGCAGGGTAGGTTTCTCCATTTACATAAGTCTCTCATTTTCTAGCAGTAAGGTCTTGTAGTTCTCTTTATATAGATCTCTTATTTCTCTAGTTAGATTTATTCCTAGGTATTTTATCTTCTTGGGGGTTATAGTAAACGGCACTGATTTAGTGCTTTCTTCTTTAATGATCTCTTTATTGGTATAAAGGAATCCTATTGATTTACTTATGTTTATTTTATATCCTGACACTTGGCTGAACCCTTCTATTAGTTTGAGTACTTTACTTATGGTTTCTTTAGGATTCTCTGTGTATACAATCATATCATCTGCCAACAGGGAGATTTTTATTTCTTTTTGCTGATGTGGATGTTATTTTACTTCTTTGTCTTGTCTGACTGCTCTGGCTGGAACTTCTAGTACAGTGTTGAATAGAATTGGTGAGAGTGGGAATCCTTATCTAGTTCCTGTTCTCAATGAGAATTCTTTCAGGCTCTCTCCATTCAGGATAATGTAGGTGGTTGGCTTTGCATAGATGTCTCTTACTGTGTTGAGGAATTTCCCTTCTATTCCTATTTTGCTAAGAGTTTTTAGCATGAAGGGGTATTGTGCTTTTATCAAATGCCTTTTCTGCATCAGTTGACCAAATCAGGTGACTCTTTTGTGTTATTTATATGGTTGGTCACATTAATTGTTTTTCTGATGTTGAACCTACCTTGCATCCCAGATATGAATCCAACTTGGTCATGATGAATTAATTTTCTGAAAAGTTGTTGAATTCTATTGGCAAGGATTTTGTTGAAGATTTTTGCATCTAAGTTCATGAGTGATGTTGATCTGTAGTTTTTGCCTTTTTTGTGGGATCTTTCCCTGGCTTTAGTATTAGGGTTATGCTGGCTTCATAGAAGGAATTTGGGAGTATTCCATCCCTTTCTATGCTGTGAAATTATCTCAGTAGTATTGGAGTTAACTCTTCTCTAAAAGCTTGGTAGAATTCTGTGGTGAAGCCATCCAGGCCAGGACTTTTTTTTGGTTGGTAGTTTTTTGATGACTTTATCAATCTCTTCCTTTATGATGGGTTTTTTAAGTTGTTCTACTTATATTTGTGATAATTTTAGTAGATGATATGTGTCTAGGAATTTGTCTGTTTCCTCTAGGTTTTCAAATCTGTTAGAGAACAGTCTTTCATAGTATTCTGTTATGATATTTTTGATTACTCTTGGATGCATTGTGACTTCTCCCATCTCATTTCTTATTTGGATTATTTCTTTCCTCTCCTGTTTTCTTTAGTAAGTTTAGCCAGAAGTTTGTCAATTTTGTTGATCTTTTCAAAAAACCAGCTTTTGGTTTTATCAATTTTTTTCAATTGTTCTATTCTCTAATTCATCTAGTTCCGCTCTAGTCTTTATTATCTGTTTTCTTCTGGTGTCTGAGGGGTTCCTCTGTTGCTCTGTTTCTACTTGTTCAAGCTGTGGGCTTAATTCTTTGGTTAGGGTCCTTTCTTCCAGAAATGTGCATTTATAGAGATAAATTGACCTCTGAGTACTGCTTTGGCTGTATCCCATAGTTTCTGGCAGGATATGTTTCATTCTCATTTGAATCCATAAATTTCTGTGTTTCTTCCTTGATTTCCTGTATAACCCAAGGCTTTTTGAGGAAGGTGTTCAGTTTCCATGAGTTCTAATTTCTACCTATGTTTTTTCTGCTGTTGATTTAGACTTTTATGGCTTTATGATCTGAGAAGATGCTTTGCAGTAATTCAGTAGTTTGGATTTTGTTGAGATTTACTTTATGTCCTAACACATGGTGTATTCTGGAAAATGCTCCATATGTACTGGAGAAGAAGGTGTACTTATCTGTTGGTGGATAAAAAATTCTGTATATGTTGATGAGGTATAATTGGTTAATTGTTGCAATAAGATCTGCTGTGTCTTTACTGAGCTTTTTTCTAGATGATCTGTCCATTACTGAGAGTGGAGTGTTAAAGTCTCCAACTATATTGTGGAGTGGTCTATCTCATTTTTCAATGTAGTCAGTGTTTGTTAACTGTATTTAGATGCTCTGGTATTGGGTGCTTAAGTATTTAATATTGTTAAACTCTGCTTGTTTATTGAACTTTTAAGCAATAAATAGTGACCATCCTTGTTCACGATGGTGGATTTTACATTAAAATCTACTGTATTTCAGATTAGTATTGCCACACCTGCTCTTCTTTGTGTACTGTTAGTTTGGTATGTATTATCCCACCCTTTAATTTTCAGTTTGTTCATATCTTTAAGTCTAAGTTATGTTTCTTGTAAGCAACATATAGATGGGTCACGTCTTTTGATCCAAGATGAAACTCATCTCTTTACTGGCATATTCAGACTGTTTACCTTCAGTGTAATTATTGATAGGTATTTGTTTAGTGCTGTCATTTTGATGTATTTATTTTTGTGTTGGTGTTTTCTCTTTGCTCTTGATATTCTGTTGTGGGTCATTATTCTTTATATATTGACTTTTAATCTTTTTTGGTGTTGGTTTTGTGTTTGTTGAGACTCCTGTATTATTTTTCTTATTTTGATTTGTTCCATTGTTATTGTGCTTTGTGGCTACCCCATGATCTCCCTTAATACACTGAGTTTATTCCCAATGTTAACTTCTACATCTTCTTAACTTCATTTATGTGTGAAAGGACTATACTGTAGTATATCTCTCTTTTTAATGTGATGATATTTTAGTTTTCATGATATGATCACTGGTTCCCTTCTTTTAATGTAGCTATGATTGAATTTTGTGCCTCCCCTAACTGAGTAGGTTTCTGTATGTTGTGTCCTGCATTGTGTCCTTAAACATGCACTTAATGGTTTTGTTTTTCTAAGCAAAGATCTTCTTTCAGTATTTCTTGTAGTTTGCATTTGGTCATTACAAAGTCTCTAAGCTTCTGTTTATCTGCAAATGACTTAATTTCACCTTTATATTTGAAAGACAGTTTTGCAGGATATACAGTTCTTGGTTGGAAGATTTTCTTCTTCAAGGCTTTGAATGTGTCATCCCACTGCTTCTGTGCCAACATTGTTTCTGTTGAGAAGTCATACAAAAGCCTCCAAGGCTTCTCTCTGAATGTTAGCTTTAAGTCTCGATGCCTTTAAGAGTTTCTGCTTATGTTTCATTTTATTAAGCTTGATTATAATGTCTTGGTATCTTTCTTTTGGGGTCTACTTTTTGTGGGTATCTATGTTCTCTTCTTTCATAATTTCAGGGAAGTTTTCTGTCAGCAACTCAACAACAATACTCTCTGTGTTTTCAGGATCCCCCACCCCCACCCCATTCAGGAACTCCAATTAATCATACATTATTCCTCTTGATAGAGTCCCACATGTTTCTTAATGCTTCTTCATTTTTCTTGTTTTTTTCTCTCTGATTTTTCCTCATAAATGGTGCTGTCAGTAGCTCTGTCTTCAAAGTCACTAAGTCTAATTTTCAATTCATCAGTTCTGCTATTTTGGCTTTGAAATGAATTGTCTAGTTCTGTAATTTTGTTATTGATCTGTCAGATTTCACAATGTTGATGTTCCATCAGTTTGAATAGCTTGCTTAATTTTTCATTTTGTTCTGCTGCATTTTGTTTAATCTCTAGGAGGGTTCTGTATATGATTCTTTTGTACTCATCTTCTTATAGTTTCAGAAAGACTTCTTGATCTGGGAAGTTTTTTTTGATTCTTTATTTTGGGAATTTTCTGGAACCATGGTCAGATGTTTCTTTAAATGCCTGGCAATGCTTTGTTGTTTATGAGATGTCTAGAGGCTATTTAGTTTTCCTGGTGTTGGCTTAGCAGGAGCTGAAGCATAGTTCTGAGAAGGGAGTTGGTCACTACCTACCTCTTTGTACTCTAGTGACTAGCCCCACTTGGCTCTCTGGGGTGGAAGGTTCTGCCTCCTGGCTGGGAAAGGCATTGCTCTACTTCTGGAGTCACTGGGGAGCCATCAACCAACCCTATGATGTGGGTCAGTAAAGGCTGGAAGAGATATTGTTGGGCTTCACAGCAGTTATTTCTATAGGCAGTATTATTTTAAAAAGCTGAAAGCTACCTGACCACTTCTAGAATCAGTCAGGCCATCAGGGGTGTCAGGCCCCTCCTTCTGGCTGACATAGGAGGCAGCTCTTAGGCCATCCCCAGATGCTATGATGTATTTCAAAGTGTGGAGATGCTACTGTGCTGTTATCATTGCCTACTGGGGCCTACTGGTAAGGCAACACTGAGTTAAACACAGCCTTTCTGCTGGAAAAGCTCTCCCCAGACTGGCACTGCCTCCCAACATGGGAATTAGCCCTTGCTGAGGCCTCCAGTTGGGTAACCCCCACCTCCCAGCTGAACAATATAGCATCCTGGTCAAGGTACTGCTCACGCCATGAAAGAACTGAACCTATGGCAGAGCTCTGAAAAGGGAGGATGGGGGGCTGTGATGCCCCCAGTCCACTGCTTGGCTCTTAAAATGTGTGGGCACTCCATCAATCATAACGGAGGTCAATTCTTTGGACAGAAACGGATTGTACTTGACGACACAGAGTGACCATATCATGTGTGCACTTTATGGTTCTATGCATTTATAAGATGTCATCCGGCTGACCTCTTACTGGACATGGGGGAGAGGGTGCAGAGGAGGGGATAGGAGATTGTTAGGAGGATATAACATGTACAGAACAGAGAGGAGGAGTGTGCTGTCACCAGGCAGGGAGAGCAGTGGGAGCCGCTCATTGGTGGGTATGCAAATTTACATGGGATTGTATATTTTCTCTCAATTGTAATAAAAAAAGATGTGTGGACACTGTCTCTCCACTGCAGTACATGCTGTTTGCTTCAGAACTGCCATTCAGCACAGCTGCTGGGTCATGCCCATCCCCCTCCTGCCAGCCAGCAAAAAGAAAAAAAATGTTAAAAATACCAAATGCCTTTGGTCCGCACTAGCTGGCTTTTCAGCAAGTGTGGAATTCAGCCATAGAGAGGAATTTTCCAGATTAGTGGCATGTAGTACAAGTTGACAGCTGTATGTCATGCCCTAGGGCTCACTGGGTGTCTAGAAAGCTCCGTTCAGTTATTAATCCAGGCCTTAGTTTTCAGAGGGAATTAAGGAGACATGTATCTGTTTCACCACCTTAATTCCCTGATACTTTCTTAAAGAGCTAAAAATAAAAATACTATATATGATCCAGCAATTCCACTTCCTGGAATATATCCTAGAGAAATAAGGGCTGTCACATGAGTAGATACATGCCTAACAATGTTTATTGCAGCACTATCCACAATAGCAAAATAATGAAATCAACTTATGTGACCATCACTGTATGAACAGATATACAAATTGTGGTATATTCATGTAATTGAATACAATGCAGTGATAAAGAACAATGATGATCTTGGGAAACATCTCGTAACATGGAGAAATCTGGGAGGTATTATTCTGAGTGAAATTAGTCAGTTGCAAAAGGACAAATGTTGTATGAGGCCACTATTATAAGAACACAAGAAAAGGTTTAAGCCCAGAAGAAAACATTCTTTGATAGTTACAAGGGTGGGGAGGCAGGAAGATGGATATTCATTAATTGGATTAAAAAAAACACAACATTGCTATCGAGTTTATTCTGACTCATAGAAAACTTGTAGGACAGAGCAGAACTGTCCCACAGAGTTTTGAAGGAGCAGCTGGTGAATTTGAAATGTTTAGCTTTTGGTTAGCAGTCGTAGCACTTAATTACTATGCCACCAGCTTTTCCCATTAATCAGATAGTAGATAAGAATTAAGTCAAGTGAAAGGAGGGGCAACACACAGTAGTGGAGAAGTCAGCAGAAATGAACTAAACCAACAGCTAAGAAGTTAGCTAAATAAAACCAAATGCTTTACAGGACAGAGTTGCAGGGTCAGGGTCTTGGGATCACGGCTTCAGGGGACATGTATGTCATTTTTAAAGAAAATGTTCTACATCCCACTTTGATTATTAGCATCTGGGGTCTTAGAGAGGGGAGAAGAGAGCATGGAGAGGAAGGGACAAGTGTTAGCTGAGTGGATACTGGACGTAAGGAATGAAAAACAGGAGTGCTGTCACAGGGTGAGGAGAAGAGATAGAGTTGCAGAGAGGCAGGAACTTGGAGTTTTCTGTCGAAAATTGAGTTGGATTGTAAACTTTCACTTAATCATAATAAAATAAAAAATGAAAAATAAAAAAGGTAGCAAGCAGTCACCTAAGTACCATCAGTTGGTCCCAGCCCACCTGGAACAGAGGAGAATGAAAGACATCAGGAAAGTATGAGCCCAAGAGACACAAAGGGACAAATAATCCAGAGACTACATCAGCTTGAGACCAGAAGAGCTAGATGATGCCCAGACACCACCAATGGGCACCCTGACAGCGAATACAGCAAAAAGTCCCTGACGTAGCAGGAAAAAAATGGGGTGTAGAACTAGAACTCTATTAAATAGACTAGAGCTGATGGTCTGACAGACTGGAGGATTCCCAGAAGACAAGGCCCTGGGCTCTCTGTTAGCCCAGAACTGAAAACATTTCTAAAGTCAACTCTTCAGACAACGATTGAACTGGGTTATAAGACATAAAAATGATACTAGGAAAGAGTGAGCTTCTTGGCTTAAGTAGAGACTAACTGGACAACTCTTGTCCAGAGTCAAAATAACAGTGCAGAGGGGGACAGGAGCTAGTTTAATGGACTTGGAATATAGAGGGTGGAAAGGAGGAATGTGCTATCACAGTATGAGGAGAGCAGCTAGAGTTACATAGCAATGTGTAAGTTTTCATGTGACAAATTGACTTGTGTTGTAAACTTTCTTTTAAAGCACTATAAAATATTTAAAAGAAGAAAAAATTAAGTTCTATCTTACTGAGAGTTTTTATCCTGAATGGGTTTGGCCTTTGTCAAATGTCTTTTCTGCATTAATTGATAAGGTCATTTGGTTCTTGTCTTTTGTTTTATTTATGTGATGAATTAAACTGGTTGTGAACCATCCCTGCATCCTTGGTATGAATCCTACTTGGTCATGGTGAATTATTATTATTACTTTTCTGATACGTTGTTGACTTCTATTGGCTAGAATTTTGTTGAGGATTTTTGCATGTAAGTTCATGAGGGATATAGGTCTATACTTTTCTTTTTTTGTGATGTCTACCTGGTTTTGGTATCAGTGCTTTATAGGCTTCATAGAGTGAGTTTGGGAGTATTCCATCCTTTTCTATGCTCTGAAATACTTTTAGTAATGGTTATATTAACTCTTCTCTGTAAGTTTGGCAGAATTCTCCAGGGAAGCTGTCCCAGCCAGGGCTTTTTTTTGTTTGGGAAAGTTTTAAAAATGATCTTTTCAATATCTTCTTTTTTAATGAATGTATTTAGTTGTTCTACCTCTTTTTGTGTTACTTTAGGTAGGTAGTGTGTCTCCAGGAATTTGTTCATTTCCTCTAAGTTTTCAAATTGTTGAAGTACAATTTTTCATAATATTTCTGTTATGATTCTTTTAATTTAATTTGAGTCTGTTGTGATATCACTCATCTCATTTCTTATTTGGCTTATTTGCTTTGTCTCCTGGCTTTCTTTTGTCTGTTTCGCCAATGGTTTATTGATACTGTTAATCTTCTCAAAGAATCAGCTTTTGGTGTTGTTAAGTTATAATTTTTTTCTGTTCTTCATTTCACTTAATTCTGTTCTAATTTTTATTATTTCCTTTCTTCTGGTGCCCAAGGGCTACTTTTGCTTCTCTCTTTCTATTGTTCAAGTAGTAGGGTTAAAGTTTTGCTTTGGGCACTTATTTCTTTTTGAGTGTGTACATTTATTGCTATAAGCTGACCTCTGAGGACTGCTTCTACTGTGTTCCAGAGGTTCTGGCTAATGTACTTTATTCTCATCTCATTCTATGAATTTCTTTGTTCCATCCTTGATTTGTTCTATAACTCAATAGTTTCTCAGCAAGGTATTGTTGCTTTTCCATGTATTTGATCCACCCCCCATTTTTTCTATTAATAATTTCTACTTTTATTGCTTTATGGACAGGGAGAATGCTTTATAATATTTCAGTGTTTGGGATTCTGTTAAGTCTTGCTTTGTGGCCTAATATGTAGTCTATTCTGGTGAATGTTTCATGTGCTTTAGCAAAGAAAGTATACTTGGTATATTATACCCTATGTGTGGTACAATGATCTTAGACAGATATTTTCTTATCTTCCATGATGTCAGGGAAGTTTTCTGCCAATGAATCTTCAACAGTTGTCTCTGTATTTTCTGTTATCCCCTTGTTCTAGTACTCAAGTTCACATGCGGGTTATTTTTCTTGATAAGAGTCCTAAATAATTCTCAGATTTCTTCATTTTTAAAAATGATTTTATGTGATTTTCCCTCAAATAAGTTGATGTCAAGTGCTTTGTCTTTAGTCTCGTGAATTCTGGCTTCCATTGCCTCAATTCTGCTCCTGTGAGTTTCTATTGAGTTGTCTAATTCTAAAATTTTTATTGTTAATCTTTTGGATTTCTGTTTGTTGTCTCTCTATGGATTCTTACAGTCTGTTAAATTTGTCATTATGCTCTTGTATAATGTTTTAAGGTTCATCTGTTGCTTTGCCTGTGTGTTCCTTGGCTTCATCTGCATTTTGCCTGATGTCCTTCCTGATACCTTGAAGAGCTCCATATATTAAACTTTTGATTCTACCTCTTGTGATTCTAAGAAATTCTCTTCCTCTGAAGAATTCTTGGTTCTTTGTTTTGGTGACTTACTGGAGCCATCATTGTCTGCCTCTCTATGTGATTTGATATTGACTGTTGTCTCTGAGCCATCAACAAGTTACTATATTTATTTATGTTTGCCTAGTGTGTCCTAACTTCTTGTTTTGATGTACTCAAATAGGTTGGCTGTGTGAGCTAGTTTCATTATTGGCATCATTGAAACTCTCACATCCTGTCATCATGTTGTTAGAGCTGTTACTAGGTGTGTGAGCTCAGGAATCAATTCACTTTTTTTGTGTGGATTCAGCTTAGGTGGCCAAGTTGCCAGTCATTGTGTGTGTGGTGCACGCTATCACCTACAGTCCTAGACAGGCAAGGGTGATTGGAGTAGGTACAGGTATCTGGCTGCAGTAGGGGGTCATATGCTGAGCAAACCAAAGAGCTGATGGCTGCCCATGAGTGTTTTTTCAGCATGTCATAAAGTGGAATCATGCAGTATGTAAAGTTTTAAGACTACCTTCTTTCACTCAGTATAATACCTTTGAGATTCACTCAAGTTGTGTGTATCAATAATGTATTCCATTTTATTGTTGAGTAGAATTCCATTCTTATGACTGTGCCACACACCTTTTATTTATCCATTCACCAACCAAAGGACATTTGGGCTGCTTCCAACTTGGGGCAAAACAAATGCATGGGCCATGAAAATCTGTGGAAATTTCTGTGTGAACATGTTTTCATTTCCCTAGGGCATGCTTTGGCAAACTTTTTCTGTGAACCGGCAGGCATAAAATATTTTAAACTTTGTGGGACATATATGACTTCTGCCACATATTCTTTTTTGAACAACTCTTTGAAAATGTAAAAACTATTCTTTGTAAGAAATTGCCACACTTTTTCCCCAGAGTGTCTGTACCATTTTGTATTCCCATCAGCAGTGTATAAGAGTTCCAGTTGCTCCATATCATCACCGGCTCTTGTTATTGTCAGTTTGTGTGTGTGGATGTATAACAAAACATTTGCCAATTCAACAATTTTTGCATGTACAACTCAGTGACATTGATTACAAAAATCATGTACAATTACCATTATCCTTTTTAAATTATTTTACCATCATTACCAGAAAAATCTATGCCTATATGCAATGACCCTTTCTGTTTACTTCCTATTCCTTGTAACCATGAATAAACTTTGGTCTCTATACATTTGCTTATTTCATACAAGTGGAATCATACAGTATTTGTCCTTTTGTCACTGACTGATTTCACTCAGCATGATGTTCTCAAGGTTCACCAATGTGTATAACAAGACTTCATTTTTCTTTATGACTGAGTGATATTCCATTGCATGTCTGTATCACATTTTGTTTATCCGTTCATCTATAGGGGGACATTTAGGTTGTTTCTACCTTTTGATTGCAGTGAAGACGGGTATACAAATATGTGTATGTGTTCCCGCTTTCACTTCTGGGCTGGGATTACTGGGTCATATGATAATTCTATTTTTAACTTTTTGAGAAATCTCACCTTAAGGATTTTTATTCTTGCTTTAAGATGCTTTCCTCCATTTTAGCTCCCAGCTGTACTGGATGGTACTATAGGGTCGCCATGACTTGATGGCAGTTTTCTTTTTATTGTTGTGCTTATCTCCCTTCTTTATAATTATCTCTGGAGCTATGTTCTTTAATAAGCTATGAGAACCTTGAGGCATATAGTGTTAATCTATGTACCTCAAGTACGTCTGGCATAGAGTATGAGAAGGAAGGAAGAGATGGAAGGAGAAAGACAGAGAGGTATGATGTTAGTTTGGGTCTTCAGAAAAGCTGACACCAAGACAGGGCAAAATGTGCAAGTTTATTAAGAAAGACACATATGAGAGACAATGAAGATGAAAAGAACTGGGAGAACTATTAGGCCTCAATGTAGGGCTAGCCTGAGGTGGAGATAGTGAAGAAAAGACAGAAAGAAGGATGGGCAAGAGAAGGAAAGGTGGGAATGAGAAAGTTGAGGTGAAAGCTTCTTAAACAACAGTTTAGTCTAAAGAAAGTTTGGCAAGGTGATGGGGAGTCCTTGAGATCCAGTATTGCCTATCAAAGGAGCACCACATCTGCTGCTAACAGGCTTGCTTTAGTATCCCTGTTTCATTCAGTCATTGGTGGGGACCAGCTGGTACAAAGCCTGGCCTCAGCACAAATGTGGTGATGAGTTTCAGAGGCTGCATCTGGGGTCCTCAGTTAATTATATTTCCTGCAGTTAGAGATCTAAGAAGTGAATTTTCACAAAGAGGGAGGGAGGGAGGGAAGAGGAAAGGTAAAGAAGGAGGAAGGAAAGGAAGGACAGAGGGAAGGAAGGGAGGGAGGGAGGAAGGAGAGAACAGAGAGAATTAAGGAACCGATAAATACACCTAAAAATGTTTGATGATTTGTACAGTAGCAAGTCCACAGGAAATCTGTTTGGATACAGGGTGGGGAAATGCATAAAATACAGCAGTAGAAAGGAGATCACTGAGTTGGAATCTTGGTTTCATTATTGGCTAGTTGTGTGACTCTGGGCAACTTTGTTGTTTTCTCATCTCTAAATTAAGAATATTAATAGTTGCTCTATCTATTTTACAGGATTGTTGTTCCAGCTTGGGGGTCTTGACCTTGGATTGTTCACTACCAAATGTAGAAATACAACTTTGGGGGCTCTTTACCATTACTTCACAGATATCTAGTTGCCTCTTTTTGCTCAGAAGAGCTCTGAGTCCTTGGCAGAAAGTGTCTGCATAGTTAGATATGGGAGACCCAGCCAAGTCTCATGGTCCAACTGGCATCACTCTTGCCAGAATTTCAATAGGTAAGGTGCCAGTAGAGATGGGATCAAGTGCCTACCTGTTAAGCATAGTGCCTATCATCATGCAGACTTCAGGGTCAAATGGTATGGCCCTGTATGCAGGTGGTAGAGGTTACACTGTCTGGACAAGGAGTTGGTGGGCTGGGACTCAAACCCAACAAGGTCTCTGAGCCCTGTAGCAGTGTCCTTTACAATGGCCCTTCTTCCGGGAACCCAACCAGCCCTTTCCAAATGACACTACTCTTCTCTGCCTTCTAGGGTCACTCCTGCAACACAGAGACAAAGTTGTTTATTATATAAGACAGACATGAGACAAAATCCAAACCCATGACAATTCCTAAGGGCTATCTTTAACCAGAGGTGTGTACCACAACCATTTGTGAAGCTTTTATACAAAAGAAATTTTCAGCCCTTACTCCTTGACCTATTGAATCACAAACTCCAGGAGTGGGGCCTGGGAATTTTATGTTTTCAAAGGCTTTAGATGATTCTAAAGTGTAACTATGCAGCAGGAAATAAAGGCAGTCTCTTGAGGGCTGATCTTACTAACCTAAACCTAAGATGCACCAACAAATCATCCTTGGGAGGCGTCACAGGGCTAAATTCTAGTCCCGCACTTGTGATTTAGTTGATTGTTTGCTTTGTACAATTTATAATCTCTCTTCAGTGCCCATATTAAGAAATGATTTTAGAAGAGATCCTCTAGAAACATTGCCTTGCTCCCAATCATGGTCCTTCTGTTTGGGTGTTGTAAAGCTGTTTGTGCTTGATTAACTCAGAGAAACTCAAGGAATTTCCTTCAAAGCATAGTTTGTACTATTATCATTCTAACCATTTCTGTATTTACATTGGCATGGTTCCCAGTTGGGTTCTCAAGACCACCTGAGAAGCTAGATGACAATTTCCGAGACCAGTTACAAGAAAGAGTTAATACATTTAATACACAGTAAAATACTCTTCAAGTGCAAATGTTTTGATGGGGCCAGTTCTTAGGAATTTCAGACCTCTCCAAAGATAGAGATCATGTTTTGTTGACCTTTGTGTTTACAGTAATACTCAGTCCTTGGCAAATAGTATGTGCTTAGTAAGGTAACAAATGTATGTTAAGAATGTAGAATCCCAAGCCCAATTCATTGTTGCCTCCCACGATTCAGCAACACACTGTTATCAGTTGACTCAGGTTTCCACATTAATTCCTAATGTGTTTGAGATGTATGTGACCCCACTTCCACTGAAATGGAAGGTCGTCTTTAGCAGAAATGTAAAATCCATCTTCAATTGCCTTGCCTGTTCTCTTCTTAGCATTTTTGTGATACGTATCCATAATTTGCTCTGCGTTTCTTTAAGTCATGACATTCAAAGTCACTGATTAAAATTAACTCAATTTCTTTTTGTAACAGTGTCTACATGTTTTAAAGTAATTCATGAATTTGGTGGGAAAGAAAACCTTCAAACTGTAAAAATGGATAAGGATTGGAAAAGGATAGTGAGAATGTTTGTACAACTTGAATGCAATCAGTGTTACTGAATTGTACATGCAGAAATTGTTAAGATGGTGTATGTTTTGTTGTTTATATTTTCACCATACTAAATTAAAAAAAATTGGATTTGGAGTAAAAAGAAGTCTCTCATTCACCCTAGCCCCTAATCTTCCTTTAACTTCCCTCATATCTTACTTACGTGGAAAGAAAGTTCTGGTAAGGGAGCTGAAAAAAAATCTTCTTAAAAGATTTCTCAATATAAATTAACATCTCAGTTTATTAAATTGCAAATTGGTTGATTTTTTTTAAAAGAGGAAAGACATTCTACTGCAGCAGATCCCATATGGCAGACTGGGACTGAAGAGGAACTGAGCTGCCCAGGAAGTCCCTGGGTGGTGCAAATGGTTAACATGTTCGTCTGCTAAGTGAATGATTGGAGATTCAAGTCCACCCAGAGGTGCCTCAGAAGAAAGCCCTGGAGATTTATTTCTGAAAAATCAGCCACTGAAAACCCTTTGGAACATAGTTCTACTCTGACACATATAATTTGCCATTAAGTTGGAGTTGACTCAATGGTAGCAATGAGTGTTACTGGTTGAGCTGGCCAAAGAGAGAGGGAGTCAAGGCTAGTAGGAACATAAGGTGGCAAGAAAAGAAATATGGATTCCAGGGAGGTGAGCGGTCTAGGTGAAGTCCTAATAGATGCAGCAGAAGCGCACCCTGATTTCCGGCAGTCGCAGAAAACTTGAGGAAACCTGGTAGAAGCTGGAGGGGGTGTCTGGAAGTCCACTCATAGGGGTAGCCAGTGGTTCAGGATATGGCAAGTAGCAAAAAATGAGGCTGGCATGATGGTGTAGGAGACAAATCCTGTCCTCCCCTAGAGGCTGGGACACAGAGCAGGCATACTCCTTACTGGGCCACACTACCCTTTGTAGACACTGGAGGATGAACACAGAGAATACTTGAGATCCCCAAAATCCTAGGAGAAGAGGGCCAGTTAGGCTACCCCATTTACTACTAGAACTATTCTGGGAGAACAGCTGCCCCGCTACCTGTACTCCTGCTCCAAGGAGTAGTTATAGCAACCGCTCTGGACAAAGGGCTACAGCAAAGTATTTCCAAGCTTAGATGGTGTCATGGGTTGAATTGTGTCCCCCCAAAAATGTGTGGTTTCACTAAACTGTATGTTAAAGGATTAGGGTGGGGCTGTAAATTCCTGCATAGGATTACTTCCCTGCTCTGCTGTAGGGGAAGTTTCCCTGGAGTGTGGCTTGCCCCACACTTAATCCTTTCAGCTTGCAAGAGATAAAAGGAAAGAGAAACAAGGAGAATTGGGAACCTCATTACCATCAAGAAATCTGCACCGGGAGAAGAGTGTGTCCTTCAGACCTGAGGTTCCTGCGCCAAGATGCTCCCTGGACAAAGACTGATGCAATACCGGACTTTCCTCCAGAGCCGGCAAGGGGAAAGCCTTTCCCTGGAGCGGACACCCTGAATATGGACTTGCAACCTACCGGACTGTGTAAGAATAAACCTTCCTTTGTTAAAACCATCCACCTGGTGGTATTTCTGTTAGAGCAGCCCTAGCTGACTAAAACAGATGGTGTGCCAGATAGCTTCAGTTTGCCCCTCCAAATCCACTCCACCTTCTGTACCTGCTTCATGCCCAAGAGGTGGACCTCTATGGACTCCATCAACAAGCTCCCTTGCTTTTTGCCTCCTATGTGCCTTCAACTACTAATAGGAGATAGGAAGCTGAGAGGAGAGAGGTCACAATATTATTTCTCCAGGTGCCTCTTTGCTGGGTCTTTTGAGGGATGGCTGTCAGCATCCCTGAACCAAAAGCCACGGCTCCTGTCAAGAAGCTTTCCTCACAGAACTGTCTCGAGACTCCAGTAATTGCCCCCTCCCTCTGCTCCTTCTGGTCTGTGATTTCTCTACACCCTAGTATACTTTCATAAATAGTCTCTTTATTAAACTCTTCTCAATTTACCCAATCTAAGGGTGCCATCTGTTTCCTGCCAGGACCTAAAATGATACAGATGGCTTGTGGGACAGACCTGTTGATGGAGAGTCCAAGGACTCTTTGTTCTCTGCAGAGGTGGGGCTTGCAGCTTGCAGATAGCCGCAGGTTACTAGAGGCAACTGGAATTAAATTGAAACTTGAGCTTGTAAGGGTCTCGGACTGTGTCTTACTGTTTTTGCAGTGCCAGCATTATGGCAGGGACCGTGTCTTAGTAGGGGGCCCTCTAAAAACAGATTTTCTCTCTTCCTTCAGTTCAGAAACACTTTCTGTCTTAAAAGGGCCCCCTTCTCAAACGGTGACATCCCTGAGAGATTGCACTTTGAATGATTCTCTGTTAAGGTCAAAGCAATCAGTGAGTCCTTGAGCAGAGGTGAGAGGACAACACTGTGACTGTGACGGGAAGGATGGGCCCCAGGAAGAGATAGAGGCTGAGGAGATGAGGATCTAAAATAGCACTGAAGAAAGAATATGGCCCTAATACAGAGAAGGATAGGGCTCCGGAGGCTTCCATCGATTCCACAACTTTGCTCAAGGCCAATGTTCTGGGCCTTTAGTGAGTCCTAAGGTAGCTAAAAAGAAGCAGGAGAAAAACAAGAGAAACAAGAGCCCCCACCACTGGGCAGGGGCTTTTCACTTCTCACCAAGTAGCAAGTACAGACCAGCACATTTATAATTTTTTGGAAAGCCAACATATGCCATGATTACAAATATGTCCAAATAGATACATCTTGACAAAGTTAAGAAAATATTTATTGTGCTGGGGTGTTAGTCTTACAATTAGTAAAATGAAGAAAAAACACAAACCAAGTATATATATGAAATTGAGCAAGATGCTTTCTTTCAGATTCCTTTCCCTCACCTTAGAAGGAAGTGACACAATATCTTTTACGTACTAAAAGAACTGCCAACCCAGATTTTTTTTTCTTTCATCATTGTGCTTTAAGATGAAGGCTTACAGAACAAACTAGCTTCTCATTAAACAGTTAGTACACATACTGCTTTGTGACATTGATTAACAGATCCACAACATGTCAACAGTCTTGCTCTTTGACTTTGGGTTCCCCATTACCAGCTTCACTGTCCCCTCCTGCCTTCTAGTCCTTGCCCCTAGGGTGATATGCCCTTTTAGCCTTGTTTTGTTTTAGGAGCCTGTCCAATCTTTGGCTGAAGAGTCAGCCTCAGGAGTTACTTCTTTACTGGGATAAATGAGTGTCCATGGGCCATACTCTCAGAGTTTCTCCAGTCTCTATCAGGCCAGCAAGTATAGTCTTCCTTTTTTTTTAATTGTGATTAAGTGGAAGTATACAATCCAAATTAAACTTGCATGCCTGCCTATCTGCAGTTCCTTCTGTTCACCTTCTCCAGTGACAAGACACTACTCCGATGGTCCCCAGACTCCTGTCCCTCCTACTCTATTCTTGCAATATCTGGTTTGGTCTTCCTTTCTAAATTATAATTTTGTTCTACATTTTTCTCCAGCTCTGTGTGGGACCATCTGTTGTGATCCCTGTCAGAGCAGTCAGTGGTGGTAGGTAGGCACCATATAGTTGTGCTGGACTCAGTGTGGTGGAGGCCATGATAGTTGTGGTCCATTAGTCCTTTAGACTGATCTTTCCCTGCATCTTTAGTTTTATTCATTCTTCCTTGCCCCTGAAGGAGTAAGACCAGTGGAGTATCCTAGATTGCCATTTACAGGCTTTTAAGACCCCAGATGCTACTCACCAAAATAGAATGTAGAATATTTTGTTTATAAACTATGTTATGCCACTGAGCTAGGTGTTCCCCAAGATCACCCTCATTCTTGAAGGATACTGTTTTTCAGGTTATAGTATTCTTGGTTGACAGTGTTTTACTTTCAGCATTTTAAATATATCATTCCATTGGCTTCTCATGGTTGCCATGAGGGATCCGACTGGACAGCACTTGGCTATTGGCTTCTGGCTTGAAAAATCAGCATTTAATCTTATTGGTGATCCTTTGTATGCGACTGTTCACTCCTTTGACTGCTTTCAAGATTGTCTCTTTAACTTTTGAGATTCTAACTATGATGTATCTTTGTGTTTATCCTTATCATTACCGAGCTAAGATGGTATCCAGGATCCATACTCCTGGAGTTTCTCCAGTCTCTGTCAGGCCAGTAAGTCTGGCCTTCTGTGAGTTAGAATTTTGTTCCACGTTTTTCTCCAGCTCTGTCTCGGGCCCTCTATTATGGTCCACATTAGAGCATTCAGCAGTAGTAGCCAGGCACCATCTAGTTGTTCCAGACTCAGTCTGATGAAAGCTGTGGTAGTTGTGGTCCGTTAGTCCTTTGGACTAATCTTTCCCTTGTGTCTTCAGTTTTCTTCATTTTCCCTTGCTCCAGACAGGGTGAGATTAATGGGTTATTTTAGATGACTGCTCACAAACTTTTAAGACTCCAGAAACTACTCACCAAAGTAGAATGTAGAACATTTTCTTTGTAAAATATGTTTTGCCAATTAAACTAGACATTCTCCAAGACGATGCTCCCCACAGCCCTCAGCCCAGTAATTTGGTCCCTCAGGGAGTTTATGTCTATGGAGCTTCCATGACCTTGCCTTGGACAAGTTATGCTGGTTTCCCTAGTATTGTGTACTGTCTTACCCTTCACCAAAAGTATTACCTAGTTAGTGCTTTTCCATCCCAATCCTTCCCCTTTCCTCATAACCATCAAACATTACTTCTTTCAATGTGTAAACCTTTTCATAAGTTTTTATAGTAGTGGGCTAATACAATATTTGTCCTTTTGTGATGGACTTATTTCACTCAGCATAGTTCCTTCCAGATTCATCTATGCTGTGAGATGCTTCACAGATTCATCACTGTTCTTTATCATTGCATATTACTCTATTGTGTGTATGTACCATACTTTGTATATCCATTCGTCTGTTGATGGACATCTAGGTTGTTTCTATCCTTTTGCTGTTGTGAACAATGTTGCAATGAACATGGGTATACATATGTCTCTTCATGGGATGACTCATTTCTCTAGGATATATTGCTAAGAGTGGGATTGCTGGATCATGTGGTATTTCTAGCTTTCTAAGGAAGAGCCACATCATTTTCCAAAATGACCGTACCATTTTGCATTCCCATCAGCAGTGCATAAGAGTCCCAATCCTCCACAACCTCTCCAACATTTATTATTTTCTGTTTTTTGTACCAGTAATGCTGGGGTGAGGTGGTATCTCATTGTGGTTTTGACTTGCATTTCTCTAATGGCTGGCTACGGGAAGCATTTCCTCATGCATCTGTTAGCTGCCTGAATGTCTTCTTTGATAAAGTGTCTCTTCATGTCCTTTGTCCATTTTTTGATTGGGTTATTTGTCTTTTTGTTGTAGAAGTGTTGGGTTTTCCTGTAGATTTGAGAGGTTAGATCCTTGTAGAATTTGTCATAGCTGAAAGTATTTTCCCATTTGGTAAGTTTTCTTTTTACTCTTTTGATGAAGTCTTTTGATGAGCATAAGTGCTTAATTTTTAGAAGATCCCAGTCATCTAGCTTATGTTTTGGAGGTTATTTGTTATTAGTTATGACATGTGTTCTACTAACTCTGTATGTTAGGGCCAGTGGTTTGATCCCATTTTTTCATCTATGATCTTTGTAGTTTTGAGTTTTATATTTTAGGTCTTTGATCCATTTTGCATTTTTTGTTTGTGTGCTATGAGTTATGGGTCTTATTTCACTTTTTTGCAGATGGACATCCAGTTTTGCCAGCACTATTCACTAAAAAGAATATCTTTTCCCCATGTGATGGACTCTGGGGCCTTGTCAAACGTTGAGTAACCACAAGTGGATGCATTTGTATCTGAGTTCTCAATTCTTTTCCATTGGTCAATGTATCCATCTTTGTTCCAGTACTGAGCTGTTTTGATTATGTAGCTGTATAGTAGATTCTGAGGTCAGGTAGTGTAAGCCCTATTTTATTCTTCTTCAATAGTACTTTACTTATCCAGGGCCTCTTCCTTTTCCATATAAAGTTTATGATTAATTTTTACATCTCTTTAAAGAAAGTTGTTTGTATTTGGATCAGTATTGCGTTATGTTTGTAGATTACTTTGGGTAGAGTTGTCATTTTCATGATGTTCAGTGTACCTATTCATGAGCATGGTATGTTTTTTCATTGATGTGGGTCTCTGTTAGTTTCTTGCAGTAGTGTTTTGTCAGTTACTTTGTACAGGTCTTTTGCATCCCTGATTAGACTTATTCCTATGTATTTTATTTTTTTAAAGAATAAATATAAATGCTATTGTTTTCCTGATTTGCTTTTCATCCTTCTTTTTATTTCTGTAATGGAATTCAACTGATTGCTTTATGTTTGTCTTATATCTTGCTAATCTGCTGAATCTTTCTATTAGTTCCAGTAGTTTTCCCATGGAGTCTTTTGGGTTTTCTATGTATAGTGTGAAATCATCCACAAATAGGAACAGTTTTACTTCATCATCAATTTGGATAACGTTTATTTCTTTTTCTTGCCTTAGCACTCTGCCTAGGACTGCCAGTACAATGTTAAACAGCAGCGGTGATAAAGAACATCCTTGTCTTGTTCCTCTTCTCAAGGGGAATGTTTTGAGCCTCTTTCCATTAAAAATAACGTTGGGCGGTTTTACCATTTATTATATTGAGGAATTCCCCATCTGTACCTATTTTATTGTGAGTTTTTATCAGGAATGAGTGTTGGACTTTGTCAAGTGCCTTTTCTGTGTCAACTTAGGTAATTTTTTTTGTTTTTGTGGTAGATTATGTTGATTGATTTCCTAATGTTGAACCATCCTTGTATACCTAGTATGCATTCTACTTGCTTGTAGTGTATTAATGTTTTATATGATGCTGAGTTCTATTGGCTAGAATTTTGTTGAGAATTTTTGCATTTATGTGCATGAGAGATATTGGTCTGTAATTTTCTTTTTTGTGGTGCCTTTGTGTGCTGTTGTTATTAGGGTTATGCTGGATTCATAGAATGATTTCAGAAGTATCCCTTTATTTTCTATGTTCTGAAATAACTTCTCTGAGTGGTAGAAATTTCCAGTGAAGTCATTTGGGTGAGCTTTTTTTTAAATTAACTTTTCAATATCTTCTCTTGTTATGGGTCTGTTTAGATTTTCAACTTTAGTTTGTGTTAGTTTGTTAAGGTAGCGTGTTTCTAGAAATTTGTCCATTCCCTGTAGGTTTTCAAATTTGTTGGAGTGTAGCTTTTCATAGTCCTCTGTTATGATCCTTTTTATTTCATTTGGGTTGTTGTAATGTCTCCCACTTCATTTCTTATTTGGGTTATTTGCATCCTCTGTTGTTTTTCTTTTGTCAGTATGGCTAATAATTCATCAATTTTGTTGATCCTTTAAAGAACAAGCTTTTTGTTTTGTTAATTCTTTCATTTTTCTAGTCTGTATTTCATTTATTTCTGTTCTGATGTTTATTATTTCCTTTCTTTGGGTGGCTATGGGATCCTTTTGATGTTCTCTTTCTATTCGTTCAAGTTGTGTCATTAATGTTTTTATTTTGTCCCTTTCCTCTCTTTTGATGTGTGCATCTACTACCATAAATTGACTTTTGAGCACTTCCTTTGCTGTATCCCAAAGGTTTTGGTTTGATGTGTTTTCCTCCTCATTTGATTCTGGGAATTTTTTTATTCCATCTTTGGTTTCTTCTGTTACCCTATGGTTTTTAGATAGAGTGTTATTCAGTTTCCATGTGTTTGATATTTTTCTTTGCTCTTCTTGTTGTTATTTCTACTTTGATTGTGTTGTGATCAGAGAACATACTTTGTATTATCTCAGTGTTCTGGATTTTGTTGAGGGTTGCTTTGCAGCCTAAGGTGTGGACTATTATGGGGAATGTTCCGTGTGTGTTGGAAAAGAATGCATACTTTACAGTTGTTGGCTGGAGTGTTCTATATAAGTCTATGAAGTTGGCTGATTGTGACTGTTAGCTCTTCTTTCTATATCTCTGTTAAGTTTCTTTCTAGGTGTTCCGTCCTTTACTGAGAATGATGTGTTGAAGTCTCCTACTATTATTATGGAATTGTCAATTTCTCTTTTCAATGCTGTTACACTTTGTTTTATGTATTTTGGAGCTCTGTCATTGGGAGTGTAGATATTTATTATGGTCGTTTTCATGATGGTTTGTCCATCTAATCATTATAGAATGTCCTTCCTTGTCTTTAATGGTAGATTTTGTTTTAAAGCCTATTTTACCTGAGATTAGCATTATCACTCCTGCTCTTTTCTGATAGTTGTTTTCTTGATATGTATTTTTTCCATCCTGTAATCATTAATAATTTTTGTCTTTGTTTGTTAAGATGTGTCTCTTGTAAACAGCAAGAGATGGATCCTATTTTTCATCTATTCTGTCATTCTGTCTTTTTATGTGGACATTTAGGCCATTTACATTCAGTAGATTATAGATGTGAATTTATTGCAGACATTTTGTAAGGTTTTTTTTTATTCTTTTTGTTTTTGTAGATTTTGTGTTTACTTAAACTTTACATTTTTCTTCTTTATTTTGGTAAGTAGGTTTTCTTAATGTTCCTTGTGGTTACCTTGAAATTTACCCTTATCTTCCTAAGTTTGAACTAGCCTTTTATTACTTGGTTTTCCCTTGCCTTCCTCTCCATTTGAAACTTCTATACCTACAATGGAAACCCTGGTGGTGTAGTGGCTAAGTGCATTAGATGCTAATCAAAAGGTTAGCAGTTAAAGGCCACCACCAGGTTCTCCTCGAAAGCTCAGTGTAGCAGTTCTACTCTGTCCTGTAGGGTCACTATGATTTGGAAATGATTTGATGGCATTTTTTTATACCTATACTGTTTATTCCCTCTTTTATTGTTCTGATATTGTTATCATATATAGATTAACTTCTCTTATTCCTTGTTGTAAATCTTTTAGTTTTGATTAATCCTTGAAAGTTCATCACCTACATTGGTATCTGGCTGATGTGGCCTTGTGTCCTACATTCAAGCTATCATCTGATGTTACTTGTTCTTCTTGATCTCTGTTTTCTGTCAGTTTGTTTTTGTATTCAGTGCTTGGTTGAGTTCTTTATCTCCTTGTTTGACTCTTAGGATGCCAGGATTGATGTTTGTCTGTGTTTTACTTAGTTTTTTTTTTTTTTCTGTCTCTTAACTGAGGAAAGACGGCATGGTACTTCTGTCTATAGAGACATATTGACTCCATCTCCCAGATTCTTATATCCAGTGAAAATATCTTTCATGAATATATGGGAAATCAAGACATTCTCAGATGTCAGAAACTAAGAGAATTTGTTCTCAGAAGATCTACACTAAAGAATTTCTAAAGGAAGTTCTCTAAACAGAAAGGAAATGAGATAAGAAAACTTTGAACATCAGGAAGGAAGAAAGAATATAGTAAGCAAAACTTTGGGTAAATACAATAGACTCTGCTTCTCTCAAATTTTATAAATTATGTTTCACAGTTGAAGCAAAAATCATACTATCTGATGCAATTTTAAAAGACTATAAGAGGAAAATATTTAAGACAGCTATGAATGGGGGAAGGTAAAGAAATATTAATAAAATAAGGTAAAGTTTTTACCCCTCATTCAACCTGATAAAGTGATGACACCAGCAGACCTGATAAGTTATATAAACATATAAAAAAGTAATCCCTACAGCAACCAATAAGTAACGTGTACAGAAAAGATACACTTAAAACATCATAAAAATAAAGCCAAACCTAGTGCCATCAAGTCAATTCCAACTCATAGCAACCCTATAGGACAGAGTAGAACTGCTCCATAGAGTTTCCAAGGAGCACCTGGTGGGTTCAAACTGCCAGCTGTATCACTGATCTACTACACCAATCAAAATGGAATTCTATATAATGTTCAAGTAACCCTCAGTAAAACAGGAAAAATAAGGCAAAGACTTGAAAAATCAGAAGGGACAAACAGAAAACAAAAAAATATAAAGCTACTCTCTGAGACTATCACCTCGTGATACTCCATAAACTTTGAACTGAAGCTATATCCTGGGAGCACCTTTTAGAGAGGAGTTACCACCACTATTATTAAAGTTATTTCAGACCATAGAAAAGGAAGGAATACTGCAAAATCCATTATATGAAGCCAGTATAACTGATATCAAAACGAGCTATGGATAGCCTCAAAAAGGAAAATTACAGACCAATATGTTTCATGAACTTAGATGCAAAAATCCTCAACAGATTTCTAGTCAGTAGAATTCAACAACATATAAAAAAAAAATTCACCATGACCAAATGGAATTCATGCCAGGAATATAGGATGGTTCAACATTAGAAAAACAATTAATGTAGTCAACAACATAAATAAAACAGAAGAATCACTTGATTTTATCAGTTGTTACAGAAAAGATATCTGACAACATCCAGTGCACATCCATATTAGAAACTTTCAGCAAAATAAGAATATAAAGGCAATCCCTCAACATAATAAGGGGCATCTATGTAAAGCCAACAGCCAACATAATACTAATGCAGAGATTCTGAAATCATTCACCTTGAGAATGAGAATTAGAATTAAACAAGGATGTCCATTGTGTTACCACTTTTATTCAACATTGTGCTGGAGGTTCTAGACAGAACAATCAGGAAAGATAAAGAAATAAAGGGCATCCAATCAGTAAGGAATAAGGAAAAGAATATTTGTAGATGATATGATCTTATATACAGAAAACCTTAAGGAATTCATACAAAAAACTACTGGAACAAATAGAAGAGTTCAGCAAAGTATTATGGTATAGGGTAAACATACATAATTCAGTTGGATTTCTTTGCACCAACAAAGAGGATGTCAAAGAAATCATCAAATTAATACCATCTATGATAATCCCCAAGAAGATAAAATACTTGCAAATAAGTCTAACCTGAGATATAAAAGATGTATACAAAGAACATTACAAGACTTTACCGCAAGAAACCAAAAAGAGACCTACAGAAGTGGAGAAAACTATCTTGCTCATGGATACCAAAAAAAAAATCAGCACCTTCAAGTTGATGTCGACTCACAGTGATCCTGTAGGACAAAGTAGAACTGCCTCACAGAGTTTCCAAGGAACACCTGGTGGGTTTGAACTGCCGATGTTTCGGTTAGCAGCTCTAGCACTTACCCACTATGCCACCAGTATTTCCATGCTCACAGATAGGAAGACTTAATATCGTGAAAATGTCTGTTCTACCCAAAGTAATCTATAAACACAATACAATACCAATACCAATTCCAATGGCATTTTCAATGAGATGGAGGGACAAATCGCCAACTTTGTATGCAAAGGGAAGAAGCTCTGGATAAGTAAAGCATCACGGAAGAGGAAGAACAAAGTAGGAGGCCTCATATTAGCTGACCTTAAGCCTATTACACTGCCACAGCAATCAAAAAGCCTGATACTGGTACAAAAACAGATACATAGACCAATGGAACAGAATTGAGAATCCACCCACCTAAGAGCAGCTGATATTTGACAAGGGCCCCAAATCTTTGAACTGGTTGAAAGATGGCCTCTTTAATAAATGATACTGGCATAACTGGATATCCATCAACAAAAAAAATGAAAGAAGACCCATATCCCACAACATGCACAAAAACTAACTCAAAATGGATCAAAGACTTAAATATAAAATCTAGACCAATAAAGATCATGGAAGAAAAAATTGGGACAATCCTGGGAGCCCTAATACATGCCCTAAACAGACTATGAAATATTACTAAGAATGTACAAACACCAGAAGAGAAAATAAATAACTGGGAACTGCTAAGAATCCACACTGGGAAAAAAATGTTTGGCAATCACTAATCTGATCAGCATCTACTCTCCATAATCTGCAAGGTATTGCAAAACCTGAATAAGAAAAAGACAAATGACCTAATTAAAAAATGAGCAAAGGATGTGAACAGGGTCTTTACCAAAGAAGACATCCAGCATACTAACAGATACATGAGGAAATGTTCACAATCATTAGCCATTATAGAAATCCAAATTGATATTCACGCCAACAAGGATGGCAATAATCCAAATAACACAAAACAATAAATGTTAGAGAGGTTGTAGAGTGACTGGAACTCTTCTACACTGCTGGCAAAGATGTAAAATGGTACAACCCACTTCAAAATTTTATTTGTCTTTCTTAAAAATTTAGAAATAGAAATACCATACGATCCAGCAATCTTCTTTGAATATATCCTAGAGAAATAAGAGCAGTCACATGAACAGATACATGCACACCCGTGTTTGTTGCAGTGCTGTCCACCATAGCAAAAAGATGGAATCCACCTAGGTGTCCATCAACAGATGAATGGATAAACAAACTGTGGTATATTCACACAGTAGAATACTATGCAATGATAAAGCACAACCATGACCTTGGGAAATATCTGATAACACGGAGTCATCTGGAAGATAATCTCCTGAGTGAAATTAGTCAGTTACAAAAGGACCAATATTGTATGAGACCACTATTATAAGGACTCGAGAAAATGTTTAAGTACTGAAGAAAATAATATTTGATAGTTACAATGTAAGGGAGGGAAGGAGAGAGTTATTCATATATTAGATAGTAAACAAGAGTTGGTTTAGGTGAAGGGAGTGACAGCATGCAATAGAAGCTAGATTAACACTGCTGGACTACAAAAAAAGCTAAGTTGTGTTGTTGTTAGATGTTGTCAAGTCAGTTCCAACTCATAGCAGCCCTATGAACAACAGAACAAAACACTGCCCAGTCTTGTACCCTCTCCACAATTGTTTTATGCCTAAGCCCATTAAGCCCCCCCAAAGCTAAGAGGTTTCCTAAATACAACCCAACATCTCAAAGAACAGAGTAACAGGGGCAGGGATACATCTACCATGGTTTCAGGGGACATCTAGGCCAATTGGCATATCTAAGTTTCTTTTTTTTTAAGAAAATGTTCTGCATCCCACTTTGGTGAGCGGCATCTGGGGTCTTAAAAACTAACAAGCTGATATCCAAGTAGCATCAGTTGGTTCCAATCCACCTGGAGCAGAGGAGAATGAAGGACATCAAAGACATGAGGAAAATATGAACCCAGGAGACAGAAGAGGCCATGTGATCCAGAGACTATATCAGCATGAGACCAGAGAAGCTAGATGGTGCCCAGCCACCATCAGTGACTGCCCTGACAGGGAACACAACTGTCATGGTTTGAATTGTGTCCCCCCAAAAATGTGTGCAGCCATGTGGCTGGGATATGGTTCCCAGTATCTTGGAAATGTCCTCCATTGTGTGGTTTTGCTAACCTGTATGTTAAAGGACTAGGGTGGGGCCGTGAATTCCTGCTATGGGGGAAGTTTCCCTGGAGTATGGCTTGCCCCACCCTTAATGCTTTTAGCTTGCAAGGAATAAAAGGAAAAAGAACCAAGGACAATTTGAGAACCTCGCTACCATCAAGCAAGCAGCACTGGGAGCAGAGCGCGTCGTTCAGACCAGAGGTTCTTGCGTTAGGACACTCCCTGGACAATGACTGATGCAATACCGGACTTTCCTCCAGAGCCGTCAAGGGGAAAGTCTTTCCCTGGAGCGGACACCCTGAATATGGACTTGCAACCTACCAGACTGTGTAAGAATAAATCTTTCTTTGTTAAAGCCATCCACTCTGTGGTATTTCTGTTAGAGCAGCCTAGCTGACTAAAACAGAATTGGTACCGTGGGAGTGGGGTGCTGCTCTAGCAAATACCTAAAATGTGGAAGCCACTTTGAAACTGCGAATGGATAGAAGATTCAGAAGGAACGAAGAAGGTGCAGATGGTGAGAAACAACGGAGGACCGGCAGCAGCGGCAGCGGCAGCAGCAGAACCAGAGGCAGCGCTGGAGCCAACCCGTGGAGCGAGAGAGGTCAGTGCCTGCGCAGAGCTTTCCTCGCGGAACGGGGTGCCTCTGGGCACTTGAATCGGTGAGCTGGCCTTGCTGATCCACGGAGTGAGAGAGTTGAGTGCCTTTGGGCAGGACGCTTTCCAGCAAGAGTGGGGTGCCTCCGGGCACTTAAACCAGTGGAGCTACAGAGCTTTGGAACCCTTGCCCGGCAGGGCAGATGTGGGCCTGAGGCCCGGGCCATGTGGCCAGAGGAAGCTGACACTGAAGAGACAAATAGCTGAGAAGCTGAGCTGCCTCAGTCTCAAGAGGTATGGCCATGACCTCAGGGGTTTGAAAGAGTGGAACCATGGTGTGCTGTGTTTGTAAGGGTGGAATTGCCACTCAGTTGGGCTTAGGGTGCTCCTAAAGCCGATGGGACAGAGTTTCTGTCCAAGTGGGCCTTGAAGGCAAAGTTGTAGCACGGGGCTGGAGGTCTCCACTCAGAAACCTGAGAGTGTGGCCGATACCTAGAGTCTGGAGAGCATTGCTGTTGTGTAGAATGTCTCAGAAAACGTAAGACTATTTCCAAAGCTTTGAGGGCTAATGTAATGTGTTCTGTTGACTTGCCTGTTGCCTGTTAATGCCTTCTAAGTTTCACAGATATAGAAGAGTTTTTGTATTTTGGACTTGGAACTGATTTAAGACTTCTGTTATATGGATGGACATAATTTTGCTATGGTGAGATCAATGTGTTAAATGTTTTATGATGTGATTTTTGGGTTGTCAAAGGGTGGGATGTCATGGTTTGAATTGTGTCCCCCCAAAAATGTGTGCAGCCATGTGGCTGGGATATGGTTCCCAGTATCTTGGAAATGTCCTCCATTGTGTGGTTTTGCTAACCTGTATGTTAAAGGATTAGGGTGGGGCTGTGAATACCTGCTATGGGGGAAGTTTCCCTGGAGTATGGCTTGCCCCACCCTTAATGCTTTTAGCTTGCAAGGAATAAAAGGAAAAAGAACCAAGGACAATTTGAGAACCTCGCTACCATCAAGCAAGCAGCACCGGGAGCAGAGCGCGTCGTTCAGACCAGAGGTTCTTGCGTTAGGACACTCCCTGGACAATGACTGATGCAATACCGGACTTTCCTCCAGAGCCGTCAAGGGGAAAGTCTTTCCCTGGAGCGGACACCCTGAATATGGACTTGCAACCTACCGGACTGTGTAAGAATAAATCTTTCTTTGTTAAAGTCATCCACTCTGTGGTATTTCTGTTAGAGCAGCCCTAGTTGACTAAAACAACAACATAAAGACCCTGACATAGTGGGGAAAAAATGTGGGTGGAGAACTAGAACTTCATTAAAAGACTAGACTTGATGGTCAGACAGACTGGAGGGTCCATGGAAGACATGACCCCTAGAATGTCTGTTAGCCCAGAGCTGAAACCAGTACTGAAGCCAACTCTTCAGACAAAGATTAGATGGACTGAACTATAAGATATAGAGTGATGCTGGTGAGGAATGTGCTTCTTGGCTTATACATATATATGAAGCTGTCTGAGCAGCTCCTGTCCAGAGGTGAGATGAGAGGCTGGAAAGGGCACGACAGCAGTTGGTTGGATGGATAAAGGAAGTACAGAGTGGAAAGGAGGAATGTGCACAGCAGTGTGTATGCTGCGTTTTATATGGGAAATTGTCTCAGACTGTAAACTCTCACTTATAGCACAATAAAATATTTTCTTTGAAAAGAACAATGGGAAAAAATAATAATAATTTTGTAGAGGTTGTAGAGAGACTGAAACACTTATATACTGCTCATGGGAATGTAAAATGGGCCCAATACTTTGGAAACTGATCTGGTGCTTCCTTAAAAAACTAGAAATAGAAGCACCATAGGATACAGCAGTCCCACTTCTTCGAATACATCCTGGAGAAATAAGAGCTGTCACACAAGTAGATGTATACCTAATTTCATTGCAACACTGTTCACAATACTTGCAGCAAGAAGATGGAAACAACCTAGGTGCCCCTCAGTGGATGAATGGATAAACAAATTGTAGTAGATTCACATAATGAGATATTATGCAACAATAAAGAACAACAATGAATCCATGAAATATCTCATGACATGGACAAAGTGGAAGATATTATGCTGAGTGAAATCAGCCCACCTCAAAAGGATAATTGCTGTATGAGACCACTATTACAAGAACTCAAGAAAAGGTTTAAATACAGAAGAAAACATTCTTTGATGATTATGAGGGTGGGGAATAAAGGAGAGAGGTATTCACTAACTAGATTGTAGAGAAGAATTCACTGACTAGATTGTAGGTGAAGGGAAGACAACATACTATAAGGGTGAAGCTTAGCACAGTTGCACTAAACCAAAAGCTAAGAAGTTTCCTGAATACAACCAAACACTTCAAGGTACAGAGTAGCAGGTGGGGGAAGGTATGGAGACCACGGTTTCAGGTGATATATAGGTCACATGGCATAACAAACTTTATTAAGAAAATGTTCTGCATCTCATTTAGGAGAGTAGCATCTGCAGTCTTAAAAACTAGTGAACACTCATCTAAGATGCATCTATTGGTGCCAACTTACCTGGAATAAAGGACCACGAAGAACACCAAAGACAAAAAGAAAATATGAGCCCAAGACACAAAATGTGCCACATAAACCAGAGACTCCATTAACCCGAGACCAGAACAAGATGGTGCCCCATTACCACCAATGACTGCCTTGATAGGGAATACAACACAGAGTGCCTGGTGGAGCAGGAGAGAAGAACTCCAATTCTAGTAACAATACCAGATTTGATGGTCTGACTGAGACTGGAAGGACCTCAGAAGACATGGCCCCTGAACTCTCTGTTAGCCCAGAACTAAAACCACTCTGAAGCCAACTCTTTAGACAAAGATTAGACTGAACTGTAAGACATACAATAATATTGGTATAGAGTATACTTCTTGCTTTATGTAGATTCGTGAGACTAAATGGCAGTTCTTGTCCAGACGAAAGATGAGAATGCAGAAGCGACAGGAGCTGGCTGAATGGACATGGGAAATACAGACTGGAGAGGAGGAGTGTGCTGTCACACTGTACGCAGAATAACTAGGGTCATACAAAAATGTGTGTATAAGTTTTTGTGTGAAAAACTAACTTAAAGTATAAGCTTCACTTAAAACTCAATTTAAACAAAGAGAATAAAATACCAACTATATGAGAGCAAATGGTCAACAATTACTCTAAGGCAAAGATGAGAGGGTAAAAACAAAGGGACCAGATCACTGGAAGAGAAACATCCAGAAGAGAATTGATGAGAATTTTAAAATATTATGAAAAATGTAACCAATATCTCTCAACAATTTATGTAGTTATTGTTCAGTGGGAACCTAATGTGCTGTGTAAATTTTTACCAAAATCACAATAAAATTTTAAAAGATAAAAGTACAAGCTTAAGATGTAATATTTCAACAATTACATCAAGTATAGATGGTACAAAGACATCAATTACAAAGCAGAGTGGATTTAAGAGCATAACCTAATGATCTGCTCTCTAGAAGAAACTCATTTCAAATATAATGATAAGGGTAGAGTGGAAGGAAAATGACAGAAAGAAATATATAATGCAGACACTAAACCAAAAGAAAATAAGTGTAACTATATTAATATCAGATGAAGTAGACTTCAGAGAAAAGAAAATTACCAGGGACAGAGAGTGACATTACATAATAATAAAAGGGTCAATCCACCAAGAACAAATAGCAATTCTAAACGTGTATAAACCAAACAACAGATAACTAAATATGTAAAGCAAAAACTGATGGAGCTGAAAGGAGAAATAGATAAGTCCACAATTATAGATGAAGATTTCAACACTCCTCTGTAAATAACTGATGAACAACTATACAAAAAATCAGCAAAGACACAGAAGAACTCAACAGCATCAACTGACAGGACTTAATGAACATTTATGGAATGTTGTACCCCAAAATAGTAGGATAAGCATTCTTTTCAAGTTCCCACAAAACATATACCAAGGTAGACCATATCTTAGACCATAAAGTGCTCAACAAATTTAAAAGACTGTGAACTATACAGACTGTTTCTTCAACCACAGTGGAATCAGACTAGAAGTCAGCAACAGAAATACAACAGAAAAATCTCCAAACACTTGGAAGCAAACCCAAACACTTCCAAATAATCCATGGGTCAAATAGGAAGTCCCAAGAAATTAAAAAATACATTGAACTCAGTGACAATGACAGTACAGCATATGAAAACTTTTGGGATGCAGGCAAAGCAATGCTGAGAAGAAATTTTATAGCACTAAATGCGTATCAGAGAAGAAAGGTCTCAAATCAATAATCTAAGCTCACACCTTCAAGAACCTAAAAGAAAAGCAACATAAGCCCAAAACAAGCAGAAGGAAGGTTTGGTGCCATGAACTACTTAATATGGCCCTTCCATCCATAGTCTTTATAACTCCAACCAAGTGCCAATGATGTGCTTGTGTGCCACCAAGGGGACTGGATAATTTGCTAATAAGGTGTGCGGCACCCCTGTGGGAGTGGGACCATATGAATGTGGAACTCTCACTAGGGGATTTGTCAGTTTTGCCATCCCACTAGGCTTAAATGAGAGCCAATCCCAGAAGAGAGGGGAACCTAACTACCACCAAGAAGATAAGGGAGCTGAGTGTGTCCTTTAGACCCAGTATTCCTGTGTTGACACTCTTCTAGACCCTGGACATGGAAATAGAGAGAGCTATAACACTGGAGATGGCATGGTGGAGAGATATAGCAGCAGAGAAATGGCAGTAGCAGAGGCAGCAGAACCAGACTGACAGCAGATGATGTGGAGGGCTTCCTAGACTACATAGTGATAAAGCTGAATCCCTTTGGGTAGGAGGCTTGCTGGCAGAGTGAGATGCCTCCAGTTACTTTTTTGCAGCACTGAAGAGCTTTGTAAGACTTGCCCAAGCAGGGAAAAGGCCAGACCAGAGGCCAAGGGGCCAAGAAGCTGAGGAGCCAAAGGCCAGGGAGAGGCCTACCTGCTGGCACAGTTGAGAAAATGTTGGCCTGATTGGAGAAATATATCCCGAGTCATCTCTGATCCTGAATTTTAACATAATACTTCCCAAATAAACACCATTAATGGTGAGTATTGGTCTGTAACATCTGTGTGACCATTGTAATGAATTACTGAACCTAGTAGAAGAGCACAGAGTGCCATGGAGGGATAGCTGGTGTCAGAATTGGTGAGGGGAAACAAAAACAGGTCTGAGAGAGGAGGTATGTCTGACCTCTGTCTCATGGGAATCAGCCTGGGGATGCTGATGCTGGTAACGATTATTCTTCTCCTTGTATAGTTATAGGAGACCAGATGTCCCATCATGCCATTTTTGCAGAAGGAGATAATAAAGAGCAGAAATCAATGAAAGCAAGTGCTGAAAAACTATAACAAAAAAATCAATGAAAAACAAAGTTGGTTCTTTGACAAGATCAATAAAGTTGGTAAACATCTAGCAAGACCAATAAAGAAAAAGATACAAATTACCAATGTCATGATTTACACAGGCAATATAACTACAAACATTGTAGACATTGAAAGGATAACAATACTAGGAATAACCCTACATGCATATATTTGAAAATTGAGATTGAAACACATCAGTTCCTCAAAATGCACAAACTATAGCAATTTATACAATAGGAAAGAGATAATTTGAACAGCCCTATGATTATTAAGGAAGCTGATTTCTTAATTTTAAATCTCCTAAGAAAGAAAATCTGGGAGGGGTGGGACAAGGTGGCAGACTAGATACACGTGTCCTTGATTGTCTCTAGAACCAAGGCTTAGAAAAATAATTAAACAGAGCATTGTGGACATTCTGGGAGACCCAAGATCTGGTGTAGGGTTGTGAGACTGGACTAGGCAACAGGAAGAGGGAAACTACCTCTGTCGGAGGTGAGCCAGCAGCACAGTGAGTCCTGCTTCTGCTGGCACATTTCTTGAGAGGATTACAGATATGGATGCCTTCTTTGTTAACTGGGAGACTGGGGCTGGGTCTGCTGAGCCTGTGAGCCTGGCACAAGCTGGCTACTACACTAAACAGCAGTGATTAAGTAAACAGTATACCCTACAGCAGAGAGACTGTGTTTGGAACAGCCACATCTACAGAACCCAGCTCTGACTGGAGACTGAGGGCACCAGTGCCCCTCCCCACCTCTCTTCTCTGAGCTCTGATCTCTTCTCTGAGATCCTGCTGACTCACTTCAGGAAAGGCAGCTCAGGCAGGATACTATCTTGGTCCACTGAGAGGTGGAGATAGCTGTGCCAGAGGTTTCACCTGGGGCTAATTCCCACGCTGAGCCAGCATCCTTCTCTCCTTTCTAGAAATTAAACAAAATGCAGTAGAACAAAATCAAAAATTATACGAACTGCTAGAACATCAACGATCTGAAACCCAGCAGATCAGTAATAAAATTACAGAATTAGAAAACTCAGTGCAAAGCCAAAAGAACAGGATTTAGGAAATGGAATGCAGAATTAGTGAGCTTGAAGACAAAGCAACTGACACCAGCATTTATGAGGAGAAATCAAAGAAAAGATACAAGAAAGATACAAGATACAAGATACAAGAAAAATGAAGAAGCATGTGGGACTCTATTAAGAGGAATAATCTATGAATAATTGGAGTTCCTGAACAGGGAGTGGTAGCAGAAAATACAGAGAGAATTGTTGACGAGTTGCTGCCAGAAAATTTCCATGAAATCATGAAAGAAGAGAACATAGATATTCAAGATGCTTAACAAACACCTGTCTTGAAAGTGCTTCTCCCAGAAGTAAAGCTGTTTTTAAGACAATCATACCTAGAATGCAGTGGGGGCAGGCAGCCAAGTGTGACAGTGTCCTAATTCCTCCCTTCCTAAGCCACATTATACTGTCGGGGAACAGCCATATTTGTCAGACAAGAGGTGAGACTTGCCATCCCTGAAGTCCTAGCTGCTTTTGGTGGCTGATGGAAAGTGCCCCTCTAAGCAGAAAAGCAGTTTTTATGACAAGTGCATCTAGAGAATGCAGCAGTCCCTGGCAGCCAAGTGTGCCAGCATCCTTCTCTCCTCCCTTCCCTGAGCTACACTGTAGTATCAACTGACATGATGATGGAGATTCAGCACAGGTAGCTCATCACTTTTAGCATCCAGAAGGCAGGGCCTGCTGCCCCTGAGGGCCCAAATGGGGCCAGCCACTAAGCCGAGCAACATCACAGGGCTTGACACAGTCTATGTTGCCAAAGAAGCTATACATGAGTCAGCAGAACCTAGAGAATGCAATGGCAGCTGGCAACCAAATCTAGCCATGCCCTTGCTCCCTTCTTAAAACTACTGCACAGCTCCCATTAGTGTAACACTGGAGAAACTGAACAGCTTCTTGATGGCACAGAGACAACAATCAATGTCTAACCATTTAAAGAAGCAGACCACCATGGCTCTGGAAAACTCCCAAAATAAAGTATCAAACAACTTCCCAGATGAAGAAGCCCTTCTGAAATTATCTGAGGCAGAATACAGAGGAAATATGTATAGAGCCTTTCTAGAAATTAAACAAAATGCAGTAGAACAAAATCAAAAATTATACGAACTGCTAGAACATCAACGATCTGAAACCCAGCAGATCAGTAATAAAATTACAGAATTAGAAAACTCAGTGCAAAGCCAAAAGAACAGGATTTAGGAAATGGAATGCAGAATTAGTGAGCTTGAAGACAAAGCAACTGACACCAGCATTTATGAGGAGAAATCAAAGAAAAGATACAAGAAAAATGAAGAAGCATGTGGGACTCTATTAAGAGGAATAATCTATGAATAATTGGAGTTCCTGAACAGGGAGTGGTAGGAGAAAATACAGAGAGAATTGTTGACGAGTTGCTGCCAGAAAATTTCCATGAAATCATGAAAGAAGAGAACATAGATATTCAAGATGCTTAACAAACACCACAAAAACCAGACCCCAAAAGAAAGAAATCAAGACATATTATAATCAAACTTAATAAAATGGAACATGAAGAGAGGCTATTAAAGGCATCTAGGCTTCCTTTTACTAGAGGGGAGTGGAGAGGGTGGAGAGGAGGGGACAGGAGATTGTTAAGAGGTTATGATATGTATAGAATGGAAAGGATGAGTGTGCTATCACCAGGCAAGGAGAGCAGAGGGAGCTCCAGATACGTGAGCACGCAAATTTAAATTGGATTTTACACTTTTACTCAATTACAATTTTAAAAAAGAGGAAAAAAAGGCAGCTAGGCTTAAAGCAAAACTAACGTACAAAGGGAAGCCCTGTAGGCTTTTGTCTGACTTCTAGGCAGAAACTATGCTGGCAATAAGTCAGTGGGATGATACATACAAGCTCTTGAAGGAGAAAAACCTCCAACCAAGAATTATATATCCTACAAAATTGTCTCTCAAATATGAAGGTGAAATTAAGACATTCTCAGATAAACAAAAACTTAGAAATGTTGCAAAAACCATACCAAAACTGCAAGAAACACTGAAACAAGCTCTTTGTTCAGAAAAACAATAACATCAAATGCATACTTAAGAATGCAATGCGGGACACAGCATCCAGTGGCCTACTAAGTTAGAGAAGTCACTAAGCTTAATCAAAGCTAAAATATTAAAAGTAGGTAACCAGTGAACTTAACACTAAAACTATAACATCATCACACTATAAAGAGGGTTATATTACAGTGATAGAGAAAAGATAAGAAGACACACAGAAGTTAAAGATTGGTTTAAATTTAGAACATCAAGGGGGACCAATGGGGTAGCAACAAAGCAAACTAACAATGTGACATATCAAAAAAGGAAACAATACAGGAGTCTCAACAAACATGGAACCAACACTGAAAAAGAGTAAAAGTAAACCCATAAAGAAAAACGACCCAGAACAGAATGTTAAGAGGAACAAAGAAAATATCAACAGCACAAAAATAAAGGCATCAAAATGACAATATTAAACACACACCTATCAATAATTACACATAATGTAAATGGATTGAATGCTCCATTAAAGAGGCAGAGAGTAACAGCTTGGATCTAAAAAACATGATCTCTCTGTATGTTGCTTACAAGAAACACACCTTAGACTGAAAAATACGAACAAACTGAAAACCAAAAGACAGAAAAATGTATACAAAGCTAACAACATACAAAGAAGAGCAGGACTGGCAATACTAATCTCAGATAAAATAGGTTTTAATGTAAAATCCACCACCATGGACAAGGGTGGTCACTATTTATTGCTGAAAGGTTCAATACATAAGCAGGATATAATAATATTAAATATGTATGCACCCAATACTAGAGCATGTACATGCATCAAACAAATGCTGACAACATTGAAAAATGAGTTGGATCACTACACAATAATGGTAGGAGACTTCAACACTCCACTTTCAGTAATGGAGAGATCATCCAGAAAAAAGCTCAGTAAAGATACAGAAGATCTTACTGCAGCAATCAAGCAACTAGACCTCATTGACATATACAAAACTTTTTACCCAACAACAGATAAGTACACCTTCTTTTCCAATTCACGTGGAACATTCTCCAAAATAGACCATGTAGTAGGTCATAAAGCAAGTCTCAACAAAATCCAAACCACTGAAGGATTGCAAAGCATCTTCTCAGACCACAAAGCCATGAAAGTCTAAATCAACAGCATAAAAAACATAGGCAGAAATTTGAGCTCATGGAAACTGAACAAAATTTCTTCAAAAAGCCATAGGTCATAGAACAAATCAAAGACACAATAAAGAAATTTATGGATTCAAATGAGAATGAAAACACATCCTACCAGGGCCTATGGGATACAGTATAAGCAGTGCTCAGAAGTCAATTTATCTCTGTAATGTAAACATCTGGAATGAAGAAAGGGCCTGAACCAAAGAATTAACCCTACAACTTGAACAAGCAGAAAGAGAGCAACAAAAGAACTTTTCAGACACCAAAGGAAAACAGATAATAAAGATTAGAGCTGAACTCAACAAATTAGAGAATAGAAAAACAATTGAAAGAATTAACAAAACCAAAAGCTGTTTTCTTTTAAAGATAAACAAAGTTAATGAACCATTGGCTAAACTTACAAAAGAAAAACAAGAGAGGAAACAAATAACCTGTATAAGAAATGAGATGGGAGATGTCACAACAGACTCAACTGAAATCAAAAGTACCATAACAGAGTACTATGGAAAACTACTCTAACAGATTTGAAAATCTAGAGTAAATGGACAAATTTCTGGATTCACGTCACTTACCAAAACCATCACAAGGAGAAGTAGAACAACTTAATAAACCCACCACAAAAGAAGAGATTGAAAAAGTAATCAAAAAACTACCAACCAAAAGAAGTCATGGCCCAGATGGCTTAACTGGAGGATTTTACCAAATTTTTAGAGAAGAATTAATTCCAATACCACTGAGGCTATTTCACAGCATAGAAAAGGATGGAATACTCCCAAATTCCTACTATGAAGCCAGCATAACCCTGATACAAAAGTCAGTGCCATCCCAATACAAATTCCAGTGTCATTTTTTAATGAGACAGAGAAATAAATCACCAACTTTGGAAAGGGAAGAAATGCCAAATAAGTAAAGCACTATTGAAGAAGAGGAACACAGAGGGAGGCCTCACACTTCTTGACTTTAGAACCTATTAAAGTGCCACCATAGTCAAAACAGCCTGGTAATGGTACAAAACAGACATATAGATCAAGGGAACAGAATGAGACCCCAGAAAAATCACTATCCTCGTATGAACAGCTGATATTCAACAAAGGCCCCAAAGTCATAAACTTGCATAAAAACAGTCTCTTTAACAAATGGTGCTGGCAAAATTGGATATCCATCTGCAAAAAAACGGAAACAAGACCCATATCTCACACCTTACGCAAAAACTAACTCAAAATGGATCAAAGACCTAAATAGCAAACCTGAAATGATAAAGATCATGCAAGGAAAAAGAGGGTCAACAAAGGAAGTTCTGATACAATGGCTTAGACAGGCTACAAAATCTGTCAAACTATGCATGAACAACAGAAGAGAAAACAGGTAAATGGGAACTACTAAGAATCAACACTTTTGCTCATCCAAAGACTTTATTAAGAGAGTTGAAAGACTACCTACAGAATGGGAAAAAATATTTGGCAACTACATGTGTGATAGATGTCTGATTTCCATAATCTACAAGGTACTGCAAAATGTCAACAAGAAAAAGGTAAACAACCAAATCAAGCAATAGGCAAAGGAGACGGATAGACGCTTCACCAGAAAAGACATCCAGGCAGCCAAAAGACACATGAGGAAATCTTCATCATCATTAGCTATCAAAGAAATCCAAATCAAAACTACAATGAGAGATACCATCTCACCCCAACAAGGTTGACAATAATCCAAAAAACACAAAACAACAAATGCTGGAGAAGCTGTGAAGAAACTGGAACTCTCCTACACTGCTGGTGAGAATGCAAAATAGTATAACCTCTTTGGAAAGCAATTTGGCACTTCCTTAAAAAGCTAGAAATATAAATAATGATATGATCCAGAAATTGGACTGCTCGGAATATATCCTACAGAAATAGTTGGTCACAAGTGCACATACATGCACACAAATGTTTATTGCAGCACTGTCAAGAATAGCAAAAAGATGAAATCAACCTAGGTGTCCATCCACAGGTGAATGGATAAACAAACTATGGTACATATACTCAGTGGAACACTATGCAATGTTAAAGAACAATGATGATTTTAGAAAGCATCTCATAACCTAGTTTCAACTAGAAGACATCATGCTGTGTGAAATCAGTCAACAGCAAAAGGACAAGTATTTTATGAAACCTCTGTTATAAGGACTTAAAAATAGACTTATGTATAGAAAAGACTCTTTGATGGTTACAAGTGTGGGGAGGGAGCAGACGGTTGGTCTTAGATTAGATAGTAGATAGGAATTTAGTTAGGTGAAAGCAGTGACAGCACACAATAGAGAGCAGATCAACATAACTGGACTACACCATAAACTGAAAGGTTTTCTAAACTCGACCCAATATTTCTGAGGATAGAGTAGCAGGGATGGGGGGGTCTGGGGACCATGTTTTCAGGGGACATTGAGGCCAGTTGGCACAACTAGTTCTTTGCTAAGAGAGTCTTCTTCACCCCATATTGGTGAGTGGCGTCAGGGGTCTTAAAAGCTAGCAAGTTGCCATCTGAGGTACAGTAAATAGTCCCAACTAACCCAAAACAGATGATTACCAAGAACAACAAAGACATGAGGGAAAAAGAGCCCAGGAGACAGAAGGACCTGTATGAATGGGAGACTGCATCAATGTGAGACCAGAAAAACCACATGGCACTTGGCCACCACCAAAAGCAGCCATGATGGGAGCCAGCCACATAGTGTAAAGTCCCTGGGGCAATACAAGAAAAGAGGTGTGCAGCTCAAGAACTCTACTAAAAGACCAGAACTGATGGTCTGACACCCTGGATGGTCCCCTGGGAGCATGGTTCCTAGACCTGCTGCTGGCCCTGACTGGAAGCCAGTACGGTGGTCAGCTCTTCAGACAAGAATGGACTGGACTTGAGGACACATTGTGAGCATATGGTTTGTGTACTTTATAGTTCTATACACTTATAGGAGGCTGTCCTACTGGTTTATTTCTAGATGGGAGAGAAGATTTTGGAGAGGAGGGGACAGGTGCTTGTAAAAAGGATACTAGAAATATAGAGTGATAAGGAAGAATATGCTGTCACCAAGTGAGGAGAGCAGATGGAGCCGCAAATAGGCAGGCATTCAAAACTGGTTTGGATTGTATACTTTCACTTAATCACAGTAAAAAAAAAGAAATATCTAGACTCAGATGATTTAAAGAATTCTGCCAAATGTTTAAAAAAAAAATTAGCACTAATTCAGCACAACCTCTTATAGAAAACAGAAAAGGGAACACCAGTCAAAGATAGTACAACAAAAAAAAAAAGACTAAATCTTAACAAAATATTATCAAATAGAATTCAGTATGTAAGAATTAAACACTGTGAACAAGTAGTGCTTACTCAGGGTATGCAAGACTGGGTCAGTATTCTAAAATCAATCAAAGTAATCCACCATATTAAAGTCTACCCCCCTGCTATTGATTCTGACTCACATCCATTCTATAGGACAGAGTAAAAGTGCTCCCCGGGGATCCCAAGTAGTGGCTGGTAGACTTGAACTGCTGACCTTCTGGAGAGCTTCCAAGCTCTTAATCACCATCCCAGAAGGGCTCCAACAGACTAAAGAAGAAAAATTATATGAGCATGTCAACTGAAGAAGAAAAAGCATTTTCCAAAATTCATGATAAAGACAAAGCTTTTAGCAAATTAGGAATAGTGTAGAAATTTCTCAACTTAATTTTAAAAAAAGTCTGCTAAAAACCCTACAGATAACATAATGCCTGATATTCAGAGACTAGCTGCTTTCCTCCCTAAAGCTGAGACCAAATTAAGAATGTCTGTTCTCACTACACTTAATCAGCATTGTGCCAGTGCAACAAAGCAAGGAAAACAGCATCAAGATTAGAAAAGGAGAAATGAAATTGCCCTTTTTGCTGAGATGACAGTCTATGTAGAAAATTCCAAGGAGTCTACAAAAATAAACTCCTAGAGCCAGTGAGTTCAGCAAAATTACAGTACACAGGAACAACATACAAAAATTAATGATAGTCTTATGAAACACCAATGAACAAATAACAAAAAAGGTAAAAATAAAATATGATTTACAAGCATTCAAAACAAAACATGTACAGAACTTTTAAGCTGAAAACTACAAAATGTTGATGGGGAAAGACCTGAATAAGAGGATGAGAAGACATGTCACAGACTGGGAAAAAATGTTTATAGACTACATCTAACAAGGGACTGGCATCTAGATATATAAGAAACATTCAAAATTCAACAATAAATACTTCAGTTTAAAAAATGGGTGAAAAAAAATGAAGAAATTTCACCAAAAAAAGGATATATAGATGACAAATGTGCATGTGAAAATATGAACAACATCATTAGTCTCTTGGGAAACATAATTTAAAACCACCAGTGACAACATCAAGTGCTGATGAGGATGTGAATGAACTGAATTGCTTCTATGTTGTTGGGAATTTAAAATGGTATAGCTGCTCTGAAGAACAAGTTAGCATGTTGTTAAAAAAATAAATAAACATACACTTACCACGTTGCTGTTAGGTGCCTTCGAGTTGATTCTGAGTCAGCGACCCTCTGCCAGCCTCACAATTGTTGTTATGCTTGAGTCCATTCTTAAAACCACTGTATCAATCCATCTTGTTGAGGGTCTTCCTGTTATTCACTGGCCCTCTACTTTACCAAGCACAGTGTCCTTCTCCAGGGACTGACTCATTCTGATAACTTGTCCAGAGGTAGCAGTCTTGCTATCCTTGCTTCTAAGGAGCATTCTGGTGGTACTTCATCCAAGACAAATTTGGTCATTCTTTTGGTACTCCATGGAATATTCAGTATTCTTCTCTAACACCACATTTCAGAGGTATAAATTATTCTGTCCTTATTATTCATCATCTAGCTTTTGCATCCATATGAGGTGATTGGCTCAGTCTTCAAGGTGACATCTTTGTTAACACTTTAATGAGGTCTTTTGCAGCAATTCGTTCAATGCGAATGCTTCTTTTGATTTCTTGACTGCTGCTTCTACAGGTGTTGATTGTGAATTCAAGCAAAGTGAAATCCTTGACAATTTCACTCTTTTCTTCATTTAGCATGATGTTGCTTATTGGTCCAATTGTGAAGACTTTTGTTTTCTATGTGTTGAGGTATAATGCATACTGATCCCTGGTGGCATAGTGGTTAAGTGCTACAACTGCTAAGCAAAAGGTCAGCATTTCAAATCTGCCAGGTGCACCTTGGAAACTCTGTCGGGCAGTTCTACTCTGTCTATGGGGTCGCTGTGAGTTGTAATCGACTCAATGGCAACAGGTCTTTTGGTTTCTATGTCTTTGATCTTTATTAGTAAGTGCTTCAAGTCCTCTTCACTTTCAGCAAGCAAGGTTGTGTGATCCCTATAAAGCACACTGTTAATGAGTCTTCCTCCAGTCTGGGTGCCATATTTTTTCCTCATATAGTCCAGCTTCTCAGACTGCTTGTTCAGCATAGAGAGTTAATAAGTGTGATGGCACATATTTTGTCTGACTTTAAACCATGCAATATCCTCTTGTTCTGTTTGAACAACTGCCTGTTGATCCATGTACAGATTCCTCATGAGCACAACTAAATGCTCTGGAATTTCCATTCTTTGCAATGTTATTCATAGTATGTTATGATCCCTACAGTCGGAAGCCTTTGCATAGTCAATAAAACATGGGTACACATCAGTACCTTGGGTTCCTGTTCATTTGCTACCTCTTGAAATGGTTGAACACTGACCAGTTCTTTTTGGTGTAAAGACTGTGTTCCTTTCATCTTCTTTTGAAGCTTCCTGCATCATTTAATATTTTCCGCGTAGAATGTTTCACTATTGCAACTTGAGGCTTGAATTTTTTCTTCAGTTCTTTAATGGAAAAAATTATTGATACACACAGTAACTTGGATGAATCTACAGAGAACTATGTTGGATGAAAAAGTCTAATCTGAAAAGGCTACACAATATATGATTTTATTTATGTAACACTTTTGCAGTTGTGTGTAAATTTATATGTAGCAAAACACATGCCATTTAAACATTCTTCACATGCGCAGTTCAGTGACATTATGTCTACCATGTTGTTCAACCACCACTATTACAAGTTTCCAAATTTTTCTATCACCTTATATAACATTTGACATGACAAAGACATAGAAATGGAGGTCAGTGTTTTCAGTGGTGAAGGAAGGGCAAAGAAAGAATGCCCCGACCCGCCGGGCGAATCAACGGAGGGAGGAGGGGGAGCCTGTGAAAATGAAAGTGGAGCAAGGGATGCGAAGAAATGGAGGCAAGACAAAATTCTGATCAAGCCTCGAGGTTTTATCGTAGCAGAGTAATATATATAGAAGTTGGGGAGGGGAAGGGCTTAGGATCGGAAGATAGCTGGTATGAGACAGTTGGCGTTCTATGATTGGGTAGACGGTATGCCTGTACAGTTGACGTTAGGCAGTGACGTGGGGGGGGGGTGGTTTGAGAACGCGCACAAACAGACTTCCTGTTTGTTAGGGGCCTGAGGCTTCCTCATGGCCCCTGACAAAAGAAGACTATGTATGTAGCTATAAATAAGCAACATGAGGAATCCTTGTAGTAATGGAACTATTCTGTATCTTGACTGTATCAGTTTGAATACACTGGCTGTAGTATATTTGCGGAAACCCAGATGGCATAGTGGTTAAGTACTACATCTGCTAACCAAAAAGGTAGGCAGTTTGAATCTGCCAAGCACTCCTTAGAAACTCTATGGAGCAGTTCTACTCTGCCCTACAGGGTTGCTATGAGTTGGAATCGACTTGACGGCACTGAATTCTGAGTGAGTGTATTTGTACTGTATTTGAAATTGAACAATGGTTTCATAAGATATTACTGCTGGGAAAAACTGGTAAATGGTACATGGGATTTTTCTGTATTTTTTCTTACAACTGCATATAAATCTGTGCTTAACTCAAAATAAAAAGTTTAATTTAAAAAAAAAAGTGATAGAGGGACTCCTGAAGAGCAGAAAGAGCATCTATTGATGTGATTTCAGACATGGGGACAGGTCAATAGAAGAGGGAGTAGATACATCCTTGATCACCTTCTTTAAAGTCAACCCTGGTACCTCATATAGAGATACATTTGTATTTTCAAGACTCTTCACATATTAACCCAACTCACTGTTGCTGAGTTGATTCCAACTCATAGCAACCCTAGAGGACAAAGCATCCAGCCACAGCACTTAATCACTACACTATAAAATTTACTGTCATCAGTAAAGGCAAGATGGGAGCTTGTAGTTAACCCTACCATATCTGGGTATATTCTGGTATTCTTTATTCATTGTCCAGCTTTCACATACATATGAGGTGACTGCAAACATCATGGGTTGGGTCAGGCATACCTCATTCTTCAAGGTGACATTTTTGCTTTTTAACACTTTAAAGAGGTCTTTTACAGAAGATTTTCCCAATGAAAGGTGTCGTTTTATTTCTTTAACTATAGTGATTTGCATATTAAAAGATTAGCATAGTTTTAATCTGAACCAAAGAGGAATTTCCAGCTGAAAACATTTCAGCACTATCCAGGTAAAAATTCTTAAATATCTAAATTTTCCTGGAGAGAAAACACCAGTGATATCAGATGCGATGCCAGGATAATGGTTTCCCAAAGCCAAAGCCACTGCCATCGAGTCAATTCTGACTCATAGCAACCCCAAAGAACAGAGTAGAACTGCTCCAGAGTTTTCAAGGAGCGCCCGGAAGATTTAAACTGCCGACCTTTTGGTTAGCAGATGTAGCACTTAACCACTGTGCCACCAGGGTTTCCAATGGTTTCTCCATGTCACAAAAAAATAATAAAGATTCTTTAGGGGAAAAAGTATCTCTAGCATTACAAATAAGGCTGCATAAACTAAAAGCAAATTTAGTCAAGAGATTTTTTTCAGGGCAGGCTGTATAAGGAGCCCTAGTGGCACAGGGGTCAAGCACTTGACTACTAACTGAAAGGTTGGAGGTTCTAACTAACTAGCCACTCCATAGAAGAAAAGATCTGGCAATCTGCCCCCATAAAGATTACAGCCCAGGAAGCCATCTGGGTCAGTTCTACTCTGTTGTATAGGGTTGCCATGAGTCAGAATTGACTTGAACACATACACAACACTACATGCTATATAAGACTTAAATACTGTGTGGTTTAAAATCAGGAAAAGTGTGTATCAGGGCTGCATCGTTTTACCATGCTTATTCAGTTTGAATGTTGAGCAAACAATTTGAGAAGCTAGATTAAATGGAAAAGATCTCAGCATCGGACCTGGAGAAAGACTCATCAACAACCTTCAATACGCAGATGACACAGCTTCGCTGAAAGTGAAGAGGACTTAAAAACTTACTGATGAAGATAAAAGACTACAGCGTTAAGTCCAAATTACACCTTAACATAAAGAAACAAAAAAAATCCTCACAGCTAGACCAATAAGCAACATTATGATGAATGAAGAAAATATTGAAGTTGTTAAGGATTTGATTTTACTTGGATCCACAATAAAGACCCATGGAAGTAGCTGTCAAGAATTCAAACTATGTAGTGCTTTGAGCTAAATTTCTACAAAAGACTCAAGGTGTTAAAAAGCAAAGATGTCACTCTGAGCAATAAGGTACTACTGACTTAAAACAAAAAATAAAGAAACAACAAAAAACTCACTGCTGTAGAGTTGATTTTAACTCAGCAGCCCAATGGGACAGAGTAGAACTGCACCATGTGGTTTCCAATGGGTGGATGGTAGGTTCAAACTGTTGAACCGATGGTTAGCAGCCAAGTGCTTAACTATTGCATGTGACCCAAGCCATGGTATTTTCAATTATTTTACATGTGTGTGAAAGCTGAAAAACAAATAGGAAGACTGGAGAAGAATTGATGTCTTTGGATTCTGGTATTGGTGAAGCATAGTGAATATACCATGGACTGCTAGAAGAATGAATACATTTGTGTTGGAAGAAGAATAGCTAGATGCCACATTGGAAGCAAGGATGGCAAAATTTCGACTCACATACCATTTTATTGCACATAACACATCCAAGTAAATAATGCACCCACATATGTGTGTAATGCAGGGCATAGCTCACTTACAAAAATAGTGAGAGTGTTGCATACTTGGCAAAAACTTATACTCGTTGCTTGTGTTAAAATACAGTAATTTGGAGGATCAAGTCCCTGGAAAAGGACATCATGCTTGGTAAAGTGGAGGGTCAGCTAAAAAGAGGAAGAACCTCAATGAAATAGGTTGACACAGTGGCTGCAACAATGGGCTCAAAAATAGCAACAGTAGTGAGGATGAAACGGGACCAGCCAATGTTTTATTCTGTTGTACACTGGGTTGATATAAGTCAGAATGACTCAACAGCCCCTAACAACAACCACAACATTGTTGTTGTGCTTTGGTGGGAAGACTGATGGAAAATAGGGGTGGAGGTGGATAGTAGAAATTCAAAGAGAAACTCTTGGAGCCGATATCTCCTTCTGTTGTTATATTTAAGATGCTAAGGAAAGAGTGAAAAGGTTTGTTCTTAGGTAAAACCAGTCGCCATCCAGTCAATTCCTAATTCTGTGTGTGTCAGAGTAGCCCTGTGCTCCACAGAGTCATAACGGCTGAGTTTTCCAAAGTAGATTGCCAGGATTTCTTCCCAGGAGCCTCCGGGTGAACTCAAACTGTCAACCTTTAGGTTAGTAGCTGAGTGTGCTAACTTTGAAAGATAAAAAGAGGAGAAAACATGGTTGGGAAGGAAGAGCTTCAGACCCCAATGCAGATCTGACAAAGTCTCAGCCAATAGAATAGGGAGTTCCAGAGCAAAAATTGTCCATAAGAGAAGTACCACACTTGGCAGTATTAGCCAGAGCTACCATCTCTACCATGTTTAATCGTTGTCTGGGAGCTACTAAAGAAAAGCATGGCTTTGACTCAAAAGTTGAGGCAGATGCTAAAGGGATTTACAGTTAAACACTGTTATTGTAGTTGAGTGGTAAGCTCTTGAAGATCAGAATGGCACACTCCCATGGCTGCTGCACCTTGTCTTGCTCAGCACTTTTACTGGCAGTGACTGAGATGAAGACATAGAATAATAGACAATGAAATATCTGCAGATGATTCACAGTGTGAAGATAGCCATTGTGATAGACCACCCAACTGAGTCTGACAACTATTTTGATCGCTGGGGCAGAACTAGACTGGCTTCAACAAGATGATATCCCATGAGGATTAATAAATTTTCCATGCAAGTTCATGATGACTAATTTTATAACCATTAATGATAAAAAAAAAATTTCCATTCATATGCAGGGACTTTAAGGCTTTAATCAATTACAAGACTAAAAATGATAAAAGGATGTGTGCTGTGGCTACTTAAAAATCCAAAGCAGGTGATGGTCAGATTAATAAAATTATAGGTGTCTAAACCTCAACTCAACAACTCACTGCCTTCAAGTTGATTCTGACTCACAGCAACCCTATAGGACAGAGTACAACTGCCCCATACAGTTTCCAAGAAGCACCTGGTAGATCTGAACTGCCAACCTTTTGTTTAGCAGCCATAGCACTTAACCACTACACAACCAGGGTTTCCTTTCTATCTAAAGTAGGTGTTATCTTCCATGTGTCACTATTTAAGAAGGACAAACACACATTAGGTGCCACTCAGAGGGAGATGACCTGGCTTATGGAAGGTCCAGGAATCATGAAATATTAAGAATGGATAGCTCTTTGTTCTCGCCACAAAATAAAATAATGAAGAGAATGTAATCATTTGGAAAGCATTACAATAAGATGCTTACATTGAGCCAACAATATGGCTCTAATGCCTGGGACTTTCGGAAGTCAACCTGTGGCAAATGAGGCTACCTAGCAAAGCCTATGAGAAAGTATAGCTGGAGGGCCAAGGCGAGAAGAAGAAATACCACTGGCACCAGTCACATGAAACATCTAAAAATTGTATACCACAGATTCAGGCAAGGATTCTGTGAAGGAACAACCCATATATCCAAGAGAGCAGCTTTTGCAGCATCTTAAAGGTTTCAACCCTTGTTGTTGTTCTTGTTAGATGCCATCAAGTTAGTTCTGACTCATCTCAAACCCATGTACAACAGAACAAAATTTTGCCTGGTTTAGCACCATCATTGCTATGTTTGAACCCATTATTACAGTGCCACCATGTCAATCTATCCACCTGAGGGTCTTCCTCTTTTTCACTGACTCTCTACCAAGGATGATGTCCTACTACAGGGACTGGTCCTTCCTGATAATGTGTCCAAAGTATATGAGACAAAGTCTTGCCATCCTGCCTTCTAAGAAGCATTCTGGTTTGACTTCTGCCAACATAGATTTATTTTTCTTCTGGCAGTCCATGGTATAGGCAATATTATTCATCAGCACCAGAATTCAAAGATATCATGTTTTCTTTGGTCTTTATTGATCATCCAGTTTTCAGACACATATGAGGCAATTGAAAACATTATGACTTGATTCAGGCTTGCTTTAGTCTTTAACTTAGTTATCTAGTGCTGCTGTAACAGATATACCACATGTGAATGACTTCAACAAACATTAAGCATATTCCCTCATAGTCTAGTATGCTAGAATTCCAAATTCAGAGCACCAGCTCCAGAGGAAGGCTTTCCCTCTCTGTCAGCTCTGGAGGAAGGTCCTTGTCATTAGTCTTCTTTTGGGCCAGGAGCTTCTCTTCCCAGGAACCCCAGGTCCAAAGGATGATCTCTGCTCCTGGCACTGCTTTCTCAGTGGTAGGAGGTCCCATCTCTCTGCTGCTTCTCTCTTTTGTATCTTAAAAGTGACTGTAATCTTGTATATTGAATCCGTTCAACTGATACTGTATGTTGAGACTACAATATTTGAAAATAGGTTGTAGATTAATCTTGTATATTGAGTCTACATAACTGCTGCTAATCTCATCTCATTAACATCATAGAGAAAGGATTTGTAAGACATAGGAGAATCCCATCACATGACAAAATGATGAACAATCACATGATACTGGAAATCAGGACCTAGACAACGTGACAGATACTTTGGAGGGACACAATTCAATCCATGACAGTCCTGAAGGCTACATTTTCACTTTTAAAAACTTTAGAGAGGTCCTTTGCCTCAGATTTGCCCAATGCAATATATCATTTGATTTCTTGACCACTGCTTCTATTGGCATTGCTTGTGGCTCCAAGTAAAATGAAATCCTTGACTGGATTCACAACTTAAATATTTTCTCCATTGATCATGATGCTGCTTATTGGTCCAGTTGTGAAGATTTTTGTTTTCTTTATGTTGAGGTGTAATCTATACTGAAGTCTGTAGTCTTTATTCTTCATCAAGTGCTTCAAGTAACCTTTACTTTCAGCAAAGTTGTGTCAGCTGCCTATGGAAGGTTAACAAGTCTTCCTCCAATCTTGATGCCTTATCGTCTTCATGGAATCCACCTTCTCAGATTACTTGCTTAGCATACAGATTGAATAAGTGTGGTTAAAGGATACAAACCTGAATTATACCTTTCCTGATTTTAAACAACACAGTATCCTTTTTTCTGTTTGAATGACTGCCCACTCTTTGAAATGCTATCTATAACTTGTTATGATCTCCACAGTTGAATGGAGTCAATAAAACACAGGTAAACATCATTCTGATAGTTTTTGCTTTCAGCCAGGATCCATCTGACATCAGCAATGATATCCCTCATTCAATGTCCTTTTCTCAATCTGGCTTGAATTTCTGGTAGTTCCCTTTCGATATACTGCTGTAAGCGGTTTTGAGTGATCTTCAACAAAATTTTACTTGTGTATAATATTAATTACACTGTTCTATAATTTCCACATTCTACTGGGTAACCATTTTCTGGAATGGGTACAAATATAAACCTATTCCAGTCAGTTGTCCAAGTAGCTGTCTTCCAAATTTCTTGGTATAGACCAGTGAGTACTTCCAAGTCTGCATGTGTTTGTTGAAACATCTCAATTGTTATTCTGTCAATTCCTGGAACATTGTTTCTTGCCAATACCTTCAGTGCAGCTTGATTTTTTTCTTTTAATACATTCATTCTTGATCACATGCTACCTCTCAAAATGGTTGAACATTGACCAATTCTTTTTGGTACAGTGATTGTGTATATTCCTGCCATCCTTGTTTGCTGCTTTCTTTATCATTTAATATTTTGCACATATAATCTTTCAATATTGCAACTCAAGGCTTGATTTTTTTTTCCTTCAGTTCTTTCAGTTTGAAAAATGCTGAGTGTTCTTCCCTTTTGGTTTTGTAACTCCAGATCTTTGCATGTTTCATTATAATACTTTTTCTTCTTGATCCACCCTTTGAAATCTTCTATTCAGCTCTTCATCATTTCTTCTGTTCACTTTAGCTACTCTGCTTTCAAGAACAAGGTTCAGAATCTCTTCTGATACTCCTTTTGGTCCTTTCACGTCTTTTCAATGATCTTTTCTTTCTTCATGTATGATGTCTTTGATGATATCCCACAATTCATCTGGCATTTCATTCATTGTCAAAAACAACATTTTGAGGTCTAACCTCAAGTACAATGCTGTCAGTAACGGGGTAACATCCATATGACAAGAAGCAGCAATTCACAGGACTATTATTCTTCCCTGCCAACCACTAATGCCAAAGATGAATAAACTGAAGATTTTTACCAACTTCTGCAGTCTGAAATTGATCCTACATGCAATAAAGATACATTGGTAATTACTGGTAATTAGAATGTGACAGCTGGAATCAAAGAAGAAGGATCGGTATTTGAAAAACATGGCTTTGGTGATAGAAACAATGCCAGAGATTGCATGATAGAATTCCACCTATTCAGTGGAAATATCTTTGTTTCAACAACACAAATGATAACTATACATGTGCGTGGAAATCCTGGTGGCGTAGTGGTTAAGTGCTTCGTGAGCTAACCAAAAGGTTGGTAGTTCAAATCTGCCAGGCACTCTTTGGAAACTCTATGGGGCAGTTCTACTTTGATCTCTAGGGTCGCTATGAGTCAGACCTGACTCGATGGCAGTGGGATTGATTTTTCAGTTTTGTGCATCTCCCCAAACAGAATACATATGATTCAGATTGACTACATCCGTGGAAAGCGTAAATGGGAAAGCTATATATCATCAGTAGCACAACACCAGAAGCCAGCTGTGAAACAGATCATCAGTTACTCATGTACAAGTTCAAACTGAAGCTTGCCAAGCCAAGCTAAAACAAGCCTGTGGGCACCAAACTACAATGCTGAATATACTCCTCATGAATTAAAGATCATCTTTCTAGGAATTTACCCCATGAATAATAATTAGCAAACATACAGAATGACCCACGTATAAAGTTACTCATTTGAACATTCTCCTACTCATTCATTTTTTTCAACACCTATATATGGTTGGTGGAAACCCTGGTGGTGTAGTGGTTAAGAGCCAGGTCTGCTAACCAAAAAAGGTCACCAGTTCCAATCTGCTAGGTGCTCTTTGGAAACTCAGTGGGGCAGTTCTACTTTGTCCTATAGGGCCACTATAAATCACAATTGATTCAATGGCAACAAGCTTGGTTTTATGTATATACACACACAGACCCACAGACACACACAGACCCACAGACACACACACACGAGGTCTGACAGCTGAGTTCACAAACTTAATTGTTCTAAGTGCTACATAACCTCATTGCTGAATATCACTACTGTCACCTTTGAAGTACTCCCCTTAGGAAGCTATGCACAGACGCCAGCACCTAGTCCACTCTTCAAACAAATTTTGGAACTCTTTCTGGAATGGCCATTGCATGTGTTGGCACAGTGACAAGTTTATGAACTTAATTGTATAGTTGTCTGTTAGGGAGATTTTAACCAATAAACAAATAACTGTGTTGGAACACCCTCCCTACTCACCTGATGTGGCACCCAATGAGTTTGTTCTTTACTCCAAGATAAAGGAAATATTCAAAGGAAGATATTTTGATGACATTCAGGACATCAAGGATAATACAATGACAGCTCTGATGGCCATTCCAGAAAGAGTTCCTAAATTGCTTTGAAGGGTGGATTAGGTGCTGGTGTTGGTGAATAACTTCCCAAGGGGAGTACTTCAAAGGTGACTGTAGTGATATGAGGTATGTAGCACTTTTTCTAGGATGAGTTCATGAACTTATAATTGACAGTCCTCGTATATTGTTTGGGGTGTGGTTAAGTACTAGGCTGCCAAGCCAAAAAGTTAGCAATCTGAATCCACCAGCCAATCTTTGGAATCCCTGTTGGGCAGTTCTAGGCTGTTCTATAGAGTCACTATGAGTCAGAATCAACTCTATGGCAATGGGTTTTTATATTGTTTATAATAGCAAAAGATTGGAAAAAATCTAAATATTTACCAGTGTTGTTAACTGCTGTCAAATTGCCTCCAACTCATGGCAACCTTATAACAGAATGAAATATTGCCCGGTCCTGTGCCATCTTCATGACGCTGTTCACTGTTGTATATTTTGAGTGCTTGCTAACCTGGGGGGTGGGGGAGTCATTGGCTAGCACTATATCAGGCAATGTTCTATTGTATACACACTCAAGCCAAATTTTGGGAGGTGGATCAGCAGGCCTGTCTTCCTTGTCTCTTAGTCTGAAAGCTCTGTTGAAACCTGCTCAACAGGGGTGACCCTGCTGATAATGTGAAATACTAGTAGCATAGCTTCCAGCATCATAGCAAAACACAAGCCACTACATTATGCAAAAACTGATAAACAGGTGATTAAATACATTATTGTGCAATGGAATATCATGAAGCTGGGGCAATTGAGCAAGCAAGCTCTGCATGTTTCACTATGGAAAGACATCCAATATAGTTTTAAGGACATGTTGCTGAATAGAGCATGCACTGTGGTGGAAGGGACGGAATAGACATATACTCATAATTGCATTTAAACAAGTCTCTGAAAGGTTACAGTGGATACTTTGTTAGGGAGGAGTGGTAGGCAAATAGGAGACAGGAATTGGAGGAGGACCCTTCACTGAGTATCTGGTTACACTTTTTATTTCTAAACCATTTTGGAACTATCAACCGTGTGAGACCAGTGTATCAGCAAGGAACAGGAGGCCTTTCCTTTTGCCTCACCCCACCTCCGTGGTTTGTATTTGCAATTGCCTGAGCATCATCCTCTAAAGAAGCTGCCACTATTTTTCCAAACCCAGCTCCCTGGGGAGAATGTAAGGGCTGTTTTTGAAAGGTCACAGGCTTTCCAGCTGCACTCTGAGGGCCACTGCTTGTAACTGAGATTCCTTTGGGTGGTGAAAATCTCAGGGTTCCATTAACCACCACGCCCAGACCATCTGGGAAACTTGAGTTCAAGTAACGAAACCAGTCTAGTCCTGAGGCCCGACAACAGACAAATCATAATCTACTCCTGCAGCTCTGAGATTCAGTAGGATATACCAGCAGGAGTCTATTCTGATTGGTTGGTGCCTGTGGTCTTACAGTTGCTAAATATTTTGACTATCACCTCTGTCCTCAGTGCTCTCCTCTTATTTCATTGTCCACCCGCTGCCCCCTACTACACTAGACTTCTTCCTCTGATTCAGCTGTTGCTGCTGATTGCCTTCCAGTATCGTGCAGGGCCCTGCACAAGAAACAGATGGTGCATTCAAATTGGGGAATTTGAGAAGAGTTTAATACAAGACTAGTTATAAAAAATGTAGGCAGGCTATAGGGAAATCACTAGGAATAGGGTAGCGCCCTGAGCAAATGGTGAGAGCAGATACTAGCAGTAGAAAGGGATGAGTGGAGAGGACTCCCAAAGGAGCTGAGAGCTGTGATCGGTTGGGTTAGGCAGCTACCTCACTGAAACTTACAAGTGAGAGAGAAGAGCCTGGGAAATTAAAAACTGAAACCTTCCTCTTCTTCTTCCTTTCTTTCTCCCACATGTATCCCATTTTTTCAAACTCAAATGGAAGGCAGAGGCCAGGAGAGTGCACTGGTTCTATCCATTGAGATAAGATGACACAGAGAATAATGGGGAAGGGTAAAGACTTGATACGGAGGGGTCAGATAGAATCTATCTAGGACAACTCCCGTAACATTTTAGAAACTTTTTATTATGGTAAATTTATTAAAAAAGCATATATTTGTGAACATTCATATAAAAAATGATATAATGAATCCTCATGTAGTCATTATCTAGCTTCAACAATTATCAACTTACAGTCTCGTTTTACCTATATCCTCACTCACTCCCACCTTCTTCTTATTTTGAGGCAAATGTCAGACATCATATCATTTCATTTGTCAATAATTCATATGCATTGTTAAAAGACAAGAACTTTTAAAACCACAATACTACTAGCACACCATTAAAAAAATATCAAACCTGGTCCCACTGATTCGATTCTGACTATAATGACCCTACAGTCAAAAAATAATCATCATCAAATAAAAATAATTTATTAATATCACCTAATGTTAACGTCCAATCAATGCCAAATTTCCAATTGTCTAATACCACGCATACCTTCTTCTTGAAAAAACAATCTGTTAGCTTGAAATTTACAGCTAATTCTTGCAATTGGTTGATATGCCTTTTTTAAATCTTTTTTTATTATGATTGAATGAAAATGTACATTCCCATATAAATTTGAGTGCTTATCTATATGCAGCTTCCACTGCTCTCCCTGCACGGTGATAGCACACTCTTCCTCTCTGCTCCGTACATGTCCTGTCCTCCCATCAGTCTCCTATCTCCTCCTCTCCATCCACTCCCGTTCCTCCAGTATGAGGTCAGCAGGACGACATCTTACAGATGCCTAGAACCATAAAGTGCCCACAAAATATGGTCACTCTGCGTTGCCAAGTCCAATCCATTGCTGTCTGAAGAGTTGAACTTCATTATGACTTATGGACAGGGGCAGCATCAGGGCCAGGGTCCATGCTCCAAGGGGAACCCTGAAGCCCCTGGACCATCGATTGTGGTCTTTTAGTGGAGATCTCAGGGTGCACCCCTATTTATTCTTGCATTGCCAGTGAGACTCAACTTTGTGAGCTCCATCGCGGCTATCACTGGTGGTGGCTGGGCACCATCTGATTCTTCCAGTCACAAGTCGATGTAGACATCCACTCACGCGGATCTCTCTGTCTTCTGGGTTCTCTTTCCCCCATATCATTATGGACCTTGGTGATCATCCATTCCTGCTGAGTTGGGACCATTTGCTGTACCCTCAGATGGCAGCCACTCACCAGCGTGGGGTGCGGAGGGTCCTCATTAGCAAAACGCTAGTTGTGCCAATTGGCCTCGATTTCCTCTGAGAGCATGGTCCCCAGCCCCCCACACCAGCTACTCTGTCTTTGCAATATTGGGTTAAGATGGGAGGAGTACACAAGTTGTGCTGAAGTCCAGTTATATTGATCTTCTTACTAATGTGTGCTGTCACTGATTTCGCCCAATCAAATTTCTAACAATTATCTAATCTAAACCCTCACTCTCCTGCCCTCCCTACCCTTGCAGCCATCAAAGAGTCTTTTCTTCTATGCATGAGTCTGATTTTAAGTTCTTATCGTAGGGGTCTCATACAACACTTGTCCTTCTGTCACTGACTACTTTCACTCAACATAATGTCCTCCAGTTGAAATCAGGTTTTGAGACGTTTCCTAAAATCACTGTTGTTCTTTATCATTGCATAGTGTTCCATTGAGGATATATGCCATAGCTTACCTATCCATTCCTCTGTTGTTGGGCATCTGGGTTGATTCCATCTTTTAGCTATTGTGGACTGTGCTGCAATAAACATTCACGTGCATGTATCAGTTGGTGTGAACAGCCTTGATTCTGTAGGATATATTCCAAGCAGTGGAATTACTGGGTCAAATGGTATATCTAGATCCAGCTTTTTTAAGGGAGTGCCAGATTGCTTTCCAAAGAGGTTGCACCATTTTGCAATCCCACTAACAGTGTAGGAGAATTCTAATTCCTCCACAGCCTCTCCAGCATTGGTTGTTTTGGGTTTTTTGGATCATGGCCAACCTTGTTGGGGTGAGATGGCATCTCGTTGTTTTGATTTGAGTTTCTTTAATAGCTAATGATTGTGAGTATATCTGCATGTGTTTTTTGGCTGCCTGGATCTCCTCTTTAGAGCAGTGTCTGTCCACCTCCTTTGCCCATCGCTTAATTGGATGATTTATCTTTTTCTTACTGATATTTTGTAGTACCTTATGTATTATGGAAATCAGGCATTGATCTGATGTATAGTTGTCAAATATTTTTCCCATTCTGTAGATGGTCTTTCAGTTCTATTAATAAAGTCTTTGGATGAGCAAAAGTGTTTGATTCTTAGTAGTTCCCATTTATCTATTTTCTGTTAATTGTGGTTTGTTTCACAGATTTCGAAGTCTGTCTATGTTGTGTATTAAAACTTCCATTGTTGTTCCTACTTTTTCTTGGATGAGCTTTATTGTTTTGGATTTGATACTTAGGTCTTTTATTCAGTTTGAGTTTTTTTTTGTATAAAGTGTGAGATATGGGTCTTGTTTTAGTTTATTGCAGATGGACATCCAATTTTGTCAGCACAATTTGCTGAAGATATTTTTTTTACCTCAGTTTAATGTTTTAGGGCCTTTGTCGAATATCAACTGTTCATAGGCAAATGGTGTCATCTCTGGGGTCTCGATTCTGTTCCATTGATCTATCTGTCTCTTTTTGTACCACTACCAGGTTGTTTTGACTACTGTGGCAGTGTAATAGGTTCTAAAATTGGGTAGTGAGAGGCCTCCCAGTGTGTTCTTCTTTAGTAGTGCTTTACTTATCTGGGACTTCTTCCCTTTCCAGACAAAGTTGATAATTTGTTCCTCCATCTCATTAAAAAATTTCACAGGAACTTGTATCGGGATTACATTATATAAGTAGATTGCTTTAAGTCTTCTTATCCATGAGCAGGGTAGGTTTCTCCATTTAGCTAAGTCTCTCTTAGTTTCTTGTAGTAAGGGCTTACAGTTCTCTTTGTAAAGATCTGTTATTTCTCTGGTTAGATTTATTCCTAGGTACTTTATCTTTTTACGGGCTATAGTAAATGGTATTAACTTGGTGATTTCTTCCTTAATAATCTTGTTGTTGGTATAAAGGAATTCTACTGATTTACTTATGTTTATCTTGTATTCTGAGACTTTGCTGAACTCTTCTGTCAGTTTTAGTATTTTACTTATGGATTCTTTGGGATTCTCTGCATATACAATCACATCATCTGCAAATAGGGAGATTTTTACCTCTTCTTTGCCAGTGCAGATGCCCTTTATTTCTTGGTCTTGTCTAATGGCTCTGGCTAGAACTTCTAGTACAATGTTGAATAGGAGAGGTGAGAGTAGGCATCCTTGTCTAGTTCCTGTTCTCAAGGGAAACTTTTTCAGTCTCTCTCCATTCAAGATGACGTAGGCAGTTGGCTTTGTCTAAATGGCCCTTATTGCATTGAGGAATTGGCTGTATATTCCTGTTTTGCTGAGACTTTTTAGCATGAATGGGTGCTGGACTTTATCAAATGCCTTTTCTGCATCAATAGACAAGATCAGGTGATTCTTGTCTTTTGTGTTATTTATGTGGTTGATCACGTTAATTGTTCTTCTGATGTTGAACCAGCCTTGCATCCCTGGTGTGAATCCAACTTGGTCAGGATGGATTATTTTTTTTGATATGTTGTTGTATTCTATTGGCTAGAATTTTGTTGAAGATTTTTGCATCTAGATTTGGTTGATATGTCTTTTTGTCTCCTTTACAAGTATAGGCTCCCCCTACCCATCTATTTTCTTTCTTTTGCAATTTGTTTGTTCAAAACAGGTCATCTGTCCTGTAGTACTTCCCATGCTATGGATTTAGGTAATTGTATCCCTATGAGTTGGACCTGACTCGATGGGAATGGGTTTGGTTTGGTTTTTTTATCCCTATAGTCTAGTGGAACATGTTCTTTCCCCTGTACTTCCTGTAAATTAGTAGCTGGCTCTAGAGACTTAATCAGATTCAGGTTCAATTTTTACGACTGCTTCATAGGTGTCAGTGTGTTTTTCCTTCAGAAGGCACTGAAAATTTCATTGTCAGCATTTGTGATGTTTAGAAGCTATGATGACTGGTATTTAGATCCATGAACTCATTGGAGGCTACAAAATTATATCAAAATTTATTATTCTTTTTCATTTATTTGCTGGAATGCTTCTATAAAGATAAATTTTCCCTCATTTACTATTTAGTTACCCATCTCCCAACCATTTATAAATGAAGTCATCCATTAGACATATATTTACTGAGCACCTACTAAGTGCCAAGATCTGGAATAGATACTGGAAATAAAAGTAAGAACAAGACAAAAGTTTTCCTGACCTTACAGAATTTAACTATATAAACAAACACATACTTGTATAAGCATATAACTATTGTACATGACTTGCGTAGAGACATGTATGTACTTGTTTCATTGTAAACAAGCTCTCTCATACAGTATTGTCACAGTAAGTTGCTTCTGCCTTCATTTCTTCCTTGAATTCCTAAAAGATGGATTGTTATTGGACATAGTATGTGCCACTGACCTGGACATCCACTTGGTTCTCCTAGATTCTCATTGCTGTCTCACAATGGATATTCCTCTATCTTAGTGCCAATGTCACCTGCCATCTAGCTCTACCACCTTTGCCCCTTCTCCCTCTTATATGCAGACCTTTGTATCCATTCCCTCATTTATAGAGAACTTTAACACAGGGATTACAGTTCTTTTCTTAAATTCTGCCTTCATCATAGGCACTGCCGATGTCCATGTGGACTACCAAGCTTCAGCATTATATAACCTTCACCACACTCTACTTAAGCTACTTACTCTCATGAATGTAACTTGACCTTATCATTATTACTTATCATTTTTATTATTCAGAATTGCTCCATTCCAAAAATATTAAACCTACATAAAAAGTAGTGTCTCAAAATCCCTCTGTTCTTCTTTTCTAGTTATTTATTGATGCAAAATAAACCAGCCTAAAACCTAATGGCTTGAAACAACAGCACAATATTTATTTTGTTCACAAGTGTGCAACATGGTCAGGGCTCCAAAGTGACAGTGAATCTTTACTTCACATGACATCATTTAGGATGGTTCATCTGGGCTTGGAGAATCCATTTCCACACTGAATCACTCATAAATCTGGAAAATTGGTGCTGACTATCGATTGACCTCCATGTCAGCCTCTGAGTTGTGTGGCTTTGGCTTCCTCACAGCACAGTGGCTGGATTTAACTCTTTGAATCCAACCCAAGAGAGGAAATGAAAATTGCCAGCTTCTTAAAGTCTAGGCTCAGAAAGTAGCATAGCATGACTTCTGCCATATTCTATTATTGTTACAGAGCCCAGATTAAAAAAAAAGGACCATAGCCCTGCCCCCACTTTTTAGTGAGAGGAATGTTATTAAAAAAAGCCCATGTTATAAAACTACCTTGCCTGCCCACTACAGTTGTTCTTTAACTTTATTGAGACTTCCAACTTTTGGACTACCCTCCTTCTCCCTTCATCCATCTCTCTCTTCCTTTTTCTTTTTTTTTTTAAAGATTCAAGCCCAGCAACACTAATCTCAGATAAAATATACTTTAAAATAAAATCCACCCCGAAAGACAAAGGACAATATATAACGACTAAAGGGACAATCCATCATCAAGACACAGTCATAATAAATACCTACGTACCGAGTGAAAGTATTCCAAAATATGTAACAAACTCTAACAGCACTGAAAAGAAAAATTGACAATTCCATCATAACAGTAGGAGACTTCAACACATCGCTCTTGGTTAAAGGACGGAACATCCTGAGTTCGAATCTCATTGTAGTGTTGATTTGAATTTCTTTAATAACTAAAGATTGTGAACATGTCTGCATGGGTTTTTTGGCTTCCTGGATCTCCTCTTTAGAGAAATGTCTGTCCATCTCCTTTGCCCATCACTTAATTGGATGATTTATCTTCTTCTTATTGATATTTTGTAGTATCTTATAGATTATGGAGATCAAGTGTCGGTCTGACATAGAGTTGCCAAATATTTTTTCCCATTCTGTAGGTGGCCTTTTAATTCTGTTAATAAAGTCTTTGGATGAGCAAAATGTTTGATTCTTAATAGTTCCCAGTGATCTATTTTCTCTTCTGTTGATTGTGCTTTGTTTGACAGATTTTGAAGTCTGTCTATGTTGTGTATTAAAACTTCCACTGTTGTTCTTACCTTTTCTTGGATGAGCTTTATCGCTTTAGGTTTGATATTTAGGTCTTTTATCCAGTTGGAGATGGTTTTTGTATAAGGTGTAAGATATGGATCTTGATTCAGTTTATTGCAGATGGATATCCAATTTTGCCAGCACCATTTGTTGAAAATACTGTTTTTACCCCAGTTTAATGTCTTAGGGCCTTTGTCAAATAGCAAATGTTCATAGGCAGATGGTGTCATCTCTGGGGTCTCAATTCTGTTTCATTAATCAATCTGTCTGTTCTTATACCAGTACTAGGCTGTTTTGACCACTGTGGCAAGGACAGAACATCTTGAAAGAAATTCAGCAAAGATACAAAAGATCTGAAGGCCACAACTGCCAAGTTGACATCATAGACATACAAAGAACACTCCACCTAACAGCTGCAAAGTACACATTATTTTCCAATGCACAAGAAATGTTCTCCCAAATAGACCAATATCATAGGCCACAAAGCAACCCTCAACAAAATCCCAAACACAGAAATAATGCAAAGTGTATTCTCTGATCACGGCACCATCAAAGTAGAAATTAACAACATGAAAAGCAAGGAAAAACTCCAAATACATGGAAACTGAATAATAAACACCTTGCTAAAAAACAAAACAAAACAAAAACCCATTGTGTAATAGAAGAAATCAAAGATAGGAACAAAAAATTCCTAGAATTAAATGAGAATGAAAACACATTGTGCCAAAACCTTTGGAACACACCAAAGGAAGCACTCAGAGGTCAATTTATAGCATACATCAAAAAAGAACAAAGGATGAAAATCAAAATATTAGCTACATAATTCCAAAACTAGAAACGGAACTTCATAAGAAGCTCACATCCATCCAAAAAGGGAAATGATAAAGATCAGAGCAGAAATAAATGAAATACAGAATAGAAAATCAAGAGAAGGAGTTAAGAAAACCAAAAGTTGGTTCTTCAAAAGGTTCAACAAAATTAACAGACTATTGGCCAAACTGACAAAAGACAGAACGGGACACAAATAACCCAAATAAAAAATGAAATGGGGGACATTATAACAGACCCAGTTAAAAAAAAAAGATCATACCAGAGAACTATGGAAAACTATATTCAAATTTGAAAACCTAGAAGAAATAGTTCCCACATGTCTGCTAATTTTTCATACTGTAGGGGCTTGCATCTTACTGTGATATTGAAGGCCATTACTACCTGTGTTCAGATACCAGCAGAGTCACTCATGGCAGACAGGTTTCAGTTCAGCTTCCAGACTAAGACAGACTAGCAAGAAAAGGCAGTCTGTTTCTGAAAAGAATTAGCCAGTGAAAACTACATGAACAGCAGAGGAACACTGATACAATGCCAGTTGATGAGCCTCCCCCAGGTTGGAGGCCTGGGCAAGAACTGCTCCTCAAAGTAAAGTCAACATTAACGGACTTAATGGAAAAGCTCAATAGTATCCATCAGAACAAGGCCAGAGACAGACTGTGGAACAGACCATCAACTGTTCATATGAAAATTCAAATTGAAACTGAAGAAAATTAGAGCAAGTCCAGGAGAGACAAAATATGACTTTGATTGTATCCCACCTGAATTTAGAGGCCATCTCAAGAATAGATTTAGCACACTGAACACTAGTAAGTGAAGACCAGAAGAGTCGTGGGATGACGTCAAGGACATAGCACATGAAGAAAGCAAAAAACCAAATCCAACCCGCTGCCATCAAGTCGAGTCCAACTCATAGCGACTTTAGAGGTCAGAGTAGAACTGCCCCATAAAAGTTTCAAGGAGCATCTGGTGGATTTGAACTGCTGACCTTTTGGTTAGCAGATGTAGTATTTAACCCACAATGCCACCACGGTTTCTGAAGAAAGCAAGAGGTCACTAAAAAAACAGAAGAGAAAGAAAAGACCAAAATGGATGTCAGAACAGGTGCTGAAACTTGTCTTGAATGTCAAGTAGCTAAAGAGAAAGGAAACAAGATAAAGCAAAAGAACTAATAGAAGACTTCAAAGGGCAGTTCAAGAAGATAAAGTATTATAATGATATGAGCAAATAGTTAGAGCTAGAACACTGAAAGGGAAGAACACATTTGGCATTTCTCAGAATGAAAGAACTGAACAAAAAATCTAAACCTTGAGTTGTAATAGTGAAGGATTCTGTGGGAAAAATATTAAATGATGCAAAAACAAAAACAAAAAAACTCTACTGTTACTAAGTCAATTCCAACTCACAGCAACCCTATAGGACAGAGTAGACCTGCCCCATAGGGTTTCCAAGAAGTTTCTGGTGGATTCATACTGCTGATCTTTGTGATTAGTAGGAGTGGCTCTTAGTCAATGTTTCCTAAACAACACAGGAAGCATCAAAAGAAGATGGAAGGAATACACAGAGTCGTTATAAAAAAAACAATTGGTTGACATTCAACCATTTTAAGAGGCACCATATGATCAGGAACCAACAGTACTGAAGGAAGAAGTTGAAGCCGCACTGAAGGTACTGGCTAAAAACAAGGCTATAGGAAATGCCAGAATATCAACTGAGATGTTTCAACAAATGGATGCAGTGTTAGAAGTGCTCAGCTGTCTGCGCCAAGAAATTTGGAAGAAGGCTACCTGGCCAACTGACAGGAAGAGATCCATACTTATGCCTATTCCCAAGTAAGGTGATCCCACTGAATGCAGAAATTATTGAACAATATCATTAACATCACACACAAGTAAAGTTTTGCTGAAGATCATTCGAAAGCAGCTGCAACAGTCTATCAAGAGGGAACTGTCAGAAATTCAGGCCATATTCAGAAGATGACACAGATGTCAGGGGGATTCCGGCTGAAAGTAGACAATACCAGAAAGATGTTTACCCGTGTTTCACTGACAATGAAAAATCACAACAAATTACGGATAATATTTTGAAGAACTAGAATTCCAGAACAGTTAGTTAACCTGTACATAGAGCAAGAGAAACCCTGGTGGTGAAGCTGTTAAGTGCTAGGTCTGCTAACCAAAAGGCTGGCAGTTCAAGTCCACCAGGCACTTCTTGGAAACTCTTTGAGGCAGTTCTACTCTGACCCATAGAGTCGCTATGAGTCGGAATTTATTTGATGGCAGTGGGTTTGGGTTTTTTGGTTTATAGATCAAGAGGCAGTTATTCTAACATAACAAGGGACACAGCGTTGTTTAAAATCAGGTTTACTTGGTTCCACAATCAACACCCATGGAAGCAGCAGTTAAGAAATCAAAAGGCACGTTGCATTGGGCAAATTGCTGCAAAAGATCTCTTTAAAGTGTTGAAAAGCAAAGGCATCACTTAGAAGACTAAGGTTTAATATCATGGTTGAATCCTTTCACCATACCTATTCAATCTGTATGCTGAGCAAATAATCTGAGAAGCTGGAAGATGTGAAAAGGAATGGGACATCATGACTAGAGGAAGACTTATTAACAGCTTATGTCTTGCAGATGGCACAACCATGCTTGCTGAAAGTGAAGAGAACTTAAAGCACTTACTGATGAAGATCGAAGACCATAGTCTTCAGTGTGGATTACATCTCAACTTCAGGAAAACAAAAATCATCACAAATGGACCAATAATTACTGGAATGATAAATGGAGAAAATATTGAAGTTGTCAAGGATTTCATTTTACTTGATTCTACAATCAACACCCATGGAAGCAGCAGCTAAGAAGCCAAAAGATGCATTGCACTCGACAAATTGCTGCAAAAGACCTCGTCAAAGTGTTGAAAATCAAAGAAGTCATCTTGAAGACTAAGGTGCACCTGATCAAAGCCATGGTGTTTTCAGTCACTTCATATGCATGTGAAAGTTGGACAATGAATAAAGAGGACAGAAGAATTGATGTGTTTGATTGTGGTGTTGGAGGAGAACATTGAATGTATCATGGACTGCCACAAGAATGAACAAATCTGTCTCTGAAGAAGTACAAACAAAATGCACCTTAGAAGCAAGGATGGTGAGACTACATCTTACACACTTTGGATATGTTGTCAGGAGGGATCAGTCCCTGGAGAAGGACATCATGCTTGGTAAAGTACAGCATCAGAGAAAAAGAGAAAGACCTTCCATGAGATGGATTGATACAGCGGCTGCAACAATAGGCTTAAACATAACAACAATTATGGGCACGGCACAGGACCAGTCAGTATTTCATTCTGTTGCACTTAGAGTCACTATGAGTCGGAACAGACTTGACAGCACATAACAATAACGTGTGCAGCTTCCTCATTTTGTCTTTCCACAAATGTAGTTGATCTGATTCCTGTCTGTTCCATCTGGTGAGGTCCATGTGTAGAGTTGCTGTTTACGTTGCTGAAAAAAGGTATTTGAAATGAAGAAGTTGTTGGTCTTGCAAAATTTTGTCATGGGATCTCCAGCTTCACTTCTATCACCAAGACTGTATTTTCCAACTACCAATCCTTTGTTTCCAACTTTAGCATTCTAATCACAGTAATTATCAATGCATCTTAATTCTATGTTTGATCAAGTCTAGTTTGCAAAAGTTGGTAAAAACCTTCAGTTCCTTCATCTTTGGCTTTAGTGGTTGGTGCATAAATTTGAATAGTAGTTCTATTAAAGGGTCTTCCTTGTAGGACTATGGATATTGTCCTATCACTGACAGTGTTGTAATTCAGGACACAAGGTCTGCCAACTAAGTTCACGAACTCATCCTAGAAAAAGTGCCATATATCTCATTGCTGAATATCACTATGGTCATCTTCAAAGTACTCCCCTTGGGAAGCCATGCACCTAGTCCACCCTTCCAAGCAACTTTGGAACTCTTTTCCTAGAATGCCCATCAGAGCCATCATATTACCTTGATGTCCTGAATGTCATCAAAATTTCTTCCTTTCGCAGCCATGGTGGGGCACACAATGTTGAGTCCCTGTGGCAACATGAGAAAAAGAAGGGTGCATCCCAAGGATTCTACTAAAAGATCACAACTGATGGTCTGACGGCCTGGGGCTTCCTCTGGGAGCATGACCTCTAGACCTGCTGCTACTCCTGACCAGAAAACACTACTGAGGTCAACTCGTCTACTCTTTGGACAAAAATGGATGGGACTGAGGTACACAATGTGACTGCAGAGTATGTGTACTTTATGGTTCTTTGCATTTATAAGATGCTGTCCTACTGGTCTCTATAGATGGGAGAGAAGAGCATGGAGAGGAGGGGACAAGAGCTTGTTAAGAGGATACGACAAGTACAGAATGAAAAGGAGGAGTGTGCTGTCACCAGGCAAGCACAGCAGAAGGAGCTGCAGATAGGCAGGCATGCAAAATTAATTTGGATTATATACTTTGACTTAATCACATTTAAAAGAGTTTTGTATGAGAAACTAACTTGAGCTGTAAACTTTCACCTAAAGCAGAATATAAAACTTTTTTTTAAAAATGCTTTTCTTTTAATATTTCCTTTATCTTCAGATAAAGAACAAAGTCACTGAGGGCCAGATCAGGTGAGTAGGGAGGGTGTTCCAATATAGTTATTTGTTTACTGGCTTAAAACTCCCTCACAGACAACCACACAATTAAGCTGTCACTGTGCCAACACGTGCAATGGCCATTCCAGAAAGAGTTCCAAAATTGCTTTGAAGGGTGGACTAGGCACTGATATCAGTGCATAGCTTCTCAAAAGGAGTGTTTTGAAGTTGCCTGTAGTGATTTTCAGCAATGAGGTATGTGGCACTTAGAACAATTAAGTCTGCCAACTTAATTGTTGGACCTAATAGATCTTGAAACGTTCTTTTTGATAATGAACCCAAGGCCATTCTCTTAATTTTATGATTCCTGGTATAGGAGACCATGTGATTGTCTGATTGAGCTTGGAAAGGGGATATATGGGTGGATAATCAGGAAGCTAGGGTCACTGAGTCCTTAAAATACAGTAAATCACTACTGCTGGCAGAACCACACCAATCTGAGGAGATTACTTAATGTTTGTCAGCTAAACCACCCTGCCTAGAAAAGCTATTAACTCCTCTGCTCCCATCTAATGAGATTAGCCCTAGCCCAGATGCCTCTAGAGAACCCTTGCCTAAGTCATTGCCTGGGTCACTGCCTGAAGCAGACACTTTAAAAAACAAAGCTGACTGTTGTCAGAACAATTCCACATCACTGATTCTGGCTTCCAGATCTATAACTAGACTTAAGCCTAGCCAGATCTAAAAGGTAAAGTAGAAAGTATGACAGAGGAGGAGGTATACTACCCTCCAAATGAATTGCTTGGCTTTTCTAATATGTATGAACAGAAACCTGGGGAATATGTGTGGAAATGGTTATTAAGGATGTGGGATAATGGTGCAAGGAACATAAAAATGCTTCAGTCTGAATTTATTGATATGGATCCACTAAGGACAGATTCTTCATTCAGTGTTTCAGCTCAAGAAGTTAGGAAAGCATCTAATTGTCTATTTGTTGAGTTGCTGAAGCATGGCTGACAAAGTGGCCTACACCAAATCAAGCTGAAGTACCAGACCTGCCTTTGTATACTACAGAAGAAGGTATCCAAAGCCTTAGGGAACTTGGCATGCTGTTGTTTTTAGGTGCTGCTGAGTCGGTTCTAACTCACAGCAACCCTGTGCACAAGAGAACAAAACACTGCTCAGTCCTGTGCCATGCCCACAATCATTTTTATGCCATGCTAGAATGGATTTAACCAGTTAGACCCTTGGACCCATACATGGAGTGCCCAGAGGACACACTGTTTATTACAACTGTGAGGAACAAATTTATGAAGGGAGCCCCAGCATCCTTGAAGGCTACTGTGATTGCTAGTATAGGTAAATCACATTTGGCAGGAGGAATTGTCCTAATAGTATTAAGACATCTAACTACAATGGGACTGATTAGACCCTGTGGTAGTAGGGGACAAGTGGTTGCACTCAACCAACAAAGACAAGGTAGGTTCTTACAGCAAAGGGTAGCAGAATCAAAGCATTAATCAGAATAGTCTGACGTGTGTGGACTTAGTTTATCATCTACTTAGTCATGGTGTCCCTAGGAGTGAAATAGATAGGAAATCTAACTAAATATTCAATTGATCTGTACAAAAGGGTCGGCACTTGGCTGGCTTTGGCTGTACAAAAGGATGAATTCTAAGTCAAGTGAACAGCAGCCTAACTCAAATCACCAGAATAGTGTCACAGTTCCTCAATAAGTTTCCAGATTTGAGTGAATTTAAAGACCCACAACCCCTTCAATGAGGGAGAGACCAGATTCCCTTGAGGAAGGACTCCAATACACTGCCAAAATTTTTTACTCTTAATCTTTCTTCCAGCCTTCCCCAGATGGATCTACAGCCTTTTATGAGAGTGATTCTTCAGTGGGAAAAAGAAAATAATCAGGCTTTTTGAGGACTACTAGATACTGGCTCTGAACTGACAATAATTTCTGGAGACCTTAAGTGTATGTCACTATGGCCCACCAGTCAGAATGGAGGCATATGGAGGTCAGGTTATTAATGGAGTCTTGTCTTGTGTCTGTCTCACAGTAGGTCCAGTGGTTCTCCAAACCCATCCTGTAGTGATTTCCCCAGTTCCAGAATGCATAACTGGAATAGATATACTCTGCAGCTGGCAGAATTCCTACACTGGATCCCTGACAAATAGTGTGAGGGCTATTATGGAAGTGAAGGCCATTAGAACTAGCCCTACCTAAGAGAATAGTAAACCAAAAGAAACTTGTACTCCTGCTAGGATTGCAGAGATTACTGCCACCATCAAGGACTTGAAAGATGCAGGGGTGGTGGTTCCCACTACACTCCCATTAAACTCACCTATTCGGCTTGTGAAAAACACAGATGGATCTTGGACAATGAGAGTAGATCATTGAAAACTTAACCAGGTGGTAACTCCAACCTCTGCTGGTGTTCCATATGCAGTTTTATTGCTTGAGCTCATTAATATATCTCCTAATACCTGACATGCAGCTATAGAACTGGTTGATGCCTTTTTCTCCATACCTGTTTCAAAGGACCATCAGAAGCAGTTTGCCCTCAGCTGGCAAGGTCTGCAATACACCTTCTGTTGTCTACCTCAGAGCTACATCAGCTTTCAGCCCTATGTTATAATTTAGTCTGAAGGGACTTCTGTTGCCTTTCCCTTCTACAAGACATCACACCAGTTCATTACATTGATGACATTTTGCTGATTGGACCTGGTAAGAAGAAGTGCCAATGACTCTGGACTTATTGGTAAGATGTTCACGTGCTAGAGAGTAGGAAATTAATCCCACAAAAATTTGGGCACCTTCCACCTCAGTGAAGTTTCTAAGGGTCTGGTGGTATGGGGCATGATAAGGTATTCTTTCCAAAGTGAAGGATAGGTTATTACATCTGGCTGCTCCCTCAGTTAAAAATCCCAAGTGTCTCTTTGCATTTTGGAGGCAACATATTCCTCATCTGGGTGTGCTACTCTGGCCTATTTATCAGGTGACTCAACAAGCTGCCTGCTTTAAGTAGGGCCCAGAACAAGACAAGGCTTTGCAACAGATTCAGGATGCTGTGCAAGCTGTTCTTCAGTGTGGGCCATATGATCCAGCTAACTTAATTGTGCTTGAAGTGTCAGTGGCAGATACAGATGCTCTTTGGAGTCTTTGGTAAGTCCCCACTGGTGAATCACAGCCCAGATCCTTAGGATTTTGGAGCAAAGCCCTGCCATCCTTTGCAAATAACTCTTCTCCTTTTGAGAAACAGTTTTTGCCTTATTACTGGGCCTTATTAGAGACTGCACACTTACCTATGTGACACCAAGTCACCGTGAGGCCTGAACTGCTCATTGTGAACTGGATGTTGTCTAACTCAAAGAGTTGTAAAGTTTCACATGCACAGCAGCACTCTATCATTAAATAGAAGTAGTATATATGAGATTGGGCCTCAGCAGAACTTGAAGGCATAAGTAAGTTGCATGAGAAAGTGGCCCAAATGCCTATGGTCTCCACTCCTGTCACACTACCTTCCGTCTCCCAGTCTGCACTTATGGCTTCTTGGGGAGCTCCTTATGATCAGCTGACTGAAGAACAGAAAACTCACATGCACAGTTGACAGTTCTGCCAGATATGCAAGTACCCCTCAAAACTTCCCCTTTCTAAGACCTCCCTGAAAGACAATGTTGAATGGAAATCTGCTCAATGGGCAGAACTTGGAGCAGTGCATCTGATGGTTCACTTTGCTTGGAAAGAGAAATGGTCAGATGTGCAAATGTACACTGATTCATGGGCTATGGCCAATGCTTTCAGTGGATGGTCACGGACTTGGAAGGAACATGATTGGAAAATTGGAGACAAGGATTTACGGGAAGAGATCTGTGGATAGACTTCTCTGACTGGGACAAAGAAGTGAAGATATTTGTGTCTCATGTGAATGCTCTCCAAATGGTGACTTGCACAGAGGATGATTTTAACAGTCAAGTGGATAGGCTGACATGTTCTGTGGAAGCTGGTTATCCTTTTACCCCATCTATTGCCATCATTGTTCAATGGGCTCATGAGCAAAGTGACTATGATGGCAGGGATGGAGGTTATGCATGGGCTCAGCAACATGGACTTCCAGTCACCAAGGCTGACTCGGGTACAGCCACTACTGAGTCCTCAATCTGCCAGCAGGAGAGACCAGCACTGAATCCTCAATATGGCACCATCCCTCAAGGTGATCAGCCAGCAAGCTGGTGGACAAGTTGATTACACTGGACCACTTCCATCATGGAAAGTGCATTGTTTTGTCCTTACTGGAATAGCCACTTATTCTGGATATAGATTTGTCTTCCTTGCACAAAGTGCTTCTGCTCTAACTACCATCCATAGACTTCTAGAATATCTTATCCACTGTCAGTATTTCACATAGCATTGCCTCGGATCAACAACTCACTTCATAGCAAGTGAAGTGCTGTTGTGGGCCCATGTTCGTGGAATTCTCTGTTCTTATCATCTTCCCCATCATCCTGAAAGCAGCTGCCTTTACACAATGATGGAATAGCCTTCTAAAGACACAATTACAACACCAGCTAGGTGGCAATATATTGTAGGATTGGGGCAGTGATCTCCAGGAGGCTGTATGTGCTCTAAACCAGCATCCAACAAGTGGTACTATTTCTCCCATAGCCAAGATTCACAGGTCTAGGAATCAAGGGGTGAAAATGGAAATGGCACCACTCACTATTACCTCCAGTGATCCACTTGCAAGATGTGTGCTTCCTGTCCTCATGACCTTATCCTCTGTGGGTCTAGAGGTTTTAGTTCCAAAGAAAAGAATATTTCTACCTCGGGACAGATTACTGATTCTTTTGAACTGGAAGCTAAGAATGCCACCTGGCTGCTTTGGAATTCTTACGCCTCTGGAATAACAGGCAAAAAAGGGAATTACTATACTGTTTGTTGTGACTGACCTTGATTGCCAAGGTCACGGATCATGGTACTGGTCATACCATGTTCCCCGTTATCCAGAAGGAGCTGACTTCAAAATAGATTAATGTAATAGCCTTTTAAAGACTCAATTATGGTGCCATCTAGGTAGTGATACCTTGCAGGACAGGAAGAATACTTTCCAGGAAGCTGTATATGCTTTAAATCAGTATCCAATATATGTTACTGTTTCTTTCATAGCCATAACCATATGCTCTGTTGGTATAGAGGTCTTAATTCCAAACAGAGGAATGATCCCACCAGGGGACACAACATTTATTTCATTGAACTGGAAGTTAATAATGCCACCTAGCCACTTTGGGCTCCCCATGCCTCTGAATCACCAGAAAAAGAAGAGAGTAACCATATTGATTCCAATTTCCAAAGGGAAATTGGACTTTTAGTACACAATGGAGGCAAAGAAGAATATGTCTAGAATGCAGAAGATCCCTTAACACATGTTTTAGTACTACCATGTCCTGTGATTAAAGTCAATGGATAGATACAGCAACCCAATTCTGACAGGACTAATAATGACCCAGACTCTTCAAAGAACCATGAGGTGCTTGCTAAGGGCAAAGGGAATATGGAATGAGTGGTAGAAGAAGGTAGTTCTAAATACCAGTTATGGCCACATGACCAGTTGCAGAAATGAGGACTGTAATTGCTATTAGCATTTCTGCTTTATATGTGTGCATCAAATATTTTTGTTTCCTTCACTTATAAAATATAGAATGCAAACAGGGTTGGTGTGTTTTCAGTTGTGCACATATTTGTTGTATCACATTAGGTGCAAATATGACTTTATAATTGTCTTTATTCAGAGATTATGTATGGTTTAAGGAGATGAGTCTATGTGCCAAGTTGACAAGGGATAGACTGTGATGGTTAGGACAGTGTGTCAACTTGGCTGGACCATGATTCTCAGTATTTGCATGTGATCTGTCTCATGATCACACCTTCTATGAGTAGCCATTCAGTTTAAAGGGAGTTTCCTTGGAGATGTGGCCTGCATTTGTATATAAGCAGACAATCTAGCTTTTTGCCTTCTCTGTATCCTGTGGCTGCCTCCCGTTCATCTGACCTCCAGCTCTTGGGACTTGAGCTATTAGCTTATCTGCAGATCTCTGGAATTTGTCCATCTTCACAGCCTGAGACCAAGAGCCTTGCTCTCCAACGTGCCTATTTTGGATATGCCAGCCCCTGCAGCTACATGAATCAGAGAGAAGCCTCCATCCTGATCCACACTCAGAACATTCTAGTCTCTACAACTGTGTGAGCTGTTTCCTTGATATAAAGCTCTCTCTATGTCATGTATTGAATGTGTTCCCTAAAAAATCTGGAACAATTTGGCTGTGCCATACTTCCTGGTATTCTGTGATACTCCTCCATGTTGGAGTTCCTGCCTTTATGATCTCAGTAAAGGTGGATGGGCAGCAGTTGTATTGGTACAGCAAGACTCAATGTGTAACTTTGTTTTGTGCCTTGAGGCAGTCTCTTGAGATATAAAGGAGAAAACCTGTCAGAGAGAATTGGGAACCTCACACAATCAAGAAAGCAGCACCAAGAATACAGTGTGTCCTTCAGACCTGAGGTTCCTGTACCAAGATGCTCCCCTACCAAAGACTGATACAACGAAAAGACTTTCCTCCAGAGCTGACAGAAGGACAGCCCTCTCCTGGAACAGACATCTTGAATTCAGACTTGTAGCCTACCTTCCTTATACAAAGGAAAGTATGTCCTTTCCTTCGCTAAAGCCATCTATTCATGGTATTTACGTTAGAACAGTGCTAGCTGACTAAAACACACTCTATATATTTATATGCTTTACTGGTTTTGCTCTCTAGAACACAGCCTAGTCAAGCCAAGAGCTGTGGAGTCAGTTCCAGCCTAAGACAGCCTCTGTATACCATTTCCCATCTAAATGAACCAGGGCTCCTTGGAGCAACGGCTGGTTCTTGTCAAAAGCAGGAATTGTACAACAAAAGCAAAAATGCTGTCAATGATTGCTGTGGTCTTGTCAAAAGGATACAGATATCAACTTGAAGGGTCTCCCACTGGTTTAAGATGAGACTATTTGAGTACCAAAATGAATAATTATTGCAGTCTATTAACAAATATATATTTTTTAAATTCATGACTTCATAATGGTACTAATAACACTGAAAACAAAAACTTTGTTGGTCACTCTTGGAGGTTGTTTGAATACCAATTCATTGTTCTGAAACTGATTTTTAAAAAGGAGAATGAAGTAACCATTTATTTTCATGAGAATTGGGTAAATTTGAATATAGTCTAGGACTAGATAATATTATAAAACTATCATTTACCTTTCAGGTGTAATTAAAAAAGAAACCTCAAACCCAGTGCCATCGAGTCAGTTGCAATTCATAATGACCCTATAAGACAGAGTAGAACTGTCATAAAGAGTTTCCAAGGAGCACCTGGTAGATTCAAACTGCTAACCTTTTGGTTAGCAGCCATAACATTTAACCACTGTGCCAGCAGGATTTCCGTCAGTGTAATAGTGATATGGTATTTATATTATTTTCAATGTTAAAGAAATCAAAACTTTAGTAGATAAAATGATATGATCTGGGTTTTGTAGTAAAATAGCAAAAGCAAGCTGTGATCTAAGTAGCATCAACTGGTCCCAATCCACGTGGAGAAGAGGAGACTGAAGGACATCAAAGACATGAGGGAAGTATGAGCTCAGGAGAACAGAAAAGGCACCATGATCTGGAAACTATCATCAGTATGAGACCAGAAGAACTAGATGGTGCCCAGCCACTGGCAATGACTGACTGCCCTGACAGAGATCACAACCTAGAGTCCCTGACATAGTGGGACAAAAATGGAAGTGCAGAACTAGAACTCTATTAAAAGACCAGACTTGATGGTCTGAAAGACTAGAGGGTCTCCTGAGGATATGGCCCCCAGACCCTCTATTAGAGTAGAGCTGAGACCAGTATTGAAGCCAACTCTTCAGACAAAGATTGGGCTGGATTATGAGACACTGAGTGACAATGGCAAAGAAAGTGTTTCTTGGCTTAAATATATACATAAGAATGTCTGAGCAGCTCCTGTCCAGAGGCAAGATGAGAGAGTGGAGAGAGGTGGACAAGAGTTGATTGAAAGGATGCTAGAAGTACAGGGTAAAAAGGAGTGTGCTGTCACAGGGTGGGCAGAGTAGCTAGAGTTGCATAGCAGTGAGTGTCCACAGTTTCGTATGCCAGATTGACTTAGATTGTAAACCTTCTCTTAAAGCACAATAAAATACTTACAAAATAAAATAAATGAATAAAATATTCTAGCCAAAAAAAAAGTTAGGGTGGTGGATAAATAGAACAGGATTTGCAAAATGTTGATAGTTGTTGAAGCTGAATGATGAGTACCTGGAAGTTCATTATACTATTGTTTCTAAGAGTATGTTTGTAAATGTTGGATGTTTAAAATTTTCCATGGTTAAAAAAATTTGTAAATGAATGTTCGTTAAAGACAAGGAAAGACCAAGAAACATTCACAGATTAGAGGAGACTAAGGAGACCTGACGACTAAATGTCACGTGACATCCTGGATTGGGTCCTGGAAGAGAAAGGAAATCCAAAGTCTCTAGTTAAAAGTACTGTACCAGCTTTAATTTCTAAGTTTTAATAAAATTACCACAGTTATATAAGGTTTTATCATTAGAGGAATTTGGGTGAAGAGTATACAGAAATTCTTCATACTATTTTTGCAACTCTTTTGTAAATCTAAAATTCTTTAGAAAACAAAATGTTAAAAATTAATGTTCTTTACTCTCTACACATGTTTCTTTTTTGTTTTACTTACAAGTTTCCTAAAGTGAACTTATACCTTCACAGAAAATACTTGTTTCTATCATTGAACTACAGACTTTAAATATTTCTGAAAGATTAGTGAATTGGCATACTTACACTACTTTGCATGTTTTTCCCCCTCAATCTCCAGAGTTTGATTATGATTTCTATCTGTACCATCATGGTATATATATATTTGCATACCATTTTTATTTATAGTTCTCTAGCCTTTAATGGACCTCTAGTCATTTTCACTATTATATCTGTTGTCCAAAATTGATCAGATAGTTGTGTCTTCCAGAAAGACTCTTGAGAACTATAAAACCATCTGTTTGTGCTATGAGAGTTAGATGGCCGTCTGCCTTGGCATATATTCTCTTTCCCTGAAGATTTGGTAAACATTGCTGCTCTATCTTCTAATGATAGATGTTATTATAGAGAGGTTGGAAGTCAGATGAATTTTTTTTTTACCCTTCACAAGTCATTTGGTTTATTTATGAGCTGTGATGGTTAATGCTATCTGTCAGTTGGCTGAGCTATGATTCTCAGTGATTTGGCAAACACTTGGAATCGTCTTCCATATTGTGACCTGATGTGAGCTGCCAATCAGCTGAAAGGGGAATTTGCTTGTGGGTGGAGTCTGCCTCCAGTGTATTGACAAATGTGCTGAGAAAACTTGCTTGCTTGTAATTCTACACTTTTCCTGTCACTTGACCTACAGTTTTTTGGATGTGAGAAGCCTTTTGACTTGCAGATTTTGCAATTGCCAGCACCTGCATCCATGTAAACCAGCAGAAGACTTTAGCCTCTGCCAGAAGCCTTTAGCTTGCTGACTGACTCATAGATTTGGGACTTGCCAACCCCTACAAATGTGTGAGCCATTTCCTCACAATTATGTGAACCACTTACTTAAAGTAAATTTCTCTCTATATGTCTATGTATGGTTCACTAGGTTTGCTCCTCTAGAGAACCCAGACTAAAACACAAAATTACCTATGGGAATAAATTTTTCTTTACATTTGAAGTCAAATAACTTCACCAGGATACGTGTTGATTTTTTCTTGTGAAACTAGGTTTGCTCTTTCAAGCTGTAGCTTCAGGTCTTATTCTGGATGCATTCTTGAATATAACTGAACGTTTTTGTTGAGATGTTTCCATTTAATCTGTTCTTTTATTCAAAGACACCAATCATGCATATGGTGGGTGTTTTAGTCAGCTAGGGCTGCTCTAACAGAAATACCACCAGGTGGATGGCTTTAACAAAGGAAGGTTTATTCTTACACAGTCCGGTAGGCTGCAAGTCCATATTCAGGGTGTCCGCTCCAGGGAAAGGCTTTCCCCTTGTCGGCTCTGGAGGAAAGTCCAGTATTGCATCAGTCTTGGTCCAGGGAGCGTCTTGGCGCAGGAACCTCAGGTCTGAAGGATGCGCTCTTCTCCCAGTGCTGCCTGCTTGATGGTAACGAGGTTCCCAATTCTCCTTGTTTCTCTTTCTTTTTATCTCTTGCAGGCTGAAAGGATTAAGGGTGGGGGGCAAGTGATACTCCAGGGAAACACTCGCTACAGCAGAGCAAGGAAGTAATCCTATGCAGGAATTTACAGCCCCACCCTAATCCTTTAACATACAGTTTAGTGAAACCACAAAATGGAGGACAGTCCCAAGATACTGGGAATCATATCCCAGCCACATGCTACACATATTTGGGGGGAACACAATTCAACCCATGACATCCCACCCTTTGAAAACCCAAAAATCACATCACAGAAACATTTAACACATTCATCTCACCATAGCAAAATCATGTCCATCCCATACAACAGAAGTCTTAAATCAGTTCCAAGTCCAAAATACAAAAACTCTTCTACATCTGTGAAACCTAGAAGGTAAGCTATCTGCTTCTAAAGGTACAATGGCAGAACAGGCACAAGTTAGACATTCCATTACAAATGGAAGAAATTGCAGGGAAAGAAGGCATTAACAGGCAACAGGTGAGTCAACAGAACACATTACATTAGCCCTCAAAGCTTTGGAAATACTCTTACATTTTCTGAGATATTCTACACAATGACCCTGTCCTCGAGACTGAGGTATTGGCCACACTCTGTATTCTGAGTGGAAACCCCAGCCCTGTGCTACAACTCTGCCTTCAAGGCCCACTTGGACAGAAACTCTGGCCCATCGGCTTTAGGAGCACCCTAAGCCCAACTGAGTGGAAATTCCGCCCTTACAAACACAGGACACCATGGGTCCACCCTTTCAACTCCCTGAGGTCATGCCCATACCTTTTGAGACTGAGGCAGCTCAGCTTCTGGCACTGTCTGTCTCTTCAGCTTCAGTTTCGTATGGCCACATGGCCTGGGCCTCAGGCCCACATCTGCCCTGCCAGGCAAGTGTTCCAAAGCTCTGTAGCTCCACTGATTTAAGTGCCCGGAGGCACTGTTTTAGTCAGCTAGGGCTGCTCTACCAGAAATACCACAGAATGGATGGCTTTAACAATTGAAAGTTTATTCTTACACAGTCCAGTAGGTTACAAGTCTGCACTCAAAGTGTCTGTTCCAGGGGAAGGACTTTCCTTCTTGTTGGCTCCAGAGGGAAGTCCTCGTGTTGCATCTGTCCTTATTCAGGGAGCATCTTGGTGCAGGAACCTCAGGTCTGAAGGATGCGCTGTACTTCAGGTACTGCTTTCTTGATGATGTGAGGTTTCCCATTCTCTACTTGCTTCCCTTTTCTTTTATCTCTTGTAAGGTAAAAGGATAAAGAGTGGTGCAAGTCATACTCCAGGGAACCTCCTTTTACAGTGGAGCAGGGAGGTGATCTTATGAAGGGATTTACAGCCCCACCCTAATCCTCTAACACACAGCGTAGGGAAATCACAAATGGAGGACAGTCATAAAACACTTGGAATCATGGCTCAGCCACACAGCTACACATGTTTTTGTGGAGACACATTTCAATCTGTGACAAGCTATTTTATCTTTGTTCAAGCCCCTGATTCACAGATTTTTTTATTATTATTTTTTTAAATTCCAGTATAAATATTTGGTCATGATTTTCATTTATTTCATGGTTAAATATTTTTGGTATGTACCCTTTGGCTTTCCTTCTGCCACACTTGTATATTCTTGAGTATATTTTTTCCATAATTCTTCTTTTGGCTCCTTGTATTTTTAATAGCATTTCAAAGATGGTAGCTTTTCCTTTTAAGGTGGAGGGGACAAGTTTGAGCTCTGAGCTACAAAAAGTGTCTCTGATTCGGAATGTGAAGACCTTGATTCAGAATTTGAAGTCCCTCAGGGCACAAGGTAATGCGTGAGAGTGCATTGGTTAAGTCTTTTTCACTCCCCAATCAATAAAGATAGACAGATGCCAGACCATTCACTAATCTCAGTCTCATTTCTAACTTACCACAGCAACAGACTACTTCCCACAAAGATGGCTTATCATTTCCTGACCCAGTCTCATTTTTGGTACCATTCTTGGGTAACACACTGGGGCAAGTCAAGTGTTATCAACTTTTGCCCATGATGGAATGCCACATACACTACACTAGAGCACTATGCCAGGCCAGATGTGTCTGGGATCAGAAAGGCAACCATCAGGAAGGGTCCTTCCAGGCCCTCGTTCCATCCTCATTGTACTACTCAGCCCTTCCACATGCATTATAATTTGAGATTACAACTGCCTCCTTTTGTTGAAGGTTTAAGTCTCTGTTTTTCATTTTCCTTTTTGTCCTTGGTTGGCTACATCACAAAAAATGATGATTAAGAATAAATTTTCTGGAGTGAGGCAGACCTACATTTGAATACAGACACTGCCACTCACTAATTGTGTGATCTTAGACAAGTTATGAAGCCATCATAGACCTCAGTCAAACTAATATAATCAAACTGCTGAAAACTCAAGACAGATAAAAATTTTGATAGTAGACATAGAAAACCAATGTACCCTCTGTAAGGGAACAATACTTTTGAATGCCTTCAGATTTTTCAGCAAAATCATGCAGATCAGAAGGAAGCAGCACAAAAATTTAAGTGTTGAAATAAAAAAAGTAAACATAGAATTCCATATTCAGAGGAACATCCTTCAGGAAACAAAGTGAAACAGTGACATTCTCAGGAAAATAGAAACTAAGAATTGTCATCAAGAGAACTCTTCTAAAAGAATTCAGAAGGAATTTCTTCAGACAGAGGGAAAATGAGTGAAGAAAAAGCAGCATAAAAGTAAATATATGGGTAAATATAACAGTCTGAACTTCTCTCAAGTTATTTAAAATATGCCTAGCAATGGAAAGAAAAAAAATAATACTGTTCTTTGATAGGGTTTTAATGAATGTAAATGTATGATATAAGACAACTACAACATAAAAGGAGGAGAGTAAAGAGATCTGTATGGTGGTAAGATATCTATATGCCACTTGAAGTAGTAAAATATTGGTTTAAAGTAGACTGTGAAAAGCTACGTATGTATGTTGTCATCTCTATAGCAAGAACAAGGACCAAAAAACCATACAAAGGGGTATAGTCAAAACTATGATTGATAAATTAAAATAAAAACTTTAAATGTTAATGCAAAAGAAGGCACAGAAATAAACAGGACAAAAAAAAGGGGGTGAAAATAAATTAATAGACCTAAATGCAAACATACCAGTCATTACATTAAATGTGAACAGTGTACACATACCAATAAAAAGGTAAAGTTTCAAAATATATTAAGCAAAAATTGAGAAATCTAAGATAAAAAAAGATGAAATTACTGTTGGAGACTTCAGTGTTCTACTCAGCAAGGATACAGAACAACTAAGCAACACAATAAACCAGTGAGTTCTAACTGACATGACACTTGTAGAACCATCCCCCAAATAAGGACAGAACACATTTGTTTTAAATCTGTATAGAACCTTCTTCCAAAGAGAGCATATCCTAGATCATAAATTAAACCATAACAAATTTAAGAGAATTAAAATCTTACAGAGTATATTCTTTGATTATAAGGAATCAAACTAAAATCAGTAACAAAGATAACTGAAAAGTCTCCAATCATAAATGAATACATTTTATTAATGGATCTCAAAGGAAACTAGAAAATGTTGTGAATGAAGCAAAAATGAAAACATAACATTTCAAAATTTGTGAAATGCAATTAAAGCAGTGCTTAGACAGAAATATATACTGTTAGACATTAATAGTAAAAAAGATCTCAGATCAATAATCTAATCTTCTACCTCAAGACTAAAACAAACAAAAGAAACCAAAGCAAGCAGATGGAAGAAAGTAATAAAAATAAGAACAGAAATATATGAAATTGAAACAGGAAAAAGTTAGGAAAAGAAATCAATGAAACAAAAAGCTGGTTCTTTGAAAAGATCAATAAAATTGATAAATCCCTAGCAAGACTGACAAGGAAAAAGAGAGAAGACATAAATTATCAATATCAGGACTGAAAGAAACTATAACTATGGACTAAATCTGGATATAAATTTGACAACTTAGATGAAATGGACCAATTCTTCAAAAAGCAAAGACTCACTCAAGAAGATAACTCAAGATGAAACAGGTAATCTGAATAGTCCAATAACTTTATTAAATTCATATTTAAAAACTTTCCAATAAGGAAAGCTATAGGTTCAGACAGTTTCACCAGCAAAATTTACCAAATATTTAAAGAACAAATAATTCCAATTCTGTGGGTCTCTCCTCTAGAAGAGGAAGAAACTTTCTGTTTCTTTTTTGTGAGGCCAGTATTATCACGACACCATAGCCATATGAAGACATTACCAAAAACAAAAAAACAAAAAAACAAAAAAAACCTGAAGACTACTATGCCTTATGACCATAAATGTAAACATCATCAACAAAATATCAGTAAATAAAATCCAGGAGTATACAAAGATACTAATACACAACTATAAACTATTCATTCAATATTCAAACATCAATGTAGTCCACCATACCAAAAACTCTATGATGAAAATCCACATGATCATATCAACTGATACAGAAAAAGTATTTGACAAAGTCAACATTCAACTGTGAGTAAAAAAAATTTTCAGTGAACTAGGAATAGATGAGAACTCTCAGTCTGATAACCAACAGGGTTGCTGGTGGGTCAGTGGTAGAATTATCATCTTCCGTGCAGGAAACCCAGGTTTAAATTTTGACCACCACCCATCAATTATTGGAGGATTTCCTAATATGATGCTGAACATGTTTCAGCAGAGCTTCCAGACTAAGACAAACCAGGAAGAAAGGCCTGGTGAAAGCTCTATGGATCACAATAATCCAATCTGCAACAAATTGTGGGAATGTTACAGAATCGGTCAGTATTTTGTTCCATTGTTCATGGGGTCTCTGTGATTGGGTCACTAACTCAGTGGCAGGTAACAACAACACACACACAAAAACCTATAGCAAACATCACTCTTAATGGTGAAGAGCTGGAAGCAAAGGAAGGGGAAATAAACTCTCACCACTCTTATTCAATTTCATAACGGAAATCCTACCCAGTGCAATAAGGCAAGAAAGATAAATAGAAGCATACATAATGAAAAAGGAGACATAAAACTAGGAAGAGTACTAGCTCTAGTACTCTCTATTTTCATCCTAATATTGGTACCCCTATTACACACATCAAAGCAACAAAGCCTAATATTCTGACAACTCAGCCAATGCCTATTTTGTACATTAGGAGCCAACCTAGTTATACTCACACGAATCGGAGGACAACCCATAGAACACCCCTTCATCACAATCGGACAAGTAGCCTCCATTTTATACTTCTCCATTATCTTAATTCTAATACCCATTGCAGGCTTAATAAAAAACTGCCTCCTCAAATGAAGGTCCTTGTGGTATAAACAATACCATGGTCTTGTAAATTATAAATGAAGAATAGTCTTTCAAGAACAAATCAGGGAGGAGGCCAATGCCCCACCGTTAACACCCAAAGTTAACATTCTCCTTAAACTACTCCCTGAAAAAAATTTTATTTATATTGTACATTTTGTGTATCTTCCCATACATTATACTGTGTATGTTTAATCTTACATACCCTGTACTATGTATATCATGCATTAAATGATTGTCCCCATGCATACAAGCAAGTACATACCATTTATGTCAACAGGACCAGTACATGCTTTATCCACATAACTTGGCACAGAACACATCTAATCTTTACCCATAAGCCTGTACAACAGTACATAAACATTAATCCCTTGATTGGAAGTAGTACATCCATTGAAATATCTCTTGTCAACATGCTTATCACCTCCACTAGAACACTTTGAACACCTACCTCCAAGAAATCAGCAACCCACCCACCTAATGCTTCTCTCCTTGCTCCAGACCCATAACATGTGGGGGTTACTCCCCTGGAACTATAACTGGCATCTGGTTCTTTCCTCAGGTCCATCCCACCTAAAATTCTTTCCTCTTAAATAAGACATCTCGATGAACTAATGACTAATTAGCTCATGATTATAACATAAATGTGGTGTCATACATTTGCTATCTTTTAATTTTAGGGATGCTATGATTCACCTAGGCCATCTAGGCCTCAACCCAGTCAATTAACATTACATGAATATTACATGCCAGCATATTAACCATAAGGTGTTATTTTGTCAATGCTAAGTCAGGCAACATGACTGTCTTGTCTATGGAGAAAATCCCAAAGAATCTACATACTAAAAAACTCTAGAACTAATAAGGGGTTTTAGCAAGGCCATAGGATACAAGGTCAACACACAACATTTCTGCATACTAACAATTTGGTAACTGTATTTCCATATATTAGTAATCTGGAAACCAAAACAATTTTTGAATACTATTTACATAGCTCCCCAAAATGAAATATCTGGGTATAAATCTAATAATATATCCTAGAAGCTACAAATATCTGATGGAAGAAATCAAAGAAGACAAGAAATAGATGGAGAGACTTACTGTCTTAGTTATCTAGTGCTGCTGTAACAGAAATACCACAAGTGGATGGCTTTAACAAAGAGAAATTTATTCTTTCTAGGAGGCTAGAAATCAGAATTCTGGATGCTGGCTCCAGAGGAAGGCTTTCTTTCTGTGGCAGAAGGTCCTTGTCATCAGTCTTCCCCTGATCTAGAAGCATCTCAGTGCAGGGACTCTGGATCCAAAGAACATAATCCACTACCAGCTCTGCTTTCTTGCTGGTAGGAAGTCCCTCATGTCTCTGCTTCCATCTCTTTTTTATATTTCAAAAGAGATTGACTTAAGACACAACCTAATCTTGTAGATTGACTCCTGCCTCACTAACATCACAGAGACAGGAAAATGACACCAGATGATTGTGGTATAATGGATTGCTTTCATATGGCCTTTCTTACAGTGGTCTTTGTCATGGATTGAATTGTGTCCCCTCAAAAAAGTGTATAGCAATTTGGCTGGGCCATGATTCCAGGTGTTGTATGATTTTCCTGTGTGGTGTAAACCCTGCCTCTATGATGTTAATGAGGGATGATGGGTGTCAGTTTTGTTGGTGGGGCAGGACTCAGTGTGTAAGACTGTATTATGCCTTGAAGCAGTCTCTAGAGATATAAAAAAAGAAGCTAGCAGAGAAATCTGGAAACCTCATACCACCAAGAAGCAGTGTAGGAGGAGAGTGCATCCTTTGGAAAGGATTCCAGATCCTTGCATATCAGAAGCTCCCAGTCAAGGGGAAGATTGATGAGAAGGACCTTCCTCTAGAGCCATCAGAGAAAGCCTTCCCTTGGAGCTGACACCCTAAATTCGGACTTTTAGCTTACTGGATTTGACAAAATTTCTCTTTGTTAAAGCCATCTGCTTCCAGTATTTCTGTTAGAGCAGCACTAGATGACTAAAACAGTCTTTTAACTTCCACCCACATAATAGGGTACCACTGTGTGATAAGGATAATTGTGGCCCACCAAAAGGATTAGTTAGTTTTACCATCCTACTGGGTTTGAAATAAGTAACCTCAGAGGTGGGAGAGAGAAGATAGCATCACCATTAAGGAAGGAGAGACCGGCAGGAGAGCCTTAAAGGTAACTATTGCTTCCCTAATAAACTTAGTAATTGTGAGTACTGTCTGTGAGTTCTATAGCCACAGCAATGGATTATCAAACCCAGCAAAGAAGTAGAGTACTGTGGGAGGGATGATTGGTACTAGAATTGGTAAAGATGGTAGAGAGAGGAGGCACGTCTGACCCCTTTCTCATAGGAATCAGCCTTGGTCTGTTGATCTGGATTCTCCATTCTTCTTTTGAAGTTAAAGGAAGTCAGACAATGCCCTCATGCCATTTTTTACAGTTGGTGTCAGAAGTAGGATTCATTGCAATGGCTCCAGATTCACAAGAGCATGGGACTTGTAAGGGAAAGTCCCAAGGGATTTGGAAACTGAAGCTTTTGATTCCTAGATGATTACTTTGATTATTGTTACCTGCAATGGCTAAAAAGTTGCAGCTGAAGTGGCCTGGAACCAAGGCCAAGCCAGATAAGCAGGATGATTGATAAGGGGCCAGGGACTACAGGTTTCACCTAGTCAGAAGCTGTTTCAGTCATCTGATACTGCTCTAACAGAAATGCCTTAGCAAAGAAAAGTTTATTCTGACAAAGTCCAGTAGGCTCCAAGTCTGAATTCAGGGTGTCAGCTTCAGAGGAAGGCTTTCTTTGCTGGTACTGTTGTTGTCCATCTTCCCCTGGACTGGAAGCTTCTAAGGCATAAAGATACTGGTCCTTTCCAAAGGACTTGCTCAGATTCTGGCACTGCTTCTTGATGGTGTGAGGTCCCCAAATCTCTGCTTGCCTCCCTTTCTTTTTATATCTCAAGAGACTGCCTCAAGGCACAGAACGATTTCACACATTTAAGCCCTGCACACCCAAACACAGCAGCACCTATCTACCCTGATTAACATCATAGAGGCAGGAATTCCAACATGGAGGAATATCACACAATATGAGGAATTATGGCTCAGTCAAATTGCTATAGATTTTTTAGGGAACATAATTCAATCCATGAAATCAAACTCTTTGTTATCTAAAAAAAAAATCGCATCTTTGCAACATGTAAAGCATATTCATCCCATCATAGCAAAAGTCTTAAAATCCAAGTCCAAAATCCAGAAATTCTTCTTCAGCTGTAAAATCTAGAATATAAGCTATTTGCTCCTAAAATACAGTGGCAGAACAGGCAGGCACAAGTTAGACATTTTCATTACAAATGGGAGAAAACAGGCAACAAGTCAGCAAAACACATTACAGTAGCCCTCAAAGTTTTCAAAATAATCTTCCATTCTCTGAGTCATTTTACACAATGGTCTTCTCCCTCTGTACTCTAGGTATTAGCCACCCTCTCCAGATTGTCAGTGGATGTCCCCCAGCCCAGTACTACACCTCTGCCTTCCAGGCCCACTGGTACAGCAACTTTTGCTCCCTTGGCTTCAGGTGCACAATTTTCCAAGTCCACATGAGTGGGAACTCCACAATTAGAAACATCAGGGGCTGTGGTTCCACCCTTTCAACCCCCTGAGGTAATGACCATACCTTTGATCTAGGTGGCTCGGCTTCTCATGCTCTGTCTTTTCAGCTTCTGCTTCCTATGGCCTTATGGCTCAGGCCTCAGTCCTGTATCTGCCCTTCTGGGGCAAGTGTTCCAAAGCTCTGTGGTTCCACTGATTCAAGTGCCTGGAAGCAGCCCATTTCACCAGGAAACCTCCGTGCACAGTCAGCTCTCACTCCAGAGGTTGACTCCAGCACTGTCTCACACTGGTCTGGTTCTACTGCTGTTGTTTCTCACCATCTGTTTCTTCTTTGGTGTTAATAGTTCTACTTGGTTCCTTCTGAGTCTTCTATCCATTCAGTTTCAAAGCAGCTTCTGCATTTTTAGGTATTTGTTAGAGCAGTGCCCCACTCCTAGTCCTAAACCCTGTTTTAGTCGTCTGGTGCTACTCTAACAGAAATACCATTAGTGGATGGCCTCAGCAAAGAAAAGTTTATTCTTACATAGTCCAGTAGGCTGTAAGTCTGAAGGCTTTCTCTGCTGGCACTGTTGTCATTGGTCTTCCCCTGGACTGGAAGCTTCTGAAGCTCAGGGACCCTGATCCTTTCCAAAGGACTGGCTCAGATTCTGGCACTGCTTCTTGGTGGTGTGTGGTCCTCAAATCTCTGCTTGTCTCCCTTTCTTTTTATATCCCAAGAGACTGCCTCAAGGTACACAATTGCACACATTTAAACCCTGACCCCCAACACAGCAGCACCAGACTACCCTCATTAACATCATAGAGGCAGGAATTCCAACTTGGAGGACCATCCCACAACAGGAGGAATTATGGCCCAGGCAAACTGCCACAGATTTTTTAGGAAACACAATTCAGTCCATGACTGAAGCCAAAGGCCATATGTATATGAATAGGAAGATAGGTTAAAGCACAGGGAAACTCTCTTTGAATAGGAAGATAGGTTAAAACACAGTGAAACTCTCTTTACATTGGATCAGGGTTGTGGGTGAGGAAGTGTGTTAAATTTTTATCCTAATCCTTTTAACATAATCTAAAAAGGATTATATGTCTATCTGAATGTTAACCCTACCTAGTGCTATAAAGCTGATCTAAACATATGGTAGAAATGAATATTGAGTGTTCTAGATTACAGAAAGTATGTAACTCTCCAGTCAGCCAATATTTGACTGGATATGGTAAAAGGGGAACTAGGATTTGCCTGAGGGAAACCGGACATTGGAATGCATAGCCCTGTGAACAGAGCAGGGGTTAGGTTGAAAACTTAAACTCCAACTAGATTTATGTTTGAAAAGACCTGCAGAACTACACAGAAGTGAGAGAACAAAAGATTTGCTTTTGAAGGTAGGACCTGAGGTGGTGGTGATTATTTTGCTTTTGAATTTCAAGCAAGGTGTGCTGTTGGATGCATAGAGGCAGGGAAAAGTCAGTGTCCATCTGAAGAAGTCCTTCCAGGACTGGAAGCTAAAGACAGCCAGCAAGTAGACAGCTTTGTCGGCTCATTTGTGGTGTCCACAGTGGGCAAAGTGCACACTCCTGTCCTGGATCTTCTTTCTTAGTGGTATGAGGTCCCTTATCTCTCTGTTCACGTTTCTCTTCTTTTTATCTCTTGTAAAAGTAATGCAGGTCACACCCCAGGGAAACTCTCTTTACATTGGATCAGGGATGTGGGTGAGGAAGTGTGTTAAATTTTTATCCTAATCCTTTTAACATAATCTAATCTTGCCTCATTAACCATAGACAGTGATTAGGATTTACAACACATAGGAAAATTACATCAATCACAAAGTGGAGGACAATCACACAGTACTAAAAATCATGGTCTACCCAGTTGAAACATATTTTAGAGGGACACAACTCAATACATGACATTAGTTTAATAGGATGTTGTTTGATTTCCATATGCTTATGTATTGTCCAGGTTCTTTGTTTACTATTATTGATTACTAGCTTCACTTCACTGGGGTCAGAGAAAATACTTTGTATAATTTTAATCTCTTAATATTTATCAAGATTTACTTTAAGACCTAAAATGTGGCTGTCCTGGAGAATGATCCATTTATACTGGAACAGAATGTACATTGTGATTTTTGGTGTGGAGTGTTCTATATATGTCTTTTAAGCCTAGTTGGTTTATAGTATCACTCAGGTTCTCTGTTTCCTTGTTGATCTTCTTTCTAGATATCCTGTTCACTACTAAAAGTGTTATATTGATGGCTCCAACTATTATTGTAGTATTATCTATTTCTCCTTTCAATTTTATCAGTGTTTGCTTTATATATTTAGGTTCCCCAAATTTGGGTGCATACATATTTATGACTGTTAAGTATTCTTGATTAACCCTTTTATCGCTGTATAATATCTATCTTTATTTCTTGTGACGTATTTTGTCTTAAAGTCTGTTTTGTCTGATATTAAGATTGCCACCCCAACTGTCTTTTGATTATTATTTACAAAGACTTTTTTCCCCATGCTTTGACTTTCAACTTATTAGTATGCTTGTGTTTAAGGTGTGTCTCTTTTAAACACATATAGTTGGACCATATTTTTTACACATCTTGCCATTCTGCCTTTTGATTGGAACATTTGGTCCATTTAAATTTACTGTAATTATCTAAAAGGGATGTACTTCTTCCATTTTGTTATTTCTTTTTGTGTATATATCTTAAGCATTCTTTTTCCTTTGCTACTGCTTGCTTTTGTGTTTTGTTAGTTTATTGTAGTGAGACTTTTTAATTCCCCTCTCCTTACCTTCTGTGTACATATATTTTTTAATCTGTGTTCTTAGTGGCTACTACGAATACTACAGTTAAGAGCTTGTATTTGTAAAATTCTAGAAGCTGGTACCGACTTAAGTAACATACAAGAAATTATTGCTATGTCATCCCACTCCCCCAGCTTCTGTTGTTATTATCACTAATTATGTCTTTATACGTTGTGTGCCCTGTAACATAATTTTACTCTTGCTTTTTATACATGTGTTAAAAAATATGAAGGACAAAACATTTAGAATTATGGTTAAGATTGTGTGCCAACTTGGCTGGGAAATGATTCTCAGTGTTTTGGCGGTCATATAATGTTGTGACTACTTCCCTATTGAGATTTGATTTGTGATCACCGGGTCTACGGTGAGTAACCAATCAGTTGAAAGGAGGTTTCCTGGGAGATGTGGGTGGCCTGCATATGAATGTAAGAGGACATTCTGTCAAGGCTCTGGGCCTTTTGTTCATTTTGTATCCTGCACTTGGCTCTTGTTCATCTGACCTCTGGTTTGGGGGCCTTGAGCTAGCAGCTTACCTGTCATCTTGTCTACCAACCTTGGGATTCAACAATATTTTCAGCCTGTGAGCAAGAGCCCTGTTCACTAGCCTGCTGATCTCATGTTCACCAGCCCCTGCAGCTACATGAATCAGGAGATGCCTCTCTCCTATTCCATGGACTTGGGATGTTCCAGCTTCTACAACCATATTAGCCATTTCCTTGATATAAATCTCCCTATATATGTATTTGGAAACCCTGGTGGCATAATAGTTAAATGCTAACTAAAAGGTTGGCAGTTTGAATCCACCAGGATCTCCTTGGAAACTCTATGGGGCAGTTCTAACCTGTCCTATAGGGTCACTGTGATTTGGAATAAACTTGATGGCAGGGGGTTTGGTTTGATTTTTTTATTTGATTTTTTATTTACACATTTTACTAGTTTTGCTCCTCCAGAGAACCCAGCCTAAGACACTAGCCCTTATACATGTCCATTCATTTCCCTTTATTAGAGATCTATCTTTTTATGTATAACTTTGAATTACTTTCAAATGTCTTTTCCATTCCATCTAAAGAACTTTTATTGGTAATTTTTGTAGGACAAGTATGGTGGATATGAACTCTCTCAGCTTCTGTTTTTCTGGAATGTTTTAATTTCACTCTTGTTCCTAAAGGATAGCTTCACTGGGTATAGTATCCTTGGTCAACAGTTTTGTTTTTGTTTTTTGTCTTTCAGCACTTTAAATGTGTCATTCCATTGCCTTCTGGCCAGCAGTGTTTCTAAGGAAAACTCAACATTTGATCTTATTGGGAATCCTTTGTATGTGATTGCTTCTCTCTCACTGCTTTCAGGATTCTCTCTTTTTAATTTTTGAGAGCCTAGCTGTGATGTGTTGTCATGTAGATTTTTTTTGTATTTATCCTTATAGAGGTTCTATGAGCTTCTTGGATTTGTAAATTTGTGTTCTTCATTATATTTGGGAAATTTTCTGTCATTTCTTCAAATATTCTTTCTGTACTTTTCTTTGTTCATCTCCTTCTGGAATGTCCATGACGCACATAACAGGTCTCTTGCTGTTGTCTGATAATACTATTAAACTGTGGTCAACTTTCCTGAGCCTCCATTATTTTTGCTCTCCAGTGTCTATAGTTCTTTAACCTTCTTATCTATAATTCACTGCTTCTTCTGCTTGATTAAACCTATTGATAAGTGTCATGGATTGAATTGTGTCCCTCAAAAACTATGTGTAGCCGTTTGACTAGGCTATGATTTCTGATATCATGTGATGCTTCTACATGCTGTAAACCCTGCCTCTGTGATGTTAATGGCATGCAAAAGTTGGACAGTGAATAAGGAAGACAGAAGAAGAATTGATGCCCTTGAATTGTGGTGTTGGAGAAGAATATTGAATGTACCACAGACTGCTAAAACAACAAACAAATCTGTCCTGGAAGAATATAAACAGAGTGTTCCTTAAAAGCAAAGATGGCAAGATTGTGTTTCACATACTTTGGACGTGTTGTCAGGAGGGATCAGTTCCTGGAGAAGGACATTATGCTAGGTAGTGTAGAGAGTCAGTGAAAAAGAGGAAGACCTTTGATAAGATGGATTGACACAGTGGCTGCAATGATGGGCTTAAGCATAAAAATGATTGTGGACATGGCACAAGACTGGGCAGTGTTTCGTTCTGCTGTGCATAGAGTCTCTGAGTCAGAACTGACTCAACAGCACCTAACAACAACAATGATCTTAATGAGGGAGGATGGGTGTCAGTTGTGCTCATGGGATGGGACTCAATGTGTAGGATTGTATTGTGCCTTAAGACAATCTCTTGGGATATAAGAGAAAAAGCTAGCAGAGAGATTTGGGGACCTCATGCCACCAAGAAGCAGTGCTAGGAGCAGAGTACATCCTTTGACAAGGACCTGGGGTCTCTGCACCTCAGAAGTTCCCAGTCCAGGGGAAGATTGACAGTAAGGACCTTCATCCAGAGCCAACAGAGAATGCTTTCTCCTGGAGCTGATGCCATGAATTCAGACTGTGACAAAATGACATTTCTCTTTTTAAAGCCATCCACATGTGGTATCTCTGTTATAGCAGCACTAGAAGGACTGAAACAGTAGATCTTTCTATTGTGTTTATCATTTCAGTTGTCTTTTTTGGTTGCAATATCCCTTTTTAGATCTTCATTTTGTTTTCATTGTTTTCTTTCTTTTAGCTCTTGTCTGTTTCCCCTTAGTTCTTTCATTGTGTTTGATACCACTGTATTATTCCTTTTTTCCCCATTATTTACTTAACCCTGTATGTACTTTCTGGACAACAAACAAAAAAAGACAGAAGAATTATGGCCTTTGAATTATGGTGTTGGAGAAGAACGTTCAATGTACCATGGACTGCCAAAAGAACAAACAAGTCTGTTCTGGAAGAAGTACAATCAGAGGGCTCCTTGGAAGCAAAGATGGCAAGACTGTGTCTTACATACTTTGGACATGTTGTCAGGAAGGGTCAGTCTCTGGAGAAGGACATCATGCTTGGTAGAGTGGAGGGTCAGTGAGAAAGAGGAAGACCCTTGATGAGATGGATTGACACAGTGGCCACAACAATGCGCTTCAGCATAAAAACAATTGCGGACATGGCACAAGACCAGGCAGTGTTTCATTCTGTTGTTCATGGGGTTGCTATGAGTCAGAACTGACTCGACGGCATCTAACAACAACAATAATATGTACTTTCAGAAATCCTGGTGGTATAGTGGTTAAGTGCTACAGCTGTTAACCTAACTGTTAAATCTACCAGGCATGCCTTAGAAACTCTATCTAGTCTGTTCTACTCTGTCCTATTGGGTTTCTATGAGTTGGAATCAACTCAACAGCAAAGGGTTTGGTTTGGTTTAGTTTTTATATGTATGTCTACTCCTTATGTCAAGTTCATTTGAATGGGCCACTGTTTCTCTATTCTTTGTGTGTCTTGTAGTTTTTTATTGGGGCACTGGAATTTTCAGGGATGTTAACTTTCTCAGTTTTCCCCAATGTCTCAGGCTGGGTTCTCCAGAGAAACAAAGCCAGTTAAGCATATTAATAGATATACAGAGAGCTTTATATCAATGAAACAGGCTTACACAACTTTAGAAGCTGAAACATCCAATATCCTTGGGTCAGGCTAGAGGCTTCTCCTGATTCATACAGCTACAGGGGGTGACAAACCCATCAGTCCACGGGGCTCTTGCTCACAGGCTGCAAAGACCAATGAATCCCAATATTGGTCAGCAAGATGGTAGGTTAGCTGCTAGCTCAAGTCCCAAGAACTGGAGATCAGATAAATGGGAGCCAATTGCAGGATCCAGAGTAAGCAAAAGCCTGAGAGCTTTTCCAGAGTCCATGCATATTGGATACAGGCTATACCCTCAAGGAAACTTTCATTCAACTGATTGACCACTTACAGCAGATCTCATTATAGAGGTGATCCTATTATAATAAATCTGATCATGAAGGTTATTACATCATCACACAACTGCTAAACTACATCATAACTGCTAAACCACTGAGAATAATGGCCCATTCAAGTTGACACACAACCTTAACAATCACATCTAATGTTTGGTGGTGTTGCCCTCAATACTTTCTGCAAGAAACTCTTAGGTAGGTGAAGCCTTTGGCGTTTGCTTACCATTTCCTCTCCGTCTCTATTATAGCTCCTTCTCCCTCTCTGGTTTAATTAATTGGGGTCTAAGAATGCCAGATCTCATTTTTCAACTTTCAATCTCCTGCAAACACACCAGAGAACATGCTGTGGTCAGTCTGTCCACCAGCAGACCAACACTAGGATGAGATATCATGTACTGATCAATCTAATCACTAGAGATGCAATTCCCTCTCTATGATTGTTACTCCCTTCCCTTCCCTGTTTCTGTAATCATGTTTCTACTCAGAAAACCCACACCCAATAAGGACTCTTCAGAGCTGAGTGTTGTTGTCCATTTTGTCCAACATTTCCTTCCCTGTTTTGTGGGGCCTGTGTAAATATGAGCTGACATTTAGTGGAAGAACAAGCAGACTTTTCCCCCATTTTAGGAGAAGGAGGGACTGGCACTACCCATAAGGACCTCCAAGAGATCTATCTTGGTAGAGGTCCAATAGCCCTGTAGTGGTTGGGAAAGAAGTTTCCACTTTGGTGATCCAAATCCTAACTCTACTGTATGGTACCTTCTGCAGTAGTTTGTATCAGTTCAGCAGCCATCAGTTGCTAGTTGAGGGAGGGATAGTCACACTCTGAATGGACCCCCATGTAGGTCTGCTGTGATGCTATCAGAGCCTGCCCTGTAGTACGTTGGCTCTGGGTGTAGCCTCCACTCATAACACCTGATTCCTAGCACATAGCAGTCTCAGTCAGAAGTCCTCAGTACCAACTCTAAACAGGAGCAGACAGGCCTAAACTGATCCCCAGGGAAGTCTACCCTATTTGTTTCAAATGTCTGAGCTATGGGGTTCACAGGGAGGTAGGTAGAATACTGACTATGGGAGCAGACTCCACTGCAAAGGCTTTTGCAACATCTTGGCAACCAAAAGTTACTAGTTGAGGGATGAGCTGTTGTGTTTTGGTCAGATCTTCATAGAGGTCTGCCTTGTTGTTATCAGAGTCCCCCCAATACATCATTGGCTGCAAGTACAGCTTCCACTCAAGACTCTTGCTTTCTAACACATACCAGCCTCAACCAGAAGTTCTCAGAGCTGACTGGAAGTGGGGGAAGACTAACTTAATTGACTGCCGGGGAGGTTTGTCCTGTTGGTTTTCGAGGTCAGAACTATGGGGTGCCTAGGGAGGCAGATAGAGTTGTGACTATGGGAGCAGATTCTGCTGCATGGCACTTCTGTAACAATTCATAGCAGGCTTGCAGATAACAGTGTCTGGGTGGGGAGGAGCTTTAGGGTTGTCATGTTCCAAACAGACCTCCAAGGAAGTCAGCCTTGTTGTCATCAGAGCCTTCCCTATAGTCTATTAGCTGTGGAGACAGCCTCCACTAAAGATGTCTGCTTTTTAGCACACAGAGGCCTCAATCAGCAGTTCTCAGCACTGACTAAAAAGGGATAGCAGAGAGACCACAAATGACTCCCTAGGAAGTTTGTCCTGTTGATTTCAGTAGCCGAACTGTGGTGTACACAGAGAGACAGATAGATGTTGACTATCACCTTATGTAGTAATTTGCAGCAGGCTTGCAACCAACAGTGTCTATATGGGGGAGGTCATGACACACTCCAAACGGACTCCCAGGGAGGTTGGTTTTAGGGCAGAAACTTGAGATCCTGTCTTTATATAGGCAGTGGCTATGGTGGTTAGGGAAACGAGATCTTTTTCTGGAGCTGCTACCTTAGTTTACAGCAACCAGCAGCGTACATGGCTGGGGGAGGGTCAGGGATGGGGAGAAGTGATCTTCCTACTACATGCAGCTTGTTGTTGATTTGTTGATTCTTGCCTATCTGCAGTTCCCCATTGCTTTCTTCTGCTCTCTGATTCAGAGTCCCTTTAAAGCGAGCACTATTTCCTTGTTGTATTTCTTGTTTTATTTGTTGAGGGAGTCAGAAAAATGATTTGTTTATTCCACTATCTTCCCAGAATTCCCCCAACAGATTTTTTTAAAGGTACAAAACCCATTCAGTGGAAGGATAGACTTTTCAACAGATGGTGCTGGAGGAAATGGACCTCCATAGAAAAAAGTCTCAACCTAGGCCTCTTGATATCTACTTTTAAAATTAACTGAAGTGCAACACAGATTTAAGTGGAATTCAATGTAAAGTGCGAAACTATAAAACATTTAAAGTAGGCTAAAATTTTGGGGATGTAGGGCTTAGTGAATAATTTTTAAACATTATATCAAAAGCATTATTCATAAAAGGAAAAAGTGATAGATTGAATCACATCAAAATTAAAACCGTTTGCTCTGTGGAAAACTGCTAAAAGGTTAAAGGGAAAAGCTACAGACTAGGAGAAAATGTGTGTAAGCCATATATCTGACAAAGAACTTACATCCAGGGTATATAAAAAAACCTCAAAACTAAACAATAAAAAACAACTAATTAGACATAAATAGAAGACTGAGGGTGGGGCCAAGATGGTAGACTAGACAACATCCCCTCAATTTCCTCTGAGAACTAAGGCCTGGAATGATAATTGAACAGAGCAGCATGGACATCCGGGGAGCCCTAGGATCTGGCATAAGGTTGTCAGATTGGACTAGTCATCACTGATAGGGAAACCACCTTTCTCTAATATGAGCCAGCGGCATGCTGAGTCCTGCTTCTACTGACTCACTGTTTGGGAGGACTACAGGTACTGATGCTTTCTTTGTTATCTTGGAGGTGGGGACTGGGCATGAACTGGCTAATATGCTAAACTGTAGTGCTTAAGTAAACAGTGTATAATACAGCAGAGAGATTGTGCTCAAGATAGCCACATTTTGAGAGCCTGGTTGCTGGCTGAGGGGCACCACTGCCTTTCCACACTATCTTTTCTGAGCTGCACCATAGATTCTGCTGTTTCACGGCAGGCAGGGCAGCTTGGGCAAGATACTATCTTTGTTAACTTGGATGTGGAGTCACTCACCCACGGTTATTAGCTGGGGCTAAGTCTCACATGGAACAGCAGCCCCTGTTTGGAAAGTGCTTCTCCAACAAACAACCTGAGTTAGGATGGTGGTACCTAGAGGTATGGTTGGGGCCTAGCAAAGGACGGCAGCAAGGTTGTAACCCCTCCCTACTTTGAACCATGTCATAGTATCTGGGGAAGGCCTATGGTATGCTTTCACTGCCAGCCAGAAGGTGGGGTCTGCCACATCCGAGGTCCTGACTGATTTGGGCAGCTGTTGGACAGCTCCTTGCTTAGCAGTCAAGCACGTTTTCAAAATAAGACCACCTGGAGAACTGTCTGCTGAGCAGCCAGCAGCACCTCCTCTACCCCCCACTGATCCACATCATAGTGTCCGCTGATGGCCCCCCAGTGACTCCATAAGTAGGGTGCTGTCTTTGTCAGCAAGAAGGCAGAGCCTGCCACCCAATAGAGTCTACCTGGGGCAAGTCACCAGAGTACACAGAGGTATCTGGTGACCAACTCCCCTCTTAGAGTTATGCCTCAGCTCCTGTTGAGGTAACACCAGAGAAACTGAACAGCTTCTAGATGGCTTGAAGGCAACAACCAATAGGTAACCATTTAAAGAAACAGTCTACCATGGCTCTGGAAAACTCCCAAAATAAAGAATCAAAAAACTTCCCAGATGAAGAAGACTTTCTGAAAGTATCAGAGGTCTAGTACAAAAGAATTATATAGAGAGCCCTCCTAGAGATTAAAACAAATGCAGCAGAACAAAATGAAAAATTAAGCAAGCTATTTGAACTGATGGAATATCAACGATCTGAAATCCAGTAGATCAGTAATAAAATTACAAGGTTAGACAATTTAGTCTAAAGCCAGAAGAGCAGAATTGAGAAAATGGAAGCCAGAGTTAGTGAGCTTGAGTTAGCACGACTGACACCAGCATTTATGAGGAGAAATCAGAGAAAACAAATGAAAAGAAATAAGAAAAGTGAAGAAGCATTAAAAAACATGTGGGACTCTATCAAGAGGAATAATCTATGAATAACTGGAGTTCCTGAACAGGAAGGGATAGCTGAAAATATGGAGCATTGTTACAGTTGCTGACTGAAAACTTCCCTGAAATTAAGAAAGAGAACATAGATTTCCAAGACATGAATCAAACACCACAAAAACTAGACCACAAGACATATTATAATCAAGCTTAGTAAAATGAAACACAAACAGATACTCTTAAAGGCAGTGAGGCTTAAAGCAAAGCTAACATTCAGAGGGAAGCCCTATAGGCTTTTGTCTGACTTAGCAGAAATGATGCTGGCAAAAAGACAGTGGAATGACACATTCAAAGCCCTCAAGGAGAAAAACTTCTAACCAAGAATTATATATCCTGCAAAACTGTCTCTCAAATATGACAGTGAAATTAAGACATTCACAGATAAAGAGAAGCTTAGACACTTTGTAAAACCAAACAAAATCTACAAGAAATACTGAAAGAAGCTCTTTGCCTAGAAAAGCAAAAAGATTAAGTATATACTCAAGGAGACAATGCAGGTCACAGCATCCAGAAGCCTACTCAGTTAGGGAAGTCACAAAGCCCAGTCAAAGCTACAATATTAAAAGAAGGTAACCAGTGATCATATCACAAAAACTAGGACATTATCATACTAAAAAGAAGAATATATTACAATAGTTATAACCCCTTCAGGTAGAGAGGAAATTAAAAAGACTTTCAGAAGTTAAAGTCTTGTTAAAATTTAGAATATTAAGGGGGAACATGAGGGGTAGTTGCAAAGCAAAATAACAATGTGACATAACAAAACAGGAAAGATAATACAGGAATCTCAACAAACACAAAACCAACACTGAAAAAGATGAAAAGTTAACCCATAAAGAAGAATGACCCAGCATAGAAGATTAAGAGAAACACAGAAAACACCAGCAATACAAAAATAAAGGCATCAATTTGACAGCAGTAAACACATAGATATCAATAATTGCATTTAATGTAACTAGACTGAATGCTCCAATACAGAGACAGTGAGTGACATCCTGAATCAAAAGACATGGCCTGTCTGTATGTTGCTCACAAGAAACACATTAGGTGCAAAGATATGAACAAATTGAAAATTAAAGTGTGGAAAAATATATACCAAGCCAACAGGAGTAGCAATACTAATCTCAGATAAAATAGACTTTAATGTCAAATGCACCATCGTGGACAAGGATGGTTACTATTTATTGCTGAAAGGTTCAATACGTAAGCAGGATACAACAATATTAAATATTTATGCACTGAATACAAGAGCACATAAACACATCGAACAAACACTGACAACATTGAAAAGTGAGACAGATTACTCCACAATAATAGTTGGAGACTTCAACACTCCACTTTCACTAATGGACAGATCATCTAGGAAAAAAGCTCAATAGAGATGCAGATTTTAGTGCAGCAATCAACCAACTAGACATCATCGACATATACAGAACTTTTTACCGATCAACAGATAAGCACACCTTCTTCTGCAACACACATGGAACATTTTCCAGAATAGACCACATGTTAGGACATAAAGCAAATCTCAACAAAACGCAAACCATTGAATTATTGCAAAGGATCTTCTCAGACCATCAAGCCATAAAAGTTGAAATCAATAGCAGAAAAAGCATAGGAAGAAATTTGAACTCACGGAAACTGAACAATGCCTAGCTCAAAAATCCATGGGTTATAGAAGAAATCAATGATGAAGTAAAGAAATTCATGGAATCAAATGAGAATGAAAACAAAACTTACCAGAACCTATGGGATACAGCCAAAGCAGTGCTCAGTGGTCAATTTATCTCTATAAAAGAACACATCTAGAAGGGAGAAAAGACTCAGACCAAAGAATGAACTCTATAGCTTGAACAAGTAGCAACAGAGCAACAGAGGAACCCTCAGGCACCAGAAGAAAACAGATTATAAAGATTGGAACAGAAATAAATGAAAAAGAGAATAAAATAACAATCGAAAAAATTAACAAAACCCAAAGCTGGTTCTTTGGAAATATGAACAAAATTGATAAACCACTGGATAAACTTACAAAAGAAAAACAGGAGAGGAAATAAATAATCCAAATAAGAAATCAGATGAGAGATGTCACAACACACCCAACTGAAATCAAAAGTATCGTAACAGAATACTACAGAAAAAGTGTACTCTAACAATTATGAAAACCTAGAGGAAATGCACAGATTTCTAGATTCATATCACTTACTAAATTATTACAAGGAGAAGTAGAACAGCTTAATAAACCTATCACAAAAGAAGAGAGACAAGGTAATCAAAAACTTACCATCCAAGAAAAGTCATGAACTGATGGCTTTACTGGAGAATTCTACCAAACTTTTAGAGAAGAGTTAACTCCAGTAGTACTGAGACTATTTCGCAGCATAGAAATGGAGCGAATACTCTCAGATTTATTCTATAAAGTCAGCATAGCCCTGATACCAAACCCAGGGAAAGATTCCACAAAGAAAGAATATTATAGACCAGTATCACTCATGAACCTAGATGCAAAAATCTTCAACGAAATCCTAGCCAATAGAATTCAACAACATATCAAAAAAATAATGACCAATCATCAAATCAATACCATTTACTATAGCCTCTAAGAAGATAAAGTACCTAGGAATTAATCTAACCAGAAAAATGACAGACCTTTACAAAGAGAACTACAAGACCTTACTACAAGAAACTAAGAGAGACTTAGACAAATGGAGAAATCTACCCTGCTTATGGAGAGGAAGACTCAACATTGTGAAAATGTCTATTTTACCCAAAGCAATCTACTTATATAATGCAATCCCACTACAAGTTCCAGCATCATTTTTTAATGAGATGGAGAAACAAATCACCAATTTTGTTTGGAAAGGGAAGAAGCCTTGGATAAGTAAGGTACTACTAAAGAAGAAGAACACACTGGGAGGCCTCTCATTACCCGACCTTAGAACATATTACACTGCCACAGTGGTCAAAACAGCTTGGTACTGGTACAAGAACAGACACATCAATCAATGGAACAGAATTGAGACCCCAGAGATGACACCATCTGCCTATGAACAGTTGATATTTGACAAAGGCCCTAAGACATTAAACTGGGGTAAAAACAGTATTTTCAACAAATGGTGCTGGCAAAATTGGATATCCATCTGCAATAAATTGAAACAAGATCCATATCTTACACCTTATCCAAAGCCAACTCCAACTGTATAAAAGACCTAAGTATCAAACTTAAAACGATAAAGCTCATCCAAGAAAAGGTAGAAACAATGGAAGTTTTAATACACAACATAGACAGACTTCAAAATCTGTCAAATAAACCACAATCATCAGAAAAGAAAATAGATCAATGGAAACTATTAAGAATCAAACACTTTTGCTCATCCAAAGACTTTATTAATAGAGTTAAAAGGCCACCTACAGAATGGGAAAAAATATTTGGCAACTCTATGTCAGACTGACACGTGATCTCCATAATCTATAAAATACTACAAAATATCAATAAGAAGAAGATAAATCATCCAATTAAGTGATGGGCAAAGGAGATGGACAGACAATTCTCTAAAGAGGAGATCCAGGCAGCCAAAAAACACATGTGGTCATGTTCACGATCTTTAGTTATTAAAGAAATTCAAATCAAGACTACAATCAGATATCATCTCACCCCAACAAGGTTGGCTATGATCCAAAAAACACAAAACAACAAATGCTGGAGAGGCTGTGGAGAAAGTGGAACTCTCCTACACTGTTGGTGGGGTTGCAAAATGGTCCAGCCTCTTTGGAAAGCAATCTGGCACTTCCTTAAAAAATGAATATAGATATATCATTTGACCCAGTAATTCCACTACTTGGAATATATCCTACAGAATGAAGGCCTTTCACACTAATGGACACATGCACAAGAATGTTTATCGCAGCACAGTCCACGATAGCAAAAAGATGGAATCAACTCAGATGCCCAACAACAGAAGAATGGATAGGTAAACTATGATATATATACTCAATGGAGCACTATGAAATGATAAAGAAAAATGATGACTCCAGGAAACATCTCCTAACCTGCTTTCAACTGGAAGACATTATGTTGAGTGAAAGTAGTCAGCGACAAGAGGACAAATATTGTATGAGACTCCTACAATAAGATCTCAAAGACAGACTTATGTGTAGAAGAAAAGACTCTTTGATGGCTGCAAGGGAGGGACGGGAGTGATGGGTGAGGGCGCGGAGAGTTTAGATTAGATAGTTGGTAGAAATTTGGTTGGGTGAAATCGGTGATAGCACGCATTAGAAACAAGAACAATATTAAGTGGACTTCAGCATAACCTGAATACTCCTTCCATCTTAACCCAATATTGTAAGGAAAGAGTAGCTGGGGCAGGGGGCAGGAGACTATACTCTTAGGTGAAATTGAGGCCAATTGGCATAACTAGCGTTTGCTAAGAGGGCTCTCTGCACCCCACATTGATGAGTGGCGTCTGGGGTCTTAAAAGCTGCTAAGCTGCCATCCAAGGGCACAGCAAACGGTCCCAACTCAGCAGGAATGGATGCTCACTGAGGACCAAAATGACATGGGGTAAAGACAATCCAGAAGATAGAGAGACCCACATGAGTGGGTGCCTACATCGACTTGGGACCAGAAGAACTGGATGGTGTCCGGCCACCACCAGTGATAGCCGCGATGGAGCTCACTAAGTTGAGTCTCACTGGCAACACAAGAATAAAAAGGGGTGCACTCTGAGATCTCCACTAAATGACCACAGTTGATGGCCCAGCAGCTTCGGGGTTCCCCTGGGAGCATGGCCCCTGGCCCTGATGCTGCCCTTACCCATAAATCATAACGAAGCTTCACTCTTTGTACACGAATGGATTGGACTTGGTAATGCAGAGTGACCATATATTGGATGCACTTTATGGTTCTGTGCATCTATCAGATATCATTCTGCTGACCTCTGGCTGGAGGAAGGAGAGTGGGTGGAGAGGAGGGGAAAGGAGGCTGTTGGGAGAATGAAACATGTATGGAGCAGAGAGGAAAAGTGTGCTGTGACTGGGCAGGGAGAGCAGTGGAAGCTGCATATAGGTGGGCATGTAAATTTATATGGCAATGTACATTTTCACTCAGTCATAATAAGAAAAAAACGCAGAAGACCAAGCCTAAAAATAATAATACTAATAATAATAATGACGAAGTCGGATTCATACCAGGGATGCGAGGCTGGATCGACATCAGGAAAACAATGTGATCAGCCGCATAAATAGCACAAAAGATAAAAATCACCCAATTTTGTGAATTGATGCAGAAAAGGCATTTGATAAAGTGCAACACCCATTCATGCTAAAAACTCTTAGCAAAATAAGAATACAGGGAAAGTTTCTTAACACGGTACAGAGTAGCTACACAAAGCCAAACACCTACATCATACTGAATGTAGAGAGACTGAAAAGAACTAAACAAGGATGTCTACTCTCATCACTTCTATTCAACATTGTCGTAGAAGTTCTAGCCAGAGTGATTAGACAACACAAACAAATAAACGGTATCTACACTAGCAAAGAAGTAAAAATCTCCCTAGTTGCAGATGATATGATTGTATATGCAGCAAATCCTAAGGAATTCATAAGTACACTACTGGAACTAACAGAAGAGTTCAGCAAAGTATCAGGATATAGGATAAACATAAGTAAATCAGTAGAATTCCTTTATACCAACAAAGAAATCATCAAAGAAGAAATCACCAAATCAGTATAATTTACTATAGCCCCGAAGAATATAAAATACCTAGGAATAAATCTAACTAGAGAAATAAGAGACCTATACAGAGAGAACTACAAGACCTTACTGCAAGAAACCAAAAGAGACTTAGATGAGTGGAGTAACCTACCCTGCTCATGGATAGGAAGACTTAACATTCTTTTTTTACCCAACGTGATCTACATTTTACCCAAAGTGATCTACATATACAATGCCATCCCAATAGAAATTCCAGTGTCACTTTTTAATGAGGTGGAGAAACAAATCACCAACTTTCTTTGGAAAGGGAAGAAATTCCAGATATGTAAAGCACTACTGAAGAAAAGGAACACAGTGGGAGGCCTCACACTATCTGACCTTAGGAACTATTACACCGCCACAATAGTCAAGACAGCCTGGTACTGGTACAAAAAGAGATATATAGACCACTGGAACAGAGTTGAGACCCCAGAGATGCTGCCATCCTCTTATGAACAGTTGGTATTTGGCAAGGGCCATAAGATTGTAAACTGTGGTAAAAACAGTCTCTTTAACAAATTGTATTGGCAAAATTGGGTATCTATCCGCAAAAAATTGAACCAAGACTCGTATCTCACACCTTACACAAAAAATAACTTCAAATTGTATCAAAGACCTAAGTATCAAACTAAAACAATAAAGATCATGCAAGAAAAAATAAGGTCAACAGTGGAATTTTTAATACACAGCTTAGACTTCAAAATCTGACAGACAGAGCACAATCAACAGAAGAGAAAATAGATAAGTGGGAACTATTAAGAATTAAACGTCCAAAAGCTTTGTCAAGAGAGTTAAAAGACCACCTACAGAATGGAAAAAAGTATTTGGCAACTGCATGTCAGACTGACGTCTGATCTCCATAATCTATAAAGTACTGCAAAATATCAACAAGAAAAAGGTAAATAACCCAATTAAGTACTCGACAAAGGAGATGGACAGACACTTCACCAAAGATGACATCCAGACACCCAAAAGACAGATGAGGAAATGCTCACTATCATTAGCTATCAGAGAAATGGAAATCAAAACTACAATGAGATACCATCTCACCATAACAAGGTTGGCCGTGATCCAAAAATCACAAAACAACAAATGCCAGGGAGGCTGTGGAGAGACTGAAACTCTCCTATACTGCTGGTGGGATTACAAAATGGTACAACCTCTTTGGAAAGCAATCTGGAGCTGAGCTTCCTTAAAAAGCTGGAAATAGATATACCATTTGATCCAGTAATCCCACTGCTTGGAATTTATCCTACAGAAATAAAGGTCATCACATGAACATACACGCACAAGAATATTTGTTGCATGATAGCAAAAGATAGAATCAACCCAGATGCCCGTCGATAGATGAATGGATAAACAAACTATGATACATATACTCAGTGCAACACTACACAATGATAAAGAACTATGATTTTTTTAGGACACACCTCATAACCTGGTTTCAATTGGAAGACATGCTGAGTGAAATCAGTCAGCAGCAAAAGACAAATATTGTATGAGAATTGTTTTAGTCAGCTACAGCTGCTCTAACAGAAATACCACAGAATGGATGGCTCTAACAAAGGAGAGTCCGGTAGGCTGTAAGTCCGAATTTAGGATGTCTGCTCCAGGGGTAAGTTTTCCCCCTTGTCAGCTCTACAGGAAAATCCAGTACTGCATCAGTCTTTACCCAGGGAGTGTTTTGGCACAGGAATCTCAGGTCTGAGGGACATGCTCTTCTCCCGGTGCTGCTTTCTTGATGATGTGAGGTTCCCAATTCTCAGCCTGCAGGATGAAAGGATTAAGGATGGGGTAAGCCATCGTCCAGGGAAACTCCGTTTACAGTGGAGCAGGGAGGTGATTTTATAAAGAGATTTACAGCCTCACCCTAATCCGTTAACATACAGCATAGGAAAACCACAAAATGGAGAACAGTCACAAGACACTGGGAATCATGGCCCAGTCACATGGCTACACCTATTTTTGGGGGGACACAATTTGACCCATGACATCACTCCTACTATAAAAACTTAAATTAGAGTTAAGTACAGAAGAAAAGACTCTGATGGCTACAGGGATGGGGAGGGAGAGAAAGGGTTGGTTATAGATTATATAGTTCATAGAAATTTGGTTAGGTGACAGCACAGTAGAAAGTAGATCAGCTAACTGGACTTCACCATAAACTGAAAAGTTTTGTAATCTTAACCTAATATTGCAAGGATAGAGTAGCAGGGGCGGGTTCTGGAGGCCCTGCTCTCAGAGGACATCGGGGGCAATTGGCATAACTAGCCTATTGCTAAGAGAGTCTTCTACACCCCATGCTGATGAGTGGCATCTGGGCTTTTAAAAGCTAGCAAGCTGCCGTCTGAGGTACACCAGAACAGAGCTACATCCAGAACAGAGGATCACAAAGAACAACAAAGACATGGGGAAAAAAGAGCCCAGGAGACAGAAAGACCCATGTGAATGGGAGACTGTATCAACTTGTGACCAGAAGAACCAGATAGTGCCCAGCCAGCACCAAAGACAGCCGTAATGGGGCATGTTGAGTCCCTGTGGCAACATGAGAAAAAGAGGTGTGCAGCTCAAGAACTCTACTAAAAGACCACAATTGATGGTGCATTGGCCAGGGGATCCCATGGGAGCATGGCCCCTAGACCTGCTGCTGCCCCTGTCCAGAAAACACTACTGAGGTCAACTCTTCAGACAAAAATGGACTGGACTCGGGAACACAATATGACCATATGGCATGTGTACTCTGTGGTTCTCTGCATTTATAGGATGCTGTCCTACTGGTAGAAACCTTGGTGGCATAGTGGTTAAGTGCTACAACTGTTAACCAAATGTCAGCAGTTCAAATCCTCCAGGCACTCCTTGGAAACTCTATGAGGCTGTTCTACCCTGACCTATAGGGTTGCTATGAGTTAGAACAGACACGATGGCATGGTGTTTGTTTTGGTTTGTCCTACTGGTTTCTTTCCAGATGGGGGAGGAGAGGGTGGACAGGAGGGGACAAGAGATTTTTAAGAGGGTACAACTATAGAATGAAAAGGAGGAGTGTGCTGCCACTGGGCAAGGAGAGCAGAAGGAGCTGCAGATAGGCAAGCATGCAAATTTAACTTGGATTTTATGCTTTCACTTAACCCTAATTAAAATATATATATGTATATAATAAAAACAAAGAAATAAAAGACAAAAACAGTTTCCAGAAGAAGAGAGATGACAAATAAGTGCATGAAAAGATGCTCAACATCATTAACTATCAGAGAAATCCAATACAAAATCCCAATGAGATGTTGCCCATTATGGTAAGTATTAAAAACAAAAACAAAAATGCTAACAACCCCTCCCAGATTGTCTATGATTTTTAAAAAAGCGATGTTGGTGAGGATGTGGAGAAACTGGAATCCTCATCACTTGCTAGTGGGAATGTAAAATGGTATAGCCACTGTGGAAAGTAGTTTGTTGGTCCATCAAAAGGTTAAATATAGAGTTACCTTAGGCCCTAGCAATCCCAGTCCTTGGTATATAGTGAAAAGAACTGAAAGCAGGAACACAAACAGAAACCTGTACAGCAGCACTCATTACAGCACCATTTACAATAGTCAAAATGTGGAAACAACCAAAATGTATATGAACAAGTGAATAGATAAACAAAACGTGGTATATCATGGAACATGATGAACATAATCAATATCATTGAGTTGTATGTTTAACAATTACCAAATTGACAAATGTTTTTTTATATACATATAGATAGATATAAACACACACACACACACACAAGTCCTGGCTATGCCAAGTGCGAGCAATGAAGCAATGATGTGGAGCAACTGGAACTCTTACACACTGCTGGTGGGAATACAAAAAGGTACAGATCCTCTGGAAAACAGTGTAGCAATTTCTTACAAAGAAAAGAATCATTTTCATATTTTTAAAGAGCTGTTTATAAAAGAATGTGTGACTGAAATTATGTATGACCCGCAAAGCTTAAAATATTTTATGCCTGTACCTTTACAGAAGAAGTTTGCCAAACCCTGCCCTAGGGAAATTAAAGCATGCTCACACAAATCCTGTAATTTTTATAGTCCACGTATAACTTTCACCCAAACTGGAAGCAACTCAAATGTCCTTTAACTGGTGAATGGATAAACAAATTGTGTGACATAGTCATAAGAATGGAATTCTACTCAGTAATAAATAGGAATACATTGTTGATACATACAACAACTTGGATGAGTCTTAAACATATTATGTTGAATGAAAGAAGGCAATCTCAGAAGTGTACTTATTGCATAATTCCACTCGGTAACATTTCCAAAATACATTGAGATGGCAAATATGAGGACTGCCAATTAAGTTCACAAACTCATTGTTTTAGTCAGCTAGGGCTACTCTAACTGAAATACCACAGAGTGGATGGCTTTAACAAAGGAAGGTTTATTCTTACACAGTCCGGTAGGCTACAAGTCCGTATTCGGGGTGTCTGCTCCAGGGGAAGGTTTTCCCCTTGTCGGCTCTGGAGGAAAGTCTGGTATTTTGTCCACGGAGCATCTTGGCACAGGATCCTCAGGTCTGGAGGATGCGCTCTTCTCCTAGTGCTGCTTTCTTCAGGTATGAGGTTCCCAATTCTCTTTCCTTTCATCTCTTGCAGGATGAAAGGATTAAGGGTGGGGTAAGCTATCTTCCAGGGAAACTCTCTTTACAGTGGAGCAGGGAGGCTATCCTATAAAGGGATTTACAGTCCCACTCTAATCCTTTAACATACAGCATAGGAAAAATCACAAAATGGAGGACAGTCACAAGATGCTGGGAATCATGGCCCAGCAACATGGTTACATGTATTTTGGGGGGGGGACACAATTCAATCCAGGACACTCATCCCAGAAAGAGGCCCCATAGGCCTTTTGCTGAATATCATTGTGGCCATCTTTGAAATACTCCCCTTGGGAAGCTATGCACCAACACCAGTGCCTAGTCCACCCTTCAAAGCAATTTTGGAACTCTTTCTTGAGCAGCCATCAGAGCTATCATCCTATTACCCTTGATGTCCTGAATGTTATCAAAATGTCTTCCTTTCAATATTTTCTTTATCTTCAGGTAAAGATCACTGGGGGCCAGATCAGGAGAGTAGTGAGGGTGTTCCAATACAGTTATTTGTTTACTGGCTAAAAACTCCCTCACAGATAACTATACAATTAAGTTTGTGAACTTGCCACTATGCCACCGTGTGCAATGGCCATTCCAGAAAGAGTTCCAAAATTCCTTTGAAGGATGGACTAGGCACTGGTATTGGTGCATAGCATCCCACTTTGAAGGTGACTGTAGTGATATTCAGCAATGAGGTATGTAGCACTTAGAACAATTAAGTTCATGGGCTTAATTGTCAGACCTTGTAGATCAGTGGTTGCAGGCTTGTGGGTAAATAGGTGTGACTGTAAGCTGGCTGGCATAAAGAGGCAGTGTAAGGGAGTCTTTTGGGGTGATGGAAATGTTTGGTATTCTGATGGTGGTGGTAATGGTTATATAAACTTGTATAAGGTTTAAAATTCATAGAACCATACACCAAAGGAAAAACAGTCAATTATACTGTATAAAAATTGCTAAAGTAAAATAATTTTAAAAGGATTTTAAGTGGCCAAACACTTGCCAACAAGTAGCCCATTTTAAAGTGGCTCATGAAAGACAATCAAATTTTAAATTGAGCTAACAATGGTAATAATAATAAGACAAAGTCAAAGGGTGCTTGTATCATTTCGGGTAAAGTTTAGGTTGGTTATTACCCTCTGTAATATTGTCTCACATTATTGTAGACATTATACTACAGAATGTTATTTATGCCAGCACAAGAAGATGCTACAGTGGAAAGATGGTGAATACCATGGATCTGGAGGCAGGTGGAGGCTCATTAAACATGACACCAATACTAACACATTAGACATACAACCAATATTAACAGTGTTCTTCTGGAATAGCATTGCAAATGAAGGCATTTTGAGCATCGTTGAATACTTGGCACAGCTTGTAGCAAACAGAGAGCACCCTGGTGGTGAAGTGGTTAAAGCATTTGGCTGATAACTGAAAGATTGGTGGTTCAAACCCATCAGCCACTCTGTGGAAGAAGGATGTAGCTGTCTGCTTCGTTACTAATTACAGCCTTGGAAAACCTATAGGGCAGTTCCATTCTGTCTTTTAGGGTCACTAAGATTCAGAATTAATGGCAACTGGTTGTGTGGGGTTTTGTTTGTTTGTTTTACAGCAAAGCGATACAAGTCATTCCCAGATATGGTTAAAAATATTTGGGTCAGTCAAATTTCAGAGGTCATAACCAGTGTCTAAAGTGCCACCACAGAACTAAAAGTGGCTTAGCATTCATGGGCAGGTGCCACAGGGAGCTGGGTTTCTCTTAGGTGAAGTTATCATGGACTTCACAAGCTGAAACACTTCTGTTAATGGAGCCCTGTGGTGATCAACATTCTAATATTACTTCCAGATGGTGGTGGTGATGAAGAATAACCCTAATCCTTTTATCCAATTAAAGACTTCCTAGTCATGGCTTACAAACCAACACAATATGGTCTTTCTTTGCCCTCCAAAGGTATATCTCTCCACCTACTATCTCAGGGAACTTTTAAAATTTTAATTGAAATTAGATCTTTTCTAGATGAGAACATAAAGAAAAAGAACGCACTGATCAGACACCTCTAAGTACATCATGTAGTCTTTCCAATATGCCAATTACCAACACCAAGAAAAAGTAAAGAAACACATTTACCTTGATTCTATCTAGCTGCAAGAGAGCCTAGTAATATGTTCAGGAATAAGGAAGAGGTTTGGTGAACAGCCTGCCAGTCTTTGCCACAAATTTATAGTAGTAGAGGATAAAGCAGAGAAAGACCATTTGAACAAGTGTCATGAAGTGATTGATGACAGCACAAAGTGAACACTATGAGGCCAAGCAAAAAATACACTAATTCAAGTTTCTACATGTACATTTCAGTGACATCGATTACATCCTTCAAGTTGTGCAACCATTCTCACTCTTCTTTTCTGACATGTCCCATCCTTGTTGACATAAATTCACTGTCCCCAAGGGTCCTAGCTAATCTTTTGAGTTGTTGTTATCAATTTGATCTCATACAGATAGCTCTTAAAAGAGCATAATGCTCAAGGCAGGCCTTTTTTACTAGTTAAGCTAAACTATTTTTCAGCTTTGAGATGACTTTAGTTTAAGGTTTAAAAATTATCTCAGGGCAATAGTTTCAGGGGGGCTCCAACCTTCAAGGCTCCTGGGAGTCCATGAGAATTTGAAGCTGTATTCTATAATTTCATTCTTTTGATCAGTATTCTTCTGTAGGATCTTTGATCAAAATGTTTGGTAATGGGAGGGGCGGAGTCAAGTTGGTGGACTAAACACATGTTTCCATAAATCCCTCTGAAAATCAAGACCTGAAATGATAATTAAATGGAGCCTTCTGGACCCCTAGTGAGCCCTAGAACATGGCATAATGCTGTTAATTTGGACTTCACACCACTGAAAAGAAATCTTCCTCTCTTTCACTGACCCCCACTCTTGTGAGTGCTAGCTTTCATGTCTTAGCCAGCGGGCGGAGCTGGGACTTCGCTAGCAGCTAATCTCAGATGCTCGGCTGGTGGGATCGGCAGGTGAAATTGCCATATTTCAAGAGCCTGGCTTTGGACTCTGTGCATCTCGGCAAATCTGACCTCTCTTTCCGCCTCCACCATTGAGTAGCTGGTACCAAGGCAGGTGGGAAGCTTGTGCAGGACGCCATCTTGTTCCACTGGGAGGCAGATATACCCATATGGAGGCCTCAGCTGGACCTAATTCCTAGACTGGGAGACAGTACTTGCCCAGAGGAGAGCGCTTTTCCAGCAGAAAAGCAGTATTCTACACAGTGCCGCCTACGGCTGGGGCTCAATAGCAGAGGCTAGCAGGGCAGTAAACTTTGTGTATTTTGAACTAGTTCATAACACCTGGGGTTGGATACAGAGGTGCTTACTTTGCCAGCTGGGAAGAGGGACCTGTACACCTGAAAACCTGACTGACTTTGGAAGTTGTCAGACACCTTTAACTTTCATTTTAAGATGGCCTAGAGAAATAACTCTGACTCGATGGCACTTGGCTTGGCTTAGAGAAACAACTGTGGTCCATCCTCACAGCATCTCTCCCAGCCCTATTGACTCACATGATGCTCAAAAAGCAACAAACTCTGGATAAAAGCATAATAAAGAAATCATCCATGGCTTCAGAAGGCCCCCAGTAGAAAGCACCAAAGAACTTCCCAAATGAAGAAACCTTTCTGAAACCATCAGAAGATGAATACAAAAGGATTATATATACAGCCCTCCTAGACCTTATACAAAATTCAGCAAAGCAAAATGAAAAATTAAACAAGCTGTTCAATCTGATGGAACACCAGTACTCTGAAACCCAACAGATCAAGAACAAAATCAAAGACATAGAAACTTCAATTCAAAGCCAAGAAAACAGATTGGAACAAACGGAAAAGAGACTTTCTGATTTGAAAGACAGAGCTACTGACTCCAGCATCTATGAGGAGAAATCAGAAAATAAAGAAACAAGAAAAATGAAGAAGCATTAAGAAGCACATGAGACTCTGTTAAGAGGAAAAATCTACGATTAATTGGGGTTCCTGAACAGGGCAGGACAACTGAGAACACAGAGAGTATTGTTGCTGAGCTGCTGACAGAAAACTTCCCAGAAATTAGGAAAGACGAGAATATAACCTGAACAAGGTTGGCCATGATCCAAAAAACACAAAACAACAAATGCTGGAGAGGCTGTGGAGAAAGTAGAACTCTCCTACACTGTTGGTGGGGTTGCAAAATGGTCCAGCCTCTTTAGAAAGCAATCTGTCGCTTCCTTAAAAAAATGGATATTGATATACCATTTGACCCAGTAATTCCACTACTTGGAATATATCCTACAGAATCAAGGCCTTTCACACCAATGGACACATGTACCAGAAGCTGCCAAGCTGCCATATGAGGGCACAGCAAATGGTTCCCAACACAGCAGGAATGGATGCTCACCGAGGACCAAAATGACATGGGGTAAAGACAACCCAGAAGATAGAGAGACCCACATGAGTGGGTGCCTACATTGACTTGGGACTGGAAGAACCAGATGGTGCCCGGCTGCGATGGAGCTCACTAAGTTGAGTCTCCCTGGCAACACAAAAATAAAAAGGGGTGCACCCTGAGATCCCCACTAAAAGACCTCAATTGATGGTCCAGTGGTTTCAGGATTCCCCTGGGAGCATGGCCCCTCGCCCTGATGCTGCCCTTGACCATAAATCATAACGAAGGTCCACGCTTCGGACAGGAATGGATTGGACTTGGCGATGCAGTGACCATATATTGGATGCACCTTATGGTTCTATACATCTATAGGATGTCATCTTGCTGATCTCTGGCTAGAGAAAGGAGAGTGGGTGGAGAGGAGGGAAAAAGGAGACTGTTGGGAGAATGAGACATGTATGGAGTGGAGAGGAATAGTGGGCTGTCACGGGGCAGGGAGAGCAGTGGAAGCTGCATATAGGTGGGTATGTAAATTGTTTTAGTCAGCTAGGCTGCTCTAACAGAAATACCACAGAGTGGATGGCTTTAACAAAGAAAGATTTATTCTTACACAGTCCGGTAGGTTGCAAGTCCATATTCAGGGTGTCTGCTCCAGGGAAAGACTTTCCCCTTGACGGCTCTGGAGGAAAGTCCGGTATTGTGTCAGTCATTGTCCAGGGAGTGTCCTAATGCAAGAACCTCTGGTCTGAACGACGCGCTCTGCTCCCGGTGCTGCTTGCTTGATGGTAGTGAGGTTCTCCAATTGTCCTTGGTTCTTTTTCCTTTTATTCCTTGCAAGCTAAAAGCATTAAGGGTGGGGCAAGCCATACTCCGGGGAAACTTCCCCCATAGCAGGTATTCACAGCCCCACCCTAATCCTTTAACATACAGGTTAGCAAAACCACACAATGGAGGACATTTCCAAGATACTGGGAACCATATCCCAGCCACATGGCTGCACACATTTTTGGGGGGACACAATTCAAACCATGACATCCCACCCTTTGACAACCCAAAAATCACATCACAAAAGCATTTAACACATTCATCTCACCATAGCAAAATTATGTCCATCCATATAACAGAAGTCTTAAATCAGTTCCAAGTCCAAAATACAAAAACTCTTCTACATCTGTGAAACTTAGAAGGCATTAACAGGCAACAGGCAAGTCAACAGAACACATTACATTAGCCCTCAAAGCTTTGGAAATACTCTTACGTTTTCTGAGACATTCTACACAACAGCAATGCTCTCCAGATTCTAGGTATCAGCCACACTCTCAGGTTTCTGAGTGGAGACCTCCAGCCCCGTGCTACAACTTTGCCTTCAAGGCCCACTTGGACAGAAACTCTGTCCCATCGGCTTTAGGAGCACCCTAAGCCCAACTGAGTGGCAATTCCACCCTTACGAACATAGGACGCCATGGTTCCACCCTTTCAAACCCCTGAGGTCATGGCCATACCTCTTGAGACTGAGGCAGCTCAGCTTCTCACGCTATCTGCCTCTTCAGCGTCAGCTTCCTGTGGCCACATGGCTTGGGCCTCAGGCCCACATCTGCCCTGCCGGGCAAGTGTTCCAAAGCTCTGTAGCTCCACTGGTTTAAGTGCCCGGAGGCACCCCACTCTTGCTGGAAAGCGTCCTGCCCAAAGGCACTCAACTCTCTCACTCCGTGGGTCAGCAAGGCCAGCTCACCGATTCAAGTGCCCAGAGGCACCCCGTTCCGCGAGGAAAACTCTGCGCAGGCACTGACCTCTCTCGCTCCACGGGTCGGCTCCAGCGCTGCCTCTGGTTCTGCTGCTGCCGCTGCCGCTGCTGCCGGTCCTCTGTTGTTTCTCACCATCTGCGCCTTCTTCGTTCCTTCTGAATCTTCTATCCATTTGCAGTTTCAAAGTGGCTTCCACATTTTAGGTATTTGCTAGAGCAGCACCCCACTCCTGGTACCAATTCTGTTTTAGTCAGCTAGGCTGCTCTAACAGAAATACCACAGAGTGGATGGCTTTAACAAAGAAAGATTTATTCTTACACAGTCCGGTAGGTTGCAAGTCCATATTCAGGGTGTCCGCTCCAGGGAAAGACTTTCCCCTTGACGGCTCTGGAGGAAAGTCCGGTATTGCATCAGTCATTGTCCAGGGAGTGTCCTAATGCAAGAACCTCTGGTCTGAACGACGCGCTCTGCTCCCGGTACATTTTCACTCAGTTATATTAAATAAAAAATTTTAAAAAAAGAAGAGAATATAGACATCCAAGGTGCATATTGATACATACCAATATAGATGTCAAAAGAAAGACCCCAAGAGATACTATAATCAAGCTTAACAAAATGAAACATAAGCAGAAACTCTTAAAGGCAGCAAGACTCAAAGCAGAGCTTACATTCAGAGGGAAACCCTATAGGCTTTCGTTGGATTTTTCAGCATAAACAATGCTGGCACAGAGACAGTGGCATGACACATTGAAAGCTTTGAAGGAGAAGAACTTCCAACCAAGAATTATATATCCTGCAAAACTATCTTTCAAATATGAAAATGAAATGAAGATATTTGCAGATAAACAGAAACTCAGAGACTTTGTAAAAACCAAACCAAAGCTACAAGAAATACTGAAAGAATCTCCTGGCTTAGTAGAACAAAACCACTGAATTTATATTTTAGAACCAAATACAGGACACATGACCCAGAAACCTACTCAGGGAAGGCTCCAAACTCAATCAAAGCTATAATAGCGAAAGAAACAATCCAGGGATCATATCATGTAAACTATGATATCATCATATTAAAAAGAGGGATGTACTACAGTGGTTATAGTCCTTCCAGATGGAGAGGAAGTTAATAAGACTGGTAGTAATTGAAATTGGGTTTATATGTAGTTTATTAAGGGGGATCATAGGGGCAGCCATAAAACACAACAAAGATGCAACATATCAAACCAAGAAACATATACAGGAGTCGCAACAACCACAAAACCAACCCTGAAAATGGTGAAAAATCAACTCACAAAGAAGAATGTCCCAGAACAGATTAATAAGAACAAGAGAGAAAACATCAACACAAAAATAAGTATATCACAATGGCAGCACTGAACACATACCTATCAATAGTTACATCGTATGTAAATGGACTGAGTGCTCCAGTAAAGAGACATCGAGTGACATCTTGGATCAAAAGACACAATCCATCCATATGTTGCCTACAAGAGACTCACCTTAGACTTAAAGATAGGAACAAACTGAAAATTAAAGGATGGAAGAATATATATCAAGCTAACAATGAACAAAGAATAGCAGGTGTGGCAATTCTAATCTCAGATAAAATCGATTTTAACGTAAAATTCATGATTGTGGACAAGGATGCACACTATTGCTGAAAGGTTCAATACACAAGCAGGACTTAACAATATTAAATATTTATGCACACATACTAGAGTATATAAATGCAGCGAAGAAACACTGACTACACTAAAAAATGAGATAGATCACTCCACAATAACAGTGTGAGGCTTCAACACTCCACTCTCAATATTGGACAGACTGTCTAGTAAAAAAGCTCAATAAAGACACAGAAGACCTTATTGCCGCCATTAACCACCTAGGCCTCGTTGACATATACACAGCTTTCCATCCATCATCAGACAACTACACCTTCCTCTCCAGTGCCCATAGAACATTCTCCAGAATAGACTATGTGTTAGGACATGTCATGGATTGAATTGTGGCCCCCCAAAAATATGTGCAGCCATGTGCCTGGGCCATAATTGCCAGCATCTTGTGACTGTCCTCCATTCTGTGGTTTTCCAATGCTGTATGTTAAAGTATTAGGGTGGGATGGTAAATCCCTTTATAAGATGACCTGCCTGCTCCACTGTAAAGGGAGTTTCCCTGAAGTATGGCTTACCCCACCCTTAATCCTTTCATCCTACAAGAAGAGACAAAAGGAAAGAAAAGCAGGCAGAGAACGGGGAAACTCATACCATCAAGAAAACAGCACTGGGAGAAGAGCGCATCCTTCAGACCTGAGGTTCTTGCACCAAGACGCTCCCTGGACAAAGACTGATGCAATACTAGACTTTCCTCCAGAGCTGACAAGGGCAAAGCCCTCCCCTGGAGTGGACACCCTGAATATGGACTTGCAGCCTACCAGACTATGTAAGAATAAAGTTTCCTTTATTGAAGCCATCCACTCTGTGGTATTTCTGCTAGAGCAGCCCTAGCTGGCTAAAATAGGACATAAAGCAATTCTCAACAAAATCCATACCACTGAATTAATCCAAAGCATCTTCTCAGATCATAAAGCCATAAAAGTCAAAATCAATAGCAGAAAAATATAGATAGAAAGTGGAACTCATGAAAACTGGACAACATCTTGCTCACAAAGCCATGGGTTATAGAACAAATCAAGGATGAAATAAAAAAATTTATGGTTTCCAGTGAGAATGAAAACATTTCCTACCTGAACCTATGGGATACAGCCAAAGCAGTGCTCAGATGTCAGTTTATCTCGATAAATGCACACATCTGGAAGGAAGAAAGAAACCAAATCAAAGAACTAACCCTACAGCTTGAACAAGTAGAGAGAGAACAACAGAGGAACCCCTCAGGCACCAGAAGAAAACAGACCATAAAGATTAGAGCAGAACTAAACCAATTACAGAATAGAAGAACAACTGAAAAGATTGAAAAGACCAAAAGATGGTTTTTTGAAAAGATCCACAAAATTGACAAATCATTGGCTAAAGTTACTAAAGAAAAACAGGAAAGGAAACAAATAACCCAAATAAGAAATGAGAGGGGACTTGTCATAACAGATCCAACAGAAAACAAAAATATCGTAACAGAATACTATGAAAGACTGTACTCTAACAAATATGAAAACCTAGAGGAAATGGACAAAGGTGATGTAGAACAACTTAATAAACCCATCACAAAGGAAGAGATTGAAAAAGTCACTCAAAAACTACCAACCCAAACCAGCCTGGGACCAGATGGCTTCACCGCAAAATTCTACCAAGCTTTTAGAGAGGAGTTATCTCCAATACTACTGAGACTATTTCACAGTATAGAAAGGGATGGAATACTCCCAAATTCATTCTATAAAGCCAGCATAACCTTGATTCCAAAGCCAGGGAAAGACGCAACCAAAAAGGAGAACTACAGACTGATATCACTCATGAATCTAGATGCAAAAATCCTCCACAGAATTCCTGCCAATACTTATATAAAAAAAAAAAATAATCCATTGTGACCAAGTTGGATTCCTACCAGGGTTGCAAGGCTGGTTCAACATCAGAAAAACAATTAATGTGATCAACCACATAAATAACACAACAGACAAGAGTTCACCTGATTTTGTCTATTGATGCAGGAAAAGCATTTGATAAAGTCCAACACCCACTCATGCTAAAAACTCTCAGCAAAACAGGAATAGACAGCAAATTCCTCAATGCAATAAGGGCCATTTATAGAAAACCAAATGTCTACGCATCCTGAATGGAGAGAGACTGAAACAATTTCCCTTGAGAATGGGAACTAAACAAGGATGCCCACTCTCACTCTGCTATTCAACATTGTACTAGAAGTTCTAGCCAGAGCAATTAGACAAGACCAAGAAATGAAGGGCATTGGCATTGGCAAAGAAGAGGTAACAATCTTCCTATTTGTAGATGATATGATTGTATATGCAGCGAATCCTAAAAAATCCACAAGTAAACTACTCAAACTGATAAAAGAGTTCAGCAAAGTCTCATGATAAAAGATATACATGAGTAAATCAGTAGGATTCCTTTATACCAACAACGAGATTATTAATGAAAAAATCACCAAATCAATACCATTTACTATAGCCCCTAGGAAGATAAAGTACCTAGAAATAAATCTAACCAGAGAAATAACAGACCTTTACAAAGAGAACTACAAGACCTTACTACAAGAAACTAAGAGAGACTTACGTAAGTGGAGAAACCTACCCTGCTCACGGATAGGAAGACTTAACATTGCAAAAATGTCTATTTTACCCAAAGCTATCTACTTATATAATGCAATCCCAAAACAAATTCCAGTGACATTTTTTAATGAGGTGGAGAAACAAATCACCAACTTTGGAAAGGGAGGAAGCCCCAGATAAGTAAAGTGCTACTGAAGAAGAAGAACACACTGGTGGCCTCTCACTACTCGACCTGGGAATCTATTACACTGCCAAAGTCTGGTACTGGTACAAAAAGAGACAGATAGATGAATGGAACAGAATTGAGAACCAAGAGATGATGTCACCTGGCTATGAACAGCTGATATTCGACAAAGGCCCTAAGACATTAAACCGGGATAAAAACAATCTCTTCAACAAATGGTGCTGGCAAAATTGGATATCCATCTGCAAGAAACTGAAGCAAGACCCATATCTCACACCTTATACAAAAAGCAACTCCAACTGGATAAAAGACCTAAATATCAAATCTAAAATGATAAAGCTCATCCAAGAAAAAGTAGGAACAACAATGGAAGTTTTAATACACAATGTAGACAGACTTCAAAATCTGTCAAACAAACTACAAACAACAGAAGAGAAAATAGATAAATGGGAACTATTAAGAATCAAACACTTTGCTTGTCCAAAGGCCTTATTAATGGAATTAGAAGGCCACCTATAGAATGGGAAAAAATATTTGGCAACTATATGTCAGATCAACGCCTGATCTCCATTATCTATAAGGTACTATAAAATATCAATAAGAAAAAGATAAATCATCCAATTAAGTGATGGGCAAAGGAGATGGACAGACACTTCTCTAAAGAGGAGATTCAGGGAGCCAAAACACACATGCAGACATGCTCACAATCATTAGCTATTAAAGAAATTCAAATCAAAACAACAATGAGATACCATGCCACCTCAACAAAGTTGGCCATGATCCAAAAAATGCAAAACAACAAATGCTGGAGAGGCTGTGGAGAAATTGGAACTCTCCTACACTTTTGGTGGGATTGCAAAACTGTGCGATCTCTTTGGAAAGCAATCTGGCGCTTCCTTAAAAAGCTGAATATAGATATACCATTTGACCCAGTCATTCCACTGCTCAGAATATATCCTACAGAATCAAGACCACTCACACCAACTGATATATGTACACGAATGTTTATTGCAGCACAGTCCACAATAGCAAAAGATAGAATCAACCCAGATGCCCAGCAACAGAGTAATGGATAGGTAAACTGTGCTATATATACTCAATGGAACACTATGCAATGATAAAGAACAACAGTGATTTTAGGAAACATCTCATAACCTGGTTTCACTTGGAGGACATTATGCTGAGTTAAAATAGTCAACAACAAAAGGACAAATATTGTATGACATCCCTGTGATACGAACTGAAAAACAGACTCATGCATAGAAGAAAAGACTCTTGGATGGCTGCAAGGGAGAGGACAGAAGGAAGGAGATGGGGGGAGGGTTTAGATTAGAAAGTTTATAGAAACTTGTTTGGGGTGAAATCTGTGACAGCACACGTTAGAAAGGAGATCAATATTAACCAGATTTCAACATAACACGATTACTCCTATCATCTTAACCCAATACTGCAAGGACAGAGTAGCTGGGGCGGGGGTCCAGGGACCATGCTCTCAAGGGAAATCGAGGCCAGTTGGCACAAGTAGGATTTTGCTTAGAGAACCCTCTGTACCCCACATTGGTGAGTGGCATCTGGGGCCTTAAAAGCTGCCAAGCTACCATTTGAAGGTACAGCAAATGGTCTCAACTTAGCAGGAACAGATGATCACCAGGGAACAAAATCACATGGGGGAAAGAGAACCCAGAAGACAGAGAGACCCCTGTGAATGTGTGAATGGGTGACTACATCGACCTGTGACCAGGAAAACCGGATGGTTCCCAGCCACCAGGGGTGATAGCTGTGATGGAGCTCACAAAGCTGAGTCTCATTGGCAACACAAGAATTAAAAGGAGTGCACTCTGAGTTCGCCACCAAAAGATCACAATTGATGGTCCACAGACCTTGGACTTCCCTTGGGAGCATGGCCTTCAGCCCTGATGCTGCCCCTGTCCATAAATTATAACGGAGGTCAACTCTTTTGACAGGAATGGATTGGACTTGGTGACACAGAGTGACCATATCATGTGTGCACTTTATGGTTCTATGCATCTATAGGACGTCATCCTGCTGACCTCTTACTGGAGGTGAGGGAGTGGGTGCAGACGAGGGGACAGGAGATTGTTGCGGGGTTAAGACACGTATGGAGTAGAGAGGAAGAGTGTGCTGTCACCGGACAGGGAGAGCAGTGGGAGCTGCATATGGGTAGGCATGCAAATTTATATGGGAATGTACCTTTTCACTCAATCATAATTTAAAAAAAAAAAGATTTGGTAATAGTAACAAGACAATAACCAGTACTTCTTATCTCATGGCAAAGGAGTTGTTCATTAAGGCAATTAGCCGCACGTTCAATATACATTGCCACTGAGTCAAACGCTGACACATAGCAACCCTGTAGAACAGGACTGGTGCATAGGGGTTCCAAGGAGTGGCTGATAGATTTGAAGTGGTAACCTTTTGGTTAGTAGCTGTAGCTCTTAATTACTATACCACCAGGGCTCTGCATATTCCATTATCTTTTTCTATACCCTACTCTTCTTCTTCCCGTTGTTGGTCTAGGTTAATAGAGACCAACTGTTGTGCCTTGGTTGGCTGTTTGCAAGCTTTGAAGACCCTAGGCACTAGGCAATGAAACAGGAGTTAGACCAAAAGTACTAAACATGTCAATAGGTCAATTAACTGGGATGTCCCATGAAACCATGACCATAAACCTTCACACCAAAGAATGAAATCCCATGAGGTTTGTGGTTGTACATAAACAGCCCCAGCATCTATTCCTGGAGTAAATACCTGACACAACTTTACCAAGTCAAATTTTTACAGGTATACAACTTATTGACAGCAATTACATTAATCAGCTGTGCAACCCTATCCTTAATGGATTTTTCCATCACTGTAAACCCAAACTCAATACCCTGTAAACAATAACACCTCCTTTCCCCTTTCCCCCACACCCGTATTCTGTCTGTGTAAAATAATAGATTTTGATCTATGCATTTCCTAGTTCTTCTCTTTTTATATAAATAAGGTGACACAATATTTATTATTTCCTGATTGACTCATATCTTAGTTATCCAGTGCTGCTCTAACAGAAATACCGCAAATGGATGACTGTTTTAGTCAGCTAGTGCTGCTCTAACAGAAATACACAGAGTGGATGGCTTTAACAAAGGAAGGGTTATTCTTACACAGTCCGGTAGGCTACAAGTCCATATTCATGGTGTCTGCTCCAGGGAAAGGCTTTCCCTCTTGTTGGCTCTGGAGGAAAATCCAGTGTTGCATCAGTCTTTGTCCAGGGAGCATCTTGGCACAGGAACCTCAGGTCTGAAGGATGTGCTCTTCTCCTGGTGCTGCTTTCTTGATGATACAAAGTTCCCAAATTTCTGCTTGCTTCTCTTTCCTTTTATCTCTTGCAGGATGAAAGGATTGAGGATGGGGCAAGCCATCTTCCAGGGAAACTCCCTTTACAGTGGAGCAGGGAGGTGATCTTATAAAGGGATTTACCATCCTACCCTAATACTTTAACATACAGCATAGGAAAACCACAAAATGGAGGACAGTCACAAGGTACTGGGAATCATGGCCCAGCCACATGGCTACACATTTTTGGGGGGACACAAGTCAATCCAGGACATCCCACCCTTTGGCACCCCAAAAATCACATTGTAGAAACATGCAACACGTTCATCTCATCATAGCAAAATCATGTCCATCCCATATGATAGGAGTCTTAAATCCGTTCCAAGTCCAAAATACAAAAACTCTTCTACATCTGTGAAACCTAGAAGGTAAGCTATCTGCTTCTAAAGGTACAATGGCAGAACAGGCACAAGTTAGACATTCCATTGTAAATAGAAGAAATTGCAGGGAAAGAAGGCATTAACAGGCAACAAGTGAGTCAGCAGAATGCATTACATTAGCCCTCAAAGCACTGAAAACACTTACATTTTCTGAGACATTTTACACAATGGCCCTACCTTCCAGTCTGTAGATATTGCCCAAACTCTCTGGTTTATGAGTGGAGACCTGTGCTACAACTCTGCCTTCAAGGCCCACCTGGACAGAAATTCTGCCCCATGCGCTTTAGGAGTACCCTAAGCCCAAGTGAGTGGCAATTCCACTCTTACGAACACAAGATGCCATGGTTCCACCCTCTCAAACCCCTGAGGTCATGGCCATACCTTTTGAGACTGAGGCAGCTCAGCTTCTCACGCTGTTTGTCTCTTCAGCTTCAGCTTCTTAAGGCTGCATGGCCCGAGCCTCAGGCCCACATCTGCCCTGCCAGGGCAAGTGTTCCAAAGCTCTGTAGCTCCACTGATTTAAGTGCCTGGAGGCACCCCGATCCATGAGGAAAACTGCACAGGCACTCAGCTCTCATGCTTCATGGGTCGGCTCCAGCACTGCCTCTGGTTCTGCTGCTGCCACCAGTTCTCTGTTTCTCACCATCTGAGACATCTTTGTTACCTCTGAATCTTCTATCCATTCACAGTTTCAAAATGGCTTCCACATTTTAGATATTTGCTAGAACAGCACCCCATTCCTGGTACCAAAATGTCTTAGGCTGGGTTTTCAAGAGAAGCAAAAGCTGTAACATATGTAGATACAAGGAAAGATTTACAATATATATAGATAGATAGATATAGATATAGGAAACAGTTCATGCAGTCGCAAAAGCTGAATGTCCCAAGACCTGGCACAAGCCTCACGTGGCCATGGAAGCTGATGAACCCAAAGTCGGCAAGTCAGAGACCAGAGTTCCAGATCACCAGTTGTGTAGGTCAGTGGATCCCAAGCTGGCAGCGAGACGGAGTGGTAGAGGCTGGCGAACCCAGGATCGGCAGGTCAGGGAGCAGGACTCTCAAGCACCGACTGTAAGCATTGACAAATCCAATAGTGGCTAGTTCAAGTCCGGAAGAAGAGAGCAGGAGCTCCTGGCTACCAGAGCAGACCAGCAGTAGTAGGGAAAGGTTGAGAGATGAGAGCTGAGGGGTGGGAAGCCACCACAGACCCCACCCTGCCACTTAATACAGCAGCCAAATATAGAGTAGCCAAGTTGACATAATCATGACCACCACAATGACTTTAACAGAGAAATTTATTTTCTCACAGTCTAGTAGGCTAGAAATCCCAATTCAGGGTGTCAGCTCCAGGGAAAGGCTTTCTCTTTGTCTGCTCTGGTGGAAGGCCCTTCTCATCAATTTTTCCCTGGACTAGGAGCTTCTGTACATAGGATCTCTGGGTCCAAAAGATGTCCTTGGCTCCCAGGACTGCTGCCTTGGTGGCGTGAGGTCCCCCTGTCTCCCTGCTCATTTCTCCCTTTTATACCCAAAAGAATTTGACTCAAGGACAATCCAATCTTATAGATTGATTCCTGCCTCATTAACATAACTGCTGCCTATCTCCACTCATTAACATCATAGAGGCAGGAATTATAACACATAGGAAAATCACATCAGATGACAAAATGGTGGACAATCACACAACACTGAAAATCATAGTCCAGCCAAGGCCAAGTGCTGTCAAGTCTGATCCGACTCATGGCAACCCTAGGCAAATCAACCCTAGGCAAAATACCCATATTTTAGGGGAACAAGATTCAATTCATGACATTCCACCCTTTGCCCCCCATCACATCCTTGCAATATGCAAAACATATTCACCCCATCATGTTACCATATAACTATATGGTCTTGCTTAGTGCTAGAAAAAGAATTTCAAGAGGAGGTAACAAGAAAATTTGGAAAAGAGTCACCTTTATTGGAAGAGGGAAAAGCACACAGAGAAGTACTGTGCAGTACGCCAGCCACCAGGTAGATAGCACTCCAGGAGGCTAAAATATTGGACAAAAGCAGGGTGGGGATTATTAACATGTTAAAGCTCTAACAATCAGCCTATCAAGACTACTAGTTTCAATTCTCTCTTCTTTGGCCTTGACAGTGGATGTGTCCTTTGGTCTTTCCCAGGACGCGTGCACATGCAAGCCTCAAGATAGCTTCTGATCAGTTAGCAGGACCTAATATGCAATATCTGCACCTGAACAAACCTGTTCTTTACGTGTGACGCGTGACAGTTCACCATTCTTCACTGCCCTGCAGCAGTGGTCAAGGGTCAGGACAGACTGTTCACAGATGTACATGGCAGTTTTCTGAAAAACAGCCCTAAGGAATCATATTTAGTCATAATAGATGGAAAATGGCTCTGGGGCAAGATTCCTTCAAGGTTTTTTTGTTATTCAACATTCTGTCATCTGTTACTCCTGAGCTTATGGCTGCTGGGCAAGTAGGTTCTAGATTTTCCTGCTTTCTGACCATCTATCTTGTGTCAATCATATTATAGCAAAAATCCTAACTCTAAGACCCAAATCCAAAATACTTGTGTTCATCTGCTAAATCTAGAATACAAGTTATCTGCTTCCAAATGTATAATGGCAGAAGAGGCACAAGTTAAACATTTCCATTACAAATGGGAGAAACTGGAGGGAAAGAAGTGGTAACAGACACCAAGTAAGTCAGTGGAACACTTTACATTAGCCCTCAAGGCTTTGAAAATAATCTTCTGTTTTCTGAAACAATTTATATGCTGAGCCTGCCCTCCAGACTCGGTGTTGGCCATAGTCTACGGATTCTGAATGGTGGTTGCTCAGCCCTGGGCTTCAGCTTTGCCTTCCAGGCCCACTGAAACATCAATTTTTCACCGTCAGCTTTAGATACACCGTTCTACTAGTTTACCTGAGTGGCAAATCCACCTTTAGAAATACCAGAGGCTATGGTTCCACCCTTTGAAGTTCCACAGGTTGTACCCATACCTTTAGGAACGAGGCAGTTTGATTTCCTTTTTTCCTTGTCTCTTCAAATTCTGCTTCCTGGTCCTTTGACCTCTTGGCCCTCAGGACTTATACTTGCACCTGCCCTGCTGGGGCAAGTGTTCCAAAGCTCTACAGCTCCTCTGACAAGTGCCCAGAGACACACCACTCCAAGAGTAAACTTCAGCTGGAAGGCAGTTCTCTTGCTCTGTGGGTCAGCTCTAGTGCTGTCTCTCATTGATCTCCTGGTTCTGCTGCTTCCTGTCTTCTGCTGTATGAGGTCCTCTACTACTGTTTCTAGCCACTTCCTCAATTCCTTCTCAGTCTTCTACTGATTCACAGCTTCAAAACTACTTCCACATTTTGGGTATCTGTTAGAGGATCACCCCAGTCTCAGAACCAAATTCTGTCTTAGCTGTCTAGTGCTGCTGTAACAGAAACACCACAAATGGATGACTTTAACAGTGAGACATTTATTTTCTTACAGTTTAGTAGGCTAGAAATCCAAATTTAGGGTATCAGCTCTAGGTGAAGGCTTTCTCTGTTTGCTCTGGAGTAAAGTCTTTCTCATCAATTTTTCCCTGGACGAGGAGCTTCTCTGCACAGGAACCCTGGGTCCAAAGGATGCACTTGGCTCCCAGCACTGCTGTTTTCGTGGTATGAGGTCACCTTGTCTCTCTGCTCACTTCTCTCTTTTATATCCAAAAGAAACTGGCTAAAGACACAACCCAATGTTGTATGTTGGGTCTTGTCTCATTAATATAACTGCTGCCTATCTACTCTCATTAAAATTATAGAGGCAGGATTTACAACACATAGGAAAATCACATCACATGACAAAATGGTGGATAAACACATAATACTGGGAATCGTGGCCTAGCCAATTTGACACACATTTCTGGGTGACACAATTCAATCCGTGACAACTTATTTCACTTAGTGTGATGCCTTCAAGCTACATCTATATTGTAATAGGTATCAAGATCACTTTTATCTTACTGGCTGAGTAGTAGTCTTCTGTATGAATGTGCTATATTTTGTTATCCACTCATCTGTTGATGGACATTTAGTTGTTTCCACCTTCTGGGTGTTGTGAACAGTGCTGCAATGAACACAGGTGTGTGCAAGCATTGATTGAGCCTCTGCCTTCAAGTCTTCAGGAAACACATCTAAGAGTGTAATTACTGAATCACGTGAATGCTATTTTTAGATTTTTGAGGAACCGCCACACTGTTTTCCACAATGACTGTACCATTTTTCAGTCTTACCAACAATGGACAAGGGTTCTGATTTCCCCACAACCTTGCGAACATTTGCCATTTTATTTATTTAAATTAATCTTAGCCATCCTAGTGGGAGTAAAATGGTATTTTACTGTGGCTTTGATTTGCATCTCCTTGACACCTAATGATATTGAGCATATTTTCATGTGTTTAGTGGTCTTTTGGATGTCCTCTTTGGTAAAATGTCTGTACAAGTCCTTTATGAATTTTGTGATTGTGTTGTCTTTTTGTTGTTAAGCTGTGGAAGTTTTACATACATTTTATTATATTCTAATCAGACACATGGTTTCCAAAGACTTTCTCCCAACTGGTGGCTTGTTTTTTCACTTTTCTAGTAAAGTCTTTTGATGAACAAAATTTTTAATTTTTATGAGGTCTCACTTATCTATTTTGTCTATTGCTGTTTGTGCTTTTGTTGCTGTTTTAGATAACCCATTGTTAAAAGTTAGGCTTGATAGTATTGCCCCTGCAGTTCACTCCGAGAATTTTATGATTTTGGTTTGAATTTAGGTCCTTAATCCATTTTAAATTTGTTTTGTGTGTATGTGTGTTTAAGGCATGGATCCTGTTTCATTTTTCTGAATAAGGAAATTCATTTTTCTCAACACTATTTATTGAAGAGATTCTTCTTTTCCTATCAAACGGACTTAGCATCCTTGTCAAAAACCAGTTGGTCATATATGTGTGAGTTTATTTCTGGACTCTCTATGCCACTGGTCTAGGTGTCTATTGTTATAGTAGTACCAGGCTGTTTTGATTACTGTAAGCTATATAATGTGTTTTAAAATTAAGAAAGTGAGTTGTCCTACGTTTTTCTTCTCTTTCACCATTCAGAACCTCTTGCCATTCCATACAAAGTTAGGATTGCTTTTTTTCATTTCTATAAAGAGGGCTGTTGGAATTTTGCCCAGGATTGCATTGAATCTATAGATTGCTTTGGATAGTATTGACATCTTAACAATATTACTGTATTCCAATCCATCAATATGAGACATCTTGTCATTTCTTCCAGCAGTGTTTTATAATTTTTATCATGTTAGTCCTTGATATCTCTGGTTAGATTTATTCCTAGGTATTTTAGTTTCCTAAGTACTATGAAAACAAAACCAATCACTGTCCAGCTGTTGAGTCAGGTATGACTCATAGCTACCCTGTGTAATAAGTGAAATTATTTCCATAATTTCTCTTTCAGCTTTCTCATTGTACGTTTATAGAGATTCAACTGATTTTTGTTTGCTAACCTTGTACCCTGCAACTTTGCTAAATTTCTCTGTTAGTTCTAGAAGTTTTCTTGCAGACTTTAGGAGTTTTCTATATATAGGATCACATTATCTGGCAGTAGAAATCATTCTAATTCTTCTTTTCCAATATGAATACCTTTTGATTTCTTTTTACTTGTCCTATTTCTCTGGGTATGATTTTAATTCAGTATTGAAGAGAAGCAGTGAGATCAGGCTCCCTTGTCTTGTTTCTGATTTCAAGAGGAAGTCTCTCAGTCTTTGTCCATTAAGTAAATTCATAATGTTGGTTTTTCACATATGCCCTGTATCATGTTGAGAAATGTCACTTCTAGTTCAATCTTTCCTAGAATTTTGAACAAGAAAGCGTGCTAGATAAGATTTTTGTTTTACCCTGTGTGTTAGTGAGGTCTTCCAAAAATCAGATGCTATGACAGGAGTAGAAAGGTTTATTGGTAGGAAAAATCAGTTGCCATCAAGTCAGTTCCTACCCATGGTGATTCTGTATATGCCATTTGATTTTTAATGGCTGAATTTTTTTTTTAATATGACTGAGTGAAAATGTACATTCCTCTATAAATTTACATGCCCACCTATATGGAGCTTCCACTGCTCCCCCTGTCTGGTGACTGCACACTATTCCTCTCTGCTCCATACATGTCTCATCCTCCCATCAGCCTCCTTTCCCCTCCTCTCCACCCATTCTCCTTCCTCCAGCCAGAGGTCATCAGGATGACATCCTATAGATGTATAGAACCATAAAGTGCATCCAATATATGGTCACTCTGCATTGACAAGTCCAATCCATTTGTGTCGAAAGAGTGGACCTTCGTTATGGTTTATGGGAAATGGCAGCACCAGGGCCAGGGGCCATGCTTCCAGGGGAACCCCGAAACCACTGGACCATCAATTAAGATCTTTTAGTGGAGATCTCAGGGTGCACTCCTTTTTATTCTTGTGTTGCCAGTGAGACTCAACTGAGTGAGCTCCATCATGGCTATCACTGGTGCTGGCTGGGCACCATCCGGTTCTTCTGGTCCCAGGTCGATGTAGGCACCCACTCATGTGGGTCTCTCTATCTTCTGGGTTGTCTTTACCCCATGTCATTTTGGTACTTGGTGAGCATCTGTTCCTGCTGAGTTGGGACCATTTGCTGTAACCTTGGATGGCAGCTTGGCAGCTTTTAAGGCCCCAGATGCCACTCATCAATGTGGGGTGGAGAGAGCCCTCTTAGCAAAACGCTGGTTGTGCCAATTGGCCTCGATTTAGCCTAAGAGTATGGTCCCCTGCCCCCTGCCTCAGTTACTCTATCCTTGCAATATTGGGTTAAGACGGAAGAAGGATTCAAGTTATGCTGAAGTCCACTTAATATTGTTCTTGTTTCTAATGTGTGCTATCACCGATTTCACCCAACCAGATGTCTACCAACTATCTAATCTAAAAAATCCCCCGCTCGTCCTCTGTGGTGGTGAGGATTATGTCAACTTGTCTACTACATATTTAGCTCCTGTATTAAGTGGCAGGGTGGGGTTTGTGGTGGCTCCCTGACCCTCAGCTCTCATCTCGCGACCTTTTACTACGACTGCTGGTCACTCACATGGCCAGGAGTTCCTGCTCTCTTGTTCCAGCGTCTTGTTCCGGGACTTGAACCAGCAGCTGTTGGACTCATCAGTCCTTTACAGTCGGCACTTGAGAGTCCTGCTCCCTGACCTGCCGATCCTGGGTTCGCTACCCTCTGCTTGCTCCTGCTCCCTGACCTGCCGATCCTGGTTTTGCCAGCCTCTGTCGCTTCGTCTCACGACCAGCTTGGGATCCACTGACCTATACAACCGGTGATCTAGAACTCTGGTCTCTGACTTGCTGACTTTGGGTTCCTCAGCTTCTGTGGCCACGTGAGGCTTGTGCCAGAGCTTGGGACATTCAGCTTCTGTGATTACGTGAGCTGTTTCCTATATTTGTATCTATCTATCTATTATAAATCTTTCTTTGTACCTACACGTGTTACTGGTTTTGCTTCCCTAAAAAATCCAGCCTAAGACAATTTGGTACCAGGAGTGGGGTCTAGGGAAACAAAATTGTAAAAATGAATCCTTTCAAGTGGTTCTTGAGTCTGGCTAATAGTAACACTGTTCCTAACTCTGCTCCTACTGGTAAAAAGTGCCCTGCTAGTCCGTGGGCTGAGGCGGCAGTACACATCCGCGAAATAGCCCCACCACTAGATCAGATATTGGCGAAAGGAGACACTCAGGGTGAAAACATGTGTGATAACTTTTCGAAATTCTGTGCGGATGAGCAGTATAAGGAAGTGCGTTGGCTGGTCCTACTTGCATTAGATAAGCTGGTGAAGGAAAAAGATGAGCTCAGGGCCTTGGAATCAAAGCTCTCATGTCATGTAAAAGACCTCAAAGCTTCTGCTTGTGCTTTAAAAGAAAACCTCATTACCAGTAATAGCAGAGCTGAAACTGCTGAAAGCCAAACCCAGATGCTTATCGTTAGAGTGGCGGAATTGCAATGCCAGCTGAAATGCCAATCTCGAGAGGTATCTGAAATTAAAGTGAGGGCATTGATTGGGTAAAAATGGGACCCTGAAACTTGGAATGGAGACATATGGGAGGATGATATGGATACTGGGGACGCTGAGCCCCTCACTTCCAGTAAATCACTCTGTCAGCTGAACCACACCCATGTGAAGGGATTACTTCGCCTTTGTCTACGAAACCGCCCCGCCCACTAAAGCCATTATTCCCTCCTCTCCAACTTAATGAGATTAGCTGTAGCCCCTCTGCCTCTAAAGAGCGCCTGCCAGAGTCATTGCCTGGGGCATGGCCTAAGGCAGATGCTTTACCAGAGCATGCTGAAGATTGTAAAAAAACACTTCGGCACTGCCGATTTTGGCTTCTAGACCTGTAACTAGACTTAAGTCCAAGCAAGCTCCAAAAGGTGAAGTACAAAGTGTGACCCAGGAGGAGATACGCTATACTCCAAAGGAACTACTTGACTTTTCTAACACATACAAACAGAAACCTGGGGAATATGCTTGGGAATGGCTGTTAAGGGTGTGGGATAATGGTGCAAGGAACATAAAGCTGGATCAGTCTGAATTTCTTGACCTGCGTCCACTGAGCACAGACTCTTCATTCAATGTTTCAGCTCGAGAAGTTAGGAGAGGACCTAATAGTTTGTTTGACTGGATTGCTGAAGCATGGCTGATGCGGTGGCCTACGCTAAATCAAGTTGAATTGCCAGACTTGTCTTGGGGTACTGTAGAAGAGGGTATCCAAAGGCTTAGGAAATTGGCATGCTAGAGTGGATTTATTCGGTTAGGCCTTCAAATCCACACATAGCATGTCCAGAGGACACAACTTTCACCACAACTATGAGAAACAAATTTGTGAAGGGAGCTCCGGGATCCTTGAAGACTGCTGTGATTGCCATTTTATGTAAATCAGATATGACAGTGGGAGTTGCCCTAGCTGAATTAAGACACCTAACTACAATGGGGCTGACTGGATCCCATGATGGTAGGGGTCAAGTGGCTGCACTCAGTCGACAAAGACAAGGTGGGCGTGCTTACAGTACTGGACAACAGAGGCAAAATAGTAATCGTAATAATCTGACTCCTGCGGACATGTGGAACTGGCTCCTTAGTCATGGTGTCCCTAGCAGTGCAATAGATGATCAGCCTACTAAGTATTTACTTGATATGTTTGAAAGGATGAATTCTAGGTCAGGTGAACAGCAATCTAACTCAAATCGCCAGAAGAGAGAATCGCAGTCCCTCAACCAATTACCAGACTTAAGCGAGTTTAAGGACCCACAACCCCTTGAATGAAGGGGAGGCCAGGTCCCTTTGAGGAAGAATTCTGACACCCTGCCAAAAATTTATACTATTAATCTTTCTCCTGCCCTTCTCCAAGGGGATTTATGGACTTTTACGAGAGTGACTGTTTACTGGGAAAAGGAAATAATTAGACGTTTTGGGGACTACTGGATACTGGCTTTGAACTGACACTAATTCCAGGAGACCCAAGACGTCACTTTGGCCCACCAGTCAGAGTGGGGACATATGGAGGTCAGGTTATTGATGGAGTCTTGGCTCATGTTCGTCTTACAGTGGGTCCAGTGGGTCCCCGAACCCATCCTGTAGTGATTTCCTCAGTTCCAGAATGCATAATTGGAATAGATATACTCAGCAATTGGCAGAACTCTCACATTGGATCCCAGACAAGTGGAGTGAGAGCTATTATGGTGGGAAGAGCCAAATGGAAGCTGCTAGAACTGTCACTGCCTAGGAAAATAGTGAACCAAAAGCAATACCGCATTCCTGGAGGGATTGCTGAAATTACTGCCACCATTAAGGGCTTGAAGGACTCAGGGGTGGTGATTCCCACCACATCCCCACTCAATTCGCCTATTTGGCCAGTGCGAAAAACGGATGTATCTTGGAGAATGACAGAAGATTATGGCAAACTCAATGAAGTGGTAACCCCCATTGCAGCTGCTGTTCCAGGTGTAGTTTCACTGCTTGAGCAAATTAATACATCTCCTGGTACTTGGTATGCAGCTATTGATCTGGCTAATGCTTTCTTCTCCATACCTGTTTCCAAGGACCACCAGAAGCAGTTTACATTCACCTAGAAAGGCCAACAATACACTTTCCCTTGCCTGCCTCAGGGCTACATTAACTCTCCAGCCCTATGTCATAATTTAGTCCGCAGGGACCTTGATTGCTTCTCTCTTCCACAGATGTGACACTGGTTCATTATATAGATGACATTATGCTGATTGGACCTAGGAGGGAAGAAATATCAGTGACTCTGGACTTATTAGTTAAACAGTTGCGTGCTAGAGGGTGGGAAATTAATCCCACAAAATTTGAGGCACCTTCCAACTCAGTGAAATTCCTAGGGGTGCAGTGGTCTGGGGCATGTCACGATATCCCTTCTAAAGTGAAGGATAAGTTATTGCTCCTGGCTGCTCCGACAACTAAAAAAGCGGCACAATGCCTAGTGGGTCTCTTTGGATTTTGGAGGCAACATGTTCCTCATTTGGGTGTGCTACTTCGTCCTATTTATCATGTGACTAGAAAGGCTGCTACTTTTGAGTGGGGCCCAGAACAGGAGAAGGCTCTGCAACAGGTTCAGGCTGCTGTGCAGGCTGCCCTGCCACTTGGGCCATACAATCCAGCTGATCCAATTGTGCTTGAGGTGTCAGTGGCAGATAGCGATGCTGTTTGGAGTCTTTGGCAGGCCGTTATTGGCGAATCGCAGTGCAGACCTTTAGGATTTTGGAGCAAAGCCCTGCCATCCTCTGCAGATAACTACTCTCCTTTTGAAAAACAACTTTTGGCTTGTTATTGGGTGTTAGTAGAGATTGAATGCTTAACCATGGGACATCAGGTCACCATGCGTCCTGAGCTGCCTATCATAAACTGGGTATTGTCTGACCCACAGAGTCATAAAGTTGGACGAGCACAGCAGCACTCTATCATTAAATGGAAGTGGTATATACGAGATCAGGCCCATGCAGGACCTGAAGGCACAAGTAAATTGCATGAGGAAGTGGCCCAAATGCCCATGGTCTCCACTCCTGTAACATCAACTCCTGTCTCCCAGTTTGCACCTATGGCCTCATGGGGAATTCTTTATGACCAGCTGACCAAGGCAGAGAAAACTCGTGCTTGGTATACAGATGGTTCTGTGCGATATGCTGGCACCACTCGAAAGTGGACAGCAGCAGCACTACAGCCCCTTTCTGGGACCTCCCTCAAAGACAGTGGGGAAAGCAAAGTCCTCGATATGACACTGTTCCTCGAGATGATCAGCCGGCAACCTGGTGGCAAGTTGATTACACTGGACTGCTTCTATCACGGAAAGGAAAGCGTTTTGTCCTTACTGGGATAGATACTTACTCTGGATATGGATTTGCCTACCCGGCACGACATGCTTCGCCAAAACTACCATCTGTGGACTTACAGAATGCCTCATGCACCGTCATGGAATCCCACACAGCATTGTCTCTGATCAAGGGACTCACTTCACAGCAAATGAAGTGTGGCAGTGGGCCCATGCTCATGGAATTCACTGGTCTTACCATGATCCCCATCATCCTGAAGCAGCTGGCTTGATAGAACGATGGAATGGTCTCCTGAAGACACAATTACACTGCCAGCTAGGTGGCACTACCTTGCAGGGTTGGGGCAGTGTTCTTCAGGAGGCTGTGTATGCTCTAAACCAGCATCCAATATATGGTGCTGTTTCTCCTATCGCCAGGATTCATGGGTCCAGGAATCAAGGGGTGGAAATGGGAGTGGCACCACTCACTGTTACCCCTAGTGACCCACTTGCAAGATTTTTGCTTACTGTCCCCATGACCTTATGCTCTGCAGGATTAAATGTCTTAGTTCCGAAGGGAGGAATGCTGCCACCTGGAGACACATCAACAATTCCACTGAACTGGAAGCTAAAATTGCCACCAGGCCATTTTGGGCTCCTTGTACCTCTGGATCAACAGACAAAGAAGGGAGTTCCAATACTGGCCAATGTGATTGATCCTGACTATGAATATGAAATTGGATTGACATTACATAACGAAAGTGAAGAAGAGTATGTTTGGAATGCAGGAGATCCCTTAGGATGCCTCCTAGTACTACCATGTCCTGTGATTAAGGTCAATGGAAAACTACAGCAACCCAACTCCAAAAGGAGTGATCATAGCCCAGACCCTTCAGGAAAGAATTTTGGGTCACCTCAGCAGGCAAGAAACCACTACCAGCTGAGGTGCTTACTGAGGGCAAAGGGAATACAGAATGGTTGTAGAAGAAGGTAGTTCTAAATATAAGTTACGGCCACATGACCAGTTGCAGAAACGAGGACTGTAATTGCTATGAGTATTCCTGCTTTGTATGTGTGTATTGGGTATTTTGTTTACTTATGAAACATAAGATGTAAATGGGTTAATACATTTTTAGTTGTACATGTGTTAGTTATATCATGTTGACATAAGTATGACTTTGTAACTGTACTCCTTCAGAGACTGTGCATGGTAAGGTGAGATGTGTGCAGATGCCAAGTTGACAAGGGGTGGACTGTGGTGGTCAGGACTATGTCAACTTGGCTACCATATATTTGACTGCTGTATTAAGTGGCAGGGCAGGGTTTGTGGTGGTTCCCTGCCCCTTGGCTCTCATCTCGCGACCTTTTACTATGGCTACTGGTTGCTCATGTGGCCAGGAGCTGCTCCTCTCTTCTTCCAGCGTCTGGTTCCAGGACTTGAACTAGCAGCTGTTGGACTCATGAGTCCTTACAGTCGGCACTTGAGAGTCCTGCTCCCTGACCTGCCAATCCTGGGTTCGCCAGCCTCTTCTGCTCCTGCTCCCTGACCTGTCGATCCTGGTTTCGCCAGACTCTGCCACTCCTCCTCCCTGACCTGATGATCCTGGTTTTGCCAGCCTCTGTTGCTTCATCTTGCCACCAGCTTGGGATCCACTGACCTACACAACCGGCGATCTAGAACTCTGGTCTCTGACTTGCTGACTTTGGGTTCCTCAGCTTCCGTGGCCACATGAGGCTTGTACTAGAGCTTGGGACATTCAGTTTCTGTGATTACATGAGCTGTTTCCTATATCTCTATCTATCTATCTATCTATATGTTATAAATCTTTCCTTGTACCTACACATGTTACTGGTTTTGCTTTCCTATAAAACCCAGCTTAAGACATTTGGTAAGTTAGAGGTCAGAGAAAAAGAGGAAGACTCTCAACAAGATGGATTGAAACAGTGGCTGCAACAGTGGGTTCCAATTCAGCAATGATTGTGAGGATGATGCTGTATCAGGCAACATTTTGTTCTGTTGTACACAGAGTTGCTATGAGTCACAAGTGACTTGATGACACTTTTGACAACAAGTGTTGAAAGTCTTAAGATGAACTGCATGCTGCAACAGCTACCCTCTTGGTTTTAGGATTGTTTCTTCACAAAATCCTTCTTGAATTCGTAGTATACACTTTTCAGACATCTCATACCACCACTATTGTTGGTGTTCTTTTAGCCTTGGCCTTCCAATTATCCTATTCTGTTATTCTTGGCAAGCTAGCCATATTTGCCACATGCTGACTTCTGAAGATTCTAGTCCTTAGAGCAACATCAGTGGCACAACACGTGTGTCATATTGTGATGTTTTCCAAATGATGACATTTTCTTCATCACCTTGCTTTTGTGGCGAAGACCAAAGAGATGGAAACCAATGTTTCTAAACATTCCATCAGCCTGGTCATCTTCCTCCAAGTGACATCTAATGTGTCTTTGTCCTTCTTAAGTAACGATGCACAGAAGATTACACCTACTTTAAATAGGCTAGCTCCTTGTTGTAGACTCTATACTTTTATTAATGTGGCCATCATCTTTGGATTTTTAATTACCCATAACACTTTCTTGCATCATTTTTAGTCTTGTAGTTAATTAACGTCTTCAAATGCTGGATATGAATGGAAAAATATTTTGCCATTAGTGCTTATTCAATTGATCATCGTGAATCTAAATGAAAGACCTTTCATAATTCTCATGGAATATCATCTTGTTGGAGCCAGTTTAGCTCTGTTTCAGCAATCAAAATAGTTTTCAAACTCAATTTGTTGGTCTATCATAATGGCTAATCTCACATTATGAGTGATCTGCAGATGTATCAGTATGTATTATTCTGCATCTTCATCTCAGTCACTGCCAGTAAAAGCTGAGCAAGACAAGGTACAGCAGCCACCCTAATCTTCAGAAAGAACTTACCATTCAGCTACAATTAAGAGTCTTTAGCTGTAAATGCCTTTGGCATCTGCCTCAGCTTTTGAACCAAGGCCATACTCTTCTTTCGTAGCTCCCAGACCATGAGCATAAGAGTGGTGCTAGGCTCTGACTATTACTGTCTAATGTCAAATCCTCTTATGAATAATCTTTGCTCTGGAGCTCTCTGATGTATTGGCTGAGACTGTCAGATCTGTATTGGAGTCTGAGGCTTTTCCTTACCAATCTTGTTTTCTTTTTAATCTTTCACAGTTAATACACTCAGCAACTAACCTAAAGGCTCGAGGTTCACTTCCACCCATAAGCACCTCAGAAAAACTTTCTGGTGATCTGCTTTCAAAAAATCAGCCATTATCTATTAAACATTGTACTAGAACTTCTAGCTGGAACAATTAGACAAGACCAAGGAATAAAGGACATCTGCATCAGCAAAGAAGGAATGAAAATCTCCCTGTTTGCCAATGATATGATTGTACATGCAGAGAATCCCAAAGAATCTATAAGTAAACTACTCAAACTGATAGAAGAGTTCAGCAAAGCCTCAGGATACAAGATAAACATAAGTAAATCAGTAGGATTCCTTTATAGCAACAACAAGACTGTTAAGGAAGAAATCATCAAACTAACACCATTTACGATAGCCCCTAAGAAGATAAGGTACCTAGGAATTAATCTAACCAGAGAAATAACAGACCTTTACAAAGAGAACTACAAGCCCTTACTACAAGAAACTAAGAGAGACTTAGATAAATGGAAAAACCTACCCTGCTCATGGAGAGGAAGACTTAACATTGTGAAAATGTCTATTTTAACCAAAGCAATCTACTTATGTAATGCAATCCCAATACAAGTTCCAGCATGTTTTTTTAATGAGATGCAGAAACAAATCACCAATTTTGTTTGGAAAGGGGAAAAGCCCCAGATAAGTAAGGTACTACTAAAGAAGAAGAATACACTGGGAGGCCTCTCCTTACCTGACCTTAGAACATATTACACTGCCACAGTAGTCAAAACAGCCTGATACTGGTATAAGAACAGACAGATCAATCAATGGAACAGAACTGAGACCCCAGAGTTGACACCATCTGCCTGTGAACAGCTGATATTCGACAAAGGCCCTAAGACATTAAACTGGGGTAAAAACAGTATCTTCAACAAATGGTGCTGGCAAAATTGGTTATCCATCTGCAAGAAACTGAAACAAGATCCATATTTTACATCTTATACAAAAACCAACTCCAGCTGGATAAAAGATCTAAATATCAAACCTAAAATGATAAAGCTCATCCAAGAAAAGGTAGGAACAACAATGGAAGTTTTAATACACAATGTGGACAGACTCCAAAATCTGTCAAACAAACCACAATCATCAGAAGAGAAAATAGATAAATGGGAACTATTAAGAATCAAACACTTTTGCTCATCCAAAGACTTTATTAATAGAATTAAAAGAACACCTACAGAATGGGAAAAAATATTTGGCGACTCTATGTCAGACCGATGCCTGATCTCCATCATCTATAGCCAACGCCAAGCCAAGTGCCGTCGAGTCGGAAGATACTACAAAATATCAATAAGAAGAAGATAAATCATCTAATTAAGTGATGGGCAAAGGAGATGGACAGACATTTCTCTAGAAGAGATCCAGGCAGCCAAAAAACACATGCGGGCGTGTTCAAGATCTTTAGTTATTAAAGAAATTCAAATCATGACGACAATGAGAAACCATCTCACCCCAATAAAGGTGGCCATGGTCCAAAAAACACAAAACAACAAATGCTGGAGAGGCTGTGGAGAAAGTGGGACCCTCCTACACTGTTGATGGGGTTGCAAAATGGTCCAGCCTCTTTGGAAAGCAATCTGGAGCTTCCTTAAAAAAATGGATATTGATGTACCATTTGACCCAGTAATTCCACTACTTGGAATATATCCTACAGAATTAAGGTTTTTCACACCAACAGACACATGCGCCAGAATGTTTATCACAGCACAGTCCACGATAGCAAAAAGATAGAATCAACCCAGACGCCCAACAACAGAAGAATGGATAGGTAAACTATGGTATAGATACTCAATGGAGCACTACGCGATGATAAAGAATAATGATGATTCCAGGACGCATCTCATGACCTGGTTTCAACTGGAAGACATTATGTTGAGTGAAAGTAGTCAGCGACAAAAGGAAAATATTGTATGAGACCTCTACAATAAGATCTCAAAACCAGACTTATATAAAGAAGAAAAGACTCTTTGACCGCTGCAAGTGAGGGGAGGAAGAGAGGGTGTCTTAGGCTGGATTTTCTAGGGAAGCAAAACCAGTAACACGTGTAGGTACAAGGAAAGATTTATAATATATATAGAAAGATAGATAGATACAAATATAGGAATCAGCTCACATAATCACAGAAGCTGAATGTCCCAAGCTCTGGCACAAGCCTCACGTGGCCATGGAAGCTGAGGAACCCAAAGTCAGCAAGTCAGAGACCAGAGTTCTAGATCCCGGTTGTCTAGGTCAGTGGATCCCAAGCTGGTCGTGAGATGAAGTGACAGAGGCTGGCAAAAACAGGATCAGCAGGTCAGGGAGCAGGAGCAGGCAGAGGCTGGCGAACCCAGGATCGGCAGATCAGGGAGCAGGAGCAGGCAGAGGCTGGCAAACTCAGGATTGGCAGGTCAGGGAGCAGGACTCTCAAGTGCCGACTTTAAGGACTCATGAGTCCAACAGCTGCTAATTCAAGTCCTGGAACCAGATGCTGGAACAAGAGAGCAGGTGCTTCTGGCCACGTGAGCGACCAGCAGCCATAGTAAAAGGTCACGAGATGAGAGCCGAGGGGCAGGAAGCCACCACAAACACTGCCCTGCCACTTAATACAGCAGACAAATATATAGTAGCCAAGTTGACATAGTCCTGACCACCACGGTCCACCCCTTGTCAACTTGGCATCTGCACACATCTCACCTTACCATGCACAGTCTCTGAAGGAGTACAGTTACAAAGTCATACTTATGACAACATGATATAACTAACACATGTACAACTGAAAATGCATTAGCCCATTTACATCTTATGTTTCATAGGTAAACAAAATATCCAATACACACATACAAAGCAGGAATACTCATAGCAATTACAGTCCTCGTTTCTGCAACTGGTCGTGTGGCCGTAACTTATATTTAGAACTACCTTCTTCTACAACCCATTCTGTATCCCCTTTGCCCTTGCCTGCTGAGGTGATCCAAAATTCATTCCTGAAGGGTCTGGGCTATGATCACTCCTTTTGGAGTTGGGTTGCTGTAGTTTTCCATTGACCTTAATCACAGGACATGGTAGTACTAGGTGGCATCCTAAGGGATCTCCTGCATTCCAAACATACTCTTCTTCACTTCCGTTATGTAATGTCAATCCAATTTCATCTTCATAGTCAGGATCAATCACATCGGCCAATATTGTAACTCCCTTCTTTGTCTGTTGATCCAGAGGTACAAGGAGCCCAAAATGGCCTGGTGGCAATTTTAGCTTCCAGTTCAGTGGAATCGTTGATGTGTTTCCAGGTGGCAACATTCCTCCCTTCGGAACTAAGACATTTAATCCTGCAGAACACAAAGTCATGGAGACAGGAAACAAAAATCTTGCAAGTGGGTCACTAGGGGTAACAGTGAGTGGTGCCACTCCCGTTTCCACCCCTTGATTCCTGGACCCATGAATCCTGGCGATAGGAGAAACAGCACCATATATTGGATGCTGGTTTAGAGCATACACAGCTTCCTGGAGAACATTGCCCCAACTCTGCAAGGTAGTACCACCTAGCTGGCAGTGTAATTGTGTCTTCAGGAGACCATTCCATCGTTCTATCAAGCCAGCTGCTTCAGGATGATGGGGAACATGGTTAGACCAGTGAATTCCGTGAGCATGGGCCCACTGCCACACTTCATTTGCTGTGAAGTGAGTCCCTTGATCAGAGGCAATGCTGTGTGGGATTCCATGATGGCGGATGAGGCATTCTGTAAGTCCACAGATGGTAGTTTTGGCAGAAGCGTGTCGTGCCAGGTAGGCAAATCCATATCCAGAGTAAGTATTTATCCCAGTAAGGACAGAACGCTTTCCTTTCCGTGATGGAAGCAGTCCAATGTAATCAACTTGCTACCAGGTTGCCGGCTGATCATCTCGAGGAAGAGTGCCATATCGAGGAGTCAGTGTTGGTCTCTGTTGCTGGCAGATTGGGCACTCAGCAGTGGCTGTAGCCAAGTCAGCCTTGGTGAGCGGGAGTCCATATTGCTGGGCCCATGCATACCCACTGTCCCTGCCACCATGACCACTTTGTTCATGGGCCCACTGAACAATGACAGAGATAGTCAGAGAAAAAGGATGATTGGTTCCCACAGAACGCGTCATCCTATCCACTTGATTGTTAACCTCATCCTCTGCTGAGGTTACTCTTTGATGAGCATTCACATGAGACACAAATATTTTCACTTCTTTGGCCCATTCAGAGAGTTCTATCCACATACCTCTCCCCCATAAATCCTTGTCTCCAATCTTCCAACCATGTTCCTTCCAAGTCCCTGACCAACTGGCCAAGCCATTGGCCACAGCCCATGAATCGGTATACAGCCACACATCTGGCCATCTCTCCTTCCAAGCAAAGTGAACAACCATATGCACTGCTCGAAGTTCTGCCCACTGCCTTTCTAATAGGCTGAAGTAGCACACTCAAATGAGAAATATGTTGCCTCCACAATCCAAAGGGACCCACTAGGCACTGTGCCTCTTTTTTAGTTGTCGGAGCAGCCAGGAGCAATAACTTATCCTTCACTTTAGAAAGGATATCGTGACATGCCCCACACCACTGGACCCCTAGGAATTTCACTGAGTTGGAAGGTGCCTGAATTTTTGTGGGATTAATTTCCCACCCTCTAGCAAGCAAATGTTTAACTAATAAGTCCAGAGTCACTGATATTTCTTCCTTCCTAGGTCCAATCAGCATAATGTCATCTATATAATGAACCAGTGTCACATCTTGTGGAAGAGAGAAGCAATCAAGGTCCCTGCGGACTAAATTATGACATAGGGCTGGAGAGTTAATGTAGCCCTGAGGCAGGCAAGGGAAAGTGTATTGTTGGCCTTTCTAGGTGAATGTAAACTGCTTCTGCTGGTCCTTGGAAACAGATATGGAGAAGAAAGCATTAGCCAGATCAATAGCTGCGTACCAAGTACCAGGAGATGTATTAATTTGCTCAAGCAGTGAAATTACATCTGCAACAGCAGCTGCAATGGGGGTTACTACCTCATTAAGTTTGCAATAATCTACTGTCATTCTCCAACATCCATCCATTTTTCGCACAGACCAAATATGCGAATTCAATGGGGATGTGGTGGGAATCACCATCCCTGCATCCTTCAAATCCTTAATGGTGGCAATAATTTCAGCAATCCCTCCAGGAATGCAGTATTGCATTTGGTTCACTATTTTCCTAGGCAGTGTCAGTTCTAGTGGCTTCCATCTGGCTCTTCCCACCATAATAGCTCTCAGTCCACTTGTCTGGGATCCAATGTGAGAGTTCTGCCAATTGCTGAGTATATCTATTCCAATTATGCATTCTGGAACTGAGGAAATCACTACAGGATGGGTTCGGGGACCCACTGGACCCACTGTAAGATGAACATGAGCCAAGACTCCATCAATAACCTGACCTCCATATGCCCCTACTCTGACTGGTGGGCTACAGTGATATTTTGGGTCTCCTGGAATTAGTGTCAGTTCAGAGCCAGTATCCAGTAGTCCCCGAAAAGTCTAATTATTTCCTTTTCCACAGTGAACAGTCACTCTCATAAAAGGCTGTAGATCCCTTTGGGGAAGGGCAGGAGTATGATTAACAGTGTAAATTTTTGGCAGGGTATCAGAATTCTTCCTCAAAGGGACCTGGCCTCCCATTCATTCAAGGGGTTGTGGGTCCTTAAACTCACTCAAATCTGGGAATTGATTCAGGGACTGCGACACTCTCGTCTGATGATTTGAGTTAGACTGCTGTTCACCTGACCTAGAATTCATCCTTTCATATATATCAATTAAATACTGAGTAGGCTGATCATCTATTGCACCGCTAGGGACACCATGACTCAGTAGCCAGTTCCACATGTCCGCAGGAGTCAGATTATTACGGTTACTATTTTGCCTCTGCTGTCCATTACTGTAAGCACGCCCACCTTGTCTTTGTCGACTGAGTGCAGGCACTTGACCCCTACCACCACGGGATCCAGTCAGCCCCATTGTAGTTAGGTGTCTTAATTCAGCTAGGGCAGCTCCCACTGTCATATCTGATTTACATAAAATGGCAATCACAGCAGTCTTCAAGGATCCCAGAGCTCCCTTCACAAATTTGTTTCTCACAGTTGTGGTGAAAGTTGTGTCCTCTGGACATGCTATGTGTGGATTTGAAGGCCTAACCGAATAAATCCACTCTAGCATGCCAATTTCCTAAGCCTTTGGATACCCTCTTCTACAGTACCCCAAGACAAGTCTGGCAATTCAACTTGATTTATTGTAGGCCACCGCATCAGTCATGCGTCAGCAATCCAGTCAAACAAACTATTAGGTCCTCTCCTAACTTCTCGAGCTGAAACATTGAATGAAGAGTCTGTGCTCAGTGGACGCAGGTCAAGAAATTCAGACTGAACCAGCTTTATGTTCCTTGCACCATTATCCCACACCCTTAACAGCCATTCCCAAGCATATTCCCCAGGTTTCTGTATGTGTTAGAAAAGTCAAGTAGTTCCTTTGGAGTATAGCATATCTCCTCCTGGGTCACACTTTGTACTTCACCTTTTGGAGCTTGCTTGGCTTTAAGTCTAGTTACAGGTCTAGAAGCCAAAATCGGCAGTGCCGAAGAAGTGTTTTTAGAATCTTCAGCATGCTCTGGTAAAGCATCTGCCTTAGGCCATGCCCCAGCTAATGACTCTGGCAGGAGCTCTTCAGCAGTAGGGGGGCTACAGATAATCTCATTGAGTTGTAGCCCAGGGGATAATGGCTTTACTGGGTGGGGCGGTTTCACAGACAAAGGCGAAGTAATCTCTTCCCATGGGTGTGGTTCAGGTTGCAGGAGTGATTTACTGGAAGTGAAGGGCTCAGCATCCCCAGCTTCCATATCATCCTCCCATATGTCTCCATTCCAAGTTTCAGGGTCCCATTTCTTCCCAATCAATGCCTTCACTTTAATTTCAGATATTTCTCGAGATTGGCAATTCAGCTGGCGTTGCAATTCCGCCACTCTAACTATAAGCATCTGGGTTTGGCTTTCAGCAGTTTTGGCTCGGCTATTACAGGTAATGAGGTTTTCTTTTAAAGCACAAGCAGAAGCTTTGAGGTCTTTTACATGGCATGAGAGCTTTGATTCCAAGGCCCTGAACTTATCTTTTTCCTACACCAGCTTATCTAATGCAAGTAGGACCAGCCAACCAACTTCCTTATACTGCTCATCCGCACAGAATTTCGAAAAGTTATCACACATGTTTTCACCCTGAGGGTCACCTTTCACCAGTATCTGATCTATTGGTGGGGCTATTTTGCGGATGTGTACTGCCACCTCAGCCCTCGGACTAGCAGGGCACCTTTTACTGGTAGGGGCAGAGTTAGCAACAGTGTTACTATTAGCCAGACTCAAGAACGACTTCAAAGGATTCATTTTTACGATTTTGTTTCTCTAGAACCACTCCTGGTACCAATTGTCTTAGGCTGGGTTTTCCAGGGAAGCAAAACCAATAACACATGTAGGTACAAGGAAAGATTTATAATATAGATAGATAGATAGATACAGATACAGGAAACAGCTCACGTAATCACAGAAGCTGAATGTCCCAAGCTCTGGCACAAGCCTCACGTGGCCACGGAAGCTGAGGAACCCAAAGTCAGCAAGTCAGAGACCAGAGTTCTTGATCGCCGGTTGTGTAGGTCAGTGGATCCCAAGCTGGTGGCGAGAGGAAGCAACAGAGGCTGGCAAAACCAGGATCAGCAGGTCAGGGAGCAGGAGCAAGCAGAGGCTGGCAAACCCTGGATCGGCAGGTCAGGGAGCAGGAGCGGAAGTGGCTGGCGAACCCAAGATTGGCAGGTCAGGGAGCAGGACTCTCACGTGCCGACTGTAAGGACTCATGAGTCCAACAACTGCTAGTTCAAGTCCCGGAACCAGACGCTGGAAAGAGAGCAGGAGCTCCTGGCCACGTGAGCGACCAGCAGCCGTAGTGAAAGGTTGCGAGATGAGAGCCGAGGGGCAGGGAGCCACCACAAACCCCGCCCTGCCACTTAACACAGGAGCTAAATATGTAGTAGCCAAGTTGACATAATCCTGACCACCACACCAAACATGATGTTTTTCTCCAGGAAAGACTAGTACCTGCTGATAACATGTCCAAAGTACATAAGAGGAAGTCTTGTCATCCTCCCTTTTAAGAGAATTCAGGCTGTACTTCTTCCGAGATAAGTTTGTTTTTGCTCCCAGCAAGTCCCTGGCACATTCAGTATTCTTTGCTGGTACCAAAATTCAAAGGCATGTAATCTTCTGTCTTCTTTATTCATTGTCCAGCTTTTGCATGTATCTGAGGCAACTGAATACACCATGGCTGGGGTCAGGCACACTTTAGTCCTCAAAGTGACATCTTTGCACTTTAACACTTTAAAGACATCTTTTTGCAGCAGATTTTGCACAGATGCAATGTGTTGTTTGATTTCTTGACTGCTGCTTCCATGGTCATTTATTATGATTATCCAAGGAAAATGAAATCTTTGACAACTTCAAACTTTTCTCCTTTTATCATGATGTTGCTTGTTGGTCCAGTTCTGAGGATTTTTTTTTTTTTTTTTTTTTTATGTTGAGGTGTAATCTGTACTAAAGGCTGTGGTCTATTCTTCAAGTCCTCTTCAATTTCAGCAAGCAAGGTTGTGTCATCTGCACACCACAGGTTGTTAATAAGCCTTCTTCCAATTGTGATGTCATGCTCTTCTTCATACAGTCCACTTCTCAGACTATATGCTCAGCCTACATACAGAATGAATAAATTTGGTAAAAGGATACAACCCAGACATACATGTTTCCTGATTTTAAACCATGTAGAATCCCCTCATTCTGTTTGAACAACTGCCTCTCGGTTTATGTATAGGTTCTGCGTGAACACAAATAAGTGTTTTGAAATTCCCATTGTTCACAATGTTATCCATAATTTGTTGTGATACATGCAGTCAAATGTCTTTGCATAATCAATAAAACTCAAGTAAATATATTTCTGATATTTGTTGCTTTCAACTAAGATTTATCTGACATCAGCTATGATATCCCTTGTTCCATATCTTCTTCTGAACTTGGCTTGAATTTTTGGCAGTTATGTGTCGATGTACTATTGCAATTGTTTTTGAATCATTTTCAGCACAATTTTACTTAAGTGTGCCATTAATCTTATTGTTTTGATAATCTCTGCATTCTGTTGGATCACTTTTCTTTGGAATAGGCACAAATATAGATTTCTTCCAGTAGTTTAACTAGGCAGTGGTCTTCCAAATTTCTTGGCATGGATGAATGAATGCTTCCAGCATTGCATCAGTTATTTGAAACATCTCAATTGACATTCCATCAGTTTCTGGAGATTTGTTTTTCACTAATGCCTTCAGTGAAGTTTTGACTTCTTCCTTCAGTACCATCAGTTCTTGATCATATGCTACCTCCTGACATAGCTAAATGTTGATCAATTCTTTTTGGTTCAGTGACTGCATATTCCTTCCATCTTCTTTTAATACTACCTTTGTCATTCAACATTTTGCTCCTGGAAGCAAGGCTTGAAATTTTTCTTCAGTTCTTTCAGCTTGAGAAATGCCAAGTGTATTCTTCCATTTTTGGTTTTCTAACTCTGAGTATTGCACAGCTCATCATAAAACTTTGTCTTCTTAAGCTTCCCGTTGTAATCTTTTGTTCAGCTCTTTCACTTCATAATTTCCTTTTGCTTTGGCTACTTGATGTTCAGGAACAAGTTTCAGAGTCTCTTCTGATATCCATTTTGGTCTTATCTTTCTCTTCTGTCTTTTTATTGACCTTTTGCTTTCTTCATATATGATGTCCTTGATGTCATCTCACAACTCAGCTGGTCTTAAGTCACTAGTGTTCATTGTGTCAAATTTATTCTTGAGATGGTCTCTAAATTCAGGTGGGTTATACTCAAGGCCATACTTTGGCTCTGGTAGACTTGTATTAATTTCTTTCAGCTTCAACTTGAACTTACATATGAACAATTGATCATCTGTTCCACAGCAGGCACGTGGCCTCGTTCTGACTGATGACATCAAGCTTTTCCACCATCTCTTTCCACACATGTGGTTATTTGATTCATGTGCTTTTTTCTAGTGATATCCACATGTATAGTTGCTGTTTATGTTGCTGAAAAAAGGTATTTGCTGTGAATGTGTCATTGGTCTTGAAAAATTCTACCATGAAACTCTGGCCTCATTTCTATCACCAAGGCCATATTTTCCAAATAGGCTTTGTTACTGTAGTTATGAGACAGGAAGACTGTCTTCTCTCTGGTTTCAGTCTGTAAAATTTTAGGCTAAATGCAAGCAGTTGTTCTAGTTTATGTAAAACTGAGGTCAAACTTCTCATGACTTGAACTTCCTAAATTTCCTATATTGATTTTGTGGGTAAAATAAATCAGCATTGTTTCCACAAAAATGATGAAGATTACAAAATATGAAACAGTATTTCATTTAGTGAAACTTTAATGACAGGTATCTTTTAGGGAGGTTTGTCTTATAAGTTTCTCATAATTATACAGACCCTAAGAGCTTAATGTCATAGATAAAACTGAAATTTGCAGATATTTGAAGGAGCCCTGATGGCACAGTAGTTAAGCCCACAGCAGCTAACCCAAAGGTCAGTGGTTCAAACCCACCAGCTTCTCCACAGGAGAAAGATGTGGCAGTTTTTTCCACTGGAGATAACTCTTCTCTAAAAGCATGGTAGAATTCTCTGGTGAAGCCGTCTGGGCCCGGGTTGGTTTGGGTTGGTAGCTTTTGGATGACGTTTTCAATCTCTTCCTTTGTGACGGGTTTATTAAGTTGTTCTGCATCACCTTGTGATAATTTTGGTAGGTGATATGCATCAAGGAATTTGTCCATTTCCTCTAGGTTTTCAAATTTGTTAGAGTACAGTCTTTCATAGTATTCTGTTATGATATTTTTGATTTCTCTTGGATCTGTTGTGACAAATCCCTTCTCATTTCTTATTTGGGTTATTTGTTTCCTTTCCTGTTTTTATTTAGTAAGTTTAGCCAATGATTTGTCAATTTTGTGGGATCTTTTCAAAAAACCAGCTTTTGGTCTTTTCAATTTTTTCAGTTGTTCTTCTATTCTGCAATTGGTTTAGTTCTGCTCTAATCTTTATGATCTGTTTTCTTCTGGTGCCTGAGGGATTCCTCTGTTGTTCTCTCTCTACTTGTTCAAGCTGTAGGGTTAGTTCTTTGATTTGGTTTCTTTCTTCCCTTCAGATGTGTGCATTTATGGAGATAAACTGACCTCTGAGCACTGCCTTGGCTGTATCCCGAAGGTTCTGGTAAGAAATGTTTTCATGCTCATTGGAATCCATAAATTTTTTTATTTCGTCGTTGATTTCTTCTATAACCCATGACTTTTTGAGCCACATCCTAGGACTCACTAGGTGTCCAGAAGGCTCTGTTTAATTATCAGTTTAGGTTTTGGTTTCCAGAGGGATTTAGGGAGACTTGTGTTTAGTCTGCCATCTTGACTCTGCCCCCTCCCCACAGTGGATGGCTTTAAAAAGAGAAATTTTTATTTCTGTCATTGTCAAGTAGGCTAAAAGTCCAAATTCAGGGTGTCAACTCCAGAGGAAGGCTTTCTTTGCTGGATCTGGAGGAAGGTCCTTGTCATCAGTCTTCACCTAGACTGGGAGCTTCTGAGGCACAAAGACCCAATTCTTTCCAAAAGAAAGGACTCAGCCACCAGCACTGCTTCTTGGTGGTAAGAAATCCTCCAGTTTATTCCATAAAAAGACTTCAGCTTTGGAAACCTTATGGGGCGGTTCTACTCTGTCCTATAGGATCACAAAGAGGCAGGATTTACAACATGGAAGAACATCAAGCAATACCAGGAATCACGGCCCAGTCAAATTGCTACACACATATTTTGGGGGGGGGTCACAGCTCAATCCATTACAGTTTCCAACTTTCTCATTCCTATTGCCAGTAATTATCAAAGCATCTTGATCGCACATTTGATCAGTTTCAGACTGCAGAAATTGCTAAGAGTCTTCAATTTCTTCATCTTTGGCATTAATGGTTAGTGTATAAATTTGATTAATAGTCATGTTAACTGATCTTTCTTGTTGACATATGGATATTATCCTGTTACACACAGTGTTGTACCTTAGAATGAACCCATTGAATCCATTGCCATTAAGTTGATTCTGACTGATGGTGACTCTATAGGACAGAGTAAAGCTGCCCCATAGTGTTTCCACAGAGCAGCTGGTGGATTCGAACTGCTGACCTTTCAGTTAGCAGCCAAGCATTTAACCACTGTACCACCAGAGTTTCAGCTGTAGTTCAGGATGGGTGTTGTATGACAGATCTTCTTTTTGATGATGAATGCAAGCTCATTCTTTGATTTGTCATTCTCAGCATAGTAGATACTACAATTTTCTGATTCAAAATGGACAGTTCCAGTCCATTTCAACTCATTAATGCCTAGGATATTGATTTTCAAGCATTCCACTTCATTTCTGACAAATTCCAATTTTTCTTCATAATTCCACATCCCAGTTATTAATGAAGGTTTGCAGCTTTTTTCCTCCCCCCTCATTTTGAATCATGCTTCATCAATAAATGATGATCCTGAAAGCTTGACTCCATCCACATCATTAAGGTCAAGTGGACTTGGCAGACACAGCTCTTCCCCAGTGGTATATCGAATGCCTTCCAACCTGAGGCTTGTCTTCTGGTTCTATAGCAGGCAATGTTCTGCTACAATTCATTTAAATGCTTGGTTGTACAATAAATGTTTTGATGTTAAAATGTTTCTAGTGTTTTAAGGTATTTTGAATCAATTTAGCTATCGTATCAGTGATTAACAATTGAATTGGTCAATGGGGCAACTTAAACATCAAATTTACTTGAACTGGGTTGTCACAGTACTTAAGGGAAGAAGTCTTTCAAGAAGACAGCTCAGGAAGATGGAAGGGTTGAGGATGTATATATGAAACTAATTCATGTTAGTATCTAGAATGATTTGTAGATTAAAGGCTGACATATATATATTAAATACATATATATAATAAAGGCTGACATACACATATATACATGGAATGGATGAAGGAACAGGATAGACTTGTTATATGAACTCTGTAGTTTTCCTGTAAGGAATTTGTGTAACAACTGTAAAATAAATAATTTTTTCTTTATAGGTGTTTAGTTTTATATATTTCATTGTGTTTTAGGTTAAAGTTCACAGTACAAATTAGTTTTTCATTCTAAAATTTATGCAAAAATTGTTTTGTGACATTGGTTGCAGTTACCATAATGTGTCGCTGTTCTCCTCCTTTCTATTTCCACCCCGAATTCCCTATGTCCATTCATCCAGTTCTCCTGTCCTTTCCTGCTTTCTCTTTTTTGTCTTGAGCAGGTGTTGCCAATTTGTTCTTGTATACTTGATTGAACAAAGAAGGACATTCCTCACTCATGGTATTGTTTGTTTCATAGAACTGCCTAATCTTTGGGTGAAAGGTAGATTATAGGAGTGGCTTCAGTTCTGTGTAAATAGGGTGGCTGGGGGCCATAGTCCAGGGATTCCTTCAGTCTCTGCCAGACCAGTAAGTCTGACCTTTTTTGTGTGTGTGTGAATTTGAATTTCGTTCTACTTTTTTCTCTCCCTCTGTTTGGGACCCTCTATTGTGATCCCTGTCAGAGTAGTTGGTGGTGGTGGCTGAGTGCCATCTAGTTCTTCCGTACTCAGAGTGGTGATGGATGTTCACATGGTCCATGAGTCCTTTGAACTAATATTTTCTTTATGTCTTTGGTTTTCTTCATTCTCTTTTGCTCTGAATTTGATGAGACCAACAGATATATATTAGACAGTTCCTTACAAACTTTTAAGACCTCAGACATTACTCATCAAAGTAGGAGGTAGAACATTTTCTTTATAAACCGTGTTATGCCAATTGCCCTAGATGTCCCCTGAGACCACGGTCCCCAACTCTCAGCTCCAGTAACTTGGCCCCTAAAGGTGTTTGAATGAGCATAGGAACCTTCTGTGGCTTTATTTTGTTCAAATTGTGCTGACTTTCTCAATATTGTGCATTGTCTTTCCCTTCACCCAAGTTAACACTTGTCTACTATTTAGTTAGTGATATTCCCTCTTCATCCCTCCCCTCCGCATAAACATCAAAGATTCTTTTCTGTGTATAAACATTTTCTTGAGTTTTTATGATAGTTGCCTCATGCAATATTTGTCCTTTCGTGATTGACTTGTTTTACTCAGTATAATGTCCTCCGGATTCATCCATGCTGTGAGATGTTTTGCAGATTCATCATTGTTCTTTATCATGGTATAGTATTCCATCGTGTGTTTGTACCATAATTTGTTTTGAAATAATTAGAAGTTCATATAAAGTTGCAAAGATAGTACAGAATGATCCCATAATCCCTTTATTCAGTTCACCAGTGTTGTACCTTATATAATTATAATGCAATCTCAAAACCAGGAAGTTGATGTTGGTACACTGTATGTATGCCATTTTATCATGTGTAAATTTATGTAACTCCCACAGCAATTAAGATGCAGAACTATTCCATCATCACAAATATCTGCCTCAGACTACCCCTTTATAGTCACAACCACCTCCTCCTCTCCTCACCATTCCTAATCCTTGCCTACTAATAATCTGTTTTGCATATTGTTTTAGTTACCTAGTGCTATCGTAACAGAAATAACACAAGTGGGTGGTTTTAAAGAACAGAATTTTATTATCTCACAGTTTTAGAGGCTGAAAGTCTGATTTCAGAGTGTCAGCAGGGCTACGCTTTAGTGGAAGGGCCTTGCTTGTCTCACTCAGCTTCTGTAGCTCTGGGTGTTTCTCTAAGTTCCTTGGTTTGTAGATGGATCCTCACACGGCCTCTTACCCTTGTGTGTCTCTCTGTGTCTGCTTTTCCTTTTTATAAGATGCCACTCAGAATGGATTAGGTTTAGGATCTCCCCTACACTAGTGTGGCCTTATTAACACAACAAAAGAAAACTTATTTCCAGTCAAATTCATAGGTAGAGGGGTCAGAACTTCAACTTATCTTTTTGGAGAATGAAATTCAATTCATGGCATATCTCCATCATTTTGTCAAAGAGCACTGATTAAGAGCTCAGCTGCTAATGGAGAGGCAATTCAAACCCACCAGCCACACATCAGAAAAAAAGAGCTGGCAGTCTGTTCCCATAAGAATTTCAGCCTAGAAAACCCAATGGGGCAGTTCTATTCTGTCTTATAGGGTTACTATGAGTCTTAACTCAAGGGCACACAACAACAACATAGTTTTGTCATTTTGAGACTATGTGGAGTCATACGGTACACGTCCTTTTGAAAATGACTTTGCACTAAACATAATTCCCTCGGTGTCCATCCAAGTTGTACGCATCAATACCTGTTCCTTTGTATTGCTGAGTAGCATTCCATGGTATGGATGGACCAGTTTGTTTAATCGTCCACCTACTGAGGGATATTTTGGTTGTTTCAATTTGGGGGGCTGCTACAAATAAGGATATTAATATTTGTGTAAAGCTTTGTGTGGACATGAGTTTTCGTTTCTCTGGGATAAATGCCTAGTAGAAAATTGATACATTTTATTGAAAGTTTTGGCATTTTTTTTAGATTTTCCTAAAAATAAATTCTCAAAAAAGCTTCCAGAGGCACTATAGCATTTTACATTCCCATTAGCAATATAGACGAGAAATTCAGTTCTTCCAAATCCTCTCTAGTGTCTGATATTTGTTATGGATTGAATTATGTCTCTGAAACAATACCCATACTCATTCCCCTTGAGTTAAATCCAGCTGAAAGTGACACTGTAGGACAGAGTAGCACTGTCCCCATAGGGTTTCCAAGGAGTAACTGTTATATTCGACCTGCCAACCTTTAGGTTAGCAGCTGTATTAGTCATCTAATGCTGCTAAAACAGAAACACCACAAAGAGAAATTTATTTTCTCACAATCTAGTAGGTTAGAAGGAAACCTTGCTGGTGTAAAAACCAAGCCAAACCCATTATCGTCCAGTCTATTATGATTCATAGTGACCCTAAATGACAGGGTAGAACTGCACCATGGAATTTCCAAGGAATGCCTGGCAGATCTGAACTCATGACCCTTTGGTTAGCAGCTGTAGCACTTAACTACTAGTGGTTAGGAGTTTGGCTGCTAACTAAAAGGTTGACAGTTTGAATCTGCCAGGTGCTCCTTGGAAACCAGTCCTACTCTGTTCTATAGGTCACCATGAGTTGGGATCAGCTCCACGGCAATGAGTGTGGTTTGATTTATTAGGTTAGAAGTCTAAATTCAGGGCATCAGCTCCAGGGTAGAAGTCTTTCTCTCTCTGTTGGCTCTGGAAGAAGGTCCTTGTCATCATTCTTCCACTGGACTAGGAACTTCTCCATGTAGAAACCCTGAGTCCAAAGGAAAAGCTCTGATCCCGGTACATTCCTTTCTTGGTCGTATGAGTTCTCCCCTTCTCTGCTCACTTTCCTTTCCTTTTATCTCTTGTAAGATAAAAGTTGGTGCAGGCTACATCCAAGGGAAATTCCTTTTTACATTGGATCAGGATATGACCTTAGTAAGGATGTTACAGTGGTGTCTTAATCTTCTTTAACATAAAATTACAATCACAAAACAAAGGACAACAACATGATAATGGGGAATCACGGTCTACCAAGTTGAAGCATATTTTAGGGGGGACATAATTCAATACATGACAGCAGTCAAGCTCTTAACCACTACACCACTAGGGTTCCATCTCCCAGTGACATGTGTTATAAATCCTAAAATCTATGCCTGTGGTTATAATACCAGTTAGGAATGCGTTGTATTTGTTATGTTAATTAGGTAGGACTAGTGTAGGGTATATCTTGAGTCAATCTCTTTTGAAATATCAAAGAGATTAGACAAGTGAGCAGAGAGATAAATTGGATAAGAAAGATGCTGTCTTAGTCACCTGGTACTGCTCTAACAGAAAATACCACGAGTGGAAAGCTTCGTGAAGAGAAACTTTTATTGTCACAGTCCAGCAAGCCACAAATCCATTCATGAGTTACAAATCCATTCAAAAGAGAAATTATTATAGTCCAGTAGGCTGAGTCCAAATTCAAGAAGAGCATCTCGGCACAGGAACCTCAGGTCCAAAGGATGTGCTCTACTCTCAGTCATGCTTTCTAGGTGGTATGAGGTTCCTAACTTCCTCTGCTCACTTCTCTCCCTTATATCCCACAAGCTTTTAGCTTGAGTCCTGCCTCACTAACACAACTGCAGCCCATTCTCCATCATCAGTATCACAGAAGCAGGATTCACAACACATGGGAGGAGTGGCACCGTATTAGGACTCCTAACTGAGTCAAATCAATACATATGTTTGGGGGGGGCACAATTCAATCCACGACAGATGCCAAAATACATAGAGGTCTCCAAGGAACCAGGAAGCAATAGCTGAAGAAATAAGGACTTTCCTCTACAGCCAACAGAGAGAAAAGCCTTCCCTTATAGCTGATGCTCCAAATTCAGACTTCTAGCCTACTGTACTATAAGAAAATAAATTTCATTGTGTTACAGCCATCTACTGTGGTATTTCTGTTACAGCCACACTAGATAAGTAGGACAGAATGCTTGCAATTTTTTGTTTTAAGTGTTCTAATAGATGTATGGAAACCCTGGTGGTGTAATTGTTAAGAGTTCAGTTACTTCTTGGAAACCCTATGAGGTAGTTATACTCTGTCCTGTAGGGTCACTGTGCCTCAGAATCAACTCAGCAGCAATGGGTTTGCTTTGTGGCTTTTAAAATGGATGTGTATGGCTTTGGCTAGTGATAGCTCATCTTGGTTTTAATTTGAAATATCCCAATGATTAGTGCCACCACACGTCTGTCAGTTTGTCTACTGTGGTGGCTTGTGTGTTGCTGTGATACTGGAAACTTTGCCACCAGTATTTCAAATACCAGCAGGATCATCCTTAGTGGACAGGTTTCAGCTGAGCTTCTGTAATCCAGAAGCTCAGACAGACTCTAAAGAAGGACCTGGCAGTCTACCTGAAAATACTGAGTTTTTAAAACTTTATGAAGAGCAGCTGAACATTACCTGACATACTGCTGGAAGATGAGCCCCTCAGGTTAGAAGACACTAAAAAGATGACCGGAGAAAAGCTGTCTCCTCAAAGTAGAGTTGACCTTAATGATGTGGATGGAGTCAAGCTTTTGGTATCTTAATTGGCTGATGTGGCATGACTCAAAATGAGAAGCAACTGAAAACACTCATTAATAATCAGAACATGGAATGTATGAATTATGAATCTAAGAAAATTGGAAGTTGGCAAAAGTGAAATAGAATATATAAACACTGACATCCTAGGCACTAGCGAGCTGAAATGGACTGGTATTGGCTATCTTCAATCAGACAGTCTTGTGATCTACCATGCCAGGAATGACAGATTAAAGAGAAATGGTGTTGCATTCATTGTCAAAAAGAACATTTCGAGGTCTCTCCTGAACTACACTGCTGTCAGTGATAAAACCTGTATGTCTACAAAGAAGACCAGTTAACACAACTGCTATTCAAATGTACACACCAACCACTAAGGCTAAAGATGAAGAAATTGAAGATTTTTACCAACTTTGCAATCTGAAATTGATCAAACAAGCAATCAGAATGCATTGATAATTACAAGTGATTGGAATGCAAAAGTTGGAAAAAAAGAATTGGTAGTTGGAAAACATGGCCTTGATGATAAGAATGACACCAGACTAGAGAAATATGGGTTGTCACATGAATAGATACATGCACACCAATGTTTATTGCAGCACAGTCCACAACAGCAAAAGATGAAATCAACCTAAAGTGCCCATCAGCAGATTAACAGATAAGCAAATTACAATATAGTAACACAATGGTGTTGGGAATAGAGTGGCATGAAAGAGGGACAGAGACACACCAGTCCAAGAATCCAGTGAAATTTCTTCAAAGAGAAAGAAAGTGGGGTTTGAACTGAGATGTAGTTCAGCCCACCCCATAGCTGGTGGGGCCATCTTTTATAGTTTTAAAGTTCCAGTGAAGAAGTAATGGGTGACTGATGCAAAAGTTATTTGTGGTTCTATGGTTATATCAGGTGGTGGATACCAGGGTGTTTCTGGTCATACCTATGGGGCATGCAAGCAGTCTGTTTTCAGCTAATGGTAAAGTCTGATCATTGGATAAGATGATTTCCCTGAATTTCAGGGACAGAGTTCCCTCAACCACCTCCCTGAATTCCAGGGAAAGAGTTCCCTCAACTCCCCACTTTTGGTTAAAGGACAGAAGGGTGTTGTTATCCTTTCTAGCTGCTTCCTGCTGATAAGGGTCACTGATTTGCCATAGGGTATATGTGGAGTCAGGGAGCCCTCTGAGCTCCTGGCACTCTGTACTTGTGTCTTGATAATCAACAAAGAAGGAGGTCCATTGGTTATTTTTAGGGAGGCTTTAGTATAGATCTTGTCGAGTCTTTCAGAGTTGCAGAATCTGATTCACTTGTTGGTCAGTAAGGTTGTGGACTGGCTGCCGGATCCTTTGTGTTATGGCTCTGAATAGGACAAGGCCAAGAGAGAGTCCTAAAATGAGTAAGACAACAGGTGTTATAAATGGGGGAAGCCATTTTTGTGAATGTAGCCAGGTATTCCTGTTGCCTCTTGACTGTCTTTGTAAACAGGCCGCTCTCTCTGAAAGTTTTTTAGCTGCATTTTGGACCAGGCCTGACTTGTTAACATAGAAGCAGCATTCTTCATCTAGAAAAAGACAAGCACCCCACTTCTCTATGGTCAGTAGATCTAGGGTGCATCTGTTTTGTAGGGTGACAGCAGCTAGAGAATCTATTTGGTCTTGTACATTTACCAGTCCTTTGGATATATCCTCTGTGGTTTCTTGTAGGTCTTGTGGGTGGAAGTGGAAATAACAGAGCAAAGTGCTTAACCCTCCTATTCTGGTATCAATATCCATGGTGACTCCCAGGGCAGCCAGTAGAGGTATAAGGATGGGAGCTCTTTTGTGCCTGACCAAGGTATAAGTATGGGTAAAGATTGGTTAGGGTGGGCAACATCAAAGTTTGGGGATAAGTAGATCAGAGTGAATGTTCCTGTCCAGTTTGTGAGTAGGCAGGAATATGACTGGCTCCTGCAAAAGAAGAAAAGACCATCTTCCAGGAGACATATGCTGACACAGAGAGAGAAGAGGTGGGGGAAATCATATGACCCCTGTCTGGTGGATGGTTCCTTTTTCCAAGTTGAAAAAGTGTTGGAAAGGGCTCCCCCTAAAAGAGGGCTTATTTTGGAAGGTTGTCAGAAACTGGGGACAGTATTAATCCAGGGAGAGAGGTTCTGGGCAGTACACATTCCAGAGGATGCATCTCGGAACTGGGGTTGCCTTGAGAAACGTGCTGGTTAAAGAAACATGTCATTGGCTGTTGGGGAATACTCTTTGACTTTTGGTCCTGTGGGGGTTGGGGTGGGGATATTTTATAGTATTGCTGCAGAGTCTGGGATCTAGGTGGTCTAGGTTTAGGCCTTTATCTATTCATTGCATGCAGAAGGGACCTTGTCTTAAGAGAGTTAAGGCCAGGGCTACTGGTCCTGAGATTTGGGTGGGGGTAGAAGGGAGGGACCGTATGTGTTCGATGAAAATTTGGAACAGTAGTGTGGCTCAACTGGCCAAGGTGGTTGGATAACTTCCTATGAGAGTGTCTGCTCTGTCCAGAAAGGCAGACCCTTCGTCTTTGGACAGTGGTCTGGGTCCATGTTTCCCGGGGGGCCAGAAGTGCAGTGTAAGCTCTCGGGGAGAGACAAATAGATCCAGCACCTCTGATATTTAGCAGTGTGGTTCAGGAGAGAATAAGTTAGGTTGAAGGTGTTAAATAGATAGGGGAGATATGTGTAGAGGCCTTGGTAGAAAGAGAGCTGGCTATTTAGAGACAGGTCATTATAACGAGGTAGAGGGACCTGTTTCTAACCACTAGGAGATTTCCTGCCACGAATAATCAATGAATTCCCCCTGTGAATACCAGTCCCAGACAAGAGAAAGTGAAGTGTAAGGATTTTCCAGTGGGTTGGGTGGAAGTAGCAGACAGATGCTCATTAAGAGGATGCTAGAAATACAGAGTGAAAAGGAGGATCATGCTGTCACTGGGTGAGGAAAGAAGACAGAGCTGAAGATAGGCAGGCATGCAAAACTGATTTGGATTGAATACTTTCACTTAATCACAATAAAAAAAAGGAAGAAAAAATTAGGTCATAGAATGTTCTTGGAGAGGATGTGGGAAGCTATGGAGGGAGCGGAGATGTTCCAGTCCTGGGGATGCATCTGCTGGAGAATTTTAGATGTGGGCTCATTTTGTGGGTTAGGAGTCCCTTTAAGGTTAGAGGGGGATAGTAGAAGTGTCGGGAGTTGAATATACTCACCTGGTTTGGATGAGCATAGCATGAAGGTTGTCTGGACTTGGTAAGAAGATCTCTGCCTAATAAGGAAGTGGGCATTTGGGGATTACCAGAAGGGTGTGAGAAAAAGTTAAGTGATCTAATTGGGAGGCTGGGGAGGGGGGAGGTTAACAGGATTTGATAGGATGCCATCCACACCAGCAATAAGAATGGAGGAGGGGAGAAGCTTCCCCCAAAATTCAGGCAGTATCAAATAAGTGGCCCCTGTACCTAGTACAAAAGATATTTGCTTACTGGCAACCTGAAGACAAATTCAGGGCTCTATCAGTGACATATTGATGGGGCCTTAGAGCCCAGGCCTCCTCAGTCTTCCACCTGGCAGGGTAAACCCTGTCTCAGCCACTGTTTTTGAAGGGGTGGCTCTGGACCCAGCAGTCTGAGGACATTCAACCTTCTAGTGGCCTTGGACACCACATGCTAGGCATGGCTTGGGTGGAGCTCGAGGGTTTGGGTAGGAGTGGATCCAGTGGCCTTCTTTCCTGCATTTGAAGCAAGGGCCTAGAGGCTATAAGGAGCAATGCTGGGGTTTCTTGTAGGTTGCTGGGCAGTCCCACTTCGTCCTAAGAGGGCTGAGGCCAGCATTTGGTATTTTGCCTATTTTTTCTAGGAAGCCTCCTCCTCTCAGTTATTAAAGACTCTGAGGGCCAGTTTTAAAAGATCCTTTTGGGGAGTCTGTGGGCCATCCTCAGATTTTTAGAGCTTTTTGTGAATGTCTGAAGTGGATTGGGAAATAAAGTGGGTATTCAAGTAGGGTTGTCCTGCCTCAGAAGTGGGCTCTATATTATTATTAAAGTTTTTGTGAGTCTATTTAGGAAGGCAGCAGGATTTTCATCTGCCTTCTAGGTAGATTCTTTAATTTTGTCATAGTTCACCACTTGGTGTACTGACTTTTCCACCCCCTTTAGGAGACAAACGATAAGCTGGGCCAAAATGGGGAGGTCAGATGAGTTAGATTGGTAGTTCCTCTTATAGTCTGTGAAGGGCACCACTGTTGCCAGGGAGGTGGGTCAGGTGTGAGAGGGTCTTGGGTATGAAGTGAATCAGCAAAGGCCGTCACCATAGACCAGATAAAGGTCCTGCCACATGAAATTGTAAGACTGGATTAGATATTGGCATTCTTCGTGAAAATGAGAGGGGTCAGATGAAAAGCACCTGAGCCTCTTTTCAGTTTGGGATAGGTCAACCAGACTGAAGGGAACATGTACCTGGATGATGCTTTTGCTCCTGCTACCTCTTGAAGTGGTAAAATGGGTTTGGGGCATTGTCTCCTATACCTAGTGAGTGGAGATATAAGGTGGAGGGGTTGGAGGAGGATCTCAGGCAGGTGGTAGGTTGTGGAATGCATGAAGGTTGGGGGGTAGGCATAGAAGGAGAAGGCAAAATTCCAGAAGAGGAAAAAGAGTCTGCCAGAGCTGAAGAGGGAGAGGAATTATAAAGATGAGGAGACACATGGTCAGAAGGATCAAAATCGGGTTCAGGAAGCTGAGGTTTTTTATTAAGGAGGAGGGAAGTGGTGCAGGATTGGCAGAGAGAGGAGCAGTTAGGAAGGAAAAGAAAGCTTGGATGTAAAGGACTTTGGACCACTTGCCATTCTGGTAATGAAGTAGTCTAAATCACAGAGGATGTTCTAGAGCACCTAGATCTTCTAAGAGGCACCCCAATGGGTTTTGGATTGACTAGTTCCTGTAGTGTAGAGAGTGAGTAGGAGGAAGAGAGAAAGGGGGAAAATTTGTCCTACAAAGGAGAGGCAGTCATCCCTGTGTGTCACTGAGAACTGGGTTCTGGTGGGCCCAACTCGCTGCCTGGGTATCCCCAGAGAGCAAAGATTGGGGGAACAAGGAACCAATGTTCCATGCATTGAGAAAAGCCTTGAACCAGAGGTAGGCTCTGTAGAGACAAGAGAGAGATGGCAAGGCTTCCTGGTGAGGGAAGTCTCCTCAGACTTACCAGTTTAGAGGTCTGTCAGTATGTTGTTGGTCATTTGGAGTGCCACAGCAAGGGTCCAAAGGAAGGGAGGACCCTAGAGCTTATGATCTGATTCAACCCATCCCAGGTTTTGGCACCAAAAATGCTGGGAATAGAATGGCACAAAAGAGGGGCAGAGACACACCAGACTGAGAGTCCAGTGAAGTTTATTCGGAGAGAAGGAAAGTGGGGTTTGAACCAAGATGTGGTTCATCCCACCCAACAGCTGATGGGGCCAGGTTTTATAGTTTTAAAGTTCCAGTGAAGAAGTGAGGGGTGACTGATGCAAAAGTTATTTATGGTTTTATGGTTATACCAGGTGGAGCACACAACGCTGTTTTTGGTCATACTTGTGGGGCACGCATACCAGGCTGTTTTCAGCTAATGGTGAGGTCTGATCACTGGATAAGATGACTTCCCTGAATTCCAGGGGCAGAGTTCCCTCAAATGGAATTCTGTGCAATGGTAAAGAACAACAGTGAACTTGGGAAACAAACATCAAGGAATATGGAAGGCATTAAGCTGAGTGAAATTAGTCAGCTGCAAAAAGACAAGTATTGTATGAAACTACTATCATGAGGACTCAGGAAAAGGTTTAAATACAGAAGAAAACACTTTGATGATTACAAGGGTTGGGAGGGAGACAGACGGGACAGTAGATAAGAATAAAGTTAGATGAAGAGTGGGTCAGCACACAGCAGAGAAGAAGTCAGCACAACTCAACTAAACCAAAAGCGAGGAAGTCTCCTAAATATAATCCAACACTTCCAAGGACAAAGTAGCTGTGGAGTCTGGAGACCGTGGTTTCAGGGAACATCTAGGTCAACTGGCGTAATTAATTTTTTTAAGAAAATGTTCTATATCTCACTCTGGTGAGTGGCTTTTAGGGTCTTAAAAGCTAGCAAGCAGCCATCTAACTAGCTTATTGTCATGGATTGAATGTGTTCCCCCCAAAAATCTGCAGCAATTTTGTTAGGCCATGGTTTTTGGTATTGTGAGATATTCCTCCATGTTGGAATCCCTGCCTTTATGATGTTAATGAGGGTGTATGGGTGGCAGTTGTGTTGGTGGGACAGGATTCAATGTGTAAATTTGTTTTGTACCTTGAGGCTGTCTTCCAAGATATAAAGGAGAAAAGCTAGCAGAGACATTTGAGGATCCTCTACTACCAAGAAAGAAAGCAGTGCCCAGAGCTGAGCACATCATCTGGAAAGGACAGGGGTCCCTGCACCTCAGAAGCTTCCAGTCCAGGGGAAGATTGATGACAAGGACTCTCCTCCAGTGATAGCAGAGAAGGCCTTTCCCTGGAGCTGACAATGTGAATTTGGACCTTTAGCTTACTGAACCATGACAAAATTTATCTTTTTAAAGTCAGTTACTCGTTGTATTTCTGTTAAAGCAGCACTGGATAACTAAAGCACATATATTTGTCCCAAACCACCTGGAGCAGAGGAGAATGAAGGACATCAGAGACATAAGGAAAATGTGAGCTCAAAAGACAGAAAGGGCCACATAATCCAGAGACTACACCAGCATGAGACCTGAAGAACTGAACGGTACCCAGCCACCAACAGTGACTACCGTGACAGGGAATACAATACCCTTTGATGTAGTGGGAGAAAAATAAGTGTGCAGAATTCAAACTCTTTTAAATCATCCAGACTTAATGGTCTGATAGACTGGAGGGTCCCCAGAAGGCATGGCCCCTAGACTCTCTGTTAACAGAGAACTGAAACCGTTCCTGAAGCCAACTCTTCAAAGTCTGAACTAGACTATAAGACATAAAATGATACTGGAAAAGAGAGTACCTCTTGGCTTAAATGGATATATGAGGCCAAATAAGGGGGGTGGGGGGCTCCTGTCCAGAGGCAAGATGAGAGGACAGAAGGGGACAGGAGCTGGTTAAATGGACACAGGAAATACAGGGTGGAAATAGAAGTTCACTGTCAAAGGATGTGGAGAGCAGCTAGAGTTACACAGCAGTGTGTGTGTAAGTTTTTGTATGACAGATTGACTTGGATTGTAAACTTTCACTTAAAGTACAGTAAAATATTATTAAAAAAAAGAAAGAAAGAAAGAAATGATGCCAGAGGTTGCAGCATAGAGTTTTGTAAGGTCAGAAACTTCTTCATCAAAAATACTTTTTTAGCCTATGAACAATTGATACTCGATAAAGGTCCTAAGACATTAAACTGGGGTGAAAACAGTATCTTCAACAAATGGTGCTGGCAAAATTCGATATCCATCTGCAAGAAACTGAAACAAGATCCATAAATTACACCTTATACAAAAACCATGTCCAACTGGATAAAAGACCTAAATATCAAACCTAAAACAATAAAGCTCATCCAAGAAAAGGTAGGAACAACAATGGAAGTTTTAATACACAATATGGACAGACTCCAAAATCTGTCAAACAAACTACAATCATCAGAAGAGAAAACAGATAAATGGGATCTATTAAGAATTAAACACTTTTGCTCATCTGAAGACTTTATTAATAGAATTAAAAGAACACCTACAGAATGGGAAAAAATATTTGGCAACTCTATGTCAGACCGACGCCTGATTTCCATAATCTATAAGATACTACAAAATATCAACAAGAAGAAGATAAATCATCCAATTAGGCGATGGGCAAAGGAGATAGACAGACATTTCACTGTAGAAGAGATCCAGGCAGCCAAAAAACACATGCAGACATGTTAACGATCTTTAGTTATTAAAGAAATTCAAATCAAGACGACAGTGAGATACCATCTCACCCCAACAAGATTGGCCATGATCCAAAAAACACAAAACAACAAATGCTGGAGAGGCTGTGGAGAAAGTGGAACCCTTCTACACTGTTGGTGGGATTGCAAAATGGTCCAGCCTCTTTGGAAAGCAATCTGGCACTTCCTTAAAAAAATGGATATTGATATACCATTTGACCCAGTAATTCCACTACTTGGAATATATCCTACAGAATCAAGGCCTTTCACACCAACGGACACATGCACAAGAATGTTTATCACAGCACAGTTCACGATAGCAAAAAGATGGAATCAATCCAGATGCCCAACAACAGAAGAATGGATAGGTAAACTATGGTATATATACTCAATGGAGCATTATGCAATGATAAAGAACAACGATGACTTCAGGAAACATCTCCTAACCTGGTTTCAACTGGAAGACATTATGTTGAGTGAAAGTAGTCAGTGACAAAGAGACAAATATTGTATGAGACCTCTACGATAAGATCTCAAAAACAGACTTGTGTATAGAAGAAAAGACTCTTTGACCGCTGCAAGGGCGGAGAGGGAGGGAGGTAAGGGGGGAGGGTTTAGATTAGATAGTTACTAGAAATCTAGTTGGGAGAAAGCGGTGATAGCACACATTAGTAACAAGAACAATATTAAGTGGACTTAAACATGACATGAGTACTCCTTCCATCTTAACCCAATATTGCAAGGATAGAATAGCTGGGACAGGGGGCGGGGGACCATGCTCTTAGGCGAAAGCGAGGCCAATTGGCACAACTAGCGTTTTGCTAAGTGGGCTGTCTGCACCCCACATTGGTGAGTGGCGTCTGGGGTCTTAAAAGCTGCCAAGCTGCCATCCGAGGGCACAGCAAATGGTCCCAACTCAGCAGGAATGGATGCTCACCGAAGACCAAAATGACATGGCGGAAAGACAGCCCAGAAGACAAAGAGACCCACATCAGTGGGTGCCTACGTCAACTTGGGACCAGAAGAACCGGGTGGTGCCCGGCCACCACTAGTGATAGCCGCAGTGGAGCTCACTAAGTTGAGTCTCACTGGCAACACAAGAATAAAAAGGGGTGCACCCTGAGATCCCCACTAAAAGACTTCAATTGATGGTCCAGTGATTTTGGGGTTCCCCTGGGAGCATGGCCCCTCTCCCTGATGCTGCCTTTGACCATAAATCATAACGAAGGTCCACGCTTCGGACAGGAATGGATTGGACTTGGTGATGCAGTGACCATATATTGGATGCACTTTATGGTTCTATACATCTATATAGGATGTCATCCTGCTGACCTCTGGCTGGAGGAAGGAGAGTGGGTGGAGAGGAGGGGAAGAAGACACTGTTGGGAGAATGAGACATACATGGAGCAGAGAGGAATAGTGTGCTATCACCGGCCAGGGAGAGCAGTGGAAGCTGCATATAGGTGGGTATGTAAATCTATACGGGAATATACATTTTCATTCAGTTATATTAAATAAAAAATTTTTAAAAAAACTTTTTTAAAACATAAACAGCAACTATACACTTGGACTTCACTGGATGAAAAATACAGGAATCAAATTGACTACACATGTGGAAGAGATGGAAACATTCAATATCATTGAGATGGAACACCCACAGTACTTGCTGTATTCCTTACCTGGCTTCCTCCCCTACAGTGTTGTTTTGCAAAATCATTTCCTTTGCTGGGCTCCTCCCAACTCCTTCAGCTACATTTGAATCTTGTTGTTGCTTGGGGGATATATATAAACCCCATTGTGCCAGCATAGCATGATTTACAGTGTTGCTGACATAAATAGTATGAACTCCATGCTTGGCAAACCTCTTTAAAAGTAACCTGCCTGCCCACCTTTGATGAGCAGTCTTGGTAGTAGTAAGCACCAGTTGACTACATTTCCTTGTGCAATGAAATAAAGTTGCCTTTTTGTTCTCCTACCTCAGGCTCTCATTTATTGGTCAATATGAATCATGCCAAGTAAGAACTTGGGGTTTCTACATGGTAATATCAGCTAGAGTAAGCCAAGGGTGGACTGCAAAACACACAATCAATTGCTCATATGCAAATTCAAGCTGAAGCTGAAGAAAATTAAAGCAAGTCTACAAGAGACAAAGTATGATCTTTGGATTTATGGAACATCTCAAGAACAGAGCTGATGCATTGACCACTAATGACTGAAGATCAGATAAGTTATGGAATGATATCAAGGATATACTACATGAGGAAAGCAAAAGGTCGTTAAACAGACAGGAAAGAAAAGACCAAACTGGATGCCAGGAAAGACTCTGAAACTTGCTCTTGAGCATTGAGTTGCTAAAGCAAAATAAATGATGAAGTAAAAGAATTGAACAGAAGATTTCAAAGGGAGGCTCCAGAAAACAAAGTACAATAATGAGAAGTGCAAAGATCTGGGGATACAAAACAAAAGGGAAGAGCATGCTCAGCATTTCTTAAGCTAAAAGAACTGAAGAAAAATATTCAAGTCTCAAGTTTCAATATTGAAAGATTCTACAGCGAAAATATTAAATGACATAAGAATCATCAAAAAAAGAAGGTAAGAATACACAGAGTCATTATACCAAAGGGAATTAGTCAATGTTCAGTCATTTCAGGAGCAAGCATATGCTCAAGAAGCAATGGTACTGAAGAAAGACATTCAAGTCACACTGAAGGCACTGGTGAAAAACAAGACTCCAGGAACTGATAGAATACCAATTGAGATGTCTCAACAAATAGATGCAGTGCTGGAGGCTCTCACTAGTCTAGAAATTTGGAAGACAGCTAGCTACCTGGCCAACTAAATGGAAGAGTTTTTGTATCCATATTTGTACCCATTCAAAATGAGACTCAATAGAATACAAAAATTATTGAACAATGTCATTAATATTATACACAAGTAAAATTTACTCAAGATCATTCAAAAGTAGTTGCAGTGGTACATAGACAAGGAACTGCAAGAAATTCAAGCCAGATTCAGAAGAGGATTTGGAACAAGAAGTATAATTTTTGATGTCAGATGATATTGGCTGAAAGCAGAGAATATCAGAATATCAGAAAGATATTTACCTGTGTTTTACTGACTATGTAAAAGCATTTGGCTATGCAGATCATAACAAATTATGTACAGTGTTGTGAACAATGGGAATTATAGACAACATAAAGTTGGGTCTTGTTTTTTTTTTAATTCACTCTGTTAATTTGTCTTTTAATTAGGTTGTTTATACTACTTTTAGAGAGCAGCTTGAGAAGACGAAAGAATCACAATGACATGTGCAAAGAGCTGTAAAGGGAAAACCAGAAGGGAAGAACATGTTCTGCATTTCTCAAGCTGAAAGAACTGAGGAAAAAATTCAAGCCTAGAGTTACAATAGTGAAGGATTCTACAGGGAAACCATAAAATGACTCAGAAAGCATCAAAATAAGATGGAAAGAATACACTGAGTCATTATACCAGAAAGAACTAGTTGATGTTCAGCCATTTGAAGAGGTAGCATATGATCAGGAACCAATGGTATTGAAGGAAGTAGTTAAAGTTGCATTAAAGGCATTGGCGAAAAACAAGGCTCCAGGAATTGATGGAATATCAATTGAGATATTTCAACAAACAGATGCAGCACTGGAAGTACTCACTCATCTATGCCAAGAAATTTGGAGGACAGCTACCTGGCCAACTGACTGGGAGAGATCGATATTTATGCCCATTCCAAAGAAAGGTGATCCAACCAAATGTGGAAATTACTGAACAATATCGTTGATATCACATGCAAGTAAAATCCTGCTCAAGATCATTCAAAAGCAACTGCAACAATCTACCAACAAGGAACTGCCAGAAATGCAAGCAGGATTCTGAAGAGGACATGGAACCAGGGATATCATTGCTGATGTCAGATAGATCTTGGCTGAAAGTAAAGAATACCAGCAAGATGTTTACTTGTGTTTCATCGACTACGCAAAAGCACTCATCTGTGTGGATCACACTAAACTATGGCTAACGCTGAGGAGAAAGGGAATTCCAGAACACCAAATTGTGTTCTTAAGGAATCTGTATATGGATTAAGAGGCAGTTGTGGGAACAGAACAAGGGGACGCTGCATGATTTAAAGGCAAGAAAGGTGTGCATCAGGGTTGTATCATTTCGCCATAACTTTTTAATCTGCGTGTCAAGCAAATAATCCAAGAAGCTGGATTATACGAAGTAGAACGAGGCATCAGGATTGGAGGATGACTCATTAACAACCTGCGTTATGCAGACAACACCACCTTACTTGCTGGAAATGAAGAAGATTTGAGGCATTTACTGATGAAGATCAAGGACCACAGCCTTCATTATGCATTGCACCTCAACATCAGGAAAATAAACATCCTCACAACTGGACCAGTAAGCAACATTGTCATAAATGGAGAAAAGATTGAGGCTGTCAAAGATTTCATTTTCTTGGGTCCACAATCAATGCTCTTGGAAGCAGCAGTCAAGAAATCAAAAGACGCATTGCACTGGGAAAACCTGCTGCAAAGGACCTCTCCAAAGTATTCAAAAGTAAGGATATCACCTTGAAGACTAAAACTTGCCTGACCCAAGCCATGGTATTTTCAGTCGCATCATATGCATGCAAAAGCTGGACAATGAACAAAGAAGGCAGAAGAAGAATTGATGCCTTTGAATTGTGGTGTTGGAGAAGAATGTTGAATGTACTATGGACCACAAAAGAACAAACAGATCTGTTCTGGAAGTACAACCAGAGTGCTCCTTGGAAGCAAAGATGGCAGGACTGCATCTTACATACTTTGGATATGTTGTCAGGAAAGATCAATCCCTGGAGAAGAACATCATGCTTGGTAGAGTGGAGGGTCAGCAAAAAAGTGGAGGACTCTCGATGAGATGGATCAACACAGTGGCTGCAACAATGGGTTTAAGCATAAAAACAGCTGTGAACATGGTGCAAGACCAGGCAGTGTTTCATACTGTTGTTCATAGGGTCACTATGAGTCAGAATTGACTCAACAGCACCTAACAAAAACAACATACTATTTGCATTTAATATACTTATTGATATGTAAGGACTTAAGTCTGTCAATTTTCTTTGTTTGTCTTCTGCTTGTTTTATAGAAGAACCTTCTGTCATATTCCTTATTAAAGGCAGAGGTAGAACCAAGAGTAGAAGGTACAAAGTAGCAGATTTTATTCACCAGAAGGATTTATTTTCTAATAATGAGAATTTTCTAACAGTACAATGAAGTAGCAAGTTCCAGCCACTAGAAATATTCAAGCAGAAATTGTATGACAGATTTCCTTCTGGGGTCAGACTGGAGGAGATTCCTATACCACATGGAAGTTTGGATGAGTTGACCTCTATTCCGTTGCTTCTCAAATATTAACATGCCTAAAAATCACTTGAGTATCTTGTTAAGATGCAAATTTCTGTTCAGTAAATCTGGGGTGGATCTTGAGATTCTACCTTTCTAACAAGTTCCTAAATAATGCTGATGATGCTAGTTCACATACCACACTTAAAGGAACAAGTTTGTCTCTCTTCTCAATGAATGTTCAAGTCTAATAAATTATATAACCAGTTTTCTGCATTAAAGAAACATTAGCATCTGAGCTCAGTCCATACATAGTTGTTCCTCTGCTTGGCTAAAACTATGGTGTGAGTAACCTGAAATGCAGCCTTCACACTACTAGAAAAAATGCCTAATGTATACCTCAGTTTTACATTTTGATTCCACACCCTGATCATCAAAGCCTTTCCTAGACCGTATTCTTTGAGACACCAGCTTGCTGCAAGGTGTTAGAGTTTCTTGAGAAAAGAGAAATCTAAGATCAGTTGAATCTGAAAATCCTGTAGCTTGCATGTTTGGAAATTTACAAAGCCCACTGATTTTCTAAAGCCTATGCAAGTACTGTAATGAAGAAACATTCTTAAGTTTATTTAGCCTAAGCTTATGGTTAAATATTTCTGCTACTAACCCAAAACTTAGCAATTCAAATCCTACAGGCACTCCTTGGAAATTCTATGGAGCTGTTCTACGCTGTCCTATAGGTCACCATGAGTCAGAATTGACTCAGTGGCAACAGTTTTGTTTTTTTTTAAGCTTATTTTAAGGACTCATGATTGTGCAGTGGTTAAAGTCCTTATCTGCTAACTGAATAGTTGGTGGTTTCAACCCACCGGTATTTTGTGGGAGAAAGATGTGGCAGTCTGCATTCATAGTAAAGATCTGATGCCTTGGACACCCTGTAAAGCAGTTCTACTCTGACTTATGTTGTTGTTAGGTGCCATTGAGTCAGTTCCGACTCATAGTAACCCTAAAACAACAAGACACTGCCCAGTCTTGTGCCATGTCCATGATTATTTCTGTTTAAGCCCCTTGTTTCAGCCACTGTCTCATCAAGGGCCTGTCTCTTTTTTGCTGACCCTCCACTCTACCAAGCATGATGTACTTCTCCAGAGACTAATCCTTCCTGACGTGTCCAAAGTATCTAAGATGCAGTCTTGCCATCTTTGCTTCCAGTGAGCTTTCAGGTTGTACTTCTTCCAGAACAGAACTCTTTGTTCTTTTTGGTAGTCCATGGTACATTCAACATTCTTCTCCAACACCACAATTCAAAGGCATCAATTCTTCTTCTGTCTTCTTTTTTCATTGTCCAAGTTTCACATGCACGTGATTAAGTTGAAAATCCCATGGCTTGGGTCAGGCACACCTTAGTTTTCAAGGTTATGTCTTTACTTTTCAGTACTTGAAAGAGGTCCTTGGCAGCAGATTTTCCCAATGCAACGTATCTTTTGATTTCTTGACTGGTGCTTCCATGGGCATTGACTGTGAACCCAAGTAAAATGAAACTCTTGACAACCTCAGTCCTTTTTCCACTTATGACGATGTTGCTTACTGGTCCAGTTGTGAGGATTTTTGCTTTCTAGATGTTCAGGTTCAATCTATATTGAAGGCTATGGTCCATGATCTTCATCAGCAAATGTTTCAAATCTTCTTCACTTTCCCGTCAAGTAAGGTGGTGTCATCTGGTAACACAGGTTGTTAATGAGTTGTCCTCCAATCCTGATGCCTTGTTCTTCTTTGTATAATCCACATTCTCAGATTATTTGCTTGTCATACAGATTAAAAAGGTATGGTAAAAGGACACAACCCTGACACACACCTTTCCTAATTTTAAAACATGCAGTGTCCCCTTGTTCTGTTCACCCAACTGCCTCTTGATCTATACATAGATTCCTTAAAAGCACAATTAGGTGTTCTAGAATTCCCATTTTCCTCAATGTTAGCCATAATTTATTATAATCCACAAGTCAAACACCTTTGCATAGTTAATGAAACACAAGTAAACATCTTATTGGTATTCTCTGCTTTCAGCCAAGATCCATCTGACATCAACAATGATATACCTGGTTCCATGTCCTCTTCTGAATCTAGCTTGAACTTCTGGAAGTTCCTTGTCAATACACTGTTGCAGTTTTTTTGAATGATCTTAAGCAAAATTTAATTGCATGTGATACTAACAATATTGTTCAGTAATTTTGGCATTCGGTTGGATCACCCTTCTTTGGAATGGGCATAAATATGGATCTCTTCCAGTCAGTTGGCCAGGTAGCTGTCCTCCAAATTTCTTGGCATAGATGAGTAAGCACTACCAGCACTGCGTCTGCTTGTGGAAATATCTCAATGGATATTCCATCAATTCCTGGAGCCTTGATTTTTGCCAATGCCTTCAGTGCAGCTTCAACTTCTTCTTTCAGTGCCATTGGTTTCTGATCATGTGCTACCTCTTCAAATGGCTGAACATCAATCAGTTCTTTCTGGTATAACAACTCTGTGTATTCCTCCCATCTCCTCTTGTTGCTCCCTGAGTCATTTAATAGTTTCCCTCTAGAATCCTTGACTATTGCAACCTGAGGCTTGAATTTTTTCTTCAGTTCTTTCAGCTTGAGAAATGCAGAACATGTTCTTCCCTTCTGGTTTTCCCTTTACAGCTCTTTGCACATGTCATTATAATACTTTATTTTGTCTTCTCAAGCTGCTCTTTGAAATCTTCTGTTTAGGTCTTTTATTTTGCCATTCTTTCCTTATGCTTTAGCTGCTCAGTGTTTGAGAGCAAGTTTCAGAGTCTCTTCTGACATCCAGTTTGGTCTTTTCTTTCTTTCCTGTCTTTTTAATGACCTCTTGCCTTCTTTGTGGATGATGTCTTTGATGTCATTCCACAATTCATTTGGTCATTAGTGATCAACACATCAAACTTTTGTTCTCACGATGATCTTTAAACTCAGGAGGGATATACTCAAATTCATACTTTGGCTCTTGTGGACTTGTTCAAATTTTCTTCAGATTGAATTTGTATATGAGCAATTAACGATCTATGCCATAGTCAGCGCCTGGTCTTGTTCTGACTGCTCACATGGAGCTTTTCTATGGTCTTGCTCCACAGATGTCATCAATTTGGTTCCTGTGTTTTCCATCTGGTGTGGTCCATGTGTACATTTGCCGTTTGTGTTGGTTAAAAAGGCATTTGCAAGGGGGCAGTGCCAAGATGGCAGACTAGGCATGCATCTGCTCAATTCCCTCTGAGAACTAAGGCCTGAAATGATAATTGAATGAAGCATTCTGTGCTTCCAGGAAGCCCTAGGATATTGCATAGGGTTGTCAGGTTGGAATATATGCCACTAAGTGGGACATTACCTCTCCCTAACACAAGGCAGTGCACAATGAGCCCAGCTCCTGCTGACTCACTGCTCAGGTGGACTGCAGGTACTGATACCCTCTTTCTTATCCAAGAGGCAGGGCTGAGCATGAGCTGGCAAATATGCTGAACTGCAGTGCTGAAGTAAACAGTGTATAGCACAGTAATGACACCATGCTTGGGGTAGCCACATCTTAAGAGCCCAGCTGCTAACTGAGGGCACTGCTGCCCCTCCACCCTGTCTCTTCTGAGTTGTGCCATAGATTCTGTTGTTTAGCAGTGGGAAGGGCAACCCAGGCGAGACACCATCTTGGTTGACTGGTAGGTGGAGATACCCAACCAGAGGCCTCAGCAGGGGCTAATTCCCAAGCTGAGAAGCAGTGTTGGTAAGTGTTTTTCCAGCAGAAAGGCTGTGTTTAACACAGTGTCACCTTCTCGGTGGAGCCTGGTTGAGGATGGCAACAAGGTTGTAACCCTTCCCTACTTTGAATGACATCATGGCATCTGGCAACTGCCCAAGAGGTGTTTCCATTGTCGGCTGGAAAGCGGAGCCTGCCGTAACTGAGGGACTGACTGATTTTGGCAGCTCTTGGGCAGCTCCCAGCTTAACAGTAAAGTACCATTTAAAATAAGATGGCCTGAACAAATAACTGTGGAGTGGCCCAGTAGTATCTCCTCCACCCTTCACTAACCCACACTGTAGGGTGCCATCTTTGTCAGGCAGGAGGCAGAGTCTACCATTCCAGAGAGTCCACTGTGGCCAGTCACTAGAGTACATAGAGGTGACTGGTGACCAACACCCCTCTCAGAACTATGCCTCAGCTCTTGTTGAGGTAACACCAGAGAAACTAAACAGCTTCTACATGGCCTGAAGGCAACAAATGATTGCTAACCATTTAAAGAAACAGTCCACTATGGCTCTGGAAAACTCCCAAAATAAAGAATCAAGAAACTTCTCAGATAAAGAAGCCTTTCTGAAACTATCAGAGGTCAAGTACAAAAGAATTATATAGAGAGCCCTCCTAGAGATCAAACAAAATGCAGCAAAGCAAAATGAAAAATTAAGCAAGCTATTTGAACTGATAGAACATCAACAATCTGAAATCCGGAAGATCAATAACAAAATTACAGAATTAGGCAATTCAACTCAAAGCCAAAAAAGCAGCATTGAGGAGATGAAAGTCAGACTGAGTGACCTTGAAAATAGAGCAACTGGTACCAGCATTTATGAGGAGAAATCAGACAAAAGAAATAAGGAAAATGAATAAGCATTAAGAAACATGTGGGACTCAACTAAGAGGAATAATGTACAAATACTTGGAGTTCCTGAACAGGTGGGCATAGCTGAGAATACAGAGTATTGTTGTAGTTTCTGACAAAAAAACTTCCACAAAATTATGAAAGAAGAGAACATAGATTTCCAAGATGTGTACCAAACACCACAAAAACTAGACCCCAAAAGAAAGACACCAAGACATATTATAGTCAACCTTAATAAAATGAAACATAAATAGAAGGTTTTAAAGGAAGCAAGGCTTAAAGCAAAGCTAACATTCAGAGGGAAGCCCTGTAGGCTTTCTTCTGACTTCATGACAGAAACAATGTTGGCAAGGAGGCAGTGGGAAAACACATTCAAATCCTTGAAGGAGAAAAATTTCCAACCAAGAATTATATATCCTGAAAAACTGTCTCTTAAGTATGAAGATGAAATTAAGAAATTCACAAATAAATAGAAGCTTAGAGACTTTGTAAAAACCAAACCAAAACTACAAGAAATACTAAAAGAGATCTCCACTAAAAGACCTCAATTGATGGTCCAGTGGTTTCAGGGTTCCCATGGGAGCATGGCTCCCGGACTTGATGCTGCCCTTGCCCATAAATCATAACGAAGGTCCACCCTTCGGACACAAATGGATTGGACTTGGTGATGCAGAGTGACTATATATTGGATGCACTTTATGGTTCTATACATCTATAGGGTGTCATCCTGCTGACCTCTAGCTGGAGGAAAGAGAGTGGGTGGAGAGGAGGGGAAAGGAGGCTGTTGGGAGGATGAGACATGTATGGAGCAGAGAGGAATAGTGTGCTGTCACTGGGCAGGGAAAGCAGTGGAAGCTACATATAGGTGGGCATGTAAATTTATGTGGGAATGTACATTTTCACTCAGTCATATTAAATTAAGAAAAGGAAAAAAAAGATGCAAGAAATAAAAGCTTGTCTTTGTGAAAAAAATAAAGAAATACTAAAAGAAATTCTTTGCTTAGAAAAACAAAACCATTAACTGTATATTTAAGGAGGCAATACAGGACACAACATTCAGAATCCTACTCAGTTAGGGAAGTCACAAAGCTCAATCAAAGCTACAATATTAAAAGAAGGGAACCAGTGATCATATCATATAAACTATGACATCATCATTGCAATATTTATAGTCCTGTCAGATGGAGAGGAAATTAAAAAGATATTCAGAAGTTAAAATTGGGTTTAAACTTAGAATATTAAGTGGGATGATAGGGGTAGCCACAAAGCATAATAACAATGCAGCATATTAAAAAAAAAAACATAATACAGGAGTCTCAATGAAACCAACACTGAAAATGATGAAAAATCAACCCATAAAGAATAAGGACCTAGAAAAGAACATTAAGAGCAATGTAGAAAGCATCAACACAAAAACAAAGTCATCAAAATGACAGCACTAAAAACACACCTATCAATAATTACACTGAATATAAACAGACTTAATCTGACTCGATGGCACTTGGCTGGCTAATACTCCAATTAAGAGACAGCAAATGACATACTGGATTAAGACACGGTCCATCAATATGTTGCTTACAAGAAAACACATCAGACTCAAAGACATGAACAAACTGAAAATTAAAGGATGGAAAATCATATACCAAGCTAATAACAGACAAAGAAGAGCAGGAATGGTGATACTAATCTCAGATACAATAGATTTTAATGTAAAATTCACTGTCATGGACAAGGGCGGTCACTGTTGCTGAAAGGTTCAATAGATAAGCAGGAGTTAACAATATTAAATATTTATGTACCCAATACCACAGCATCTAAATACACTGAACAAACACTGACTACACTGAAAAATGAATTACATCACTCCACAATAATAGTTGGAGATGTCAACAATCCACTTTCAGTAATGGACAGATTATCCAGAAAAAAGCTCAGTAAAGACACAGAAGATCTTATTGTGACAATTAACTAACTAAACCTCATCTAGATAAACAGAACTTTTTATCCATCAACAGATAAGTACACTTTCTTCTCCAGTGCACATGGAACATTTTCCGGAATAGACTATGTATTAGGACATACAAAGCAAGTCTAAATAAAATCCAAACCAGCGAATTATTGCAAAGTATCTTCTCAGACCATAAAGCCATAAAAGGTGAAATCAGTATCAGAAAAAACATAGGTAGACATTTGAACTCATGGAAACTGAGCAACACCTTGCTCAAAAAGCTATGGGTTATAGAAAAAATTAAGGACAAAATAAAGAAATTTATAGATTCAAATGAGAATGAAAACATAACCCACCAGAACTGATGAGACACAGCAAAAGCAGTGCTCAGAGGTCAATTTATCTCTCTAATGCACACATCTGGAATGAAGAAAGGGTCCAAACCAAAGAATTAACCCTATAGCTTGAGCAAGTAGAAAGAGAGCAACAAGGCAACCACTCAAGCACCAGAAAGAAAAAAAAAAAAAAAAAAACAGATAATAAAGTTTATTGCAGAACTAAATGAATTAGAGAATAGAAGAACAATGGAAAAAACTAACAAAACCAAAAGCTGATTCTCTGAAAAGATAAACAAAATTGATAAACCACTGGATAGACTTACAAAAGAAAAACAGAAGAGGAAACAAATAACACAAATAAGAAATGAGATACGAGATGCCACAAGAGACCTAACTGAAATCAAAAGTTTCATGACAGAATGCTACAAAAGAGTGTACTCTAACAGATTTGAAAATGTAGAAGAAATGGACAAATTTCTAGATTGATATCACCCACCAAGATTATTACAAGGAGAAGTAGAACAACTTAATAAATCCATCACAAAAGAAGAGATTGAAAAAGTCATAAAAAAACTACCAACCCAAAAGAGCCCTGGTTCAGATGTCTTCACTGCAGAATTCTACCAAGCTTTTATAGAAGAGTTAATCCCAACACTACTGAGACTATTTCACAGCATAGAAAAGGATGGAATACTCCCAAATTCATTCTATGAAGCCAGCGTAACCCTGATACCAAATCCAGGGAAAGATCCCAGGAAAAAAGAAAATTACAGACCAATAGCTCTCATGAACCTAGATGCAAAAATCTTCAACAAAATCCTTCCCAACAGAATTCAACAACATATGAAAAAAATAATCCATCATGACCAAGTTGGATTCAAGGGATACAAGGCTGGTTCAACATCAGAAAAGCAATTAATATGATCAACCACATAAATAACATAAAAGATAAGAATCACCTGGTCTTGTCAATTGATGCAGAAAAGGCATGTGACAAAGTCCAACACTCATTCATGCTAAAAACTCTCAGCAAAATAGGAATGGAGGGGAAATTCCTCAGTGCAATAAGAGGCATCTATGAAAAGCCAACAGCCTACATCATCCTGAATGAAGAATTCCCTTTGAGAATGGGAACTAGACAGGGATGCCCACTCTCACCACTTCTATTCAATATTGTACTAGAAGTTCTAGCCAGAGAAATTAAACAAGACAAAGAAATAAAGGGTATCTGCATTGGCAAACAAGTAAAAATCTCCATGTTGGCAGATGATATGATTGCATATGCAAAGAATCCTAAAGAATCCATAAGTAAACTACTCGAACTAATAGAAGAGTTCAGCAAAGTATCAGGAGATAAGACACACATAAGTAAATCCATAGGCTTTCTTTATATCAACAAAGATATCATCAAAGAAGAAATCACCAAATCAATACCATTTACTACAGCCCCCAAGAAGATAAAATACCTACGAATAAATCTAACTAGGGAAATAAAGAGACGTATGCAGAGAAAACTACAAGACCTTACTGCAAGAAACCGAGAGAGACTTACATAAATGGAGAAACCTACCCTGCTAATGGATAGGAAGACCTAACATTGTGAAAAATGTCTATTGTACTCAAAGCGATCTACATATACAACACAATTTCATTACAAATTTCAGTGTCATTTTTTAATGAGACGGAGAAACATATCACCAACTTTGTTTGGAAAGGGAAGAAACCCCGGATATGTAAAGCACTACTAAAGAAGAAGAACACAGTGGGAGGCTTCACACTACCTGACCTTAGAACCTGTTACACTGTCACAATAGTCAAAACAGCCTGCACTGGTACAAAAAGAGACATATAGACCAATGGAATAGCATTGAGACCCCAGAGATGCCACCATCCTCTTATAAACAGTTGATATTCAACAAAGGCCCTAAGATTGTAAACTGGGGTAAAAACAGTCTCTTTAACAAATGGTGCTGGCAAAATTGGATATCCATCTGCAAAAAAACTTAAAGAAGACGCATATCTTATACCTTATACAAAAACTAACTCAAGATGGATCAAAGACCTAAATATCAAACCTAAAATGATAAAGATCATGCAAGGAAAAATAGGATCAACAATGGAGGTTTCAATACACAGCTTAGACAGACTTCAAAATCTGACAAAGCACAATCAACAGAAGAGGAGATAGATAAATGGGAACTACTAAAAATCGCTTTTGCACATTCAAAGACCTTATCAAGAAAGTTAAAAGATCACCTACAGAATGGGAAAAAATATTTGGCAACTATATGTTGGATCGATGTCTGCTCTCCATAATCTACAAAGTACTGCAAAATATCAACAAGAAAAAGGTAAACAAACCAATTAAGCGACGGGCAAAGGAGATGGACAGACCCTTCACCAAAGAGAATATCCAGGCAGCCAGAAGACACATGAGGAAATGCTCCTGAGCATTAGCTATCAGAGAAATCCAAATCAAAACTACAGTGAGATACCATCTCACCCCGTCACAGTTGGCCATGATACAAAACACACAAAACAACAAATGCTGGAGAAATTGGAACCTTCCTACACTGCTGGTAGGATTGCAAAATGATACAACATCTTTGGAAAACAATCTGGCACTTCCTTAAAAAGCTAGACATAGATACACCATTTTATCCAGTAATCCCACTGCTTGGAATTTATCCTACAGAAACAAGGGCAGTCACATGAACAGATGTATGCACCCAAATGTTTACTGTAGGGTGGTCCACAGTAGCAAAAAGATGGAATCAACCCAGATGCCCATCAACAGATGAACGAATAAACAAACAATGGTACACATACTCAATGGAATAGTATGTAATGATAAAGAACAATGATGGTTTTAGGAAGCATCTCATAACCTGGTTTCAATTGGAAGACATTATGCTGAGTGAAATCAGTCAGTGACAAAAGGGCAAATATATGAGACCCCTACTCTAAGAACTTAAAAATAGGCTCCTGTACAGAAACAAAGACTCTTTGATGGCTGCAACAGTGGGGATGCAGAGAGCTAGTCATAGATAAGATAGTTGATAGAAATTTGGATGGGTGAAAGCAGTGACAGCACACAGTAGATTAACTTAACTGGACTACAACATAAACTGAAAACTCTTCTAATCTTAACCCAATATTGCCAGGATAGAGTATCAGGGTGGGGGTCTGGGAACCATGTTCTTGCAGATGTTAAGGCCAATTGGCAAAACTAGGCTATTGCTCAGAGAGTCTTCTGCACCCCATATTGGTGAGTGGCGTCTGGGATTTTAAAGCTAGCAAGCCGCCAACTTGCTAGGCAAATGGTCCCAACTCATCTGCAACATATGATTACCAAGAACAACAAAGACATGAGGAAAAAAGAGCCCAGGATACAGAAGGACCCATGTGAATGGCTAACTATATCAATATGTGACCGGAAGAACCAGATGGTGCCCAGCCGCCACCAAAGACAGTCATGATGGGGCACACAATGTTGAGTCCCTGTGGCAACACGAGAAAAAGAGGAGTGCACCTCAAGAACTCTACTACAAGACCACAATTGATGGTCTGGTGGCCTGGGATTTCCCCTGGGATCATGGTCCCTAGACCAGCTTCTGCCCCTGAACAGAAAACATTACTGAGGTCAACCCTTCAGACAAGAATGGACTGGACTCAGGGACACAATGTGACTGTATGGTGCGTGTACTTGTGGTTCTATGTATTTACGGATGCTGTCCTACTGGCCTCTTACTGGAGGGGAGAGGAGAGAGTGGAGAGGAGGGGACAAGAGATTGTTAAGGGGATACAACACATACAGAATGAAAGGGACAAGTGTGCTGTCACCGGGCAAGGAGAACAGGAGCTGCAGATGAGCGGATATGCAAATTTAATTTGGATTGCATATTTCAGTTAATCACAATTTAAAAAAAGTAAAAATAAAAAAAGCCAATTATGGAAATGATGTTGACATTAAATTTTTAAAAATTTCAGGTATTTACAATGAACAAGTTGTTAGTCTTGCAAAATTCTGTCACGTGATCTCTAGCATTATTTCTATCACCAGGGCCTATTTTTTCCAACTACCTATCCTTGTTTCCAACTTTTGCATTCCAGTCACCAGTAGTTATAAATGTGTTCTGATTGCGTGTTTGATCAATTTCAGACTGCAAAAGCTGGTAAAAATCTTCAATCTCTTCATCTTTGGCCTTAGTGGTTGGTGCATGTTTTAGTCACAACCTAGAACTGCTCTAACAGAAAATACCACAAGTAAATGGTTTCATGAAGAGAAATTTCATTGACACAGTATAGTAAGCTACAAATCCATTTATGACTTACAAGTCCACTCAGTAAGAGAAATTATCACAGTCCAGTAGGCTGAGTCCAAATCCAGTGAGAGTGTCTTTGCACAGTAACCTCTGCTCTCGGTGCTGCCTTCTTGGTGGTATGAGGTTCCCAACTCTATGCTCACTTCTCTCCCTTATATTCCATAGCTGGTAACTTGAGTCCTGCCTCATCAGCACAAGTGCAGCCCATTCTCCATCATCAGTATCACAGAGGCAGGATTCACAACGCAGGGGTGGAATTGCACCATATTGGGACTCATAGCCAAGTCAAATCAATACATACATTTTGGGAGGACACAATGCAACCCATGACAGTGTGTAAATTTGAGTAACAGTCCTATGAACTGACCTCTCTTGTAAGCGTATGGATATTATCACCGACAGCACTGTACTTCAGGACAGATATTGAAATGTTCTTTTTGATGACGAACACACCATTCCCATTCAACTTTTTGTTCCCAGCATAGTAGACCACATGATTGTCAGATTCAAAATGGCCCAGACTGGCCCATTTCAGCTCACCAATGCCTAGGATATTGATGTTTATGTGTTCCCTTTCATTTCTGATGATTTCCAGTTTTCCTAGATTCATCTTCATACATTCCATGTCCCAATTATTGCAGCTGTTTCTTCTCATTTTGAGTCATGCCACATCAGTGAACAAAGATCCTGAAGGCCTTGCTCCATCCACATCATTAAGCTCAACTCTAGTTTGAGGAGGCAGCTCTTCCCCAGTCATCTTTTGAGTGCCTTCCAACCCAGGGGCTCACTTTCCAGCACCATATCTGACAATGTTTGGCTGCTATTCATAAGGTTTTCCGTAGCAAATTCCTGTCAGAAGTAGACTACTGGGTCCTTCTTCCTCATCTGTCTTAGTCTGGATGCTCAGCTGAAACTTGTCTACCATGTGTGACCCTGCTGGTACCTATATACCAGTGCCATAGCTTACAGCATCACAGCAAGAAGCAAGCCTCCAATGACAGACAAGTGGAGAATGCTCACTCTATTTTTACTCCACTTACCTGACGTTGTTCCCCTCCTTACCTGATGCTGTTATCTGCCTTACCTGATGCTGTTACTCTCCTTATCTGATGCTGTTACCGTCCTTACCTGATATCATTACCCTCTGTCACGGATTGAATTGTGTTCCCCCCAAAAGAGGTGTAACCATATGGCTGGGCCATGATTCCCGGTGTTCTATGATTGTCCTCCATTTTGTGATTTTGCTGTGCTGTATGTTAAAGGATTAGGGTGGGACTGTAAATCCCTTCAGAAGATCACCTCCCTGCTCCACTGTAAAAGGAGTTTCCCTGGAGTGTGGCTTGCACCACCCTTAATCCTTTCATACTGCAAGAGGTAAAAGGAAAGAGAAGCAAGCAGAGAACTGGGAACCTCATACCATCAAGAAAGCAGCACTGTGTGAAGTGCATGTCCTTCAGACCTGAGGTTCCTGAGCCAAGATGCTCCCTGGACAAAGACAGATGCAACACTGGACTTTCCTCCAGAGCTGACAAGGGGGAAAGCCTTTCCCTGGAGTGGGCATCCTGAATTTGGACTTGTAGCCTACTGGACTGTGTGAGAATAAACTTTCCTTTGTTAAAGCCATTCACTCTGTGGTATTCTGTCAGAGCAGCACTAGCTGACTAAAACACCATCTTTACCAGAGGCCGTTACCCTCCTTACCCGATGCTGTTACCCTCTTTACCTGTTGCTGTTACCCTCCTCACCTCTGTCTTGTAGGATCACTATAAGTCAGAATGAACTTGACAGCATTGGATTTGGTTTGGTAAGCTTAGTTGACCTCAGAATCTTAGAACTCCCACTAATTTTTCAAAGGCCAGTAGAATTCTAAGTAACTCAGGGAGGAACAATTGTTCAAAGAGAACTTGGTATTTTTCTCTCATAATATACAAAATGTGTTAGTGCTTTGTTCAAAGCAGGTACTCCTTCTCAATAAAACAATTAAATTCTTGATTTGGAATATGAAACCTCTCATCTTGGATTTCCCCAGAAGTGGACACCAAGACAGTGGTTTAGAGAACAAAAAATATTTTTGAAGGGGAAAGATGATCCCAGATAACACCAGAAGTGGAATGAAAAAGTGAAATACAGAAGAGAAGAAAGCCAGAGGGGGAGTTATTGAACAGGGTACTGTCATGGGCAACTGAGGCTTAATCCTACTGGGTACCTCTGAGTGATGATGTAGAATATATTTCAAAGTTGTCTAACCACTCCAAGCCTCATACCTCCATTCTCCCTGCCCAGAAAAGAAAGGGTACTAGAACATTTGTCTTTAACTTCTCCTATCCATCTTCAGCTGAAGGTTGCTCCCAGGTGTGTCAACACTCTCCCACTTCCTGTCTGCTCTGCCTACAGGAAAGAGAAAGTGATAAGCTGAGAGTCATAGCTGCTTGCAATAGGAACACTTGGTCTTGGTGTCAAGGTGAAATGAGTGGTCACTAACAGTGTCTGCCACACCTCTAAATTCTAAACACTGATTTTCCCCCCTCTCGTCTTTTCTTGGCTCCAGTGTAGTTAAATATACAATCCTATTAATAAAGTAATAGATCATTGCAGCTTTTGGCCTCTCGGTTTTCAGCTTAGAGGAAGTCTACGTGAAACTATCTTCTATTGATCTAGGGTCCAGATTTATCTGATACCAGCTACCCCTCCCACTCTGTAACACCAGTGCCCAAGGTTCACCAGTGGGAAAGTTAGTGCCACATTGTCCTTGTCCTCAAGATAAAGCCTCTGGGTCTGTCTCCAGTAAAGGTTGATGATGACATTGTCAAGGCATCCAGCTACTGGACGAAATAGACCATTCCGAAAGATAGGCCCAGAATAAAGTGGTACTTTCTGCCTCTTCCTTGATCATCAAAGGCCTCAAGGAACCTCTTAGATACAGAAAAAATCAGAAAAACATTAAGCACATCAGAAATAGCTTTTGATGAGATCGTCAGCACTACCCAAGAGATATGGCATAAATCTTCAGCCAGAGAACACTGCAGAGATGTTAAAGAAATCCAAAGGACTCAGAGGAGGCAGGGCCAAGCTGGTGGAGTAGTCAGACTCAACTTGTCATCCCTCTTACAACAAAGAACCAAAAAATAACTGAATTGATCATACAGGACAATCTAGGAACCCTAAACACCAAAGGCAAAGTGGAGAAATCAGACTGAGCTCCAAAGGGAGGGACAGACAGATCAGAAGCAGTGAGGAATTGCCAGACTAGACTCAGTGGAAACCAGGACCTTACAGGTTGGATTGGCTGGTGTGTACAGTGAGGCAAACACTGGTACTCAGAACATGTTTTCCACACTGGGAGAGAACAAGCAGCAGAGAGTCTCTCAACCCTCCAAAACCAGTGAGAAGGGCACTCAGTCAAGCCTACCACACAGGTCAAAAATTATCCATTTGGGGAACATCCTCTCTCCCATTTACCTGCCCCTGCCCCACTCTGCGACTAGTCCAGTATGCCTTCAGCGTTTGCTGTATCCCTTGGGCTGGAAGTAGGATCCATCATGCACACTGAGCCATTCTGGTTTTGGAGAGGAAACAAATTAATAAGAAAAAATAATCTGTGAGGTCCTGTAATCCAGGAACTCAAAGTAGGCACAGCCCCTTTGCCTAGACATAGGCATAAAGGGTCCACAGACTGTGAATGCCTTTCATCACTGCACAGACCTGTATGGGCCCATTTCAACACTATAGGCCCTCATTAGCAAAGTACAACAGGGTGTATACCTGAAGCCTAATTTTGACTGTATCAATTATAAGGTGGTATGGCAGATTCATGACATTTGACATCACTCTATTAAGCATGGTCCTTACCTACCCACATCAGGGTACTGAGGACTGGTGGCTCTACTGAAAGCACGTACCACCTACGACAGGAGTCCAAGAATAAGTGGAACCTCTCAGTCATTAGAGCCAACAGCATTTGGTGCCCATAGTCCAGCTGTAAAACCCCACCCACCTATGCCCTCTAAGGAACAGAAACATACTTTCCTCCCAGATGTTAAAGGGCAGCCAACAGTCCCGTGTCTAGCCCAACATATGACCCCCTACTGCAGCCAGATACCTGTGCCTACTCCAATCACCCCTACCAGTCTAAACGAGAACCTGTACCACACACTTGGTGACCAACTACCTAGACACTTGAGATGAACAACAACAACAACAGCCCAGTGCCTTGAGATGAATCCATACTGAAAAAGTAAAGGGACTCCTGAGTTCCCATACTTAGTAACACCTCCGACCATCCAATGACAGGATATGAGATTTTCAAAGGCACCAATAATCAAACAAGCTGACACAAGCAGTATATTTGAGCATATCTGAACAAAATAAAAGAAACCAAGACACAGTAAGCAAACATGAAATAAATAAAAATAATAGCTTATTGATGGCTAGGAGACAATCATCAATTTCAAATCTCATAAAAAGGCAGACCATGATGACTTCAGCAAGCATCCAAAACAAAGAATCATGGAAGAGAACTTGGAATTACAAGAGGTAGAATTTAAAAAGTTAATATAAAGAGCACTAAAGGAGATCAGGAAAGGGAATGGAAAAAATGCATAACAAGCTAAGGGACACATAGACAAAGCAATAGATGAACTTAAGAAGGTTGTACACAAGCACAATGACAAATTTAACAGATTGCAAGAATCCATAGAGAGACAGCAAATCAAAACCTGAAAGATTAACAATAAAATTTCAGTGTTAGACAACTGAATAGAAAGTCATAGGAAGGAACAGAACTGAGGCAATGAAAGTCAGAATTAGTGATACTGAAGATAAATTACAGATAAAATTATTAATAAATTATCAAGAATAAGCTGACACCAAATTACTTGAGTAAAAATCAGATGAAAGAATTTTTTAAAAATGAAGAATTCCTAAGAATTACATGAGACCCTATCAAAAGGAAAAACCTGTGAGTGATTGAAGTACCAGAGCAGGGAGGAATAAGAGAAAATACAGAGAGAATTTTTGAAGATTTGTTAGCAGAAAAATTCTCTGATATTATGAATGTTGAGAAGATATCTATCCCAGGAACTCGTCAAACCCCACACATGGTAGATTCCAAAAGAAAGTAACTGTTTTAGTAATCTAGTGTTGTTCTAACAGAAATATGAAGAGTGGATGGCCTTTGAATAAAAATAAAAGAGAGGGTTATTTTTACACAATCCAGTAGGCTACAAGTCCAAATCCAGGATGTCAGCTCCAGGGGAAGGCTTTCCCTCTATTGGCTCCAGAGGAAAGAACTTGTGCTGCAGTAGTCTCTGTTCAGGGAACATCTTGGTGCAGGAACCTCAAGTCTGAAGGATGTGCTCTACCCCTAGTGCTGCTTTCTTGATTGTACGAGCTTCTCATTCTCTGCTTGCTTCCCTTTCTTTTTACCTGTTGTAGGATAAAAGGTGGTGCAAGTCATGCTGTAGGGAAATGCTCTCTACATTGGAGCTGGGAGGTGACCTTAGGAAGGGTGTTACAGTCCCACTCTAATGCTCTCTAACATAACCCACTTTGTTAACCACAGGCAGAGATTATACTTTACAACATAGGAAAATCACAGAATGATGGCTGTCACAGAATATAGGAATCCCAGCCCAGCCAAATTACTATACGTATTTTTTGGGGGACACAATTCAGTCCATGACAGTAACCAAGGCATATTATAATCAAACCAGCCAAAACCAAAGAGGAAGAATTTTAAGAGCAGCTAGGCATAAATCCTGGAGGCATAGCGGTTATGTGCTATGTCTGCTAACCAAAAGGTCAGCAATTTGAATTCACCAGGTGCTCCTTGGAAACTCTATGGGACAGTTCTACTCTGTCCTGTAGGGTTGCTATGAGTTGGAATCGACTAGTGACAGTGAGTTTGAGGCATAAACAAAAAATCATCAAAGGAGATTGAATAAGATTAAACTCAGACTACTCAGCAGAAACCATGCAGGCAAGAAGGCGATGGAACGACATACATAAAGCCTTGAGGGGAAAAAAATGCCAACTGAGAATTATATATCCAGAAAAACTGTCTCATATATGATGGTTATGTTAGGGCATTTACAGATAAACAGAAGTTTATGGAATTTGTAAAAGTCAAACAAAAATTACAAAAGCTACTACAGACAGTTGTCTGGTTGGAAAATAAATAAAATCAAGTAACAACCCAAGACTAGAACACAGGACAGAACAATCAGATAGATAGCAACCTACATACTGGAGTCACATAAATTAAAGCTAAAACACTGAAAATAGGGAAACAAGGACATCAATATGTAAAAGATGACAACACTAAAAAAAAAAAAGTACTAAAGTAGTCATAGATCTTTCATGTGGAGATGAGAAAAGACCCAGCTGTCTACTTCTGAAAAGAATAAGCTGGTGAAAAGCTATGTAATAGAACATTATCTGATATAGTGCTGGAAGATGAGCCTCTCAGGTTCGAAGGTACTTAAAATAACATTGGGAAAGAGCAACATCCTTAAAATGAAACAAAAAAAAAGTTGAAGCAACTATAATTCAAATTTATGCACCAATTACTAAGGTCAAAGATGAAGAAATTGAAGATTTTTACCAGCTTATGCAGTCTGAAATGATCGAACATGCAATCAGGATGCATTGATAATTATTGATGATTAGAATGCAGAAGTTGGAAGCTAAGAAGAAGGATCAGTAGTTGGTAAATATGGTCTTGGTGATAGAAATGATGATGTAGGAAGCAGGGTCAAGATGGCAGAGTAGTCAGATGCTTCCTGTGATCCGTCTAACAACAAAGGCCCCAAAGAAGAAATGAATCAATTATATTTGATGTTCTAGGAGCCCTAAACATCAAAGTGAAAGTTGAGAAGTTGGACGGAGTGAAGGGAAAGGGAGAGTAGGTCCAGAAGAATCTAGGACCAGACAGACCTGACCTGCCAGGAATTGCTTGCAGCCACTGTGGTGAACAGATAAGTGGTATTTGGAGGGTGACCTCCTCAGAGGAGAGACAGAGCAGAGTCCACTTGCACCTCCCAAACCACTGAAAAACTGCAATAGATCATCAAACCTAACTGGCTTGTGTCTAACCTACCACGCACAGATCTAAATCTTCCCTTTGGAATAAACCTCTCTCCTTTTTCCCAGAACCTCCCCCAACCTTCTCTGCACTGCCCCTGGGTTTGAAGTCTGACGCCATTACCTGAGCTGGAAGTAAACCTCCTTATGCCCAGCCTGAGCCATTCTCCTAACTCAGAAGGGTAACAATTAACCAAATTGGAGGAGGTGGGGTGGGAATCTGCTGAATTCCCTGAGCTGGAAATTCAGGGCAGAAACAGTTCCTTAACCTAGACTCAGACATAAGGGGACACACCACCCCACAGACACTCAGGCATGACTGTTGGCTCCCCACCATTCTCAGCACATGCAGACAGATATTTATGACTACCCTAATCACCTCTGCCCAGCTAGGATACTAGAGGAGAGCCTGTACTACACACTTGGTGACTGAATATCTGGACACCTGAGCCGAATCCATTCAACAAAAGTAAAATGGACTCTCGAGCTCCCGTGTCTAGTAATAGCCCTAATCACCTGGTGACAGGGCATTAGAGCTTGAAAGGCACCGATAACAAAACCAGCACAAGTGACCAGCATATTTGGGCATTTCAAAATAAAACAAGAAGCTAGAACACAGTAAACAAACAAAATAAATTCAACAACTTACTGATGGCTTGGAGGTGACAGTCAGTATAAAATCACTCAAAGAGGCATACCAAAATGGCTTCAGAAAGCTCCTGAAACAAAGAATCAAGAAATTTTCCAGTTGAAGAGAACTTCCTGGAATTATCAGAGGTAGAATACAATAGATTAATATTCTGAACTCTTCAAGAGCAAGAAGGAAATGAGGCAAAATGAAGCAGAGTATAATGACAAACTGAACAGGCTCGAAGTAAACATAGAGAGACAGGAATTGGAAATTCAGAAAATTAATACTAAAATTACAGAATTAGACAACTGTTGTGGATAGAATTGTCCCTCCAAAAATATGTGTGTAGCAATTGGCTAGGCCCAGATTCTCCGTGTAGTATGATATTCTTTTATTTTGTAAATCCTTCCTCCATGATGTTAATGAGGGAGAATGGGTGGCAGTTGTGTTTTGGGGGCAGGGCTCAATGTGTAAGATTATATTGTGCCTTGAGGCAATCTCTGGAGATACCAAAGAAAAAAGTTATCAGAAAGACTTGGGGACCTTCTACCACCAAGAAAGTAGTGCCAGGAGCACAGCACATCCTTCAGAGAGGACTTGGGGTCCCAGTACTCAGAAGCTCCCAGTCCATGGTAACCCTGATGACAAGGACCTTCATCCAGAGCCAACAGAGAAAGGCTTCCCTGGAGCTGAAGAGCTGAATTTGGACTTGTAGCTAACTGGACTGTAACAGAATAAAATTCTTCTTTTTAAGGCCATCCACTTGTCATATTTCAGTTATAGCAGTACTAGATGACTAACACAACAACTCAATAGAAAGAAAAATAAGCAGAATTGAAGTAATGGAAGGTTGAATTAGTGAGACTGAAGATAAAGCATGTGAATATCAAAATATTTGAGGAAAAATCAGATAAAAGAAGTTTAAAAAAACTAGAAACACTAAGACATATGTAGGACTGTATCAACAGGAATAATCTACCAGTGACTGGAGTGCCAGAAGAGCAGAAGGAATAACAGAAAATACAGAGGGAATTATTGAAAATTTGCTGACAGAAAGCTTGCCTGATGTCATGGATTGAACTGTGTCACCCCAAAAACACGTGCAGCAATTTGGCTAGGCCATGATTTCTGGTAATTGTGTGATGTTTCTATATCTTGTATACCCTGCCTCTATGATTTTCCTGAGGGAGGATGGGCAGCAGTTATATTGGTGGGGCAGGATTCAATTTGTAAGATTATACTGTGCCTTAAGGTGAAGTCTTGGGATATAAAGGAAAGCGAAGCAAGTAGATGTTTGAGACCTCATATCACCAAGAAAGCAGTGCCAGGAGAAGTGTGTGTCCTTTGGGCTTGGGAGTTTCTGAGCCTCAGATGCTTCCAGTCTAGGGGAAGATTGGACACAGGACCTTCTGCCAGAGCCAACAGAGGAAGCTTTCCCCCAGAGCTGACTCTCTGAATTGACTTGTAACCTTCTGGACTGTGACAACATGAACTTCTCTTTGTTAAAGCCATCCACTTGTGGTACTTCTGCTATAGCAGCAGTAGATGACTAAAACAGAATTTTGGGCTGAGAGTGGGGTGCTGCTCTAACAGGTACCTAAAATGTGGAAGCAGTTTGAAACTGCGAGTGGATAGAATACTCAGAAGGAACTAAGGAGAACTATTAACACTGGAGAAGGTGCAGCTAATAAGAAGCACAAGAAGCAAATGGGCAACACAGAACCAGGCCAGTATGAGACAGCACTGGGGCTGAACCATAGAGTAAAAGAGTTGAGTACCTGAGTGCAGGAGGCTTCCTGGTGGAGTAGGGTGCTCCTGGGCACTTACTGCTGAAGCTAAAGAACTTTAGAACACTTGCCCTTGTAGGACAGATAAAAAGGCCTGAGGCCAGCACCAAGAGGCTACAGGAAGGAGAAGTTGAAGAAACAAGGATCATGAGACATTGAACTGCCTCAGTCTCAAAAGATATGGCCATGACCTCAGGAGTCTCTAAGGGGGGAGCCATAACCTCTGGAGATTCAAAGTGTGGGGCTACAACTTCCTAAGTTTCAAAGAGTCAGATATTTTCCTACTCAACTGCAGAGTGTGGGGCTGCTGTTCATGAGTGCCAGTGGGATGGCTCCAGATCCACTATCCAAAGCTGAGGGGGCAAGATGCCATGCCCAAGGGGCAGGAGACGGGATCTGCTGGAGTTGAGGTGGTGAGATCTCCAGTCAGTTCGGCTGGGAAAATGGTACACCTAAAGCCAAGGAAGGAGTGTTGCTGTCCCAGTGGGCCTGGAAGGTGGAGTTATACTCCAGGGCTGAGGGGTCTCCGCTCAGAATCTGGAAGTGTGGTCAATACCTAGAGTCTTGAGGGCAGGGCCATTGCGTAAAATGCCTCAGAGAATTGATGATTATTTTCAAAATCTTGAGGCTGGCGTAACGTGCTCTGTTGATGGCCTTGTCTGTTATCCCTTCTTTCCCTGAAATCTCTCCCACTTGTAATGGAAATGTCTGGCTTATGCCAACTGTTCTGTCATTGTATCTTTAGAAGCAGAGAACTTATGTTCTCGATTTCACAGTCAAAGCTGAATTTCTGGATTGTTGACTTCGACTTAAGGCTTTTGCTATGCTAGGGTGACTGTGTTTTACATGTTGCAAGAATGTGACTTTGGGGCAAGGGTGGAATGTTGTTGGTTGAAATGTGCCCTTCCAAAAAATATGTGTAGCAATTTGGCTATGCCGAGATTTCTGGTAATGTATGATGTTCCTGTATGTTGTAAACTCTGTCTCTATAACGTTAATATTATGAAAGTTGAGAAGCTATCCAGCCAAAATACTCATCAAACTCTAAATGAGGTAGATCCTAAAAGAAAGATACCAAGGCATATTATAATCAAACTTGGCAAAATTAAGGATAAGGAGGCAATTTGAAAAGTTGCTAGAGATAAACAAAAAATAACCTACAAGGGAGTCAATAAGACTGATCTCAGACTAGTCAACAGAAACCATGTAGGCAAGAAGGTAAGTCGATGACATACACAAAACCCTGAATGAAAAAAATTGTCAACTAGGAATTATATATCCAGTAAATATGTCTGACAAATATGATAGACAAATTAGAACATTTCCAGATAAACAGAAATTTAGGGAATTTGCAAGAAACAAACCAAAATTACAAGAATTATACTAAAGCGAGTCCTTTGGTTAGAAAATCAATTCATCAGATACCAACCCAAGGCTAGAACACTGAACAGAACAACCAGATATCAACCCAAGTAGGGAAATCACAAAAATAAATCGAAGGTAAAACACTGATAATAGGGGAACAGAGATGTCATTATATAAACATTATAACAAAAAACAGGGACTTAAAAAATGTAGTTATAGATCTTTCATGTCGAGAAGTCAATATAAAGACATCAAAGACTGGTTTAAATTTGGAAAAACAGGAATAATATTAAGGTAACCACAAAGGAAATCATCAATTCTAGAGATCAAAGTAAAAAATAAGAAAAACGTGAAGTCTCACCAAATACAAATCCACCAACAATTAAAAAGATGAAAACATATCAAAACAAAGAAAACTCAGCACAGAAAACTAAGTGAAACAAAGAAAGTGACTGCAATGTACAAAAAAAGACATTGAAATGACAACAATAAACTCATATCTATCAATAATTATGCTGAATGTAAATAGCTTAAATGTACAAATAAACAGAAGGTGGCAGATTGAATTTAAGAAAACAGGCTCCATCTATACGCTGCCTACAGGATATACACCTTAGACTTAAAAACATGAACAAGCTAAAACTCAAAAGTTGGAAAAAAATACATCAAACAAACAACATCCTAAAAAGAACAAGAGTGGAAACCTCTGATAAAACGAACTTTAAAGTAAAATCCACCACACTGGTTAAAGAAGGACACTGTAAACTGATTAAAGGATCAGTACTTCAGGCAGACATAACCATAGTAAATGTTTACACACCCAATGATAGGGCACCAAAATATATAAAACAAACTCTAACTGCATTGAAAACAGAAATAGAGAGATCCACAATAATAATAGGAGATGCCAAAACACTACTCTCGGTGAAGGACAGAACATCCAGAAAGAAGCACAATAAAGACATGGAAGATCAAAATATGCAACAATGAACTAACTTGACTTCATAGACATATACGGAACTCTCTACTCAACAGCAGCCAAGTATACTTTATTTTTGAATGCACATGGAATGTTCTCCAGAACAGACCACATATGAGGCCATAAAGCAGTCCTTAACAAAATTCAAAGCACTGAGATATTGTCAAGCATCTTTTCACTCCATAAAGCCACAAAAAGAGGAAATCAGTAAGAGAAAAAGCAAGGGAAAAAAATTAAACACATGGAAACTAACAACATCTTGCTCAAAAACTTGTGGGTTATAGAAGAAATCAAGGACAGAATAAAGAAATTCATAGACTCAAACGAGAATGAAAACATATCCTACCAGAACCTTTGGTACGCAGCAAAAGCAGTATTCAGACATCAGTTTTTCTCAATAAATGCACACATCCAAAAAGAAGAAAAGGCACAAATCAAGCATTAACCCTACAACTAGAACAAGTAGAAAGAGAGCAGCAAAAGAAATTGTTAGGCACCAGAAGAAAACAAATAATAAAAATTAAAACAGAATTAAATGAAATATAGAATAGAAAAATGATTGGAAGAGTTAATGAGACCAAAAGCTGATTCTTTGAAAAGATCAACAGAGTCAATAAACTATCAGCCAAACTGAAAAGAGAAAAACAGGAGAGGAAGCAAATAATTCAAATAAGAAATGAGATGGACAATGTTACAAGAGACTCAACTGAAATTAAGAAAATCATAATAGAATATTATGAAAAATTATATTCTAACGAATTTGAAAATCTATAGGAAATGGACAAATTTCTAGAGACACATTACCCACTTAAACTAACTTAAAGAAAGTTAGAACAACTAAATAAACCCATAACAAAAGAAGAAATTAAAAAGGCAATTAAAAATCTCCCAACCAAAAACAGTCCTGGCCCTGATGGCTTCACTGGAGAATTCCACCAAACTTTCAGAGAAGCCTTAACACCACTATTACAAAAGGCATTTCAAAGCATAGAAAAGAATGGAATACTGTCCAGTTCTTTCTATGAAAGCACATAACCCTAATACCAAAATCAGGTAAACACAACAGCAAAAGAGAAAATTACAGATCAATATCCCTCATGAACTTAAATGCAAGAATCCTCAAACAATTCTAGCCAGTAGAATCCAATAACATATCCAAAAAAAAAAAAAAAAAAAATTCACCACGAGCAAGTGGGATTCACACCAGGGATGCAGGGATGGTTCAATGTTAGAAAAACCATCAATGTAATCAACCATATGACTAAAACAAAAGACAGGAATCACTTGATCGTGTCAAATGATGAAGAAAAAGCATTTAACAAAGTCCAGCCCGACTCGACGGCACTTGGCTTTGCTTGGCTAGCACCCATTCATGTCAAAAACTCTTAGTAAAATGGAAATAGAGGAGAAATTCCTCAACATAAAAAGGGCACCTATGCAAAGCCAATAGCTAACATCATCGTAAATGGAGAGTCTGAAAGCATTCCTTTTGAGAGTGGGAACCAGAGGCCATTTGTCACCACCTTTATTCAACACTGTGCTGGAGTTTCTAGCCAGAGCAATAAGGTTAGAAAAGGAAATCAAAAGCATCCAAATTGGTAAGGAAGAAATAAAAGTATCTGTATTTGAAGATGGTATGATCTTATACACAGAAAACTCTAAAAACAAAAACCCACTGTCATCGAATCCATTCTGACTCCTAGTCACCCTATAGGACAGGGAGAACTGCCTCAGAGTTTCCAAGGAGCACCACTTGGATACTAACTGCCAATCCTTTGGTTAGCTGCCACAGCACTTAACCACTACAACACCAGGGCTTCTGAAAACCCTAAAGAATCTACAAACAAGTAAAATATCTCCTGGAACTAACTGAAGACTTTAGCAAAGTATCAGGGTACAAGATAAACATAAAAAAAAATCAGGTGGATTATTTTACACCAACAAAGAGAATATCAAAGAGGAAATCACTGAATCAATATCATTTACAATAGCCCCCAAGAAGACAAAATGCTTATAAACAAATCTAACCAGAGACATAAAAGACCTATACAAAGAAAATTGCAAGAAACCAAGAGATCTACATAAGTGGAGAAAACTACCATACTCATGTAACATTGTGAAAACAACTATTCTACCTAAAACAGTCTATAGATATAACACAATCCAAATTCCAATAAGATTTTTCAATGATACGGAGAAACAAATCCCTGACTTCATATGGAAAAGGAAAAGTCCCTGACTAAGTAAAACATTACTGAAGAAGAACAAAGTGGAAGACCTCATACTACCTGACTTTACAAACTACTACACTGTTGCAGTCATCAAAACAGCCTGGTACTGGTACAACAGATACATAGACTAATGGAACAGAATCAAGAATACAGACATAAAATGACCCATCTAAGAGCAGCTGATATTTGACAAAGGCACAAAGTTTGTAAACTGGGGAAAACACAGTCTCTTTAACAAATAGTGTTAGCATAACTGGATATCCATCTGCAAAAAAATGAAACAAGACCCATATCTCATACCATGCGCAAAAACTAACTAAAAATAGATCAAAGACTGAAATATTAAATCTGAAATGATAACAGTCATGGAAGAAAAAATAGAGCTGGGAGCTCTAACACACAGCTTAAATAGAATGCAAAACATTAATAACAACACACAAACACCAGAAGAGAAAATAGATAGCTGGCACCTCCTAAAAATCAAACACTTACGCTTATCCACAGACTTTACCATATATGTACATGAGGCTATCCTACTGGTTTATTTTTAGAGAGGGGAGGAGAGGGTGGAGAGTAGGGGACATATGCTTGTTGAGTGGATCCGGGAAATAAAGAGTGAATAAGAATAGTGTACTGTCACAGGGTAATGAGAGCAGATAGAGATACAGACAGGTGGGTACTTGGGGTTTTATATGGAAAATTGACTTGGATAGTAAACTTTCACTTAATCACAATTAAAAAAAAAAGGCCTCAACCAAAAAAGTAAAAAAGACAACCTACAGACTCAGAAAAATTTTGGCTACAGCAATTCCAATCAAGGGTTTAATCTTCATCATCTACAATATATGGTAAAACCTCAACAAAAAAGACAAACAACCCAACTAAAACATGGGGAAAGCATGTGAACAGGCACTTCACCAAAGAAGGCATCTAGGCAGGTAACACATGAGGAAAAACTCACTGTCATTAGCCACTAGAGAAATCCAAATCAAAACTATTGTGAGATACCATCTCAACCCAACAAGGCTGGCATTAATCAAAAGAAACAAAACAACAAACGTTAGAGAGACTGTGGAGAAACTAGAATGCTTCCACACTGAGTGTGGGAATGTAAAATGGTGCAATCATTTTGGAAATAGATCTGGCAGTTTCTTAAAAAGCTAGAAATAGAAATACTAGACAATCCATCAATCCTAGTTCTTGGAATATATGCTAGAGAAACAAGGACTGTCACATGAATAGATACACATGCACTTATGTTTATGGTAGTGTCCACAATAGCAAAAAGATGGAATCAATATAGATGTCTATCAGAAGATGAATGAAGAAACAAACTGTGGTGTACTCACACCATGAAATACTATGCATTTTAGTCAGTTAGGGTTGTTCTAACAGGAACACCACGCAGTGGATGGCTTTAACAAAGGTTATTCTTACACAGCCCAGTACGCTGCAAGTCCAGATTCAGGATGTGTGCTCCCAGGGAAGGATTTTACCCTTGTTGGCTCTGGAAGAAAGTCCAGTATTGCATCAGTCTTTGTCCAGGGAGCATCTTGGCACAGGAATCTCAGGTCTCAAGGACATACTCTTCTCCTGGTGCTGCTTACTTGATAGTGTGAGGTTCCCAATTCTCTGCTTGCTTCTCTTTCCTTTTATCTCTTGTATGATGAAAGGATTAAGGGTGAGGTAAGCCATAAGTCGGATCCGACTCATCAGAACTTGGCTTGGCGAAGCCACACTCCAGGGAAACTCCCTCTACAGTGGAGCAGGGAGGTGATCCTATGAAGGGATTTAAAGTCCAATCCTAATTCTTTATCATACAGCATGGCAAAATCACAAAATGGAGGACAATAGTAGAATACAGGGAATCATGGAACAGCCACATGGCTACACCTGTTTTGGGGGGGACACATTTTGATCCATGACAGTATGCAATGATAAAGAACAATGATGATTTTGGAAAACATTGCATAACATAGTGGAGTCTGGAACACATTATCCTGAATGAAGTTAATTGCAAAAGGACAAATATTATATAAAACTACTATTGTAAGGACTCAAGAAAAGGTTTAAACATAGAAAACAGTCTTTGATGTTTATAAGGGTGAGGAAGGAGGAAAAGAAATATTCATTGATTAGATAGTAGATAGAAATTGGGTTAGGTGTAGTGAGGGACAGTGTGCAGTAAAGTGGAGGTCAGAGCAGCCAAACTAAACCGAAAGCTAAGAGGTTTCCTAAATAATAACCCAATACTTCAAAGGACAGAGTAGTAGGGGCAGGGTTTTGGGACCATGGTTTCAGGGGACATGTATGATAAGAAATATGTATTTTAAAATGTATTTTAAATATGTATTTTAAATGTATTTTAAGAAAACGTTCTGCATCCAACTTTGGTGAGTGGCAACCAGGGTCTTAAAAGTTAGCAAGCAGCCATATAAGTAGCATATATTGGTCCCAACCCACCTGGAGCAGAGGAGAATGATGTACATAAAAAACATAAGGAAAATACGACCCCAAGAGACAGAACAGGCCACATTGTCTAGACAGTACCTTGGCATGAGACCAGAAGAACTGGATGGTGCCCAGCTACTGCCAGTGACTGCCCTCACAAGGAGTACAACACAGAGTCCCTGAAGTAGCAGAAGAAAAATAGCTGTTCAGAGCTTAATTCTATTGAAGAGACCAGACCTGATGGCCCAACAGACTGGAGGATCCCTGGAGGACATGGCTAACTCTCTTTTAGCCTAGAACTGAAACCACTCCCAAAGCCCACTCTTCAGACAAAGGTTGGACTGGACTATAAGGCAAAAAATGATACAGGCAAAGTATGTGCTTCTGGGCTTAAGTAGATACATGAAGCTAACTGGGAGACTCTTCTCCTGAGGCAGGTTGAGAGGTTGGAGAGGGATGGAAGCTTGTTGAATGGACATGGGAAATACAGGGTGGAAAGGAAGAGTGTGCTGTCAGTGGGAGGAGAGTAGCTAGCTTTACACAGCAGTGTGTGTGTAAGTTTTTGTATGACAAATGAACTTGGATTGTAACCTTTCACTTAAAGCACAATAAAATATTTTTAAAATATACTAAAAAAAATTATGCTGGGGATCTTATGATAGAATTTTGCAAGGCCAACATCTTCTTCATTGCAAATACATGTTTCAGCAACATAAACAGTGACTATACATGTTGACTTGACCAGGTGGAATACACAGGAATGAAACCGACTACATCTGTGGAAAGACACAAAGGAAAAGTTCAATATCATCAGTCAGAACAAGGCCAAGGGCCATCTACAGAACAGACCATCAATTACTCACATGCAAGTTCAAATTGAAACCGAAGAAAATCAAAACAAGTCCACAACATTGAGTATATCCCACCTGAATTTAGAGACCACCTCAATAGATTTAGCTTGTTGAGCACTAATAATCAAAGACCAGACAAGTTGTGGAAAGACATCATACATGGAGAAAGCAAAAGATCATTAAAAAGACAGAAAAGAAAGAAAAGACCAAAATAGATGTCAGAAGAGCCTCTGTAATTTGCTCTTGAATATTGAGTTCCTAAAGTAAAGAGAAGAAATAATGAATTAAGAGAGCGAAACAGAAGATTTCCAAGAGTGGCTCAAGAAGACAAAGTAAAGTATTATAATGACATGTACAAAGACCTAAAGATAGAAAATCAAAAGGGAAGAACATGCTTGATATTTCTGAAGCCAAAAGAGCTGAAGAAAAAATTGAAGCCTCGATCTGCAACACTGAAGGATACTAAGGGGAAAATATTAAACAACACAGGAAGCAGCAAAAAAAGACACAAGGAACACACAGTCACTGTACCAAAAAAGAAAATTGGTTGGCGATCAACCATTTCATGAAGCAGTATGTGATTAAGAACAGATGGTAATGACATAAGAAATCCAAGATACGCTGAAGGCATTGGTGTTAAAACAAGGTTTCAGGAACGGGTGAGTATCAATTGAGACATTTCAACAAATGGGTGCTGGAAGTGCTCATTTGAAAATTTGGAAAACAGCTACCTGACCAATCGACTGAGAGAGATCCATATTTATGCCTACTCCCAAGAAAGGTGATCCAAATAAATGTGGAAATTATTGAACAATATTATTAACATCACATCTAAATAAAATTTTGCTGAGGACCATTCAAAAGCAGGAGAGCAGCATACAGACAGGAGAACTGCCAGAAATTTAAGCTGGATTCAAAAGAGGGTATGAAACAAGGGATATCATTGTTAATGTCAGATGGATACTGGCTGAAAGCAGAGAATATCAGAAAGATGTTTACCTATGTTTTATTGACTATGCAAAAGCATTCGACTGTGTGGATCACAGTAAGTTATGGATACCACTGCATGGAATGGCAATTTCAGAACACAACACTGTGCTCATAGATCAAGAAAACAGAACATGAGGATACTGTGCGGTTTAAAGTCATGAAAGGTGTAAGAGTTGTATCCTTTTACCATACTTACTAAATCTGTATGCTGAGCAACAATTAGAGAAGCTGAACTACATGAAGAAGAACGGAACATCAGGATTGGAGGAAGACTCAGTAACAATCTCCGTTATGCAGATGACACAACCTTGCTTGCTGAAAGTGAAGGGGACTTGAAGCACTTGGAGATGAAGATCAAAGACCACAGCTTTCAGTATGGACTATACCTCAATTTAAAGAAAACAAAAATCCTCAGAACTGAACCAATAAGAAACATCATGATAAGCAGAGAAAAGATTGATGTTGTCAAGGATTTCATTTTACTTGTAACCATAATCAACATCCACAGAAACAGTAGTCAAGAAATCAAAAAGTCACATTGCATTGGGAAAACCCACTGCAAAGGACCTCTTTAAAGTGTTCAAAAGCAAAAAGATATCACCTTGAAGACAAAAGTGTGCCTGACCCAAGCCATGGAGTTTTCAATCACCCACATGCATGTGAAAGCTGAACAATGAATAAGGAAGACAGAAAAAAAAAATCCTTTGAATTGTGGTGTTGGAGAAGAATATTGGATATACCATAGATTGCCCAAGGAACAAACAAATCTGTTTTGGAAAAAATATAACCAGATTGGTCCTTAGAAGCAAGAATAGCAGGACTTCATCTCACATACTTTGGACATGTTATCAGTAGGGATCAGTCCCTGAAGAAGAGCATCATTCTCACTAGAGGGTCAGAGAAAAAGAGAAAGAATCTCACAGAGATGGATTGACACAATGGCTGCAACAATGTGCTCAAGCATAACAACAGTTATGAGGATGGTACTGGACTGGGCAGTGTTTTGTTCTTTTGTACATAGGGTCGCTATGAGTCAGAACTGACTCAAGGGCACCTAACAACAGGGGCTGCTTAGTCTATGAGCTGCAGTGCTGACAGCCACCACCCTCATGACATCACTATTTGTGCAATGGAATGTTCAGCTAGCTAACTGTTACAAGCAGAAATGTTTCAATAAAGGATCACTTGTTAACCAAATTAATTAATTAATTTTGGAGATACTGAAACATCTATCCCAATACCTTCTTCATGGCCTCTCACAGCCTCTCTTCCCTTCCATCCCTTTCCCCCTCCTTTGTCCTAGACCTTCTGAATACTTAAAAGACAATGATCAGCAACTTTATGAATGTAATCTGTCACTGAATTGTACATGTAAAAATTGTTGAATTGGCAAAGGTTTTGATATTATTTCTTCAGCAGAATAATACTTAAAAAAAAAAAATTAGTCATCAGGATCCTGTCCCCATGCCTTGAAAGGTAGCTGACTTTCAGAATGGAAAATTATGAAAGCCAACCACTCCTATAACAACCAGAGCCTCTGTCCTCTGTAATTCACGGGGATGGAATTTATGCATTTACAGGTGATTCAAAGGGCCTCTGTTTGTTTGTTTTTTAATATTTAAAATCATCTTTCCTTGAATTTTTCTGTTTGTATGATGTTAATATGCCTCTCTCCCCTTTCCCTTCAGATGACACTGTGCATCTTTATTTTCATCTGTTTCTTGTTAAATGTGCTTCCTTTCCTCTTTCTATTCAAGCTCCTTATTCATCTTCCCCCTTCTGTTCGTGTATTTGCTGTTATTATTTTACCCTGCATTTGACCTCAGCCTTCTACCGTCATGCCCCATCCTCCTGACCTCATCCACAAGAGTTGGTCTTTTAATTTCTATTGACCACATCTCCTGCTGTTTTTCCCTTCTGACCCTTTCCTTACCCTTGTTTCCTTTTTGTTTTGTTTTGTTTTTAATCCTACATTGCCCAGCATTCCTTGGCAAATGTCCAAGACAAGACTGCATATTTTTCTAAGCCTTCCCTCTCTTTAAGTTCTTCTTTCCTTTCTCCCTTTTGCCACTGGCTTCCTGAAAGTCCGCCTCAAAGATCCATTTTATGTCTTTGTTTATGCCAATAACAAATATTTCATTTACTGCTTTGAATCAACGGTGCTTTTCAGCTAACTGAGAACTTGCTCCTTCTTTGAAAACACTGTATTAAAAGAATCAGATAAACCCATCCGATATTTTTATTGAAATATTTCTGCACTCTCACTGCAGAATTCCAAATATGTGGCATCGTGCGTATTTGGAGCCAGACTGCTGACAAGGTGCTCTCAATCACACACAGTCTCTATGAGTTTTTTTCATCAAATGTGATTTCAGTTATTAAGATGTCCTGAGTGACTAGACTTGACAATAGCGTCCTAAAGACTCAGCTGGGGAAACCTGATGTTGTCAGGAGAGGCTGTTTGGGAGAGATTACTTCGCAGTGGCAAGTCAGAAGCCTGATGTCTGGAGAACTTTGTTTCCAAAAGTACTTTGACAGTGTGACAGAGAAAAGTCATTAAATTTCTTTGACTCTCTCCAACTGCAATATGGAGGCAACACCCCATTGCAGGAGTTTGCAGGAAAAAACTACAAAGCATTAGCAAAAGGCTTTCAACCTATTGTTTATTTTACCATGTTAGATCTAGCAAATTGCCATACTCAGTTTATCATTCTGGGGCATAGAACATTTAGGGGTGATAACGCCAGTCACAGAACAGCCTTGGGAAGGGATAATACTCTTTATGAACCTTCTGGGGGAGGGGCTGGGGCAGAATCGGGGCTGGTACAATAATATTTTTATTAGAACCATTATTTAACCTGGCTAATAACTATTTTTTAACTTGCCTAATCTTATGGGCAAGAACGAAGTGGTGGTCTGCTTACATAAAGATTTACAGGCTTGGAAACCCCTGTGGGGCAATTCTACTCTGTTCTATAGAGTTGCTATGAGCTGGAGTCAATTTGATGACCATGAGTTTTGAACTGGCAATCTTATAGATAAAAATCACCTATAATTGTCTTTATTTGGCTTTTCAAGATTGAATGCATATTTATATCATTTTTGTTTCAATATGTGGCCAGTTTTAGTCTTTTAGTTGCAGTATTGAAAGATTCTGTGAGAAAAATATTAAATGACTCAGAAAACATCAAAAGAAGATAGAATATACAGAGTCACTATGCCAAAAAGAATTGGTCAACATTCAACCATTTCAGAAGATATAATATGAGCAGGAACCACTGGTACTGAAGGAAGAAGTCCAGGCTGCACTGAAGGCACTGACGAAAAACAAGGCTCCAGGAATTGACAGAATATCAATTTAGATGTTTCAACAAAGGGATGCGATGCTGGAAGTATTTACTCATCTACACCAAGCAGTTTAAAATACAGCTACCTGGAAGAGATCCATATTTATGCCTATTTCCAAGAAAGGTGATCACACCAAATGCAGAAATTAACAAGCAACATCATTAATATCACATCCAAGTAAAAATTTGCTGAAAGTATTGAAAAGTGACTGTAGCAGTATATCAACAGGAAACTGCCAGAAATTCAAGCCAGATTCAAAAGAGGAAGCAGAACCAGGGATATCATTACTAATGTCAGATGAATCCTGTCTGAAAGCGGCGAACACCAGAAAGATGTTTACCTGTGTTTTATTGACTCCATGAAGGCATTCGGCTGTGCGGATCATAACAAATTACGGATAACTTTGCATAGAGTAGGGATTGCAGAACACTTAAATGTACTCTCGAGAAACCCATACATAGATCAAGACACAAGTGTTAGAACAGAACAAGCAGATACTGAGTGGTTTAAAGTCAGAAACAGTATGAGCCAGAGTTGTATCCTTTCACTCTACCTGTTCAATCTGTATGCTGAGCAAATAATCTGAGAAGGTGGACTATATGAAGAAGAATGGGCATCAAGATCTGAGGAAGACTCACTAACAGCCACCACTATGCAGATGTTACAACCTTGCTTCTGAAAGTGAAGAGAACTTGCAATACTTACTGATGAAGATCAAAGACCACAGCTTTCAGCATGAATTACTTCTACATAAAGAAACAAAAAGCAATAAGCAATGCCTTGATAACAGAGAAGAGACTGAGGTTGTTAAGGATTTCATTTTACTTGCATCCACAATCAACACCCATGGAAACAGCAATCCAGAAATCAAAAGACACACTTGCATTGGGCAAATCTGTTGCAAAAGTAGCTTTAAAGTGCTGAAAAGCAAAGATGTCACCTTTAAAACTAAGATGCAAGGCTCCAAGCCACTGTGTTTTCAATTGCCTTCCATGCATATGAAAGCGCAACAACAAATAAAGACCAAAGAAGACTTGAGGGCTTTCAACTGTGGTGCTGGAGAAGGACACTGTCATGGATTGAATTGTGTCCCCCCAAAAATGTATGTGTTGATTTGAATTGGTTTGGCGTTCCAACATGGTGCCCTTCCTCCCATGTGTTGTGAATCCTGCCTCTGTGATACTGATGATGAAGAATGGCTTGCAGTTGTGTTAGTGAGGCAGGACCCAAGCTACAAGCTTGTGGAATATAAGGGAGAGAAGTGAGCAGAGGAAGTTGGGAACCTCATACCACCAAGAGAGAAGCACCGAGAGCAGAGCACGTCCTTTGGACCCGAGGTTCCTGTGCCGAGGTGCTCTCGCTGGATTTGGACTCAGCCTACCGGACTGTGATAAATTCTCTCACTGAATGGACTTTCAGTTTGTAAATGGATTTGCAACTTACCGGACTGTCTCAATAAAGCTTCTCTACATGAAACCTTCCACTCGTGGTATTTTCTGTTAGAGCAGTACCAGGTGACCAGGACAGACACCAAATACACTATGGGCTACCAAAAGAACAAACAAATCTGCCTTGGAAAAAGAACACCCAGAATGCTCCTTAGAAGCAAGGATGGTCAAACTTTGTATCACATATTTGGGTCATGTTATCAGGAGGGATCAGTCCCTGGAGAAGGACATCATGCTTGGTAAAGTAGAATGTCAGTGGAAAAGAGGAAGATGCTCAGGTGGATTGACACAATGGCTGCAACAATGAGTTTAAGCATACCAACAACTGTGAGGCTGTACAGGACAGTATTTCATTCTGTTGTACGAAGCGTTACTATGAGTTGGAACTGATCCAATGGCTCCTAACAATAACAACTCTCCTTTTAAAGAACTTCGGAGGCACAAAGGTTAAATGCTTAATTGAAAGGTGACTGTTCAAACCCACCCAGCCCCTCTGCAAGGAAAAAGACATACTTCCATAAAGATTACTGCCAAGGAAACTCTATAGCGGAGTTCTCTGAACATGGGGTCTCTTTGAATAGGAATTGACTGGATAGCACCCAATATGTTCCTTTTGTGAGTTTCCTCTTCCTGTTATTCATCTTTTAAATTAATGGTTATATTTTTTACTGATTTTTGTGACCCATTGTCTATGAGGACTGCCAGTTAAGTTCATGAATTCATCCTGGAAGAAGTGCCACATACCTCATTGCTGAATATCATTACACTCACGGTTTTAGTCAGCTAGTGCTGCTGTAACAGGAATACCACAGAATGAATGGCTTTAACAAAGGAAAGTTAATTCTCACACAGTTCGATAGGCTACAAGTCCAAATTCAGGATGCCCACTCCAGGGGAAGGCTTTCACCTTGTCGGCTCTGGAGGAAAGTCCAGTATTGTATCAGTCTTTGTCCAGGGAGCATCTTGGTTCAGGAGTCTCAGGTCTCAAGGACACGCTATTCTCCCGGTGCTGCTTGCTTGATAGTGTGAGGTTCCCAATTCTCTACTTGCTTCTCTTTCTTTTATCTCTTGTAGGATGAAAGGATTAAGGGTGGGGCAAGCCATACTCCAGGGAAACTCCCTACACAGTGGAGCAGGGAGGTGATCTTACAAAGAGATATACAGTCCCACCCTAATCCTTTAACACACAGCATGGCAAAATCACATGATGGAGGGCAATCATAGAATACAAGGAATTATGGCCCAGCCACATGGCTACACATATTTTGCGGATGACACAATTCAATCTATGACAGTCACCTTTGAAGTACTCCCCTTCGGAAGCTATGCACAGATGCCCATGCCAGTCTACCCTTCAAAGCAATTTTGGATCACTTTTTCTGAAACAGCCATCAGGGCTGCCGTCGTATTACCCTTGATGTCCTGAATGTCCTCAAAATGTCTTCCTTTCAACATTTCCTTTATCTTCGGGTGAAGAAAAATGTCATTGGAGGCCAGATTAGGTGAGCAGGGAGAGTGTTCCAATCCAGTTATTTGTTTACTGGCTAAAAACTTCCTCACAGACTACCATATAATGAAGTTTGCAAACTTGCTGCCTTGTCGCCATGAGCAGTGGCCATTCTAGAAAGAGTTCCAAAATTACTTTGAAGGGTGGACTAGATGCTGGCATTGGTGCATAGCTTCCAAGGGGAGTGCTTCAAAGGTGACCGCAGCGATACTCAGCAATGAGGCATGTAGCATTTGGGACAACTAAGTTCACACACTTAATTGTCAGACTTCCTGTCATAGATACAGAAATTATTTTGCTTTTTTTTTCTAATTTATTTCTGCTATTGTTGAAAATACACTCAATAGAATATATACCAGTTCAACAATGAAATTCCTTTTCTTAGGGGTTTATTTGTCTTTTAATATCAGTGGTATTAGTTTTGTTTTTGTTTGTTTAATTTCTCCAACTTTTCCAGTAGAAAATAGCTTCACACCAAGTGATGGAAAAGGAAAGCTTTACAGTAGAATACATCACATAGGAAAAAGAACCTGGGGAGTCTAAAGCCTTAACCGAGGATTGTGCTGGGAGAATGTCTATACTTTTTTGTATTTTCCAGAGTTACTAATATGAATTGAGAAGAGTTTTAACTCTCCTGCAACCCAGATTTCTGGGTTCCATGGAGTTGGGGTGATCCACCTAGGCCATGTCCCTCAGATGACCTTTCAAACCTTGAGCCTTGAAGAAATTGGTTTCTAAAGGTCACCTTTGAGTCAAGCAATGGTCTTAATAAAACTAGTAAAGATCATTTTACCTTAGACATTATACTCTTTGAAAGAATTATCTGTGAGCAGTCAGTTACAAGAAACAGAGACCCCAAAGGTCAGATTAGAGCTATGTTTTAGGGTAAATCAGTAATTATTTTAATTGTGCTTCAAGACAATGTTGCATAAAATCTTTGCTGACTGACAACAGTTTGATCAGTTCTGTTCTAGCCTTCCTTCTTTGGTAATGTCGATAAGCTGATGGTGTAAGAATCCTTAGGTTCTCTCTTCTTGAAACATATTTGACTCCCCAGTTGAAAATCCAACTCGACAGCACTTGGCGGTTGAAAATTGTATATTAATCAGTTTCCATTATTGACTTAATATGATTTTTGTTTTAACAGAAAGTAACTTTTTCAGGCAGGGCTAAGATGACAGAGTAGTCAGATGCTTCCTGTGCTCCTTCTTACAAAAAAAAGAAAACGCTGAAAAACACATGACTCTATTACATATGACGTTCTAAGAGCCCTGAACATCAAAGACAAAGTTGAGAACTCAGACCGAGCGGCAGGAGAGGGAAGCAGCAAGGGGTGGTCTGACCTGACCCAGTGGGAACTTGTACTCCAGGGGCTAGATCCAGTGACACCAGTGCTGTGAGGCAAGTAGTGGGGCTTGAAACACATTTTCCATATCAGATGAGACTCTTTGGCAGTGAGTCCACTCATGCCTCCAGAATCCATGAAAAGCACTAGTAGATCATCAAAAGTAATTTGCATCTACCTACCTCACATGGATCAAAAACTATCCTTCGGGATAAATCTATCTCCTTTTCACTATCTCTATATACCTGTTATAGTAAAGTTAGGGTTCAAGTATATACTCTGTTGTACTGTGCTAATGAAGTCCTACACTGTTGTAGTGGGCCCCCATAGGTCTATGCAGAGATGAAAGGCATTCAAAGTCCCTGGATCTATTATTCCTGGCCCCCAACCCACCCAAGCCCCCTACTCTGCACTGGGTCCAAACCAGCTCCAGAAACTGAGGCAACCCCTGAGCCAGAAGTAGAACCTTGTATGCACTCTAAGTCATTTTACCATCCTTTGAGAGTGAATTAACAAATAGGGAAAAATTAATCTGCCAGTTCCTCTAAGCCAGGAACTCAGGGCAGAAACAGTTCCTTTGCCTATGCACAGGAATAAGGGGTCTGGGAACTTTGAATGCCTTTCACCTCTACATGGACCTGTGTGGGCCCACTACAACAGCATAAGACTCCATTAGCACAGTATAACAAGGTATATACTTGAGCCACAACTTTACTGTGTCAGGTGTATGGTGGAATAGTATGCTCCTGACGTTTGATACTGAGCTGCCGATTAAGCAGGATCTTCCCTTACCCATAGCATGGGCCTGAGGACTGGTGGCTTCAGTCATGCCACCTAACTACCCATGACAGGGGTCCAAGAATAAGTGATACCTACCAGTCCTTACAGCTAACAGCAATGGGCACTCATAGTATGGCTTCAAAACCTATCTACCCACGCAGTTTAAGGAACACGGATATACTTTCTTCATGGACACTCAGAGGTAGCTGCCAGCCCTTTGGTTTGCTCAGTGCATGCAGCTAGATACCTGTGCCTGTGCCAATCACTCCTGCCCATCTAGGACAGTAGGTAAAAGCCTGCACCACACACTTAGTGACTGACTACCTGAATACCTGAGCTGCATCCATACGAGAAAAATAAACAGACTCCTGGACTTATCTGCCTAGTACCAGCCCTATCTACCTGGTGACAGGATGTTAGAGCTTCAAAGCACCAATAATCAAACTAGCTCACATGACCAGCCTATTTGGACATTTCAAAACAAAATAGAAAAATAAGCTAAGACACAGTGTGCAAGTGTAAAATAAATAAATACAATAACTTATCAATGGCTTGAAGGCCGCAGTCAGTATTAAATCACACAAAAGGGAAGACCATGATGGCTTCAGAAAGCTCCCAAATAAAACATAAATAAATCTTCCAGATGGAGAGAACTTCCTGGAATTACCAGATATAGAATGCAAGAGATTAATATACAAAACTCTTCCAGAGATCAGGCAAAATGCAGATCAAGCCAAGAAAGACACAAACACAGCAACTGAGGAACCTTAGAAGTTTAGGACAAAGTATAACGACAAATTGAACATGCTGCAAGAATCCATAGAGAAACAGCAAATAGAAATTCAGAAGATTAATAATAAAATTTCAGAAGTAGAGAACTCAACAGAAAGTCAAAGGAGCAGAATTGAGGCAACAGAAGGTGGAATCAGTGAGTATGAAGACAAAGCACTCAACACCAACATATTTGAAGAAAAATCAGATGAAAGAACTGTAAAAAATGAAGAAACCCTAAGAATTACATGGGACACTATCACAAGGAATAATCTACGAGCAATTAGATTAGCAGAACCGAGTGAGGGTGGGAGGATAACAGAAAATACAAAAAGAATTGTTTAAGATTTGTTGACAGAAAACTTCCCTTATATCAGGAAAGAAGAGAAAATATCTAGTTAAGGTGCTCATGGAACTCCACACAAGGTAGATTCCAAAAGAAAGTAACCAAGACATATCATAATTAAACTTGCTGAAACCAGCAGCTAGGCATAAATGAAAAGTCATCTACAAAGAAAAGTCAACAAGGCTAGACTCGGACTACTCCACAGAAAACATGCTGGCAAAAAGGCAATGTGACGACATACATAAAACCTTGAAGGAAAAAAATTGCCAGCCTGAAATTACATATACAGCAAAACTGTCTCTCAAATATGATAGTGAAATTAGGACATTTCCATATAAACAGAAACTTACAGAACTTGCAAAAACCAAACTAAAATTACAAGAAATACTGAAGGAAGTCCTTTGCTTACAAAATCAATGATACCAGATAACAACAACTCAAGACTGAAATGCAGGACACAGCAACACAGTATCAACCCAGATAGGAAAATCACACTGAAAACAGGGAAACAGATGTGTGATTATGTAAAAGATCACATTATAACAAAAAAGAGGGTCCAAAAACTGTAGTCATAGATGATCTTTCATATGGAGAAGAAGTCAAGGCAATATAAAGAAATAGAACAAATAACTTTTATAATCTTAAAAAACACAGATTCATTTTTCTGTTTTTAAGTTCAGGAAAAGTTGTCTGGTTTATGCAGGTGGAGTACCCTGGGTGGTTCTAATATTTATGTGTTTGGCCACTAACCAGAAGGTTGGAGGTTCAATTCCACCCAGGAACCTCTGAAGAAAGGCCTGGTGATCTACTTCCAAAAAATCAGCCATTGAAAATCTTATTATGCACAGTTCTACTCTAACACACATGCAGTTGCTGTGAGTCAGAATTGACTCGACATGAATTGTCATGTGAGTGGAACGCCAGAAGCAAGAAAGAGAACAGAATGGAAAAAGAATAGGAGAAAGGCAAAGTGAAAGGTGAAGGTGAAAAACATGAGGACCAGACTACCAAGGACTTGGGATTTCATGTATGGCCTATATTCTGCGGTCAAAGGCTTCTAGGAGGAAAATGATCTGATAAGATCTGTGTTATAAAAAGAGAAGAGATCTGATTAAAAACAAAAAATTGCCATCGAGTCAATTCTGAGTCACAGTGACCGTGTAAGACAGAGTAGAACTGCCTCATAGGGTTTCCGAGGCGCACTTGGTAGATTTTTTCTGCTGACTTTTTCGTTAACAGCTCTAACTCTCAACCACTACACCACCATGGTTTCCCTGGTTACAATGGAAAAGATCAATTAGATACCGGAACCAAGACGTTATTTGGTGATGGTATCAGTTGTTTAATGCTACAAAAGTAATGGGTAACAAATCACCGCAAAACCCAAGGAATATACAACAATGTTGACTGTTTGCATATCTGAAGACAGCTGGGTGCCAGATATGTAACCCTGCTCAGCTTGGCAAGGCTCATTCCCACGTCTGGGAGTGGTAAATCAAGTGGCTGACCTAGGCTCATCTTGGCCGAAGTGACTGGGATGCCTTGACTCCGTTTCGGGTGTCCTTCTCTCCTCCAACAGGCTAACCTGAGTACATTCTCATGACACCAGCAGAAGTACAAGAGAGAGGGCAAGCCAAATGGGGCAAGAACTTTTCAAGCTTCTCCCCGTGTCACATTTGCTAACGTCCTTTGGGCCAAAGTCAGTCAAATGGTGGTGAGCCCAGAATTAAGGAGTAAAGCTGATTATCCCACATAGATAGGCAGAACACTGCCAACGAGAATGATTGAGACTGAAGGATAGGAAGAAGGAATGAGTCAAAGTATCAGTAAGTTTTTATGTCTGTTTTTTTTTTTTGGTTGTTTGTTTTTGTTTTGCTTTGTCTTTCCCACTGCAAATGTTTTCTTTTTTTGTTTATATTTTTAAATTTATTCAGGTTGTTTTTGACAGATGACTTTTTGTTGTTTATTTATTTTTATTGTGGTGAAAATATCCATAACAAAACATAGTCCAATTCAGCAATTTATACATGTACAATTCGGTGGCATTGATTATATTCTTCAAGCTGTGCAACCCTTTTTACTATCGATAGAGGTGACTTTTAAGTAGAGCAGAAGGAAGTTGAAGAGATTCATGCCTGCTGACTTCAATTTTCTCAACAAAGTAGAGAGCGGGGGCAGAGATCATTATTTTATTTCTCCCTGCATGCCCAGTGTCTAGCTCAGTGAATTTTTTGAACCTAACCAATTAAGGAAAATCTGGTGTCATAGTGGTTAAGAGCTATGGCCACTAATTGAAAGGTCAGCAGTTTGAATCCACCAGGCACTTCTTCAAAACCCTTTGGGGCAGTTCTACTTTGTCCTATGGGGCCGTTATGAGTTGGAATTGACTTGACAGTAATGGATTTTTGGTTTTGGTTAACCTATTAAAGAAACATCTCAAAATATAACATAAGAGGGTGTTCTTGCTTCTGGTTGGGCGATTTAAAAAATGTTAAGTGATTTTTTTTTAAACCTGAAACAATCGTTCTGTTGTTGTTGTTGCTTTCTTTTTTTTTTTTAAAGGCCAAGCCCGTTGCCATAGACCCAGTTTTGACTCATAGCAGCTCTATAGTGCAGAGCAAAACTGCCCCATAGGGTTTCTGAGGAACAGCTGTTGGATTCAAACTGCCAGTCTTTTCATTAGTGGCCATAGCTGTTAACTACTATGCCATCAGTGCTACATTTTGTTTAAAAAAGCAAACTTGTTACCATTGATTCAGACTTCTAAGGGCTATATTAACAGGAAATCATTCTTCAAGGGAAATTCTTTATTGGGACTTTTGGTCATACAAAGTTTCAGTAGGGGGCTTCTTCTGAAATGGGAGCTGAAACAATGAGTTTGTACTGTTCTGCATAACAATTTGCAAGGATGCTTTACTGTAAATAGGGTGCTGTTCTTGAGAACTTGTTTCATTTGAAGAAAACTTTTCCTTTTTCTTCTTGGGGAGAGAAATAGCATGTAATTGAGGCCTAGACACTAGGTAGGGAAGAGTTGTCTGTGGGCAGTCCAGGAAGCATGAAGGGGATGGGGCCACCCTGCAACATGGTGGCTGGCAGAGGCATGACCTGATTTTTTGTTTTGTAATTTCTTCTGATGTCTACAGACTTTTAGCGAAGTTGGTTTCTGTTGTACTTTGAGCAGCTGCACGGCACAAATGATTTGCCGTGGGCTACTAACTTGAAGGTTGATGGTTTGAACCCACCCAGTAGCCTTGAAAAGAGCCTGATGATCTACTTTCATAACGATTACAGCCAAGAAAACCTTGTGGAGCAGTTCTACTCATAAACATGGGATCACTGTGAATCAAAATCAACTCGATGGCAGTGGGTTTGGTTCAGTTTGGGTACCTTGAATAATGCTCACACTTTGGGCCAAATGGTACTAAACACAGGAACCCAAACCCAACCCCCTGCCACTGAGTTGGGTCTGACTCAGAGCGACCCTACAGGTCAGAGTAGAATTGCACCATAGGGTTTCTAAGGAGCACCTGGCAGATTTGAATGGATGACCTTTTGGTTAGCAGACATAGCCCTTAACCCACTATGCTACCAAGGTTTCCAAACACAGCAACAGCATGAGGAAATACCATTTCAGGACAGCAAAAAAGAGACTTCAGTGGCTGCTCTTCCTGGGGGATTTCCCTTAATTACTAGGGACAGGAACTGAGTAAATCCTTAGACATCCTGAGGTCAATTGGAAATGGATTTGAAAGGAGTTATGGACCGTAGAGGCTGTGGAAAACTGGGATAAGTGGAATACACACTGAGATTGTGACAACCAGTTGTTGGGAGGCAACTGTCCAGGAGTCTGCCACATTTCCGCACATCTTGTGAGCAGAGGCACTGACTGCCTTTGTTCTGGATTATCTTTTCAATGGCATTTGCATAGCTAACAGCCTCGTACAATATAATGTCTACCTCCAAAACAAAAGGCAAGCCTGCTTCTTCTTCTTGTTAGTTGCCATTAAGTCACCCCTGACCCGTGGTGACCCCATACACAATGAAACCAAATTTTGCTCAGTCCCTCACCACCCCTATGATCAGTTGCAGATGGGACCATTGAGATCCATTGGCTGGCTTTTGGAAGTAGATTACCAGGCCTTTCTTCTTAGTCAGTCTTAACCTAGAATATCCACTGAAGCCTGTTCAGCATCCTAGCAACACGTAAGCCTCCACTGATAGATAGGTGGTAGCCGTACATAGTGCACTGGCTGGTAATTCAACTCGGGTATCTCATGCCAAGTGCTGTCGAGTCAGATCCAGGTATCTCATATGCAAGGCAAAAATTTTATCACTGAACTACCAAGGCCTCATCAGGGATAGTTATCATCTATTATAAAAGATTTAGATTCTACAAGCTTGGATTTTTTTCTCCAGTAATGCAATCCACTGTGTGCTTAGGCATTCATCTGAACCATCCACACAGTCTTCACAGGACTTGAGGGATAAGAGGAACTGACACAAATATGCTAATGCTCATGTGGCTTGTTGTGCCATGAATAATAAAGTCCTTTGTCTTTGACCTGGGAGTTTCATGTTTTCTGCTAGCATTCGTGAAACTGTGGCAACTTAAGAGTTTGCAAGTCGGGGAAAATCTCAGATCCTTCATACTTCTTGGCATCAGTCTGTTTTCCTGGCTCAACCGTTGGATCCATGAGAAGCTTCACAGCTATTTTCCCTGTGCTAGGCACAGGGCACTTCCCAATGCTAGGCATAAGCTGCATATTACAAATACTTGTCAAATGAAGAAATCAATTATAATTTATTTTCTCATAATTTTCAACAAATAGACTGGAAAATACCATTTTACTTGACATGGCCTTCAGTCTTCTATCACTGTTGTTCTAAGTTAAGCTTCCCCTACCTCTCCTGTACTTATTAAGACAGTGGTAATCACAACACTACAGTATCTGGCTATGTTGTAATTTTAAGGCATTCTGGGACAGTGCTCTATGAAAGGCTTCCTTACATCAAAAACAGTCATATTCTTGATGGTTCAACAACCTGGAAGGTCTCCTGAGAACGTGGCCCCTTGACTTGCTGCTAGCCCAGTACTGAAAGAAGAACTGAAATCAACATTTCGAAGAATGGAAGGGACTTGCAGACACTGAGTAACGCATATCGTGTATGTACTTTATGGTTTAATATATAGAGATGAGGCTGTCCTACTGGTTTCTTGACAGAGGAGAAAGGAAAGTGTAGAGAGGGACAAATGTTGGTTGAGTGGATACTGGAAGTAAACAGTGAAAAAGAAGAGTGTGCTGTCATGGTAAGGAGAGCAGAGAGTTGCAGAGAGGCAAGCGCTTGGGGTTTTATACGGCAAATTGACTTGGATTGCAATAAGCTTTCACTTAATCACAACATTTTAGAAAAACAGTTATACATTGGCTTTTATGATGTTGCTGTTAACATTTCTGAAATTCATTTACATGTGGGGTTTGATTTCTCCATGAAATTTTTTCTGGTAGACTTTAGTAAAGAAACACGTAATGTTTTCATGTATACTTACAGGTTGGATTCCCAAGTATTTGTCCAACTGAGTGCGTAAGCAGAGAAGGAAGATAGGGAGAAATAAAAATACAATCAATTTGACCCAAAAGGAGAGAAATAGATAAATGTTAGAACAACACGCTCATTCAACTCATTGTGCAGGTTTTAAGCAGCTGTCTGCTCAGCTGCTGAAGTCTGGATCAAAGCTCAAAGGGGAAGCTCTACCTGCACATTTCTAGTTTTAAAAAAATGTTCAAGTATTTGAGTATTTTCATAAGTTAAAAATCCAGTGATGAACTTTAATAAAACATATATGCAAGATACAAGAAATTCAGTTCAGATGTAAATGCCATCAGTGTTTACATTAGTTTTTAAAACCTCAGCCCTGGGACACTTGTAGAGCCCGACTCCTTGTACTGACTCTAGCAACAATCTCCAGGCTAAGCGTGAGTCACAACTTGTGACCATGCAGACAGCATCTGTGAGGTGGGGACTTCTCACTTGGGCTCCTGTGTGCTTGGGCTGAGTGGAAAATTGAGTATATAAGGAGAAATCAAATGTGGAAATGAGGTTCTCCTAATTTCATTCAGAAATTTCTGGACTAGAATATATTTTAAAGTTTTAAACAAATGAAGAGATGAGACAGTTTGAATTTCCACAATGATAAAAAAAATGCAATGGCTCCATCAGCAGAATGATGGATAAACAAAGTGTGGTACATACATACAAAAGAATATTCTTCATCCCCTAGGAGAAATGAAGTTCTGATATATGATGTGATGTGGATGAACCTCAAAAACATGCTGAGTGAAAGAAGTCACTGAAGGACAAATACTGCACAATCCCACTTATGTGAAATAAGCAAATGTCCTGAAGGATTTCATTTTAAGAATAAATAAAGAGATGCTCAGGTTTGTTATGTATAAATTAACTTAGTTTATTGTAAGCCAGTCATAGCAAGGCAGGCAAGTAAGACCCCAAGACATTCATGTAACAATAGAGAAGCAAAATTAACAATTACAATGTTAATTCAGATACCAGAGTCCAAATCTTTAGACTTCAGGCTTTTACCTTTAATGACTGGTTTTGAGGAGGAGACTTGACCACCCATACAATTCAAAGGCGTTCCCCCATAGTTAAGGTTCAAGGTCAGTTGGGGAAGCAATACCTTGGCAGGCTTCTCGGTCCTCAGAGAGTCAGAGAGACCATTTGCTTCTGTCTTCTCCGCAAATGAGCAGAAATCCACGGGTTTATATATCCTGTGTGCTGTTATGCTCAACTATAATCGGATGCTTTACAACCAGTTAAGAGATTGTTGTATGACATATGTAAGTTTTGCTAATTTGTACTGTGATTTATTGCCAATTAGGGAATTGGTGCGTGGACTATTTGTATTCTTGTATACTACATGTTTCAAGGCTAAGTTAATTAATGAAAAATTATGGAAATTGTTTTGTTCGTGACATACTAACATTTTGTTAATTTGTAGAGATTTGATAAATGTTACATTCCATTATCACAGGTACACAGCCTATTTCAGAAAGTTATTTATGACTCACTTCAATGTTAGAACAATTTTGTAACAACTTACGGTTAGTGGTTAAAGAGCATTATAGAAATATCTGTTTATTTCCAATTCTAAGTTTAGAAATTTTCTGTTTAGAACTTCACATTGTGATTTATACATAGATGTGTAAAAGCACTCAAAAATATTCTTACAGTATGAAAAACATAGAAGCATATATAATATGATTTATACATATGTATTTTAAAAACATTATAGAATCAGATCTGATTTGACAGCATACAAAAAACTCACATAAGAGCAACTAGATAAAGACCAAAGTATATTAGTGGTTACCAGGAGTGGGCAGGAGGAGGAAAACAGGAGTCACTGCTTAGAGAGCACTGAGTTTCTTCTGTTAATTATGGTGGAATAATTTGGAAAAGGATGGTGGTAATGGCTGTATAACATAATAAACATAATCAGTGTCACTGAATTATACATGTAAAAATGTTGAATTGGTAAATGTTTTGTTATATATATGGCTTTTAACCACAGTTACAAAAACAGGATAGTAGACTTAGAGGGGCTTCCAGTGTGGCTGGGAAAGTATAACTCCTTGACCTGGGGAGTTAAGAAGGTGTGGTCTTATTTATAATAAGTCACTCATCTATCCAGTTGTTTTGTGTGATTCTCTTGTGGTTTGCTTTATAATAAAAATACATGTAAGTGGGGCATCCAGGGTGAACTGTAGCAGGGTGAGTCATTCAGGACTTCCAGGTTGACGTGGCCAGCTGCTCAGAGAGAGAGCTGATGTGAGAACTGGCAAGCCCCCAGAGGCCACCTAAGGGCCAAGAATTGCCCAGTTACATGTGGGCAAGTGGTAACTGAATTTTACCAAGAGTTTGGCCCAAGACAGAGTTTTGAATTCCTGGCAGAAATGGATAGGAAAGGGCTAGGAAGTTGTTTTGAGCAAACCACACTTCAGCTCCTGGAGTGATGTTTTTCTCTGGGCGGCATAGCTCAGACCAGCCAATTGCCAGCAATCATGTGAACTTGCGCCTTCAATACCATGTTGTTTGAGGGCTGTGCACTAGGTCTAGATGCACCATTTAATTGCAGAGAAACACTGTGGCAACCTTATCAGCAATGTGCAATATGCCTAAAGCTATATCCAAAGCTGCAGCCTGCCTTCTTTCTACTCAGAAATCAAGAGATGAGAAACACATTACATAAATGATGGCAAAAAGCCCAGAGGTAAGTCCCCAGGGGAAGGCAGTGTAAAATGAGAGCAAAAGAAGTTGTATGTTCTACCTAAGATAGTATTTAACAACAACGAAATACCACCCAATGCTTATTTAAAAGAAAAAACAAAAAACTGCTACTGTCGAGTCAGTTCCGACCTCATAGAGAACCTGTAGGATGGAGTACAACTGCCCCATAGAGTTTCCAAGGAGCACCTGGTGGATTTGAACTGCCAATCTTTTGATTAGCAGCTACAGCACTTTACCGCTACATCAAGATTTCCCAATGCTTACCAGAATGTTAAAAAATTTTTTTAAAGTACCAAATTGTTGGTGAGTATACAGAGCAATAAGAACTCTCATTCATTGCTGGTGGGAATGAAAAAATCATGTAGCCACATTGCAAGACAGTTTGGGAGTGTCTCATAATGCTAAACATAGCCTTACCATACAATCCAGCAATCATGTTTCTAGGTACTTGCCCAAGTGATTTGAAAGTAATGTCCATGTAAAAACCTGTGTGCAAAGGTTTATGTTATTATTGCTAGTTGCTGTCCAGTAGATTTTGACTTATGGTAACCCCAAGTGTTACAGAATAGAACTGCTCCATGGGGATTTCCTAGCTATAATCTTCACAGAAGCAGTTTGCCAGGCCTCTCTTCCATGGAAACATGGGTTGGATTAGAACTGCCAACCTTTAGATTCACAGTCGAGAGCAAACTTTTTGTGCCACCTAGGGACCTCTGCAAAGGTTTATAGCAACTTTTAGCTGCTTTATATTTCAGAATTACCCAAAACTGGAAGCAACAGAGAGATCTTTTAATAGGTTGATGGATAAACAAACTACGGTACATCCGTATAATGGAATACTATTCAGTGATAAACAAGGATGTGCTATTAAGCCATGCAAAAGCATGAATTAACCTTAAATGCATATTGCTAAGTGAAAGAGGCCAGTCTGAAAAGGCTACATACGTATGGTTCCATTTTATATGACTTCTATAAAAGACAAAACCGCAGAGACGGTAAACAGACCAGTGGTTGCCAGTGATCTGGAATGGGAGAAGGTTGAATACGTGAAGCACAAGGAAATTTTAGGGTAGTAAAACTATTCTTTATGACGTGATAGTAAGCATATGAAACTATACATTTGCCAAAACTCATAGAGCTTTATAGCACAAGGAGTGAACCATAATGTATGCAATTTTTTCCAAAGTCACTTGGGGAGTTGAGCAATCCCGGCATGGAATGCAGACTGTGACAAAGGAATCTAACTGTGTTACAAATACAAGAAATAACTTCACTGAAGAGGATGGGGAGAAAAGGTGCTGTCTTAATCTTCAGCAGTGAGTGGATACTGAAAGACCAAATGCAAAAGGAAGTATATGTATGCACTATACTGTAGCTGGTAAAAGTATAAGTTAGCCATTCTGGTACTGCTATACATACATATTGGAATTTAACAATTAAGTAAGTGAATGGCAGGTGACGTGGGCCAGGTTTCTCACTGTTAAAGTGGGAGGTCACAGACAAGCAAAGAAAGAAGGCTAGAATGATCCATTTGGTATTGGATTAGAGCTAGAGACATCAGTATGGACACATGCTCAGTTTAGCATAGACAAAGACAGGTACACATGCACTTGTTCCATCAGCTGATGGGGCCTAGAAGTAATGAGTAATGAATGGCATGTCAGTGCCAAATAGCACATTTAGTGACTCGATCTTGGTTTCCAATGCCATTTTCTAATTACAAAGGAGCCCTGTCTCCTTGGAGAAATGGCTGATTTCAGAGTTGGGGCAAGAAATATTTAAGGTCAGCCTGGAGAATCTTGCAGTTCCAGAAGGTAAGGAAGAGTTAAGATATATACACACACATAAAATGATGGGATATGCCAAAAGGACACAAAAGCCAACTGAAAGAGTTCTCAATGGCCAAAGCTGGAGCAATTTGAGTGAAAAAATAAAATAGTACTGAGCTATAACCCAAAGTATAAAATAAACATCTATGCAACCTTACCGATATAAATAAATAATTAAGCACAGCACCAAATGGGGAAAAGAGACAAATCTGTGCAGCAGAATTCCAGGCAATTTATGTAGATATATTGCTTTCAGAGAGGTACAGTGTAAGTCCCACCACTCCTCAAGTGTGAGCTGTGCATAGGGACTTCTTTCCAAAGGGCACAGTATGAGAAGGAGGGGGCAAAAGTCACTTTACAGTGGAGAAACCTAGCAAACTCTACCTCAGCCAGGTGATCCGAGTTAACACATGTTGATAGCATGTTTCCTTGTTACAGTGTAATAAGAATGGCACTGTGTGGTCTTCCCCCACAAAACCCACAACCCCAGTCTAACCATGAGAAAAACATTAGAAAAAAATCCCATTTGAGGAATGTTCTGCAAAATAGCTGACCAATGCACCTCAGAACTCAAGGTCATCAAAAACAAAGGAAGTCTAAGAAAGTCATAGCCAGGAGATACACAAGGAGACTTAATGACTAAATGTAATATGGTATCCTGGATGAAATACCAGCCAGCAACTTACTTGATAACATATCTTTTATTGGCTACCTTCTCTTCTTTGCCATACTTCCCTGTTGTTTTATAAGTGCTTTTTCACCTTCCAGACAAATTACTTATGCAAATCCTTGCCTCAGGGTCAGCTTCTAGAACACACAAATTAAAATGGCTTTCAAGTTCATTTTGGTCAGGAAAAAGCTAGGCTGAGAGGTGAAGTGACACGCCCAAGCTTCTACAACTGCTTAGTGATACAGCTTGGCCAGCGATATACAGCGTAAGCATTCAAGAACTATTGGGTAAATAATTAATGAATGAAAAGTATAAAACCCATGTTTTCCTGCCTGCTAGTTTGGTGCTGTTTCCACTAAACAATTTACCCTTAGTTGTTAAAAATCCCACAACAGATTGGATGAACCCCCTAAACTATTGCCCTGAGACAATCTTTAAATTTTAAACCAAAATTATCCCCTGAAGCCTTGTTTAAACAAAACAATAAACCAAAAAAAATACTAAACCTGTTGCCATCAAGTGAATTCTGACTCATAGTGACCCTACAGGACAGAGCAGGACTGCCCCCAAAGAGTTTCCAAGGAGTAGCTGGTGGATTCAAATTGTTGACTTTTCAGTTAGCAACTATCACGGATTGAAATATGTCCCCCCAAGATATGTATATCAACGTGGCTAGTCCATGCTACCCACTACTGTGTGATTGTCCACCAGTTTTTCATCTGATGTGATTTTCCTATGTGTTGTAAATCCTGTTTGTATGGTGTTAATGAGATGGGATTAGTGGCAGTTATGTTAATGAGGTAGGACTCAAACTACAAGATTAGATTATGTTTTAAGACAATCTGTCTTGAGATACAAAAGAAAGAAGCAAGCAGAGAGATATGGAAACATCATACAACCAAGAAACAAGAGCCAGAATAGAGTGTCCTTTGGACCTGAGTCCCTGTGCTGAGAATCTCCTCTGCCGGGGGAAGACTGATGACAAAGAGCTTCCTCCAGGGCCAAGAGTGAAAGCCTTCCCCTAGAAATGATGCCCTGAATTCGGACTTATAGCCTCCTAGATTGTCGGAGAATCAGTTCTTTGTTAAAGCCATTCACTTGTGGTATTTTGGTTATAGCAATACTAGATAACTAAGAGGAAACCCTTGGGTTAAGTGTTACATCTGCTAACTACAAGGTCAGCAGTTCAAATCCACCAAGCACTCCTTCGAAACTCTATGGGGTGGTTTTCCTCTGACCTCTAGGGTCGCTATGAGTCACAGCTAACTCGAAGGCAGTGCATTTTTTTGATAACTAAGACAGCAGCCAAATATGTAACCACTGTGTCACCTGGGCCTCAAACCAAACAGTAGTTTATAGTTTCATTAGTAAAGAATATCTGCCTTGAGCACTGTGCCCTTCTAAGAAACATTTATATGGGATCACAGTAGCATAGTGGTTAAGTGTTGCCGCTGCTAATCAAAAGGTCAGCAGTCCAAGTCTACCAGGTGTTCCTTAAAGACTCTATGGGGCAGTTCTACTCTGTCCTATAGGGTCGCTATGAGTCAGAATGGACTGGACAGCAGTGGTTCATTTTTAAAAAAATGTGGGAACTAATTGACAACAGCAACTTGAAAGATTAGATACTAACCTTGGGGGGCAATGAGTTTATGTTAATTGTTGTTGTTAGCTGCTGTCGAGTCAGTTACGACTCACAGTGATCCCATGAACAACAGAACAAAACACTGCCTGGTCTTGCACCATGTCCACAATTGTTTTTATGCTTAAGCCCATTGTTGCAGCCACTGTGTCGATCCATCTCATCAAGGGTCTCCTTCTTTTTTGCTGGCCCTCCACTCTACCAAGCATGATACCCTTCTCCAGGGACAGATCTTTCCTGACAACATGTTCAAAGTATGTAAGATGCAGTCTTGCCATCTTTGCTTCCAAGGAGAACTCTGGTTGTACTTCTTCCGGAACAAATCTATTTGTTCTTTTGGTGTTCCATGGTAAATTCAACATTCTTCTCCAGCACCACAATTCAAAGGCCTTATGTTAATTAGGGAGGAACAACTTAGAAAAAGAGGGTGAGAATGGTTGTACAACTCAAAGAATATGATAAATGGCACACAACTGTACATGTAGAAATTGTTGAACTGATGTATATTCTGCTGTGCATATGCTCAACAACAGCACAAAATTAGGATGAATACAGAGATGGAGGGGGTAACTGTCAGACATTAGATATGGAATTGATTTCTTATGGGAGACTGGGCCCTTTCAAGAGGTCAAGGATAATCTGGGCATGTTGGAAACTTAGGGGGGAAGGTCAGACCTGAAGGGACATGTGTAGGTCATCAAACTGAATGGGCACAAGCAGGAGGAGGCTAAGGTGGAAACAGACTGAGGCATCAGTCTGAGTCTTCCAATCCAAGCAAGAAATTGGTATCTGGGAGACAATGGAGTCATAATGTTGGCGAAGAAGCAAAATAGCAGAAAATCCAAAGTGTGATGGATTAATGTTATGGAATCCTAACCCCTATACTCTGTTTGGAAATAAAGTTTTCTGTTATGCTAATTAGATCATACCAGAGTAGGGTGAGTTCTCAATCTAATCACTTCTGAGTTTTTAAAAAAAACAGACTTGACACAGGCATACATACATGGGGGAATCAAATGTCATGTGAGGATCATCTACAAACTAAAGAGCAAAAGGATACCTATGACTAACTGTTTTTGTTGTCAGGTGCCATTAGTGACCCCATGTGACAGAGAAGAATTGCACCATAGGGTTTTCTAGGCTGTAATCTTTACAGAAACAGATCCACCAGGTCTGTCTTCTGCAGGGTGGCTGGGTGGATTCAAATTGCCAGTCTTCTGGTTAGCAACCAAGTGCTTAACCATTGTACTACCAGGGCTCCTTTGGGACTATCTACAAAGAAGGAATTGATATGACCAAGACCTTGATCTGAACTTTTTGCCTCCAGAACGATGAGAGAATGAATGTCTTTTCCTTTAAGCCATCCATTTGTATTTGTGTTCCAGTAGCACTAGGTAACTAAGACAGTAAGCATCCAAGACAGCCTTTGACAAAGTGCTCTGGTTTGTTATCTCATGCAAAAGGACATTGTTGAAATGCCTCTACCTGTATTCCTCAGGATGACCTCTCTTTTCTTAAAGTAACAGTATTCATACTGTGCTGCAAACAATCCTGAAGTTATGACTGAGACTTAACAGATTATGACACAGATTGCTAGTTGCCCACCTCTTGTTCATTCTCCCTTCATTACTCACAGAAACCCTATATTACTGGGAGTGGAAATGTGCCCAACTGTCGCTGCCTAACTATCCGCCCGCGGAAAGAAGACAGGACACACAGATATGAGCCACCTTGCAAGTTGCTTGCTTTATTTTTCTTCTGCTTTCTTCTTCTTCTTCTTATTCTACTACCTATTCTACTTCCTATGTTCTTCTTTGTACAACTACTACAATGTCCCTCACCCATTATATAGTCCAATCCCACCAATCATAAGGCACAGCTGATTCATGTGTAGTGCATGAGCAGAACACAGCATTGCAAAGAGAAGCTGAGTGGCTATGGGCTCTAGAGGCCAGCAATCAGAAAGCTGATCATGAGCCGTTCACGCGCCAGCAAGGAATTGCGTCAGCAGGCTAATCATCAGACCGGAAGTGTCTCGGGGAGGAGCTCCTGATAGCAAACGCCATCTTTATGGCGCAGTTTCTTTTCGCCCCCGACACCCAACTTTAAAACAATACTTTTCCTACTTTCCCTGCAGATATTTGTGGCCAGTAAAATGAAAGCAAAGTCATTGCATAAGGCTTCTGGGGAAGTATTATAAAGGGAACAGACTAATGTGAGAGATTTAACCCTTTGCCCTTGCTCCTTCCTACTGTCTACTGCTTAAAATGTGTATGTAGTGGCTGGACTGGCAGCAACCTTCATGGACTATGAAGCAACCTTGATAATGAGAGGCTTACGCTAAACACAGTGGAACAGAAAGAAGAAGCTTGGGTCCTAAGTGTTTGTAGAGCGGTCATACCAGCCCTGGATGCCTACCCTTGAACTTCTTTTTCAGGAGAAAAAAATAAACTCCTATCTTGTTTAAGCCATTGTAATTTGGGTTTTTGTTGCATGCTGTGAAACCTAATCCTAACTGATACATTGGCCAAGGATCATAAAGGAAAGATAATGCTAGTGGGAAACATTAAACTTTACGTATGAACTATCCTAAAGAAAAATACTAAAAATGTTGTGTTTCCTAAAGTACTGCCAGCCAAGCCAAGTGCCGTAGGCCATTTAAATCTGAAATCATTACCTGAAGTGTACTGAAAACAGAAACTTTAGGTCAGCCAATGATTGTATCTTTCAACAAAGGAAATTTCCATGAGTGTAAATTTGTGGTGCCAGGTTAACTGGAAGCTATACCTTGGCCATACTGTGGAACTGGTTTGGAAACACCCAGACCATCTTGAAGAACTTGGACTTGATAATGATTTCATCACATGGTGTGCCTAGACTATGCATTGGGAAACATTAAGTGAATAGTTATGGTATATGATACGTGCTGGAATCATCCCTTTGGAGATAAAAGCCAATGAAGGGGGGGCGGAATCAAGATGGCGGACTAAGCACATGTCTCCTTATATCCCTCTGGAATCCAAGACCTGAATTGATAATCAAACGGAGCCCTCTGGTCACCTAATCAGCCCCAGGACACGGCACAGGGCTGTTACTTTGGTCTTCATACTACTGAGCGAAAAACCTCCTCTCTTATGCTGATTCCCGCACCTGGCTAGCCCTGGCTCTCATGGACGGAAGGTAAACGCACCATTTTGACTTTTTTTTCCTCTGTCTTGGCTGGCAGATGGAACAGGGTCTTCCCTAGCGGCTAGACTTAGACACACTGCTGGGGGGACAGGCAGGTGAAATTCCCATACTTTGAGAGCCAGGCTTAGGACTCTGTTAATCGAGTCACTTTGAGCCTGTCGTTTTCTATCTGCCTCAGCAGCGTTTGTACGGAGTTTCGCAGTCAGTGTGCGGGACACCATGTTGGATACGGAGATTCTAGCAGGACCTCATTCTTAGCCTGGGAGCCAGCGCCTGCAAACAGGACAGCGCTTCTCCAACAGAAAAGCAGTAATTTACCTAGTGCAACCTGCTTTGGGGGTCCTGCAAGAGAATCAGAGGAATCACTACCTCTCGGCACCTTTAGCCCTTCTGTCTGCTGCCTGTGTGGAGGGTGCCATCTTGGATACGGTGGCTGCAGCTGGACCTAATTCTTAGCTTGAGAGCCAGAGCCTGCCCACACGAGAGCGCTTTTCTATCAGAAAAGCAGTACTGTATGCAGTGTCGTCTAGGGCTAGGCCCTGTCAGCAGAGGCCAACAGGGCAGTAGCACTGCTATATTCTGAACTAGTTTGTTATCATCTGGGGTTGGATATAGTGGTGCTTACTTTGTCAATTGAGAAGAGGGACCTCTACACCTGAAAACCTAACTGACTTGTGAAGTGGTCAGATACCTTTTGCTTTAGATTTTAAGACAGCCTAGAGAAACATCTGCAATCTATCCTCACAGTACCTCTTCCAGCCTCTACATACTCACATGGGTTGCAAAAAGCAACAGACATTTGTGGCACACAAGAAATCAGCCATGGCTTCAAAAGGCTCCCAAACAAAGCAACAAAGGAGTTTTCCAGATGAAGAAACTTTTATGAAAGCATCAGAAAGTGAATACAAATTGATTATATACAGAGCCCTTCTATACCTTGTACAAAATGCAGGAGAACAAAACAAAAAATTAAGCAAAATGTTCGATCTGATGGAACACCAGTACTCTGAAATCCAACAGATCAAGAACAAAACCAACGATGTAGAAACTTCAATGCAAAGCCAAGAAAGCAGAATGGAACAAATGGAAAAAAGAATGTCTGACTTGGAAGACAGAGCTACCGAGGCTAGCATCTATGAGCAGAAATCAGAAAAAAAAAAACAAGAAAAATGAAGAAACATTAAGAAGCATGTGGGACTCTATTAAGAGGAACAACCTTCGATTAATTGGAGTCTCTGAATAGGGTGAGACATCTGAGAACACAGAGTATCATTGCTGAGCTGATGACAGAAAACTTCCCAGAAATCATGAAGGAAGAGAACATAGACATCTCAGATGCATATCATATGCCACCCAATATGGATCTCAAAAGAAAGACTCCAAGACATAATACAATCAAGCTCAACAAAATGAAAAATAAGCAGCAACTCTTAAAGGCAGCAAGGCTCAAAGCAAAGCTAACATTCAGAGGGAAACCCTAGAGGCTGTCATCAGATTTCTTAGCAGAAACCATGCTGGCACAGAGACAGTGGCATGACACATTCAAAGCCTTGAAGGAGAAGAACTTCCAACCAAGAATTATATATCCTGCAAAACTATCTTTCAAATACGAAAATGAAATTAAGACATTCCCAGATAAACAGAAACTCACAGACTTTGTAAAAACCAAACCAAGACTACAAGAAATATTGAAAGAAGTTCTTGGCTCTGGCATAGAAGAAAAAAACCACTAACTTTATATTTTAGAACGACTTTACTACTCAAAACTCTACTCAGTTAGGGAAGGCTCCAAAGCCAATCACAGCTTTGATAAGGAAAGAAGCAATCCAGTGATCATCACGAAAACTATGGTGTCATCATATTAAAAAGAGGGATGTACTACAGTTGTTATAGTCCTTCCAGGTGGACAGGAAGATGACAAGACTGGTAGTAATTAAAATTGGGTTTATATATAGTTTATTAAGGGGGATAATAGGGGCAGCTGTAAAGCACAACAAGATACATCATATCATTTCAAGAAATGTAACACACGAGTCTCAGCAACCACAAAACCAGCTCTGAAAAAGGTGAAAAATCAACTCGCAAAAAAGAACGTTCCAGAACAGACTAATAAGAACAACAGAGAAAACATCAACATAAAAATAAACACATCACAGTGGCAGCACTGAACACATACCTATACGGCACCTGGCTTGGCTTCTTGGCTATCAATAATTACATTGAATGTGAATGGACTGAATGCTCTAGTGAAGAGACATCGAGTGACATCTTGGAACAAAAGATATGACTCATCCATATGTTGTCTACAAGAAACTCACTTGGGACCTAAAGACAGGAACAAACTGAAAATTGAAGGTTGGAAGAATATATATCAAGCTAACAATGAACAAAGAAGAGCATGGGTGGCAATTCTAATCTCAGACAAAATCAATTTTCATGTCAAATCCACCATCGTGGACAAAGATGGACATTATTTATTGCTGAAAGGTTCAGTACACAAGCAAGACTTAACTATATTAAATATTTATGCACCTGATATCACAGCACCTAAATACGTTGAAGAAACACTGACTACGCTCAAAAGAGAGTTAGATGACTCCACCATAATAGTGGGAGACTTCAACATTGCACTCTCAATACTAGACAGATCATCTAGAAAAAAAAGTAAGTAAAGATACAGAAGACTTCATTGCCACAATTAACCAACTAAACCTCATTGATATATACAGAACTTTCCACCCATCAGCAGACAACTACACCTTCTCCAGTGCACATAGAACATTCTCCAGAATTCACCATGTGTTAGGCCATAATGCAGTGCTCAACGAAATCCATACCATTGAATTACTGCAAAGCATCTTCTCAGATCATAAAGCCATCAAAGTTGAAATCAATAGCAGAAAAAACACAGATAGAAAGTGGAACTCTTGGAAACCGAACAACATCTTGCTCAAAAAAACATGGGTTATAGAGGAAATCAAGGATGAATTAAAGAAATTCATGGATTCCAATGAGAACGAAAACACTTCCTACCAGAACCTATGGGATACAGCCAAAGCAGTGCTCAGACGTGTTTATCTCCATAAATGCACACATCTGGAAGGAAGGAAGAAACCAAAACAAGGAACTAACCCCACAGCTTGAACAAGTAGAAAGAGAACAACAGAGGAACCCCTCAGGCACCAGAAGAAACGAGATCATAAAGATTAGAGCAGAGTTAAATGAATTAGAGAATAGAAAAACAATTGAAAAAATTGAAAAGACCAAAAGCTGGTTTTTTGAGAAGATCAACAAAATTGACAAACCACTGGCTAAACTTACTAAAGAAAAGCAGGAAAGGAAACAAATAACCCAAATTAGAAATGAGAGGGGAGTTGTCACCACAGATGCATCAGAAATCAAAAATATCATAACAGAATACTATGAAAGACTGTACTCTAACAAATTTGAAAACCTAGGGGAAATGGACAAATTCCTTGACTTATACCTCCTACCCAAATAATCACAACGTAAAGCAGAACAACTTAATAAATCCATTACAAAGGGAGAGATTGAAAAGGTCGTCAAAACACTGCCAACCAAAAAAAGTCCGGATCCAGATGGCTTCACTGCAGAATGCTACCAAGCATTTAGAGAAGAGTTATCTCCAATACTACTGAAACTATTTCGCAGTATAGAAAGGGATGCAGTACTCCCAAACTCATTTTATGAAGCCAGCATAACTCTGATACCTAAGCCAGGGAAAGACCCAACAAAGAAAGAGAACTACAGACCGATATCACTCATGAATCTAGATGCAAAAATCTTCAACAAAATTCTTGCCAACAGAACACAACAACATATCAAGAAAATAATTCATCATGACCAAGTGGGATTCATACCAGGGATGCAAGGCTGGTTCAACATCAGAAAAACAATTAATGTGATTAACCACATAAATAACACAAAAGACAAGGATCACCTGATTTTGTCCATTGATGCAGAAAAGGCATTTGATAAAGTCCAACACTCATTCATGCTAAAAATTCTTAGCAAAATGGGCATAGACAGCAAATTCTTCAACACAATAGGGGCCATTTATACAAAGCGAATTGCCCGCGTCATCCTGAATGGAGAGGGACTGAAAGACTTTTCTGTGAGATCAGGAACTAGACAAGGATGCCTACTCTCACCTCTTCTATTCAACTTTGTGCTAGAAGTTTTAGCCAGAGCAATTAGACAAGACCAAGAAATAAAGGGCATCTGCATTGGCAAAGAGGAAGTTAAAATCTCCCTGTTTGCAGATGATATGATTGTATATGCAGAGAATCCCAAGGAATCTATAAGTAAACTACTCAAACTGATAAAAGAGTTCAGCAAAGTCTCAGGATACAAGATAAACATAAGTAAATCGGTAGGACTCCTTTATACCAACAACAAGACTGCTAAGGAAGAAATTATCAAATCAATACCATTTACGATAGCCCATAAGAAAATAAAGTACCAAGGAATTAATCAAACTGGAGAAATAACAGACTTTTACAAAGAGAACTACAAGCCCTTACTACAAGAAACTAAGAGAGACTTAGATAAATGGAAAAACCTACCCTGCTCATGGATAGGAAGACTTAACATTGTGAAAATGTCTCTTTTACCCAAAGCAATCTATTTATATAATGCAAACCCAATACAAGTTCCAGTGACATTTTTTTAATGAGATGGAGAAACAAATCACCAATTTTGTTTGGAAAGGGAAGAAGCCCCGGTTAAGCAAGGTACTACTAAAGAAGAAGAACACACTGGGAGGCCTCTCATTACCTGACTTTAGAACATACTACAGTGCCATAGTGGTCAAAACATCCTGGTGCTGGTATAAGAACAGACAGATCAATCAGTGGAACAGAACTGAGACCCCAGAGATGACACGATCTGCCTATGAACAGTTGCTATTCGACATGGCCCTAAGACATTAAACTGGGGTAAAAACAGTATCTTCAACAAATGGTGCTGGTAAAATTGGATATCCATCTGCAATAAACTGAAACAAGATCCATATCTTATACCTTATACAAAAACCATGTCCAACTGGATAAAAGACCTAAATATCAAACCTAGAACGATAAAGCTCATTCAAGAAAAGGTAGGAACAACAATGGAAGTTTTAATACACAATGAGGACAGACTCCAAAATCTGTCAAACAAACCACAACCATCAGAAGAGAAAATAGATAAATGGGATCTATTAAGAATTAAACAGTTTTGCTCATCTGAAGACTTTATTAATAGAATTAAAAGAACACCTACAGAATGGGAAAAAACATTTGGCAACTCTATGTCAGACCGATGCCTGATTTCCATAATCTATAAGATACTACAAAATATCAACAAGAAGAAGATAAATCATCCAATTAGGCAATGGGCAAAGGAGATGGACAGACATTTCACTAAAGAAGAGATCCAGGCAGCCAAAAAACACATGCGGACATGTTCACGATCTTTAGTTATTAAACAAATTCAAATCAAGACGACAACGAGATACCATCTCACCCCAAATAGGTTGGACATGATCCAAAAAACACAAAACAACAAATGCTGGAGAGGCTGTGGAGAAAGTGGAACTCTCCTGCATTGTTGTTGGGATTGCAAAATGGTCCAGCCTCTTTGGAAAACAATCTCGCACTTCCCTAAAAAAATAGATATTGATATACCATTTGACCCAGTAATTCCACTACTTGGAATATATCCTACAGAATCAAGGCCTTTCACACCAATGGACACATGCACCAGAATGTTTATTGCAGCACAGTCCACGATAGCAAAAAGGTGGAATCAACCCAGATGCCCAACAACAGAAGAATGGATAGGTAAACTATGGTACATATACTCAATGGAGCACTATGCAGTGATAAAGAACAACGATGACTTCAGGAAACATCTCATGACCTGGTTTCAACTGGAAGACATTATGTTGAGTGAAAGTAGTCAGCGACAAAGAGACAAATACTGTATGAGACCTCTACGATAAGATCTCAAAAACAGACTTGTGTATAGAAGAAAAGACTCTTTGACAGCTGCAAGGGAGCGGAGGGAGGGAGGGGGGAGGGTTTAGATTAGATAGTTGCTTGCTATCTGGTTGGGTGAAATTGGTGATAGCACACATTAGAAACAAGAACAATATTAAGTGGACTTAAACATAACATGAGTACTCCTTCCATCTTAACCCAATGTTGCAGGGTTAGAGTAGCTGGGGCAGGGGGCAGGGGACCATGCTCTTAGGTGAAAGCGAGGCCAATTGGCACAACTAGCGTTTTGCTAAGAGGGCTCTCTTCACCCCATGTTGGTGAGTGGCGTCTGGGGTCTTAAAAGCTGCCAAGCTGCCATCCGAGGGCACAGCAAATGGTCCCAACTCAGCAGGAACGGATGCTCACCGTGGACCAAAATGGCATGGGGGAAAGACAACCCAGAAGACGATAAGACCCACATCAGTGGGTGCCTACATACACTTGGGACAGGAAGAACCGGATGGTGCCCGGCCACCAACAGTGATAGCCGCGATAGAGTTCACTAAGTTGAGTCTCACTGGTAACACAAGAATAAAAAGGGGTGCACCCTGAGATCCCCACTGAAAGACCTCAATTGATGGTCCAGTGGTTTCGGGGTTCCCCTGGTAGCATGGCCCCTCACCCTGATGCTGCTCTTGACCATAAATCATAACGAAGGTCCACGCTTCAGACAGGAATGGATTGGACTTGGTGATGCGGTGAACATATATTGGATGCACTTTATGGTTCTATACATCTATAGGATGTCATCCTGCTGACCTCTGGCTGGAGGAAGGAGAGTGGGTGGAGAGGAGGGAAAAAAGAGACTGTTGGGAGAATGAGACATGTATGGAGCAGAGAGGAATAGTGTGCTGTCACTGGGCAGGGAGAGCAGTGGAAGCTGCATATAGGTGGGTATGTAAATTTATAGGGGAATGTACATTTCCCCTCAGTTATAGTAAATAAAATATTTAAAAAAAGAAAGCCAATGAAAGGAGACGAAAAACTAACAATAAACTAATAATAAATTAAAAAGGAAGTGGAAGGGTCAAGGGTAGATTCTAGATTTTCTGTATGTAGCTTGTTTAGGAACATAAAAAAGGATTAAAAAACAATCCTTGAATAACAAAAGTGAAACCATCTGTATATCAAATTGGTGACTTAATCACATGGGAAAAAATTATTTCAAATAACTCTAAAACCCAGTTTTCACTGTGTTTCTAAGACAAGAATCATCTTAAGGGCATGTCATGGATTGAATTGTGTCCCCCAAAAGACATGTGTAGCAATTTGGCAAAGTCCTGATTCCTGGTATTGTGAGATATTCCTTTATGTTGTAAATCCTCCCTCTATGATGTTAATGAAGGAGGATGGCTGGTGGTTAATCTATAAGATTGTATATTGCCTTGAGACAATCTCTTGAGATATAAAGCAAAAGGAAGTAAGCAGAGAGTTGGGGACCTCATACCACCAAGAAGCAGTGCCAGGAGCAGAGTACATGCTTCGGAACAGACCTGGGGTCTCTGAGCTTCAGAGGATCCCAGTCCAGGGGAAGTTTGACTACAAGGACCTCCCTCAGAGCCAACAGAGAAAGCCCTCCCCTGGAGCTGATGCCCTGAATTTGGACTTGTAGTCTACTGGACTGTGACGGAATAAAATGGCTTTTTAAAGCCATTCATTTGTGGTATTCCAGGTATAGCAGCACTAGACAACTGAGACAGGGCAAAAAGAAATACAAAGGGTCAAACTGCTTTCAGTGATCAGATTGATAGTGAAGATTGAATTGCTATTTTGAAACTATTAGGCACACACCGTATTAGGATAAAACAAATAAATAACTGTCAATGTCATTAGAAACTGAGATTTTCAGTCTAAGAAGAAAGGTACATACAAATAATAAACTTAAAGAAATTTCATAAACTCCAAGTAAACTTCATTTTGAATTAAGATGCATTTATCTCAATTTGTGGCTCATTTTTATTTTCTAAAAAATATACACTTGCCATCTCTGATCACTGTAAAACTAATGGTAGCAGTGAATGCTAACCCAGTAGCAGTGAATATTCCTGACACTCAAATTGTTGTTTGTCAGTGCTCTGAGCCACTAAAAGGAAACAGGACTCACTGGAGAAAAGTTGAGCTTAGATCTGAGGCAAGAAATGTACAGGATACACAGTTATAGCAGGAAGTCATGTCAAAAGAACGTGGTAATCAACTCAAAGGGATTCTGCTTGCTAAAAATGCAATGATTTGAACACCAAAAAAAATAATGATACTAAGCTCAGGAATAAGACAAGGCTGTTTGCTCTCATCACTTCTATTCAATATTGTACTGAAGGCTCTAGCTGGAACAACCAGGCAAGAAAAAGAGATAAAAGCCATCCAGATGGAAAAGAAAAAAAGTAAAATTATCTCTATTTGCAAATAACAGTCTTATATATAGAAATCCTAAGGAATCCACTAAAAAACCCAATTGTATTTGTATACACTAGCAATGAACAATCAAAAAATGAAATTTACAAAAGAATCCATTTGCAATAGCACCAAAAATAAAATAAAATACTTGGGAATAAATGTAACAAAATGTGTATGCTGAAACTATGAAGCATTGTTGAAAGAAATTACAGAAGGTCTATGTCATGGATTGAATTGTGTCCCCCCAAAAATGTATGTGTTGATTTGACTTGGTTTGGAGTTCCAATATGGTGCCCTTCCTCCCACGTGTTGTGAATCCTGCCTCTGTGATATTGATGATGGAGAATGGTTTGCAGTTGTCTTAGTGAGGCAGGACTCAAGCTTGTGGAATATAAGGGAGAGAAGTGAGATGAGGAAGTTGGGAACCTCATACCACAGAGAGAGAAGCACCGAGAGCAGTGCATGTCCTTTGGACCCGAGGTTCCTGTGCTGAGATGCTCTCACTGGATGTGGACTCAGCCTACTGGACTGTGATGATTTTTCATATTGAATGGACTTGTAGCTTAAGAATGGATTTGCAGTTTACCAGACTGTCTCAATAAAGCTTTTCTACATGAAACCTTCCACTCATGGTACTTTCCATTAGAGCAGTACCTGGTGACTAGGACAGTCTATATAACTGGAAATTATCACATGGTCATGTATTAGAAGGTTTTTATCTTAAGACAGCAATACTGTCTGTGGTGGTCAGGATTATGTCAGCTTGGCTACTACATATTTGGCTGCTGTATTAAGTGGCAGGGAGGGGTTTGTGGTGGCTCCCCGCCCCTCGGCTGTCATCTCGCGAGCTTTCAGTATGGTGGCTGGTCGCTCACGTGGTCAGGAGCTCCTGCTCTCTGCTTCCAGGGTCTGGTTCTGGGACTTGAGCTAGCAGCTGCTGGACTCTTTAGTCCTTACAGTCGGCACTTTAGAGTCCTGCTCCATGACCTGCCTGGGTTCGCTAGCCTCTGCCCACTCCTGCTCCCTGACCTGCTGATCCTGGTTTTGCCAGCCTCTGTCGCTTCATCTTGCCACCAGCTTGGGATCCACTGACGTACACAACCGGTGATCTAGAACTCTGCTCTCTGACTTGCTGACCTTGGGTTCCTCAGCTTCCGTGGCCATGTGAGGCTTGTGCCAGAGCTTGGGACATTTAGCTTCTGTAATTATGTGAGCTGTTTCCTATATTTGTATCTATCTATCTATATATTATAAATCTTTCCTTGTACGTACACGTGTACTGGTTTTCCTTCCCTAGAAAACCCAGCCAGAGACACTATCTAATTGATCTACAAATTCAATGCAATTCCTATCAAAATTTCAATGGCCCTTTACAGAAATTGACAAGCTGATTCTAAAATCTGTATGGAACTGCAATGGACCCATAAGAGTCAAAACAATCTTGAAAAAGAACAAAGTTGGAAGACTCACACTTCTCAATTTAAAAACTTACAACAAAGCTACAGTAATCAAGGCAGTATGGTACTGACATAGGACAAATATATAGATCAATGGAACAGAATTGCAAATTCGGAAATAAACCAATACATTTACAATTAATCAACTTTCAATAAGGTTGCCAACACCATCTGATGAGGAAAGAATAATCTTTTAAACAAATGGTACTGGAACAACTGGATATCCACCTACAAATGAAGGAAGTTGTATCCCTACTTCATAGCCAAGCCAAATGCCATCAAGTCGGATCCAACTCATAGTGACCTTACTGGCCAGAGTAGAACTGACCCCCAGAGTATTCAAGGAGCACTTGGTGGATTTGAACTGCCAACCTTGTGCATACCATACACGAAAATTAATTTAAAATGGACCACAAACCTAAATGTAAAGGTTAAAACTGTTAAACCCTTAGAAGAAAACATAGGAGTAAATTTTTATAGCTTTGAGTTGGAATCAACCCAGCAGTAACCAGTGGGTTAGTCAATGGTTTCTTAAATATGACACCAAAGTAAAAGCAACAAAACAAAACTTAAATTGGACCACATTCAAAATAAAAACTTCTGTGCTGCAAATAATACCATCAAGCAAGTGTTTCCCAAAGAATGGGAGACAATATTTGCAAATCATATATTTAGGAAGGGTCAAAAAATCCAAAATATATAAGGAAGTCTTGCAATCTAACAATACAAACAATTCGTTTACTCAATGGGCAAAAGATCTGAAGAGAAGATATGCAAATGCCAACAAGCACTTGAAAGATGCTCAGTGTCATTAGTCATTAGCCAAGCCAAGTGCTGTCGAGTCAGATCCGACTCAAATGCAAACAAAGCCACATTGAGATGCTAATTCACATTACCTGGGATGACTATGATAAAAAATGACAGACAGTAACAAGTGTTAGGGAAGATGTAGAGAAATTGCAATCTTATACATTGCTGCTGGGAATGAAATATGGGGCAGCCATTTTGGAAAATAGTTTGGTAGCTTCTCAAAATATTAAACATAGCGTTATCATACAAACCAGCAATTCCACTCCCAGAAAAATGAAAACACATACTCCCACACAAAAAAGCTGTACGTAAATATTCACTGTAGTATCATTTGTAATAGTTGAAATGTGGAAACAATTATGTATTAGTTTCCTAGGAATGCTGTAACAAATTACTACAAACATAGTGGCTTAAAAAAGCAGAAATTTATTCTCTCACAGTTATGAAGGCTAGAGGCTTGAAATCAAGGTGTTCACAGGGCTGTGCTCCCTGTTAAGGCTTTACAGTGAATCCTTTCTTACATCATCCAGCTTCTTGTAGCTCTAGGTACCCCTTAGATTATGGTTGCATAGCTCCAATCTCTGCCTCCATCTTCACACAATCTTGTCCTCCTTCTTTCATTTCTCTATGTGTCTCTTATAAGGACACTTGTCATTGGATTTAGAGTCTACCTGCATGATCCCGGATGATCTCAAGAGCCGTTGCTAAATCATGTCTGCAAAGAACCTTTTTCTAAATAAGTTCTTATTCACAGATTCTGGGATGTGGACATCTCTTTTTGGAGACCACCATTCAACCCACTACAAACTCAAATATCCATTAATGAATAAACAAAATTGTGGTTCATCCATACCACAGAATATTCTTTGGCAATAAAATTGAATGAAGTATTGATATATACTAGAACATGGGTGAACTTTGAAAATACGGTAAGTGAAAAAAGCCAGTCACAGAAGAATATTTATATTGTATATACATATATGTTCTATTTATATGAAATGTTCAAAATAGACAAATCTGTAGAGACACAAAGTAGATCAGTGGTTGCCTAGGGTGGAAGGAGTGGTAGGAGGAATGGAGAGTGACTGCTAATGGTTATCAGGGTTCTTAGGGGGAGTGATGAAAATGTTCCACAATTAGATTGTGTTAATAACTGCACAACTGTCTAAATATACTAAAAACCATTGAATTGTGCACTTTAAATGGATAAATTGTATGGAGTGAAAACTGTACCCACATAAAACTGTTAAAAATGAGGAATCAAAAATGAATAATGAATGTAATAGACTGAAATGCATCAAATGTGCAAAAAAACCATAGGCTCATAATGACTTCTTTAAAAGCTCATTGGTTACTTTTAGATAATTCTAGGGAACTAACTAGTTTTTTTGAAAATTGATGAATAAAGGTAAAGAATCAAGTACTAATTCTGCTTTTCCTATATGAATCATACCTCAGGATATCCAAATAGGTCAGCTGATAAAGACAGAAGAAACAACAGAATTAAAATATCACAAATTGCAAACCCAAGTGAAATAATACGCAAAACTCAGCATTAGCTGAAAAGCTGAATAACTTTGTAGTGGAGTCTAACAATACCCGAATCCACTGATTAATCTTAGTATCAATGAAAATGGAATAGCCAGAATTATGGGCTTCCCAATAAGATGCAATATGAAATACATACTACCACCTACAAAGTATTCTTACCAATAAAATCAACTCTGAAATGGAACAAGTCTCAATCTAACTGTCAATTACAGTACATATGAGATTTAAAGGAACATTTTAAATGACACTAGAGAAATGGATATAATGAGCAAAATAACTGACTGGGAAATTTTAAAGGGCAAATGTCTTAAATTTTTTAGCAAAAAATAAATGGAAACAGTCTAAGAAGACACAGTGACCTATAAAAGACTTAAGGAGTGCAAACATAAATATGCACACCAATGTTCACACAGTAGCCAAAAAGGGGAAATATGGAAACAGATAACAGTGATGGTCGTACAGCCTGATGACCACAATGCCATTGATCTGTACATGTAAAGAATGTTGAATGGCAAATGTTTTGTTACGTATATATTTACCACCATCCTCCCACCAAAAAACAAACAAAAAAATTGGCAACAACCCAACTATCTAACAACGAATGAATGGATAAACAAAGTGTGATATATTACATACAATAGAATATTACTCAGCCATAAAGATAAATGAAGTTCTGACACATGCTATAATATGGATGAAGCTTGAAAATATTATGCTGAGTAAAATGAGTCAGACACAAAAGGACAAATGCTGTAAGATCTCGCTTACATGAAATATGTATAACAGGCAAATGCGTACAGACCAAATTTTATTAGTGGTTACCAGGGCTGGGAGAATGAGACAATGGAAGTTATTACTTATTGGGTACTGAGTTTTGGTTAATGATGATGTATAAACTTGGAAACAGATAGAAGTGATGTTTTCACAGCATAGTGAATGTAATTAATATCGCTGAATTGAACATAAAAATGGTTAAAATGCCTAGGTGCCCATGAACAAATGCATGAATTTAAATAAATTATGGTATATTCACACAGTGGAAAAATAAACAATGATAAAGAACAACAATGAATTTGTGAAATATCTCATAACATGAAGGACTCTGGAAGGCATTACACTGAGTGAAATTAGTTACAAAAGGACAAATGCTGCATGAAATCACTGTTAAAAGAAGCAGAGAGTCTTTGATGGATACAACGGTGGGGAGGGAGGGTGAAGGACATTCACTAACTAGTTAACCAAACCAAAAACCAAACCCACGGCCATCTAGTCAATTCTGACTCATAGCAACCATATAGGACAGATTAGAACTGCCTTACAGAGTTTCAAAGGAGTGCCTGGTAGATTTGAACTACCAGCCTTTTGGTTAGTAACCATAGCACTTAACCGCTATGTCACCAGGGTTTCCACTAACTAGATACTGGACAAGAATTATTTTAGGTGAAGGGAAGGACAACACACAACACAGTGAAGTCAGCACAACTGGACTAAAACAAAAGCTAAGAAGTTTCCTGAATACAACCAAACACTTCAAGTGACAGAGTAGCAGGGGCAAGGGATCATGGTTTTGGAAGACATCTAGGTCAACTGGCATAACAAACTTTACTAAAAAAATGTTCTGGAGGTGGAGTCAAGATGGCAGACTAAATGCATGTCTCCCTAAATCACTGTGGAAACCAAGACCTGAAATGATAATTAAACGGAGCATTCTGGACACCTAGTGAGCCCTGAGATGCAGCACAGGGCTGTTAATTTGGACTTCATAGCACTGACTCTACTCTCAGGAAGCACAGGCTTGCACAGACTGAAAGTAACTCACCATTTTGATTTTTTTTTCCCCTCTGCCTTGGCCAGCAGGCAGAGCTGGGACTTGACTAACTGCCGGTCTTGGACGCACTGCTGGTGGGTCCAGCAAGCGTAATTGCCATGTCTGAGAGCCTGGCTTTGGACTCTATACCTCTCGACTCCTCTGGCCTATCTTTCCACCTCCATCACATGGTAGCTGTACAGATGTGCTTGTGTGGGATGCCATCTTGAGCCACTGGGAAATGGAGAAGCCCAGGCAGAGGCCCTGGCCAGACTTAGTTCCTAGGTTGGTAGGTGGCACCTGCTGGGGGGAGCGTGCTTTTCCAGCAGGGAGGCAGTGTTTTGCACAGTGTCATCTGGGGCTGGGGCCCAGAGACAGAGGCTGTGGACTATGGGCAATTCGGCACTCATGGCCTCTCGTTTTGCCAGGAGCTTGGTCCCGGCCAGCTGGCAACCCTGTGTGGGACGCCTTCTTGTTTTGCTAGGAGGCAGAGTCATCCATACAGAAGCCTCAGCTGGACCTAATTCCTGGGCTGGGAGGTAGTGCCTACCCAGAAGAGATCGCTTCTCCAACAGAAAAGCAGAATTCAACACAGTGTAGCTTACAGCTGGGGCCTGACAGCAGAGGGCAGCAAGCCAGTAGCCATTCTGTATTTTGAGCTAATTTATAACATCTGTGGTTCAATACAGAGGTGCTTACTTTGCCATCTGGGAAGAGGGACATATACACTTGAAAACCTGACTGACTTTGCAAGTTGTCAAATACTTTTTACTTCTCATTTTAAGACGGCCTAGAGAAACAACTGTGGTCCATCTTCACAGCATCTCTCCCAGCCTCTATTGACCCACATGAAGTCCAAAAAGCAACAAACTTTGGAGAAGACAGTAACCCGAAAATCACCCACGGCATCAGAAGACCCCAAAAGAAACCACCTCAAAACTTCACAGATAAAGAAGCTTTGCTGAAACTATCAGAAAGTGAATACAAAATGATGATATATAGAGCCCTCCTAGACCTTATACAAAATGCAGCAGAGCAAAATGAATAGTTAAGCAAGCTGTTTGATCTGATGGAACATCAGTGCTCTGAAATCCAACAGATCAAGACCAAAATCAAAGACATAGAAACTTCAATTCAAAGCCAAGAAAACAGAATGGAACAAATGGAAAACAGACTTTCTGATTTGGAAGACAGAGGCACTGACTCCAGCATCTATGAGGAGAAATCAGAAAAAAGAAACAAGAAAAGTGAAGAAGCATTAAGAAGCATGTGGGACTCTATTAAAAAGAACAATCTATGATTAACTGGAGTTCCCAAACAGGGCGAGACACCTGAGAACACAGAGAGTATTGTAGAACATGAAGCAATTCTCAACAAAATCCATACCATTGAATTAATGCAAAGCATCTTCTCAGATCATAAAGCCATAAAAGTCAAAATAAACAGCAGAAACAACACAGATAGAAAGTGGAACTCATGGAAACTGAACAGCACCTTGCTCAAAAAAACATGAGTTATAGAAGAAATCAAGGATGAAAATAAAGAAATTTATGGATTCTAACAAGAATGAAAACACTTCCTACAAGAGCCTATGGGATACAACCAAAGCAGTGCTCACAGGTCAGTTTATCTCCATAAACGCACACATCTGGAAGGAAGAAAGGAACCAAATCAAAGAACTGACCCTACAGCTTGACCAAGTAGAGAAAGAACAGAGGAACTACTCAGGAACCAGAAGAAACCAGATCATAAAGATTAGAGCAGAACTAAATGAATTAGAGAATAGAAGAACAATTGAAAAAATTGAAAAGACCAAAATCTGGTTTTTGGAAAAGATCCACAAAATTGACAAACCATTGGCTAAATTTACTAAAGAAAAACAGGAAAGGAAACAAATAACCCAAATAAGAAATGAGAGGGGCGTTGTCACAACAGATCCAACAGAAACCAAAAATATCATAACAGAATACTATGAAAGACTGTACTCTAGCAAATTTGAAAATCTAGAGGAAATGGACAAATTCCTTGATGCATATCACCTACCGAAATGACCACAAGGTGAAGCAGAACAACTTAATAAACTCTTCACAGAGGAAGAGATTGAAAAAGTCATCCAAAAACTGCCAACCAAAAAAAGCTCAGGCCCAGGTGGCTTCACCACAGAATTTTACCAAGCTTTTAGAGAAGAGTTATTTCCAATTCTACCGAAACTCTTTCACAGTATAGAAAGGGATGGAATACTCCCAAATTCATTCTATGAAGCCAGCATAACCCTGTTACCAAAGTCAGGGAAAGACCCAACCAAAAAGGAGAACTACAGACCGATATCACTCATGAATCTAGATGCAAAAATCTTCAACAAGACTCTTGCCAACAGACTACAGCAACACATGAAAAAAATAATCCATTGTGACCAAGTTGGATTCCTACCAGGGATGCAAGGCTGGTTCAACATCAGAAAAACAATTAATGTGATTAACCACATGCCAGAAGAATCACCTGATCTTGTCTATTGATGCAGAAAAGGCATCTGATAAAGTCCAACACTCATTCATTCTAAAAACTCTCAGCAGAATAAGAATAGATGGCAAATTCCTCAGTGCAATAACGGCCATTTATACAAAGCCAACTACCTACGTCATCCTGAATGGAGAGAGACTGAAACAGTTTCCCTCGAGAACAGGAACTAGACAAAGATGCTCCTCTCACCTCTCCTATTCAACATTTTACTAGAAGTTCTAGCCGGAACAATTAAGCAAGACCAAGGAATAAAGAGCATCTGTATTGGCAAAGAAGAACTAAAAATGTCCCTATTTGCAGATGATATGATTGTATATGCAGAGAATCCGAAAGAATCCATAAGGAAACTACTCAAACTGATAGAAGAGTTCAGCAAAGTCTCAAGATACAAGATAACTATACGTAAATCAGTAGGATTCCGCTATACAATGAGATTATTAAGGAAAAAAATCACCAAGTCAATATCATTTACTATAGCCCCTAAGAAGATAAAGTACACACAAATAAACTTAACCAGAGAAATAACAGACCTTTACAAAGAGAACTACAAGACCTTACTACAAGAAACTAAGAGAGACTTACATAAATGGAGAAATCTATCCTGCTCATGGATAGGAAGACATAACATTGTGAAAAGTCTATTTTACCCAAAGCAATCTATTTATATAATGCAATCCCAATACAAGTTCTGGTGACATTTTTTAATGAGATGGAGGAACAAATTACCAACTTTGTCTGGAAAGGGAAGAAGCTCCAGATAACTAAAGCATTACTAAAGAAGAAGAACACACTGGGAGGCCCCTCATTACCCGACCTTAGAACCTATTGCACTGCCACAGTGGTCAAAACAGCCTGGTACTGGTACAAAAACAGAGAGACAGATCAATGGAACAGAATCGAGACCCTAGAGATGACATCATATGCCTATGAACAGTTGATATTCGACAAAGACCCTAAGACATTAAACTGTGGTATAAACAATCTCTTCAACAAATGGTGCTGGCAAAATTGGATATCTATCTGCACTAAATTAAAACAAGACCCGTATCTTACACCTTATAGAAAAACCAACTCAAACTGGGTAAAAGACCTAAATCTCAAACAATAAAGCTCATTCAAGAGAAAGTAGGAACAGCAACAGAAGGTTTAATACACAACATAGACAGACTTCAAAATCTGTCAAACAAACTACAGTCATCAGAAGAGAAAATAGATAAATGGGAACTACTAAGAATCAATCACTTTTGCTCATCTAAAAACTTTATTAACAGAATTAAAAGGCCACCTTACAGAATGGAAAAAAAATTTGGAAACTATATGTCAGACTGACGTCTGATCTCTATAATCTACAACGTACTACAAAATATCAGTAAGAAAAAGATACATAATCCAATTAAGTGATGGACAAGGAAATAGACAGACACTTCTCTAAAGAGGAGATCCAGGCAGCTAAAAAACACATGCGGACATACTCACAACCATTAGCTACTAAAGAAATTCAAATCAAAGTGACATCTTACCCCAACAAGGTTGGTCATGATCCAAAAAACACAAAACACTAAATGTTGGAGAGGCTGTGGAGAGATTGGAACTCTCCTACACTGTTGGTGGGATTGCAAAATGGTGCAACCTCTTTGGAAAGCAATCTGACAGTTCCTTAGAAAGCTGGATCTAGATATACCATTTGACCCAGTAACTCCACTGCTTGGAATATATCCTACAGAATCAAGGCCATTCACACCAACTGATACATGCACACGAATGTTCATCACACCCAGTTCACAATAGCAAAAAGATGGAATCAACCCAGATGGCCAACAACAGAGGAATGGATAGGTAAACTATGGTATATGTACTCAATGGAATACTATGCAATGATAAAGAATGAAGATTTTCCAAAACATCTCAAAGCCTGGTTTCAATTGGAGGATATTATGTTGAGTGAAAGTAGTCAGCAAGAAAAGGACAAATATTGTATGAGACCCCTATGATAAGAACTTAAAAACAGAGTCATGCATAGAAGAAAAGACTCTTTGAGGGCTGCAAGGGTGGGGTGGGAAGGAAGGGGATGGGGAGAGGGTTTAGATTAGATAGTTAATAGAAATATTGTTGGTGAAATCGGTGACAGCACACATTAGAAAAATGATAACTGGACTTCAACACAATTTGAGTACTCCTCCCATCTTAACCCAATACTGCAAGGACAGAGTAGCTGGGGTGGGAGGCTGGGGACCATGCTCTCAGGTGAAATTGAGGCCAGTTGGCACAGCTAGCATTTTGCTAACCAGGACTCTCTACACCCCACATTGGTGAGTGGCATCTGGGGTCTTAAAAGCTGCTAAGCTGCCATCTGAAGGTATAGCAAATGGTCCCAACTCAACAGGAATGCATGATCACCGAAGGCAGGAACCACATGGGGAAAAGAGTACCCAGAAGACAGAGAGACCCATGTAAGTGAGTCTCTACACTGACTTGTGACCAGAAGAACTGGATGGTGCCTGGCCACCACCAGTGGTAGCCACAATAGAGCTCACAAAGTTGAGTCTCACTGGCAACAAGAGAATAAATAGGGGCGCACCCTGAGATCTCCAATAAAGGACCACAATTGATGGTCTGGGGGCTTTGGGGTTCCCCTGGGAGCATGGCCCCTGGCCCTGATGCTGCCCCTGTCCAGAAATCATAATGAAGGTCAACTTTTCAGGCAGCAATGGATCGGACTTGGCAATGCAGTGTGACCCTATCTTGTGGGAATTTTATGGTTCTATGCATCTATAGGATATCATCCTGCTGACCTCTTGCTGGAGGAAGGGGAGTGGGTGTAGAGGAGGAGATAGGAGACTGTTGGGAGGACAGGACACATAGAGGAGGGGTGTGCTGTCACCGGGCAGGGAGAGCAGTGGGAGCTGTATATAGGTGAGCATGCGAATTTATATGGGAATGTACATTTTCATTCAATCATAATTAAAAAAAAATGTTCTGCATCCCACTTGGGTAAGTGGTGTCTTGGATCTTAAAAACTAGCAAGAGACCATCTAAGAAGCATCAGTTGATCACAACCGACTTGGAACAAAGAAGAATAAAGAACACCAAAGATATGAGGAAAATATGAGCCCTAGAGACAGAGGGAAAAGAAAAAATCTCATTGCCATTGAGTCAATTCCAACTCACGGCAACCCTATAGGATAGAGTAAAACTGAAAAATAGAATTTTTCAGGAGCATCTGGTGGATCCGAACTGCCAACCATTTGATTAGTAGCCATAGTACTTTACCACTATGCCACCAGGGTTTCCAAAGACACAGAAAGGGCTGTATAAAACAGAGATTACATCAGCAGGACATCAGAAGAACTAGATGGTGCCCAGCTCCCACCAACGATTGCTCTGACAGGGAACACAACAGAGTCCCTGATGTAACAGAAGAAAAATAGGGTGTAGAATTCAAACTCTATTAAAAAGATCAGACTTGATGGTCCTCAGAAGACATGGTCTCCAAACTCTCTATTAGCCCAGATCTGAAACCAGTCTTGAAGCCAACTCTTCAGACCAAGAATGAACTAGACAATAAGACATAAAATGATACTGATGGGAAGTATGATTCTTGATTTAAATATATACATGAAGCTAACTAGGAAGCTCCTGTTCAGAAGCAAGATGAGAGGGCGAAGAGGGACAGGAACTGGTTGAATGGAAAGGAGAAATACAGGGTGGAAAGGATGAGTGTGCTGTCACAGGGTGGGGAGAGCAGCTAGAGTTACACAGTAGTGTATGTGTAAGTTTTTGTATGACAAACTGATGTGAATTGCAAACTTTCACTTAAAGCACAATACAATTATTTTAATGAAATTTAAATTTTTGTATCCAAAAATAAAGTTTTATTGTCATACAAGCGCATGCATGCACACACACACACACACAAAATTGATTTAAACAACAAATATTTTGTTTTGTATTTCCCCATGAGAAAAGTCTTTTTTAAAAGACTTAAGAAGGCCTCAACAACAAGAAGACAAATAACCCAATTTAAAAAATGGGCAAAAGTTATGAACAGATGCTTCACCAAAGAAGACATTCAGGTAGCTAACAGACATGTAAGGAAATGCCCATGATTATTACCCATTAGAGAAATGCAAATCAAAACTACAATGAGATACCATCTCACCCAACAAGGCTGGCACTTATCCAAAAAATACAAAGTAATAAATGTTGGAGGGGTTGGAGAGGGCCTAGAACACTTATGCACTGCTAGTGGGAGTGTAAAATAGTACAACCACTTTGGGAACTAATTTGGTGCTTCCTTAAAAAGCTAGCTGTGGAGGCATTGTATGATTCAACAATCCAACTTCTTGAAATAGATCCTAGAGAAATAAGAGCCATTACACAAATAGATACATTCACACCCATGTTCATTGCAGGACTGCTCACAGTAGCAGAAAGATGGAAACAACCTAGGTGCCCAACAACAGATAAATGAATAAACAAGTGATTGTACATACACAGAATGAAATAATAAAGAACAATGAACAATCCAAGAAACATCTCACAACAAGGATAAATCTGGAAGACATTATACTGAGTAAAGTTAGTTACAAACGGGCAAGTACTGTATGAGATCGTTATTACAAGAACTCAAGCAAGCCAAGCCAAGTTCCGTTGAAAGGTTTAAACGCAGAATAATAATAATAGTCATGAAGAGCATGCTTCTTAGATACATGAGACCAAATGAGCGAGGCAGGATGAGAAGTTAGGAAAAGAGCTTGTTTTAGTCAGCTAGGCTGCTCTAACAGAAATACCACAGAGTGGATGGCTTTAAGAAAGAAAGATTTATTCTTACACAGTCCGGTAGGTTGCAAGTCCATATTCAGGGTGTCCGCTCCAGGGAAAGACTTTCCCCTTGTTGGCTCTGGAGGAAAGTCTGGTATTGCATCAGTCTTTGTCCAGGGAGCGTCCTCACGCAAGAACCTCTGGTCTGAAGGACGCACTCTGCTCCCGGTGCTGCTTGCTTGATGGTAGCGAGGTTCTCAGATTGTCCTTTGTTTCTTTTTCCTTTTATTCCTTGCAAGCTAAAAGCATTAAGGGTGGGGCAAGCCATACTCCAGGGAAACTCCCCCCACAGCAGGAATTCACCGCCCCACCCTAATCCTTTAACATATAGGTTAGCAAAACCACACAATGGAGGACAGTCCCAAGATACTGGGAACCATATCCCAGACACGTGGCTGCACACATTTTTGGGGGGGACACAATTCCAACCATGACAGAGCTGATTGAACGGACATAGGAAACACGGGGTGGAAAGGGACTGTGTGTTGTCACACTGCAGAGATTGCAACTAGCGTCACATGACAATATGTGTATAAAATTTTGTATGAGAGATTAACTTGAGCTGTAAACTTTCACCTAACGTACAGTTGAACAAAAGACTTAAGAGGCATATTAGCCATATACAATGATGGACCCTGTCTGTTTCTTAGGTAAAGAAACCAACTGTAAAATATATACATATGATATGGAAGATTTGAGCACTCATTGATATTAAAAAAATTATAGTCAATGTTTTTTAGTTCTGAGAATGATTTTTTTAAAAAACACTTTTATCTTTTAGAGATACTTATGGAAATAATTACAGATGAAATTATGTAATGTCTGGGATTTACTTTATGAAAATCTCATGGTGGGGAGAGAAGTAGATGAAAATATAGATGAAATGAGATGGCCCACACGTTCGTAATCATTAAAATCAGGTCATAGGTACATGACAGTGCACATACTGTACTACTATAATATATATTTAATATATATATAGTAAATAGTTAAAAAATATGTTCTTTGGAACACTGAGTTGAACCCTTAGTATGATTTTCGTGTAAATCAGTATGTTTTTCTCATGTTAAAATGTATGAGAATTTCCTTTTGCCTGATCCAACTCAAATATATCATTTGGAGGGCAGAGGCAAGCTACAAAGGTCAAACATTGCAATCAGGCCTGAGTTTGAATTGACACATCACTGCTCACTTGCTTTGTCATATGTTTAACCCTTTTGAACCCTAGTTTTCTAATTGATAAAACAGGGAAGGTCATAATAGCTCCTTTCTCAAAGGGTTTGGAGGGATTGAATAATACGGATAATACAGAGTATTAAGCATAGTGCCCTTGGTGTTCCATAAATATTGTCATTGTTGTTAGATGCTGTTTTAGTTAGCTTGGGCTGCTCTAACAGAAATACCACAGAGTGAACGGCTTTAACAAAGGAAGGTTTATTCTTACACAGTCCAGTAGGCTGCAAGTCCATATTCAGGGTATCCGCTCCAGGGGAAGGCTTTCCCCTTGTCAGCTCTGGAGGAAAGTCTGGTATTGCATCAGTCTTTGTCCTGGGAGCATCTTGGCGCAGGAACCTCTAGTCTGACGGACGCACTCTTCTTCCGGTGCTGCTTTCTTGATGGTGTGAGGCTCCCCATTCTCTGCCTGCTTCTCTGTCCTTTTATCTCTCATAGGATGAAAGGATTAAGGGTGGGACAAGCCATACAGGAGGGAAACTCCCGTTACAGTGGAGCAAGGAGGTAATCCTATGAAGGGATTTACAGTCTCACCCTAATCCTTTAACATACAGCATAGGAAAACCACAAAATGGAGGACAGTCACAAGATACTGGGAATCACAGCCCGGCCATGTGGCTACACATATTTTTGGGGGGACACAATTCAATCCATGACATCCCTATGTATTAGAAAAGTCAGGTAGTTCCTTGTCCAGGGAGCATCTTGGCATAGAGTACCATCAAGAAAGCAGCACTGGGAGAAGAGCGCATCCTTCAGACCTGAGCTTCCTGTGCCAAGATGCTCCCTGGACAAAGACTGATGCAACACCAGACTTCTCCAGAGCTGACAGGGGGAAAAGCCTTCCCCTGGAGCAGACACCTGAATATGGAATTGCAGCCTACCAGACTATGTAAGAATAAATTTTCCTTTGTCAAAGCCATCCACTTTGTGGTATTTCTGTTAGAGCAGCTCTAGTTGACTAAAACAGATGCCATCAGTTGGCCCCAACTCATACTAAGTAAACTCACACAAAAGGGAACTGGACCATTGTGATCCACAGGTTGTCATTGATTTTCAGAAATAGATAGCCACATCTTTCTCCCTAGTGTGTCTTAGTTCAGAAGATCTGATGAAACTTCTTCAGCATCGTAGCAACACACAAACCTTCACTGATAGGCAGTGGTAGCTATGTACAAGGTTCATCATTGTCTAGAAATTGAACCCAGGTCTCTCACATGGAAAGTAAGAATTCTAGCACTGAACCACTACTGCCTCCACTATATAAATATTGGGGGCAGCTACTGCTTAATTATTTTACTTATCTATCATGGGTTGACTTGGCTTATCAGGGAGGTTTTCCTACTTTATCTGATGTCAGTTAGAACAATAGTCAACTGGTAGTCGAATTGGGCTGGAACAATTAAGGTGGCGCACACACGACGGGCAGTTGATGCCAAATGTTGGCTGGGGAGCTCAGCTAGCAATGTTGCCCACAGCATGCACACATGGTCTCTCCATGACTCTTGGGCTTCTCACTGCATGGTAACTGGGTTCCAAGAGGGAGTGCCCCAAGAGCAAATATTCCAAAAGTGAGGATGTGCAAGCCACTTGTCCCTTTAAAGACCAGGGCCAGAAGCTGGCATTACATCACTTCCTCCACAAACTATTGGTTAAAGAGTCACAAGGCTCACCCAGATACAAGGGATTGTTGTTGTTAGATGCCACTGAGTCTTCTGTGACTCATAGCAACCCCATCTACGACAAAATGAAATGCTACCCATCCTGCCCCATGCCCACAATCATTATGCTTGAGTACATTGCTGCAGTCACCGTGCCAGTCCATCTTGTTGATGGTTGTCCTCTTTTTTCACTGACCTTCTACTTTACCAAGCATGATGTCCTTCTCCAGAGATTGATCATATCTGACAACATGTCTAAGTATGTAAGACGTAGTCTTGCCATCTTCTAAGGAGCATTCTGATTGTACTTCTTCCAGGAGAGATCTGTTTGTTCTTTTGGTAGTCCATGGTATATTCAATAGTCTTCTCCAACACCACAATTTGAAGGCATCAATCCTTCTGTCTTCCTTATTCATTGTCAAGTTTTCACATGTGTAATACGCAATTGAAAATATAGTGGCTTGGGTCTTCAAGGTGGCATCGTTGCTTTTCAACACTTTAAAGAGGTCTTTTGCAGCAAATGTGCCTGATGCAATGTGTCTTTTGATTTCATGATTGCTCCTTCCATAGATGTTGATTGTGGATCCAAGTAAAATGAAGTCCTTGACAATCTCAGTCTTTTTTCCATTTATCATGATGTTACATATTGGTCCAGTTGTGAGGATTTTTGTTTTCTCAGTTTAGAGGTGTAATCCACACTGAAGACTGTGGTCTTTGACTGTTATCAGTAAGTGCTTTAAGTCCTCTTCACTTTCAGCAAGTACGGTTGTGCCACCTGTATAACACAGGTTGTTAATGAGCCTTACTCCAGTCCTGATGTCCTGTTCTTCTTCATATGGTCCAACTTCTCAGATTATTTGCTCAGCATATGGATTGAATAAGTGTGATGACAGAATACAACCCAACCACATAACTTTCCTGACTTTAAATCATGCAAAAAAAACCAAAAACCAAACAAACAAACAAAAAACCCACTGCCATCGAGTAGTATCCAACTCATAGTGACCCTAGAGGTCAGAGAAGAACTACCCCACAGAGTTTCCAAGGAGCACCTGGCAGATTTGAACTGCTGACCTTTTGGTTAACAGATGTGGCACTTAACCCACTATGCAGCCAAGTGTCCTTTTTCTCTGTTTGAAGCACTAACTCTTGGTCCATGTACAGATTCCTCATGAGCACAATTAAGTGTTCTGGAATTCCCATTCTCTACAATCTTATCCACAGTTTGTTATGAACCACAGTCAAATGTCTTTGCATAGTCAACAAAACGCAAGTAAACATCATTCTGTTATTCTCTGCTTTCAGCCAGGATCCATCCGACAGCAATGATATCCCTGGTTTCTTGTCCTGTTCTGAATCCAGCCTGAATTTCTGGCAGTTTCCTGTCAATATATGTTGCAATCGCTTTTGAATGATCATTAGCCAAATTTTCTTGCATATAATATTGATGAAACAGGTCAGTTGATCTTCCATCAATTCCTGGAGCCTTGTTTTTCACCAGTGCCTTCAAGGCAGCTTCACCTTCTTCCTACAGTACCAGCAGTTCCTGTTCATATGCTACCTCTTGAAATAGTTGAACATCAACTAATTGTTTTGGTCTAATGCCTGTGTATTGCTTCCATCTTCTTTTTGATGCTTCCTGAATCATTTAATATTTTCCCCATAAAATCCTTTACTATTGCAACTCGAGCCTTGAATTTTTTTCTTCACTTCTTTCACCTTGAGAAATGCAGAGCACATTTTCACTTTTGGTTTTGTATCTCCAGCTCTTTGTAAGTGTCATTATAATACTTTGAGTATTACACTTCTTGAGTAGCCCCTTGAAATCTTCTGTTGAGTTCTTTCACTTCATTATTTCTTCCTCTTGCTATAGCTACTCAATCTTCAAGAGCAAGTTTCAGAGTCTCTTCTGGCATTCAATTTGGTCTTTCCTTTCTTTTCTGTCTTTTTAAGGACCTCTTATTTTCTCTATGTATGATGTCTTTGATATCATTCCACAACTTGTCCTGTCTTCAGTCATCAGTGTTCAGTAAATTTATTCTTGAGATGGTCTCTAAACTCAGATGGGATATGCTCAAGGTTGTACCTTGGCTCTCAAGGACTTTTTCTCATTTTCTTCAGTTTCAATTTGAATTTGCATGGGAACAATTTATGGTCTGACTGCAATCAGCACCTGGCTTGCCTCTGACTGAAGATACTGTCTGTTTCCACTGATACAGTCAATTCAATTCTTCTGTATTTCAACTGGCAAAGTCTATGTACATAGTCACCGCTTATTTTTGTGATAAAAGGTATTTGCAGTGAAGAAGTCATTGGTCTTGCAAAATTCTATCATGCATCGTTTCTGTCACCAAGTCCATGTTTTCCAACTACTGATCCTTCTTCTTTGTTTCCAATTTTAGCATTACAATCACTAGTAATTATCAGTACATCCTGATTGCATGTTCGATCAATTTGGGACTCCAGAAGATAATAAAATCTTTCATTTCTTCATCTTTGGGCTTAGCAGTTGGTATGTAACTTGAAAAATAGTTGTATTAACTGGTCTTCCTTGTAGATGTATGGATATATTCTCTTATCACTGATGGCATTGTACTTCAGGACAGATCTTGATATGCTGTTTGTTTTAGTCAGCTAGGCTGCTCTTACAGAAATACCATGGAGTGGATGGCTTTAACAAAGAAAGATTTATTCTTACACAGTCCGGTAGGTTGCAAGTCCATATTCAGGGTGTCCACTCCAGGGAAAGACTTTCCCCTTGTCGGCTCTGGAGGAAAGTCCGGTATTGCATCAGTCTTTGTCCAGGGGGTGTCCTCACGCAAGAACCTCTGGTCTGAAGGACGCGCTCTGCTCCCAGTGCTGCTTGCTTGATGGTAGCGAGGTTCTCAAATTGTCCTTTGTTTCTTTTTCCTTTTATTCCTTGCAAGCTAAAAGCATTAAGGGTGGGGCAAGCCATACTCCAGGGAAACTCCCCCTACAGCAGGAATTCACAGCCCCACCCTAATCCTTTAACATACAGGTTAGCAAAACCACACAATGGAGGACAGTCCCAAGATACTGGGAACCATATCCCAGACACGTGGCTGCACACATTTTTGGGGGGACACAATTCCAACCATGACACTCTTTTTGACAATGAATGTACCAGCATGCGCCTTCAAGTTGTCATTCTCAGCACAGTAGATCCTCTTGTTGTCCAATCAAAATGACCAATACCAGTCCATTTCAGCTCACTAATGCCTAGGATGTCAATGTTTATATGTTCCATTTCATTTTCGATGATTTCTATTTTTCCTAGATCTATAATTGGCACCTTTAATGTACCAATTACAAATGATGTTTGAGGGTTTGTTTTTTTTTTTTATTTTGAGTCATGCCACATCAGCAGACACAGGTCTTGAAAGTTTAACTCCATCCATGTCATTAAGACCAACTCTACTTTGAGGAGACACCCCAACTGGAGAGGCTCATCTTCAGGCACCGTATCAAACAATGTTCCACTGCTATTCATAGGGTTTTCACTGGCTAATTCTTCTCAAAAGTGGACTGGCAGGTCTTTCTTCCCCTAGATACAAGGGAAGGGGACCTAAACTCCATCTCCTGATGGAGAGGGACAAAGTATTTTTAGCCATCTTTAGTCGTCTGTTTCCTTGTACTTGGTACAAAAATAAAGATAGAGATGTAGATAGCAGAAAAACACACCAAAAAGTACTCAGTTTATGTCTGTGGAAGGTGCTAGTCAAGGGCCACTCTGGATTAATGTTCTTACTGCTGTTCAGCTGACTAAAATGAGAGAAGAAACCAGGGCAGGACTGAGTCTGCACTGCAGAAACACCTTGACATGAGTCAGTGGTTCTCAAAAATAATTTATGAGACCAAATTAGGTCATCTATTTTTAATTACTGTGGTTATTAACTTGACGAATTGTAATTCAGTACTGCTCTCACATGGAATAATTCTTGAGACTTGAGGAGCTGTTAGTGTTCTTTTCCATGATTTCCTTAATTCTTTAGTTTTAAGGTAGAACATCTCCCTACATGTTTCCTTCTCTTACCCTTTGACCAAAATTGCTGACTCCTATATTTTCCGGGACATTATCTAAAATGCAGTCCAAGAGTGTTTTGCTTTGTTTCTGTTTTTTTTTTTTTTTTTAATGCACAGTATACAAGCACAGAGACCTCTATTTTGGGTAGGAAACATTCCTAGAGCTAAAAAAATTCAAAACCAGTGGCAAGCTTGGGCAATGTGAGTTTTTCATAAGGATAGACTGTGCTTCTACTTGAAGCATTTACAGGAGTCAAATTATTGGTAAAGACACCCAGTTGCCTCTTATAAACAAGGAAGCGGAGAATTTAGGCATGCTAAATGCAGAGCTTGTTTTCCACTGAAAGAGGATGTAAACTGCTAATCACAAGCATGCCACAGTTTAATTACCACACAAGACCCCTTCCTGGTTTGCCAAGTTTTTTTTTTCTTTAGATTTTTTTAAAATTTTTATTTTCATTTGTATTTAACATGACTGACTGAAAATGTACATTCCTGTATAAATTTACACACCCACCTATATGCAGCTTCCACTGCTCTCCCTGTCCGGTGACTGCACACTATTCCTCTCTGCTCCATACATGTCTCATCCTCCCAACAGTCTCTTTTTTCCCTCCTCTCCACCCACTCTCCTTCCTCCAGCCAGAGGTCAGCAGGATGATATCCTATAGATGTATAGAACCATAAAGTACAACCAATATATGGTCACTCTGCATTGTCAAGTCCAATCCATTCCTGTCTAAAGAGTGGACCTTCGTTATAATTTATGGGTAAGGGCAGCATCAGGGCCGGGGGCCATGCTCTCAGGGGAACCCCGAAATCTCTGGACAATCAATTGAGGTCTTTTAGTGGAGATCTCAGGATGCACCTCTTTTTATTCTTGTGTTGCCAGTGAGACTCAACTTAGTGAGCTCCATCGTGGCTATCACTGGTAGTGGCAGGCACCATCCAGTTCTTTCGGTCCCAAGTTGATGTAGGCACCCACTGATGTGGGTCTCATTGTCTTCTGGGTTGTCTTTACCACATGTCATTTTGGTCCTCGGTGAGCATCTGTTCCTGCTGAGTTGGGCCCATTTGCTGCGTCCTTGGATGGCAGCTTGGCAGCTTTTAAGACCCCAGACGCCACTCACCAATGTGGGGTGCAGAGAGCCCTCTTAGCAAAACGCTAGTTGTGCCAATTTGCCTTCATTTCGCCTAACAGCATGGTCCCCTGCCCCCCGCCCCAGCTACTCTATCCTTGCAATATTGGGTTAAAATGGAAGGAGTACTCAAGTTATGCTGAAGTCCACTTAATGTTGTTCTTGTTTCTAATGTGTGCTATCACTGCTTTCTCCCAATCAGATTTCTAGCAACTATCTAAACTAAATCCTCCCCCTCCCCCTCCCTCTCTCCCCTCCCTTGCAGCTGTCAAAGAGTCTTTTCTTCTATACACAAGTCTGTTTTTGAGATCTTCTCATAGAGGTCTCATACAGTATTTGTCTCTTTGTCACTGACTACTTTCACTCAACATAATGTCTTCCAGTTGAAACCAGGTTAGGAGATGTTTCCTGGAATTATCGTTATTCTTTATCATTGCGTAGTGCTCCATTGAGTATATGTACCACAGTTTACCTATCCATTCTTATGTTGTTGGGCATCTGGGTTGATTCCATCTTTTTGCTATTGTGGACTGTGCTGCGATAAACATTCTGGTGCATGTGTCCATTGGTGTGAAAGGCCTTGATTCTGTAGGATATATTCCAAGTAGTGAAATTACTGGGTCAAATGGTATATTGATGTCCATTTTTTTAAGGAAGCGCCAGATTGCTTTTCAAAGAGGCTGGACCATTTTGCAATCCCACCAACAGTGTAGGAGGGTTCCACTTTCTCCACAGCCTCTCTAGCATTTGTCGTTTTGTGTTTTTTGGATCATGGCCAATCTTGTTGGGGTGAGATGGTATCTCATTGTCATCTTGATTTGAATTTCTTTAATAACTAAAGATCATGAACATGTCTGAATGTGTTTTTTGGCTGCCTGGATCTCCTCTTTAGTGAAATGTCTGTCCATCTCTTTTGCCCATCGCTTAATTGGATGATTTATCTTCTTCTTATTGATATTTTGTAGTATCTTATAGATTATGGAGATCAGGCGTCAGTCTGACATAGAGTTGCCAAATATTTTTTCCCATTCTGTGGGTGTTCTTTTAATTCTATTAATAAAGTCTTTGGATGAGCAAAAGTGTTTGATTCTTAATAGTTCCCATTTATCTATTTTCTCTTCTGTTGATTGTGGTTTCTTTGACAAATTTTGGAGTCTGTCCTCATTGTGTATTAAAACTTCCATTGTTGTTCCTACCTTTTCTTGGATGAGCTTTATCGCTTTAGGTTTGATATTTAGGTCTTTTATCCAGTTGGAGTTGGTTTTTGTGTAAGGTGTAAGATATGGATCTTGATTCAGTTTATTGCAGATGGATATCCAATTTTGCCAGCACCATTTGTTGAAGATACTGTTTTTACCCCAGTTTAATGTCTTAGGGCCTTTGTCGAATAGCAACTGTTCATAGGCAGATGGTCTCATCTCTGGGGTCTCAATTCTGTTCCATTGATCGATCTGTCTGTTCTTGTACCAGTACCAGGCTGTTTTGACCACTGTGGCAGTGTAGTATGTTCTAAGGTCGGGTAATGAGAGGCCTCCCAGTGTGTTCTTCTTCTTTAGTAGTACCTTACTTATCTAGGGGTAAGGGATGGGAGTACTCCATCCCTTTCTATACTGTGAAATAGTCTCAGTAGTATTGGAAATAACTCTTCTCTAAATGCTTGGTAGAATTCTGCAGTGAAGCCATCTGGGCCTGGACTTTTTTTGGTTGACAGGTTTCTCAATTTTTTAAAAGAAGATAACAATCAGTTTTGCTCACTAAATTTCTTTGTGTGGGATTCTTCTTGTTCTTTTTAGCTGCCTTCTAGTCTGCCCCATCTCATAATGAAACCATGCACAATGGGATGTGTCATGGTTGGAATTGTGTCCCCCCAAAAATGTGTGAGGCCACGTGGCTGGGATATGGTTCCCAGTATCTTGGGACTGTCCTCCATTGTGTGGTTTTGCTAACCTGTATGTTAAAGGATTAGGGTGGGGCTGTGAATTCCTGCTGTGGGGGAAGTTTCCCTGGAGTATGGCTTACCCCACCCTTAATGCTTTTAGCTTGCAAGGAATAAAAGGAAAAAGAAACAGGACAATTTGAGAACCTCGCTACCATCAAGCAAGCAGTACCAGGAGCAGAGCACGTCCTTCAGACCAGAGGTTCTTGCGTGAGGACACTCCCTGGACAAAGACTGATGCAATACCGGACTTTCCTCCAGAGCCGACAAGGGGAAAGTCTTTCCCTGGAGCGGACACCCTGAATATGGACTTGCAACCTACCGGACTGTGTAAGAATAAATCTTTCTTTGTTAAAGCCATCCACTCTGTGGTATTTCTGTTAGAGCAGCCCTAGCTGACTAAAACAGCATTATACTGAGTGAAATTAGTCAACTGCAAAAGGATAAATAATTGTATAAGACCACTATTATAAGAACTCGAGAAAAAGCTTAAACACAGAAGAAAACAGTTTTTCATGGATACAAGGGTGGGAAAGGAGGAAGCATGTATTCATTGATGAGATAGTAGACAGGAATTGGGTTAGGTGAATGGAGGGACAGCACACAGTAGAATGGATGTTACTGCAACTAGACTAAAGCAAAAGCTAAGAGGTTTCCTAAATAGAACCTAACACTTTGAAGGACAGGGTAACAGAGACAGGGCTCTGGTGAGCATGGTTTCAGAGAACATCTAGGTCAATTAATATAACAATTTTATTATGATGATGATGACTGAATGAAAATGTACATTGCCATATAAATTTGCATGCCCATCTGTCATGGGTTGAATTGTGTCCCCCCCAAAATATGTGCAGCCTTGTGGCTGGGACATGATTCCCAGTATCTTGTGACTGTCCTCCATTTTGTGGTTTCGCTAAACTGTATGTTAAAGGATTCAGGTGGGGCTGTAAATTCCTGCATAGGATTACTTCCTGCTCTGCTGTAGGGGGAGTTTCCCTGGAGTATGGCTTGCCCCACCCTTAAGCTTTTCAGCCTGCAAGAGATAAAAGGAAAGAGAAACAAGGAGAATTGGGAACCTCGTTACCATCAAGGGAGCAGCACCAGGAGAAGAGCACGTCCTTCAGACTTGAGGTACCTGCGCCAAGACGTTCCCTGGACAAAGACTGATGCAATATCTGACTTTGCTCCAGAGCCGACAAGGGGAAAGCCTTCCCCTGGAGTGGACACCCTGAATATGGACTTGCAACCTACCGGACTATGTAACAATAAACCTTCCTTTGTTAAAGCCATCCACTCTGTGGTATTTCTGTTAGTGCAGCCCTAGCTGACTAAAACACCATCTATATGCAGCTCCCACTGCTCTCCCTGCCTGGTGACAGCACACTCTTCCTCTCTGCTCCATACATGTCTTCTCCTCCCAACAATCTCCTATCCCCTCCTTTCCACCTACTCCCCTTCGTCCAGTAAGAAGTCAGCAGGATGACATCCTATAGATGCCTACAACCATAAAGTGCACACATGATATGGTCACTCTGTGTTGCCAAGCCCAATCCATTCCTGTCCGAGAGTTGACCTCCATTATTATTTACGGACAGGGGCAACTACAGGGCCAGGGACCATGCTCCCGGGGTAACTCCGAGGCCTGTGGACCATCGATTGTGGTCTTTTAGTGGAGATCTCAGGGTGCACCCCTTTTTATTCTTGTGTTGCCAGTGAGCCTCAACTTTGTGAGCTCTATCGTGGCTATCACTGGTGGTGGTCGGGCACCATCTAGTTCTTCCAGTCACAAGTTGATGTACTCACCCACTCACGTGGGTCTCTCTGTCTTGTAGATTCTCTATCGCCCATGTCATTTTGGTTCTTGATGACCATCTGTTCCTGCTAAGTTGAGACCATTTGCTGTACCCTCAGATGACAGCTTGGCAGCTTTTAAGACCCCAGATGTCACTCACCAATGTGGGGTGAAGAGGGCTCTCTTAGCATAATTATAGTTGTGCCAATTGGCCTTGAGCGTGGTCCCCACCCCCCCGCCCCAGCTACTCTGTCCTTGCAATATTGGGTTAAGATGGCAGGAATAATCACGTTGCGTTGAAGTCCTGGTAATACTGATCTTCATTCTAATGTGTGCTGTCCCCGATTTCACACAACTAAATTTCTATCAACTATGTAATCTATGCCCTCCCCCCTCCCCCTCCCTCCCTCTCTACCCTTGCAGCCATCAAAGAGTCTTCTATGCATGAGTCTGTTTTTAAGTTCTTATCATAGGAGTCTCGTGCAATGTTTGTCCTTTTGTCTCTGACTACTTTCACTCAACACAATGTCCTCCAATTGAAACCAGGTTATGAGATGTTTCCTAAAATCATCATTGTTCTTTATCATTGCATAGTGTTCCATTGAGTATAGATAGAATAGTTTACCTATCCATCCCCTTGTTGTTGGGCACCTGGGCTGATTCCATCTTTTTGCTATTGTGGACTGTGCTGCAATAAACATTTGTGTGCATGTATCAGTTGGTGTGAATGCCCTTAATTCTGTAGGATATATTCCGAGCAGTGGAATTACTGGGTCATATGGTATAGCTAGATCCACCTTTTTAAGGAAGTGTCAGATTGTTTCCAAAGAGGTTGCACCATTTTGCAATCCCACCAACAGTGTAGGAGAGTTCCAATTTCTCCACAGCTTCTCCAGCATTTGTTGTTTTGTGTTTTCTGGATGATGACCAACCTTGTTGGGGTGAGATAGTATCTCATTGTCATTTTGATTTGAATTTCTTTAATAGCTAAAGATCGTGAGCATGTCTGTATGTTTTTTGGCTGCCTGGATCTCCTCTTCAGAGAAGTATCTGTCCATCTCCTTTGCCTATCGCTTAATTGGATGATTTATCTTTTCTTATTGATATTTTGTAATACTGCTTGGCTTTGGCTTACAGATTATAGAGATCAGGAGTCCTCTGACATATAGTTTCCAATTTTTTTTTCCATTCTGTAGGTGGCCTTTTACTTTTATTAATAAAGTCTTTGGATGAGCAAAAGTGTTTGGTTCTTAATAGTTCCCATTTATCTATTTTCTCTTCTGTTGTCTGTGGTTTGTTTGACAGATTCTGAAGTCTGTCTACACTGTGCATTAAAATTTCTATTGTTGTTCCTACTTTTTCTTGGATGAGCTTTATCGTCTTAAGTTTGGTATTTAGGTCTTTTATCCAGTCTGAGTTGGTTTTTGTATAAGGTGTGGGATATGGGTATTGTTTGGTTTTTCCCCAGTTTAATGTCTTAGGGCCTTTGTTGAATATCAACTGTTCATACGAAGACGGTGTCATCTCTGGGGTCTCAATTCTGTTCCATTGATCTCTCTGTCTCTTTTTGTACCAGTACCAGACTGTTTTGACTACTGTGGTGGTGTAATGGATTCTCAAGTCAGGTAGTGAGAGGCCTCTCAGTGTGTCTTCTTCTTCTTCAGTAGTGCTTTACTTATCTGGGGCTTCTTCCCTTTCCAAACAAAGTAGTAATTTGTTTTTCCATCTCATTAAAAAATGTCACTGGAGTTTGTATTGAGATTAATTATCATAACAAAATTTTTTAAGAAAATATTCTACATCCCACATTGGTGAGTGTTGTCTGGGGTCTTAAAAGCTAGCAAGTGACCATCTAAGTAACATCAGTTGGTCTGAACTCATCTGGAGCAGAGGAGATTGAAGGACATCAAAGACATAAGGAAAATATGAGTCCAAGAGACAGAAAAGGCCACATAATCCAGAGACTGAATCAGCATGAGACCAGAACCATCTAGGTGCCAATGTGGGAGAAAAATGTGTATGTAGAGCTCAAACTCTTAAAAAGACCACATTTGATAGCCCAGTAGACTGGAGGGTCCCTGGAAGACATGGACTCAAGAATACCTGTTAGCCCAGAACTGCAACCATTCCCAAAGCCAACTCTTCAGAAGACTGGCCTGGACTATATGATATAAAGTGACACTGGTGAAAACTATGCTTCTTAGCTTAAGCAGATACATGAGGTTAACTGCACAGCTCCCGTTCAGAGGCAAGATGAGAGGATAGAGGGGGACAGACCTGGCTGAATGGACATGGAAAATACAGAGTGGAGAGGAGTGTGCTGTCGCAAGGGTGACAAAGGAGCAGCTAGAGTTGCATAATAGTAGGCACAACTTTTAACTTCTACTTAAAGCATGATAAAATATTTTTTTAAAAATGTATGTTTTTGGTTACGTAGATATGTAACCCAAACCAAGCTTGTTGCCATGGAGTTGATTCCAACTCATGACAGCCCTATAGGACAGGGTAGAACTGCACCATAAGGTTTCAAAGGAGTGCCTGGTGGATTCAAACTGCCGAGCTTTTGGTTAATAGTTGTAACTCTTAACCACTACACCAGCAGGATTTCCACATAGATATGTAAATATGCATAAATATGTACAGGAAGGCATATATGAATAGCTATGGGTACATTTATGTACATGTTTATGTGTGCTGCATATATTTTCATGTATAAAGTAAAGCACATAGAGGGCACAGTTATGGATACTCTCTAGACACAAGCACCTCACAGGATTGATCTGCTGGATTTGGGGACTTAGGACTTAGGGCTCATGGTCATTGGCATAATATAGTCCATAAAGACAGTGTTCTACATCCTAGTTTGGTGAGTAGCATCTGAGGTCTTAAAAGTTTGTGAGTGGCCCAAGATACAACTGTTGGTCTCTACTCATCTGGAGCTAAACAGACAAAACGAAACTGAAGACTCAAAGAAGAAACTAGTCTACAGACCCAACAGCCTACACAAACAAAGACATCCCTTACCTGAAAACCAGAAGAGCGGTGTGGTACCCAGCTACCACTACCAACCATTCCCAGACAGAACAGGAGAAAAATGTAGAACAAGTCTCTAATTCCTAAAAAAAAATCCCAACTTACTAGACCAGTAGAAACTAGGAGAATCTCTAAGACTATCACTCTGAGATACTCTTTATACTTGGAATTCAAACCACTCCCAAGGTCACCAATCAGCCAAATGACAGATGGCCCATAAGATGAATAATGTGAGTACTGTGTTTGTCAAAATAGTTGTGTAGATGAAACCAAATGGTTAACATTTGCATACCCCAAAAATGAGAAGGCAAGTGGGACAGGGAAGCTACAATAACAGAAATAAAACAACCAAAATGGAATAATGAGAATGCTGATATATTGTGAAGGATGTAACCAAAGTCACCGAAAAATGTATTTCAGAATTATTAAATGATGAACCTGATTTCCTGTGTAAACTTACACACACACACACACACACACACACACACACACACACACACACACACACACATACACACACCCATAATAATTTTTTTTTTTTAATAAAAGGGTCTTAAAAAAACTTTAGGTGCTTCTATGTTTGGACTCATTTTGCTAATGAGAAGATGCTGGCTAACAGTTATGACATAAGTATACAGAAAAGGAAATAGACACTGTCTTTGATGGTGACCTGGAAGTTATGTCAGAAGAATCTGGAATTCTATTACACGGCCATAAACCAAACTGGAGGGTGTAAGTGGTAGGGGCATGCTTGAGGGGAGCGATTGGATGACCACATATTCCTGCCACTTTCTGGAATTCTGACACACATGGTCACAGCACAAAGCAAGAGGCCCAGGAGCACTGCAGTAACAAAAGAGAGACTGAAAGTATTTCCTTAGCGATGAACTGTCCTTGTTGACACTAAGTCCATTCTAGACATATTGGAGATTTCTGACTTGTTTGAGACACTTCCTGGCGTGTTTGAGGCTCTTTCCAACTTTTTCGTATTCATATTTACATATGAGAGACCAATCTTAATTTATTCAGGAAGTTCCTGATCCGACTGAGATACTTCCTGAGACTATTCTAATGTATTTGAGGTATTTCCTTATGTAATTGAGACTTTCTGATGCAAATGAAGTTTGTCGTGACTACTTTGGCACATTTTTCTGGTGTATATGAGACTCTTCCTGTCTGTTTCAGACCCCACCAGAGGTTTTTAAAATTTTACTTGATTTTGATAAACTCCAATTTATCATTTTTTTTCCTCTTGTTGTTCATGCTTTTGGTGTCATATATATGAATCCATCACCACATACGGTAAATTTTATGTCATATGCATTTTACGACAATTAAAAGAAAATGTCTGCCTGATAATTTGAGACCCTACCAGAGATATTTGAGACCATTCTGGACTTGTCTGAAAGTCTTTGCAATAATTGAGACTCTTCTTTCTTGACTTGTTTGGGATTCTTTAGATTCATCAGAGACTCTTCCTGACCTATCTGAGTCCCATTCTTACGTATTTGAAACTAGTCCTGATGACTCTGACATGCTTCCTGACGTGTTTAAGTTCATTCCCGATGTATCTGAGACTTTTCCCATCTAGCTGAGATCCTTCCAGAAATGAAAACTTTCCCTGATAAATTAGAGACCCATCCTGACATGTCTGAGACCCTCCCTGATTTGTTTTAGGTGCTTCCAGACTTGTCTGAGACCTTTCCTGACATATGTAAGGCCATGCCTGATGTACTAAGACTCTTCTTGTCTGAGACTTCTGCTTACATATTTAAAACTCCTCTGGACTACTTTAGACACTTTCTGACTTGTTTGAGATGATTCCTGACATGTGTGTGACCCTACCTGAGATATGTCAGACTCTTCCTAATGGCACTGAGATCCCTTCTTGACTTGAGATCCTTACTGACTTGTTAGACAGCCTTTCTGTGTGAGAAACTTCACGACATGCTTGAGTCCCTTCTTGAATTGTTTAAGAAGCTTCCTGATACATTTGAGACCCTCTCTGAGGATTTGAGACTCTTACTGATGACTTTGAAACATATCCCGACTTACTTGACACCCTTTTTACTGTATAACACCATCTCTAAGTTGTTTTAGTCTGTTATTGATGTATATTAGATTATCCTGTCTGTTTGAGACCTTTTTTTTTTTTAATTATGACTGAGTGAAAATGTACACTCCCATATAAATTTACATGTCCACCTATATGCAGCTTCCACTACTCTCCCTGCCCGGTGACAGCACACTCTTCCTCTCTGCTCCATACATGTCTCATCCTCCCAACAGTCTCCTTTCCCCTCCTCTCCACCCACTCCCCTTCCTCCAGCCAGAGGTCAGCAGGATGATATCCTATAGATGCACAGAACCATAAAGTGCATCCAATATATGGTCACTCTGCGTTGCCAATTCCAATCTATTCTTGTCTGAAGAGAGGACCTTCATTATGATTTATGGGCAAGGGCAGCATCAGGGCCAGGGGCTATGCTCCCAGGGGAACCCTGAAGCTGCTGGACTGTCAATTGTGGTCTTTTCGTGGACATCTCAGGGTGCACCCCTTTTTATTCTTGTGTTGCCAGTGAGACTCAACTTAGTGAGCTCCATTGCAGCTATCACTGGTGGTGGTTGGGCACCATCTGGTTCTTCCAATCCCAAGTCTCTGTAGGCATCCACTCATGTGGGTTGTTTGAGACCTTTTTTGATTTATTACAACTCTACCTAATGAATGTAAGATCCTGTCAGATGTCTTTGAGCCCCTTCTTATATGCAAACTTTCGTGACTACTTGAGACCATTTTTAATATGTTTGAGACTCTTCTTGAATTGTTGAGATCTTTCCTAATAGGTTTGAGAATTTTCCTATTTGAGTCTCTTCCTTTTGATATAAGAAGCTTCTGGACATATTTGGGACTATTCCTGACAGGTGTGCAACTTTTCCTGGCTGTTTGGGACCTTTCCTAAAGTGCTTGAGAATGTTCCTTAAAGTATTCGAGACTCTTTCTATGTCTTTTAGACTCCAACTGACATAGTTAAAACTCCTCTTGTCTATCTTCAAATACTTCCAAACTCCTTTGGGGATACTTTCTGACAAACTTGAGACCCTTTCTATATTTTTATCTTTGAAAAACTTCCTTACATAACAGTAATATCCTACCTGATGTATCTGAGACTCTTTCCGGCTACTTGAGAGTGTCCCTGATGACACTGAGAGTCTTGTTTGACAGCCTTTCTGACTGAATAAGCACCTTCTTTGTGTATTTGAGACACTTTCTGAGTTGTGTAAGATCCTTCCTGACACAGTTAAGTATCTTCCACACAGTTTGTGTCCCTTTCAAAACTGAGATGGTGCTGTCATGTTAGAGACACCTCCTGACTATTCAAGATTCTTCCTACCTGATTGACACACTACTTGACATTTTTGAGACCCTTCTTGAGTTGTCTCAGAGCCTTACTGATGTATTTGAGACTCTGTGTGTCTCTTCAAGACCATTTCTTTTTTTTTTTTTAACTTTTTATTTAATATAACTGAGTGAAAATGTACATTCCCGTATAAATTTACATACCCACCTATGTACAGCTTCCACTGCTCTCCCTGCCCGGTGACAGCACATTATTCCTCTCTGCTCCATACATGTCTCATCCTCTCAACAGTCTCTTTTTTCCCTCCTCTCCACCCACTTTCCTTCCTCCAGCCAGAGGTCAGCAGGATGACATCCTATAGATGTATAGAACCATAAAGTGCATCCAATATATGGTCACTGCATCACCAAGTCCAATCCACTCCTGTCCGAAGCATGGACCTTCGTTATGATTTATGGTCAAAGGCAGCATCAGGGCGAGAGGCCATGCTCCCAGGGGAACCCCGAAACCACTGAACCATTAATTGAGGTCTTTTAGTGGGGATCTCAGGGTGCACCCCTTTTTATTCTTGTGTTGCCAGTGAGACTCAACTTAATGAGCTCCATCGTGGCTATCACTGGTGGTGGCCGGGCACCATCCAGTTCTTCCGGTCCCAAGTCGATGTAGGCACTTACTAATGTGGGTCTCTTTGTCTTCTGGATTGTCTTTCCCCCATGCCATTTTGGTCCTCGGTGAGCATCCGTTCCTGCTGAGTTGGGACCATTTGCTGTGCCCTCGGATGGCAGCTTGGCAGCTTTTAAGACCCCAGACGCCACTCACCAACATGGGGTGTAGAGAGCCCTCTTAGCAAAATGCTAGTTGTGCCAATTGGCCTTGCTTTCACCCAAGAGCATGGTCCCCCGCCCCCTGCCCCAGCTACTCTATCCTTGCAATATAGGGTTAAGATGAAAGGAGTACTCATATCATGTTTAAGTCCACTTAATATTGTTCTTGTTTCTAATGTGTGCTATCAGCGATTTCACCCAACCAGATACCTAGCAACTATCTAATCTAAACCCTCCCCCCTCCCTCCCTCCTTCCCTCCCCCCCTCCCCTCCCTTGCAGCTGTCAAAGAGTCTTTTCTTCTATACACAAGTCTGTTTTTGAGATCTTATCGTAGAGGTCTCATACAATATTTGTCCTTTTGTTTCAAGACCATTTCTGATGTCCTTAAGTATCTTCTTGATTATTTAAGACTTACTAACATAGTTGAGATCCTTCATTACTTGTCTGAGACTGCCTTGGGTGTGTTTAAAACTATGTCTGTTTGAGATCCTTACTGATATATGGGTATTTCCTGACTTTCGGCAGAGTTCTGTTTCAGTGACTCCTTGTAGGTTAGTCCTACATAAGTTAAATACCTCTTCTGTTTTTTTCCAGTTTTCTTTATGATTGCCTTTCATTATCAGTATTTTTATAAATCAAGTCTTTATTTGTCTTTTGGGGGTTGGGAAGCTTTACATATAAACTTATAGAGATATTTTAATACATATGTATATTAAAAAATACACAAATCATAAGTTTACTCTGATGATGAAGTGTTGGGCAACATTAGCATTTTGTCAGCTGTGGTAATAACTTTACTTGTGGAAGGTTCTGGATCACCTGGATTTTCCCTAAGAATGGTGATAGCTTTTCTAGACAGAAAATTAGTGAGAGTTGTCTGTATGGTCCTTTTCTTTTTTTTCTTCACTTTGTAGTGACATCTGATTGCTTTCTTGAATCTGTCTATCGACTTCAGCAAAGCAATCAGTGTCTGGGTCCATGTTTTTAAGTAACTAAAGTCCCTGATTTAGTCTAGGAAAAAAATACAACAAACTCAGTTAGACCTTTCACAGTAAAATTTTTTGACAACTTATCTCCTTCCTCTTTCTTATTATTTCTTTTTTCTTCAACATTATTTTTCTCTTCAAAACCCATTAAGTCCTGATCTGTCCACTCCCCTTCTTTGTGACTAATGAGCTATTTCACATCATCTATAGCAAGTTCTTGCCCGATGGACTATTTTTCCACTGATCTCTTTCAGTCATACTATCTTCATCAAATACTTGGAGCATGTTTACACAACTCATCATTGTTTTCCAAATCCCCTGCGTGCATTTTTTCTGTGACTTCCTCTCTGGCAGAAGCAATGTTCTAGATACACCGAAGAATATTATAATTCTTTCAGAAATCATGTAATGTTACCGCACCTTGCCTGTTGCAAGTATTGCCTGAGCAAATGTAGTTGTAGGTAGTAGACCTTGAAAAGAAGCCCTGGAGGTACAGTAGTTAAATAGCTGGGCTGCTAACCTAAAAGTCAGCAGTTCAAATCCACCAGTTGCTCCAGGGGAGACAGATAATAACTCCGACTCAACGGCACTTGGCTTGGCTCCCTAAAGATGAAGCAAAACAGACAAACCAACTCTCTGCATCTAATCAGTTCCAACTCATACAGCCGTGGAAACCTGGTGAAATAGTTCTACTCTGTCCTATAGGGTCACTATGAGTTGAAATCGACTTGATGGCAATGGATGGGGTTATGCCTTTAAAGTGACTTTTGCATATTGATCCACAGGCTGAGTCACAAATAACACATATTGGGAGGTAGACAAGCCTCTTTCACATCTCAGGTTAGATCATCTACCTTAGGAGGCTAACTGGGGCATTACCAAGCAATCTTTTCAAGGCAGTAGGCTTGCACTTCTGGGATGGAACAATTTAAAACCCAGCCTTTGAATAATACAGTCATCATCAAGGGCGTAGACTGGTAGCTTATTTTTGTCAATGTTTTCGAATGCTTAGGGGTTTCAGAACAATAAGCGAGAAAAGGTTTTAATTTAAATCCAGCAGCATTTCATCTAAGCAGCAGTGTCATTCTGTCTTTAACTGCCTTGAAACCAGGCATCAGCTACGCCTCCTTGTGAATATAGGTTCACTCTGGTATCCTTTCCCAAAGCCAGCCTGTTTTGTCCACATTGAAATCTGCTCTGATAGATATTCTTCATCTTGAAGTATCTAGTCCAGCTCATCTTTGACTTTTTTGGCAGCTTCAACATCAGCACTTCCTGCTTCTCCAATAACAAACAAACAAAAAAGACAGTTTTCAAGTGTGGTTCCTCATAACTCAAATACATTGTAAGTAGAGGCCTGTCTGTATTTAATGTTCTTCTTGTCTGCTCTGAGACTCTTCCAGACTTGTTTGAGAGGATTCCTGATGTGTATTTGAGACCTTTCTTCTGTTTGTGACATTTCCTGACATGTGTGACACCTTTACTGACATGATTATTACTCCTCTTGATGCATTTTTGAGACCTTTCCTGATGTGCTTAAGACATATCTGAATGTTTGAGACCCTTGCTGACTTGTATGAGAACTCTCCTGATATATCTGAGAAACTTCTTCACCTATTTAAAGATCTTTCCTGACATGTTGCAGACCTTCATGACTTATTTGAGACTATTCTTGATGCATATGAGATCTTTCATGACTTGTTTGAAACTCTTCTTGACTTATGTACAACCTTTCCTTACATGTTTGAGATTCACTTGGACATATTTGAGACACTTCCTTCATGAGACCCTAACTGACTTATTTATAACACCTTCTTACTATTTTGAGAACCTTCCTTGCTTGCTTGAGATGCTTCCCTTGTATATCTGAAACACTTCCTGTCTGTTCTAGATGCTTTATAGGGGATTTAAGACCCTTCTTGACATGTTTAATATTCTTCCTGATGTGTTGGAGATTATTACTGTATTTGAAAGTCTTCCTCTTGAGTTTAGATACTGTCTGACATATTTGTGATCCTGATGTATTTGATAGTCTTCCTCTCTGAAATCATTCCTAACTATTTAAGACCCTTGCTGAAATGTCTGAGACTCTTCATGAGCTATTCAACGCTTATTCTGATGTATTTCAGATCTTTTCTGTTTTGAGACCCTTCTTGACATGTTTGAGGATCTTCTGTACGCATTTAAGACTCTGTCTCTCTGTGTTTGAGATACTTACTGACCACCTAATAATTTGAGAGTCTTCCTATTTCTTTCAGCCCCTTTCTGAGGTATATAAAACTCTGACTATCTTCAGATACTTACATTTTAAAATGGTCTCTGACATGCTTGAGACTCTTCCTATTTGTTAGAGACACTTTCTTACATTTTTAAGACCCTACTTGGCTACTTTAAGGAAATTCCTGGCTGTATGAAACAGTTACTGATGTATCTGAGACCTTGCTAGACTTGCTTAACAGCCTTTCTGTTTGAGACTGTTAATGACGTATTTGAGACTCTATGTTTAAGACATTTCTTATGTATTTAAGAATCTTCCAGAAGTTTTAAGACCCTTTCTGATTTGTTTGAGATGCTATCTAACATATTTGAGGCTTTTCCTGACTTGTGTGAGACTTCTTCTGAAGTGTTAGTGACTCTTCGTGACATTTGAGGCTCTTCCTCTCTGCTTGGGAAACTTCCTGAATAGGTTCAAGACACTTCCTACTCTTACTGATATGTTTGAGATTCTTCTTGAGGCATTTGAGACCTCTACCAACTGTTTGAGACTCTTCCTGATACAGTGACACTTTCTTGGTTGCATCTGAGATATTTTCTGTTCGAGACCATTGTGGTCTCATTTATTTATAACTCTTCCTTCCTATGTTAAGAAACTTCTTGACTTGTTTGAGCTGCTTCCTCTTGCATTTGAGACACTTCCTGTCTAGACACTTGCTGATGAGTTGGAGATCCTCTGATGTGTTGGCAACTCCACTTGAAGTGCTTGAGATCCCTCGTGCTGTATTTGAGTATCTTCGTGATGTGTTTGAGACTCTTCCTGACATGTCTGAGAGCATCATTACCTGTTTGAGACTCTTCATAACATGTTAGAAATCTTTTCTCACCTGCAAAGGTACTTCACATTTTGTTTGAGTCTCTTGTTGAAATCTTTGAGAACTTCCAGACATTTTGAAGAATCTTTCCATTGCTTAAGAAACTTACTTACAATACAAAATTCTTCCTCACTGCTTTGAGACTCTTCCAGTCTGCGGCTGGCCACAAATTATTGGAGAGACTTCTTCACATGTTTGAGACCATTCCTGACTTTGAGAATCTTCCTCTGTATTTGAGACTCTTCCTGACACAGTGCTACCTTTACTGACTATTTGAGATTGTTCCTTCCTGTTCGAGACACTACGGACCTATTTGAAACTCATCTTGGCTATTTTGAAACCATTCTGACTTACTGGAGATGATTCCCAATGAATCTGAGATATTTACTTTCTGTTTGTGATCTCTCCTGACATGATTTTATGACTCTTCTGGATTAATTTAAACTTCATCCTAACTTATTTGAAACCCCTGACTATTTCTATATATTTCAGACCATGAGAGACATGTTTTAAATTTGACCTGACAAGATGGAGACCCTTCTTAAGGTGTTTGAGACTAAGATGAATTTGCAACACTTCTGTTTGAAAAATAAGTCTTTGTTAGGTGCTGTTGAGTCGATTTTCTTTTGTATTAGCCTCATGTGACAGAATAGAACTGCCCCATGGGGTTTTCTAGATGGCAGTCTTGACAGAAGCAGATTGCCCAGTCTTTCTCCCATGGAGCTGCCTAGAGGTTTCAAACTGCCAGTCTTCCAATGAGCAGCTGAATGCTTAACCATTGCACAACCAGGGCTCCTTGAGACTTTACTGACTTATTTATACATCATCCAGTTGAGGTCCTTCCTGAAGTATTTGAGAACATTCCTGGAATATTTAAGATTTTTCTGGACATATTCGTAACCTTTATTACTTGTTTGAGACTCTTTGTGGCATATTTAAGACCATTTCTGACTTGCTTGAGTCCCTTTCCAAATCATTTGAGTCTCTTACTGCAATGTTTGGGACCCTTCTAGGGATATTTGGATGTCGCTCTCTGTTTGCAACCTTCACTGACATGTTACCATCCTTCCTAATTACTCTGAAATCCCTCTAGACTTCTTTGAGAGGATTCCTGATATATTTCAAACTTTTCTCCTCTGTTCATGAGACTTCCTAACATGTTTGCCACTGTATCTCATGTACTTGAGATTCTCTGTGATGTATTTGAGACTTCCCTGATTCTTTGAAATCATATCTGATACCATGAACTCACAGTGGTATCTGAGATACTTCTTTTCTGTTTGAAACACCTAGTATTTTTGTTACTCTTCCTTTCTATACTAAGAATTTTCCTATTGATAAGCCACTAGCTAAACTTACTAAAAAAAAAGCAGGAAAGGAAACAAATAACCCAAATTAGAAATGAGAGGGGAGTTGTCACCACAGATCCAACAGAAATCAAAAATATCATAACAGAATACTATGAAAGACTGTACTCTAACAAATTTGAAAACCTAGAGGAAGTAGACAAATTCCTGTACTCATACCACCTACCCAAATTATCACAACATGAAGCAGAACAACTTAATAAACCCATCACAAAGGAAGAGATTGAAAATGTCATCAAAACACTGCCAACCAAAACAAGTCCTGGCCCAGATGGCTTCACTGCAGAATTCTACAAAGCATTTAGAGAAGAGTTATCTCCAATACTACTGAGACTATTTCACAGCATAGAAAGGGATGGAATACTCCCAAACTCATTCTATGAAGCCAGCATAACCCTGATACCAAAGCCAGGGAAAGACCCAACAAAGAAAGAGAACTACAGACCAATGTCACTCATGAATCTAGATGCAAAAATCTTAAACAAAATTCTTGCCAACAGAATACAACAACATATCAAGAAAATAATCCATCATGACCAAGTGGGATTCATACCAGGGATGCAAGGGTGGTTCAACATCAGAAAAGCAATTAATGTGATTAACCACATAAATAACACAAAAAAACAAGAATCACCTGATTTTGTCCATTGATGCAGAAAAGGCATTTGATAAAGTCCAACACTCATTCATGCTAAAAACTCTTAGCAAAATGGGCATAGACGGCAAATTCCTCAACACAATAAAGGCCATTTATACAAAGCCAATTGCCCACATCATCCTGAATGGAGAGAGACTGAAAGACTTTCCTTTGAGATCGGGAACTAGACAAGGATGGCCACTCTCATCTCTTCTATTCAACATTGTGTTTGAAGTTTTAGCCAGAGCAATTAGACAAGACCAAGAAATAAAGGGCATCTGCATCGGCGAAGAGGAAGTTAAAATCTCCCTGTTTGCAGATGATATGATTGTATATGCAGAGAATCCCAAGGAATCTATAAGTAAACAATTCAAACTTATAGAAGAGTTCAGCAAAGTCTCAGGATACAAGATAAACATAAGTAAATCAGTAGGATTCCTTTATACCAACAACGAGACTGTTAAGGAAGAAATTATCAAATCAATGTCATTTACGATAGCCCATAAGAAGATAAAGTGCCTAGGAATTAATCTAACCAGAGAAATAACAGACCTTTACAAAGAGAACTACAAGTCCTTACTACAAGAAACTAAAAGAGACTTAGATAAATGGAAAAACTTACCCTGCTCATGGATAAGAAGACTTAACATTGTGAAAATGTCTATTTTACCCAAAGCAATCTACTTATATAATGCAATCCCAATACAAGTTCCAGCGTCATTTTTTAATGACATGGAGAAACAAATCACCAATTTTGTTTGGAAAGGGAAGAAGCCCCAGATAAGCAAGGTACTACTAAAGAAGAAGAACACACTAGGAGGCTTCTCATTACCTGACCTCAGAACATACTACACTGCCACAATGGTCAAAACAGCCTGGTACTGGTACAAGAACAGACAGATCGATCAATGGAACAGAATTAAGACCCCAGAGATGAGACCATCTGCCTATGAACAGTTGCTATTCGACAAAGGCCCTAAGACATTAAACTGGGGTAAAAACAGTATCTTCAACAAATGGTGCTGGCAAAATTGGATATCCATCTGCAATAAACTGAAACAAGATCCATATCTTACATCTTATACAAAAACCATCTCCAACTGGATAAAAGACCTAAATATCAAACCTAAAGAGATAAAGTTCATCCAAGAAAAGGTAGGAACAACAATGGAAGCTTTAATACACAATGAGGACAGACTCCAAAATCTGTAAAACAAACCACAGTCAACAGAAGAGAAAATAGATAAATGGGAACTATTAAGAATCAAACACTTTTGCTCATCCAAAGACTTTATTAATAGAATTAAAAGAACACCCACAGAATGGGAAAAAATATTTGGCAACTCTATGTCAGACCGACGCCTGATCTCCATAATCTATAAGATACTACAAAATATTAATAAGAAGAACATAAATCATCCAATTAAGTGATCGGTAAAGGAGATGGACACACATTTCACTAAAGAGGAGATCCAGGCAGCCAAAAAACACATGCAGACATGTTCATGATCTTTAGTTATTAAAGAAATTCAGATCAAGACGACAATGAGATACCATCTCACCCCAACAAGATTGGCCATGATCCAGAAAACACAAAACAACAAATGCTGGAGAGGCTGTGGAGAAAGTGGAACCCTCCTACACTGTTGTTGGGGTTGCAAAATGGTCCAGCCTCTTTGGAAGGCAATCTGGCGCTTCCTTAAAAAAATGGATATCGATATACCATTTGATCCAGTAATTCCACTACTTGGAATATATCCTACAGAATCAAGGCCTTTCACACCAACAGACACATGCACCAGAATGTTTACCGCAGCACAGTCCACGATAGCAGAAAGATGGAATCAACCCAGATGCCCAACAATAGAAGAATGAATAGGTAAACTGTGGTACATATACTCAATGGAGCACTACGCAGTGATAAAGAATAACGATGATTTCAGGAAACATCTCCTAACCTGGTTTCAACTGGAAGATATTATGCTGAGTGAAAGTAGTCAGCGACAAAGTGACAAATACTGTATGAGACCTCTATGAGAAGATCTCAAAAACAGACTTGTGTATAGAAGAAAAGACTCTTTGACAGCTGCAAGGGAGGGGAGGGAGGGGGGGTGAAGGGGGGAGGGTTTAGTTTAGATAGTTACTAGAAATCTAGTTGGGAGAAAGCAGTGATAGCACACATTAGAAACAAGAACAACATTAAGCGGACTTCAGCATAACTTGAGTACTCCTTCCATCTTGACTCAATACTGCAAGGATAGAGTAGCTGGGGCAGGGGGCAGGGGATCATGTTCTTAGGCGAATTCCAGGCCAATTGGCACAACTAGCATTTTGCTAAGAGAACTCTCAGCACCCCACATTGGTGAGTGGCGTCTGGGGTCTTAAAAGCTGCCAAGCTGCCATGCAAGGACACAGCAAATGGTCCCAACTCAGCAGGAACGGATGTTCACCAAGGACCAAAATGACATAGGGTAAAGACAACCTAGAAGATAGAGAGACTCACATAAGTGAGTGTCTACATCGACTTGGGACCGGAAGAATCGGATGGTGCCCGGCCACCACCAGTGATAGCCACGATGGAGCTCACTAGGTTGAGTCTCACTGGCAACACAAGAATAAAAAGAGGTGCATCCTGAGGTCTCCACTAAAAGACCTCAACTGATGGTCCAGCGGCTTCAGGGTTCCACTGAGAGCATGGCCCCCCGCCCTGATGCTGCCCGTTCCCATAAATCATAACGAAGGTCCACTCTTTGGACAGGAATGGATTGGACTTGGCAATGCAGAGTGACCATATATTGGATGCACTTTATGGTTCTATACATTTATAGGGTGTCGTCCTGCTGACTTCTGGCTGGAGGAAGGAGAGTGGGTGGAGAGGAGGGGAAAGGAAGCTGTTGAGAGGATGAGACATGTATGGAGCAGAGATGAATAGTGCGCTGTCACCAGGCAGGGAGAGCAGTGGAAGCTGCATATAGGTGGGCATATAAATTTATATGGGAATGTACATTTTCACTCAGTCATATTAAATAAAGAAAGAAAGAAAGAAAGAATTTTCCTGACTTGTTTGAGATGTTCTTCATGTGTCTGAGACACTTCTTCTCTGTTCTAGATAGTTCTTGACAAGTTTGAGAGCCTTCCTGACATTTTGTGACTCCTCCTGGTGTATTTGAGACCCTTTATAATGTGCTTGAGAAGGTTCCTGGTGCATTTAAGAGTCTTCTGACATATTTAAGAGACTTCATGACTTGTTTCAGACTCTTGTGACATATTAGAGATTGTTTTCTGACTTGTTTGAGAAATTTCTCAAATTATTTGAGTTCCTCACTAGCATTTTTGAGATTCTTTCCAATGCATTTTGGTCTCTTTCTCTCTGTTTGAGACCTGTATTGATGTATTTCAATCTATTTCTTAGTACGTTAAATACTTCCAAACTTGTTGGAGAGAATTCCTGATACATTTGTTCATAGTAGTTCCTGAGAAGTCTGAGATACTTCTTATCATGTTTGAAACTCAAACATATTTGAGAAACTTCATGGTATATTTCAGAATCTTTCTTATGTAAATTTACTTAAGCTTCTTCCTGATCTTTTTTGGATCCTTAAAGATCTATTTACGACTTTTCTGACATATTAGGAGCATTTTCTGACTTTCTTGTGAACCTTCATTATTTATGTATAACCCTTCCTAACATGTTTGAGGTCCTCTCACATGTTTTTGAGTCTCTAGCTCTCTGTGTGAGACCCTCACCGACTAACTTGAGAACTTTCTCAACTTTCTGGAAGGATTAGTGATGCATGTGGGACCCTTTGTCTTTATTTTCCATACCTTCTGACATGTTTAAGGCCTTTCCCAACATGTTTGCAATTTTTCTTGATACATTTGAGATACTTCCTGACAGTCTGAGACCATTCCTGACACGGTAACATTCTCTTGGTTGTATCTGAGACACTTCCTTTCTGTTTAAGACCCTTATTGACTTACCCATAACTCTTACTTACTACCCTAAGAAACTTCCTGACTTGTTTGAGATTCTTCCTGATGTATTTCAGACTCACTTTGCTCTAGATATTTTCTGACTGTTTGAGCTATCTCATGCTGCTTTAACAGAAATACCACAAGTGGATGGCTTCAAAAAGAGAAAATTTATTTGTCACAGTCCAGTAAGCTAAAAGTCCAGATTAGGGTGTCAGATCCAGGGGAAGGCTTTCTCTGTTGGGACTGGAGGAAGGTCCTTGTTGTCAATCTTCCACTGGACTGGAAGTTTCTGAGACACAGGGACCCTGGTCCTTTCCAAAGGAAGCACTCAGCTCCCAGCACTGCTTTTTGTGGTAGGAGGTTCCCAAAAATCTCTGTTAGCTTCTCTCCTTTGTATCTCAAGAGACCACCTCAAGGTCTGTTTTAGTCAGCTAGTGCCGCTCTAACAGAAATACCACAGAGTGGATGGCTTCAACAAAGGAAGGTTTATTCTTACACAGTCTGGTAGGTTGCAAGTCCATATTCAGTGTGTCCGCTCCAGGGAAAGGCTTTCCCCTTGTCGGCTCTGGAGCAAAGTACGGTATTGCATCAGTCTTTGTCCAGGGAGTGTCTTGGCACAGGAACCTCAGGTCCGAAGGACGTGCTCTTCTCCTGGTGCAGATTTCTTGATGGTTCGAGGTTCCTAATTCTCTTTGTTTCCCTTTCCTTTTATCCCTTGCAAGCTGAAAGCATTAAGGGTGAGGCAAGCCACACTCCAGGGAAACTCCCCCTACTGCAGAGCAAGGAAGTAATTTTATGCAGGAATTTACAGCTCCTTTAACATACAGTTTAGTGAAACCACACAATGGAGGACAGTCCCAAGATACTGGGAATCATGTCCCAGCCACATGGCTGCACATATTTTTGGAGGGACACAATTCAACCCATGACAAGGTCCCAAACAATCTTGCACATTGAATCCTGCTGTACCAACACAACTGCAGCCCATCCATCGTCGTTAACATCATAGAGGCAGGAATGCCAACATGGAAGACTATCACACAATGCCAGGAACCAAGGCCTAGCCAAATTTCTACAGCTTTTGGGGAGAACACAATTCAATCCATGACGCCGACATATTTGAGACCCTTACTGATGTATTTTGGATTCTTCCTGAAATATCTAAGACTCTTTCAAACATGTTTGAGAGCCTCCAGACAAGGCTGAGATGCTTCATGACATGGTAGAGACCTCTTCTGACTTTCTTGAGAGGCTTCCTGACTTGTTTGAGTCCATTTCCCGACCCTTCTTCCTCTGATGTTTCCAGAAAATAGAGACCTATTGTTGTCCATTGAATGGCTCCTCAAAAGCTCTTGAGATCCTAGGTATTCCACAAAGAACTAGGAGGTAGAACAGAATGCCCAAACGCAGTATTAGGCAATCGACTGGAATGTCCCACAAAATTATGACCATCAGTGAAATGTCTGAGATCCTTTCATACACATTTGAGTCTCTTTGTTTTTGTTTGAGACCCTTACTGATATATCTAGAGTTCTTTCTAACTGCTTTGAGATTCTTCCAGACGTTTCTGAGAGGATGCCTGCTGTATTTGTAACTCTTCCTCTTTCTTTGTGACACTTCCTGCCGTGCTGACATATTTGAGACTCTTCCTGATACCCTTTATAACTCTTTTTGGATTCTTCCCGAATTTTTTGAGACCCTTTCTGACTATCTAGACAGGTTTTGTTTGCCAGAGACATTTGAGCCATTTGAGACTTTTCTTGATTTTTTGCCAATCTTTGTTGCCAATTTATGACGCTCCCTATTTGAGACTCCTCTTTTTAGACTGAGATCTTTCCTTGTGCATATGATACTGTTACTCTCTGTCTGATGTGTTTAGACTCTTCTTTACCACTTTGGGGCCATTTCTGAATTTTTGATACTCTTCATGATTTAGTTGAATCCTTTTTTCATTTGACTGAGACTCTTCTTGACTACTTGGGACTCTTTGGTCTTATGGAGATACTTTCTGACGTGTTGAGACCTTTCCCAGCATATTTAAAACCTTTCCTGATTTAATTGAGACTGTTCTTTCTGGATGAAACTCATTCTGTCATTTTAAAACTCTTTGTAACTACCTTAGGACCATTCCTAACTCATTTGAGAGTCTTCCTCATGCATTCAAGAATATTACCCTCCTTTTGAGATGTTTCTGACTTGTTTAAGACTCTTCCCAGGTTGATACTCTTATGTATTTGAGCTCTTCCTTGTAGTTTATTCCATCTTTTAACATGTGTGACATGCTTCATAACTAACTTGAGAGAAATCCTAGTGGCAAAGTTCTACGACTGCTAATTAAAAGGTCAGCAGTTCAAATCTGCCAGACATTCCTTGGAAATTCTACGAGGCAGTTCTACTCTGTCCTATGGGGTTGCTATGAGTCAGAATCAACTTTACAGCAGTGGGCTTGAGTTTTTTCTCTCTGGTATATTTGAGATTCTTTATGACATATTGATAAACTTCTTGGCATTTTTTAAATCCTTCCTGACATATTTGTGACTCATCTGGATAACTTTGGGTCCATTCTTAAGTTGTTTCAGACTCTACCTTGTGTATTGGAGACTCTTTGTGTCTAATGGATAATCTTCCAGACATATATTAAACTCTGTCTAATGAATTTGACTCCTCCTGGCAAATTTGATAAGCTTTTTAACTTCTTTGAGTCTCTTCCAGGTTGTTAGGGTCTTCTCCAAATGTATTTGGAATACTTCCTTTCTCCTTGAGACCCTTCCTGGCATGATTGAGGTTTTTCCTGACTTGTGTAAAATGCTTCCTGGCTTGTTCCACAGTTTTTCTGATTGTTTGAGACCCATCTTGAGACATTTGAGACCTCCCCTGATGTACTTGAGAATCTTTTTTCTGCAGGTAAGACACATCAGGTGAGTGAGACTGTGGCTCTCAATGACCCTCCTGACTTGTTTGAGCCTTTTGTTCACTTGTTTCAGGCCAGTTCTGGCATGTCTGACACCATTCCTAACATGGTTGAGATCCTTCCAGACCTTTTGAGACCCATTCTGATGTATTAAAGACTCTCCCTCTCTGTGAGGTCCTTTCAGAGGTACTTAAAACTTTTTCTGACCACTTTGTGACCTTTCCTGATATATTCCAATCTCTTACCCACCTGTCTTAATTACGAAGTGCTGCTATAACAGAAATATCACAAGTTGGTGGCTTTGACAAACAGAAATTTATTTTATTACAGTTTAGGGGGCTAGAAATCTGAATTCAGGGTGCCAGCTTTAAGAGAAGTCTTTCTCTGTTGGCTCAAGAAGAATGTCCTTGTTTCCTGGGCAGTCTTCATGTGGCTTGACATCTCTCCTCCCCCATCCCTGCCTCTCACTTGCTTATTTAATGTCTTTTATATTTCAAAAGAGACTGACATAAAACACACCCAACACTAATAGTGTCTCCTTAAAACTCCCAAATGAGATCATAAACAAAGGCATTGTGGTTTGCAACATGTATTTGGGGGGGATACACAATTCAATCCATAACAAGACACTTACTGACATATTTGAGATTCTTTTTGACATATTTGATACCACTCTTGCCTATTTTGTCCCTTCCCAATGTATCTAACATGCTTACCGATGACTTTGAGAACTTTCCTAATGTATTTAAGATACTATATAAATTATTTGAAACACTTCCTGATGTACTCAAGATCCTTGATGATTTTTTTGAGACTCTTTCAGACTGTTTGGGAATCTTCTTGACATATTTGAGAACTTTTATATTTTGTTTCATACCTTGTTTTAATCTTTGAAACTTTTTCTGACCGTTTGAGACCTTTCCTTTCTATCTGAGACCCTCCTATATATATTTGATACCCTTCTTGATTTGTTTGAGACTCTTCCTAATGTATTTGAGACAACTTCTGACTTGCTTGAGAACGTTATTGATTTATTTGAGAACTTTCCTGGGGTGTTTGAGACCATTCCTTAACAATTTGAGAGTCTTCCTGCATGACTGCAGCTTTTGTTTTTATGTACTTGAGGACTTTACTGTTGCATTGTTTTTTGTTTTGTTTTTTTTGAGACTGTTCTTGTTTGGGACCAATCCTGGCACGTTTTTTTACTTTCTTACCTATCTGAGATCCTTCCTAAGCTGTCTGATTCTATCCATGAACAACTGGAGACTTTTCTTGATGTGTTCTAGACCTTTCCTGACGTCTTTAATGCCCTTCATCGTGTATGTACGACTTTTCCGGATGTCTTTGAAACCCTTCTTGTCTTGTTTCAGACTCTTTGTGATGACATTAAGACTCTTTCTAACTTCTTCAAAACTCTTCCTGACATGTTTGAAACCCTGTCTGGTGTATTCAAGACCCTCCCTGACGCTATGAACTCTTCCTGATGATTTTGAAAACTTCCTTGACTTGTTTGAGACCCTTTCTAATGTATCTGATACCGTTCTTTTGTTTGTTGTTGAATGTGAATCCACTCCTGGTACAGCCCAGAAAGGAGGGGAAAAACACCATTACCCTTGGACTTCAAAGAGCTTTTCTTCAAGCATTCAGTAAATAACCATATAGCAAGCAACTCCTATCAGTTCATTTTCTTTGATACAATCCTCGGCTACAAATGGAAAATGGAAACTTTTCTTGGTTCTTTTCCTGGTCTTTTAATCAATAGTTACTACCATTCTATATAAGTGCTTCTACTTTTCATTAGAGTATACTTTTGGCTGCTATCTCAGAGAACAAAAATGTTTTATAATATATAAAACAGTTCGTTTCCCCTTCATGCTAACAATCTGGGCAGACTGTAGTATAGGGCTGCTGTGTCAATACCATGGTAGTACCCTGTCTCTTTCTATCTTATGATGCTCCTATCCATGGGTAGCTTTGTCTATAAGGTCCAACATGGCTCATCAGTACATCCCTCTTTCAGTCAAGAAGGGAAAGGAAGAAGGGATTAGCAAACTCTGCCCTTTTAAGGGTGTGACCCAGAAATTGCATTCATCAGTTCTACTCACACATGGATAGCCAGAATGTAATCACTTGGCCACACCTAGCTGTAAAGGAGGCTGGGTAATGTAGTCTCTATTCTAGGAAGCCATTCTCGATTCTTAAACTCAGAGGTCCTTTCACTACAAGAAAAAAAATTTTTTAAAGGTTATCAGGGAACAATTAGCTATCTATCCATAGCCTTCCATTCTAAAACTTAGACATTTTTAATTTGGCTAAGAAAAAAAAAAAATTACCTCTCTGGCAAGAGAAAATAGAATAGAATTTTTTTTTCCCTCTTCTCTTTCTGAAACTCCCACAGAAGAATGGTTTGAATCCGAAACAATGAAAACCAAAGGAAAAAAAGCTTCCAGAACTGGAATATTTATTTGTAAGCAAGAATGTGAGTGGGTGTCTACATTGACTCGTCACCAGAAGAACTGGATGGTGCCCGGCCACCACCAGTGATAGCCGCGATGGAGCTCACAAAGTTGAGTCTCACTGGCAACATAAGAATAAATAGGGGTGCACCCTGAGATCTCCACTAAAAGACTGCAATTGATGGTTCAGGGGTTTCAGGGTTCCCTGGGAGCATGGCCCCAGGCCCTGCTGCTGCCCCTGTCCATAAATCATAATGAAGGTCAACTCTTCAGACAGCGATGGATTGGACGTGGTGACGCAGAGTGGCTGTATTTTCTGGGCACTTTATGGTTCTACACATCTATAGGATATCATCCTGCTGACCTCTCACTGCAGGAAGTGGAGTGAGTGGAGAGGATGGGATAGGAGACTGTTGGGAGGATAGGACACGTATGGAGCAGAGAGGAAGAGTGTGCTGTCATCAGGCAGGGAGAGCAGTGGGAGCTGCATATAGGTGAGCACGCAAATTTATATGTGAATGTACATTTTCATTGAATCACTAAAAAAAAAGAGAATGCCTTGGGCTATGAGGCTAAGACAAAACCTAAATTTTGTAATTGAGCTCCTGTGCATGCAGCAAAAGCACACAACGTTTGAGATGCAAATTAGTATCAGATCACCAACTGGACCATAAATAATTCACACATTTTAGATACCTGAAAATCACATGGGGCAGACACAAATAATACTCCAAATTTTAGTCAGGAAATAAGTCTACAAACATTGTATCTATGAATCCCAACTTAAATACTCATGACAGTTCTGAGAATGAAATAAAAGTGCAGGAAAGGCTCCTACAGCTAAATGAATATTATTCTTGATTTTTTAAAAATATGCAAAGGGAAAGCTGATGGAATTAAGCTAAAATATCCACCATCCAGTCTTGGAGGTAAAGCTAGAATTAAAATCTCCACATTCATTGCACTACCTTTGAGTTTTAGAGGTAAGAATATCTTATCAGGTCCAGTAACTTCATACACTGGGCCTGAATTTATCAAATATGGTCACTGCTTTAACTGTTTTTGAGAGAATACATTGTGGCAGCTGATTCCAGTACACTTGGAGAAAGGCAGAACATGACAGAGAACATGGATGCTTGTAGTGGTTGGCAGTGGGAAGTGAGGACAAAGCAGCAGGCTGCCTAAGAAACTGTAAGTGGGCATGGCCTCCTGCATTTTTAGCAACAAAAGCTCTCCCCAGGTAGAGCCAAGAACCTAAAGCCTAGAAATGTGTGACAGTATATGGCCCACAGGAGTTCCAAGGTGCTGCAAATTGTTAATGTGCTCAGCTGCTGGCCAGAAGATTGGAAGTTCAAATCCACCCAGAAACTTCTCAGAAGAAAGGGCTGGTGATCTACTTCCAAAAACCTAGCCACTGAAAATTCTAAGGACCATGATTCTACTGTGACACACATATTGACTCAAAAGAAACCGGCTAATGGGTGTGAAGTAGTATCTTCTTGTGGCTCTGATTTGCATTTCCCTAATGATAATGGGAAACTCTGCTGGCACAGTGGTTAAGTGCTACATCTGCTCACCAAAAGGTTGGCAGTTCTAGTTCACATCATTCACATCCACCAGGTGCTCCTTGGAAACTCTATGGAGCAGTTCTACTCTGTCCTCTAGGGTAGCTATGAGTCGGAATTCACTCAGTGGTACTGGGTTTGGTTTTTTGTTTAATGATAATGAGTTTGTTTTCACATACTTATCAGCCATTGGAGCCCTAGTGGATAGTAGTTAACAGCTTGGCTGCTAACAAAAACACTGGCCGTATGAATCTACCAGCTGGTCCTTGGAAACCCTATGCGGCAGTTCCACTCTGTCCTATAGGGTTACTGTTAATCAACTGGACAACAATGGGTGCAGTTTGTTTCTTTCTCTCTCTCTCTTTTTTTTTTTTAGCCACTTATGTTTTCTTTATTGAAACGTCTACTCAAATCTTTGATTTGGTTTTAATTTGGTTGTTTGTACTATTGAATTGTAAGACTTTTTATTCTAGGTTAAAATTTAACAGAAATTGCCAAACCTTTCTGGAGGGCAGTAAGACATTATGTTTCAAATACCCTAAGTTATCCTTCCCAGGGGCCATCATAGTGAAAGTTGTGATGTGCCACCCACTCTTCAACGAAGAACTCGTCACCTAGCTGGATGCATGTAATCAGTAGACAGTCGTCAGCTGTCAGCTCTTTCAGGGTCTGCCTCAGTTGCAGAGAACCACCAGGGTGAGGTGGCCCACACCAAATGACTGATCAATGCAGGGTATAAAGGTCTGGCCATTTCCACTGAATTCTGGACAACTCTGAAAAGTTGCTTATAGAATCAGCCTGAGTCTGTCTTTGGTCCCACACCACAGCCTAACTTCTCCCCCTGCCGTTTCTTGCCTCTTTCTGCTCCCTTCCACAGGCATTGATCCCAGCGGCACCTCTTAGTAAACATATTGCACATGCAGAGTCAGCTTCCTAGGAAACCAATCTGCAACTGGCAACTTTCATTTTAACTCCCCAAAAGAGTACCATTTTCTAGGAAACTAAGCAGTTTCAATGGCGTGTGCATCCATTCACCCACCCACCCACCTACCCACCCACAGACACACAAATCATTATTTGCTGACTGATACAGAAGTGAGCACCTGGACAAAGATACACCAATCTGAGCCTTTCTATGGGAGGTTTGAACTTGGGATCAAAGAAACTAAGTCAATGCCCCTCTCTGGTGCAAAGCTGGAAAATAGGAAAGTGAGAAATAGTGAACACAGAATGTCTAGTTGCTCACACCTTGTACATCTCCAAAGGAACCTAAATGATTAACCCTTGCTAATACCTGAGAATGTGGTGCTTGGAAAGTTCATCATGTTAATGATTGATAATTTTATTGTAAACACCTAGAGCAATGGAGCATGCTGTACTAGTTTGTCATGACTGCTTTGAACAAATATCAAGGGCAGCACTGTTCACAATAGCAAAAACGTGGAAACAATCTAAGTGCCCATCAACAAAAGAAGGGATAAACAAATTATGGTACATATACACAGTGGAATACTGTGTAACAATAAAGAACAATGATGAATCCATGAAATATCTCATCACACAGATGAATCTGAATGGTATTATGTTGAGCGAAATAAGTCAATCATAAAAGCACAAATATTGTATGAGACTACTGTTATAAAACCCCAAGAAAACGTTTATACACAGAAAAAAGCAATCTTTAATGATTTATGAGGGAAGGGAGAAGTGGGGAGAGGAAGTCACTGACTAGATAGTAGACAAGTGTTAACTTTGGTGAAGGGAAAAACAACACAAAATATAGGGGAAGTGAGCATAACTTGACCAAGGGAGAGTCATAGAAGCCTTCTAGACACATCCAAACACCTTGAAGAATCAAGTTACTGGAGCTGAAGGCTAGGAACCATGGTCTCAGAGGACATCTAAGTCAACTGGTATAACATATAGTTCAAAAAGAGAATGTTCTACATCCTACTTCGGTGAATAGCATACGGGGTCTTAAAAGCTCTCATATTACCATCTAAGATACATCTATTAGTCCCATCCCATATGGAGCAAAGGAAAATGAAGAAAACCAAAGAAACAAGGAAAATATTAGTCCAAAGGACTAATGGACAACATGACCACAGCTTCCACCATCCTGAGCTCAGAAGAACTAGATGGTGTCCAGCTACCACCACCAACCACTCTGACAGGAATCACAGTAGAGGGTCCCAGACAGGGTGAGAGAAAAATGTAGAGCAAAAGTCAAATTCACCACAAAAGACCAGACTTATGGGTCTGACAGAGACTGAAGGAATCCGTGAGACTATAGTCTCCAGATACATTGCTAACTCAGAACTGAAGCAACTCCCAAGGTTCACCTTTCAGTTAAAGATTAGACAGGCCTATAAAACAAAACAGTACGTGAAAAAGGTGCTTCTCAGTTCAATGAAGTACACCAGCCAAAATGAGCAACCCCTGGTCAAAAGCAAAGATGAGAAAGCAAGAAGTCACCGGAAAACTGCACAAATGGACATGGGGAACCCAGAGTGGAAAGGGGAGAATGCCAACCCATTGCAGAGATTGCAACCAATATCACAAAACAGTTGTGTATAAATTTTTGAATGAGAAACTAATTTGCGCTGTAAATTTTCACCTAAAGCATGATAAAATAAAATAAAAAAAAAAAGACTATAAAGAATACCTAGGGAAAGAAAAAAAAGATGGACAACGTGCATCTAGAGGGAACCAGCTGTTTATCTGGACTCTGTGAAGGGATGAAGGAAGCAGGACTGTTCATCTTCCAGACTGCAAGCAGCTGGCATGTTTACCTCTCTGAAGCATGCAATTCTACCATCAGGACAACCATTTATCTCTCTTCCCCACACTCCACAGTGAACTCAGCGAGTTTTCCACAGTCCTTTGATCTTACAGCCAGACCAGAGAATAGAAAATGGCAACCTGGGGACAGTAATATCCCTGCCTTTGCAATCATTTCTCTTCCTAGAGCTAATCACAAGAGCTCAAAATACATCTAAGTGGCCCAGAGTCTTCTCGGTTACACATTTCTGCGTTATCCACAGTGAATGTTGAACCTAGGACCTCTTTGAAGTCCTTTACAGTCAGTTAAAGTATATTCAAGAAAGGCTAGTTTGTGTCAGTGTCAGACTGAGGTAGGTATTAGGAAGGCAGTGTTTTCCAAAAACAGATAGAAATTATGATATTCTTCAAAGCAAAAAGATTTCAAAGAAAAAAATATTCAGGAAAAGAGACAAGAACTCCATTAAATGACATATTCACCACTTTATTACAGGGGAAGCAGGACCTGCTTGTTTGCTCTTGGTAACTTAGAAAGCAAATGCATCTATAAATGAAATCCAAAATATTGAAAGATTTCAAGTCAGCACACACAAATAGAAAAAGAATGGCTAAGTTCATTTTGGAATAGTCATTCAATGGAATGTTATATAACCCAACTCATTGCCATGGAGTTGATTCTGACTCATAGTGATCCTATAGAAACCAAACCCACTGCTGCTGAGCCAATTCTGACTCATAGAGACCCTACAGGACAGTGTAAAACTGCCACATTGGTGGATTCAAACTGCTGAACTGTTAGTTAGCAACTTGCGCTCTTAACCACTGTGCAACAGGGCTCCGGAATGTTATGTAGAAATTAGAAATATTCATGAACAGTTTATGATAATACGCATTTTCTAAATTTTCTAGAATGAGCATGTTTTTACTTCTATAATTGTGAAAACCAATGTCTTAGTCATCTAGTGCTGCTGTAACAGAAATATCACAAGTTGGTGGTTTTAACAAACGGAAATTAACTTTCTGAAAGTTTAGGAGGTTAAAAGTCTGAATTCAGGGTGTTAGCTCTAGGAGAAGTCTTTCTCTGTCTGCCAGCTCTAGGCGAAGGTCCTTGTCTCTTTCCAGCTTCTCTGTTCCTCCTTTCCTTAGTGATCACCATGTAGTAGGCCATTTATCTTCCATCCTGTGCCTAATGTGCTCCTTTATATCTCAAAAGTGATTGGCTTAAGACACATACTACACTGACATGAACCTATTAATATAATAAAGAAGATTCTATACCCAAATGGAATTATATCCACAAGTATAGGGGTGAGAATTTACAGCACAATTCAATCTGTAACAACTGATCAGTTATATTTAAGAAGAAAGATATCTATATTTAGTGCTTCTCTTCAAAGAAGTGCCTTTATAAATGTTTCAATAATTCACCATTGCCAACAAATTCAGTCCAACTTCTTCGTGCTCCTGCCCCTCTGTAATTTTGCCCAACAAATCTTTAAAGTTTTCATTACAAACGTAACAAGCATACATTAAATATTTAGTGAAAATGAATTTAAAATAATTTATAATACCCTCAGAATGATTGGAAAAAGATTTAATTACTAACACAAGGAGTCTGGTGAAATCCATTATGGTGTAAACATTAAAAGGAATATCATGTAACTAATTAAAAGAATACGAAAGCCTTATTGAGTGATAATGCAACGATCTTCAAAGTATATTGCCAAATGGGAAAATAAAGGAGTAGAGAACAGCATGAACAGCAGTCTAAAAAAAATAGGGAAATACACAGTATGCCATTGGTTGTGTAACAAAAGGAAATAATTTTGCTTATACAGGCATAGAATATCTGCTGAAGGACATAAATCACAAGAAACTGGCAGCAGTCTTAATTGTTTCAGTGAAACTGGCAGAGCACAGGGGTTGAAGGGAGATGTTTTCACTATATGTCCTTTCTTCAGTGCCTGGTGAATTTGAACTGTTGACCTTCTAGTTAGTAGCCATAGTTCCTAACCACTACATCACCAGGGTTTCCTTTTGAATTTTAAGCAATGTAAATTCATGATTCTCATTTAAAAGATTTGCACTGACATTCGCAGAAGAAATGTAATTTGCATGACAGTAAGATACTTTTGCTTTTCAAAGTTCTTTCATATCTTCATATGCAGTCCTCTTTCTCCACCTGGATTATGAGCTACTTTAAAACATGGGCCATTCTGTTCATCTTGATTGTGTTTTTAGCACCTAACTCATGGTCTGGAATACAGTAGAAGCTTAATAAATGTTTCTTGGATTTAACTGATTTCAATGATACATTAAGGTCACCTTTGTCAGGATATGATCAGCTATGCTACAACAAATAAACTCTAATAGTTGCTTAACACAACAAAAGTTTGTTTATTTACTTTACATGGACTGGATGGATCTTTCCCAATAATAACTAAGGAATCTGTGTTGCTTCCATTTCGCAACTCAACTATCTTGGAGTTTACTTCCTACTCCACAAGCATAGATGAGAGAGCATGTGGGTGAAACCCTGGTATAGTGGTTAAGTGCTACCTCTGCTAACCAAAAAGTCAGCAGCTCAAATCCACCATGTGCTCCTTGGAAACTCTACGGGGCAGTTCTATTCTGACCTATAGGGTCACTATGAGTGAGAATCAACTCAACAACAGTGAGTTGGGTTTTTTAGTATTACCAAGGAAGGTGTGCATCAGAATTGTATCCTTTCAACATACCTATTCAATCTGTATGCCAAGGAAATAATCCAAGAAGCTGGACTGTGTGAAGAAGAATGGAGCATCAGGATTGGAAGGAGACACATTAGCAACCTACAATATGCAGGTAACATAATCTTGCTTCCTGAAAGTGAAGAGGACTTGAAGGACTCACTGATGAAGATCAAAGACCACAGCCTTCAGTATTGGTTACATTTCAACATAAAGAAAACAAAAATTCTCACAACTGGACCAATTAGCAACATCATGATAAGTGGGGAAAAGACTGAAGTTGTTAAAGATTTCATCTTCCTTGGATTCACAATCAACACTCATGGATGGAAGCAGCAGTCAACTAATTAAAATGACACATTGCATTGGACAAATCCGTTTCAAAAGACCTTTTTAGGGTTCTGGAAAGCAAAGATGCCACCTTAAAGACTAAGGTATGCATGACTCAACTCATGGGGTTTTTAGTCACCTCCTATGCATGTGAAAGCTGGATGAAGAATAAGGAAGACCAGGGAAGAATTGATGTCTCTGGTGTTTGAGAAAAATACTGAATGTGCCATGAACTTTCAAAGGAATGACTAAATCTGTCTTAGAAGAAATACAACCAGAATGCTCCTTAGAGGTAAGGACAGCAAGACTATGTCTACATACTTTGGACGTGTTAGGAGGGATAAATCCCTGGAGAAGGACATCATGCTTGCTAAAGTAGAGGGTCAGAGAAAATGAGGAAGGTCCTGGAAGAGATAGACTGACACAGTGGCTGCAACAGTGGGCTTAAGTATAACAACAGCTGTGAGGATGGCACGAGACAAGGCAGTGTTATGTTCTGTTGCACACAGGGTTGCTATGAGTTGGAACTGATTCTGTGGCACCTAACAACAGCATTATCTACCTCGGAACATTTCATGGTGGCATAATGATTGAGTGCTATGGCTGCTAACCAAAAAGTCAACTTTTCAAATCCACCAGGGGCTCCTTGGAAACTCTAGGGGGCAGTTCTACTCTGCTCAATAGGGTTGCTACGAATCTGAATTGACTTGACAGAAACTTTTTTTTTTTTTTTTTTATCCACATCAAAGAAGTTCTGGTGATGCAATGGTTAAGCTCCTCAGGGTAAAAGATCTGGTGATTTGTTCCCATAAAGATTACAGCCTGGAAAACCCTATGTGGCAGTTCTACTCTGCACATAGGGTCCTTATGAGTCAGAGTCTACTTGTCAGAGCATAACAACAACAACATAATCTACCTCAGCCTAGAATTACCACATCACTTCTGCTCACATTCCTTTGGTGATAACTCAGTTATGTAGTCTCAATTTAACAAGGGTGACAAACAAAACAAAACAAAACGGTTGCTTTGAGTCAATTCAGATTTGAGAACCAGGTATTTCAGAGTAGAACTGTGCTCCAGAGTTTTCAAGGCTGTGACCTTTTAGAAGTATATTGCTGGAGTTTTCTTCTGACATGCCTCTGGGTAGAACTGAACCTCCAATCTTTCCGTTAGTAGCCAATCACTTAAACATTTGTACCACCCAAGAACTCCTTTAACAACAAGGGAGGCTGTGAAATAGAGACGAGTTTATGGTAGATTCATAAGTCTGCCACTCAGGTGGATAGAATGATTATTAGTGTCTCTTTTATACAGATGTGGAACTAGAGAAACCAAGAAATTACTAATTTATTCAAAAATTCCCAGTTTATTACCCTGAAGGGAAAAAGCTACCAACTAGTCCTGGGAGCCGTAAGTGACTCTTACTCTGTTGGTTGAAACAAATCCATTAGACACAATGAGAATAGCTTTCCTGCATAGATCTCTGTAACATATCCTCTAAGATTTAAGACTTTTCATTTTTAAGAATTAATTTTGTGAGGCAGGGCAAGATGGAGCAGTCAGATGCTTCCTGTGACCCTCTAACGACAAAGACCCCCCCCCTCAAAAGAATCAATTATATATGATAGTCTAGGAACCCTGAACATAAAAGTGAAGGTTGAGAAAATGGACTGAGACAAGTAAGGGAGAGTAGGTCTGTGGCCAGGACTGGCCACACCTGACCTAGCAAGAATCAGCACAACACAGGTGGATTGGCTGAAAATGTCCTCCACAGCAGGAGAGACCAAGCAATGGAGAACCCACACACCCCTCCAGAATCAGTGAAAAACAACATTTGATGGTCAAAAGTAGCTTGTGCCTAACCTACCGCAGGTGGATCTAAAACTTTCCTTCACTATAAGCTTCTGTCTCTCTTACTGCCTTTCCCCCTCTCTGCTCTGCACTGCACTGGAGCAATAGAAAGCTCCACAATACTAGTAGGAGGCTTCAACATACCCCTTTTGGTGAAAGACAAAACATCCAGAATGAAGCTCATTAAAGGCACAGGAGATCGGAATGCCACAATCTACCACCTTGACTTCATCGACATGTACAGAACACTCCACCCAAGAGCAGCCAAGTATACTTTCTCTTCAAACGCACATGGAACACTCTTCAGAATAGGCCACTTATTAGGCCATCAGGCAAGCCTTAACAAAATCCAAGCACTGAAATATTGCAAAGCAACTTCTCAGACCATAAAGCCATAAAATTTGAAATCAACAGCAGAAAAAGCAATGAAAAAAAAGTCAAACACGTAGAAACTGAGTAACAATTTGCTCAAACACTACTGGGTTATAGAAGATATCAAGGACGAAATAAAGAAATTTGCAGACTGAGATGATAATGAAAACACATCCTACCAGAACCTTTGGGGAACACTGAAAGCAGTGCTCAGAGGTCAATTCATTTCAATAGATGTACACATCCAAAAAATAACAAAAGGCCCAAATCAAAGCATTAACCCTACAATTCAAACAAGTAGAAAGAGAGCAGCCAAGGAAACCCTCAGGTACCAGAAGAAAGTAATAAAAGTTACAGCAGAACTAAATGAATTAGAGAATAGAAAAACAATAGAGTTAAAAAGACCAAAAGCTGGTTCTTTGAATGGGTCAACAAAATCAATAAACCATTGACCAAATTGACACAAGAAAAACAGGAGGGGAAACATACAATCTGAACAAGAAATAGATGGGCAACATCTCAAAAGATCCAAGTGAAATTTCAAAAATCACTATAGAATACTATGAAAAATTGTACTCTAATAAATTTGAAAACCTATAGGAAATTGACAAATTCTAGAAACACACTACCTACCTAAACTAATACAAACAGAGATAGAACAACAAAATAGACCCATAACAAAAGAAGAGATTGAAAATGTAATTTAAAAAAACTCCCAACAACAAAAAGCCCTGACCCAGATGGCTTCAATGGAGAATGCTGCCAAACTTTTAGAGAAGAGTTAACACCACTATTACTAAAGGTATTTCAGAGCATAGAAAAGGATGGAATGCTGCCAAATTCATTCTATGAAGCCAGCATAACTCTGATACCAAAATCAGGTAAAAACAGCACCAAAAAGAGAATTACAGACCAATATCGCTTATGAACTTAGATGCAAAAATCCTCAACAAAATTCTAGCCAGTAGAATTCAGCATTGTATCAGAAAAATAATTCACCATGACCAAGTGGGATTCATACCAGGTATGAAGGGATGGTTCAACATTAGAAAAACAATCAATGTAATCAACTACACAAATAAAACAAAAAACATCAATTGGTTTTATCAATTCATGCAGAAAAGGCATTTGACAAAGTTCAGTACCATCGGCGTCAAAAAACCTCAGCAAAATACTAATAGAAGGGAAACTCCTTGACATAATAAAGGGCATTTATACCACGCCAATAGCCAACATGATCCTAAAATGGAGAATCTAAAAAGCATTCCCCTTGAGAAAAGGAACCAGACAACAATGCCCACTGTTACTACTTTTATTCAACCTTGTGCTGGAGGTTCTAGCCAGAGCAATCAGACAAGATAAAGAAACAAAGGGCATCTATATTAGTAAAGGAGAAATAAAAGTATCTGTATTTGCAGATTATATGGTCTTATACACAGATACATACAGAATCCACAGATAAACTCTGGAACTAATAGAAGAATTGGCAAAGTATCAGGATACAAGATAGACATATAAAAATCAATTAGATTCCTTTATATCAACAAAGACAGCATCAAAGATGAAACTGCCAAATCAATACCATTTACAGTAGTCCCCCAAATGATACAATACTTAGGAATAAATCTAACCAAAGACATAAAAGATCTACACAAAGAAAACTACAAGACACTGAGGCAAGAAACCAAAAGAGACCTACATAAGTAGAGAAACATACCTTGCTCACGGATAGGAAGACTCAGCATTGTGAAAATGTCTACTCTACCCAAAGCGATCTATGGATACACTGCAATCCAATCCAAATTCGAATGGCATTTCTTAAGGAGACAGAGAAAGAAAACACTAACCTTATACGGAAAGAGAAGAGGCCCTGGATAAGTAAAGCATTACTGAAGCAGAAAAACAAAGTGGGAGGCCTCCCACTACCTGAACTTAGAATTTATTACACCACTGTGGTAGTCAAAACAGCCTGGTATCAGTTCAACAGATACAGAGATCAATGAAACAGTATTGAGAATCCAGACGTAGAATCATCTACATATGACCAGCTTATACTTGACAAAGTTTCAAAGTCCACTAATTTGGGAAAAGACAGTTTCTTTAACAAATGTTGTTGGCATAACTGGATGTTCACCTGCAAAAAAACAATGAAACAAGACCCATATCTTACACTATACACAAAAACTAACTCAAAATGGATCCAAGACCAAAATATCAAATCTGAAATGATAAAGATCATGAAAGAAAAAATAGGGAGAATGCTGAGAGCCCTAATCATGGTATAAAAAGATTATAAAACACTACTAACAATGCACAAACATCAGAAGAAAAAATAGATAACTATGAATTCCTAAAAATCAAACACTTATACTCATCCAAAGACTTCACCAAAAGAATAAAAAGACAGCTTACAGTCTCAGAAAAAAAATTTGGCTACGACAAGTCTGATCAGCATCTAATCTCTAAAATCTACAAGATACTGCAAAACTGCAACCAAAAAGACAAACAACTCAATTAAAAAATAGGCAAAGCATAAGAACAGGCACTTCACTGAAAAAGCATTCAGGTGACTAACAGATACAGGAGAAAACGCTCAGCATCATTAGCCCTTAGAGAATGCAAATCAAAACTACAATGAGATACTATCTCACCCCACCAAGGATGGCATTAATCCCCAAATCCCGAAATAATAAATATTGGAGATGCTGTGGAGAGACTGGAACACTTACACACTGCTGGTTGGAATGTAAAATGGTAAAACCACTTTGGATATCAATTTGGTGCTTTCTGAAAAACCTAGAAATAGAAATACCATGCGATTCAGCAATCATACTTCTCAGACTATAACCGAGAGAAATATGAGCTATCACATGAATAGAAACAGGTACACCAACGTTCACTGCAGCACTGTCCACAATAGCGAAAGATGGATTTAACCTAGGTACCATTTACAGATAAATGGAAAAACAAATGATGGTATATTCACACAGTTGAATACTATACAATGATAAAGAACAGTGACGAATTTGGAAAACAACTCATAACATGGGAGAATCTGGAAGCCATTATGCTGAGTGAAATTAGTCAGTTGTAAAAGGACAAATATTATATGAGACCACTATTTTAAGGATTTAAGAAAAGATTTAAACACAGAAGAAAACAGGTTTTGATAGTTACGAGGGTGGGAGAGGGGTATTCACTAATTCAGTAATTTACAAGAATTATTTTAGGTGAACAATGGGACAACACACAGTAGAGGGGAAGTCAGCACAACTGGGCTAAACCAAAAGCTAAGATGTTTCCTAAATACAACCAAACACTTCAAGGGACGGAGTAGTAGGGGCAGGGGTCTGGGGATACTGATTTCTGGGGACATTTAGGTCGACTGACATAAGGAAGTTTATCAAGGAAATGTTCTCCATTCCATGCTGATGAGCGGTGTCTGGGGCCTTAAAAGCTAACAAGTGGCCGTCTAAGAAACATCAGCTGATCTCAACCCACCTGGAGCAAAGGAGCATGAAGAATATCAAAGACATAAGGAAAATATGAGCTCAAGGGACAGAAACCAAGACTCCTTCATCATGAGACCAGAAGAACTGAGTGCTAACTTGCTAGCCACAGTGACTACCCTGATAGGGAACTCAACTAGGAGCCTCTGATGGAGCAGAAGAAATGTGGGATGCAGAACTTAAACTCTATTAAAAAGAGCAGACTTGATGATTTCACAGACTGGAGGGTCCCCAGAAGACATGGCCCCAGAATCTCTGTTAGCTCAGAGCTGAAACCATTCCTGAAGCCAACTCCTCAGACAAAAACTGAAGTGGTATATAAGACATAAAACGATAGTGGTGTATAATGCACTTTGGGGCTTAAGGAGATTCATGAGAATAACAGGAAGCTCCTGTCTGGAAGCAATATGAGAAAGTAGAGAGGGTCAGGAGCTGGGAGAATGGCCATGGCTAATACAGGAAGGAGAAGAGGAGTGTGCTGTCACAGTGTGGGGAGAGCAGTTAAGGTCAAATAACAAAGAGCGTGTGGGTTTTAGTATAAGAAACCGAGTCGACATAAACTTTCACTTAAAACACAAACTCATAGCAACCCTATAGAAAAGGACAGAACTGCTCCATAGGGTTTCCAAGGAGTGCCTGGCGGATCTGAACAGCTGACCTTAGGCTAGCAGCCATAGCACTTAACCACTACACCACTAGGATTTCCTTAAAAAAATGAGTTTTGTGAAAATGTTTCATAGACAGCACTGAATCCTGTAAGACAAGCCAAGTCACTGAGCAAGGAAAAATGGTGGGTGGGGAGGGGGTAGATTACAGATTTACAAATGGTTAGTTCTCTAGAAGCTAGCTTTCCATTTATATGCAGCTGTGGTAAGGAATTACTGGGAAAATAATTTATTGGGTATTTCATCAAACATTATCAGAATATGGAAGAAAACTAACTTTGATCTCTACCTCACAACATACACAAAATTCACTCAAGGTGAATATTCCAACATTGTAACAAATATAAATGCTGGAGGGTTGGAGTGTAATTTAAACACACATACAAAGATGAGTAATCTTCCAAAGCATGTCAAGGCCATTCTCATAAGGTAAATCATTTGATCTATAAGTTGATTCAAGCTATGGATTATGTTATTCCAATATTACTGTATAGTTAAGCCACATGTTAACATGAAGATTGACTTTATCTTCTATCTTCCACATGCTTTCTTAATAAAACATGTAAATCATGAGAAGTGAAATCCAAGTCTTACAGTAATTCTTTTTTGAACTTTCATAGCTTTCTCTAATCATAAAAGTAATAAATACTGCCAAAAAAACTTAGAAAATACAGAAAGTACCAAAAGGGGGGAGGCACCCATAATTCTACTACTCACAGATGCCACTTCATATGTATCGGCTGACATGTTTCAGTTATTTCTCCTTGAACAGGTATCAATAAGCACATATTATTTCTACAAAATTGGAATCCTGTTGTTTTGAAACCTGCTTCTGTCATTCAGCAGAATATGTGCCCTTGTCGCCATTTCTAATGACTGCATTAAAAAGAAGTGTTACAACCTACTTCATCAGTCTCTCACTGCCAGATATCTCAGCTGTTTTCCAGCATTTGTTAGTTTAAAAAATGCCACTAAGAACATGCCTGCACATAGCGCCTTGCACACTTCTGTTTACTTTTGTTACGCAGTGACCCCAGGTTCTCCAGACTGCAGTTTGTCTTTTCCTTCTGCATCTAAGTAAAATGCTAGTGACTACATCCCACAAGCCAAGGGAAGTCCAGTACCTCATCCAAGGTCTCCAGGGGGTCTCAGGGTAGTGACATTTCTCCCAGTCATCTTTCATTCTGCTTTCCTGTTCATCGCTCCAGGTATTTCACCTTCTTTGGCAGTTTGCCCCCTTCCAACATGATTAGCCCTCTTCCTTCATCTGTCTAGCACAAGACACAGCCATCTCTGAGATGAAGTTGGCTCACCCCTAGAATGCCGAATTCTAGCAATTATATATATATATATATTTATATAAATCAAACTCATTGCCACTGAGTTGATTCTGACTCATAGCAACCCTATAGGACAGAGTAGAACTACCCCCATAAAGTTTCCAAGGAGCTCTTGATGGATTCAAACTGCCAACCTTTCGGTTAGCAGCCATGGCTGTTAACCACTATGCCACAAGGGTTTCCATATATATATATATATATATATATGTATATATATACACATTTATACACACACATGCACATATCTACATACACAGGCATTACAGGGATATCTTGGAGCTATTGCATGTTCAGTTCCAGACTACCACAATAAAGCAAGTCACAGATTTTTAGGTTTCTCAGTGCATATAAAAGTTATGTTTACACCATACTGTAGTCCATTAGTAAATGCAGTGGTGCAGTTATAAGAGTTAAGAGTTTGACCCCACCCAGCCACTCCTCGGAAACCCTGTGAGACAGGGTAGTTTATTAAGTGGAGGCATAGTGGTTAAGTGCTATGGCTGGTAACCAAAAGGTTGGCAGTTCAAATCTGGCAGGCACTCTTTGGAAACTCTATGGGGCAGTTCCACTCTGACCCATAGGGTTGCTATGAGTTGGAATTGACTCAATGGCAGTGGTTTTTCCTTTTTGGCTATTATGTCTAAAAATACAATGTACATACTTTAATCAAAAAGTATGTTTTTGCTAAAAAAAACGCTAACCACCATTCGAGCCTTAGGAGAGTTACAATCTTTTTGCTGGTGAAGGGTCTTGCCTCCATACTGATGGCTGCTGGGTGATCAGGGTGGTGGTTGCTGAAGGCTGAGGTGGCTGTAACAATTTCTTAAAATAAGACAATAATGAAATTTGCTGCATTAATTGACTCTTCCTTTCTCATAAGATTTCTCTGTAGCATGCAGTGTTGTTTGATAGTATTTTACCCATAGCAGAACTTCTTTGAAAACTGAAGTCAGTTTTCTCAACTCCTGCTGCTGCTTTACCAATTATGTTAATATAATATTGTTAATATAATATCTTAAATCCTTTGTTGTCATTTCAACAATGTTCATAGCATCTTCACCAGGAGTAGCTTCCATCTCAAGAAATTACTTTCTTTGCTCATCCAAAAGAAGCAACTCCTCATCCATTAAAGTTTTATCATGAGATTGCAGCAATTCAGTCACATCTTCAGGCTCCATTTCTAATTCGAGTTCTCTTGCTGTTTCTGCCACATCTGCGGTTGCTTCCTCTGCTGAAGTCTTGAACCTTCAAAGTCATCTATGAGGGTTAGAACCAACTTCTTCCAAACTCCTGTTAACGTTGACATTTTGGCCTCCTCCTACGAATCACAGGTGTTTGTAATACATGTAGAATAGTGAATCTTTTCCAGAAGGTTTTCAGTTTACTTTGCCCTGATCCATCAGAGTTATCATTATCTTTGGCAGCTACAGCATTACAAAATGTACTTCTTAAATGCTAAGACTTGAAAGTTGAAATTACTCCTTGATCCATGTATTGCAGAAAGGATGTCAGATTCGAAGACACGAAAACAACATTTATCTCCTTGTACATCTCTATCAGAGCTCTTGGGTGACCACGTGCCTGGTCAACGGGCAGTAATATTTTGAATAGAATCTTTTTTTCTGAGCTGTAGGCCTCAGTAGTGGGCTTAAAATACTCAGTGAACCATGTTGTAAACAGATGTGCTACCATCCAGGCAGAGTAGATTTAGTATAATTCTTAAGGGCCCTAGGATTTTCAGGGCTCTTAAACGAGCACTGGTTTCAACTTAAAGTCACCAGCTGCATCAGCCCCTAACAAGAGTGTCGGCCTGCCCCTTTTTTTTTTTAATTGTGAGTGTGTGAAAGTGTACAATCCAATTTAAATTTGCATGCCTGCCTATCTGCAGCTCCTCCTGCTCTCCTTGCTCGGTGAAAGCACACTCCTTTCCATTCTATGCAGGTCATATCCTCTTATCAATATCCTGTTCCCCCCCTCCACCCTCGCCACTCCCCTCTAGTAAGAGGCCAGTAGGAGGACATCTTATAGATAAGCAAAGCACTACTGAAGAAGAAGAACACACCAGGAGGCCTCTCAGCCTGCCCTTTGAAGCTTTGCAGCCAGGTATTGACTTCTCCTTTATAGCTATAAAAGTCCTAGACAGCATCTTCTTCCAAGATAAAGCTGTTTTGTCTACACCGAAAATCTGTTGTTTAGTGGAGCCACCTTCATCAACTAGCTAGATTTTTCTGGATAACTTGCTACAGCTTCTACATCAGCACTTACTCCTTCACCTTACATTTTTATGTCATGGAGGTGGTGTCTTTCTTTAAACCCCATGAGCTAATCTCTGTTAGTTTCAGACTTTTCTTTTTTACAGCTTTCTCACTTCTGTCAGCCTTCATAGATTTGAAGAAAATTAGGGCCTTGTTCTCGATTAGGCTTTGATTTAAAGGAAGGTTGTGGCTGGTTTGATCTATCCAGACCACTGTAAGTTTCTCCATGTCTACACTAAGGTTGTTTTGCTTTCTTACCAATGACGTGTTCACAAGAATTTTTCCTTTGCAGTCATAACTTGGCTAATTCTGTGGTGCAAGAGGCCTAGCTTTCAGCCTATTTCAGCTTTTGACATGCCTTCCTCACTAAACTTAATCATTTCTAGTTTTTGACTTCAAGTGAGAGACATGAGACTCTACCTTTCACTTGAACATTTAGAGGCCAACGTGGAGTTATTAATTGGTGTTATTTCAGTATTGTGTCTCAGGGAATAGGGAGGCCTGAGGAGAGGGAAAGAGACAGGGGAATGGCTGGTTAGTAGAGTTAGAAAGCAGATGTTTATTAAGTTTGTCATCTTATATGCACATGGTTTGTGGCACCCCAAAACAATTACAACAGTAAAGTCAGAGGTCACTTACCACAGATCATCAAATGGATATAATAATAATGGAAAATTAAAAATCTCAAGAATTACCAAAATGTGACACAGAAACATGAAATAAGCACATGCTGCTGGAAAAATGGCACCAATCGACTTGCTTGACACAGGGGTGTCACAAACCTTCAATTTGTTTAACAACTCAGTATCTGAAAAGTTTAGTAAAGCAAAGCACAATAAACGAACGTATGCCCGTGTGTGTATAAACTCCCAGAAGTGAAATTATCAGGTCATGAACCAAACTTCCAAATTACACTCCACAGAAAGTGATTTTCCATCAATAATGCTCCATCCAGGTGTTTCTGGCCCTTCAAGCAAGTAATAATGACAGTGATTACGGTGATAATGTCCTCCTGCTCGCTGTTGACTAGAAAACTAGCAGATCTCTGCAGTGGCAACTGAAATTTCTGGGCAATCATAGCAATAGCAGTGTCTATGAAGTGTGCTGACTCCTAGGTAAAAAGATATTCTTCTGGCTTGCTTGGCTCTGGCAGCTTCTATACCTGAAATTACGTCAACCCCAAGACCTTAATTTTTTTTCATAATGTCATGTTCATAATTAATTCATTCACTTCAAAATTATTTTTGAGAATTTTTGTTTGCACATAGATTATATTTACCAAGCTGAGAATATTCCTAGAAATAAAGGGATTCAGAATCATCGCGGTATTTAGTAGTTTACAAGCTTTCACTTCTGTTATCCCTTCTGAAACAGACAAAAAGCAAATAGGCACAGTTCTACCCATTTTACAGGTAGAGAAAGAAGCAGCACAGAGGAGGATTAGCCCAGGGTTACACATCACGCATGAGTCAGAGCCAGGACTAGGAGTCTTGTGAGTTTCTCAAGAGCTTCATGCACTGCATACAACAACATCCTGCCAAGTCCGACACCAACAAAAGCGGGTTTCTTTGGCCGTCTTAAGAAGGCAGACATGCTTATGCACTCTGACTTCTACTGTCAAGGACAGTAGAAAGGGACAGGGTTTTTGTGTGTTTGTTTAAGGCTTTTGTCTACTTTGTGAGGCCATTTTGGTTATCAGAGTAGTGGATGCTGTGCAGAACTGTGCTATAGCGACTTGATTCCAGCTGAGACCTACGTTTCCTGGAAGCCCCTCCCTTACATAATCCCAAACTAGAGTTCGCCAAAAGAGGAACTTGTGCAAGAATTGCAGGGCGGAAGGAGAGAGGCAGCCACTACCCTTGGCCGGCTTCCCGTCAGACTGAGTGACAGACCGAAATGGGGAGGCTCTGCAGATGCCAGCTCTTCCGGCTCTCCACTGCTCCGCCTCCCGCTCATATTTCCTACCGTTGGCTCTGCTACCCAACAGCTGCCTCAGGCTCACCACCAGGGGCTTGGCTGTGGACCCACACAGGCGGGGTGCACACAGAGGCTAAAGCTTTCCATCAACCGCTCCACCAGCTCCCCCTTCGCGCCCCACGTGGGCGGTCTGACGTGCTCGGCTTCATGAAATTTTCCTGTAAGCTCTGATTTGTCCAGCAGCGTCAGTGCTTCCGGGAGGCTGGTTAGTGACTCTCTCTGGATCTTCTGCCTACCCCTCGCAGACCTTCCCTTCCCCAGCACCCCCACACCTGTGAAAGTATGTACCCTAGAGTAGTCATGATAGCTCTGCTTCGCCGATCTAAAGCCTGACTGCTTCAATACCTATCTGTTTTGCTTTAACTTTACATGAAAAAGACCGTAAGAAAATAATTGCTTCCCATTGTAAAGCAGAATTCTGACTGCTGTTTAGAATCTGTGTATCACACATGCTTGATATGTGGACTGTGGATGTATGTTTATAAAAAAAAAAAAGATGGGCGATTATTAAGTGCACAAGTAGAACAGGAATAGATGTTTGCCTTACCTCTATAGTGAAGTCGGAAAGGAGACAAGAAAGAAAGAACTGAAAAATGGAGAAGGAATTGGTGGCCAAGTCATTTTTGTAAGCTTTAGAAATTTTCTAATCACTCCAGTCCATGTCCTCTAAGGAACTATCTTCTATGAACTGAAAGAGAAAGGAATGATTCTTACGAAATTTCATTCTTTAAACATGTATGAAATTACATGTGAGCAGGAGCAAACACAGTGTTTGAGGATTCTTAAACACTGCCGAACTCCAGGGTGATGTCCAAGAGCTATGAGTCAGAATCAACTAAACAGCATTGGGTTTGGGGGTTTTTGTTTGTTTGGGGGCTTTTTGTTGTTGTTGCTGCTGCTGCTGTATTTCTGAGGTGTACAGTCAGGGCTTTAATGCTAAACAAGTGTATCGAACATCCTTTCCTCTCTCCTCCCTATCCCAGACCCCTCTCTTTGCAACAGATAGAGAAAGGAAAATTTTTTAAAATTTCTACTCTGAGGCCCCATTTCTTTCTTCTCTAATCCCTGTGAAGTTCCAATAGAGAAAAAATTTGAAAGTCAGCATTCTTTTCATAGGAATCTGTGTCTATGCAGAAGAAACATTCTGTGGCCTTGGTTTTCACAATCAAATATGTCTCTCCCGTCCATCATCTCACAGTGAGCATTGTCACCCAGTGTCTTTGCAGCATGCCTGCCTCAGGTCACCAGTCACTTGGTCAAATAAAGGTATCTGACTTTGCTAATTTCCTTTCCCTTCTCTGAATTAATGAGATAAGCCCACAGAGCAGTAAAATTGTATTGCCACCAAGCAAATATAGACTGCTTTCTTCTGGGCTGCTTTTTAAGTCTTCTCACCCTCACTGGGTCCAAAGCACCCACCCATTTCTGAGACATTAATGCTGATAATGGCCAAAGGGCAAGAAATGATTGGAACCCACCTGGGCCTCTGCTTGCAGTCAGGTGAGCCACAGTGCAAAGCCAATCCACCAGTGCATCCTCACAGACACAAAGAAGGGATCTTCTCCCTTACTTGGATCAACAGGGAAGTAAAAATCTTGGCTCTGCATGTGTGTGGCTCCATCTCCAAATTGTTAGGTTTACTGCTGGAGGCCTGTGTTAGTTTCCTGTGGCTGCTGTAACAAATTACCACAAACGTGTGGTTTAAAACAGCAAAAATGAATTCTCTCACAGTTCTTAAGTACAGACACCTGAAATCAAGGTGACAACAGGGTCCATTCCATCTTCTGAAGGTTGCCAGGAAGTCTTGGCTTATTGCCACATCACTGTTTTCTGTCTCAAATCTCCATCCAGCTTTCCATTTTTTTTTATTGTTATGGAAATATAGGAGCCCTGGTGGTGTAGTGGTTAGAAACTTGGCTGCTAACCAAAAAGTCGGCAGTTCAAATCCACCAGGTGCACCTTGGAAACCCTATGGGGCAGTTCTGTTCTGTCCTACACTGTCGCTAAGAGTCAGAATCGACTTGATGGCAATGAGTTTAGTTTTTGGTTGGGTTTGGTGATAATTTACATCGCAAAACATACAGCATCTCAACAAATTCTTCATGATACTGATTGTATTCTTCAGGTTGTATAACCGTTCTAGCTAATAACCTTTTCAAAATCATTCCACTACCATTAACATAAACTCAATGCCCCTAAGCAAAGATAAAAAACTTTCCCACTCCATTTCACCCCTGGTAACCACTAATAATCTTTGGTTTCTATGTATTTGAGATCATACATTTGTTGTTTTGCAACTGACTTATTTCACTCAGCATGATGCTTTCAAAGTTTATCCACGTTGTGGCGTGCTTTAGGATTTAATTTCTCTTTATAACTGAATGGTGTTCCATTGTGTGTATATACCACATTTTGTATATACATTTTGTATGTTGTGTATATACCACATGTACATCTGTTGATGTACATGTAGGCTGTTTCCACCTTTTGGCTAGTGTGAAAATGCCACATTGAACATTGGTGTACAGGTTTCTGTTCATGTTCCTGCTTTCACTACTTCTGGGTATACCCCTAGATTTCTAGCTACATAGCTGTCACCTTCTTCAAGCAACGGATCCTTCAGTTACCAGAATCCAGTTTCTGGTGGTGAAGGAAAGGTGTTCAAAAAGATTTGCCCCTTTTTAAGCTTCTCTCTCTCTCTTTTCTTTTTAAATTGAGATGAAATTCACATAACATAAAATTAGCTATTGTAAAATATGTGGCTCAGTGGCACTTCGTGTATCACAATGCTGTGCAGCCATATCTCCATCTAGTTCCAGAAGATTTCCATCACCTCAAAAGGAAACCCTGTGCCCATGAAGCAGTCATTTTCCATCACCTCCTTCTTCAGCCCCTGGCAACCACCAGTCTGCTTTCTGTCTCTAATGATTTGCCTATGCTGCACATTTCATATAAATGAAATCTATAATATGTGATCTTTTGTGTCTGCCTTCTTTAACTCAAAATAGTATTTCTCGAGGTTCATCCACACTGTAACATGTATTAGTATTCCATCCTTTTGCATTGCCAAATAATATTCCATGGTAGGCATATACCACATTTTCTTTATTTACTTATCTGTGGATGTTTGGGTTTCTTTTTCTAGCATTCCTTCTTGCAGAGTTTTATTCTTTCATTTCACAAATATTTACTGAGCAATAACTATGTGCTAGCCAGGTTCAAGGAGCTGGGGATACAGCATTAGATAAAAAGAACAAAAATCCCTGCCTTCAAGTAGCTTACTTTTTTATGGGGGAGACAGACTACAATATAGCTGATTCTCATTATTCCTGATAGTTGTGTTCTATAATATCACCATGAGTAATGAATTAGTGAATACTGAATCATTGCTCCCAGGGGAAATACAGGGTTAAGTTCCTGCCAGCCTCCAGTCACATTTTCATCAACTGTTTAATACATAAGTTTGTTCTATGTATGTTTCTGTTTAAAGACATTTCATTTAATATATATTTCTGATTCATTAACTTTGAACTCATAGCCAACAGCATAATTACTCACACCTGAACAAAGCTTACCTAACACACGTATTTTCTCCATAAAACACATCACAGCCTTCTTGCACTTAGGAACACTAGACAGCACTTCAGCACTATGCTTGGGGACCAATTTAAACAGCAAAATCACCAAAAAGCACAAAAACATAGAAGACGTAGCACTAAATACACTACAAAAAACACACTTGTTTACAGTGTGAGAGCTGAAAAAAGAAGGCAGAGCGTCACCTTGTTCAACCTTAGCTGGGAACATAAGTGTCAGGCAACTCAATTTTTTTTTTTTTAGCTGTTCTGCGCATGTCCCTGAATGACCACAATAGCACCTTGGGTATTAATTTGGGGTGACAAATAAATTTTAGTGAGTAAGTGAACTACAAACGTGGAATGAATTGCTTTTACAAACATTTGAGAAAGAGGTACTAAGGAGAAAAAAAGCAGACAAGAGGGGTCAGTGACTGGAGGGTGCCATGAAAGGGACTTTCTAGGGGTCACTGGTCATTTCCTGTTTCTTGATCTAGATGCTGGCTACACAGGCATGTTCAGTGTGTGAAAATGTAGTAAGCTGTACACTGAAGTTTCGTGTGCCCTTTCCTTTATGTAAGTTACACTTTAATAAAAAGGTCTTTTTTTGTCAACTAACAGAAAAATTGGCTTTCTAACTGGTAAGCAAATACTGTTTCTCAGTAGTCTAGTATAAACCCCTAACAACTTTAAAATTTCATAAAAAGTCAAAAACATTCATTTCTATTTCATAATGAGATAAATAATAAAAGACTTAATTAGCATGTTATGTAAAAATATATTACAATATTTTTAATTGCTAACTTGATCCAGTGGATTGACTAGGGAATTAATATCATTTACTCGTGGTTGTTTTATTACTATGCTAATACATAAACACCTAATAATCTTAATTTGTTTATATTGTATCTCCACTACCTAATGCCTCAGAATTTCTTCTAAATTAAATTTTGGTTTAAACTATATTTAATAAATTTAATTTTATATATTAAAAAAAGAATTAAATGGACTTTTTTTAGGCCATTGTGTTTCCATTTCCTTAAAAAAGTGGCTTAATTGCAGCTATCTCTGCTTCTGAGTCTAACAAAACAAATTTTGTCAAACCAGATAGTGTCGCTACCTTGAAGGTCCAGCTGAATCCTTGACCTTGTTCTCAAGGGGTTTTAAGATGTTACCAGAGCACTTGACCAGTTTTTAGCATCTCAGCCCTTCATTTATGTCCTTCGGGTTTCTAGATCAATCCAGTTCCCTCTGCCTAACCATACCTGTCAGTGAACATTCAGGGTTTACAAAGCCCATGTCAGCAATTTTAGTTTGTTACCTTCTTTCTTTTCAAGAATATTTCTGTCATCTTGAGCCCAGTTTGCTTCTTTTTTTTTTTTAATACTGAATTTAGCAAGAAAAAACATTTTATTTCTAGGGAGTGAATGGCTATGGAGTCATGGGATTGGATGGAGGTTAACAGCAACAGGCTATATAAGGTAACAATGTTTAGACAAGCGGGGACCACTGGTTGAGTATCAAAGAAAATGTTTGAGAGTTTCTTTCAGTTCTGATATTCTGTCCAATACAACTCAACTGAAAATCAAGAACTAATCCATAGTAGACAATCTAAACTCAAAAAATAAAAAGTCACCATCGAGTCCATTCCAACTCATGGCAGCCCTATGCACTGCAGAGTACAGCTGCACTCCATAAGGTTTTCAAAGCTGTGACCTTTCAGAAGCAGATCACCAGACCTTTCTTCCAAGGCACTTCTGGGTGAGTTGGAACCACTAATCTTTCAGTTAGTAGTCGAATGTTTAACGATTTGCACCCAGAATCTCCTAGTAAGTAGTGTTAAATTGAACAGATTTGGGGAAAAAATGGATAAATAATAAAAATTGGTCTTATATGGGACCCATACCTCCCATACATGTGTAACATTTCAAAGTTAATCTGGCCAAAATTCTGTAGGCCCAAACAGAAAGGAATTTGATTTGCCCACACTGCGATGAAGGATTCTTCCTCAATTATGTAAATTGTTATTATGCCTTTGTCATAAATAGGATGAGTTTGGGGTATAAAGGTAACAATGATATATAAGTGACTGGCAGGCCGCTGGACAGGGCTGCATGTCCTCAAGAATAATATTTGGTGGAAGAAAAGGTGAAGAGGACATTGCATCTTAGAAAAGTCAGAACCCAAGAGGACATTTATTAATACAAATAGGAAGGAAGTTTGGCCAAGACAGTCAAGAAGAGGTAAGTGGGACTCAGTTAAGGGGAGAGTCTGCAGAGACACTAATCTTACTTGAAAGGTAGAGAGATGTTGTCTGAGAGATTTCTGAACATCCCATTTAGAGAGTTGCTAGCTCCAGGGACAGGGATGCCAAATGTTTAATTCTGGCAAGTACCGAGTTAAAAAAGAGTAAGAAGTTTGTCTATACCAGTTCTAAGAGCTGACCACGCAGCCTGAGGAAACAAAGAAGTCAGAAATGAAAAGGTCTGATGTGCATATTTAAGATGTGCCGAACTGTATTTGGGGGCTAACCCAAACTCCTATAACTCACAGGCTGAAAAGATGTAGTTAATAGATCAAACCTCCTAACTTTTAGTTAAGAAAAATATATCTGTGACCAAAACAGAGCAGCAGAGTCTTGATTGAGATTCTGGGGCTTTGGCCTAAAAAGGGGAGTGTCCTTCATTTCCTCAGGTCATGTAGGAAATAAGATGAGAGGCTCTGCACCTAAAGCATGGATGCCTGAAAGTATTCCTTTACTAGATTCTTATTTTGATATGTTGTATTTTGAAACTATAATCCAAATACCTAAATCAGAGAAGAGGCCCAAAGTAAATATGTCAGATCACCAAATGGTTTTACTAGATGACTTTTTTTACTTTTTAAGCAATGGTTAGAAAAACATAAATAACACATTTGCCACTTCAACATTTTTCATGTGTACAATTCAGTGACATCAGTTAATCGATCATGTTGTACAAGACTCTTATTGTCATTTTTTTCACTTACTAAGGCTCAGTTGGAAAATCTAGTGGCACAGTGATTAAGAGCAATGGCTGCTAACTGAAAGGTCAACAGTTTAAGAGTTTCCACCAAGTGTTCCTTGGAAACTCTATGCGGCAGTTCCTATAGTGTTGCTGTGAGTTGGAACTGACCTGGCAGCAGTGGGTCTTAGAACTAAGTTGGCCATCCCTGGGTGGCAGAAACAGTTAACACTTTCAGCTGATAACCCAAAAGTTAGAGGCTCAGTTCACCCAGAGGCGTCTTGGAAGAAAGGACTGGCAATCTACTTACAAAAAAATCAGCCATGAAAAACCCTGCAGAGCAGAGCTCTATTCTGATACATATGAGTTAGAATGACTTCTTGGCAAGCAACTGTTTTTCAGGGCTCAAGTCAACTCACAGTAGTAATAAAATCCTTGTATCCATATGACGCTTTATTGTGAGCCAAATACTCTAGACAGTGTTTCATTCAGTTAATTCCTAAAGTCCTTGTGAGGGAAGATGCCCTAACAGCCCAAGGCTGTAAGAAATAAGGAGTCCACAGAGAAGAGGGTCACTCTGTGAGATTCCAGCTATGCCAGTTGGGGCCAGTGGTCAGTACAGTACTCAGAGGGTATTACCATTCCTGGGTTCAAAGATGGGTGGAAGGGATGGAGCGATAAGTGGAACTCTGGGTTCTCAGAGGAAAGTCCCATACAGAGGGCTGTGTTGACAGGATCTGTAACCTTCTACCAAGGGACGCCGCCAGATTGGAGTGACCCTGCAGGGAGAAAGCCAGAAAAGCCAATCACTGGCTTCACACTTTCCCCTTCTTTTGATCTCTTGCTGAGGTTCCCCATTGGTCAAACCCAACCAACAGAGAAGCAGAAATCAGGGTGGAAATGAATGAAGAGTAGATCTGAAGGGGCAACAGAACACATCTGGCACTAGCTAAGAGACCAGGATTTTCTTCATTATTTGAACTCTTCTTAAACGCCACACTGAACTTTGTCTTCATCATATTCTTTACCTCTCACAAAAACCTTTGGAGTTAAGTGGAATTTTCCCTGTTTTAGAGGTAAAAAAAAAAAAAAATGGAGACAAAGGGAGGTTGAGTGACTTGTCCAAGGTCATTGAGTCAATAGGTAGGAGGACCATGATGTGAAATCAAATTTGTTGGCACTAGAATTGCTCTCTTCACCACCACCCTATGTCACCTCACAAAGTCTTCCTATGATTAAGGCAGAATTGATGCATTCAAGCTGCGTGTTGGTGAAGAATATTGAATATACCACACTGCTGGAAGAACAAACAAATCAGTCTCAGAAGAGATAAAACCAGAATACTTCCTAGACACCAGGCTTGCTAACTTGGACAGACCATCATAAGTAAAACCCAGTTGCTGAAAAAGGACATCACAGATGGTAAAGTGGAAGGTCATTGAAAAGGAGGGAGACTCTCAATGAGACGGATTGACACAATAGCTGCAACAATGAGCTTCACCATACCAAGAGTCATGAAGATGGTACAGGCCAGGGCAACATTTCATTCTGTTATGCATCAAGTCAGAAGAAGATGGAACCAACTCAACAGCAACTAACAACAATGAGGGAAGCGAGACAGCAAACATTACAAGAGGCATTGCTTTTGTTATACTTTGAAACCTTTAAAATGAAAGTAGACAGTAGACTTGTATTTGGAGACCTTAAGCAAAGAGAGAATTGAAACTGGCCAGTTGCTTTGGCAGGGAGCATCTGTGAGAGAGGAAAGGGAAGATGAACTGAGAACAAAGGAAGAGCCAGGTACCAGTGGCTGGTCTGGGCTAGAGAAGCAGATAAGTGGCAGGAAAATTCCCTAGGAACACCCTGTGAAATTACCAGAAAGAAGAGGACTGTCATGGGGGAAAGGGGCCAGCAAAGGGAACTCTGGGAAAGCTGCCCACAGGTCAGTAGGTAAACATCTCTGCTGTAATCCACTCTGCAAGCCGGTGACATGCATAATTTTCAAGAGCAGAACTGAACTAATTAGAGACATAACTATGCTTCAAAGTCGCTCTGCAGATATTTCAGTGAGGTCAAGAGAAATCTTGAGTCAGCCTAACTAGAAAGAGTTGTTCAGCCGTGGGAGTCGTTATAGCCATTTAGAGGCAAAAGAGACACTCAGTGCCCAAAATGGGTTTCTGTAGGAATCAATTCTCAACGGCATCTAACAACAACAACAATATACTTTTTGGAGTCCCTGGGTAGTGCAAACAGTTAAGTGTTCTACTACTAACCAAGATTACTAACCAGAAATGCATGGTAGAAAAGCCTGGTGATCTGCTTCGGAAAGGTCACAGCCTGGAAAACCCTATGGAGTTCTACTCTGAAATACCTAAAGGTCACTATGTGTTAGAATCAACTTGACAGTACTGATGTGATTTTTTTTCAATATACTCTGCATTTCTGAAATCTAGAAAATGAGATGCAATGGAGGGGGCGTACTTGGAGAAGGAACAGAGTGTACACCAAAGCAATAGAGGGGAGGGCAGGAGCTAGGCAAACTTGGCAGGGACGTGTAGAGATCTTAACTGAGAACAGGCTGACCATGGCCCACAAAATGTAGCTGTACGGCTTAGGAAAGAAGGTCTACCACAACAATGATTATTTTATTGCATAGTTTGCACTTCATTATTTGTAACTTTTTATTACGAAAATTTCCAAACAGACACAAAAATAAAGCGTACAACAACTCCCATGAAAACCCCTCACCCAGCTTCAACAGCCTTTAACATTTGTTAGTGTTTTGATCACCTTTGAGAATCTGATGAAAGCCATGAATCCTAGCCCTCTCCCACTGCGCAGAAACAATGCTCAGATGCACAACTGGGCATTCATTTTCAGAGGGGATGTGCACTCCCTGAGATGTGTTTGTGGCTGTCACGGGATGCATGGACCTCAGATTAGGAGACCTGAGCCAGAAGGATGGAGAAATATTGCAGTATATGGGGACTCCACTCCCATCCAATCTGTCAGCCAGTTCTGTCAGTACTTCAAGTAGATCTCCAGTAGGCCTACTTCTCCACCAGCACCATCATCTCCTGCCTGGCTGCCTGTGACAGCCTCCTAACTGGTCTCCCAGCTCCACTCTTGACCATCTAGCAACCTGTCTTCCATATAGCAGCCAAAAGAACATGACTCATACCGTGTCATTTACCTGTTTGAAACCCTTCAAAGGATACCCATTTGGATGAATGAAAGCTACAGCCTTTGTCCTGGTACACAGGACCCTGGGTATCCTGTATCTGTCTGCTCTCATCTTATATCTCTCTCAGTTCCACTCACTACTCCCCAGTCACTTTTGCTGTCTAACGATTAGAGCATACCAAGTTCTTCCCCCCTTCAAGGCCTTTGCACTTTCTGTTCTCCAGGCCTGTCAGTAAAATTTGTCTCCCATATCCAGGCAAAGCTGGCTTCTTGAATGCTTCAGCTCTTGGCATAAATGTGCTCTGTTCCCTTACCACCTTAGCCAGAGTGCCAGCTCCCCACACACCCTGGTTCTTCATCACAACATTTTGTTTTTGTTTTCAGAGTGCTGACCATAAACTGGAATTCTATCTATGGACTCATTTGATTATTAGCTGTTTCCCTTGTAAGGGTAAGCTAAGGACAGCCGGCCCCTCATCTTCACCAGTCTTGACTCTCAGACCATCCTACACCTAGAAGTGGTGCCAGCCTGGAGCTGACACTTAATAACCTTTTGTACTTAGGGTCAAACTTGCCTCCTGCCATAATTTGTCCTTGTCAGACCCTTAGGACATTATGTCAATTCCTGGTTTCTTGGACAAAGGAAAATAGTGAAGAACTTGAAGATGCAGGAAGAATAAAAGTAGTAGAATTCATTGGAAAGGGAAAGAAAAGTAGATTCATGGGCTTTGAGCTTGGACACAACAACCATCCTATTCATTCATTTAAGAAATATTTGTTGAGTACCTACTATGAACCAAAAGCATGGTATTAAGGTATGGAAAGACACAAGCATGGAGGAGATGATCATGGCACTCAAGAAGAAAATAAACATGAAAATAGATGCCATAATACTGTGTGATGATTTGTTCAAAAAGCCACTGGAGTAAAAATGAGAAAGTAATGTATTCTGCCTGGGAAGGGAGAAAAGGCTTCACTGAAGAGGCAACCTTTTTAAAATTGTGCTTTAAGTCTAAGTTAACAATTCAAGTCAATTTCTCATAGAAAAATTTATATGCACACTGTTATGTGACCCTAGTTGTTCTCCCCACAGTGTGACGGCACATTCCTCCTCTCCACCCTGTATTTCCTATGTCAGTTCAACTGGTTCCTCCAGGTAGGAAGGACCCATTTAGTGAAGGAGACAACTTTTGAGCATTGACTTGAAAAATCAGTAGCAGGTTCTCCAAATCAAAACATAAGGCAAAGCATTCCAAACAATAGGAATAGAAATCCATGAGTTTCCTCCTCCCTGTTTTTTTTTTCCTTGTCAATTATTCATTAAGGAATTGAGGTTATTTGCCTTATATTGTTAGTCGTTGTCAATTTAACCCTGATTCATGGCAACCCAATGTACAACAGAACAGAACATTGACTAGTCCTGTACATGATCCTTGGTGTGCCTGAGTCTATTGTTGGCACCACGGTGTATTCTGAGTGCCTTCAAACCTAGGAGGCTCATCTTTAAGCACTATATGGGACAATTTTCTGTTGTGATCCGTAAGGTTTTCACTGACTAATTTTTGGAAATAGATCACCAGGTTCCACTGAAACCTGTCCCTTGTGAATGACCCTAGTGGTAATTGAAGTGCACATAGCTTCTAGCATCATAGCACACTCAAACTACTGGAGTACTGCAAACTCACAGGCAAGAGGTCGTATTTGTCCTACATTAATGTCACCTGTCATTGAGTCAACCTCTGGTTTCTGATGCCTCCATGCACAACGGAAAACCATTGCCCAGTCCCATTCTGCACCCATGGTTGGTTGGAAATCAGATCACTGTGATTCAGAGGGTTTTCCTTGGCTCATCTTCAGAAGTAGATTGCCAGGCCTTTCTTCCTGGTTTGCATTAGTCTGGAAGCTCCACTGAAATCTGTTCAGCTTCATAGCAACTCATAAGCCTGTGTTGGCAGATGTTTGGTGGCTGCTCTTGAGGTGCATGGACCAGGAATCAAGTCTAGGTTTCTAACAAGGAAGACAGTAATTCTACCACTGAACCACCACTGCCTTCAGTTTGTCCTATAAAATCCACTGCTGTTGAGTTGACTCATGGCAACCCTGTAGGACAGAGTAGAACTGCTACATAGAGCTTCCAAGGAGCACTTGGCAGATTCAAACTGCCAACCTTTTGGTTAGCAGGTGTAGCACTTAACCACTACACCACCAGGGTTTCCATTTGTCCTATTGAGTAATCTATAATCCTCAGTTTTGCTTATTGCATCCACAGAATACCTTTTAACAGGTTCTTCTTGACTCTGTATTTCAGATAAACAGGTAGTTGATTCTAGAAGCTTTATCAGAGTTTGGATTTTTGGCAAGAACGTTTCATAGATAGTATTGTAAACTTCCATCAGGAGGTACAAAATATCTCCCATTTTGCAATGTAGTGGCTACTGATGATCAATGTTTAGATCCATTACATCATAAACTGTTCGAGAAAACAATAATATTCTAATTCAATAGTTCTCAAACTTTTTGGATTCAGATTGCCTTTATACTGTTAATGATTATTGTTGACCCCAAGGAGCTTTTGTTTATATAGGTTGTATCTATTAGCATTTACCATATTGAATATTGAAACTGAGAAAAATTGTTAAAATGTAGATATTAGTTCATTTAAAAGTAACAATAATAAATCTATTATGGTACCATATATAACATACTTTATGAAAATAACTGCTGTATATTCCAAAAAAATTAGTGAGAAAAATGGTGCTCTGCATTAGTGTAAATCTCTTCCATAAGTGACTTTAACAGAAGGCAACTGAATTGTCATATTGTCTTCTATACCCACTCTGTCACTATATGTTGTTTTGGTTGAAATACAGGAAAGTTATCCAGCGCCACATAGTTACATAGTTAAAGAAGGAGCATTTTTAATGGATCCGACTCGATGGCACTCGGCTGGCTTGGCTATTCAGGAAACCCTGGTGGCGTAGTTGTTCAGTGCTATGGCTACTAACTGAAAGGTCAGCGGTTCAAATCCACCAGATGCTGCTCTTATGGGGTAGTTCTACTCTGTACTGTAGGGTCACAGTAAGTCAGCATTGATTCAATAGCACTGGGTTTGGTTTTTTTTCTTTTGGTTTCAGATAATGGTGGATATTCTTTTTAAAGAGAAGTGGTAGTTTCTTAAAAGTTAGTTGAAATAATTGGAATCTGAAACCTCATCAATGTAATTTTCAATCTCTGCTTCTCTAAAATCTATCTTGCATTTTTAATGGATCTTTTATCCATAAATAATTTTCTAGTATCATGTATTATTCTTTTGGAAAATATTGGTCCATGATGTTACGTAGATATTCCAAATGTTGAGACATTTTATTATAAAATCTCTCCTCCGCCACCCAAAATCATATTTGTTAATGTAACTGTGAATCTTACTTTAAAATAGCTTTAAATATTAACAAGCTACTAAACTTACAGTGGTGGATATAAGTTTTTCAGAATTCTAATTCTCACCTGAAACCTTGAGTTTCATTACTGACAACAAATACTGTCAATTGTTTCCCTTGAAGTAACAAGGATCGCTTATTAAATTTCAAGAAAATGTCTCCGAAATACCTGTTTGAACAACCTGAGGTTGCCTGTTAGCTGTTCTTTCAGGTAAAATTAGTGTTCCGCTAAAATGGGACTCATTCATTGCTCAGTTCAAATGATTGCTTTTGTTTGAGACAAAAGTCATACTTCAGTGTACCATTTAGTACTTGAAGCATACTTCCTACATTAAAAAGTCTTGTTCTCAATTGTTGAGAGTTAATAAAATTAACAGTTTTTACTGCTTCGGGAAGGATATTCTTAAGTGAATTTCTTTCTTTTTTTTACTGTGAGTGTGTTGCAGTGAAGAATATGATAACTACTAGTACAGTTAGTACTGCTGTTTTGATGTGTACCCATTTTGCTAGGCTGTGATTCCCAGTACTGTGTTATGTTCTTATATGTTGTAAATCTTACTTCCATGATGTTACTAAGGGAGGATGGGTAGCAGTTGCATTGTGGGGCAGGACTCAATATGTGCACTTGTTTTGTGCTGTGAGGAAATCTCTTGGGATATAAAGGAGAAGGAGGCAATTGGGACCTTTTACCACCAAGAAAGCAGTGCTAGGAGCCAAGCATGTCTTTTGGAAAGGATCTGGGGTCCCTGTGCCTCGGAAACTTCCAGTCCAAGGGAAGATTCCTCCAGAGCCAGCAGTGAAAGCCTTTCCCTAGAGCTGACACCCTGAATTTGGACTTTGAGCCCACTGGACTGTGACAAAATAAAATTTCTATTTTTAAAGCCACCCACTTGTGGTATTTCTGTTAAAGCAGAACCAGATGACTAAGACACCTGCTAAAGCATTAATAATTATAGCCACCATTGCTTTTGCACCATCAATGCCATATCAACGTAGTGAAAGAGATAAATAATTTCTTAGTACAAAAACGAAAAACTCAAACTCGCTGCCGTCAAGTTGGTTCTGACTCATAGCAACCATATAGTGCAGAGTAGAACTGCCCCGTGGAGTTTCCAAGGAGTGCCTGGTAGATTTGAACTGCTGACCTTTTGGTTAACAGCCATAGCACTTAACTGTAACACCACCAGGTTTCCAGTGTCTTAGTGGTATCATGAAAATAGTTTTGACCTCATAGACCCCTGAAAGAATCCAGAGGTCCACAGTTTGAGAACCATGGTTCTAATTCTACCACTACTCCTTCATTTTTAAATTTGAATACTTTATAGAGAGAAATGCATTTATTTGCTATTTGGTTGCCATGGGGTAATTTTGTGCAAAAAAAATGCAAGTTAATTTCTTAGCTCTTTCCCTTTATTTACTAGGCTTTAAAAAAATGGTTCCATACATTCTCCAAAGATGATCAATGAAAATATTTTGTTTTGTTTCATTATGAACTTATGAGTCTTAACATATTGGATGAGCTTCCATCCATTGTAGTTATTATTTTAATTGATATTTAACTTATCCAATCACTTGCTGATGCTTCCATCAGCAAGTGATTGGATAAGTTAAATATCAATTGAATACAATTAAATATCAGTTGAATACATCACATTGAATACTGAGCCCCTTGACATGACCTCAGAAATCAGAAAGCTTTCTTGCCTTCTGATATGTCAAGATATTCTCTAGTTCATGCTCTTCATTTCCTATCTCAGACCTGGAATCAACCATTTCTCTACAGAACCCTGGTTCTGCTCAGTAGAAAATGAGACCATAATCTGGGTGCTGGAAATGCTGTGGCAGTTATCAATTCAGGGACCATAATCTAGCTGCCAGGAACAACTTAGCTCCAAATCTTCAGCTCCAAATTCATCCTTTTAGGCTTTGTTGTTGTTGTTAGGGGCCGTTGAGTCAGTCCTGACTTGTAGCAATGCTTTGTACAGCAGAACGAAACACTGCCAGGTCTTGTGCCATGCCCACTGTCATTTTTATGCTTAAGCCCATCATTGCGGCCACTGTGTCAATCCATCTCATTGAGGGTCTTCCTCTGTTTTGCTCATCCTCCACTCTACCAAGCATGATGTCCTTCTCCAGGGATTGATCCCTCCTGACAACATATCCAAAGTATGGGAGATACAGTCTTGCTATCTTTGCTTCCAAGGAGCACTCTGGTTGTACTCTTTCCAGAATAGATCTGTTTGTTCTTTTGGCAGTCCGTGGTATATTCAACATTCTTTTCCAACACCACAACCCAAAGGCATTGATTCTTCTTCTTTCTTCCTTATTCATTGTCCATCTTTCGCATCCATATGATAAGATTGAAAATACCATGGCATTGGTCAGGCACACCTTAGTCTACAAGATGACATTTTTACTTTTCAGCAAATTTTCCCAGTGGAATATGTCTTTGGATTTCTTGACTGCTTCTTCCATGGGTGTTTACTGTGAAAACAAGTCAAATGAAATTCTTGACAACCTCAATCCTTTCTCCATTTATCATAATGTTGTTTACTGGTCCAGCCATGAGGATTTTTGTTTTCTTGGTTTGGTCAAACTTTCAACCATTTCAAGAGGTAGCATATTACCAGGACCTGATGGTATTGAAAGAAGTCTAAGCGACACTGAAGACATTGGCAAAAACCAAGGCTCCAGGAATTAATGGAATAATAATTGAGATGTTTTAACAAATGGAGGCAGCATTAGAAGTGCTCACTTGTCTATGCCAAGAAATTTGGAGGACAGATACCTGGCCACTTGACTAGAAGAGATCCATATTTGTGCCTATTCCCAAGAAAGGTGATCCAATCGAATGTGGAAATTATCAAACAACATCATCAGTATCACATGCAAGTAAAATTTTGCTAAAAGTCATTCAAAACCGACAACAGTATATTGACAGGGAACTTTCAGAAATTCAAGCTTGCTTCAGAAGAGGATGTGGAACTGGAGATATCATCACTGATGTCAGATAGATCTTGGCTGAAAGCAGAAAATGCCAAAAAGATGTTTACCTGCATTTCACTGGCTATGTCAAGGCATTCAACTGTGTGGATCATAACAAATTATGGATGACATTGCAGAGAATGAGAATTCCAGAACATTTAATTGTGCTCATGAGGAATCTGTATACAGATCAACAGGCAGTCGTACAACAGAATATGGGGATCTGCATGGCTTAAAGTCTGGAAAGGTGTCAGGGTTGTATCTTTCACCATACCTTTTCAATCTGTAGGCAGAGCAAATAACCCAAGAAGCTGGACTATGTGAAAAAGAATGAGGCATCAGAATTGGAGGAAGACTTATTAACAGCCTGCGTTATGCACATGACACAACCCTGGTTGCTGGAGGTGAAGAGGATTTGAAATACTGATGAAAATCAAAGACCACAGTCTTCGGTATGGATTGTACCTCAACCCTTTTACACTGCTATGTGAAAATGGATCTGAGCCATCTAAAAAAAAAAATTGCTTTTTTTCTTTGCCAGCTGGCACTGAATCTTTATCAGTAGAGGATGCTGGAGGTAAACAATGAAGGAAGAAAGGATTTTGCTTCCTGGGCCCATGTGCTGTTTCAGCCAGCTGCTATAGCATTCTGGCATTCTCCAGCACCAGGCTTCTATAGCACAGATAACTTCAGTGCGACAAGGACCCAGCGGTGAACAGATTTCCCCAGCACCCTAGAGGTAGATTTCTGCCACATTCCAGAACACAGATTTATAGCAAGTTCCAGAGGGCTATGTCTTAGTTTCTCAGTGCTGCTATAACAGGGATATCACAAATGGGTGACTTTAACAAACAGAAATTTATTTTTCCACAGTTTAGGAGGCTAGAAGTTTGAATACAGGGCACGGGCTCTAGATGAGGACTCTCTCTGTCAGCTCTGGGGGAAAAACCTTGTCTCAGCTTCTCTAGCCAGCCATCCTTGGAGTTTTTCAGCTTGTAGACTTCTACATGTTCAGAAAGTATCAGTCTTCCCCATGTCTGCTTTCTTCTGTACCTAATCTGCTCTTTGTATTTCAGAAGTGATTTGTTTAAGCTGACCCCTATGCATACTGATGTGGCCTCATTATAATAACAAAGAAAACTGTTCCAAAATGGGATTAAATTCACAGGTATAGGGATTAGGATTTGTGATACATATTTTGGGGGGACACAGTTCAATCTGTAATAGGCTGTTTTCTAAAAATTTCTAAAAGGTAAATTTCTGGCAAGCTCTGCCAGCGTGGCACAATGACATCTCTGCCATTCAGTGAGTCATTGTCCAAGACCTCTCCAACACAGTGTGTATCTCAGCTCTGGGAGAAAGTTTGGGGAACTCTTCCTTGGGTGGTGTGTCACAGTCCTGTGGGTACTGTTTACTCTAATAACTGCTATTTTTATAATTAGAATTACCTTTGTTTCTTGGAAACTGTCTCAGTCACCTGGTACTGCTCAAACAGAAAATACCACGAGTGGAAGGTTTCATGAGGAGAAGCTTTATTAACACAGTCCGGTAAGTTGCAAATCCATTCATAAATTGTAAGTCCATTCAGAATGAGAGATCATCACAGTCTGGTAGGCTGAGACCAAATTCAGTGAGAGCATCTTGGCACAGGAACCTCGGGTCCAAAGGATGTGCTCTGCTCTCAGTGCTTCTGTCTCGGTAGTATGAGGTTCCCAACTTCCTCATCTCACTTCTCTCCCTTATATTCCACAAGCTTGAGTCCTGCCTCACTAACACAACTGCAAACCATTCTCCATCATCAATATCACAGAGGCAGGATTCACAACACATGGGAGGAAGGGTACCATATTGGAACTCCAAACCAAGTCAAATCAACACATGTATTTTTGGGGGGACACAATTCAATCCATGACAGAAACCCTGGTGGGATTGTGGTTAAGTCCTACGCTGCTAACCAGAAAGCTGGCAGTTCAAATCTGCGAAGGCACTCCTTGGAAGCAGTTCTAGTCTGTCCTATTGGGTTGCTATGAGTCAAAATTGACTCAACAGCAGTGGAGTGTTGTTGCTGTTGTTGTTATTTCTTACTGGAGCCCTGGTAGCAGAGTAGGTAAGAGCTACAGTGTGCTAAGGATGCTAACCAGAAGGTTGGCAGTTTCAATCTACCAGCTACACCTTGGAAACCCTATGGAGCAGTTCTACACTGTCCTGTAGGGTTGCTGTGAATCATTATTTCTTACTAGAAAATCTCTCATTACTCTAATCCCCTTTTATGGTCAATACTTTATATAAAACTTTTCCTGTTCAGATTATTGAGTGCTTTCTCTTTCTTCATTGGTCCTAGACTGATAGAGGTGCTCAGTGCTGCTGAGTTGGTCTTTTTTTCCTAGGGTTTTTTTTTTTTTTAATTAGATGTAGCTAGGGACTACAAGTTCTGACAGTTAAGTCCACGAACTTAATAGTTCTAAATGCTACATACCTTATTGCTGAATATCCCTATGATCACCTTCTAAGTATTCCCCTTGGGAAGCTATGCACTGATACCAGCGCCTAGTCCCCACTTCAAAGCAATTTTACTACTCTCCAGAATGGTCATTGCATATGGTGGCACAGTGGCAAGTTCATGAACTTAATTGTATAGTTATATGTGAGGGAGTTTTTAACCAGTAAAGAAATAACTATTGGAACACCCTTCCTACTCCCCTAATCTGGCCCCCCAATAACTTTTTTCTTTACCTGAAGATAAAAGAAGTATTGAAAGGAAGATATTTTGATGCCATTCAGGACATCAAGGGTAATACAACTGCTCTGGTGGTCATTCTAGAAAGAGAGTTCTAAAACTGCTTTGAAGGGTAGACTAGGAAGGGGAGTATTTGAAGGTGACCATAGAGATATTCAATAATGTAGCACTTTTTGTAGGATGAATTTGCAAACTTAATTGGCAGTCCTTGTACATATTTAAAAGAGAAAATACATCGTAAATTCTTACTGCTAGTTTCTAGGAAACCCTGGTGGTATAGTGGTTGAGAGCTATAGTTGCTAACCAAAGCGTTTGCAGTTCAAATCCACCAGGTGCTCCTTGGAAACTCTATGGAATATTTTCCCTCTGTCCTAGCATCACTACAAGTTCGAAATTGACTCAGTGACAATGGGTTAGGTTTTGGGGTTTTGGTAGCTTCTAGAAATGAGATTAAATGGCTTGATTTTATGTATTTCCTCTTCTGTGTTAAAAATCTTGGTTTCTAATGACATTAGCACAATCAGTTATAAGTTTTATCCTAGTAAATATATATATAATATCAGAATTACAAAAGCATTATTACTGTCAGTTTAAGGGGGGGTGTGTGTGTGTTACATTGTTTTGCACTTCCTTTATATCATTAGAATATAGCCTATTAGAAACTTCGAGTCAAATTATTCTCATGAAAATTCATTTGAAATAATTTGCCTGCATGTGCTTAAGCCATCAATTCAATATTCAGATTCATTTGTTTCATTTTGCTTTCAATTTTTAGACATTACTTTTTATATTTTTCTTTAATTTTACTTCATAATTATGTAAAGTAGTGATATGGTTCTAAAATTAATTCTGTAGCTCAAAGTATCTTCAGAAAACTCTAGACAGTATTCCTATTCCCTCTATTTTGTTTCTTTCCTTCTTCCATAGATGACCATTTTATTTACTTTAATGGTCTATCCTTACATTGGAAACCCTTGTGGTGAAGTGGTTAAGTGCTACAGCCACTAACCAAAAGGTTGACAAGTTTGAATCCACCAGGCATTCCTTGGAAACTCTATGGGACAGTTGTACTCTGTCATATAGGTCACTATGAATCAGAATCAACTCGATGACAGTGGTCTTTTATCCTTACGTTGTCTTCTTAAACTTTAAGTACAGACACATATACATGTTCATGTCATTCACCCTTTCTTAGACAAACTAGTAAACTAGCTTATTTTCCACCTTGCCTTTTTTTTTTACTTAACATTAAACCTGGAAGAGTACTTCATAGCACTGTACAGAGATGTTCCTCATTCCCCTTTGCACTTGATAGTACTCCATTGCGTAGATGGATCTGAGTTTACACAATTAAACCACCAAGAGTCGCTTAGGGTTTTTCCAGTCTTTTGCTACTATAATTAATATTAAAAAAAATAGCCTTGTATTTTCATCTTTTTATAATGTATTCTAGGGATAGATTCCTAAAAGTGGGAATACTAACAAAGAATGTTGTCAAACTTTTGAGACATTTGCTTACTTATTAAAAAAAAAAAAAAGAATGGCAATGTAGTTTAATTTGCATTTCTCTTACTGTGAGTGAGACTGAGCTTTTCTCATGTAGTACAGAACTATTTGCGTGTGTTTCTCTTAAACTAATTGTTTTTATCTTTAGCCCATTTTCTGGAGTTCATTATCTTTTAAAACTTTCCATATGTTAGGGGTAGTAACCCTTTGTTACTGATACAGCTTGCATATGTTTTTCCCATTTTGTTGTTTGTCCTTTCATTGTATGTATGGTATTTTTTTATGCAACTTTTTAAAAAATGTAACCAAATTTATCTGTTTTTTTTTTTTTTTTCCTTACTGCTTTTTTGCATTTTGAATTAGAGGTGGAAAAGTTTTACCTGCCCGCAGGTTATAGGACATAATCGTGACTCATAGACTTTGCATCACCTTTGTATTCTGTTAGAAATGCAGAATATCAGGCACCACCCCAGACCTACTGAGTCATGTTCCACATTTTACAAGCTCCGCTAGATGATTCATTTGCACATTAAAATTTGAGTAGCACTGTTTTAGCTGTTAACCTGACTATTCTAGACCCACGATAATCATCATGCCAAGCCTCACATCCCAAACCAAAGCTACTTTCTACTTTCTGTAAATGCCTGATATTCCCAAGAGCTGAGATCGAAGTCAATCAATTGACTCTCCCAGAAATAGAAACCTAAATTAACCAGTTAGGACTTGCCTGCTTAGTTAAACCTGGTTCAAAATTTCCCCTTTGTCATGGACTTAATTGTGTCCCCTCCTCCCTGAAAAACATAATGTGTTTTTCAGTTTAGCTAGGTGATGAGTCCCAGTATTGTATAATTGTCCACCATTTTGTCATTTGATGGGATTTTCCTGTGTGTGCTAAATTCTATCACTGTGATTGAATAAGATGGATTAGTGGCGGTTATATTGATAAGGTTTACAAGATTGTCTTAAGCTGATCTCTTGAGATATAAAAGTGAGAAGAGAGCAGAGAGACTTGAGGATCTTGTACTACCAAGAAAGCAGGGCTAGGAACAAAATGCATCCTTTGGACCTGAGGCTCCCACACTGAGATGCTTCCAGGCCAAGAGAATACTGATGCATCACAAGGACCTTCCTCCAGAACAGACAGAGACCACCTTCCCTGGGAGCCAGCATCCTGAGTTCAGACATCAAGCGTCTCAGACTGTGGGAGAATAAACTTTGCTTTGTTAAAGCCATCCACTCATGGTAGTTCTGTTATAGCAGCACTAGATAACGAAGACACTCTTAATCCCAAGTAAGGAAATAAAATGCCCGTCAACCAATTCAAAATTTGCCCAGTGTAGATAGCTTCCTTGTTCTTATGTGATTCCACTCACAAGATCCCTTCTGCTTTGCACTACATTTTGGAACTCTTATCTGACTTCCAGACCAGATATTTTCCAATTCATGAATTGAAAAATAAAGCATATGAGTTCATACACAAATTTAATATTGTAGAAATTGTGTTTTTGGCATACTAAATTCCTAGTGTATGAATGGTTCTTTTTAAAAATTTTAAACAAGTATATTTAAATAGCAAGATGGTTGACACAAAGGTAAAACTGTGAAAGATTCATTTCTTTTAAAGTAATTTAGCCCTGCTTAAAGACAGATTGTCCTACACACACACAGCTACATGCAAAAGAAATTTATAAAATTGTCCTTGGATTTATGGGAGACTGCTGTACTGGTTTCTTTCTAGATGGGAGAGAAGAGGGTGGAGAGGAGGGAATAGGTACTTGTTAATAGGGTGCTAGAAATATGAAATGAAAAGGAGGAATGTGCTGTCATTGGGTGAGGAGAGCGGATGAAGCCGCAGATAGGTGGGCATGCAAAATTGATTTGGATTGTGTATCTTCACTTAATCACAATTTTCACTTAATCACAATTTTAAAAAAATGCCCTTGGTTTTCTACTGATAAATGAAAACATTAAAATTTTCCTATAGAACAAGGTACGCAAGAATTTTATACGTTGTTCTTAAACAGTGAGAGCAAAACAACTTACTGGAATGTAATGATAAGAGCTCAATGAACATGCCACTGATGGAGAAAGGGAGTATTTTCACAGAACCAGTATTTTTCCCCATCCTATCTCTACTTGATGTCAATCAAAACATACAATTGGCCTTTTAGTAAAAAAAAAAAAAAGAGAAAGAGAGGGAGGGAGGGAGGAAGGACAGAAGAAAGAAAAACATGTTTGTGCATATATGCCAGTTACTTTATGTACATTAAAGGAATGGGGAAGAGGAGAGTGAAAGAATAGAGAAAATTATACTGTCATAGGGTATGGTGGAACCAAATTGTGGTTTTCTAATTGAAAATGTGTTCTTGATCTGTAGGAACAGAGTCCTGGAGTTAAGTATCAGGCTCCTTTTTAAAAAAAAATACTGCCTGTTTGCTGCTCGAACAAGTCAATTGTGTCTTCATCCACCATTTCCAACTGTGCAGTTGTGTCTGTTTCGTTCATTGGCTGCCTGTGAAATCAGAATCTGATCTGCCTCTTTGGCAGACCCAGTGGTTCACAGTAGGTTTTCATTAGTTTACTAAGTGGTGTTTGCCTCTTACTTTTAAACTACATATGCTACAGAACCATCCTGCCTCACCACCTTCACATTAATAGGATCTTTGTTCTCAGTCTTGACTCCTTCCTTGGGTTTTTCATCCTCCACAGTGAGCACCTGAGTCTCCTCAGCATCACAAAAGAGGTGACAGGTCCAGACCTAAGGAGCAAAGGAACAGCACTAAGAGCAGCAGAAGGAGGAGGCAACAGTGGTGGAGCAGGGAGAGGGCACCTGTATTGTTTTTAACTGGAAGTCATCATTGAGCTCTTAGCCATCACTATTGAGGAAAAAATGAGGCCAGCTCCAGCAAAGGGTATAAACGTAGGGTTGTCTAGACAACTGATATTATTAAGTACAGCAATGGGAATCTTCTATTACAAAGGTCTTTAAAAATAGATCTTTTGCAGTGCTACAATTATGTGATTGACATATTGACCCATCAATTTTATGAAACATCTGTGACTAGATTACTAGCAAAAAATGGACTTTGATCGTTTTTCAAATGAATAGCACTCTCTCCTGCTGTTCAGCTTTCCAGAGTTCTCATGACCATAGGCTTCTGCAGAGGAAAAATAAACCTTTTTAAGGCTTGCTGTACTGCACAAGCAAATTCTATTCCTCTCCCACAAGCTGCAGAGATGGTCACATGATCTGCACAAAATAAATGGGTGGGTAAGAGATTCCACAGAAAGATTCTTGTCATGCCTTTGCATCTAGCACCATGTAGCTGTTTGTCAGTAATTTTCATTTCGGCCAGGATGTGTTATTCAATCTCCTTTGCCAATAGGCTAGGTAGAACTTACTCAAGAAGAATGAACATTCTGGGATCTTGGCTCAGTTTTTTACAAGAGCTTTTCACATTTTCACTGTCTTGGAATGCAAAAAGGTTGTACAGGAATGATTAAAGCAGGAGTTAGCCATGTTAATATGGTGCTGCCATTCATATTTAATACATAGGCTTGGATTTAAGAGCTACTTGATGTTCTGAACACTATTGGAGAGAAATAATCACTGTGAGGTGTAGAACTGGGCATGGGAACATGAGGAACATAGTGGTATAAATTTGACAAATGGTATTTTGCTCTCTTTTGACTTTACTAGCACTTCTAAGGAAACCCTGGTTGTGTAATGGTTAGCACCACATCTGCTTACCAGTAGGTTGGCAGTTTGAATCCACCAGGCCCTCATTAGAAATGAAGCTCTTGAAATTTAATATGTCAGTTTCATTTTATTGTGATGAAAACATATACATTAAAATATTCACCGATTCAATTTCTACATTTATAGTAGAAAAACATGGATTACATTCTTCATACTGTACAGCCATTATTGCTGTCCTTTTCTAAAGTATTCCACTATCACTGACATAAACTCAGTGTGCCCCCTCAAACAAAAACTCCCCCATTCTCCCTCCCTTCCACCCCTGATAATAATGAATGCTCTTTGGTTTCTATGTGTTTGCTTATCTCGTGTGAGATCATATGGTATTTGTCTTATTGCAACTTGTTTCATCACCATGTTTTCAAGATTCATCCATGTTGCCAGTGGCCTCACTAGGGTTGGTGTCACCCAGTGCAGTAACTTGTGGTGTTGCCCCCCACCCCATGTTAATTCCCACAGTACTGTGGCTAAAACGGTAGAAAATTTGACAAAATTAGTTACTAAAAAACACCTGCAGCAATGAAAACAACAGCTGTGCTTGTAGCACATGCAGAGGAAGCCTCGTGATTCGAAGCATCCTTGTAATTGGGTAATAATGACAGCTCTGATCAGAGAGCATTAAAAGTTTCAAAAAATAAATTAGCATAGAGGTTTAGCTTTGTAAGTATATTAATACATACAAACTAGGCTTTAGAAACCCTGGTGGTTTAGTGCGTAAGAGTTTGGCTCTTCACCAAAATGTTTTCAGTTCATATCCATCAGGTGCTCCTTGGAAGCCCTGTGGGGCAGTTCTGTTCTGTCCTACAGTGTCACTATGAGTTGGAATTGACTCAGCGGGAATGGGTTTGGTGTTTATTTTTTTATTCCATCTCTCTGTCTCTGTGTCTGTCTCTCTTTCTCACACACACACACACACACACACACACACACACACACAGCCAAGTACTCAACTACAAACTGAAAGATTAGCAGTTCAAACCCACCCAGAAGTGCCTCAGAAGACAGGCATGGTGATCTGCTTCCAAAAGGTCACAGGCTTGAAAACCCCATGGAGCAGTTGTACTCTGGCATTTTCACATGGGTCACCATGAGTCGGAGATGACTCCCTGGCAACTACCAACAACAACAACATGGTAATTCTCTTTATAACTTTTTGAGGATCCACCAAACTGTTTTCTGCAGAAGCTATACCATTTTACATTCCCACCAGTAATGGATGAGGGTAGTATTTTAAGCCTAGATTTTAGATTTTGAAAAGGATAGGTTTAAAAAAATGCATGGGAAAACATTTTATAAGCTATAAACAGCATTTTATTTTGGTTATTGCTATAGGATTATGGTTCATATTTAAGCTTTATGAAAGGCAAAAGTGTAGTGTTCCAAATTATAAAAATTCCTTAGTTAATGATCTTCCATATATACAGTAACAGTTTCCCACACTTCACAAAAGACAGGATCCATCCAGTTCTGCCTTACCTGGAGACCTACCCTTAGAGGAACTAGTTCTGTGAAATATTTTTTTGTAGTTATACAGTCAGCCTTTTTGCACAGATAAAATACAGTTAAAATATTAAGTAGCTAGGATGGTACAAATGGTTTGCACTCAATTGGTAACCAAAAGGTTGGTGGTTCAAACCCACCCAGTGGTACATGGAAGAAAGGTCTGATGATCTGCTTCCATAAAGAAAACCCTGTGGAGCACAGTTGTACTTTGTAACACGCAGGTCACCATGAGTAGGAATCACCTTGACAGCAAATTAGTGGTGAGAATGTAATTGGTATAACCCTGAAGGTTAGTTTTGCAAGATTTATGAAAGTGTATCATTGCTGTTGTTAGGTGGTATTGAGTTGGTACCAACTTATAGTGACCTTATGTACAACATAACAAAATACTGCCCAGCACTCTCACAAAATTTGCTATGTTTGAGCCCAATGTTTCAGCCACTGTGCTAATCCATCTCATCAAGGGTCTTCCTCTTCTTCACAAATCCTGTACTTTACCAAGCCTGATGTTCTTTTCCAGGGACTGGTCCATCCTGATAACCTGTCCAAAGTACGTGAGACAAAGTCTTGCCATCCTTGGTGCTAAGAAGCATTCTAACTATACTTCATCTAAGGTAGACTTGTTCATTTCTCTGATCATCTGTGGTATATGCAACACTCTTCCCCAACACTACAATTCAAAGGCATCAGTTCCTCTTCTGTCTTCCTTGTTCATTGTCTGATGAATGGCAGTATATCTTATGACATAATGTTAATGAAAAACTGCATGAGGCAGAGCAATATAGTGTGACACCATTTAGGTTACAGGTGAATTTTTATATATTGACCCTGGCCCCTAAGGTCGCCATGAGACGGATCCCACTCGATGGCACTTGGCTTGGCAAACACAAGAGAGAAAATATATGTACATAAAGAAACATATATATACACACAAAGAAATAATGTTGCTGTGGGGAGGATACTGGATATGTTGGGGTAGGAGGTTGGGAAAAATACTTTCCACAATATACTCTTTAATACATCTTTGAATTTAGAATTATGTAAATTTATTACTGAAGTCCCTGGGTCATACAAGCTTGGCTCCTAACTGAAAGGTTAGAGATTCGAGTCCACCCAGAAGTGCCACCGAAAAAAGGTCCAGAGATCTGCTTCCCAAAGCCAGCCATTGAAAACCCTGTGTAGTACAGTTCCACTCAGAAACAGGGTGGTCACCATAAATCAGAGTCAACTCCAGGGCAACTGGTTTTGTTTTGAATTCATTACTTTTTCACAAATTTAAAATCTTTTCAGTATATACATTTAAACTTATATCCACTTCTTTTTAAAACACAGTTGCCTGTAGATTGTGCTTGGAGGAGTCTGACCAGGTGGCCATCTTGTTACCCTTTTGCTCCTTACTGACCTGAAAATCTCTTCTTCAGAGTCACTTCTCTAGGTTATGTGTGACCCTGCCTATAGTTCACCTCTTCCCATAACTAAGGCAACTTTGTCCCACACACAGGCCCAAACTGACCCCATCCATAAACACTTCCCTTCAGATGAGAAGACTATGGGATACCTCTAGAACCAGACAGGGACTCAGCATCAAGTCGACCCAACTGCTAATAGGTTTTTGTCTGTGGACCGGTAAGAGGATGCCCACATTGTTCCTGATGTCTGGTCTCTCTGCCCTGTTGCTGATGTTGGTAATTTACCCCCATGGGACTGGGTCCTGCCAAACATTTATCAATACTCATTCCGGGGACTACAGCCCTTGCATCTGCCAGCTGATGTCCCTAATATGGACTCCCTGCCTACCTGTCTCAGTCTCCATATACTACCTTCACCTGGAGTCTCAGTTGCCAAGCTCTGCCCTCTTTTTTTTCATTATTATGCTTTAGGTAAAAGTCTACAGCTCAAATTAATTTCTGATACAAAAATGTATATACATGTTGTCATGTGACACTAGCTGCAATCTCTATAATGTGACAGCACACTCTACTCTTCTACCCTGGATTTCCTGTGTCCAGCCAACCAGCTTATGTCTCTTCCTGCCATCTCATCATGCCTCTGGACAGGAGTGGCCCATCTAGTCTCGTGCATCTGCCCAGACTAAGAAGAGCACTCTTTGTGAGTATTATTTTACGTATTATAGTCCAGTCTAATCTGTGTCTGAAGAGTGGACGTTGAGAATGATTTTAGTTCTGGGTTGACAGAGCATCTAGGGACCATGGCTTCAGGGGTTCCTCCTGTCTCAGTCAGACTATTAAGTCTGGTCTTTTTACATCAGTTTGAGTCCTACTCCACACTTTTCTCCCACTCTGTTCAGGACTGTCTGTTGCGTTTCTTGTCGGGGCCAGTCATCAGTGGTAGCCAGGCACCATCTAGTTCTTCTGGTCTCAGGCTAATTGAGTCTCTGGTATATGTGGCTTTTTTGTCTCTTGATCTGCCCTTTCTGAGAAACCTCATTGTTCTATTACCATGTCTGTCACTTCCTGGCCTCTGCCTTCTTGTGCTGACAATTTTTGTTTTTTTCTTTATTACTATTATTACTTCATACTGTATTATACTTGCTGGAAATAATTTTGTCTTTGCATCTGAAACTAGGGTAAAAAGTGCAAGTTGCAGCCTAGCCCCTCCCAACCTGTCCCATCTCATTGCCTGAAACCAGACATACTAAACTCAGTAAACAAGACCACTGTTAAAAACATGTAGTCTTTACTGGAAGGTCTTCTATACTTACTCTGAAATTTAGTCTGCTTGAAGTTTTGTTTAAGTTACCTATAACCTCTCAGTTACTCATGGACAACATACACGATTAATAGTGTTCTTTTTGGTAAAAAAAAAAAGTCAAATCTAAAGCAAAACATGATCATTTTTGAGTAGCTATTGTGATTTAACATTATTAAATTTGATTCTTTTTTAGCAGTATCTATTTTTTATCAACCTGAGAGTCTCTGCTAAGTGCTAATGCTATTAACCATTAAACATGTTTCTTCAGTAGTTTGAATTATTTTCAATTTAGAGAAAAGCCAGTAATTATTGAATATCTAATATAGTCATCAGGGATGATAAGTGTCAAAAATAAAATAGTAAATAATGAACTTCAGAAAAGCCACTACTTCACTCAGCAAAATCACAAACAATTTAAAATTTTTCTTTTGGAATTTTTAATGGTTTAATACAAAGGTGTAATTACCTTGGCAATGATACTGTTAAACTTGAAATGTTCCCTGATGCCTTTTCTTCTTGTCTCAGGCTAATGGAGTCTCTGGTTTTTCACAGTGGAATCTTTCTGTATTTTAAAAATTTCAAGTAAGAAATGCAAGCAAGTCAGCAATTTACCTTTTAAAAATATGTGGTGGTACAATGGTTAAGCACTTAAGCTGCTAATCACAAAAGTCAGTGGTTTGAACTCAACAGCTGCTCTGTGGGGAGAAAAAAAACCCTGGAGATCTGTTCCCATCAAAATTTACAGTCTAGGAAATCCTCTGGGGCAGTTCTACTATGTTGTATGGGGTCCACTATGAGTCATAACTGACTCAAGGGCACACAACAACAACAAGCAGTGAGAACTTAGGACTCCTTGGGTGGTGTAAACAGTTAAGTACTCAGCTATTAACTGAAAGATTGGTGGTCAAGCCCATCCAAAGGTATCTCTGAAGAAAAGCCCAGCAATCTACTTACGAAAGGTCACAGCCATTGAAAACTCTGTGGAGCACAGTTCTGCTCTGACACATAGCAGATTGCCATGAATAGGAATCAACTGGATGACAACTGGTTTGGTTTGGGTTTTTCTGGAGCAGGGTACTTTATTGATTGCCAAAGCCAAGTGCCGTCGAGATTACATGACTGAAAATAATAAACTATAATTCCTTCCCCTAAAAGAAGATGTCAAAGTTGTGATATCATGGTGACAGAGCACAAATCTTTAAAGTATCATTAAATTTGGGTAACAAGTTGGCCAAAGAAGTCCTCCATGCAGGAAATATGAAAAAAAATTATCACTTACATTTTAAGACATGGCTTGTATATTAATATGTCATAGATTTTATAATATGTAGTTCTAAATGACTTCCTCATACTTGGAGCTAAGAAATGGCCAATTATTAATCTCCTTCTGCAACAATGCTCTGACTTTGTCATACCAGCAAAGGCTTCAGAATCCCTTAGTCTGAAAAACCTGAAAGCTTTGAGAAATGCTCTTCACATACCAGGGAGTTAGCTACAAGCTCTACGTGTACCTACGTGCTCTATTCCATTCCAACAACCAGGGAGTAACAAGCATGCTCTTGGGTAAAATGGAAATTCTGAATTATTCAAGGTAGTTTTACCAATAAAGTGATCTGTCCTGTACTGATCACATGTTTATGTTCATATTTTCATCAATACTATGTAATTTGGTCTAGTAATGCTTAGAACGTTAGACCTAAATGAAACTACAAAACAAACAGAACAATTTATTATTGGGTGGATCATTGAAATAGTGACTAGATTATTTAGAACATTATGGAATTTTACCCTCACTGTTATTCAGGATTGCTAGGAGCCAGAATCAACTCCATAGCACTAGGTTTGGTTTGGTTGCTCAGAGCACCAAACTACAAAATAAAATTTGTGGACCAGTACCGTAATACAATAGGCAGAACTCTGAGAGTTGCAGAAATCTGTATTGAGGTCCTGCATGCACAGGATGAAACTCCACATGACTGGGCAAAGAACAACTTCTAGAGAAAAAACAGTAACAACTACCAGGAAGTTGTATTCAAATAATTCCCAGAGTTTATGCAGGATCAGGAAGCTTTGCATTCTTACCAGCATGAGTAGAGAGACCTTGTTGAATAAATGGGGCACTGAGTAGAGATCCTAGAAATGTCCCACCTTAAGACTGTGGCTGACCTAGTCCTAGAGGAAAGGCTACCCACCCTAATTATTCTTAAAAGCAAGTCTTGAAGGGATCGGACTGATATGCAAGTAATATAACTTCTTGCCAGAACAAAATTCAATAGTATCTAAAGCAATATGACAAATTTGAGGATTCAATGATATAAAATTTGTAATGCCTGCCATTTAATCAGAAATTACTTAGCATGCAAAGAAACAGAAATTACAACCCAAAACCAGGAGAAAAATTAGTTAATAGTAACAGACCCAAAAATTATAGGATGATAGTATTAATAGGTAAGGATGATAAAACACTATTATATATATATATATATATACACACACACACATACACACATACACTCTCAATATAACACCACCACTGTTGCTGTTGAGTTGATTCCAACTCATGGTGATCTCAAATGCTGCACAGTTGAACTGCAATCCATAGGGTTTTCATAGCTGTGACCTTTCAGAAGCAGACAGCCAGGACTTTCTTCCAAGGTGTTTCTAGGTGATTTTGAACTGCCAACCTTTCAGCTGACTGTGAAGTACATAGCAGTTTGCACCACCTCAAGAACCATAGTAAAGTATAAATACGAAGTGTAGTAAGAGAAAATATGAACAGAATGAGAATAGAAATGGATAACATGGGAGACAATCAAATGGAAATTCTAGATACAAAAAACACAGTGGCTGGATTTAAAATATCACTGTATAGGTTTAACAGCAAATTAGACACCATGGGGTGGGAGTGGGGGGGGCAGGGGGACCAAAAACATAAAACTTGAAGACATAGCAACAAAACTATCCAAAACAAAGAACAAAGAGAGAAATGGCTTAAATAAATAAATACACAGGGCCTCAGTAATGTCTGGGACAACATCACAAAGTTTAACATATGTGTAAAAGTGAGATTCCAGGAGAAGAGAAGGAAGAGGGACAGAAAAATGTTGAAGAAATAATGGTCAAGTTTTCTAAATCTGATTTTTAAAAGCCTATAAACCCACAGATCCAATTAGTATAACAACCACAAAACACAACAAACATGAAGAAAACCACATCAAGACACATCAAAATCAAATTGCTAAAAGAGTCATATGGAGCATCTTAGTTATCTAGTGCTGCTATAACAGATATATCACAAATGGATAGCTTTAGCAAACAAATTTGTTTTCTCACAGTTTAAGAGGCTATAAGTCAGAATTATCTCTTCAGTTTCTGCTTTGTGATTCCTTGGAGATCTCCAGATGTTCTGGCATCTGTCTTACCCCATCTCTCTCTCTCTCTCTGCTTGCTTGTTTAAGCTTGTCTAATATCTCAAAAGAGTTTGGGTTACGATTCACCATACACTAAGTTTATCCCATTCATGTAACAAAGACAACCCATTCCCACATGGAGTTGTAACCACAGGCATAGAGGTTAGGCCTGACAACACATTTTTGGAGGAGACATAATTCACAGACCAATAAGAAAGAGAAAACTTTGAAAACTGCCAGAGAAGAAAGACATATTACATACAGGTGTACAAAGGTAAAACTCACTATAGACTTCTCTTCAGAATCTGTAAATGGCATAACCCTCCTCCCAAAAAAACTCACTGCCATCGAGTTGATTCTGACTCATAGTGACCCTATAGACAGAGTAGAACTGCCCCATAGAGTTTCCAAGTAGTGCCTGGCAGATTTGAACTGCTGACCTTCTGGTTAGCAGCTGTAGCACTTAACCACTATGCCACCATGGCATAAAGACTGCCCTTTATAGAGATGAAAAGAAGAAAAAAATGCCTTTAGCCAGAAAATATATCCTTCAAAAATGAAAGTGGAAAAAAAGAGTTTTCAGACAAAGAAAAACTAAGAAGACTTGGTACCAACAGACCAGCACTTCAAGAAATCAGGACTTTGAACCGGTTCATTCCAGTTCCAACCACTGCTGAGAATTTGCATTCCTACCCTAGATTCCAACCCTCTTGGGTATCTTGTTAAAAATGTAGATTCTAATTCAGTATAACTGGGGTAGAAATGCAAATTCTCAGTGGCAGTTCAAACTGAAGCCGTGCAAGAGATGTTAAGAGTTCTTACGGCAGAAGACTATGACAGCAGAAAGAAATTTGGACCTACACAAGGGGGTTGTGGGGTAAAGGACCTAGCTTTACCCTAGGTAAGGTGGCTTTTCTCATTGACTCAGAAGATACAGTTCTTGGAGTAATTGGAGTAAGTTGGTCTGAGATTTCCAGGCCACAAGTAAGGATATTTGTACTAGTGACTAGGGGCTGACAAGACCAGAAAAGACTCACCTTAGAGGCCAGTATCAGCTAGCCTCAGAAGGCATGATTTAGCTTGTCATGCAGGCCTGGCCAATAAAAGCTGAGAACATTAAAGCTCAGAGAACAGCCCAGTTGGTGAAGGGAGAGTAGTGACGTGCTGTCTCTGAGACATGGTAGTTTTATGCTGGGAACCTTCCCAGACTTCATCCATGCATCTCTTCCTTATGACGATCCTGATTCATACCCTCTTGCTATAACAAATCTACAGTCATATATTCTCCGTGTGTTCTGTGAGTTGTTCCAGTGAATTATCAAACCCAAAGAAGAGAGATCCAACAGGTGAAAGTGAGGATGTCATGTGGACATGCAAACTTGTGGCTGGTGTCTACCTATTTGGCAGTCTGAAGGACTCAAACCAACCCACTGCCATCAAGTCAGTTCCAACTCATAGCAACCCTGTAGGACAAATTAGAACTGCTCCATAGAGTTTCCTAGGAGCACCTGGAGGATTTGAACTGCTGACCTTTTAGTTAGCAGCTGTAGCACTTACCCACTACACCACCAGTGTTTCCCATCTAACGCACCAGTTGCCATGGAGTCTGTGTAGACTTATAGTGACCCTATAGGATACAGTAGAACTGCCCCCACAGAGTTTCCAAGGAGTGCTTGGTGGATTTAAACCATCAACCTTTTGGTTAGCTAGCTGTGGCACTTAATTGCTGTGCTATCAAGGTTTACATCTAAAGCACAACATCTTCTTAACTTGTGAGATCTGTCCTAGCTCCCAATAGCTGAATTCAGAGAGAGAGAGAATGCCACTTAGGCAGCTGGTGTCAGAAATAATTGAGAAGTAAGAAAGTGGGGATTGAATCAGTCTCTACTTTGGGGGGACTAGATTAATGCTGGTTCTTATCCATAAGCCTATCATTACAGGGATGAAGACAGCTAAACTGGTAAATATGTGCCTAAATATAACAGACATTTTTCTACCTTTCTCATCTTTTATGAGATAATTATTCAAAGTAAAAATAGTAACAATGTACTGCAAAATTTATAGCATATTTAAGGGTCGCTATGAGTCAGAATGGAGTCAACAGCAGTGGGCTTGAGTTTTTGATTTTGTAGAAGTAAAATGTATAGCAAATTAATAAAGAGACCAGGAGAGGAGAAAGGTAAGTATAGTGTTTTAGGCTTCTCCTACTATAAATGAATGGTATAATATGATTTGTAAATAACCTGTGATAAGTTTACAACCTTAGAGCAACCACATCAAAACAAAGAGGTATAAAGAATAAGCCAATAATGGAGATAAAATGGAACATAAAAACAGTCAATCCGCAAAAAGACAGATTAAAAAGAAAAAGGGAACCAACAACAGATAGACACATAATGAAGCAAAGAGCAAATATTAGATTTAAAGCCTATCACACCAATACTTACATTAAATGCAAATGATCTAAATGCTCCAATTACAAGGCAGAAATTATCTGACTGGCTTTGTAAAATAGCACATCCAACCATATACTGTCTACAAAAAGAAGAAACTAGGAGTCCCTGGGTGGTACAAACAGTTAAGTACTTGACTACCAGCTGAAAGATTGATGGTTCAAACCCACCCAGTGGTACCTCAGAAGACAGTTTCATGATCCATTTCTGAAAAGCCACAGCCTTGAAAATACCATGGAACAGCTCTCCTCTGCACACATGATGTGGTCATGAGTCAGAATTGACTCAGTGACAATTAACAACAACAACATTAGACCAAAGCTACTGCTGATTAGATAAGTACAGAAAGATTTGCAGCTTTAAAATAGCAACTCCATAGGCAGGTAACTCTTTAGTAACTTAGGCTGAAAATTACTGCAAAATAAGAAATAGATAAAGCCAAAATGTACAGCTGGAGATTTCAACATAGTTCTCTTAGTAATTGATAGAACAAGTAGATATAAAGTGAATAGAACACTTCAGCAACATAATCATTCAACTTGACCTATGTATAAACATCATATGGGGGTGACATCTAATCTCTAACTTTCTGAAGCGGAGAAAGAATCAACATCAGCAGCTTAAGGATGGTTCCTATGAGGTATAGATTAGACACACCTTGGGCTGTGATGGAAACCCTGGTAGTGTAGTAAGTAAATTCTACAGCTGCTAACCAAAAGGTTGGCAGTTCAAATCCATCAGGCATTTCTTGTAAACTCTATGAAGTAATTCTACTCTGCCCTATAGGATTGCTATGAGTCAGAATCAACTCAATGGCAGTGGGTTTGGAGTTTGGTTTGGGCTGTTAATGATATGGAGTTTATTAGGGGAGTGGCAGATTATAATTGAGGATATAGTTCTTGATCAGGACAGTGGCTTCTCAGCAACAGCCTCAGGCAAAGCTCTCTCTGGCCCTCAGCCCCTTGGCCTGGCCTCTGCCTTGCTTCGGTGAGTTACAAAGCTCTTTAGCTCTGCAGATAAGTACCCAGAGGCAACCCACTATACCAGCAAGCCTTTGCTTAGAGGCACTCAGCTCTCTCCATGGGTCAGTAAGCCTAGGTACACCTACACGTGCCTAGGGGTACCCCAATCTGCTAGGAAGCTGCCTGCCCAAAGGCACTCGGCTATTAATTTGGACTTCATACCACTGAACCAAAACCCTCCTCTCTTTCACTGACCATGCTCTTCGCAAGAGCTGGCTTTCACACACTGAAGGTAACTTACCATTTTAACTTTTTTTTCTCTGTCTTAGCCAGCGAGCAGTGCTGGGACTTGACTATCAGCTAACCACAGATGCACTGCTAGTGGGATTGGCAGGCAAAATTGACATATTCTGGGAGCCCAGATTTGGACTCTGCATCTCGGCACCTTTGGCATCTCTTTCCACGTAGCTTGTACAGAGGCAGGCACTGAGCTTCTGCAGGACACCATCTTGTTCCATTGGGAGGCAGATACACCATACAGAGGCCCAAGCTGGACCTAGTTCCTAGGCTGGGAGGCAGTACCTACCCAGAGGAGAGTGCTTTTCTGGCAGAAAAGCACTATTTTACACAGTGTCACCTAGGGCTTGGGCCCAGCAACAGAGACTGTGGACTCTGTGCAACTCAGCACCTTTGGCCTCTTTGCCTCCAACTTAGAGTAGCCTAGACCCAGCCAGGCAGCGAGCTTGTGCAGGACACCATCTTGTTCCACTGGGAGGCAGATAAAGCCTTACAGAGGCCTCAGCTGGATCTAATTCCTGGGCTGGGAGGCAGCGCCTGCCCGGAGCAGAGCACTTTTCTGACAGAAAAGCAGGATTCCACACAGTGTTGCCTACAGCTGGGGCTGGACAGCAGAGGCCAGTAGGGCAGTAACCTTTCCGTATTTTGAACTAGTTTATAACATTTGGAGTTGGATATAGAGTGCTTACTTTCTCAGCTGGGAAGAGGGACCTATACACCTGAAAACCTAACTGACTTTGGAAGTTGTCGGATATTTTTTACCTTTCCTTTTCAGACAGCCTAGAGAAACAACTGCAGTCCATCTTCACAGCATCTCTCCCAGCCTCTGTTGACTCACATGAGGCCCCAAAAACAAAAACTCTGGAGAAAAACATAAACAAGAAATCACCCGTGGCTTCAGAAGCCCCCCCAAAAAGTACCACAAAACTTCTCAGACGAAGAAACCTTTCTGAAACTATAGGAAGGTGAATACAAAAGAATTATGTATAGAGCCCTCCTAGCCCTTATACAAAATGCAGCAGAGAAAAATGAAAAATTAAGCAAGCTGTTTGATCTGATGGAGCACTAGTACTCTGAAATCCAACAGAACAAGAACAAAATCAAAAACAGAAACTTGAACTCAAAGCCGAGAAAACAGAATGGAACACATGGAAAAGAGACTTTCTGATTTGGAAGACAGAGCTACTGACTCCAGTATCTATGAGGAGAGATCAGAAAAAAGAAACAATAAAAATGAAGAAGCATTAAGAAGCATGTGGGACTGTATTAAGAGGAACAATCTATGATTAACTGGAGTTCCTGAACAGGGTGAGACACCTGAGAACACAGAGAGTATTGTTGCTGAGCTGCTGAAAGAAAACTTCCCAGAAATTATGAAAGAAGAGAATGTAGAGATCCGAGATACGTATCTAATACCACTCAATATAGATCTCAAAAGAAAGACTCCAAGACATATTATAATCAATCTTAACAAAATGAAACATAAGCAGAAACCCTTAAGGGCAGCAAGACTCAAAGCAAAGCTAACATTCAGAGGGAAACCCTAGGCTTTCGTTGGATTTCTCAGTAGAAACAATGCTGGCACAGAGACAGTGGGATGACACATTCAAAGCCTTGAAGGAGAAGAACTTCCAACCAAGAATTATATATCCTGCAAAACTATCTTTCAAATGTGAAAATGAAATGAAAACATTCACAGATTAACAGAAACCCAGAGACTTTGTAAAACCAAACCAAAGCTACAAGAAATACTGAAAGAATCTCTCGGCTTAGAAGAACAAAACCACTAACTTTATGTTTTGGAAGCAAATACAGGACACATCACCCAGAATCCTACTCAGTTAGGGAAGGCTCCAAACTCAATCAAAGCTATAATAGTGGAAGAAATAATGCAGTGATCATATCATGAAAACTATGATGTCATCATATTAAAAAGAGGTATGTACTAAAGTCGTTATAGTCCTTACAGATGGAGAGGACGTTGATAAGGATGGTAGTAACTCAAATTATGTTTATACATGGTTTATTAAGGGGGATCATAGGGGCAACCGTAAAGCACAAGAAAAATGCAACATATCAAATCAAGAAATGTAATACAGGAGTCTCAACAACCACAAAACCAACCCTGAAAAAAGTGAAAAATCAACTCACAAAGAATGTCCCAGAACACATTAATAAGAACAACAGAGAAAATGTCAACACAAAAATGAACATATCACAATGGCATCACTGAACGCATACCTACCAATAATTACATTGAATGTGAATGGACTGAATGCTCCAGTAAAGAGACATCGAGTGACTTCTTGGATCAAAAGACACAACCCATCCATATGTTGCCTACAAGAAACTTACCTCAGACCTAAATATATAAACAAACTGAAAATTAAAGGATGGAAGAATATATATCAAGCTAACAATGAACAAAGAAGAGCAGCTGTGGCAATTCTAGTCTCAGATAAGATAGATTTTAATGTAAAATCCACCATCATGGACAAGGATGGAGCACCTTTATTGCTGAAAGGTTCAAAACACAAGGACTTAACAATATTAAATATTTATGCATCTAACATTGCCAAGTGCCGTACAGCACTTAAATACATCAAAGAAACACTGACTACACTCAAAAAAGAGACAGATCACTCCAGAATAATAGTGGAAGACCTCAACGCTCCACTCTCAATGTTGGACAGATCGCCTAGAAAAAAGCTCAGTAAAGACACAGAAGAACTTATTGCCACAAGTAGCCAACTAGACCTCATAGAAAGATACAGAGCTTTCTGTTCATCAGCAGACAACTACACCGTCTTCTCCAGTGCCCATGGAACATTCTCCAGAATAGACCATGTGTTAGGACATAAAGCAATTCTCAGCAAAATACATACTATTGAATTAATGCAAAGCATCTTCTCAGATCATAAAGCCATAAAAGTCAAAATGAATAGCAGAAAAAACATAGATAGAAAGTGGAACTCATGGAAACTGAACAGCATCTTGCTCAAAAAACCATGGGTTATAGAAGAAATGAAGGCTGAAATAAAAAAATTTATGGATTCCAATGAGAATGAAAACACTTCCTACAAGAACTTACGGGATACAGCCAAGGCAGTGCTCAGAGGTCAGTTTATTTCCATAAATGCACACAGCTGGAAAGAAGAAAAAAGCAAAATCAAAGAACTAACCCTACAGCTTGAACAAGTAGAGAGAGAAGAACAGAGGAACCCCTCAGGCACCAGAAGAAACCAGATCATAAAGATTAGAGCAGAACTAAACCAATTAGAAAATAGAAGAACAATTGAAAAAATTGAAAGACCAAAATCTGGCTTTTTGAAAAGATCCACAAAATTGACAAATCATTGGCTAACTTACTAAAGAAAAACAGGAAAGGAAACAAATAACCCAAATAAGAAGTGAGAGGGGAGTTGTCACAACAGATGGAACAGAAATCAAAAATATCATAACAGAATACTATGAAAGACTGTACTCTAGCAAATTTGAAAACCTAGATGAAATGGACAAATTCCTTGATTCATATCACATACCAAAATTATCACAAGGTGAAGCAGAACAACTTTATAAACCCATCACAAAAGAAGAGATTGAAAAAGTCATCCAAAAACTGCCAACCAAAAAAAGCCTGCACCCAGGTGGTTTCACCACAGAATTCTACCAAGCTTTTAGAGAAGAGTTATCTCTATACTACTGAGACTATTTCACGGTATAGAAAGGATTGGAATACTCCCAAATTCATTCTATGAAGCCAGCATAATCCTGGTATCAAAGCTAAGGAAAGACCCAACAAAAAGGAGAACTACAGACCGATATCATTCATGAATCTAGATGCAAAAATCTTCAACAAAATTCTTGCCAATAGAATACAACAGCATATCCAAAAAAATAATCCATCATGACCAAGTTGGATTCCTACCAGGGATGCAAGGCTGGTTCTGATGAAAAACAATTAATGTGATCAACTGCATAAATAACACAAAAGACAAGAATCACCTGATCTTGTCTATTGATGCAGAAAAGGCATCTGATAAAGTCCAACACTGATTCATGCTAAAAACTCTCAGCAAAATAGGAATGGAGGAGAAATTCCTCAATGCAATAAGGTCCATTTACACAAAGCCAATTGCCTACGTCATCCCGAATAGAGACTGAAACAGTTTCCCTTGAGAACAGGAACTAGACAAGGATGCCTACTCTCACCTCTCCTATGCAACATTGTACTATAAGTTCTAGCCAGAGCAATTAGACAAGAACAAGAAATAAAGGGCATCTGCATTGGCAAAGAAGTAAAAATCTCCCTATTTGCAGATGATACGATTGTATACGGAAAGAATCCCAAAGAATCCATAAGGAAACTACTCAAACTGATAGAAGAGTTCAGCAAAGTCTCAGGATACAAGACAAACATAAGTAAATCAGTAGGATTCCTTTATACCAACAATGAGATTATTAAGTAAGAAATCACCAAATCAAAACAATTTACTGTAGCCCCTAAGAAGATAAAGTACCTAGGAATAAATCTAACCAGAGAAATAACAGACCTTTACAAAGAGAACTACAAGCCCTTACTACAAGAAACTAAGAGAAACTGACATAATGGAAAAACCTACCCTGCACATGGATAGGAAGACTTAACATTGTGAAAATGTCTATTTTACCCAAATCAATCTACTTATACAATGCAATCCCAATACAAATTCCAGCAACATTTTTTAATGAGATGGAGAAACAAATCACGAACTTTGTTTGGAAAGGGAAGAAGCCCCGGATAACTAAAGCACTATTGAAGAAGAATGGCACACTGGGAGGCCTCTTGTTACCCAAATTTAGAACCTATTAAACTGCCACAGTAGTCAAAACAGCCTGGTACTCATACAAAAAGAGACAGAGAGATCAATGGAAGAGAATCGAGACCCCAGAGATGGCACCGTCTTCCTATGAACAGTTGATGTTCATCAAAGGCCCTAAGACATTAAACTGGGGTAAAAACAGTATCTTCAACAAATGGTGCTGGCAAAATTGGATATCCATCTGCAATAAATTGAAACAAGACCCATATCTTACACCTTATACAAAAACCAACTCCAACTGGATAAAAGACCTAAATATCAAATCTAAAATGATAAAGTTCATCCAAGAAAAGGTAGGAACAACAATGGAAGTTTTAATACACAATGTAGACAGACTGCAAAATCTGTCAAACAAACCACAAACAACAGAAGAGAAAATAGATAAATGGGAACTATTAAGAATCGAACACTTTTGCTCATCCAAAGACTTTATTAAGAGAATTAAAAGGTCACCTACAGAATGGGAAAAAATACTTGACAGCTATATGTCAGACTGATGCCTAATTTCCATAATCTATAAAAAGATAAATCATCCAATTAAGTGATGGGCAAAAGAGATGGACAGACACTTGTCTAAAGAGGAAATTCAGGCAGCCAAAAAACACAAGTGGACATGCTCATGACCATTAGCTATTAAAGAAATTCAAATCAAAACTACAATGAGATACCATCTTACTCCAACAAGGTTGGCCATGATCCAAAAAATGAAAAACGACAAATGCTGGAGAGGCTGTGGGGAAATTGGAACCCTCCAAAATTGAAATCCTCCAATGGGATTGCAAAATGCAACCTCTGTGGAAAGCAATCTGTCGCTTCCTTAAAAAGCTGGATCTAGATATACCGTTTGAGCCAGTAATTCCACTGCTCAGAATATATCCTACAGAATCAAGGCCATTCACACCAAATGATACATGCACATGAATGTTTATTGCAGCACAGTCCACAATAGCAAAAAGATGGAACCAACCCAGATGCCCAACAGCAGAGGAATGGACAGGGAAACTATGGAACACTACGCAGTGATAAAGAATCATGATTTTAGGAAACATCTCTGTCCTAGTCACAGGGTACTGCTCTAACAGAAAATACCACGAGTGGAAGGTTTCACGTAGAGAAGCTTTATTGAGACAGTCTGGTAAGCTGAAAATCCATTTACAAATTGTAAGTCCATTCAGTAGGACAATTTATCACAGTCCGATAGGCTGAGTCCAAATCCAGTGAGAGCATCTCAGCACAGGAAACTCGAGTCCAAAGGACGTGCTCTGCTCCTGGTGCTTCTCTCTTGGTCGTATGAGGTTCCCAACTTCCTCAGCTCACTTCTCTCCCTTATATTCCACAAGCTTGGGTCCTGCCTCACTAACACAACTACAAACCATTCTCCATCATCAGCATCACAGAAGCAGGATTCACAACACATGGGAGGAAGGGCACCATATTGGAACTCCTCACATCAACACATACATTTCTGGGGGGACACAGTTCAATCCATGACAGTCTCATAACCTGGTTTCAACTGGCGGACATTATGTTGAGTGAAAGTAGCAACAAAAGGACAAATATTGTATGAGACCCCTATGATAAGAACTTAAAAACAGACTCATGCGTAGAAGAAAAGACTCTTTGAAGGCTGCAAGAGTGCGGAGCCAGTTTAATGTCTTAGGGCCTTTGATGAACATCAACTGTTCATAGGAAGACGGTGCCATCTCTGGGGTCTCGATTCTCTTTCATTGATCTCTCTGTCTCTTTTTGTATGAGTACCAGGCTGTTTTGACTACTGTGGCAGTGTAATAGGTTCTATCTAGATTAGATAGTTGATAGAAACTTGGTTGTGTGAAATCTGGAACAGCACACATTAGAAAGATCAGTATTAACTGGACTTCAGTATAACATGATTACTCCTCCCATCTTAATCCAATATTGTAAGGACAGAGTAGCTGGAACATGGGGCCAGGGACCATGCTCTCGGGGGAAATTGAGGCCAATTGGCACACCTAGAGTTTTGCTAAGAGAGCCCTCTGCACCCCACATTGGTGAGTGGTGTCTAGGGTCTTAAAAGCTGCCAAGCTGCCATCTGTGGGTACAGCAAATGGTCCCAACTCAGCAGGAACAGATGATCACCAAGGACCAGAACGACATGGGGGATAGAGAACCCAGAAGACAGAGAGACCCACGTGAGTGGGTGACTACATCAACTTGTGACCGGAAGAACCAGGTGGTGCCCGTCCACCACCAGTGATAGCTGTGATGGAGCTCACAAAGTTGAGGATAAATAGGGGTGCACCCTGAGATCTCCACTAAAAGACCACAACTGATGGTCCAGGGGCTTCAGGGTTCCCCTGGGAGCATGGCCCCTGGCCCTGATGCTGCCCCTGTCCGTAAATCATAATGGAAGTCAACTCTTCAGACAGGAATCAATTGGACTTGGCGACACAGGGTGACCGTATCATGTGTGCACTTTATGCTTTTATGCATTTATAGGATGTTGTCCTGCTGACCTCTTACTAGAGGAAGGGGAGTGGGTGGAGAGGAGGAGACAGGAGATTGTTGGGAGGATAGGACATGTATGGAGCAGAGAGGAAGAGTGTGGTGTCAGTAGGCAGGGAGAGCAGTGGGAACTGCATATAGGTGGGCATGCAAATTTATATTGGAACGTACATTTTCATTGAATCATAATGAAAAAAAACGCTAGTCTTTGAAAATACCAGTAAAATAGACAAATCTCTGGCTGGATTGATCAAAAAGGAAAGCAAGAAGGCACAAATTACCAATATCAGTTTGTCAGATTCAAGGTTAAACATGTACTTACCATACAATCCAGCAATTCCACTCCTACATATTTAAAAAGAAATGAAAACACACAATGACTTACACACCAATGTGCATAGCAGCTTTGTTCTTGATAGCCAAATTTTGGAAACAATGTGAAAGTCTATCAGTAGGAGAATGAATAAACAAATCATGATATATTGATACAATGGAATAGTATTCAACTAAAGAAGAACAAACTATGTATACACACATGTAGATAAATCTCAAAAATGGCATTATGAGTAATAAAAGCCAGACAAAAAGTGACATGTAGTATACGATTCCATTCATATAAAATTTTAGAATGAACAAAACAATAGTGATAGAAAGCAGGTCAATGGCTGCCTGGAGGTGGGAGTGCAGGGAGGCACTGACCGACAAGATCAATGAGGGAACTTTTTGAAGGAATATGAATGTTCTATATCAAGGGTTGGCAAACCACAACCCACAGGCCAAATGTGCTCCACAGCCTGTTTTAGTGTAGCTCATGAGCTAAGAATGGTCTTCGCAATTTAAGTTGTTAGAAAAAAATGAAAAGAATAGTATTTTACTCCTTGTGAATATTATATAAAATTCATGCTTCAGTGTTCATAAAGTTGTATTGTGACACAGCCACATTCATATATTTATGTGCTAACTGTGACTGTTTTCATGCTACAACATCAGAGTTGGGTAGTTACAAGAAACTATATGGTCAAAGCCTAAACTACTCACTATCTGGTCCTTGAAAGAAAAAATGTACCAACCCTGGGCTATGCCCTTAAAAGGCCGTGCAGTTCCTACCTGGCTGACTTCTCTTTTTGAGCCCTGAGGCTTCCATGCTGTGACAAAACCCAAGCCACAAAAAGAACCATACAGTCCTAGCTGAGCCTAGGCTTTATTTTATCTCATGTCAGGCACCAGACTAGTACATGAAGAAGCTTCCAGATGATTCCAACCCCCAACTGTTCAAGTCATCCCCAGACATCACAGAGCAAAGATAAGCCAGTCATGCTGTGTTCGATGTGAATTCCTCACCCTCAGAATCTGTAAGCATAATACAATGGTGGTGGTTTTCTGTCACTAAGGTTGGACTGGTTGGTTATATAGCACTGTGCAACCAAAATAGATAATGTCTACATTAGCATTTATTTAAGAAAAGCCTAGATCATGATGAATCTGATTTTACAGCAAACAGCACACCCACACAAGAAACCAACCGGTAAATCTTTTTTTAATATTTTCCCAATTCCGGTTATTACCTCTTAGAGAAGGCAGTTTCCACAAAGTTCCAGCACGTAACATCAAAAATAACCAAAGCTCGAGAGAGCTGCCACGTGAGTCATCATGACACTGTCTGGGTAGACCTGGCAAGGACTGCATTTTTCTTTTTTTTAATGAAAAAGGATATGTTTATCGTAGAAATTAAGGACTGGTGGACAGTTTGAAAGCAAATGCTATTCACTGTATTAACAGAATAAAAGAGCAAAATTACAGCAGCATTTCACAGTTGATTACAAGTATTTGACAGAATATTCATTCATGATAAAAATTATTAGAAAGCTGCAAATAGAAATGGGCTTCCTTAAGTGACACCTACTAAGATCCAACAACAAACATCCATGACAAAATATCAAAAGCTTTGACAATGAAACAACACAAGGATGTCCACTCACCACTTAATCACCATTGTAGTATGGCTTCCAGCCAGTGTAATAAGGCAAGGAAGAATAGATTAGAATGCATCATGTCTAGAAAGGAAGGGGAAAGATGGTCATTATTTGTAAGCAGCATGATTTTGTATGTGGAAGGTGCTGGATAAAGTGCCAACATGCAAAATCGGTTATATTTTTTATACTATCAAAAATCAATTAGGAAATGAATTTTTAGGAGACATAATTTGCAAGAGTCTCAAAAGCACCAAATGCATAAATCTACTGTAGTTGTACAAGAACTCTACAGAGAAATCTATAAGACATTATTAATAATATTATGGCAGGTTGAAGAATGTCCTCCCAAAATTCATGGCCACTTGGAACCTCAGAATGTAAGCTCATTTCGAAATACAGTTTTTGCAAATGTCATTAGTTGTGAGGTCACACCTCATTAGAATGGGCCCTAAATCCAACGACTGATGCCCTCATAAGAAAAGGAGAGAACACACAGAGATACACACACACACAGGGAAGAAGGCCACGTGAAGACTTAGGCAGAGATGGAAATGATGAAGCTACAAGGCAAGCAACACTCAGGGGTGCTGGCGACCCCTAGAGCCAGAAGGTGCAAGGAAGGATCCTACTTCAGAGCCTTCAGAGGGAGAGCATGGCTGTGCTGACTGACATCTTAATTTTGAACTATGGGCCTCCGGTATGAGACAGTACGTTTCTGTTGTTTAAAGCCACACATTTGTGGTAATTTGTTATAGCAGCTATAGGAAACTAATATAAGTGTTAGGAAGAAACAGAGCTTCCAACTGGTTCCAGTACAAATACCTGCTGAGAATTTGCACCTCAAACAAGTTCCCAGAAGTTATACATAAGAATCACCTGGGAATCTTGTTAAACTGTAGATTCTGATTCTGTATATTTGAGGTGGAAATAAAAATTCTCAGCAGGGATCTCATTAGAAATGCATATTCTTGGCAGGGGTTTGAACCAGCAGAACCAATTCGAAACTCAGGTAGAAGTTAAAGGATACCTAGATTGAAAGACTCAATATTGCAAATATGTCATCTTCTCCACAAATCAGATAAACCTAATCATCTATATATTGCATCTATAAGGGGGTATTTGGAATAATAAATAACATGTAATGTACAAACAGACCCAGACACCTTCTTTCTTTTGAAAAAGTATAAACAACTTTAATGGAAAGTTTTCAGAAGCATTCTTCTGGGAGACTAAGGGTAGGAGAACAGAAACAGGGCTAACAGGTCCTCGGAGGTGGTTCTGCTGCAAGGCACGAGGGCTCACCCATTGCCTGGAAAGACACAGGAACTATTAAAAGTTAAAAGGAAGCTGAAGTAACTTGGAATTCGGTGCTGTATACATTTTCTCTGGAGCTTTGGTAATGCATTGGTTAAGCATGGGGCTGCTAGCCAAAAGGTGAGAAGTTCAAACCCTGTCACCATTCTGTGGCATTAAGATGTGGCAGTCTGCTTTCATAAAGCTTACAGCCTTAGAAACCCTATGAGGAAGTTCTACTTCGTCCTACAGACTCAGGATGAGCTAGAGTCAGCTGAATGACAATGGGTTTGGTTTTATTTTTTCTTTATTCATTTTCTTCCTGACTGTTCACAGGCCAAACCAGTTGCCAGATGTCACCAGTCGCCTCTAAGTTAATTCCAACTCTTGGTGACATCGTGTGTTCCAGAGCAGTGCTGTATTCCATAGGGTTTTCAATGACTGATTTTTCAGAAATAAATCACCTGACCTTTCTTTCAAGGTGCCTCTGGGTGGATTTTAACCTCCAACCCTTCAATTAACAGCTGAGTATGTTAACTGTTTGTACCACCCAGGGACTCCTCACATGCCTTTTAAATAGGTCTTTGTATCTGGTGGGGAGAGTTTGTCAAGGTTGACTGATCTTTAACCCAAATATTTCTTTAAGTGTTTATGGCACAGCTCCTAATGCATCGAATTTGCTTGTCCTCCTTGCCAAAGTTTAGTCGGCCTCTTTTCAAAGCCAGTTTAATTCCATTTTCCCAGCAGTATAAGTCACACACAAAACGGAGCTTTCGACTGTTGTAATTAGAATGCAAATGTACCATCCTGGCCTAGGAGGGAGGCTCCACAGTTCTGAAGTTTCACCAAGCTCAAGCCTTGGCAAAGAGCCCCTTACAGTGAAATGGCAGCTTAGCCTGCTGGCCTTGAGAAGAACCTTCCTTGAGTAACAGTATAAACAGTCTACCAATCCACCATAAATCCCAAAATAAAACACTTGAAAAATCCTAGCAGCTTCCTCCTCTTGCCCTCACCCCAAATGCACCCCACAGAAGCTGGATAGAAAATATTCTAGGTTAGCTCTGGAGAACTGTGGGACATGGAGACTCCTTCAGTTCCTCCCCACCACCACCCCCCTGTGAGCCTCCCCTTTGGCAAATGACCTGTCCCTGAATTCCTATGGGTATTTAGAATTCTGTCTTGGGTTATCTACAGTGTTTTGTGGTATATCTCTTTGTAGAGTTTTTTGAGTGGTTGCTGTAGGCATTACTACATATCGTACGTGTACGTATGTAGCTTAACGGTCTGATAGAGGTATTTTACCAGTTTGAGTAAAGTGTAAGCACCATACCTCCCTTTGCCCTTGCCCATTTAGAATATAACCGTTGTAAATATTGCCTTTACAAATCTTTGGAACCACATTAGACAGTGTTACAAAATTTCTGAGTTGTCAAACATAATTTAGAGAAGAGTTGGAAAGTCTACTGTTTTTACTCATAATTTTGCTCTATCTGTCATTCGTTGTCCTTCCTGATGTTCCAAGATTTATTCCTCTATCTTTTTCTTTCTGTTTAGGGAACTTCCTTTAGTCATTCTTATAGGGTAGGTCTGCCAGTGGAAAATGTCTTTGTCTTTTCTTCATCTGACATTGCCTTGATTTCCCCTTAATTCCTGAAGTATACTTTACTGGATATACAGTTCCATGTTGACAGGTCCTTTCTTTCAGTACTGGAAAAGTGTTGTGCCATTTACTTCTGCCTTCTGAGAAGAAATCTATTGTCATTCAAATTATTTTTTCTTTATACTAATGCGTCATTTCTCTCTGCCTGTTTTCGAGATTCTTCCTTTGCCTCAGTTTTCGGAAGTTTGACTATGATGTGTGTTGGCGTGGATTTCTTTAGGTTTATCCTGTTTGGGAATTTGTTCAGCTGCTTAAATCTGTAGGTTTATGTCTTGCCAAAATTGAGAACTTTTCAGTCATTAATTGCTCTAATATTATTTTAGCCCTAACTTCTTTCCCCTCTCTTTCTAGGGCTCCCAGGATTCGAACACAAATACGTTGTCATAGTCCCACAAATCTCTGAAATGTTTTGTTCTGTTTTAGAGTCTGTTTTCTCTCTGTTGTTCCAACTGTGTAATTGCTGTTGTTCTATCCTCAGGTTCTTTGATTCTTTCCTCTGTCCTGTCGATTCTGCTATTGAGTCTGTGCGTTGAGTTTTTTATTTCAGTTATTAGTGCTAAAATTTCCATTTGATCATTCTTTATATCATTTATTTCTTTGCTGAGACTTTTTATGTTTTTATTTGTTTCAAGCATGCTTGTACTTGTTTGGTGAAGCATTTTTTTTATGACAGTGGTGTTAAAATTCTTGTCAGATAATTCCCAAAACTCTGTCATCTTGGTGTTGTCATCTGCGAGTTATCTTTTCTCACTCAAATTGAGCTCTTCCTGGTTTTTTGTGTAATGAATGGATTTTCTTATTGAAACCCAGGAATTCTGGAAAGTTAAACTTAAAAAAATAATTCCATTTACAATAGTTCACTTCAGCAGCATATATGCTAAAATTGGAATGCTACAGAGAAGATTAGAATGTTACTTGCATAAGGATAAAACAAAAATTTGTGAAGCATCATATGGTTTTTAAAATAAACTCTTCTGGTCATTGTAGGAAAAAATGGAAAAGAAAATAAGCAACTGGCCAATGAGCACATGAAAAAGTGATCAAGATCATTGGTCATCAGAGAAATACAGATGAAAACCACAATGAGATACCACCTGTTAGAATGAATAACAACCCTAAATATTAGTAAGGATGTAGACAACTGCACATTCAAACTTTGCTAGTGAGAACATAAAATCCTACAACTACTTTGGAAAAAGATCTAGCTATTGCTTACAAAATTAAACATTTGCCCTATGACCCAGCAGTTCCATTCCTAGGTATTTTCCCAAGAGAAGTGAAGATGTATGTCTGCACAAAGACTGGCTCACGAATCTTCATAGCAGCTTCATTCATAATAGCCAAGGTGTTCTTCAACAGGAGAATGGAGAAACAAGATTTGGTATATTCATACAATAGAATACTACTTAAAAAGAATCAAGTATGTGCAACATTAATGAATCTCAAAAACATAATTCTGAATGAAAAAAACCTTACAGAAAAGGGTGCATACTGGAATAATACTTCATTTATATGAAATTATAGAATGGACAAAACTAATCTACAGTAGAAAAAATCAGAACAGTAGTTGCCTCTGTCAGAGTTGAGTAATAACTGAGAAAAAACATGAGGAAAATTTCATGGGTGATGACAGTGTTCTATATCTTGATAAAGGTTTGAATCACACAACATTTGTCCAAACTTTGTGAATGTATGCTTAAAATTTGTGCATCTCATTATAGGTAAATTTTATATATATAAAAAAAACTATAATATTCAATTGTAGTTAATGGTTTGCCTGCTAAAGTGTTTAGGGTAGTGTATATTGATGTCTACAAATTACTTTTAAAATGCACTAAAAATAAGAGTGATTAACACACAGGTAAATAGACACAAGATAAAGCAAGTATATTAAAATATTAATGGTAAAATCCAGATGAGATAGATGAATGTACACTATAAAATTCTTTCACCTTTACTATAGTTTGAAACTTCTTATAATAAAATATTGAGAAAAACATTAAAGCAATACAGAAAAGCATGCAATAAAAAGTAAAAGTCCTACTTTTCCACACACCCCAACCTTTTCCCTTTCCAAAATAAGCACTATTAATAGTTTGGTATGTGTCATTCCAAATTATTTTCTTTCCATTTTCATAGATGGGCATGTTGAAATATACAATGATCTTTTTAAAATCTAGATGAGTTGTACTATTCATATACTGACTAACTTGCTTTACTGACTTGACAGTTTGTCTTGGAGATTGTTCCTTGTCCACACATATACATCAGTTCTTTCTTTTTAACTGCTGCATACTGTCCCATAGAGTATGCCATAGTTTATCAATTCTAATGGGTATTTAGTAAATCTCACACTCCTGCCAACACTGGATAGTATCAATCTTTTTACATTTTTGTCTGTCTTATCTGATGGTGGAAAATGTTTACATTTTCCTGAGAGCTGATGAAATTGAGAGTCTCTTAATATTTTATTGGCCATATTGACTTCTCATATACTTTTACTCTCTCCTCCATTGGATTTGTCTTTTGCTCATTGATACTTCATATGTTCTGAATGAAATCCTTTGTCAGTTACCATATTGAAAATACGAAAATATTATTTCCTAGTTTGTGGCTTATGGTTTCACTTTCTTTGGAGTATCCTTTGATTAACATAAGTTTTCAATTTTAACGTATTCAAATATATCAGCCTTTCCTATGGTTTGTACTTCTGTTATCTTATTTAACGAATCTTTACATATCCCAGTATCTTGAAGATACTGTCTTAATTGTCTTCTAAAACATTTCAATTTTGCTATTCACATCTTACTTCTTTAATCCTCTGGAATTGATTGTTATGTAAGGTGTACCACAAAAATACCAAACACATTGGCTTTAAATTAATAAAAGCATGCAGAACTTTTATGGAGAAAATTGTGAACATTTATTCAAAGGCATTCAAGAATCTCTAGAAATGAAGAACTATGCCATATTCATTGATGATAATAATTAAATAGTAGAAATAATAATATTTCACGCTTATGCAAAACTTAAAACCCAAACCAAACTCATTGTGGTCAAGCCAATTCCAATTCATAGTGACTCTATAATACAGGGTAGAACTATCCCCCAGGATTTCCAAGGAGCAGCTGGTGGGTTTGAACTGCTGAACTTTTGGTTAGCAGCCAAACTCTTAACTACTGTGTCACTAGGGTTCCTAACTTATGCCAACCTTATAAAATGAGTTTGGCAGTATCCCCTTTTTTTCTATGCTCTGAAAGAATTTATATGAGAACGAAATTATCTGTTCCTTAAAGATATGGTGAAAACCCTAGCGGCCTAGTGGCTGAGTGCTAGGCTACTAACCAAAGAATTGGCAGTTTGAATCCACAAAGTTTCCTTGGAACTTGATGAGGCAGCTCTACTCCATCCTACAGGATAGCTGTGAGTTGCAATTGACTCATCTCCAACGGGTTTGATTTTTTGGTTTGGTAAAGTTATGGTAGATTTTATTTCTAAAACAGTCTGGGCATGTTTATTTGATGGGAAAACGGAGCTACAAATTTAAATTTTATTAGTTGGGAACAGGTAAGCTGCTATAATAAACAGATACCTCTCCCTCCTCAAAATAATAATGGCTCAAAAATAATAAAAAATGTTTTACCTCTCTCTACAACAGGTCTGGAAACCGTAGTGGTGTAGTGGTTAAATGCTGCGGCTGCTAACAAAAAGGTCAGCAGTTCAAATCCACTGGCACTCCTTGGAAACTCTGTGGGGCAGTTCTACTCTGTCCTATAGGTCACTATGAATTGGAATCAACTCCACAGCAATGGATTTGGTTTGGGTTTATAATGGATCGGGGCAAATAGGCAAGTTCTGCTCCATGAAGTCAACTGGGACCAAGGGTGCTGTGTGTGAGTCTACAATTCCTAACAAGTGTCTAATAGCTCTCCTCTCTCTCTCACCCTGCCCCAAGAGAGTTGTCAATTTGATTAGTCTTTACATAGAGCCATTTTTAGCTATATCCTTTCACTTGGCATCTTAACATACTGTAAAATTAATTTCCTCTTAACTTTTCCCTCTACCTTTTCTATTGTTTTTAATGAATTTCCACTTTAATATTTCTAATATCCAAAGGTTTGTTTTTGACTGCTGATTGCTACTTTTTGGTAGCATGCTGTTCTTATTTCATGGGCTCAGTGACTTGTGTCTTAGAATATAAATGATAAGTTTGGGGGGGTTTTGGTTGTATTTTAAGTTTTCCTTTCTCTTCATATTATTTGTTTCCCCTCAGTTTTGTTTTGTTTTGATGTTTGGTCTCTATTGTTCATATCTGAAGCTTCCCTGAAGCTTAGAAATTTGTTTTAAGTTTTTCAAATATGTAGACTCTTAATTTATATGTATGTTATTTGTTTCTAACTTGGTTTCATTATGGTTAGAGATGTAATCTGTGTTCTAGCTTTCATTTGAAATTTGTTGAGACTTGCTTCATTACTTCATTCAAGGCCTACATTTGTAAATATTCTATGTGTTCTTGAAAAGAATATGGGTTCTCTGGTTAAAATGCACAGTATTTGTGGCATTTCTCTTATAGCAATACTAGATAATTAAGACAAAATCCGGTACTGGCAGTGGGTCCTGCTCTAACAGAGACCTAAGAATGTGGAAGCAGTTTTGGTACTGGGTAGAGGCTGGAAGAGTTCTAAGGTGTCTGATAATAAAAGCCTAGTTTGCCTTGAAGAGACTGTTAGTAGAATTATGTCCATTAAATATGCTTCTGGTGAGGCTTTAAAAGAAAATGATGAACATATAATTGGGCAATGGTAGAAGGGTGATGCTTTGAACGTTGTGGCAAAGAACTTGAGTTATGTTAAAATGTTTGATGGAAGGTAGAACTTGTAAGTGATGAACTTGAATATGTGACTGATGAGACTTCTAAGCATGATCTTATAGGGGCTGTGTGGTTTCTCCTTGCCACTTACAGCAAAATGCAACAGGAAACAGATGGACTTAAAATTGGACTGTGCAAAATGGAAACAAAACTTAAAAGGTTTGGAAAATTCTGTTGGACAAATTAGAAGCAGGAATAGGTTATATCAGTGAGGATTAGGTTATGCTTATTATGTTAATAAGGCAAGATTAGGGTGTATGTTGAGTTAATCTCTTTTGAAGTATAAAAGAGATTAAACAAGCAAATCAGAGAAGCAGAGATGGGAAAGAGAGATGTCTGGCCATACGAAGACTGCCCAGGAGCAGAAGCTCAAAGAGACAAAGAACTTTCTCTGAGCCAACAGGGCAAAGAAAGCCTTCCCATAGAGCTAACACCCTGAATTCCGACTTCTAGCTTCTTGAACTGTGAGAAAATAAATTTGTTTGTTAAAACCACCCACTTTTGGTATTTCAGTTGTAGCAGCACTAGGTAACTAAGACAGTGTTCTATATATTTTCATCATAGCAAGTCGGTTAATTAGCATTGTTTAAATAATCTAGAATTTACTGATATTTTTGTCTACTTAACCTCGGATCCGACTCGACGGCACTTGGCTGGCTGGCTAACCTGTCAATTGTTGAGTGACATATGATCATGGACTTGTCAATATTTCCTTGTGATTCTATCACTCTTTTGCTTGATACATTTAGAAAATATGAAGTACATCAGAATTTTAAATCATTAAATCTGACATTTAAACACTCTAACAGTATAAAGTGACTATTTTTCTAACACAGCTTTCTCCCTTAAAGTCAGTTTTGTCTGGTAGTATTATAGCTACACCAATTTTCTTAGGGTAAGCATATTTTTCTATTATTTTGCTTTGGACATTCGGCAGGTATGTCTCTCTAAAGCAAACTAAACTGAATTTTTTTGTTTGTGTTCTTAGTCTTGCAATCTATGTCTTTCATCTGCAGAGTTTAGGCCATTTATATTATGGTAAATAATACATTTGGATTCAGTTGTACCACCTTATTTTTTGTTTTCTAATTTTTCTGGTTTTTTGGTGTTCCTTTTGTAGTTCACCTTTCATATCTTATTTCAGATCGATGGAAGCTTTTCACCTTCTACTTCTTTGACGATCATGTGTTATACTTCGGCCTATTAAATGTTTAGAAATTTTGCCATGCCTATTTAACGAATTCTAAAATGATCATATTTAATACCTGCTGAATAATATAAAAACCTTGAACACATTTAGTACTCTCAAGCCCCTCCCAACTTCTCATTGTTGTCCAAGACATTTTTCCTATTTTAATGTTTTTACTCCACAAACTAGGCATTAAGGTTTTTGTACATATTGCTCACTATTCTTCATATTTTTTTTTGAAGTCAGATTTACCAAGGTATAATTTACTTCCAGTACAAGTCACTCTTTTTCGAGTATATATAATCTGATGAGTTCTGAGAAACACATAATTGTGTACGTACCTCCACAATCAAGATACAGAACAGTTCATTAACACCAAAGTATTTTCTCATGCCCCTTTGTCGCCAATTTTCATGCTCTACCTCAGGCAATCATTGGTATATATTCTGTCTTCACAGTTTTGTCTCTTTCAGAAAATCACATAAAATATGTCATACAGTATATACTTTGAGTTTTGCTTCTTCCACTTACCGTAATGCCTCCAAGATTCATCCGCACTTACTTTGTGTACCAATAATTTGCTCCTTTTTATTGCCAAGTAAAATTTCATTATTATGGATGTATCATCATTTGTTTATCCATTCACCCTTTGGAGGAAATTAGGGGAATTTCTGGGTTTGGGCAATTTTGAAGAAAGCCACTATAAACATTCGCATACAGGTTTTGTGTGAATATGCATTTCCATGTCACAGATATGCATTTTACAAACATTTTTCCTTGTCTGCAGCTTGAATCTTTTCCTTTTCTCAACTCTGTTTCCGAGAGCAGAAGTTCTTAATTGCGATAAAGCATAATTTATCAATTTTTTTTATTTTATGAATTGCTTTTTTGGTGTGAAATCTAAGAAATCTTTGTTGGCTATCAACCACAGGCCTCACTCAGTTCCTTGTCTACAGGGCCCTCTCCATAAGTCAACATGTAACATGATATCTAACATCCCTCAGAGCAAGTAAGCAAGAGAGTGAAGGAGCACTCAAAATGGAAGCCACCTTTTTTCTTTAAGCCCTATTCTAGGACATGGCATTTCATCACTTTTGCCATGTTCTGTTTTATTGGAAGTATGTCAACAGGTCTAGCCCACACCTAAGGAGAGGAGATTACACATGCCTGTGTATGAATACCAGAAATCATGGATCACTGGGGGCAGTCCTAGAGGTCACCTACCACAGACATCTGAACAAGTCTTTCAGTCCTGAACATAGTATAACTCTATTTATTTAGGGCTTCTTTGGGTTTTTTTATTTGGTGTTTTATAGTTTTCGTATATTTTATAAGAATTATACCTAAAGATTCAATGTTTCTTGTCCTATTACAAATGGTATTAGCTTTGAATTTCAATTTCCAATTGCTTATTGCTAGTGTATATATAAAAGCCCTGGTGACAGAGTGGTTAAAGCACTTGGCTACTAACTGAAAGGTCAGTGATTTGAACCTACCCATTGCTCCATGGGAGAAAGTTGTGGCAGTCTGCTTTCATAAAGTTTATGACCTTGTAGGTAAGGTCGTGGAAATTCATAGACATATCCAAGCTCCCTGAGGGACCAAATTGCTGGGCTGAGGGTTTGTCTCAGGAGATATAGAGCTCAACTGGCATAATATAGTTTATAAAGAAATTGTTCTATCCTACTTTGATGAGTAGCATCTAGGGTCTTAAAAGCTTGTGAGCAGCCATCTAAGATACTCCACTGGTCCCACCCTGCTTGAAGCAAGGGAGAACAAAGAAAACCAAAGATGCAAGGGAAAGATTAATCCAAAAGACTAATAGGCCACAACTACCACAGTCTCCACCAGACTGAGTCCAGCACAATGAAATGATGTCTGGCTACTATCACTGGCTGCTCTGACAGAGATCACAATACAGTGTCCAGGATAGAGCAAGAGGGCGGAGTCAATATGGCGGACTAAGCACACGTCTCCTTATATCCCTCTGGAAACCAAGACCTGAATTGACAATCAAACAGAGCCTTCTGATCACCTAATCAGCCTCAGGACACGGCACAGAGCTGTTAATTGGGACTTCATACCACTCAGCAAAAAATCTCCTCTCTTTCGCTGACTCCCACTCCTGGCTAGCCCCAGCTCTCACGGACGGAAGGTAAACGCACCAGTTTGACTTTTTTTTTCCTCTGTCTCGGCTGGCAGGCGGAGCTGGGTCTTGCCTGGCGGCTGGACTGAGACGCCCGGCTGGGGGATAGGCAGGCGAAATTCCCATATTCTGAGAGCCAGGCTCGGGACTCTGTTAATCTAGACACTTTGAGCCTTTCGTATTGTAGCTGCCTCAGTGGGGTTTGTGGAGAGCTCTGCGGTCAGGGTGTGGGATGCCATGTTGGTGCTGAGATTTTAGCGGGACCTCATTCTTAGCCTGGGAGCCAGCGCCTGCAAACGGGACAGCGCTTCTCCGTCAGAAAAGTAGTGATTTTGCACAGTGCTGCCTGCATTGGGAGCCCTGCAACAGAATCAGAGGAATCACTACCTCTCGGCACCTTTAGCCCCTCTGTCTGCTGCCTGTGCGGAGGACGCCATCTTGGGTACGGTGGCCGCAGCTGGACCTAATTCTTAGCTTGGGAGCCAGAGCCTGCCCACAGGAGAGTGCTTTTCTATCACAAAACCAGTACTCGACGCAGTATTGTCTAAGGCTAGGCCCTGTCAGCAGAGGCCAACAGGGCAGTAGCATTGCTGTATTCTGAACTAGTTTGTTATCATCTGGGGTTGGATATAGTGGTGCTTACTTTGTCAGATGAGAAGAGGGACCTCTACACCTGAAAACCTGACTTGTGAACTGGTCAGATACCTTTTGCTTTACATTTGAAGACAGCCTAGAGAAACATTTGCAATCCATCCTCACAGTACCTCTTCCAGCCTCTGTATACTCACATGGGACCCAAAAGGCAACAGACAATTGTGGCATACAAGCAATCACTCATGGCTTCAGAAGGCTCCCAAACAAAGCAACCAAGGAGTTTTCCAGATGAAGAAACTTTTATGAAAGCATCAGGAAGTGAATACAAATTGATTATATACAGAGCCCTTCTAGACCTTATACAAAATGCAGCAGAACAAAATGAAAAATTAAGCAAGTTGTTCGATCTGATGGAACACCAGTACTCCAAAATCCAACAGATCAAGAAGAAAATCAAAGACATAGAAACTTCCATGCAAAGCCAAGAAAACAGAATGGAACAAATGGAAAAAAGAATTTCTGACTTGGAAGACAGAGCTACTGATGCCAGCGTCTATAAGCAGAAATCACAAAAAAGAAACAAGAAAAATGAAGAAACATTAAGAAGCATGTGGGATTCTATTAAGAGGAACAACCTTCGATTAATTGGAGTCCCTGAACAGGATGAAACATCAGAGAACACAGAGTATTGTTGCTGAGCTGCTGAAAGAAAACTTCCCAGAAATCATGAAGGAAGAGAATATAGACATCTCAGATGCATATCGTACGCCACCCGATATAGATCTCAAAAGAAAGACTCCAAGACATATTATAATCAAGCTTAACAAAATGAAACATAAGCAGCAACTCTTAAAGGCAGCAAGACTCAAAGCAAAGCTAACATTCAGATGGAAACCCTGTAGGCTGTCGTCAGATTTCTCAGTAGAAACCATGCTGGCATGGAGACAGTGGCACGACACATTCAAAGTCTTGAAGGAGAAGAACTTCCAACCAAGAATTTTATATCCTGCAAAACTGTCTTTCAAATACAAAAATGAAATTAAGACATTCCCAGATAAACAGAAACTCAGAGACTTTGTAAAAATCAAACCCACGCTACAAGAAATACTGGAAGAAGTTCTTGGCTTTGGCTTAGAAGAACGAAACCACTAACTTTCTATTTTAGAACGACACGCTACTCAATACTCTACTCATTTAGGGAAGGCTCCAAAGCCAATCACAACTTTGATTTGGAAAGCAGCAATCTAGTGATCATCATGAAAACTATGGTGTCATCATAATAAAAAGAGGGATGTACTACAGTCGTTATAGTCCTTCCAGATGGAGAGGAAGATGACAAGACTGGTAGTATTTAAAATTGGGTTTATAAATAGTTTATTAAGGGGGTTCATAGGGGCAGCTGTAAAGCACAACAAAGATATATCATGCCATTTCAAGAAATCTAACACACGAGTCTCAACAACTATAAAACCAGCTCTGAAAAAGGTGAAAAATCAACTCACAAAAAAGAGTGTCCCAGAACAGACTAATAAGAACAACCGAGAAAACACCAACATAAAAATAAACATATCACAATGGCAGCAGTGAACACATACCTATCAATAATTACATTGAATGTGAATGGACTGAATGCTCCAGTAAAGAGACACCAAGTGTCATCTTGGATCAAAAGACACGACCCATCCATATGTTGTCTACAAGAAACTCACTTGAGACCTAAAGACAGGAACAAACTGAAAATTAAAGGATGGAAGAATATATATCAAGCTAACAACGAACAAAGAAGAGCAGGGGTGGCAATTCTAATCTCAGACAAAATCAATTTTCATGTCAAATCCACCATCGTGGACAAAAATGGACACTATTTATTGCTGAAAGGTTCAGTACACAAGCAAGACTTAACTATATTAAATATTTATGCACCTAATGTCAGAGCACCTAAATATGTCGAAGAAACACTGACTACGCTCAAAAGAGAGTTAGATGACTCCACAATAATAGTGGGAGACTTTAACACTCCACTCTCATTACTAGACAGGATAGAGCAAGAGAAAAATGTAGAACAAAATTCTAACTCACATACATACATACAAAAGCAGATTTACTGGTCTGACAGAGACTGGAGGAACCCCAAGAGTATGACCTGTGGCATACTTTTAACTTAGTGCTGAAGTCACTCCTGAGGTTTACCCTTCGGCCAAAAATCAGACAGACCCATAAAACAAACAATAATAAATGTAGCTCAACCACAGTTAGAAGACTAAATGGGTACACAAGTCCAGGGGCAAGGATGAGAAGGCGGAAGGTGTAGGAAAGCTGAAAAAATGAAAATGGAGAGCCCAATGTCTAGAAAAGAAAAGTGTTGACACATCACAGGGTTGGCAGCTGACGTCACAAAATATTATGTGTATTAATTGTTGAATGACAAACTAACTTGCTCTGTAATCTTCATCTAAAGCACACACACACAAAGAAAGATTATAGCCTTGAAAATCCCTCAGGGTAGCTCTACTCTATCCTATTGGGTCACTATGAATTGGAATCACCTCTATGGCAGTGAGTTTTTTTGTTTGTTTTTTAGTATATAGACATGTGGTTGATTTTTGTACATCGGATGATTCTGTACATTGTGTTCTAAAACATTGCTGAACCTACTTAATGGCTCTAGTAGCTTTTTTTTGTGGATCCTTTGGAATTTTATATATAGACATCATGTTATCAGTGAACAGAGACAGTTTTATTCCTTTTCAATATGCATGCCCTATTTTTTTGTTTGGGTTTTTTGCTTTATTGCACTGGCTAGAAATTCCAGTATGATGTTCAGTATTGCTTACTATTTCTTCTTACATCTAAAATTTCTTTCCACAGTTGTGTTTCTGTTTCTGTGTTTTAAAAGTTTCTTTAATAAGAGCCTGTTAATGTCTGAAAATATCTTGATTTTATCCTCATTTCTAAAAGATTATTTGCTAGGTCTAAAATTCTAGGTTGAGAGTTGTTCTCTTGTCACTTCAAAAATACTGTTTCTTTGTCTTCTAGATACCGTTATTGGAAGATTTCTGCTTTTTTGAGATTCTGCAGTTTTATTATGATGTGTGTAGATACAGATTTATTTTCAGTTATCCTGCTTGAAATTTCCTGCATCTGAGGATTAGTGTCTTTCAAGCTTTTATCTTTGAATTTTGTCTTTTCCATCATTCTGTTTATTCTCTCCTTCTGAAACTCAAGTTGGAATACATATTGGACCTACCACTCAATGCTCCATCTCAACTTCTCATTCATGTTTTCTAGCATTCTATCTCTTTGTCCTATATTCTTGGCAATTTAATTAGGTTTATCTTTTGATTTCCCAATTCTCTCTTTAGCTCTACCCGCTGTTTAACAGATTCATTGACTTTCTGATTTTAAATTTTATGTTTTCATTGTTTAAAGTTCTATCTTCCATGATCAGTTTGATCATCTCTGTTCGCTTATTCTGTCAACTTTAGTTTTCATTTCTTTACACATAGTACACATCATTATTTTATTGTCTGTATTTGATAGTTTCGCTATCTTTAGTCTTTTTTACATCTAATTCGTGCTTTTGCTGACTTTCACTAAAAATGACTTGTTCCCTCATGGGTTTAGATGTATATATATTATTTTATTCTGTATTTATAACTTTATGGCAATGCTTTGAAGTTTGTAAAGTGTATTCCTCCAGAGAACATTTTAGTTTTCTACTGGCAGCTTCCTGTAGCCATTACCAAAGATCACTTTGAACTCTATTTGTGACCACAGAGGATCAGGTTTACATCTGGCATAAGCCCGTGTGAGACCTTGCTTGTGCTTCTCTATCCTCAGAGAGATTGCTTCTACCAGTTCCATCTGCAAAACAAATAACCAAACCCATTGCCATCAAGTAAGTTCTGACTCATAGCGACCCTATAGGACAGAGTAGAACTGCCGCATATAGTTGCCAAGAAATCCCTGGTGGAATCAAACTGCCAACCTTTTGGTTAGCAGCTATGGCAGTTAACCACTACAGCACCATGGTTTCTGCTGCATCTGAAATGTGGGCTTTTTCAGTTCCCCTTTATATGGGTTTCCTGTGGCTGCCATAACAAATTATCACAAACCTGGTAGCTTAAAACAACAGAAACATATCACAGTTCTAAGACCAGCAGTCCAAATTCAATGTGTTGGCAGGACTACAGTCCCTCGAGTTCTCCTTGCTTCTTTCAGCTGCTGAGCTGCTGGTGGCCCTAGGAATCTCTTGGTTGTAGCTACATCACTCCGGTCTGTGCCTCTGTCTTTATATGGCTTTCTCCTCTGTGTCTGTGTCTTCTAATCTTGTAAGAACATTTGTCATTGGATATTGAGTCCACCCAGATAATCCGGGATGATCTTATCTAAATGTACTGCTGCTGAGTTAATTGTGACCCATAACAACCATGCAGGGCAGAGTAGAACTGCTCCGTAGAGTTTCCAAGGAGCAGCTGGATTCTTGGATTCAAACTGCAGACCTTTTGGTTAGCAGACATAGCACTTAGCCCCCTATGCCATCAGGGTTTCTGATCTTACTTATCTAGATAATTATATAGACAAAGACCCTTGATCCAAACAAGGTCACATTCACAGGTTCCAGGTGGACATATTTTTTGTAGTGCCACCGTCCAGCCCACTGAAACCTTCTTCAGGGTGTTGTCCTTTGAGTCTCTTGCATTTCTGAAAGAGTCTCCAATCCAACCTCCCACTCTATTTGGTCTCTCTAGGTTCTGTCTCCTGTCTTCCACAGGGATGGCTCATGAAAACACTGCCTATAGGCCCCCAGGAATCATCCAGAGTAAATATGGCCTACAGTTCTTGGTTAATCCTGTGGATTCCCACTTTCATATCATTTCTGGCCTCCCAAGAATTCCCTTGTTTTCTCACTACTCCAGTGTGTATTAAAAATATTTATTTTTTTCAGCATTTAATATGTTCTGAACTCAAAGGAGTTTCTTGTAGCATCTAGTCCAGCATATTGTTAGAAACACAAGTCCTACTGTCAAGATATTAGTGTGAGATTTTTCAGAAAATTTTTCTGTGCAGATAGATAATCAGTAAAATAAAACAGGATGCCATCATGCATTCTGTTTTATAACCTGTTGTTTTATCACTTATCAATACATTTTTAACACCTTTTTGCATGAATAAACAAGTCAGTAGTGGTGTGGGTGGGGTTTCCCAGGAAACAGACTCTGAGACAGAGATCCATGTGCAGAAAGTTTGAGTGGCCCCAGGATCAGCATCTATGGGAGAAGGGAATAACATAGGATTAAGCTGGAGGGGAAGGTAGGCAATGGTGCAATAGCAACAGAGGCTCCAGTTTTGGAGCTGGGAGAGCCTGCATCGTTGTTTAAAATTGAAGAAAGAAGGCTGGGGCCTTGTACTCTCCTGTTGTTTGGTGTGGGCTGCCCCCAAAAAGGGCATTGGACAAGGCACTGACATTAAAGTGCAATTCCCAGAGATAGCTGACAGATGAAGGCTGTCAGCCTGTTGCACTCCCGGTAACTGGGAGTCCCAAAAGAGGATATGAGCAGTGCATCACAAAATCTACCACAGGTATACTTTTGACTCTAACTTGGGAGAAAACCCAACCAATACCTCCTTAATATGTGCACTAAAAAAAAAAAAAAAAAAAAACCTGTTGCAATCCAGTCAGTTCCAATTCTTGGCAACTCCATGTGTTACAGAGCAGTGTTATTCCACCAGGTTTTCTTGGCCATACTGTTTATGGGAACAGATTGCCAGACCTTTCTTCTGTGGCATTGCTGTGTGGGTTTATGTTAATAGTCAAATTTGTAAGAGTTAATTATTCTCACTTAGTGAAAGGTTTGAAGTAGATGATTCCTGGCATTAATAGCAACTGTCCCTTTTGTCAGGAAAGCAAAAGCTTTCTCTAGAATTCCCCTTGCATCTCCCTGGTCAAAACTGGTTCACATGACCACCCCTAGCTGCAAGGCAACCTGAAGAAGTGGGAACAGAATTGTCATGGGTTTGTGCCCAGAACAGTGAGCCCTGATGCCCTAGAAGATATCTGAGATTCTGTTAGCTTGGAGGAAGAGGGGAAAGGATATTAGACATGCAGTGAATAGGATCTGCCTCTACAAAATTATTTTGAATGAGTGCAAATGGCTTTAATTTAGTGAGACAGTCCACATATTGCAGTTTGGTTGTTTGCAACATCTTGCTGTTATTCACTGTGCCGAGTAAATGTGCTTATAATTATTCTCTGCCCACATTCTCAAATTACTTCCTCAAGATGAAAGGCTAAATACGTAATTGCTGTGCAGAGAGTATGTGTCTTTTAAAGGATTTTAATGCACATTACCAAGATGTACCTTAGAAAAGTATTCCATATTTATGATTTCCCTAAGTACTAACTAAAGACGACTAGTTTCCCTAAATCTTTGCTAACACTGAATATTAACATTCTTGTTAATTTTCATGTTTTTTAATTCTTTAAAAAAAGGTACCTTAGTTTCATTTGCATTTTGTATTGATTTCTATTGGCCATACTGCTCATTTGTTTGCACTGTGGCTCAAAAATATGTTTGGATTGTTTTTGTTTTTTGGAAAATACTGAAATATATTTAATGTTTCCCTCTGGTGCAGTGAGAGTTAATTCCCGCAAGCCTAAAGGACTGAGTTTTTTGTTATTCCAGGAATGAAACATACTGATTACCAGTGTCGCCCTTTCACTTGAGTTCAAGGAGTTTCAGGACAGTTTGTACCAATTTGTTAGAACCATTTATTGAAAACAATGGGACTGATGATTTTCGGGTGATCTTCCTGTTACACCCCCATCGCCCACCCGCATCTCTACCCTGGCAGGTCTCTGCTGTTGAGTTAGGTTACATTTCAGGATTCAGGCTAGATATTAGGAATAACTAAATGTGTGTTCACAATTGGTATTCACAGTAGCAGCAGAACAGCTATGCAGAAGTGTTTCAGGACATGAATAATTATTTTTACGGCCAAGAATGTGTATCTCTACAATTTCCAAAATATTTTTAAAATATCACTCAGAAAAGTAAAAAAAGGAGAAAGAAGTCCTTTTACTAGTCAAGTGAGGACCAATGACATGTGAATTTAGAAACATATGCCATAGCAATCTGACTGGGAAACATGGCAGTGTTATTTTAACAACATTTACTGAATATGTGGTTCATGAATAATAGATCTCTAAGCCCAGTTTATGTTTTCTCAGTGAAAAAGGGTTAATAGCCCAAATAGAGCCAGAGTGCCATAAGTCCAACAAACTTACTTGAATGTTTTATTGTCTTTAAAAATATGAATATATTGTACTGTGAATTCCTAGAAGGATTTTTACATTGAATTTTATGTAACTCTTGTATGATCATTGTTTCACTTTATGGTGTTTGTATACAATACAGCCTTGCATGTAAGTAGTATTTATTACCTTTGAAAAATATTCTATAAGTCCACATATACTCGTTAAACTCATTGCTGTCAAGTCAATTCTGACAGAGCTCCGTAGAGTTTCCAAGGAGCCCATGGCAGACTTGAACTGACAACTTTTTTGTTAGCAGATGTAGTGCTTACCCACTACATCACCAGGGTTTCCAAGTCCACATATAATTCAGGTTAAATATATAGAAAAAAGATTTGAAATAGTAAAAAATTATACTTTATACGTTTAATATAGTTTCTAAATTAACAAGAGTTACCACTGAAACATATCCTGCTTATGTATACTAACTTAGTGTTAAAGTATGACTTGACAATGTGTGGTCACTGCATGAATACACTTAAGTATCTCTATCATAGTGGTAAAGATTCATAGAGAATTACACCAAAGAGAATATTCAAATGAACAATAACCATGTGAAAAGATAATCAACATCATTAGCCATTAAATAAAAGAAAAAGAAAAACCAAATCCATTACCACTGAGTCAATTCAGACTCATAGTAACCCTATAGGACAGGGTAAAACAGCACATAGGGTTTCTAAGGCTGTAATCTTTACAGAAGCATAATGCCACATCTTACTCCCACAGAATGGCTGGTAGATTTGAACCACCGACCATTCAATTACCAACCCAGTGCTTAGAAGAAGCAAACATATGAAAAATGAAAAAATCGTTAGTGATTTCCAGGGGTAGGGTAGAGAAGGAGAAGAGGATTTTATGTTATGTGTGTTTATGTTAACATCTCTGGAATAATTTAGAAAAGTATAGAGAGAACAGTTGTACAACTTGAAGGATGGAATCAGTCACTGAATTATACATGTAGAAATTATTCAACTGGTGTAGGTTTTGTTGCGTGTACTTTCACTACAATAACAAAAATAAAACCAACATTATGAACAATTGTGTGGCAAAAGGAGCCCTGGTGGCATAGTGGTTAATAGCTTGGTTGCTAACCAAAAGGTTGGCAGTTGGTATCCACCAGCCACTCCTTGAAAACCCTATGGGACAGTTCCACTCTGTCAGATAGGGTCTTCATGAATTGGAATCAACTCAACAACAATAGGTATAGCAAAAAACTGGATAACCTAGATGAAATGGACAAATTCTTATAAGCACACAGCCTATCCAAACTCACTCAAAAGGAAACAGAAAGTCTCAAGAAATCCGTAACAAGTGAAGAGATCAAATCAATGATTAAACACCTCCCAACAAAATATGCCCTGGACCAGATAGTTTCACTGGGGCATTCTACCAAACGTTTAGAGAAGAATTGACACCAATACTGTTTAAACTCTTCCAGAAGATAATTCATTCTATCCAGCAAACATAACTGTGATACCAGAAACAGACCAAGACACAAGAAAAGAAAACTACGGGCCAATATGTCTTATGAAAATAGACGTAAAAATCCTCAACAAAAATATTAGCAAGCAAAATTCAGCAAACAACTACCTGTTGGTATATTTAAAGAGTCACACACCATGACAAAGTGGGATTTATTCCAGAAATGCAGAGATGGTTCAGGATTAGAAAATCAAAGTACTATACCATATCAATAGAACAAAGGAAGAGAGTGACATGATTATCTCTATGGGTGTAGACAAAATATTGGATAAAATCCAGTATACTTTCTTGATGAAAACCCCAAAGAAGACTGAAATAGAAGGGAAATTCTTCAGCATATTCAGGGCATATTTGAAAATCAGCAGCCAACACTACACTTAATGGAGAAAGACTGAGAGCTTTCCCTTTAAAATTGGGAACAAGACAAGAGTGTCTGCTCTCACCACTTCTATTCAATCTTTTATTAGAAGTCCTAGCCAAAACACTAAGATAAGAAAAATAAATAAAAGGGATCCATACTGGAAAAGAAGTAAAATTGTTTCTATTTGCAGATGATATGACACTAAATATAGAAAATTTCAAGGAGTCCACAAAAAAAGTTTCAGAGCTAATGGAGGAATTTAGCAAAGTTGCAGAGTGCGAGGTCAACAAACAAAAGTTAAATGGGTTTCTATACACCAGCAGTGAGAAATCTGAAAGGAAAACAATCCCATTTATAATAGCATCTAAGAGAATAAAATAACCTAGGAATAAATCTAACCAGGGATGTGAAGGACTTACACAATGAAAATTATAAAGCACTACTGAAAGTGATTAAAGAAGACTTCAGTGGAAAGATAGACTGCATTCATGGACTGGAAGACTCAATATTGCTGAGATGTCAACACTACCCAAAGTGATCTATACATTCAGTACTATCCTGATCAAAATTTCAACAGCCCTCTTTATAGAAAAAAAAATCCCCAACTTTAAGTGGAATGGCAAGCAGCCCCAAGTATCTAAAGCTATGTTGAAAGAAAACAAAGTGGGAGGACTCACATTTCCTGATTTTAAAACATATTATATAGCTACAATAATCATACAGTACAATAATACAGTAATGGTTTAACAATAGACACATAGACTAATGGAACAGAACTGAGAGTCCAGAAATAAACTCACACATATATGATCAACTGATATTTGCAAGGATACTAAGTCCATTCAGTAGGGAAAAGAGTCTTCAATAAATGGTGCTTGCAAAATTGGATTTCCACACACAGAAAAATGAAATAGGATCCATGCCTCACACCATACACAAAAACAAATTCAAAATGGATTAAGACTTTAAATGTGCAAACTAAACCATAAAGTTCTAAAAAAAAAAAAAAAAAAAAACAACAGGCAGTGCCATCAAGCCTAGCTTTTAACAATGGGTTATCTAACATAATAACAAAAATACAAACACCAAAAGACAAAATAAATACATGGGACTGTTTGATGGGCATTTAGATTGTTTCCATAATTTGACTCAATGGCAATGGGGTTTTTTATAGTATTGCTATACAATGGAGTTTAATGCAACTACAGAATGGAATGAGGAAGATCTCTGTATGCTGTATTAGGTGCTCCCTAGGATATGGTATGCAAAAAAGGAAGGTTCAGAAAAGTTGCATCCTATGTTACCTTCTAGGTAACATACTAATATTTTTCAAAAAGGAACAATGAAACAGTAAACCAAGAACTAGTAAAAATGGTTTCCTAAAGAGGCAAGGAGAGAACAAGGAAAGCCCAAAGATGGAAGCTAAACTCTGAATATATCCTGTTTAACAGTTTTTATTTTGCATGGTGGCCCGCCTCCAAGGCGGCCCCCAAGTGTGCCCCACTTCGTGGTGTGGATAACCTGGTATAAATCTCTCTCGCATTTACCGAGGTTGGTGTGTGTGACCAGTAGGATCCTGCAGAAGCGATGCTATGTTAACTCCCAGAATTAGGTTCTAAAAGACACTGTGGCTTTCATTTTCCTCTCTCTTTTGTCACTCCTCCAAGAGAAACCAGCCTCATGTCTAAGCTATCTTGGAAGTGATCCTCCAGCCCGAATCAAGCCTTGAAATGATCGTATCCCTGACAGACATCTTGACCCACAACCCTTGTGATAGAGCCAGAGCTCCGCAGCTAAGCTGTTCTCAAAGTACTGATCCCCAGAAACTGAAACAATAAATGTTTATTATTTTAAGCCACTAAGTTTCAGTATAATTTGTTATGCTGTAGTAGATCACTAGAACACTTTGGAACCATATAATTGTTTTAAATAATTAAAAACTGGAATTGAATTATAGAAAAACGTAGTTCTTAAAAATTCAACACAAACTGAAACGAATCTACTTCTATTATATAAAGCTGGTGAGGTGGTAAAACTTCACAGAGAAGAATTATTTCAAGTGCGTTTCAAATATTTTTACTCCTCATCTCCGGTGGGATAGATCCCAAGGACAAATAAGTCTTGTCTTTTTTCTTTATTGTGGAAAAAATATATACAACAAAACATTTGCCAAGTGAACAATTCATGCACGCATAATTCATTGACATTGTTTACAATCTTCGTGTTGCAAAACCATAATCACTATCCTTTTCCAAATTGTTCCACTGCCATTAACATAAACTCAAAGCCCCACTAAGCAAAAATTCCTCCTTCCTTTCCACTTCTGGTAATCGCTAATAATCTTTGGCTTCTATGTATTTCCTTATTCCACGCAGAATTTGCCCTCTTAGGACTGATTGCTTCTCTCAACAAAAGGTTTTCACGGTTCATGCCCGTTGTAGCGTGCATCCAGACTTCATTTCTCTTGCAAAATAAGTCTTAAATGGCATTCAGTGAACTAATTCTTAGTAATAACATGGGTACTGTCATTCTGAATCTCTTAGATCTACATAATGTTGTTGTTAGTTGCCATTCAGTCAGTTCCTCCTGGAATACAGTAAATAAGTCATGGTTACTACCACTAAGACCCAAGGGTTTACACGGAAGAGAAAAGAGATGCAAAGGCAAAATCAGAGGAATGAAGTAAAAATCCTTCAGTCTTTAATTTGGATTGGAAATATCAGCATGAATGCGTGACTGATTTTCTTTGCCTTAAAAAATACGTTTCTCTTTGCTCTGTGCACTGGAAAGACCTCAAAGAAATGACAATACATTGCAATAAATACCTAACATTTAGATTCCGGTGAAATAAACACACAGAACTGCTTAATGCCTAATTCCAGTTTTAAGGACAGAAATGTAAAAGACGAACCTGGAACATTTGTTTTACCAGAAACTAAGGAAGAAATTAAGGACTACAAAGTTCATTTTATTTAATATGACTGAGTGAAAATACACATTCCCGTATAAATTTGCATGCCCACCTATATGCAACTTCCACTGCTCTCCCTGTCCGGTGACAGCACACTATTCCTCTCTGCTCCATACGTGTCTCATCCTCCCAACAGTCATTTTAAAGGACTTGAGAACCAACTCTTAAAGGGGCTCCCACCGGTCCAGGAAACTCGTTGCCGTGGAGTCAGTTCCGATTTCATAGCAACTCTGTAAGAAAGAGTAAAGATGCTCCATTAGGTTTTTCCTTGGAGTGGGCTGGTGAATTTCAACTGCTGACCTTTTTGTTAGTGGCTGAGCTTTTAACCACTACACTACCAGTGCTGAGAGAGGATAATTGAGGCATCAGAAAGAATAACGGCTGCAAAAGAGTATATATATTTAAAACAAAAACAAAACCACAAACCTACTGCCATCGAGTCAATTCCTACTCATAGTGACCCTACAGGACATAGTAGAACTGCCCCATAGAGTTTCCAAGGAGTGCCTGGCAGATTTGAACTGTCCACCTTTTGATTAAGCAGACGTAGCACTTAACCACTATGCCAACAGCGTTTCCATATATATGTTTATACATCAAATATTTTGATACTCCATGAATTTATACTGATACTAAAAAATAAATGAAGACTCGCTGGTCACTTTTGGAGGCTGCTAAGGTACCAACTTGTCAAATAAAATAAAAGAATTATCTATCCTGCCTTTTCTGTGAAAACTGTATTTCAGAGCCGCCAGAGAATTCAAGGAAACCCTGGTGAGATAGTGGTTAAGCTAGACTGCTAACTAGAAGGTCAGCAGTTGAAATCTTCCAGGCGCTCCGTCAAAACTCCTTGGGGCAATTCTACTCTGCCTGTAGGGGCACTACAGTTGGAATCCACTCCATGGCAATGTGTTTGTCTGTTTGTTTTCTTTAGGTTTCCCGTGGCTGTAGTAGTCAAGTGTTACGACTACTAACTCAAAGACTGGCAGTTTGAATCCACCAGGTGCTCCTTGGAAACTCTATGGGGCATTCCTGCTCTGTCCTATAGGGCTGCTTATGAGTCACTATGAAACTGGAATAGACACCAGGGCAACGTGTTTGGTTTGGTTTAGAGAATTCAAGCTTAAAAATACAGAATGACCAAATTCAAAAATCACTATTTCTTGAAAGAATGGCTCAGAGTAGTGGGAATGTTTTATTTCTTGATCTAAAGTGATAGTTTCTTGGTTGCATAATATTGTGTATAAAAATTCATCGAACTGTTCCCTTATTGTTATGCATTTTATTGTAGGTAAAGTATACTTCAATTTAATTAGTTCACTTCAATTTTTAACTTAGTCCTCAGTTTACAAAAATCACCACTGTGTCTTCTAAAAAGGTGCAATAGACAGTACATAGCACCCCTATGAAATATTATTACAAAAAAAAGGAATCTGAATCTAATCAAGTCTCCAGATCTAGCTATGTGCATATATGACATAAGGAGAACAGAAGGACATGTTAAACGATACTGAGAGCATACAACCAGACAAATGTAGAATATCAGACATCCTATAGGATAAATGATACAGCTTCTTCAGTGAACAAATGATAAAGAGAAAATAAATAAAGAGAAAGAAAAAAGAAGAAGGAAGTCTTATAAATTAAGAGAACTATGACACACGGGGTCCCTGGGTAGTACAAACAGTAAACACTCTCAACTGCTAAAAAAAAGGTTGGAGGGTTGAGTCCATGCAGAGATGCCTTGGAAAAAAAGCCTGGTGATCTACTTGTGAAAGATCAGCCACTGAAAACCTGATGGGGCACAGTTCTACTCTGGCACACATGGAGTCACCGCAAGTTGAAATCAACTTGATGGTAACTAGTTTTTATAAGACATATTAACCAAAACAATACATGGACACTATTTGAGTCATAACTCAAACAAACCAGATATGAAAAGCCATTTTTGAGACAATCAGGAAAATTTGAACACAGATTGGATGTTAGATGACATTAAAGAATTATTAACTTCATTAGGTGTGATAATGATATTGCATTTTAAAGTCTGTATCTGTTAGATACCTACTTGATTTAAAGATCAAATTATGTAATTCACTTTAAAATACTCAAGGGAGGGTGTGGAGGGAAATAAAAGCAACAGCAAAGGCAAAGTAGTGATAATTGTTGAAGCTGAGTGATGGATAAATTGAGGCTGAAACTTTTCTCTTTATTTTTGTGTATGTTATTAAGCTATTGAATTACTAAGTTTCAAACTACCTCTTTTATACTCAACTTTTTGATTCTGGGAACGGGATTCTACAAACCATATTTCTTCTACGCCAGCTACTTGCTCCCTGTTCGGCTCTGTCTGTAGAGAGCTCTAGAAGCAGACTGCAAGGCTAGAGGAAGAAGGGTCTTCAGCTCATTCCAGTTTCTTCTTTGTTCCTTCTGTCAGCTTCCAGCTCACGTCAGTATCACCCCAGAAACATTTCTTCACCCCCACTGCAGGAGCATTTTCTTATCTCTACAGTTAAATTCAATTTGCCATTTTCCAGCATTGACAGAACCAACCTCATTGCAACCCCCTCAAAAATACCATCAGCACTAGACAAACAGCACCGTTTTCCTTGTAGGTCTATGCCAGCTCTGTAAGGTCCCTGCTTTGATCTCAGAGACACAACACCAGCTGGCAGCACTTTCCTCGTGGGTCTAGGTTCCAACTCTGTAGAGTTCCCCCTCCAGTATTCCAAATTGTCTTAATTCCACCTACTTTCCTTTGCTCCCCCAGCCATGCGAATCGTAGCTGCTTCCTGCAATTACTGCTTCCACCATACCTTAAAACCCCATATCCAAACCCACTGCCGTTGAGTCAATTCCAACTCATAGTGACCCTATAGGTCAGAGTAAAACTGCCCCATAGAGTTCCCAAGGAGTGCCTGGCAGGTGTGAACTGCCAACCTTTTGGTTAGCAGACATAGCACTTAACCACTACACCACCAAGGTTTCCCTACCATACTTTAGGGTTCTCTGTTTACGGCTGTCACTTATCTAGTTAACAGTTCTTTATGTTATGTTCCTTCTGTTCAAATAACTGATATGGATGTTCTCTCCTGTCAGGCTCTGTCTGATAGAGACACCAAATTTCTATCAGTCATTGACTGAGGGGTGTTCCCAGGGAACAATAATTCCCCAGCCTTCCCCGTCTATCTTACAGGTGGCAAAGCTGACTCCAGCAGCTGATTGAGCTCCAGTGGCAAGAGAAAGACCACAGGCAAAGTGATATAGGAGCTAGAAGTTGGAAACCAGCTGCAAGCCAGTGTGCATTAAAGTGATAAGAGGGGAGAAGGGCGGCAAGCATGACAATGTTTATGACACAGCCCAGTGCCCTTCCTTAAAAATTGTTTTGCAATTATACAAGCATTTACTACTCTTAAAAGACATTTAATTACTATACGTAGAGTATAAAGTTATCTTTTTTCTTGATCTTTCTCTCTTCATGCCTCCCTGGAGGTATCCACTGTTAACAGTTATCATCGACATGTACATATATATATGTAGGAGCCCTGGCAGCACAGTGGTTAAGTGCTCTGGCTGCTAACCAAAAGTTCAGCAGTTTGAATCTGCAGGTATTCCTTGGAAACTCTGTGGGGCAGTTCTTCTCTGTCTATAGGGTCGCTATGAGACAGAAATGACTCGGTGGCACTGGGGTTTTTCTGTTTTACATGCTCATTAAAATACATATGGCATTTTGTAGATTTTGTTTTTGTTTTTGTTGCCTAGTGTGTATATCTTGGAAACACTAGTGGCATAGTGCTATGTCTGCTAACCAAAAGGTCAGCAGTTCAAATCTATCAGGTGCTCCTTGGAAACTATGAAACAGTTCTACTCTGTCCTATAGGGTTGCTTTGAGTCAGAATCAACTTGACAGCAGTGGGTTTGGTTTGGAGTATATATCTTAATTCACTAAACAGTTATCTTGGAAGTCATTCCATGTTATGATACGTAGATCCACTTCTTTTTAACAGCTGCTTAATCTTCCCTAGTCTGCATATGCCATTGTTTATTTCATTATTGCCCTATGTTCACTGTTACAAAAATTCTATGATTTATATCTGTGTCTTTGTACTTGTTGAGGATTGTTTCTCTAGAGTACATGCAAAGCAGTAGAAATGCTGAGTCAGAGAGAATGCATGTATTTATGAACTGCATTAGATGTTTAAAATGTACTCTCCACAGCATAGCTGCAATTTACAAGCACACTAGGAGAATGCCAATGCCCCTCCTGTTCCAGGACTTGCTATAGCTATCTTCATTCACATTTCTCACCGGGCACTGCTCTGGACTCCTCCTTTAGGGAGCTATTCATCCCATCACCCCAAACACCACCACACAGATATCCACGTCCACTGTTGGTGGTGGTTAAAAAAAAATAAGCTTGGTGTAACCTACGTGTTCTGCCTCTTGGTTACACGAAAATGTCAGAGCCCCACAAAATGCACCTAATCATCTCCAGAAGTTGCAGGGAGGGGCAGGGACTTATATATTCTGAAACACATGGGGTTGCCCTGATTTGAAATTGACTCCATGGAAACTGTTTTGTTTTAAATATATCTGGGGCTGCACTCAGAACACCTTGGTTAAGAGCTCAGCTGCTGACCAAAAGGTAGGTAGTTTCAATCCACCAGTTGCTGCTTGGAAACCCTATGAGGCAGCTCTACTTTGTCCTACAGGGTCCCAACAAGTGGGAATCAATTCAACAGCCACAGATTCAGGGACTGCAATCTACCAATCCACTGTGTACTTTGTTGAGTGAGTGTCTGGTGTGGTGGAGTATTTCAAACATGGGAAACAGCAAAAGCAAAGACTCTTCAGCAGATGTGCTTATCATATTCAAGAAATGATAAAGAAGACAGCACATTGGAACAGAGTAACAGGGGAAAGTAGGAGATGAGAACAGAGAAAGTGATGGAGATCAGAGACAACGTCAACCGTGCTGGAGCACACCCTACTTAAGGATCCTTTGAAACTTTGAACAGCTTTTTCAGATGAGGCTCTTGGTTTCTTTGAGAATTGGATTCCTTCAAAACCTTAGGTCTTCTGATCTAAGCAGTTCTATGAGAAGCAATCATATGTTCTTTCCTAGATACAATCATAAACTCAGGGCTTTACATTTTTGCTTCCTTGCTCCTCTGGCTCTCTCCTTCTGATTAATGAAGGCTACCTTTATGTTGTCTGAAACAACAGGTTTAGATGGGAAGGACACCACCACCCTTAATCAGATTTTTTCTTCACAGCCAAAATCAGTTGCTTATGGAATTGATTCTGACTCATGGCAACCACATTTGTGGCTGATTAGAACTGTGCTCCATGGTGTTTTTAATGGCTGGTCTTTCAGAATTAGATCACCAAGGCTTTCTTCGGAGGCACCGCTGGGTGGATTCAAACCTGTAACAGTTTGGTTAGCAGCACTCAGAGATTCCTTCTGTTTAACTGAAGAGTCTTAATGGACCTTTGTGCCAACTACTCAAGCATTCCCCAAGCATCAGCATGGTAGCTAACACCATTACAGCTGTTAGATTGGCTTGTCATACTTAGATATATACTTACTTACATAGATCTGGGTGGTAAGAGATAATGAACACAAGTGGATTTAGACAGTATATTATTTACAGAGGAACTACAATCAAGATCAGTACAATGTCAGCTCCCTGAACCTCTAGTCCTATAGGAAAAGGAAATGACAAACCACCCAAGTGGTGGGCAGCTCTGCTGTATGGGAAAGCCAGTTCTGATCTATGGCCATGCAGTCTCTGTGTCTAGCAGGGACATGGATAAGAAACAGCCTTGTGCAGTGTCCTATAGGTAGGGATGTGAAATTGCCTTGCAGCAGCTCCCCTTCTTTATCTCCCTCTGTTCCAGGAGAAATCACAGGGCATTCTGCCAAGACTTGGGTCAGACTGCAATCAAGCCTCAGTTATGTGGCCTACATGAGAGATGTGCAAGGTCACCAGTGTATCATGGCAGATCTGTCTCTCTACACTTGGTTACACAAAGCTTTATTTAGTCTTCTCTCCTCTTCTTGGGGATACAGAAACAGATTTTTTAACACTGAATCACCAAATTTCCCAACTCTATTTGCTTTCATTTCTGGCCCTGAACCAGCCAATTCTTGCCTGAGCTCATCTCTTTCTTGTAATACCTTGCTAAACACAGCACGTAACCATTGATACACACTATTAATATTGTTTTGCATTCTCTTTCCCTAGAGTATAGGCTGAGTAGGCACTTAGTCTGACTTCCAATTTTTCACAGATGACACTTTAACCAAACATTTGCTGAAATTTAACATGACTCTCCATCTTTTGGAAAACCTGATGATGCAGTGGTTAAGAGCTATGGCTGCTAACCAAAAGGTCAGCAGTTGGAATCCACCAGGTGCTCCTTGGAAATCCTCTAGGGCAGTTCTACCCTGTCCTATAGGGTCACCGCAAGTCAGGATCAACTCCACAGCAACGAGTTTCACTTGGTTTGGTTTTCTCCATCTTTATATCATCCAGTGTCAATTTTTACACTACAACTGGCCCAAAGATAACTGAAACATATGTTGTTTCATCTTCTTTGAACACATCATCAAGTAAGCTCAGTTGCTGGAAAATGACATCATGTTTGTTAAAGCAGAGGGTCATGGAGACAAGGGACACTTTTAATGAGATAAATTGATACCATAGCCTCAACCATGGCTCAAACATAGGAAAGATTGTTAAGATGACACAGGATTGGACAACTTGTCATCCTGTTACACATGAGTTGGAGCCTACTTGATAGTAATTAACCATAACAACAACACTTTACAGTACTGAGTGGTTAAACAAGTCAATGGGGCAACCATCCTGGATGTGGTCATTCAGGAACCTAGGCTGACAGAGGCTTTACTTTCTTCAGCACATGGATGCAAAGGTCATCCTCTAGGGTAGGCATGCAGAGCCATCTCCACTGCAACAAGCTGGAAGGGAAGCTTTATAGGAGTATGCTTGAGAGGTTTAGATGAGGCAGGCTGGAAGTGGCACATGACATTTGTTCTCACGCTCTATTGCTTATAATTTCATCGTGTGACCACACATGACTGCAAGGGAGGCTGGGATACATGGCTTAGTAGGAAAAGAAAAACATAGATTTGCTGAATACCTAGCAATCTCTGCCATAAGTGTTTTGGAATAGTGTCTTGGCAATGGAGCTGGCTAGAAGTGGTAGAATTCTTGATTTATACCCAAAGTAGACACATAAGAATTTGTTGATTCTGAGGTTTTTGCTCGGAACAATCAGAAGAACAGAGCCTTTGTTTACTGTGATGTTAAACACTGCAGGGAGCTCAGTGTTAGACACGTATTTGAAATGCCTGTGAGCATCCATGCAAAGACATGAAATAGGCAGTTGGATGTGCGTTTCTACAGTTTAGGGGAGTGGTCAGGGATGAAAATATAAATTTGGAGACCCTCTGGATATTGATTGTACTTAAAGGCATTGGACAAAACTCTAAATGCAAAACTGTACATACACTATATAATTGTATTCATGTGGAACCTGTATACAGACCTAGAATAGAACAAGAGGACACTGTGTGGTTTAAAATCAGGAAAGGTGTGCATCAGTATTGTATCCTTTTACCATATTTATTCAATCTGTATGCTAAGCAAATAGAAAAGCTTGACTATATGAAGAAGAACTTGGTTTCAGGATTGGAGGAAAACTTATTAACAACCTGCATTATGCAGATAATACAACCTTTCTTGCAGAAAGAGGACTTGAAACACTTACTGATGAAGTTCAAAGACAACAGCCTGCAGTATAGATTGCACTTCAACATAAAGAAAACAAAAATCCTCACAACTAGACTGATAAGCAACATCATAATAAACAGAGAAAAGATTGCATTTGTCAAGGATTTCCATTTACTTGGAGCCACAATCAATACCCGTGGAAGCAGTCACCAAGAAATCAAAAGATGCGTTGCACTGGGCAAATCTGCTGCGAAAGACCTTTTTAAAATGTTGAAAAGCAAAGATGTCACTTTGAGAACTAGATGCGCCTGACCCAAGCCATGGTATTTTCACTTGCCTCATATGCAAGAGAAAGCTGGACAATGAATAAGGAAGACCAAAGAAAAAATGATGATTTCAATTATGGTGTTGGTGAAGAATATTGAGTATACCATGGACTGCCCAAAGAATGAACAAGTCTATCTTGGAAGAAATACAATCAGAGTGCTCCTTAGAAACTTCATCTCACATATTTTGGACATTTATTAGGAAGGATCAGTCCCTGGAGAAAGACATGATGCTTGGTAAAGCAGAAGCCAAGCCAAGTGCCGTCGATAAAGCAGAAAGTCAATGAAAAAGAAGATCTTCAACGAAATGTACTGACATAGTCCATCAGTGACACAGTCCATCAACAATGGGCTCAAACATGGCAACAATTATGAGGATGGTGCAAGACTGGGCAGTGTTTTCTTGTGTTGTACATAAGGTCGCTAGGGATCAGAACCAACTCAACAGCACCTAATGACACATTCTTATATCTGTAGCTAACATGTGATTGCAATGCGCAAACAAATATAGTTCTGACATGAACATTGTTTTATGTTTTCCACTGGCTTACATTAAAGAGCAAGAGGAGAATGAACTAACAAAGACTATGATGAAATTTCGTTCATTTAATGATATGAACAACTACTTTGGTGAATTAGATACTAGTTTTCAATTAATGGAAAAATATTTCCTCAATTTTTTGTGCTGTTCACAATGTAATAGCCACAGAACCACCTTTAAGTTTAATCTGCATTATTAATATTTTCCTTATCACTTTCTTAAATCTAGACTGACACAAAACCAGAAAGCCAAACCCACTGCTGTTGAGTCAACTCTGACTCATACAGACCCTATAGGACAGAAACCAAAGGGTTGGCAAGATTGTAAATCTTGAAGGAAGCCAACTGCCTCAACTTTCTTCTACTGAACGACTGCTGAGTTCGAACAGCTGATCTTTTGGTTAGCAGCCAAGCTAATGCTCCACCAAGGCTCTTGTAACTCTAGACCAGGGGTAGGCGAAATGTTTCTGTAAAGGGTGAGGTCGTCAGTATTTTAGGTTTTGTATTCCATATTGTTTCTCTCCTAATTATTTTATTCCATCATTAGCATGGAAGCAACCATAGATACTATTAAACAACTAAGTGTGGCTATGTTCCAATAGGAACCCTGGTGGCTAGTGGTTAAGTGCTACATCTGCTAACCAAAAGGTCGGCAGTTCAAATTTGTCAAGCACTCCTTGGAAATTCTACAGAGCAGCTCTCCTCTGATCTGCAGTGTTACTACAAGTCAGAATCAACTCAATAGCAGTGGGTTTGGTTTTATCTTGTATTTTTTCTTTTAATGTTCGAATAAAGATTTGTTTATGAAAATAGGCAGTGGGTCAGATTTGGCCTGAGGGCCAGAATCTGTAGGTTCCTGAGTTAGACCACAACAAAACAATAAATCAAATCCTGATTTGTGGAGTTAGCCGCTTTCTGTAGTGTAAATACTTCTACCATAGCTGATTTTGAACTTCCAGGTAGCATAGCATCATACAGTATTTCTACCATAACGGATATAATAGGTGTAAATAACCTCAAGAGCATGGAAAATAGTAAAATACTAAAATAATTAGAAGGAGACAAGTTTTGAGTATTTGTTACCTCCTAATGCGATTAATCGTAAATATGTATTTCATTTCATTTGTAATAATCACTGTGAAGATTTCACAATTGGCTCTCACAAGCTTCTACAGCCATCCAGCACACCACTGCTTCTGACCATTCGTTCCATGGTTGGTTCCTCGTTGCCGTATATATCTCCACTCAGATGTTGCTTTCTCAAAGACACGTTTCTCAGACCACCATTATCTTAATCACTCTCTCTTCCTTTATCTAATTGTATTTTCTTCTTAGACCTTTCATTATCTGAAGTTATCTTAATGATTTGTTTATTGCTTATCACCTGTACTTCAACCTCCACAAGAACCTAAGCTCCCTGAAACCAGAAACCTTGTTCTGAGATATCAGACAGGATAGTAGAGGTAGGCACACACACACACATACACACATACACATACAAAATACCTATTGCCATCAAGTCAATTCCAACTCATGGCAGCCCCATGTGTTACAGAGTAGAACTTCTTCATAGGGTTTTCTTGGCTGTAATCTTTACGGAAACAGACTGCCAAGCTTCTCTTCCACAGCACTGCTTGGTAGGTTCGAACCATCAACATTTAAGTTAGTAGTGCAAAAGATTTATGTCACCTAGGGACCCTGGCACATAAACCCACTGCTGCCTAGTCAATTCCAACTTATAGCCACCCTATAGGACAGAGTAGAACTGCCCCATAGGCCTGTAAATCTTTACGGAAGCAGACTGAAACATCTTTCTCTCATGGAGTCACTGGTGAGTTCAAACTGCCAGCCATTTGATTAGCAGCCAAGCGCTTAAACACTGCACCGCCAGGACTCCTGTAGCACATAGTGGGCACTCAGTAAATATTTGTTCAATTAATAAATAAATTGTTTTCTACCACGGGTTGCTCGCCTGTTTAGGCCACACTGATTGTTTATTCCCTACAAAATCTGTCTCTTTTAACAAGAATAGTTTTTTCCTTCCTACTTACCCAGCTAAACTTTTCCATCTTTAAAAATATAGCTCAAAACATACCTCTACAAAGCTTTCTCTACTGTATGAGCAAGTTTCAAACGCAAACTTAGCCCTACTTGACCCCGACAATTTTCTACCATATAATCAACCTCTCTGGGGTCACTATGAGTTGAAACTGATTTGACAGCAACAGGTTCAGGGTTTTGGGGCTTTAAGACTCATACGACTTTTAAGGGGGATTTTCATTTCATATGTCACTTCTGCTCTGCAGTGTGCCAAATAATGTTTTGCACCTGCTGGATGAATAGCAGTTCGTCAATTATGTTGGTATGGTATAGTTTTCACCTCTTTCCTAGACTCCCCTCCTCTAGTTTCACACAGTGTTCATCCTCACTCCTTCTGACTTGTCTCCCCCATGCTGCTAAAGTGATGTTCATAAATGCAAGCCAGACTTGGGATCTCCCCTACTGAAATCCTGCAGTAGCTTGCCATTAGTTAATTCTTCTAAATCGGTAGTTCTCAAATGTCTTAGCCTTAGGACCTCTTTATACTCTAAAAAACTATTGAGGACTCCACAACCTTCTGCATATCTGAGTTATATATATTGGTATTTACTGCATTAGAAATTAAAACTGAGAATTAAAAAAAATATTATTGTGCTTTAGGTAAAAGTTTACAGCATAGATTAGTTTCTTACTCAAAAATTTATACATCAATTGTTCTGCAACATTGGTTGCCATTCCTACAACATGTCAGCACTCTCCCTCTTTTGCTTTCCACCGCAGGTTCTCCATGTCCATTTTTCCAGTTTTCTTGTCCCTTCCTGCCTTCTAGTCTTTACTTTGCGGCAGGTGTTGCCTATTTGGTCTCCTATACTTGATTGAACTAAAAAGTCTCTTAGTCTCATGTGCTTTTTTTATTCCATAACCTACCTAATTTTTGATGGAAAGGTGGACTTCAGGAGTGGCTTAAGTTACGTGTTAGCAGGGTATCTGGGGGACCATAGTCTCAGGGTTCTTCTAGTCTCTGTCACACCATTAAATCTGGTCTTTTTTGATCACTGTCAGAGTGGCTGGTGGTGGTTGGTGACGGTTGGTGGGGGAAGCTGGGTGCGATCTAGATCTTCTGGGCTCAGGTTGGTGGAGGCTGTGGTTCATGTGGTCCATTGATCCTTTAGACTAATATTTTCCTTGTGCTTTTGATTTTCTTCATTCTCCTTTACTCCAGACAGGATGGGACCAATAGATGTATCTTAGATGACCACGCAAAAGCTTTCAAGACCCCAGACACTACTCACCAAAGTAGAACATATAACATTTTTCTTTTTTTAAAAATGAACTGCTAAGCAAATTGACCTAGATGTTCCCCAAGATCATGGCCTCCAACCCTCAGCCCCCATAACTTGATCCTTTAAGGTATTTGTGTGTGTCTAAGAAGCTTTTATGACTTTGCCTTGGTCAAGTTGTGCTGACTTCCCCTATCTGGTATACTGTCTTTCCCTTCACCAAAGGTGACACATGTCTACTATCTAGTTAGTGATTTCCCCTCCCCATGACTTCCTACTTTTGTAACCATCAATGTATTGTCTGTGTGTAAACCTTTTCTTGAGTTCTTATAATTCTAGTCTCACATAATTTTTGTCCTTTTGTGATTGATTTATTTCACTCAACATAATGCCTTCCAGGTTCACCCATGTTGTGAGATGTTTCCCAGATACACTACTGTTCTTTATCACTGTGTAGTATTCTGTTGCATGTGTACCACGATTTGTTTATCCATTCATTTGTTGACGCACCCTATGTTGTTTCCATTTTTTTCCTGTTATGGATAATGCTGCAAAGAATACGGGAGCATATACATCTACTCATGTGATGGCTCTTATTTCTCTAGGATATATTCTTAGGAGTGGGACTGATAGATGTACAGTATTTCTATTTCTAGCTTTTTAAGGAAATGCCATGTCGTTTTCCATAGGGATTGTACCATTTTGCATTCCTACCAGCAGTGCATAAGAGTTCTAATCTCCCTGAAACCTCTCCAATGTTTGTTATTTTCTGAGTGTTTGATTAGCAGTTAGATTGTCAGAGTAAGATGGCATCTTATTGTAGTTTCAATTTGCTTTAACTGAGAACATTTTAAAACTGAAGAGTACCCAAGTATAACTTCCATTAGGCATTGCTGTGATATCATCACACATCATGTAGACTCATGAAAACACCACCATGTACTTGTGAGAGGATGAAAGTGTAGAATACAGATAACATTTTAGAATTATTATGAAAACAGTTTGAACCTGCAGTACTCCTGAAAGGGCCTTGGTGACTCCAAGTGTTCCCCAGACCACAGAGAACTGCTACTCTAAACAGAATAAAAGGGTACTGATGACTGGGCTCCAGCTTTGTTCCCTCTGATGTTCCAGGCTATTTAATGCCTCTGGATGACTGTTGTTGCTAGTGGATGTCAAGTGGACTCTGACTCATGGTGACCTTATATATAACAGAACAGAGCACTGCCTGGATCTTCGTGATCATAGGTATGTTTGAGTGTATCATTCTGGCTATTGTGTCAAACCATCTCATTGAAGGTTTCCTTCTAGGTTATAGCCCATGCTATTCCTGCTGTCCAGTTCTATCCCTGTGCATTCCTCTTGTCCCCAACCCTTGTCCACTTGGCTTCCTGGAGGAGAAGGAGCTATATGGGATCCTTCTGATCCTTCCTGCTCACCTGCAGTCAAAGCTACCAAAGGAGAAAGTCCTAGAAGAACAATAAAAGCAATCTTAAAATATTACTGTGGCTTACTTATCTTGCATTAGCTAAAGATACAGTTATGAAAATATGATGGCTGTGTCTTGACAATAATCAAGGAAATATTTTATGTGTTGGTTAACAACTCCAATGAAAGCCACCTTCCCAAACCAACTGTAATTTTTCTGGTGTTTTGTGAAATAATGCATTTAAATACAGTAATTTTCAAGATCAAAATAAAATTACCCTTCAAATAAATACTATAACCTTAGTCTTTGAAGTAAACCCCAGCTTGGAAGACAGTGTTGTTATGTGCATGTAAAAATCCCTAAGTTTGAATTTTTAACAATCTCATTTTTATTTCCTCTCAAGTAAACTTTATGAGCCATTGATAGTTTCATGGTAGAATTCTCCTCCTTCATCCCCAGCCAGCGTTTCTCATGTGCAGTCACCACCCATCTGTCAGAGTGGGCTTTCATGGTTCTAAGACACTGCACAGGTTTCAGTTGAGCTTCCAGACTAAGATGGACTAGGAAGAAAGGCTTTGTTCTCTACTTCTCAAACTCAGCCAACAAAAACCCTGTGATCACAACAATCCAATCCATTACTGATCATCCTGATGGTGCGTGACTGGATAGCATTTTGTTATGTTGTGCATGAGGTTGCCATAAGTTGTGAGCTGATGTGAGGGTAGCTAACAACAACAATAAAATATTCTCTAGAGGCAGATACAGACTTACTGTGAAGCTAATGAATCATCAAGATCAGGGCCCCTCACTGCCTGGGCCCCTCACAGTCCTGGGAGGGCCCTAAATGACACATTCACATGGCTATGTGCTTTCACAAATTTTGCAAAAATGTGATGTTTTGATCAGTTAAGACTCTTGTCTTTTCACTTGGATATCGTCTCCACTGGAGTGGACAAGGGTATTTAATCTTTGTGGAGAAAAATCTACCTCAACAGTATCTGAAGATGTCAACTACTTCCATATTTTAGCAGATTCTATTTTTTAAATTATTATTCATCTGGTAAATGGAGTATTTAAAATGCATATGTCCACTTGGAGTTTTCTTTAAAGAATCTAAGTAATAAGGTGATCTTCCCATAATAAAGTCATTCACGCCTTGCTATATGATTACAGTGACATTTCTAAGACTCTAAGAAGTATCTTTTGAAGAGTTGGAAAAGAATTCCAAGTACAAACAAGAGCAAAAAGTTGATTTAAAAAGTTGATTAAATTCAACCATGCCACTTTGAATGTAACTTGGAGAGCTGTTTGGAACATTTTAATAAAACAAATGAAAAATTACAGATTCCTGATTTGAATGCATATTGAAAGGTAACTTTTTCCCTCATCTTTAATGTATTTATTAAAATACTGAGAAAATTTCAGAAAACAAAGTAATGGGACATAAAATAAACGCAATAAAGAACAATTATGATACCAGCAGAAATCATTCTGAAATCAAGAGGTAAATTATAGGTAGAAAAATTCAGATTATACTAAAAGGAGCAATTCATTGAGAAAAAAGAGGGGAAAAGTTCAAATAGATTTTTTGGTGATCAAATTAATGGAGAGTAAGGAATTATGTGAACATATTGGGGAAAAATTAATTTCTTGCTCATTAGACACAAAATACTAACATCAACAAAGATCACAAAGTTCCTAATATGCTATTACAAGGAGAACATCAAAGAATAGTTAAGATTAGTAATAACACAAAAAGGAGTCCTGTGTGGTGCAAACAGCTAAGGACTAGACTACTTTACTAGCTGAAAGGTTGGTTGTTCAAACTCACTCAGAGGCAATTGGAAAGCAAGTCCTGTTGATTTGTTTCTGAAAGGTTACAGCCTTGAAAACCCTATGGAGTAAAGTTGGACTCTGCACACATGCAGTTCCCGTGGATTGGAATCAACTCCATGGTAATTAACAACAGCAACAACTGCACAAAAATCTTGAGATGTCAGTTTTCCCAAACTTGGCAATAATCCTGAAAAGGTACTTGATATTACCAGTAAGTTGTAAAGCTGCAAAAAGAAATCCCTAAACTATTAATAGCAAAATTTTTTTTTAATCAACTGTTTTTTTTCCTGGATTTTGTGTCTATGTTGTCAAGCTTTTGAAACCTTGAGATTTGTGATGATTTCTCTTTTTTTATTGTAAATATTCCCTTTTGTACCTAATTTTGCTTTGGTAATTTTGAAATCGTTTTCTTAAAGAACAGAAACCCTGGTGGCCTAGTAGTTAAGTGCTACAGCTGCTAACCAAAAGGTTGGCACCACACAGGGACTCCGTTTTGTGCTATTACTAAGCTCTATGAGCCAGTTCTACTCTGCCTTACAGGGTTGCTATGAGTCAGAATTGACTTGACAGCACTGGAGTTGATCCCGACTCCTAGCAACCCTGTAAGGTAGAACAGAACTGCCTCATAGAGTTTCTGAGGAGCAGCTGGGGGATTCTAACTGCCAACCTCTTGGTTAGTAACTACAGCACTTAACTACTGCACCATCTTGGATAACTGTCAGGGTTCACAAAACCCAGATTTGCCCCTGTTAAAAGGTTTAAACCAACAATAAATAATAAGTCAAAATCATAAATGTGTCCAAGTGATATTTGAGAAAGTCTGTGTATATTTTTGTTTGTTTCTGTATATAAATAAACAACCCTTCCCAACAAAATCCAACAGTTTGAAAGCTAAGAAAAAAATAAATGCTAAGTGATGTTTTATCTTAAGGCTTGGAAGAGGGTTGAGAGGTACCATGAGGTGGAAGATGTGCCCCTGGGTTCTGAACATCCAAGCAGTTGGCTAAAGGGTTCTGCAGTTACCCAAGGAAGCATTTGGGGAAAAGAGCAGGAGGGAAGAGGGGAAAAAGAAAGGATGGCTTACTATTTTACTAAAAAGTGACTCTCCAGACTCTCTGACTAATAGCGACCCTATAGGAAAGAGTAGAGCTGTCCCATAGGGTTTTCTAAGCTGTAGTCTTTTCAGCAGTAGATCACCAGATGTTTTCTCTCCAGTAATGCCTAGGTTAGGAGGTGGGTACTTACCTATCGCACCACCAGGAGTCCTTTTCCAGGTTTTACCTGACTAAAATTTAAACAACAATATATTATTTAAACATTGAACACAAAGCCATCCTAGGTTTTTGCAATATTGGGTTAAGATGGAAGGAGTACTCAAGTTATGCTGAAGTCCACTTAATGTTGTTCTTGTTTCTAATGTGTGCTATCACCGCTTTCTCCCAACCAGATTTCTAGCAACTGTCTAAACTAAATCCTCCCCCCCCACCCTTCCTCCCTCCCCTGCCTTGCAGCTGTCAAAGAGTCTTTTCTTCTATACACAAGTCTGTTTTTGAGATCTTATTGTAGAGGTCTTATACAGTATTTGTCCTTTTGTCGCTGACTACTTTCATTCAACATAATGTCTTCCAGTTGAAACCAGGTTAAGAGATGTTTCCTGGAATCATCATTATTCTTTATCATTGTGTAGTGCTCCGTTGAGTATATGTGCCATAGCTTACCTATCCATTCTTCTGTTGTTGGGCATCTGGGTTGATTCCATCTTTTTGCTATTGTGGACTGTGCTGCGATAAACATTCTGGTGCATGTGTCCGTTGGTGTGAAAGGCCTTGATTCTGTAGGATATATTCGAAGTAGTGGAATTACTGGGTCAAATGGTATATCGATATCCATTTTTTTAAGGAAGCACCAGATTGCCTTCCAAAGAGGCTGTACTATTTTGCAACCCCACCAACAGTGTAGGAGGGTTCCTCTTTCTCCACAGCCTCTCCAGCATTTGTCGTTTTGTGTTTTTTGGATCATGGCCAATCTTGTTGGGGTGAGATGGTATCTCATTGTTGTCTTGATTTGAATTTGTTTAATAACTAAAGATCGTGAACATGTCCACATAAATAATGCATTTTTGACTGGTAGAAAACAATTCTTTCTTGGCTCTCTGGTATATTTTTTGCCTCCTTATTCTTTAGAGACCTCATAGGATGCAATAGAACTGCCCCAGTTTTAGATGAAGTATAAGAAAAAATGTTATTTGGTGATTTGTCAGCTGTCTAGTGTCAATTCTCTCCTTCCTTTATATTTTAGGGTTTATTTCTGGACTTCTTGTTTCTTTTGGAGGATGACCCGGGTAGCTCAAAGTGCATCTCGGCTCTGGTCTTGGGTTTGCAGAAGGTGCCACTATCTATGACCGTATCACCCACTCAAATTTGTTTAATAAACTTCAGAAAAAGACACTGTTTTCAAATCAGCCAGTCTTTTCTGCTTAGACAAAAAGCGTGGGATTGCATCTCAAAATCATTGTGTGGGGTAGCCTCTAAATGTGTTAGAAATTATAATGTGACAAGTGGTATAACCAGCAGCAGCAGGCCTGGTCTAAGCACAATGCTACAAAAGGTCTTTTCATTTAGTTTACCTAATCTAGACACTAACTCCTTCAACCAAACAAAATCTGCATGTATGTCACACAAAAAAGCATCATTGTAACTATAGTATGATGACATCACAAAATTTCTAGAAAACTGGGGAAAGTGGGTTTTCCTTAATTCCATCACCCCAAACAATTACCACTGTCATTTTCTTTCAGGTCACTTTTTTGTATGATTTTTAAAAATGCAGAAATAATAACCAAATTAAGGAAGTTTGTAAAACTGAGAAAAACACACAAAGAAAAATATCCCCAGTGGTGTTAACATGTGATAGCTGTAATTTTGATATACTTTCCACTAATCTTTTAAAATTGCATTTTCTTTCTTTATTTTGAAGGATAGTAGGTATGTATACATCTGTTACATATTTTAAAACTCTATAAGACAGTTTCCCCCCGAGTGTCAATCATCAGTTTGTCATACAGTGTGTGTCTGCATGTTGCTATGATACTAGAAGCTGTGCCACTGGTATTCAGATACCAGCAGGGTTGCCCATAGCAGACATATTTCAACTAAGCTTCTAGACTAAGACAGACTAGGAAGAGGGACCCAGTAGTCTACTTCTGAAAAGAATTAGCCAGTGAAAACTTTATGAATAGCAGTAGACCACTGTCTGATGTAGTGTCAAAAGATGAGCCCCCACCCCCTGCCCAGGTTGGAAGGCACTCAAAAGACAACTGAGGAAGAGCTGCCTTCTCAAGGTAGAGATGTAAGTGCAGTCAAGCTTTTGGAACTTTCAGTTGCTGATGCGGCACAACTCAAAATGGAAAGAAGCAGCTGTAGGCATCCATTACTAATCAGGAATGTGAAATTGTATGAAGTAAGAATCTAGGAAAATTGGAAATCAACAAAAATAAAGTGGAACACATAAACATTGGTATCCTAGGCATTAGTGAGCTGAAATGGACTGGTATTAACCATTTTGAATGGGATACCCATATGGTCTACTATGCCAGGAATGACAACTTGAAGAGGAATGGTGTTGCATTCATCATCAAAAAGAGCACTTCAAGATCTATCCTGAAGTACAATGCTGTCAGCAATGGGATAATATCCATATACCTACAAGGAAGACCGTTTAATATGACTATAATTCAAATATATACATCAAACACCAAGGTAAAAGATTAAGAAATTGAGGAATTTTACCAGCTTTTGCAGTCTGAAATTGATCAAACAGGCAATCAGGATGCATTGATAATTTCTAGTGATTGGATTGCAAAACCTGGAAACAAAGGAAGATCTGTAGTTGGAAAGTATGGCCTTGATGATAGAAATGATGTTGGCAATCACGTGACAGAATTTTGTAAGACCAACCACTTCTTCTTCACAAGTATCCCTTTTCACCAGCATAACTAGTGACTGTACACGTGGACTTCACCAAATAGAACACACAGGTATTAAATCCACTGTATCTGTGGAAAGAGACGATGGAAAAGCTCAATATCATCAGTCAGAACAAGGCCAGGGGCCAGCTTTGGAACAGACTATCGATTGCTCATACGCAAGTTCAAATTGAAACTGAAGAAAGTTAAAACAAGTCCATGAGAGCCAAAGTACAGCTTTGAGTATATCTCATCTGAATTTAGAGACCATCTCAAGAATAGATTTGATGCTGTGAAAACTAATGACTGAAGACCAGATGAGTTGTGAAATGACATCACGGACATCATACATGAAGAAAGCAAGAAGTCTTCAGAAAGACAGGAAAGAAAGAAAAGAGACTCTGAAACTGGCTCTTGAACATCGAGTAGCTAAAGCAAAAGGAAAACATGATGCAATAAAATAAGTGAACAGAAGATTTCAAAGTGTGACTCGAGAAGACAAGTTAAAATATTATAATGACATGTGCAAAGACCCGGAGATAGGAAACCTAAAGGGAAGAACATCCTTAGCATTTCTCAAGCTGAAAGAACTGAAGAAAAAATTCAAGCCTTGAGCTTAAATAGTGAAAGATTCTATGGGGAAAATATTGAACAATGCAAGAAGCATCCCAAGAAGATGGGAAGAATTCACAGTCATTATACCAAAAAAAAAAACTGGTCGATGCTCAATCGTTTCAAGCGGTAACATACGAGTATGATCAAAACCGATGGTACTGAAGAAAGAAGCCCAAGCTACACTGAAGGCATTAGTAATAAACAAGGCTCTAGGAACTGATGAAATATCAATTAAGATGTTTCAGCAAAAGAATGTCACCCTAGAAGTGCTCACTCATCCATGCTAGGAAATTTGGAAGACAGCTACCTGACCAACCAGCTAGACGAGATCCATATTTATGCCTATTTCCAAGAAAGGGACCCAACTGAATGTAGAAATTATTTAACAGTATCATTAGTATTACATGCAAGTAAAATGTTGTTGAAGATCATTCAAAAGTGGCTGCAGCAGTATATTGACTGTGAACTGCCAGAAACTCAGGCCAAATTAAGAAGAGGACATGGAACCAGCGATATCACTGCTGATGTCAGATGGATCTTGGCTGAAAGCAGAAAAGACTAGAAAGATGTTTACCTGTGTTTTATTGACATTGCAGAAGAGTTCAACTGTGTAGGTCATAACAAATTATGGATAACATTATGAAGATTGGGAATTCCAGAACCCTTAATTGCACTAAGGAGGGATCTGTACATGGATCAAGAGGCAGTTATTTCACCATGCTTATTCAATCTGTATGCTGAGTAAATAATCCAAGAAGTTGGACTATATGAAGAAGAAGAGGGCGTCAGGATTAGAGGAAGACTCATTAACAACCTGCATTATGCAGGTGACACAACCTTGCTGGCTGAAAGTGAAAAGGACTTGAAGCACTTAAGTGATGAAGATTCAAAACCATAGCCTTTAGGATGGATTACACCTCAACATAAAGAAAACAAAATTCTCATAGCTGGACCAATAAACAACATCATGATAAACAGAGACAACATTTTGGTTGTCAAGGATTTCATTGTACTTAGTTCCACAATCAACACCTGTGGAAGCAGCAGTCAAGAAATCAAAAGACGTGTTGCGTTGGGGAAATCCACTGCAAAAGACCTCTTTAAAGTGTTGAAAAGCAAAGATGTCACCTTGAAGACTGAAGTGTGCCTGATCATAGCCAAGGGGTTTTCATCCTCATTATATGCATGTGAAGGCTGGATAGTGAAGAAGAAATGATGCCTTTGAATTGTGGTGTTGGAGAATAATATTGAATATAACATGGACTACGAGAAGAACAAACAAATCTGTCTTGGAAGAAGCACAGCCATAATGCTCCTTTGAAATGATGACATCTTTGTCTCACATACTTTGGGCACATTATTACCAGAGTACAGTCCTTGGAGAAGGACATCATGCTTAGTAAACTGGTGGGTCATTTAAAAAGAGGAAGACCCTCAAAGAAATGGACTGAAACAGTGGCTGCAACAGTGGATTTAGGCATAACAATGATTGAAGATGGAACAAGACTGGGCAGTGTTTCCTTTGGTTGTACATTTTATAGCTCTGAGTAGGAACCTCCTAGTGTCACCTGACAACAAGAACACATACTAAATAAGTAGGGAAAAGAATACAACCCTGATGTACACTCTTTCTGACTTTAAACCACACAATATCCCCTTGTTCTGTTCAAACAACTACTCCTTCTATATACAGATTCCATATGAGCACAATCAAGTGTTCTGGAATTCCCTTTTGCAATATTATCCATTATTTGTTATGATTCACACAACCTTTGCATAGTCAATAAAACCCAGATAAACATCTTTTTGGTATTCTCTGCTTTCAGCCATGATCCATCTGAAATCAGCAATGATATTCCTTGTTCAGTGTCCTCTTCTGACAGTTCCCTTTCATTGTACTGCTACAATTGTTTTTGAATTATCTTCAGCAAAATTTTACTTGCATATGATATTAGTAACATTGTTTGATAATTTCCAAGTTCCACTGTATCACTTTTGTTTGGAAGAAGTATGTATATGGATCTCTTCTAGTCAGTTGCCCAGGTCTTCCAAATTTCTTGGCATAGACAAGTGAGTGCTTTCAGCATTGCATCCATTTGCTGAAACATCTCAGATGGTAGTTCATTAATTCCTGAAGATTTGGTTTTCACCAATTCCTTCAGTGCAGCTTGAACTTCTTCAGTTTTTAGTCATATGCTGCCTCCTGATATAGTTGAACACCAACCAGTTCTTTTTGATATGGTAGCTCTGTATTCCTTCTATCTTATTTTGATTTTTTTTTCTTGCTATTTCTTTTATTGATGTTTCCTTTTATGGCATTATGATCAGAGAGAAGATGCTTTGTATTATTTCAATGTTTTGGATTTTGTCAAGGTTTGCTTTGTGGCCTAGAAGGTGACCCATTCTAGAGAATGTTCCATGTGCACTGGAAAAGAGTATATATTTTGCTGCTGTTGGATGGAGGGTTCTGTATATGTCTATGAGTCTGAGTTGGTTGATCCTGGCATTTAAATCTTCTGTATCTTTTTTGAGTGTCTTTCTAGATGGTTTGTCTTTCACTGACAATCGTGTGTTGAAGTCTCCTACTATTACTATGAAACTATTTCTATTTTCAATGCTGTTAGCAACTTGTTTTATGTATTTTGGAGCCCTGTCATGGAGTACATATATATTTACTATGGTTATGCACTCTTGTTGTATTGACCCTTTAACCATCATATAGTGTTCTTCCTTATCCTTTATGGCAGATTTTGCTTTAAAGTCTATTTTATCAGACATTAGTATTCCCACTTGTGCTCCTTTTTGGTTATTGTTTGCTTGATATATTTTTTCCATCCTTTGAGTTTTAGTTTGTTTATATCTTTGTGTCTAAGGTGTCTCTCTTGTAGACAGCATATATGTTAATAATGTTTTTTTAATCCATTCTGCTACTCTGTGTCTCTTTACTGGTACATTTTGCCCATTTATATTCATTGTGGTTATTGCTAGGCATGAGTGTATTGCAGCCATTTTGTTGTTTTTTGTGGTGTTGATGGGTTTTTTGTTCTGCTGAATTTGTGCTAAATTCTTTTTGCTTATGGGTTTCCTTTCATTATTGTTAATTTTTTCTTTGCTGAGTCTGTTTTTCTTTTTTATTTTCCTAAATAGGTTTAATAACTTCCCTCTGTTTACCTTTAAATTAACCTTTATCTTTCTAAGTTTAAACCAGACTTTTATATCTTGATATCACCTTGACTTCCTCTCTCTACAAAAGTTCCATGGATACACCATTTATTCCCCCTTTTTTGTTTTGACAATGTTGTCATTTACATACTGATGTCTCTGGTTCCCTATTTGCAGTCTTCATCTTGCCTCTGAGATAGCTTCTTTAAGAGCTGACTCTTGGCTGTCTCCTTTCTTGCACAAGAAATAGAAGTCTGTACACTCACTATGTTTTTTATTTTTAAAGGGCTATAGCAAGGACCCATTGAGCCTGGTGACAGGTTGACATCTGCTTCATCTGTCCTGTGTCTAGCCTGAGATTGATATTGTTGGTTCTTTTTCTTTTTTTTTTTTTTGCTTCTTGTATCATTAAATATTTTGCCCACAGAATCCTTCAATATTGCAACTCAAGGTTTGAATTTTTTTCTTCAGTTATTGCAGCTCAAGAAATGCTCAGTGTGTTCTTCTCTTTTGATTTTCTAACTCCAGGTTTTTGCACATTTCATTGTAGTGCTTTGTCTTCTCAAGCTACTGTTTGAAATCTGCTGTTCAGCTCTTTTACTTCATCATTTCTTCCTTTTGCTTCAGCTTACTCTACATTTAAGAGCTAGTTTCAGAGTATCTTCTGGCATCCATTTTGGTCTTTTCTTCCTTTCCTTTCTTTTTAATGACCTTCAGCTTTCTTCATGTATGATGTCATCCCACAACTCATCTGATCTTCCGTGATCAGTTTTCAATAAGAATGTGGTAAATCTTAATGAAAACTTTACTGTAAAAAGCAATTGGGTATATAACATTTATAATGAAGACTATATATTCTGTTTTTATTGGTAATTTGTGTGCTATATATCTTTTATCAGAAAATTTATAGTAAACTTGTATGTATATTTATATGTATACATATGTATTTGTATGTGTGTGTATATGTGTATACACACACTTTTTTTTCCTGTTGGTTGTTAAACACTTCTGCACACTACTGATGGGAAAAGTCCTATGTGAAGAGAATAGTAATTGCAAGGGCCTTGCAACTAGGAAGAAGCTTGGCAGGTTCAAGAAAGGATCAGAATTAAGAACCTATGTGCATCAAAGGATATTATTGCAAAAGTGAAAAGACACCCACAAAATGGGAGAAAATATTTGCAAGTCAAATGTCTGGTAAGGGATTAATACCCAGAATATAAAAGAACCCTTGCAACTCAACAGGGAAAACATAAACAACCCAACTGAAAGAAAAAAAAAATGGATAAAGGACTTGAATATGCATTTCTCAAAAATAGATATGCAAATGGTCAGTAAACCAACAACCAAACTCACTGCTGTTGTGTCAATTCCAACTCATAGTAAACCTATAGGACAGAGTAGAACTGTTACAAAGAGTTTCCAAGGAGCACCTGGTAGATTCAAACCGCCAACCTTTTGGTTAGCAGAGGTTGCACTTAACCACTACACCACCAGGGTTTCCAAATGGTCAATACAAAAAACCTGTTGCTGTTGAGTAGATTCTGACTCACAGTGACCTTATAGGACAGAATAGAACTGTCCCATAGAGTTTCCAAGGAGTGCCTGGTAGATCTGAACTGCTAGTCTCTGGGTTAGCAGTTGTAACACTTATCAGCTACACCACCAGGGTTTCCAAAATGATGAATGAGCACATGAAAAGATGCTCAACAGTGTTAGTCATCAGGGAAAAGCAAATCAGAAACACAGTGAGACACCACTTCACACCCAGTAGGTTGGCTATTACAAACAAATAAATAAATAACGTGTTAGTGTGAAAATGTAGAAATTGGAATCCTCCTGCCTTGCTGGCAAGAATGTAAAATGATACAGCTGCTGATGAAAACAGCTTAGCAAATCATCAAAAAGTTAAACATGGAATTACCATCAAACAAAGCAAAACAAAACTAAAAAAAGACCCACTACCTTTGAGTAGACTCATAGCAACCATATAGGACAAGATAGAACTGCCTCATAGAGCTTCTAAGGAGCACCTGGTAGATTTGAACTACCAACCTTTTGATTAGCAGATGCAGCATTTAACCACTGTGTAACCAGGGTTTCCAGAACTACCATAAAAAACAACAACAAAACACTGCCATAAAGTCAATTCCAACTCATAGTGATCCTATGGGACAGAATAGAACTGCCCCATAGAGTTTCCAGCAAGGGTCTGGTGGAGTTGAACTTCCACCTTTTGGTTGGCAGCCATAATACTTAACCACTATGCCACCAGATTTCCAATTGTTCCCGAATAACCTTCCATATGACCTGGCAACTACCTGAAAAGTAGGAATACAGACAGATGCTTGTGCACCAGTGTTTATTACAACATTGTTCATAATAGTCAACAAGTTGACAGATTGGAAACCCAAGTGTCAATGAATGGATAAACAAAATGACAGAAATTGAATTGTATTTATCCATAAAGAGAAATGAAGTATTGATAGGGTCACTTGAGTTGGAACCGACTTGATGGCAATGGTTTGATATTTTTGTTTTGTTTGGCTACATGCTAAGACATGGATCAACCTGAAAAACACTATACTGAGTGAAATGTGAGACAGAAAAAGACAAATATTGCATGACTCCATTAGTACAAAATGTCTAGAATAGGCAAATGCTATACACCAAAGTTTTTTAGTGACTGCAGGGGCTGGAGAGAGGGGAGAATGGGGAGTTATTGGTAGGTACAGAATTAATGTTACTGAATTTTACACTCAAAAATGGTTAAAATACAAATTTTATGTTGCACATATTTTACCATTATAAAATTGAAAAATAAAGAAGAAATAGAGTAGGTGCAGGTGGCTAAAACTTGAGAGGAGTGGATGGATCTTAGATAAGGGTAAAATCATCTCAGACCTTATAAGGCCTCCATTAGAAGTGTGGATTTTATTAGGGAGACAGTGAAAAGTCTTTAGAGGTTTACAGTAGGGGATGGAGTTGTCGTGATCTGATTTACATTTTTAAAAGATGACTGGCTGCTCTGTGGAGGACAGAAGGTTACCAAGAAGCAAGGTAAGTTTTGAAGGAGATTGGGGAACCAAAAGGTAATGGACGGAACTTTGAAACAGATGTAAAGGTCAAGGGAAACTGTTTCAGTTTGGGTGAGAGGTCTCATACTGCTCAAAGAAGTTTAGAATATGCTCTTTGGAATGGAAGTACGAGTAAGGGCAGAGGACTTGTACGGCTTACCTTCTAACTGCCAGCAGCTTCACATACATTCCTTCACTAAAAGAGAATTTAGGTTTGATTGAGTCTCAAGAACTAAGTTGCAATAACTTTTTTCAATAATGCACAACTTTCCATGGTATTGCTTGGTGACTGAGGCTCAATTTAACATGACCATGATGAAGACCAAGTGGCTGGTCCTGTTTGAGAGCAGAGGTGTATGTGTAGGGTAGTTTTGCTTTAGAACCTTTTGTATTCTCAGAACACATGGACTATCCAAGATGGGGCTGCTCCTGATGTCCTTGCAGGAAATAAGTCCTTAGATGGAAATAAGTCAATTTCAGACAGATTCCCACAGAGGCAGATGGACAGGCTATTTGTAAGTATTCTGTTAGGCACCAGTACATAAAATTCAATTGAATATCCATGAACAGTAGCATATTATCCACTATTTTTTGCCCATTATCATGAAGACAAAATGGGATTATTCATTCAGATTTTCAGTTGTCATAATTTTATATCAAAAAGTACCAAGTTGTAAAATGTAGTCCTAAAAATACTGTTACTAAATCTACTATCAATGGGGGAAAAAATGATTAATTGGTTTCCAGGAAATCAGTTTGATCTGCATCTTTGAAGGTCAGGGAATTCTTGAACTAATCAGTTTCATAAAGACTGGAGGACCACATGAACTAGAGACTCTACCAACCTGAGACAAGGAGTACTAAATGGTGTTCAGTTACTACAAATGACCAACCTGACAGGGAACACAATAGAGAGTCCCAGACAGAGTGAGAGAAAATGTAGAACAGAACTCAAACTCACTTAAAAAGACCAGACTTAATAGTCTGACAGAGACTGGAGGAAGCCCTGAAACTATGGATCCCAAGACACACCATTAACCCAGAACTGAAACCATTCCTGAAACCCAGTCTTCAGACAAAGATTAAGCAAGACTATAAAACAAAAAATAATGTTGTTGCTCTTGTTAGGTGCTGTCGAGTCAGTTCTGACTCATAGCGATGCTATGAACAACAGAATGAAACACTGTCCGGTTTTATGCCGTGTCAGCAATTGTTTTTATGCTTAAGCCCATTGCTGCCGCCACTGTGTCGATCCATCTCGTCAAGGGTCTCCTCTTTTTCACTGACCCTCCACTCTACCAAGCATGATGTCCTTCTTCAGGGACTGATTTTTCCTGACAACATGTCCAAAGTATGTAAGACGCAGTCTTGCCATCTTTGCTTCCAAGGGGCACTCTGGTTGTACTTCTTCCAAAACAGATCTGTTTATTCTTTTGGCTGTCCATTGTACATTCAACATTTTTCTCTCTCTCTCTCTCTCTCTCTCTCTCACACACACACACAAACAAACAACATCAGGAACGAGGGTAACATCTCTCTCTCTCTCTCTCTCTCACACACACACACACACACACAAACAACATCAGGAACGAGGGTAACACTATCAGGTAAGGAGGGTAATACCATCAGGTAAGGAGGGTAACAGCATCAGGCAAGGAGGATAACAGCATCAGGTCAGGCAGATAACAGCATCAGGTAAAGAGGGTAACAGCATTAGGTAAGGAGAGTAATAGCATCAGTTAAGGAGGGTAACGCCATCGGGTAAGTGGGGTAACACCATCAGATAAGCAGCGTAACACCATCAGGTAAGGAGAGAGTGAGCAGCCCCCACTTATCTGTTGGTGGAGGCTTGCTTGTTGCTGTCATGCAGGAAGCTATGCCACTGGTATTTAGGTACCAGCAGGGTCAACCATGGTAGGTGAGTTTCAGCTGAGCTTCCAGACTAAGACAGACTAGGAAGAAGGACCTGGAAGTCTATATCTGAAAAGAATTAGGCAAGGAGAACCTTATGAATAGCAGCCAAACAAAAAATAGAAATTTGCTTCTTAGTTCAGTCAGATATATGAGATGAAATGGGCAGCTCCTGTCCAAAAGTAGGTTGAAAAGGCAGTAAGACCTGGTACAACGGACACAGAGAACTTGGGGTGGAAAGGGAGAGCATGCTGTCACATTGTGGAGATTGCAGCTAATGTCACAAAATGATATGTATATAAGTTTGTATATGAGAAATTAACTTGAGCTGTAAACTTTTACCTAAAGCAAAAAAAAAAAAAAAGACTGGACAGTAAGAATTCATAAAAAAAGAAAAAGAGACAAAAAAAAAATCATGGACTTTGCTTATTCTGTTCAAAACACAAAGCCTTCTCCAGAGGCATATTAGCAAGGCTTCCTCTCCAATCTTCTGTATTAGACTGAGCATCAACCCAGATGGCATTTCCATAGGTGTGCAACATTGAACCACTTCTCTGTAGACCCTGTTTAACATTTGTAGCCCTGAAAGTATTAAATAATATCAATTTATCCAGGAAATTCTGTCTATTCTTTAAGTATCCTAGCAAACAATTGGTATACTTATCAAGCATTTCTGGGGGAAAGAAATTAAGAGTGCACTAGGAAATTTACTTAATATAATAAAGATTTTGTCCCAATGAGGTACAACCAAGACTACAATTAAAGCTATAGGACAAGTGTTATAAAAGAGAAACTAAAACAAAGGAAGTAGGAAGAAAGATCTGGACTCTGAACTTTGTGGCATTGTATCATTTTTTTTTTTTTCACTCAGAACTGTTCATCTTCTATCTCTGAATGAAAAATGTCAAAAGTATACTGCCCTATAGGCCGAGCCTACCCTGGGAGCCAAGATACACACTGGATGGGTCCGTAGAACAGGAAGGAGTAAGTTGCTGGTGAGTTCGACTTGATAGACTAAGTCTACTTAGAACTGCTGGTGCAAGTGTACTTCCTAGGCTAAATTGCCAGTATTTGACTGTTTTTAATATAGTAATTTCATATGGTCTAACCAAATGCAAACGCTTTGAGAAACTGGTGCTATTTTAGGCTGGATTCTCTAGAGAAGCAAAACTAGTAAGGCATATATAACCTATATAAAGAAATTTATATCAAGGAATAAAGTTGGGAAAGGTGTGAGTCAGGGTTGTATCCTTTCAACATACTTGTTCAACCTGTATGCTGAGGAAATAATCCAAGAAGCTGGACTATATGAAGAATCAGACATCAGGATCAGAGGAGAGGTTGTTAACAACCTGCGATATTCACGATACTCACTTTCAAGCAAACTTGGTTGCTGAAAGTGAAGAGCACTTGAAGCACTGACTGATGAAGATCAAAGACCATAGATTTCCATATGTATTACACCTAAACATCAAGACAACAAAAATCCTCACAACTGGACCAATAAGCAACATCATGATTTATGGAGAAAGAATTAAAGTTGTCAGGGATTTCATTGTACTTGGTTCCACAATCAACACCTATGGAAGCGGCAGTCAAGAAGTCAAAAGATGCATTGCATTGGGCAAATTTATTGCAAAAGATCACTTTAAAGAAAAGCAAAGATGTAACCTTGAAGACTGAGGTATGTCTGACCCACCCTGTGGTATTTTCAATCTCATCATATTCATGGAAAAGCTGGACCATGAATAAGGAAGACAGAAGGGTTGATGGCTTTGAACTGTGGTGTTGGCAAAGAATACTGGATATACCATGGACTATTTAGGGTCACTATGAGTAGGAATCAACTCAGTGGCAGAGGGTTTGGTTTTGGTTTGGGGACCAAAAGGACAAACAAATCTGTCTCGGGAGAAGCTCAGTCAGAACGCTCGTTCGAAACAAGGATGGTGAGACTATGTCTCAAGTGCATTGGACATGTTATCAGGAAGAATCAGTCTCTGAAGAAGGACATCATATGTGGTAAAGTAGAGGGTCAGCGGAAAATGAGGAAGACCCTCAATGAGGTGGATTGACACAGTGCCTGCAACAATAGGCTCAACCATAACAACAACTGTGAGGATGGCCCAGGACGGGGAAGTGTTTTGTTCTATTGTACATAGGATCACTATGAATTGGAACTGACCTGATAGCACCCAACACAACAAGAATTCTTTATATGTTTGGATGCAGTTCCCCTTTCAGATATATGATTTGAAAACTTTGTCTCCCATTCTGTGGGTTGTCTTTTCACTTTCTTGATGGTGTTCTTTGAAACACAAAAGTTTAAAAAATTTTTTAATTATTTTTTATTTTTGGTGAAGATATACACAACAAAATACACCCATTCAACAGTTTTTCCACAAGCAGTTAATCACTGACTACTTCACACAGTGTCACGGTTCTCTCTATCTCTGTCCGCTTTGTTTCACCACTGTCAACTTGACCCTCTGTCCCTTAAATTCTTATCTGTGTTTTAGAGTTACTGTTGTCCACTTAATATCATATAAATGACTCTTTTAAAGAGCACAGTGCTCAAGGTGAACACTTTTTAATTTTATGAGATAAGTTTTCATTTACTTTAAAGATAACTTCATAGAATAGTTTCAGTTCAAGCTTCAGAGTTGTTTCTAGGCAACAGATTCGGAAGTTCCTTCATTCTTAATGTATCCAGTAAGTCTGGTTTCCAATAAGAATTTAAACTTCTGTTCCACATTTTTTCCTTCCTTTTGAATAAGATTCAACTATCGGGTTATTGATCAAAATTTTCTGTAATGGTAGTCAAGTACCATCCCTTTCTTCTGTTCTCTTGGGGGCAATTAGACCTGCAGACCATTTCTTTCTCTGGTTCCTGCCTTTCCTTCTCCCTCTGGGTATAGAGACCAATAGTTGTATCTTGGGTGGCTGCTTGCAAATTTTAAGACCCCAAGAGCTACTCGCTGAACTGAGAGATAGAACAGAAACTCTAAAAACAATAGACCAATTGACTGAAGAGGTCCATGAAACAATGCCCCTAAACCTTTGATGCAAGAAAGCTGCTGTTTCTGCTGTAAAATTACATATAACATTTTATTTGACATTTTGACCCCCCATTTTTCTCCTTGTGTACAGCTTAGTGATATTAGCTACAAAAGTCAAGTTGTATATCTGTTACCTTTTGTTGATGCCATATTACCCTCATCATAGACAAAAATTCAATACTTCCCAAAGAATGATTTCTTATCTTCCTCCTCCCTTTACCTCTAGTAACCACCAGTAATCATTAGTTTTTATATATTTATTTTTTCTTGTCATTTAATGTGAGATCATATAATATTTTTTCTTTCATGATTGACTTATTTCACTCAGCATAATGTTTTCAAGGTTCATCCATGTATCAGGACTTCATTTTTCCTCAAGGCTGAGCAGTGTTTCATAAGTGTGCATTTACAGATGTGCAAGTTATTGAGATCATTACATTAATAGGCTATGCAACTCTAGTTTTTATTTATCCATCACTAAACAATTTGATCAAGATTGTATAGATGAATCTTGATCAAAAGGGGGAAAATACATAACATAATAGCAAAATCTCATGGAATCAAGGCTTTCCAGAGCCACGGAGACTGGATGAATCATGAAACTTGTCCTGAGATGATCTTTAAAACTTAAACTTTAAACCAAAAATACTCTCTGAAGTCTTCTTAAAACCAAACAGTAGTTTAGCTTAAGTAGTAAAGAATGTTTGCCTTCAGCATCCTGCTCTTTAAAACTGACAACAGCAACTTGAAAGATTGGATAGGAACCTTAGGGAGCAGTGAATTTATCTAAATAAACTCAGAAAAAGAGGGCGAGAGTGGTTGTATAACTTGAAGAATGTGATCATTGTCACTGAATTGTACATGTAGGAATTGGGGTATGTTCTGTTGTGTATAGTCTCAACAATAACACAAATTGTTAAATGTTGCATTATTTTATATATGTTATATAAATAAGTATACATAATGTAGTATCTGCCAACTGAACATTTTTCAAGTATACAGTTTAGTGATATCAGTTACATTAATCACATTTTACAAATACCACCCACAATTGTTGCCAAATTTTCCAACATAAGTAAAAATTCACCACTTCTTAAACAACAGCTCTTCCTTTCCCCTCCCTCCCATCCCGGGTAACCACCAATAAATTCTGGTTTCTTTACATTTGCCTATTCTTGTTATTGCAAATAATTGAGATTATACAATATTTGTCCTTTTGTGATCAACTTTTTCACTGCACGTAAAGTTTTAAAGATTCATCCATGTTATAGCATGGATCGGGACTTCATTTCTTTTCATGACTGAGTGTTATTCTGCTGTATGCATGTAGCATGTTTTGTTTATATATTTGTCTTAGTTTGGTTTTCTAGAGGAGTAAAACCAGTGAGACATATATATGTACAGAAATACAGAGGCATTTACCTTATGGAAATGGCTCATGCAACTGGGGTGAGGGGTGGGATGGCAAGTCCAAAAAATCTGCAAGCCAGGCAAAAGGCTGGGAACTTCTGCAGGCTTACATTCCAAAGTCCAGAGGTTAGGCGAGGAGAAGAGTGCAGGTTCTAGACAGAGTGGGTGAGCTCTGACAGAAAGCCATTTATATTTTGGAGGCAGACCATAGCCAGGGAAACTCTTCTTTCAACTGATTGATCACCTCAGATCATATCCTGGAAGGTTATAATATTACAGTACTGTACAGTACAGAGCGGCAACTAGTCCGATGTCAGTCAAACCACTGAGAATCATAACGTACTCAAGTTGACACTCACAATGGGTACTTGGGTTGTTGTCACCTTTCGGCTATTGTAAATAGTGATGTGGTGAGCGTCAGTGTACATGTGTCTGTGCTGAAGCTTTCAGTTCTCTTGGTAGGTCATGTGGTAGTTCTGGAAGTTGCATAGTGGTTAGGAGTTAGGCTGCTAACAAAAAAGTCAACAATTTGAATCCACCAGATACTCCTTGAAAACTCTGTGGGGCAGTTTTACTCTGCCCTATAGGATCACTATAAACTGAAATTGACTTGATAGCAATGGGTTTGGGGTTTTTTTGGTAGCTCTGGGTTCAACTTTTTGAGAAACTGCCAACCCCCCAGACAACAGCTGTACCATTTACCATCCTGACAACAGTAGATGAGGGTTCCAGTTTCTCTCCATTCTTCAAACACCTGCTGTTTCTGTTATGTATAATCACAGGCATCTTAGGGTATGTGAAGTGATAGCCCATTGTGGTTTTGATTTACATTTCCCTGATGACTAATGGAAACAATGGTGGCATAATGGTTAAGAGCTATAGCTGCTAACCAAAAGGCTGGCAGTTTGAATCTGCAAGGTGCTCTTGGAAACCATATTGGGCTGTTCTGTGCCTTCTGTAAGGTTGCTATGAGTCTGAATCAACTTGATGACAATGAGTTTGGGGCTTTTTGGTAATGACTAATGATGTTGAACATCTTTTGATGCGTTTATTGGACATTTGTGCTTCTTTTTTAAAATTTTATTTTGTTGAGAATATATGGAAAACAAAACAGTTTCTACATGTACAACTCAGTGACATTGATCACATTCTTCAAGTTGTGCAACCATACTCAACCTCCTTTTCTGAGTTGTTCCTCCCACTCTAATATAAGGTGACTGCACCTTAAGATTCCTATCTAATCTTTCAAACTGCTATCGTCGCTTTGATCCCATATAGATAGCTCTTTAAAAATCACGAAGCAAAAGCATACTTTTTTACTAGCTAAGCTAAGCTATTGTGTGGTTTTAAGAAGACTTCAGGGTATATTTTTGTTGCAAGTTTTAAAGATTATCTCAGGGCAATAGTTTCAGCCTCCATGGCTCCAGAAAGTCTAGAGTCCATGAGAATTTGAAATTTTCGCCTGAATTTTTCCTGTTTTGACTAGGATTCTTCTATATAATCTTCTGTAGAATCTTTCTGTATCCTCCTCTTACTTCTGACTCTCCTTCTTCCTCCGTTGTTTCAGGCGAATAGAGACTAAATTGTTGTGTGTTGGATGGCTGCCTGCAAGCTTTTATGATCCTAGGCACTATGCAGTGAACTAGGAGGTAAAACAGAAGCACTAAACATGATTTTAGACCAAATAACTGGGATATCCTATGAAACCATGACCCTAAACCTCCAAACCAAGGAACCACATCCCATGAGATGTTTGGTTGTACATAAATAGGCTCAGTAGCGACTCTTCCTCCCCTTTTTGTCATCATTATAAATGTCTCTATCATACAGCTTCAAGCCAGTTCAACTTTTTACAGGTGCACAGTTTATTGACTGCAATTTTTCCATCACTGTTAGCCCCCTCCCTTTTCCCCCTCCCTTTTCTCCTCCATCCTGTTCCTGGCAACCACTAATAAACTCTGGTCTCTATATATTTGCCTTTTCTGTTCTTTTTATATAAGTAATACAATTTGTCCTTTTGTGATTGACTTGTTTCATTCAGCATGTCTTTAAGCTCCATCTACATCATGGCATGTATCAAGATTTTGTTTCTTCTGCTGGCTGAGTATCATTCCATTGTATGTATATATATATATATATATATATATATACAGCATTTTGTTTATCCATTCATCTGTTGATAGACATTTAGGTTGTTTTTGTCTTTTGATTACTGTGAGTAGTACTGCAGTGAACACTGGTATAAAAGTCTCTTTTTGAGTCTCTGCTTTCAAGTATTTTGGAGATATACCTAGGAGTAGAATTGCTGGATCATATTATACTTCTTCGTTGGTGAAATGTCTATTTAAGCTCTTTGCCCATTTTTTGATTGAGTTGTTTATTGTTTACTTTAAACAACACACTCTTAACAAGGAATAGGTCAAAGAAGTAACAAAGGAAATTAGAAAATACTTTGAGACAAATGAAAGAAAGCAAAAACATGAAACACCTAAGCTTATAGGATTCAGCAAGAACAATGCTCAGAGGGAAATTTATATCTGTAAATGCCTACATTAAAAAAGAAGAAACATCCCAAACCAATAGTCTATACACCTTCAGGAACTAGAAATAGGAAACTAAGACAAACCCAAAGCTAACAGAAGGAAGGAAATAATAAAGTTCAGAGCACAGAGGAATGAAATGTAGAATTTTAAAAACTAGAGAAAATCAGTGCTATCAAACTTTGGTTCCTTGAAAACAAGTAAACTAATTGGGGAAACAAAGACTAAGAGACAAAGAAAACTCAAAATTATTAAAATTAGAAATGAAAGTGGGGCCTTTACCGCAAACCTTACAGAAATAAAAAGGATTGTAAGAAAATACTGTGTACAAGTCTAAGCCAAATTAATCAGATAACCTAGATGAAATGGAATAATTCATAGAAACACAAACTGCCAAAACTCATTCAGTACGAAACAAAAAATCTCGAGAGACATGTAACAAGTAAAGATACATAAAATAAGTAATCCAAAACCTCTGAGCAAACAAGAACCCAGCAAATAGCTTCATTGGTGAATTCTACCAAATATTTAAAGAAGAATTAACACCAATCATTGTCAGACACTTTCAAAAATTAGAAGAGGGGGACAAAGATCACTTGAAAAGATGCTAATCACTATTAATCTCTAGTGAGGTGTACTTTACACCCACTGGATGCTTATCATCTAAAAAAGGAAAAGAACAGGTGTTGGCCAGGATGTGGAAGAATTAAAAACTTTGTACCTTGCTGTAGGGAATGTGAAGCAATTGAACCACTGCGGAAAATAGTTTGTTCCTCAAAAAGTTATGACTTTTCTTGCCTTATGACTCAGCAATTTCGCTCCTAGGTATCCATCCAAAAGACATGAAAACAAGTATTCTAACAAAAGCTTGTACAGGAATGTTCATAGCTGCATTATTCATAATAACCAAAAAGCAAAATCAACACAAATGTCCATTAACTAATACGTGGGTAAGCAAAATGCAGTACATCCCTACAATGGCTGAGTTTTATCTGTTTTATTCAGCCATAAAGCAGATAAAAGTACTGGTCCGTACTACAATATGAATCAACCTCAAAAACAATATGCAAAGTTAAAGAGTCAGACACAAAAGATCATATATTGTATGATTCTGTTTCTGTGAAATAGCCAGAATAGGGAAATCCATAGAGACAGAAAGCAGATTAGTGGTTCCCAGGGACTGGATAGAAACGGGACTAGAGAGTGACTCTTTAATGACTACAGGATTTTCTTTTGGGTTGATGAAAATGTTTTGAAACTAGATAGAGGTGATGTTTGCTCTGTTTTGTAAGTGTACTAAATGCCACTCAATTGTATACTTTACAATGACTAAAATGTTATGTGAATTTTACCTTAATAAAAAAAATATAAAGATTTATTTCTGAACTCTCAGTTCTATTCCATTGATCTGTGTCCAATAAGTTTTGAAAAGGGGAATCAAGAGCCCTTAAACTTTGCTCTTTTTCAAGATTGTTTTGGTTGCTGTGAGTCCTTTGACTTTCTCTATAAAATGTAGGATCAGGTTATCAGTTTCTACAAAGAAGTCAGCTGGGATTTTGACAGGCATTGTGTTGACTCTGCAGAAAAATTTAGGGAGTATTGTTATCTTAACGATATTAAGTCTTCTGAAGCTTGAACACAGGAAATTTCCCCCATTTATTTTGGTAATTTAAAATTTATTTCAATGTTTTATAGTTTTCAGTGTGCAAACCTACTATTTCTATTGCTAAATTTATGCCTGAGTATTCTTCTTGATGGTATTCTAAACAAAATAGTTTTATTTTGAAATTATTCACTTCTACTGTATGGAACACAACGGCAGTGGGTCAGTGGGTTTCTAATCTTAAATCTGGCTTGTGTGATTAACTAATTTATTAGTTTTAACACTTTTTTTGATGGAATCCTCGAGATTTTTTATGCAGCATACAAAATTATGTCATCTGCAGATATAGGTAGTTTTGTTTGTTACTCTCCTATTTGGACACCTTGTAGTTCCTTTTTTTGCCCTGGATAGAACCTGAAGTACAGAGTTGAAAAGAATTGGTGATAGTGGACATCCCTGTTAAAAGTATATTTTTAGTAGTGTGTAAAGACTGCTGAGCCATCTTGTCTAGTGATCTCAGGTAAATCTCTTACCCTTTCTGTTTCTTGGAAACCCTGGTGGCATAGTGGTATGTGGTACTGCGCCTGCTAATCAAAAGGTCAACAGTTTGAATTTGCGAGGTGCTCCTTGGACACTCCATGGAGCAGTTCTACTCTATTTTACAGGGTCCCTGTGAGTTGCAATCAGCTTCACGGCAGTATGGTGGGTTTTCCGTTTCTTTATTTAAAAGAACGCAATATATGTTCTGGCTACCTGACAGGATTCTGAGGATTAAATAGCATCCATGCACTTAGCAAACCCACATTGTACATGGGTATTGCTGTCTATTCTTTAGGAGCCGTAAGCTAGCGGGGGAGCAAGCCGTTCAAGGTAATAATCATAAAAACAAGATAAAAAGAGCTAAGAGTTGTTACGGCTACAAACGATACATCTTGGAACCCTGATAGATAATTTTGGTGGTGAAAACTTTCAACAGTCTAGTACTGTATAAAGAAAGTAAAAAAGAAAAAAAATACTGCTAATTCAACCGTTCTATACAAAATGTGTTCTATACAGATTGTGTATTATACGTTTTTGCTATGATTTTGCATCCACTTTGGTGTCCATAGCCATTAAGTCATGAGAAATCCATGACAAACCCACTGCCGTAGCATCGGGTCAGACTCACAGGGACCCTATAGGTCAGAGTAGAACTGCCCCATAGTTTCCAAGAAGCCCCTGGTGGATTTGAAATGATGACTTTTTGGTTAGCAAATGTAGCACTGAACCCACAACACCACCAGGGTTTCTGAAATCTTTAAGTTCAGAAAAACAATTTATTTGAATACAATTCTCTTTGAGCATCTTAGATGGAATATATAGAATTGTTCCAAGCATCCCATTTATTTGGTATTAGCCTCATAGTTTTCCTCTTGGCCTTCACTTTGGAATATGAACATGTAGAAAACACTCCATTACGTAGTGAATGTGCATTACACCTTACAGGATCCATAAGGCACTCTGGATTCTAAATATGAATTGTGCAGATGAGTCGATAACAGAGGATAGTCTTTCTATATTTCATACTGCCTATCCGCTATTTGTACGTCTGATGAAGTTTTCAGTGCTCCTTTGGCCAAATAATGGTCAGTCAGTTAAATACGCTGTGAAAAAGTCCAAGTGCTTTCAGGTGCTGCTGTGGCAGGATCTCCGAGAATGAGTTTCCCACAGCACCGCCCTCTTGGAGGGGGAAGGCCCCTCCCCTCGGCCGCAGGAGATAGCCCACACCTTCCCCCTATCGGCGGCGAGCAGGTGGCGGGGCCCTTGGGACCTCGAACTGCTGCCGCCTCCAGGAACCCGTCCCGCGGTCAGGCTGGCTCGAGCGTCACGTGACGCCGGTCTACCGATCCGCCGGGACGCAACCCCCACAACCGCCAGGCGCTTGGTCTTGGGATTGCTTCTTTGCGTCCCCCTCCCCCTACAATCCCGGAAAAGGGGAGGCTGGGTGACGTCATCATCCGGGCACTTGTCGGCGGGGCCACGGTTCACAATGGAACAAAAACAAGCGTTCCTGGGCAAACTCTGAACGACGCGGCTGCGGCTTACGTGATTAACCCTGTCCTGGCCACAAACTCTGCTAATCCCTACTTCCTGGCTCTCTCTCCAGCGCATTCTGCCAGATCCTTGCAGGCATTCCCTCCTCCGTTTTGGTCAGTCCTCATACCACCTCTGCCCCCGCACCGCTCCCAAGCAGAGGGGGAAGAAAACAGCCCCTGGCAGTAGCCTAACCCTGGAGGGCTTGGCCACGAGGGCCGGTGCCTCGTGAAGTCTTCACCGCATCGGCTTCCCCTCCCCCACCCCTGCCGGCTCTGGGAGTCCCTAACACGGCTCCACTACTCGGATGGAGGGTGCCACTCTCCTAGGCCAGACCAACCCAGGTAGAGAGGGAGAAGGAGCAACTGAGCCAGAGGGGGCTGGGCAGGTGCCGGGGGAGGGATGAGGGGCGGGGCTTGTGAGGGGCGGGGTTTGGCGGGGGCGGGGAACCTCCGGGCTTTGGGCGGTGCTGGGACTAGTGCGCGTCTGCGCTACCGCGCTGCTGCCTCCGCTGCTGCCGCTGCCGCTGCTAGTGCTGCTGCTGCTGCCACCGCCTCCGCCTCCGCCGTCGCCACAGGCTGAGCGGTGTTTTTTTTTTTTTTTTTTTTTTTTTTTTTTTTAAGATTTGCCGGATCCGCCATATTGACGAGGACTGGAGTCCGCGGCTGCGGAAGCTAGTCTCCGCCGTTGCCGGAGCTGTAACCGCCCCGCACCCGGCCCGTTCGGGCCTCTGCCGTGCTGAGCTCCTCCCCATCTTGCTCAGCTCAGAGGCTTCGCAGGAGCCCGCTACTGCCGCCTCTCTGTTCCGGGAGGCGGCCGCCTCAGCGCCTGGTGTTCGTCTAGGCGCCGGGGGCAAGAAGGAGCCGCAGCTCAGCGACCAGGCCCGTAGCGAGGACGGCGGCCGCGACCAACGGAAGGTGAAGTCGCTGTTGCGGGAGGAGGAGCAGGGGGAGGTGACGCAGGAGAAACGCACCGCCCGGAGCCCGTCTGAGCTCAGTGAGAGCCTGAGCCCGAGGGTAGAAGGGGGAAGAGGGCAGCCGTCGGCTGAAGAGGAGGCGGCCGCGTTCACTGTTGCGGCGGGGCGGGCGCCGCGAGTAACGAATTTTGGGGCTTATTTGCAGTCTCCTTGTTTTCAACGCTCGCCGTCGCTAGTCCTGTCGCCGCAGTCTCTAGACAGTTTGTCTCCCGTCAACTGCTGGGCCTGGGATGCACTTAGAGTCGGCCTCGTCCCAGGATTGAGACTTGCCGTTAACCTCTCGTGCCCTGGTTCTGTTAGACAAGCCGTGTCGTGCGGTGAGTAGCCACCCGCGTTGGAGCGACGCGCCTTTCGGGGGCCGACTGTTGGATGTGGGTGAGGGGAGGAGGGCAAGGGGGGTGTGCGTGTATGTTAATTGCCTCCTTCCCAGGTGTTGACCCGGCAGGGGGGCTTCTCCACTCCCCCTCCTCGGCCCGGGGCCCGGCGGACGAGCGCGGCGCGGGTGGGGGCGTGGGTCTCGGCTAGTTGTCGAGCCGGCGTCCCGGGAGCGTGGCTGTGTGTTTTGGACTGTAAGGGAAAATGGCTGACGGCTCCGTCCCTCCCTCTCCTCCCCCTTCCTGTCCTGTCTGGGGCCGAGTAGGAGGATGGAGTCGCCGGGCGCGGCGTGGAGCCCCCCCGCCACCAGCGGCCGCGACCGCGTCGGGGCTTAGCCGCTCTGAGCGCCAGGTTTTGCAGCACGGCGTCCGCGGACCCGTGGCTGCTCTCCTTATTCTTTTCCACTTGACACCAAACGCCATTACTGAGGTGGAGTGATTTGGAGCATAGAGCTAGGCCCTGGCTACGCCTGGCTATCATGCCCGACGACTGTCCGCCTCCCCCCCCCCCCCACCTCCTGCGATAACCCGCAGCTTCTGGGCTTTCAGGTCGGGGAGTCTCAGTCGGGTTATCGACCTCCTTACACCGCCTTCGCTCCCCTTAATTTGCTGAAGGCCGAAGCGGTGAACGCTGTTTTGATGCATAAATCGCTTCCAAACTAGCTTGGACGTGCTACTTTCTATTTTTAATGCTTTCTGTAAAAGAAACTAGCATGTGTGAGTTATTGAGAAAATCTTCTAATTCTTTTGACAGGAGGCTTAGGTTTTGATAAATGTCCTCCCCCCATTCATGGTAAAACACTGAGTTATGGAGCAAGTGGATAGATGATTTATGCTACTTGTGTGAATTTCTGTGGCAACTGAGATGTATATGGGAATTTTTAGGATTTATGGTAGAACCTACTTGTTAAGTATTTGTATGTTAACGTACTATTTTCTTGGAACTTCCGAGTTATTGGATTTTCCACGGTGCAGTTTACAGGTGTGTGTAATTTTTCAGATTGTCTTTGAATTTAACTGAGTGAGTTGTGGGTGTATGTAGGTTAAATATTCATGCTTTATTTTTTAGGGAGGAAAATATTTGTAGCATTAATTTACGTGGAAACCCAAGAGTCCCCCAAATCTACATACCTTTTGTATACTTTAACTTTCAAGGGGGAATTTTGGGGTGCGTTGATTAGGAAACTTTTCGACAGGTACTCAGCTCTTCTGTCAGAGCTCATTATCTGCTTTTAGTGATTATGTGGTAGGAACTAATCATGACTAGCGTGACTGTCTTAACCAGTACACTGGAACTTAAAAATAGAGATTGTATGCTCTATTTTAGATCTCATTGGTCTACTGATTCAGTGGGTTGCCATTTTGGTTTCAGCTAATGCCTCCCAAGTTTTTAAAGGTTTATATATTAAATATGGAAAGGTGTAAATATTTGTGTTTTCAGTTTTAAAATTTATGTCTACGTGGTTTGTTATATGTATATATATATTCTTTGAGTTTTATTGTTACAAGTGTCTGTGCTGAATGAAAGCCTGAAGTATTTGGAATTGGTGTTTCAAGGGTGAACTCCAAAGATTTTTTGATACCTTTGTGTGTTTTGGAAACCCTGGTGATGTAGTAATTAAGTGCCGTATCTGCTAACCAAAATGTCAGCTATTGAAATCCACCAGGTACTCCTTGGAAGCTCTATGGGGCAGTGCTACTCTGACCTTTAGTGTTGCTAAGAGTTGGAATCGACTTGACAGTAGTGAGTTTAAGTGTGTTCTGCTTTTTCTAATTTAAGAGTAAGACTTTTGGGCTAGGCTATTTACATTTTTTTTCTTCTTCCTGCTGTTTTTTTTCTTTAGCATTTTGGCATGAATATTTGACTCTTCTAATGTGTAATATTCTCTAGGTGTTTCTGCCTTTTGTTTGCTGACCTTGGTGGTTTTTGAAGAGAGATTTTCTAGGGGAGTAACACTAGGAAACCTTGGTGGCATAGTGGTTAAGTGCTAGAGCTGCTAACCAAGAGATCGGCAGTTCAAACCCACCAGGCACTTCAATAGAAACCCTAGAGGGCAGTCCTACTTTGACCTATAAGGTTGCTGTGAGTTGGAATCGACTCGAAGGCAGTGACTTTGGCAAATAACACTGAGAACATTACTTGGGAGACTCTCAAGTTCTTCAGAAAGTAACTCAGAAGGATAGGTTTTATTTTTCACCACATTGGAATCTTTTGTTGGCGTTCCTTGTATGCACTGCTTATCAATAGAATGCTCTGGTAGAATTTACTTTGGATCTTTTTTCTTCCAGGCTCTTGAAATGGCTTCTCTGCTATCTGCAGAAGCGGGGAGGTTTTTTTCATGGATTTCTCTTGAAAGATATTTTTTCTCTGATGTGGTATTAATAATACTGCTTTTAGGTTATGAAAATGAATGTCATAGATTTGTCAGTTCATCCAGTTCTTGATTAGTTGGACAAATGCAGGTTTTGTTTTACCTCATTAGATAATTCTGAAACTATTGAAATTTTTATGCTTTTATTTTCAGCATTTTAATGTTAAAGAAACCAATTTTTTTTAAACCAAGTTAAAGTAAGAAAAGTTATTTGAAATTACAGGACTGCATGTGTGTGTTAGAGGATTAAACCAAAAGACCAAACCCACTGCTGTTGAGTCAATTCTGACTCGACCTGTAGAACAGAGTGCAACTGCTCCATAGAGTTTCCAAGGAGCACCTGGTGGATTTGAACTGCCAACCTTTGGCTTAAGCAGCCACAGCACTTAACTAGTACTCCACCAGTGTTAAAGGATTATTCCTCTTTTAAGTCTTTTGGGCAATTAAAAAAAAAAAAACCCTCTGCCGTGGAGTTGGGTCCGACTCATAGTGACCCTAGGGGTCACAGTAGAACTTCCCAATAGAGTTTCTAAGGAGCGACTGGCAGATTTGACCAAAAGGTCAGCAGACTAGCACTTAACCCACTGTGCCACCAGGGTTTCCTTTGGGCAGTAAACTGGGGGGAAAAAAGTATATTCTGTGGTTATTGGGCAAGTGGATTTTTATTCTCCAAGAAATAGTACTTTTATGATAGCCTGCATTTATTTCACCCCTTGCTGGTATGTTTTCTGAATTTTTTTATTTTCAGGTACTGAGAAACAGGATTTTAGCTTCCATTTGTATTTTTTAAGGAGCTATATCTTAGAAAGCCGTTATAATTATCAACTTAAACTAGTCTTAAAGTGTTCGCGTTAATATTTGGGAAAGGGTTAATGCAGTGGACCTCAACCCTGACTGCACTTTAGAAGCATTTAGGGAATTAAAAAAAAAAAAAAAAAGTGTTGGTCCCACTCCCAGAGACTGATGAGTTGACCCGATAAGAGGCTTGTGCAGATGTGTATTTCAGAAACTGCCAGAGTTGAGAGCTACTGGGTTATTGCTTCTAGCATGGCTTTTTATAGAGCTTTGAAGTGGGTATAAAAGAAAATGGATTTTTTTTCTTTAGATTGTTTTATCGGCATAATTACCATTTATTGAGTAATGTGTGCCAGCACCATGCTAAACAATTTTCTTTAATTACCTTATTTAGAATACTATCATCTCCATTGTACAAATGAGAGTCTGAGGTCTGTTAGGCTCAACTAGTGGTAGTGCTTCACCTACTGGGCCACATTAGTGAAATGGCCCTGATTACTGTTTTTGTTAAACATGAAAAACCTTTGGTTTGTTTTCTATGCCAGAGTAGCTCTAGATTTTTGTTTTTAAAATTATCAAAATAGCAGTTTGAAAAATATATTGGTTGGTCAAGGAAGATGTTGAAGCGTTGCAGCAAATAAAGTTGCTTTCCATATGTCTCCCAACATATTCAGGGTGATATTTTTAGTTGATGGGTTTGTATATGACTAAAATAAATGTTAGTCAACATTCCTAAAAGATGTAAAATTCAAGCATTTGTCTTTCAGTCATTTATTTAAATCATCTTATAAATGAATATTTAGTATCATGTAAATTACATTATTTCAGTTTGAAATTTCTGAATTTTAGCTCAGTTTAATTAATAAAAAGAAAGATTTAAAAACTAAGGGTAGAATTTAATTTTATGTTTTTGTAGTTTTATAATTTGGTTGATACCTGTTCGTGGAATGAGTGAAACAGCAATAACGTTCGGTGTTTATTTCCTTTTTTTCTTAAAAAAAAAAAAAAAAAAAAAACCCTTTGGTCTGTTGTGCAAAATTCTGGATTGAGAGGGAGGAAAAAAAAAACTAGAAAGTGTTATTAATGTGACACAAGATTTCTCAAACATCTGTTACAGAAAATAGGACTTGAGTGATCATGCAGGTATTCTAAGGAAAAAAGACTTCATGAAACTTCCTGAATCTTAATGCTCCTTGTGGTTTGGATTTTACCATTCATTTATTACTGCGGGTTATAATGTGATGACCAGTGTAATATACTTTTAAGGAATAAGGTGTGAAAAAAATTTTATCGTAATGAGGTATCCTGGCTCAAATTTATTCTTCAAATGCACCTGTGCCAACAACATACATGTGTTTGACAGCAAATGCATTTTTTATTCTATTCTCAGTCTCTAACCATGACTTTCTGTGGTATGTATCACAATCACCCATGGAGCTTTTAAAATGTTTGCCTGCGTCTTAACTCTTGTAGATACTAATAGAATGGATTTGGAGTGGAAACTGAATATTGAACCTCAGCAAGTGATTTGGATAGTTTTTTTTGTTTTTTTTAGTTAGTCTTCTCACACCCACCCCCCAGTTCATTTTAGGGAAAGAAAGATCTGAGACCTTCTGAGTTTTGTTGTAGAGATTGCTGTTCACTAGAAGCTTATGTTGCATGAAGTGAGGTGGGTTGGATTACTGATTTCTACAGGTTTTGCTAGCGGTAATAATTCTGTTCTTTTACTGTGCTTCATTGACGGATTCTGAATTAAGCTGTTATACCTAATCGACAACTAACAACATTTAGTATAAGTTAGTGAAATTTTCCTGTTAACCTTTCAGATTTCTTTAAATAAGTTAGAGATTCATTCTGAACTCCATTCTTCTCCAGTAAGTCTCAAATGTCAGGTGTAGTAGAAAGTGAATCTTTTTAAGGTGTGTGTATTGGCCTTAGGAATAGCTTTACTTAATGATAATTTTTGGCCAGAACTAACATCTGGTATCACCCCTTTTCCTCCTGTTCCTTTTCTGTATTGATGTTGTCTCAGTTAACTCCACGTTTGTGTGTTTTTCCATTTTCTTGTTTGTTTTAACTTACGTTGTTTAGCTGCTGTGATTGATTTTGTCCTCCAAATTCTTTTAGGTTGATAGCATCCAACTCATCAGACTCAAGATCCTGTCACTGATAAACATCCATAGTATTCAGAAACTGCCTGGCATATAGGTACTCAGTAACTATTGAAGAAATAGTCACTTCAGCATATGTAAATTCTCTGTATGATTTCTTTGTTTTTTAAAAATTTTCTCTGCTATTTGGAGTGGCTTAACTTGACCTAATAATCTTTTATGAGTAGTCATGGAAGTGATTCAGATCTAGTCAAACTTACTTTTCTGATAGGAAAATGGCTCAAAGAGGTGAACTTATTTGGCCAAAATAGCAAGCAGTTCAGATTACCTTGATCATGAAGCTGCTTCTCTGTACTTTAAGATGCTGAATTAATCGCTTAATTCTCTGAATTCTGTTACATTTGTAGTCACTCTCATAAAATTCACACTTAATTCTCTTTGTGGTAATGGGTAATAAGCTTTTGACAAAATCAGACATTCTGTCCTTAGTTTTGTATGCTGTAGAGCACCTAGAATAATACCGTTTACAGGAAATATTTATTGATTTCTTGAATGGCAAAATCTGGGGGGAGTCTTTGACTCCCAGTACCTAGAATTGTTTACCCAGAATTGGTGTATCATTTTATGGCACCTTACACTTAGTTTATCCCTTCTGTAACTAATGTATGTTTTCAACCTGTTGATTAACCGTTATCAAGGGAATTATTTTCCTTTGCATGATTTTGAGCTGCTAGTCTGAGATGCTAGATCCCATCTTCTATCAGTCCGTGAAGTGGGGGAAAGAAAGAAAACTTAAGAAGAAAAAAGGGAGTGGAGGAAGCCTCCTTTCTGGTCCTTTATGCCCATTTTCCTAATGACTTTTGTGGTTATTGAGAGTTGTAAGGATGCTGGGTCACTGTGAGTTGGAATCAGCTCGACAGCAGTGGGGTTTTTTTTGTTTTAAGGTTGCAGGTTACATCACTCTTTTTCTGGTCTCTCTCAACCAGTTATTTTTGTGAACTGGTGAGTAAGTCTGCTTGTTATTAAGTTGGATACCAGAGAGCATAGAAATTATGCTAGATCTGTGTTCTGCTTAACAGCATTTTGTCTCCGGTTAAGCTAATGTTGAAAGATTTACTTGTTCTCTCTGATAACAACCTCCAAAGTTCAGAGCAGGGATTGGCATAGTCCACAGATCCAGACAGTACGTATGTTAAGCTTTATAGGACAAGGGGCAAAATCAAGGTTACCAGGTAAATGTTTCATTGACAGAAACTCGAATTGAGTACTGATGGTGCAGTGGTTGTGAGCTCAGCTGCTGGCAAAGAGGTCAGCGATTTGAATCCACCAGCCATTCCTAGCTGTGAGTCGGAAATGGCTCAGCGGCAATGTATTTTTTTAATCATCAAATTGATTATAAATATTCGTGTATGAAAACCATTCTTAGTTTATGGCTACACCAAAACCAGGGGGCCAGATTTTGTTGGCCAAGCATAGTTTGCCAGCCCCTGGTTTAGAGCAATGATACTCAAACCTGGAGGATTTGTTAAAACACAGATTGCCAGGCCCTGACCCCAGTATTTGTCTTAGCAAGCTGGAGCAGAGCCTAGACTATGCATTTCTAACAGATGCCACAATCTTGGAGAATTACTGGCTTAGAGATTAGAATTACTGTTTTTTATCTAATTCTGTCTTGAATTTTTTTTTACTTTGTTCTTTAAGTTCAGTAATTAACATTGAATACCTGTTATGGTATTGTACCAGTTAGCAGCTCCAGTGGCACGATAAAGTACTTGACTGCCCTTTTTTTTAAATGAAATTTTGGTATCCATTGTAGTAGCCCCAGTAGCACAGTGGTTATATGCTATGGCTATTAATCACAAGATCAGTAGGTCAGATCTACCAGCCACTCTTTGAAAAACCTGTGGGGCAGTTCTACTTGGTCCTGTAGAGATGTTGTCCAAGGGTGCTGAAAAAGACTTCAGGTTACAAGCTACCTTTTTTAAGAGTTCTTAAATTTTGTTGTTACCCCTAGAGATGTGGAAAAAATGGAGTCTAAAGAGAAATTTTAAAATGAAAAAAGGTTAATGGGCTGAGGAATTGTTGGATAAAAAAGTAAGGAGAAGGATAATATATGATAATCTCCTTTCCCTCATCAGTCTAGGAGAATTCTTTGGGCAAATTGTGCTTAACCAGCAGCTTATGGAGTGAATTTAGGGACCACAGACTCATGGCCAGGGATATAAGTTCTTTACTGGTAGAGCAATTTGAAGTTGTTAGATTTGAAATGTAGGTTAAGCTTTAAGAACATTACTGCTACTGAAAAGTGATCTATCCTGCTAGGGAAAGAATATAATAGTTGGCGGAAGTTATTTTTTTCCTGGAATCAAAGATGAAAGTATACAGGTAAATACAGTAGCAGTGATTTCCGCATCTGGCACAGATGGTTTCAGAGAAAACGGTGCTGTGTTTTTCACCACTGTAAAAACAGTAGCAAAAGAAGTCAGTCACTTTTACTGTATGTCTTAGGCCAGCCAGTCTGAAACATTTTGGTATTAGGATCCCTTTGTACTCTTAAATTAAGCATTTTACTGGGGAGTGTAGGGATATCTCAGCTTAAATTTGTACGTGTCCTTATCTATTGATGCAGAAGGTCAACAAAGAAGAGGAAGACCCTCAGTGAGATGGATTGACAGACACAGTGCTCAAACTTAGCAGTGATTGTGAGGATGACACAGGACGAGGCAGTGTTTGTTCTGTTGTGCACAGGGTCACTGTGGGTCAGAACTGACTCCATGGCACAACAACAGTGATGGTATTTAGACCTTTTTCTTGCTTGTTCATTTGGCTGTTTAAGTCTTTTGCTTACCTACAAATTCTGAAGCTTGACCATTAGATGGTTTTAAGTTTCTTGTACCTCAAATGACTGGTTGAGTGAATTCTCTGAAATAAGAGGGTTTTTTTTTTTTTTTTTTTTTTTTTGGTAGTAAATGAACTTAATGGATCATACTGATATTCATAAGGAAGTTATTCCTGGAATCTCTTTGTCTAGAAAGATCTTGGCTGTTGAGAGATTTTGGTGCTTCAGAATAAAATGTGGCCTATAGAAATGAACCAGGAAGCTTACTCAGTTTTGCATCTGATGCACTATCCAGAACTTTTCTTGCTGCCGGTGTGTACAACCAGATATACTTCTATACACAATTTGTACAGGAGGAGTTCAAAAATATTGGTTGTATACTTCATATTTGTCACCATTCTCATTATTTCTACCCATCACCACTAATTTAAACTTGGTGCCCCTCAGTTTGCATCTGTGCTTTACATAAACTTGTCATTATCAGTTTGAGCTGTCATAGATAATTCTTCATAACAAACATTCTTTATTAATTGGGCTAAACTGGTTAACAGTGGCTTAATGGGATGGTTTCAGTTCAAGGTTTAATGATTATTTCCAAACATTAGATTCAGGAGTTACTCAGTCTTAGTGGATGCAGTTAAGTCTGATTTCCATAGGTGATTGCAGTTTTGTTACACATTTTTCTTCTGTTTAATCAGGATCCATCTGTTGGGTCCTTGATCAGAATGTTCAGTAATGGTAACTGGGTACCATTCATTTCTTCTGTCCAGGATTTTTTTCGGTATCCAAATCACATTCTTTTTCTGTATAAAATTAACATTTGTGAATGCATTTTAAGGAACTTTTTATCCTGTTCCTTTTAGGGATCCTAGTCTTGTAAATTCCTTAAGGGCAGAAACTGAGTGTCATTTACTATTCTGGCTTTTCAGGGCCTGGCACAGAATTTTTAAAAAAAAAAACAGACCCACTGCTGTTGAGTCGAGTCCGACTCAACAGCAACCCTAGAAGTCAGGGTATAACTGCCCCATAGAGTTTCCAAGGAGTGCCTGGCAGATAAGCACTCAATATATGCTAAGAGATCAAAACAAAAATTTAAATCATGAAATTAGTATATCAAAAGATTTTTATGGATTTTCTTGCTTAATATTAACTCTTGAGCAGTTTAAAAATGTTTACACAAAATTTTGTTTGTTCCCCAGACTACCTTTTGTGTTAGGTAAGGCTAATAATTCTCATTTTACATGTCAGTAGTAAGTGCAGAGGGGCTGCTCCTAGGTCATGCAGGTTAGGATTGTCTCTTTGGGGTAAAGGAAGGTGAGTTAGTCAACCTTACAGTATCCACTTCCTTAAATTGTCACTAAGAAAAACTTTACCTCTTTTTTTTTCCTTTCCAGTCACTACCACCTTCAGTTATTTAACCACACTTCACTTACATAAACTTGTCTTAAGGAACAGGGAAGGTTAGAGATACCTGTAAATACTCTTAAGAATGCCTGATGTACTTTAATATGGTTGCATGTTTTACTCATCAGGTTACAGTAAACTTTTTGTATAGCCAAAATTTTCATAAAATCTAACTCCTAAGGATAGCAGTAGGAGGAACAGACCCATACTATGCATCTCATTTGGTAGTACTTGAGATGAATAGTGCTGGTTTTTTAGTAAGCTATTTTGGACTGCTGTTTCATTGACTACATTATAGCATTCTGTACTGCTGTTTTTCTCCCCTCCTTCATTTACTTACCCGTATTCTTCAAGATTCAACTCAAAACATTACCTCTTCTTGAGGAGTTTTTATAGATTTTCTGTACACTTATCTCTTTTTTCATTAAGGGAAAATATCAGACACAGACGTTGATGAACTCCCATATCCCCATCAACCAAATTCGGCTCTTGGCTATTCTCTTTTCTTTATCGGTGCCTTCCACTTTGAAGCAAATACTGGATAACATTGTATAAATACTTTAGTATGTATCCTAAGCCTAACGTAAATGTCTTGGTGCTTACATTGGCCTTCTCTACTGTAAATTACAGGTTTTTAATTAAGTCTTAGATAGTCTCTTCAACTTTGGAAACCTCTCATAGATTACACTTGTTAGCACCAGTGTGTGAAGAATGGTGCAGTTGCTTTACACATTTAAATTCTTTTTATTCTTAAACAACAGTTCTAAAAGGTAGATACTGCTTATCTCCATTTGAAAGAAACCAAGACACAAATGTTAAGAACTTGTTCAGTTCTGTAAAGTTAAGGCACTCCCTGGGTAGCTCAATTGGTTAAGCGTTTAGACTGCTAGTCAATAAAGTTGTCACTTCAAACCCACCCAAAGGCACTGTGGAAGACAGGCTTGGTGACTGGCTTCCAAAAGGTCACAGCCTTGAAGACCCTATGAAGTGGTTCTGTTCTGCACACATGAGGTAGCCATGAGTTTGAGCTAACTCCAGGACTACTAATAACAACATAACCTGGTTACATGGCAGAACAGGAATTGAAGGCACTTTAGCTTCAGTCTATGGTATTAGCCACGTACTATATAGAAATGTCTATTCTTAACCAAAGTATTTGCACTGAAGAAGGTGTTGATCTTGGCAGCATTCTATCATGTGATCTCCAGTGTCATTTCTGTCACTAAGGCCATTTTTGTCAACTGCGGATCCTTCTTTACTTTCAGCTTTTGCATTCCAGTCACCAGTAATTATCAATGCATCCTGATTACATGCTTGGTCAGTTTCAGACGGCAGAAGCTGTACTCTTCAACTGTGCACATGGATCTCATCAGATGGAACACAGAGAAATCACATCAGCTACATCTCTGGAAAGAGATGATGGGAAAGTTCAGTATCATCAGTAAGAACAAGACCAGGTGTGACTTGTGGCACAGACCATCAGTTGCTCATATGCAAGTTCAAATTGAAGTAGAAGAAAATTAGAAAAAGTCCATGAGAGCGAAGCTATGACCTTGAGTATATCCCACTTGAGTTTAGAGACCATCTCAAGAACAGATTTGATAAGTTGAACACTAATGACTGAAAACCAAGTGAGTTGTGGAATGACATCAGGGAAATCTTACATGAAGAAAGCAAGAGATCACTGAAAAGACAAGAAAGTAAAAGACCAAATTGGATGTGAGAAGAGACTCTGAAACTTGCTCTTGAACGTTGAGTAGCTAAAGTAAAAAGAAGAAATGATGAAGCAAAAGAACTGAAGATTACAAAGGGCAGCTTGAGAAGACAGTGTTATGATGACGTGTGCAAAGAGCTGGAGATAAGAGATACAGAAGAGAAGAACACATTTTGCATTTCTTAAGCTGAAAAAGAACAGAAGAAAAAATTCAAGCCTCAAGTTGCAATAGTGAAGGATTCTACAGGGAAGATATTAAGCCACTCAGAAGCCATCAAAAGAAAATGGTAGGAATACACAGTCATTATACCAAAAAGAATTGACGTTGGTCTGTTTCAAGAGGTAGCATGTGATCAAGAACCAGTGGTACTGAAGGAAGAAGTCAGAGCTGCATTAGGCACTGGCAAAAAAACAAGGCTTCAGGAATTGATGGAATATCAATTGAGATGCTTCAACAAATGGATGCCATGCTGGAAGAATTCACTTGTCTGTGCCAAGAAATTTGGAGGACAGCTACCTGACCAGCTGCCTGGAAGAGATCCATATTTATGCCTATTTCCAAGAAAGGTGATCCAACGGAATGCAGAAATCATTGAACAATATCTTTACTATTACATGCAAGTAAAATTTGCTAAAGATCATTCAAAAGGGACTGCAGCCATGTATTCACAGGAAACTGCCAAATATTCAGGCCAGATTCAGAAGAGGATGTGGAACCAGGGATTTCATTGGCAGATGTCAGATGGATCTTGGCTGAAAGCAGAGAATACCAGAAAGATGTTTATCTTATGTTTTATTGATTATATGAAGGCATTTGACTGTGTGGTTCATAACAAATTATGGATAACGTTGTAGAGAATGGGAATTGTAAAACAGTTGTGTTCCTGAGGAATTTGTACTACATGGATCAAGAGGCAGTGGTTCAAACAGAACAAAGGGACACTGCATGGTTTAAAGTCAGGAAAGATATGTATCAGAGTTGTATCCTTTGACTATGCCTTTTCAGTTGTTATGCTGAGCAAATAATCAAGAGAAGCTGGACTATATGAAGAGGAGCCAGACATCAGGATTGGAGGGGGATTCAGTAACAACCTGCATTATGCAGATGACACAACCTTGCATGCTGAAAGTAAAGAGGAGTTTAAACACTCACTGATGAATACCAAAGACCAAAACCTTCAGTATGGATTGCACCTCAACATCAAAAAAGCAGAAATTCTCACAACTGAAGAAATATGATAAATGGAGAAAAGATTACAGTTGTCAAGGGTTTCATTTTACTTGGTTCTACAATCAACGCCCATGGAAACAGCAGTCAAGAAATCAAAAGACACATCACATTGGACATACCTGCTGCAGGAGAGAAAGGTGTGCCTGACCCAACTGGAGGTATTTTAAATCACATCATATGCATGCAAAAGCTGGATAGACAGTGAATAAGTAAGACAGAAGAATTGATGCCTTTGAGTGATGGTAATGGGGAAGAGTATTGACTGTACTGTGAACTGCACAAAGAACAAACATGTGTCCTGGAAGAAGTACAACCAGAGTGCTCGCTGGAAGTAAGGATGGTGAGATTGAGTGTTACATACTTTGGATGTGTGGTCAGGAGGGATCAATCCCTGGAGAAGGACATGATGCTTGGTAAAAATAGCGGGTCAGTGCAAAGGAGGAAGGCCCTAAACAAGATGAATTGACACAGAGGCTGCAACAATGGACTGAAAACCTATTTGTGGGCATGGTACAGGACTGGGCAATGTTTAATTCTGTCGTATGTAATGTTGCTTATGAGTTAGAACTGCCTGGACAGCACCTAATAACACCTCTTAACCACTATACTGTATACTAAAGTCTGAGTGAACAAGTTCTGTACTTCATACAAGTTCTTACCATCATCTATTCTCTATGTATCTTTGTTAATGTTTTCCTTGCTATCAATTTTGCCACCTTTTGACTTGTACCTTTGCATTTTGTCTTTCATGAAATAATCTGGTAGAACATGTTAACATACAGCTTTCCCATTGTGAAGATCTCTTGCCTTTAGCTTGTCTGCTGCTAATTCCTTGTGTAATCATAATAAAATTGCTGACCTCTAGCCTCTGTTCAATTATTGTGTCTCCATAATGTAATAAGGGAAAGAAGGTACTGTAATTGAATTAAAATGTTTCATTTTTAGCATTTTTTGTTACATTTTAAAATTTTAATGTTGAGTCATTATTTTTCTTCATCTTTGTGTTTACAAAACTATTTTCAGTAACTTCATATAGCTGCCATTTTAAATTTTTTTTTCTGTTTGGATTTTATTACTAACCTTCATGGTATATTGCACAATGTTATTTTGAACCTTTAAGATTAATTGTCCAAGAGCATACGAGCTTTAGAGAATTCTTTTTCTCCTGGATCTCTCTGAATACAGTGTACTTGTATAAAGCTGTATTACAGAAACAACCCAGATATACCCCCAAGAAACCCAGAAAACCACACCCAGTTCTGTCGAGTCAGTTCTGACTCATAGTGACCCTATAAGACAGCGTAGAACTGCCCAATAGAGTTTCCAAGGAGTGCCTGACAGGTTTGAACTGGCGACTTTTTGGTTAGCAGGCGTAGCACTTATCCGCTATGCCACTAGGGTTTCCACACAAGTGTACATTTAATGGATAAATCAAGAACATATGCCATAGGCCTACAATAGAATATTATTTGGCAATAAGACGAGAGAAGTCCTGATATAACATGCTAAAACATGGATGAAACTTGAAAACATGCTAAGTGGAAAAATGCCAGTCACAGAGACCTTATACTGTATGATTTAATTTATATGAAATGTCCACAAAAGCTGAATCTATAAAGAACAGAAAGTGGATTAGTTGGGCTGGGGGAAAAGTGAAGGGAGCAGAGATGAATGCATTCTGAAATTGTGATGATAGTTGTACATCTCTGAGTACAGTGAAGAATTGTACAGTTTAAATGGGTGATTTGTTTGATACGTGAATTGTATCTCAAGGCTGTTAGGACAAAAATTATTACATGTAGTTAAAAAAAATTTGTAAAGATAATCTTATCGACTAAAAGGAAATTCAGATTCTTAGGTTTTCTTTTCATATTCTTCTCTTCATTTGTGACTTAGTTGATGTAGTTATAGAAAATTGAGGCATAAAGAGCACCCACTGGATGCACATCTAACATGTTATTGTAACCTAAAATGTTTTTAGTATGGTAGGTCAGCATGTCATGGTTAGGTTAGTGTTAATTTGATAAGCTTGGTCAAAGCTATTAAGAGATAACTTAGTTTGTTTTAACCTTTCATATCCACAGAGGGTAGACTGATACGTAGGCATACCTTCTGTGACATTTGATATGTGACTTGGATCTAATAAAACAAACATTGCTATAATTTGCTTATTGTCAGAAGTCTTACTGGGATCACATGCCATTTGGTGAATTTAATAAAGGAATATTTAAGTAAAAACACATTTCTCACTTGAAAAGAGACCTGGGGGTATACATATACCCTCAAGCTCAGAATTTTAAGGGATTGTAATATAGAATATGAATATAAACTTTTCTTTGTAACTGGTAGAACTAGTGACAAAGGCAGTAGATTTTTGACTTGGTAGAAGGAAGGTGTGTCTGATGACAGCAGTGAGCTTCACAGTGTTCTAACAGAAAATATTCAAGGGTAGATTAGATGCAGTCTTTCCAACATTTAGAGTAGTTAATTTCCAAATCATAATCTTTGTACATCTCTCCCTCATTCCTTGTAAAATTCTTGGCCGTCTAAAAATCTCTTTGGTGCCCATTTTGCAGTTAAGGTAGAACAGGTATTTCTCAAACTTGTCTGTTTTTTTTTCCAAGTGCTTTTAAACTTTTAAAAATTGTAATTAAGTGAAAGTATACAATCCAAATTAATTTTGCGTGGCCGCCTCTCTGTACCTCCTTCTGATGGCACATACCTCTTTTTCACTCTGTTCATGTTATATCCTCTCAACAAGCTCCTGTCCCCTTCTCTTCACCCTCTGCTCTCCCATCCAGAAAGAGACCTGTAGGACAGCATCCTATAAATCCAGAGCCATGAATTACACACACCATATGGTCACATTGTGTCCCTGAGTCCAGCCCATTTTTGTCCAAAGAATTGACCTCAGTAGTGTTTTGTTAAGGGCAGCAGCAGATCTAGGGGCCATGCTCCCAGGGGATCCCCCAGGCCATTGGACCATCAATTGTGGTCTTTAGTAGAGTTCTTGATCTGCACCCGTCTTTTTCTCATGTTGCCGCAGGGGCTCAACATTGTGTGCCCCATCTCATTTTCGTGATACTCTTTAAATGTGTGCTTTGGACTACCTGGATACTTGCTTCATAATCAAGAAGTGCTGTACCATTTCAGTACTTTTTTCTTTTAATGCACTGGTGCTCAGTTGTAGTACTTGATTTGTGGGGTAATGAGAAAAGCAGAGGTCAAATTAACACACAAATGATGTTTTGATGCCAAGGGCAAATGATGTCATAACACGCCATGTATACAAAGTGGTGTGATGATTCAATTAGAAGTACAATTCAGACTTCCACATGGCATGTGATAATAATGCTATAACCATGCAAAACCACAAAGCAACCCTTGCCTTTAGCAAAAAACAAAGGAACAAAACCAAACCTGTTGGCTGTTGGGATTCACAGTGATGCTGTAGGACCGTAAAACTGCCCTGTAGGGATTCTAAAGAGCCGCTGGTGGACTTGAAGTGCCAGATTCTTGGTTAGCAGCCAGATGCTTAACTTTTGGACCACAAAGGCCATATGCCTAAGCAGTCAGTAGCCTATATGCTGTCATGTTGGACGTAATAATTTTGTTTGTATTTAGTTTGTAAGTTTGATTTGGCTTTGTGGTTATATAAGAGCAATAATCATAAGGAGTTTAATCCTGCTGTTGCATATATGGAGCAGCATTGAAATAGAAATTTTGTTTTTAAAAATTCTGTTAAGCTAGAATCTGAATTTGCAAACTTGAGCTGCCTTAGTGTTGTTAGGTTATGTCCCTATTAGTGGAAAATATATTCATAGTTCTACCTTTTCGAGTTCTTCATTTGTTCTTTTAGTGAGCAGATCAGTAGTAAGTTGTATAGTACCACGTACTTTTGATATCGTGGTACTCCGTTTCTCAGTTCCTTATTGTTACATTTTCTTTAAAGCCAGCAGAAGTTGGTGACAAGCATTATGCTGTACCCTTCTTACAGATGGTAAAGTATCTTTGATTTTAAAGTTAACTTTAAAAAAAAATAGGAAAGAATTTTCACATATGGTAGGATTCTGTGTTAATGTAGTAGAATAATAAAAACAACTGCTTTTAGTAAAACTATTGAGGCTGTTTATTTTTAAGGATTGACCTAAGCAGTTGTCCTGTATATGTATGTGAGGAGCAAAAAGAATCCTGGTAATTTATGGCCAGGAGAAAAATTTTCCCCTGGGCTGCTCTGGAGATCATATTGATACGGGAGCCTCTGAAGGTTCAAAAGAGAAAACTGTCGAAAGTGGATAATAATCTAATTAGCATTTCAAGGGAGAAATAAGCAGCAGTTGTTAGAATAACACCTATTATTTTGAGGTGTCTTCTGTTTGTCTCAGACTTCACATGTGTTCTCCATTAAAACTCTAGGTATTAGCCATCTTGTGAGAAAAAAATTGATATTTGGAGGTTAAACATTACTTGTTATAATCCAGTATATGTGTTCTTGAAAAGCCACATGTTCTGTAAAATAATACACCAAAAATAATAGGGCTCCTGAGAAAAATAGATAAGCCAATTACTCAAAAGTTTTGCAGCTTTGTAGTCAGGGCACTAACAAAAACAACAGAAATTCTGATAAACGGCACAATAAAAAAGATACTGAATCTCTGAAAAAGTGTAGTAAATATAGGACCTAAAAAGATAAAAGGTATCTGATGGAAGTGGGGAAGTATAAAGAAGGATTTAGGGTACTGAGGGAGACAAGACTAAAATCTGTAAAGATAAGGGAGAACCGTGGAACTAGTTTGAAGACCGTGGTCAAACGGAGCTAAGAAGAAGGTGGGGTGAAGGAGCATTCTATCCAGACCTGGACCCCTTCGTCCCAAATTCCCTGTGTTCAGCTGCTGTTACTTGGGAGTGCATATCATTAACGAGTTGGGGGGGTGCAAATTGCTTATGCACTGTTGTGACTTGGAGGTGTGTTATTGGCATTTGCCAGTGAGTTAAATCCCGTTACAGAGTGTGTGTAGTAGAACAGACTTTGTATTGATCGTCTTTGACTAGAAAAATCCACATTTATGTTCCATCATGAGTACTGAATTGCGAATAGTTGTCTTTAGAGCTCTTCTCCAATAGAATGTTATTGAGAAGAAAGGAACGTAATACTTTCTGGACACCTAGCATTTAAGATCATCATTGTTTCACTTAATCATTGTGGTAACAGCTTTGTGTCCTCATTTTACAGGTGAGAAAACTGAGTCCCAAAGAGGTTTGGAAACTTTGCTTATGATCACTCAGTAAGTGCCAGAGTGAAAATTTAAATTCATATATGTCTGACTAAAAACTTGTCTTTGTATACCACACTACTTCTGGCATATCTTTGTTAAGGCTTTTAATAAGAGGGCTTGATTAATACTTGATAGGATTGATGAATTCATTCTCTTTCTTCCTTCTGTGGTCTTTTCCAATAATACTGACATAGACAAAAGTAGTGACATAGCATAACAAGCTGATGAGGAACAGAGGGTTTGGTACTTGTGTGTCTGAATGTGAAATCTAGATTTGTCTCCATTAGCTATTTCCTCTTAGGTTACCTCTTTGTACTTTGTTTTGTTTATTCTGTAAAATGGGAATAATGATTACTTATCTCTTAAGATTGTTATGAGAGTTAAATTAGTAGATCAGAAAGCTTTAAGTGATAGGTGGCACATTGTAAGTACACAGGAAACATTGAGTGTTCTATCAACTCTGCCCTATTGCTTCTCTCACTTTCTGTCTTGTCCTTCCTTTCTAGTATCTCTGCTCTCTATCTGCTTATATCATTGATTAGAAATAGATTAAATGTAGAGTGTACTCACTGAAAACTGATGTGCTTAACACTTCTCAAATTTTCACTGATGGTTTGTATGTAAATGTTTGAATGCTTATTGTTTGGAAGTCTGGAATTTTTTAAAGTGATTTGTGGGGACTTGTTTTATTTCTTAAGGTAAGTGCTATGTAGCTGAGTATATGTGTAGGTTATTTTAGTTTCATGATCTTTTTTGTGTCTGAATAATGCTGTGTACCAAACCCACTGCCATTGAGTTGATTGTGACTTACAGTGACCCTTTCAGACAGAGTAGAACTTCCCCGTAGAGTTTCCAGGGAGCGCATGGTGGATTTGAACCGCTGACCTTTGTGTTAGCAGAAGCAGCACTTAACTCACTATGCCACCAGAGTTTCCAAGGAGTACTTGGTGGGTTCAAACTGCTGCTTTTAGTTAGCTGCCATAGTACTTCACCACTGGCCACCAGGGTTTCCATGCTATGTGTGGTAGTTATTAAAAAGAGAAGGACCTGTTGTGAAAGATTTCCAGAATACCTGAGTGAAACAAAGTGGATGATAGGACACATGATAATCCTATTCATGTATGTTTTGTGTACATTTTACAATCAGGAAAAATGTATTTCTGTGTGTATTATAATGCTGTTTACTGTGCTTTGTAGTAAGTTGGATTGAAATAATTTCTATTGTATCTAAGAATTCATGTTAATTTCCTTTATCTTGATTTCTAGAAAATAACCTTTTTTTTTAGATTCTGAAATGTAATGTCTCATGTTTTAACATCAGAAGTTGTAAGCATGGTCAGTCAGACAGTAATTATAAGCTATTTGTCATTTTGAGGAAGTCGATCATAGCTTCTTCATACTGTCATTGCTTTAAGTTACGTGCGTAATTGGTACTTATACATGTTCATTTGGTTTTCCTGGTTGTCTGAAACATTAAAAAAAAATTCATTGTGGCTTACACAGCAGTTTAGGTTCCCGTTGAACAATTTGTATACAAATTTGTTCAGTAATATTTGGTTACTCTACATGTGAACATTCTCATTATTTCCAGTTCCATTCCAGTTGTTTTTGCCTCCTCTCCCCTACTCCCCGTGTATTTTGTTGTTGTTGAGAATATAGACAGCAAAGCATACCAGTTCAACAGTTTTTACATGTGCAATTTAATGATATTAATCATATTCTTTGAATCATGTAACCATTCTCCCCCTCCTTTCTGAATTCTTCCGTCATTAACATAAGCCCATTGCCCTCTAAGGTTCCTGTCTGATCTTTTGAGTTGCTGTTGTCACTTTGATCCCATGTAGAAAATTCTTAAAAGAGCATAATGCCCCCAAAACCCACTACTGTTGAGTTGATTCTGACTTATAACAACCCTATACGACAGGGTAGAGCTGCTCCATAGAGTTGCCAAGGAATACCTGGCAGATTCAAACTGCCAACCTTTCAGATAGCAGATGTAGTATTTAACCACTATGCTACTGGGGTTTCTGTAATGCTCAAGGCAGACCTTTTTTACTAGTTAAGCTAAACTGTTGTTTGGTTTTAAGATGACTTCAGGGGATGTTTTTCCTTTAAAGATTTTCTTAGGGCAGTAGTGTCAGGGCTTGATCCACCCTCCATACTGGAATCCATGAGCATTTGAAGTTCTGTTCTGCATTTCCCTTCTTTTGCTCAAAATTCATCTATGGAGTTTTTGATCAAAATGTTTGGTAATGGTAGCCAGATAACCATCCAGTTCTTCTGGTCTCATGACTAAAGAGGCAGTTGCTCATGGAGGCAATTAGCCACATGTTCCATATCCTCTTCCTATTCCTGATTCTCCTTCCTCTTGCTCTAAGTGAGTAGAAACTAGTTGTTGTGCCTTGGATGGCTACTTGCAAGCTTTTAAGATCTCAGGCACTACTACGCAGTGAACTTGGAGGTAGAACAGAAGCAGTGAACGTATTATTAGGACAGTTGACTGGAGTAGCTTGTGAAACTGTGATCCTGAATCTCAAGATGGAGAAACCAAATCCTACGGGATGTTTGATTGTACATAAGCAGCCTCAGGAACTACCCGTTTTGGGGTGGGAGGGTCTTTGTTGTTATAAATTATAGAATATAAATAACATTATACTACTTTTATTTAACTTTTTTCAGGTGTATAACTTAATAACAATTACAAAAATTGGCTGCAAAACCTTACCCTTAATAGATACGATTTTTTCCATCATTGTTAGACCATCTTTTTCCCTTCCCTCCTGTCCCTGGTAACCACTAATAAACTTTGGTTTCTGTACATTTGCCTTTTCTTCTTTTTCATGTAAGTAAGATCATTTGTGATTGGCTTATTTTATTCACCATAATGTCTTAAAGCTCCATCCATACTATTAAAAAACAAAAACAACCCATTGCTGTTGAGTCAGTTTCTCAGTGACCCTATGACCCTGTAGAACAGAGTAGAATTGCCACATAGAGTTTCCAAGGATCACTGGTAGATTTGAACTGCTAACCTTTTGGTTAGCAGCTGTAGCTCTAAATCACTATACCACTAGAGTTTACATCTGAACTACAGCTTATAGTAGTATTTTGAGTAGTATTTTGTTGTATATGTATACCACATTTTGTTTATCCATTCATCTGTGAATATGGGGATTTTAGCTGTTTGTACCTTTTGGCTATTTTTAATAGTGCTGCAATGAACACTGGAAACCCTGGTGGCATAGTGGGTTAAGTGCTACGTCTGCTAACCAAAAGATCAGCAGTTCAAATCTGCCAGGTGGTTCTACTCTGTAGGGTTGCTATGAGTCTGAGCCGACTCGACAGTAGTGGGTTTTTTGTCAGTGAACATTGGTGCACAAGTCTCATTTTGAGTCTGTGCTTCCAAGTCTTGGGGATGTATACTTAGGAATGGAACTGCTAGGTCATTTGGTGTATTTTTTAGGTTTTTGAGGAACCACCAACTTTTCCATAAAATATCTGAAACTTTCTTGAACTTATCTGGTAAGTTCAATAGAGCATTAACCTCAGAACTTGGCAGAAAGGTGTCAGCCGCTTAGAAGAAATTTTTCAGGACAGGTTTCTCTTTTAAAAAATGCTGTATTGTTAATTTTGATGGTATAGAAGGTGATAATGTTTGAGAAAAGATTCATATACTTACCATTTCTGATTCCCTTCGCAACTTTGCTGTCTGGTATCATTTTCCTTCTACCTGGAAGACTTCTTCAGCATTTCTTAAAGTGTAGGTTAGCTCACACTTGATGGTCTGACATACTAGAAGACCCCTGGAAGATATGACCCCCACATTGTCTTTTAGCCCAGAGCTTGAAAGCAATTCCAAAACCAACTCTTAAGACAAAAAGATTGGGCTGGACTGTAGGACATAAAATGATACTGGTGAAGAGTGTGCTTCTTGGCTTAAGTAGATATATGAGACTAGCTGGGCAGCTCCCATCCAGAGATGAGACGAGAGGGCAAAAGGAGTACTGGAGCTGGTTAAATGGACAGGGGAAATACAGGATTGAAAGGAAGAGTGTGCTCTCGCAGGATGGGGAGAGCAACTCGAGTTACATAGCAATGTAGGTGTGTGTGACAGATGAATTGTAAACTTTCACTTAAAGCACAATTAAATATTTTTTAGAAAACAAAGCTTGTACCTTAACGAAGCTGATGGTATGGGCTCAGCAAAATTGGATTTGGGTTAGGTCTAAGATTATAATTTCATAGAACATTGAGGAAGGATTTTCTTTTCCTAGTTATTACACATATAATACCAGATTTCACTTAGTAAGAACTATCTGTTGGTCAGTAGAGCAGGGTCAGTATTCCTATACTAGACCCTATTTGGTGTTAATGTACCTTAACTGTTTAAAAAAGATTTAAGCAGTCTGGTTTATGTGGCTGCCGTAGAAATTTTTTCTTTTAACCAAGTTGGTGTACCTTATTTGATAACCGAGTAAAGAAAAATTGATGAGGCAGTTCTCACAGTTTTCTATTTGAGTCATAAAACAAGTAGATACTAATACAAGCTGAATCATAAGAGAAAGTGAGCTTTGGTGTTTTGTATGTTGTATATAAACTGTTGGTTTTGTAATACTGACAAAGTTGTATTTTGAAATAATTTTAGACTCATAAAATTTGCAAAAATAGGATGAGTTCCTGAGTACTCTTCACCTCTGCTTCCCTCAGTAATAACTAGCAATAGTACAGTTGTCAAAAGCAGGAAATAGCATTGGTATGATACTATTAACTGTAGACCTTACTTGGATTTCGCCAGTTTGTACATGCACATTTTAATTTTTTTGGAAGTACAGTTCTGTCAGATCATGTGTATGGATTTGTGTAATTACCACCCTAGTTAGAATATAAACCTCTTGTGGTTGAGTCAGTACTGATTTACTGTGCCTCTATAGGACACAGTAGAACTGCCCCATAGGATTTCCAAGGACTGGTTGGTGGATTCAGACTGCTGACATTTTGGTTAGGAGTTGAGCTCATAACCGCTATACTACCAGAGCTCCAGTTAGCATATAGAACTCTTTGTGGGCAGTTCAAATCCGTAAGGTGCTCCTTGGAAACTGTATGGAGCATTTTCTTTATGAACTGTGTTGTGTCAAATGACTTGGAAGTCCTCCAAGACTGTGGTTCTCAGCTCCAGCAGCTCAGTCCCTCAAGATACTTACATGTATCTAGGAAACTTCTATGACTTTGCTTTGGTTGAATTGTGCTGCCATCCCCTATATTGTACATTGTCTTTCCCTTCATCCAAGTTAACACTTGTCTCATATCTTGTTAGTGAGTTCCTTTCTCCATTGCTCCCCACCCTTGCAACAATCTGAGAATTTTTTTTTCCCCTGCATGTAAACCATTTCTTGAGCTTGTGCAATATTGGTCTCATACAGTAGTTTTCCTTATGTTATTATTTCACTCATCCATGTTGTGAGAGGTTTCATGGAGTCATCATTTTTCTTTATTGTTGTGTAGTATTCCATTGTGTGTATGTACTATAATTTTTTTTATCTATTCATGTATTGGTGGGTGTTTTTTGTTTTTCTTTGCCTTTTCTAAATGACTTATCTTTTTTCTCTTGAGTTTACACGTATTCTTTGTTAGGTATATAACTCACAAATATTCCTGTCTGACTTTCCTTTCATTCTCTCAGTACGGTGTTTTACAGAGCAAAGGTGTTAATTTTAAGTAAGTGTATTGTATTTCTCTCTCCCTTTTGTGGATTGTGCTTTTGGTGTCATGTCTGAGAACACTTTGGCAGGTAACAGATTGTTTTCTGTATTTTGTTCTACAAGTTTAAAAAAGTTTTACATACAGATTTATGTTTATTTACATTTAAGGTTTTTATAAAATGAGAAATTTAGATCAATATTCATTTTTTGCCATGTTGATGCACCATTTGTTGAAGTGGCTATCCTTTATTGAAATGCTCTTGATTCTTTGTTAAAAATCGTTTTGCCGTGCTTGTATGGATCATTTTCTGGGATATTTCCTGTTCCATTGATCTGTATATCTGTCCCTCTGCCAGTACCACACTGTCTTGATTACTGGCGCATTGGGTGACTCAAATTTTTCTCTCCTGTATACATGCATTTCATTATTTGAAGATTCCATACTTGAGAACTTGCCTGCTCACAAAAATACTATTGTAATTACTAAATCAGTACTCATAGTGCTTTCATGGTTATTTGCGGATAAGGGCATGTATAGAGAAAAGTTTGAGTCCACTGAATGTACAAAGCTGTGTCAGTATTTGCTAATTCACAGTTCACAGGGACTTGGTAGTACATTATTACCATAAATAATGAAAATTGTACGTGGTAAACCTTAAAAGTAGGCAATGTAAATGTTGCTAAATTCCCCTATTCTAGGAGTTTCTGGAGATATTCTACATAGACAGTGTTGTCTGCAATCAGGGCCAATTTAATTTCCCCTTTTTTTTCTTTTGTACTGGCTTAGAATTTCGGTTATATCTTTGGAAGTGCATGTATGTGAGTTTTTAAGTAACAGTGTTATTGGGATACAAATCACATAGCATACAATTTGTGCTTTTAAAGTATATAGTTTGGTAGTTTTTAATATGTTCACAAAGTTGTTCACCATCAACACTAATGTGAAAACATTTTTGTCACACCTAAAGGCAGCCCATTTGCAATCACTTACAGTTTTGCCCCTCCTTCTGGCCTCTGGTAATCACTAATTTTTCTTTCTCTATAGCTTTGCCTGTTCTGGATATTTTGTGGGAAAAAAAATCATATAATATGTGACCTTTATGTCTGACTTTTTTCACTTAGCGTAATGTTGTCAGGGTCCATCCATTTTGTAGCATGTATCACTATTTCATTTCTTTTAATTGCCACATGATACTCTGTTGTTTGGCCTTACTGTGTTTTGTTTATCTCCTCCATCTTGACTCTGTCCCTCCTGTTTCATTCATCTCTTAATCAATTGACAGACCTTTGGGTTGTTTTTACTTTTTGACTGTTATGAATAATGTTGACATGAAGATATGGGTACAAGTTTTTGTAAGGACATAACATTTTCAGTTTTCTTAAAAATATACCTAGGAGTGGAATTACAGGGTCACATATGTGGCAATTCAATGTTGAACTTGTTGGGAAATTACCAGATTCTGTTCTGAAGTGACTACCAGCAGTGTGTGAATATTAAATTTATGCATTTTTACCAGTACTTTTTTGTACGTTTTTTTTTGTTATAGTGATGCTGTTGTTAGGTGCCTCCAAGTCGGTTCCAAAAGTAGTGACCTTATGTCCAACAGAATGAAAACACTGTGCAGTCCTGTGCCATCCTCACAGTTGTTGCTGCCATTATGTCAACACATCTCACTGAGGGTCTTCCTCTTTTTTGCTGATCCTTTGCTGAGCATGTTTTATAATGATCCTAAACCCTGTTGCTGTCAAGTTGATTGCAGTTCATAGAGACTCAGTAGGAAAGAGAAGAACTGCCCATAGGGTTTCCAAGGAGGGACCAGTGAATTCTAACTGCCAACTTTTTGGTTAGCAGCTTGTAGCTCACCATAGCGCTTAACTACTGCACCACCAGGGCTCTGTAGTGATCCTAGTGAATGTGAAGAGGTTTCCCATTGCGGTTTTGATTTATATTTCCCTAACTACTAATGATGAACATCTTTTCATGTGCTTATTGGCTATTTTGGAAACTCGAGTACTTTGTGGTTAATTAAGTGCTGCAGCTGCTAATTAAAAGGTTGGCAGTTTGAATCCACCAAGTGCTCCATGGCAACTCTGTGGGACAGTTCTACTCTACCCTATAGGCTTGCTGTGAGTCAGAATCAGCGGCAGTGGTTTACAACTTTTTTATTCTTATTGGCTATTTGTGTATCTGTTTTGGAAGAATATTCACATCCTCTGCCCATTTTTTTAATGTGTGTGTGTTTTTTTTTTGTGGCTTTCTTGATTGTGTTATTTGACACACAAAGGTTTTTTTTATTCTGATGAGGTCAAATTTGATTTTTTAGTTGCTTGTGCTTTTGATGTCATGTAGAAAAATCATGGCTCAACACTAAGATTTGATCATACTCCTGTGTTTTCTTCCAAGAATTTATAGTTTTAATTTTTACTTTTAGGTCTGTGATCCACTTGGAGTCAATTTTTGTGTGTGATGTGAGGAATAGGCCTAATTTTATATATATATATGTATATATCTATATCTATATATATATATATTGGCTTTAGTAGAGAAATTTATTCTCTCACAGTTTAGAAGGCTAGAAGTCTTAATTCAGGGCATCATCTTCCTGAAAGTCTTTCTGTGTTGGTTCTGGCGGAAGGTCCTTGTCATCAGTCTTTCCCTGGTCTAGGAGCTTCTCAGCAGAGGGACCCTGGGTCCAAAGGACGTACTCTGTTCCCAGCATTTCTTTCTTGGTCACCTGAGGTCTCCAACCTCTCTGCTCACCTCTCTTTTGAATCTCAAAAGAGATTGCCTCAAGATACAGTTTAATCCTGTAGATTGAATCTTGCCTTGTTAATGTAGCTGCCTCTAGTCCTAACCTCATAGAAGTTAGGATTTACGACACAGAGGAGAATTACATCAGGTTGCAGAAGGGTGGAAGAACCACACAATACTGGGAATCATGGCCTAGCAAAATTGATACACATTTGGGGGGACACAGTTGAAGCCATAATATATAGATAAAGTAATATGTAAAAAGTTGGCCTCCCCCTCTTACCACCCCTCTTCATCCCTACCTCACAGGGCAATCAGTGTAAACGTGGTGGTAACGTTTCAGATGGTTTTCCACCTAATTTCATTCTTTTAAATGTGGATGTCCATTTATCTTAGCCCTATTTGTTGAAAAGGTTATTGTTTACCCAATGAAATGTTCCAACACTCTTTATGTTAATCACTTAATCATACATGTGAGTGTTTTTTTTCTGGACTAGATTCCATTCTGTTGATCTGTCCTGTGCCAGTGCCCATCACTTGATACTACTGTAGCTTTGTAGTAAGTTCCTAAAATTAGAAAGTGGAGGATCCTCCAACTTTATTATTTTTTTCCAGATTGCTTTGCTGTTCTGAGTTCCTCAAACAGAATATTAAGTCTTGATACTTGGGCATGGAATGTTTTTATTTAAGTTTTACTTAATTTCTTCAGCAAATTTTTGTAGTTTTCAGTATACAGGTTTTGTACATTTGTTAAATTTAATCTTAAGTATTTTATTCTTATGCTATTATAAATGGAATTGTTTCCTTAATTTCATTTGTAGTATAGCCTTTCTTTTTATGACATGGTTCTGGGTGGATCTGAACCCCTAACCTTCCAGTTAAACAGCCAAGCATGTTAGCCATTTGCACCATCCAGGGACTCTTGCCATCCTTGGCTAGGTAGGTATTATTCTAATGTTTTACTGGTGTGGAAGCTGGAGATCAGAGATGGGCAGGCATCTGCTTAAGGTGACTGGGAAACAGGAGCTGGGCTAAGCCTTCAAGAAAATGATCGGGGGCATAAGCAAAGGAGGTGACCAACCACATTTGGTAAGAATTTACCCTTCGTGTAATTGATTCTTTTTAAGGTTTTTAAAAAATTGAGATAAAATTCAAAGAACATAACCATTAATCATTTTAAAGTGTGATATTCAGTGGCATTTAGTACATTCACAGTGTTGTTCATCTATCATGTTGATCTTGTGTTAAGACGTTTTCATTATGCCAAAAAGAAGCTCCGTACCTATTAAGCAGTCACTTCCCCTTCCCCAGCCCTTGACAACACTAGTCTGCTTTTTATTTGTGTATTTCCTTATTCCGGATGTTTCGTATAACATGTTTTAGTATATTGTGTCTTCATTTTCATTCACCTCAAAGTATTTGCTAATTTTCCTTTGACCAATTGGTTTTAGGAGTGGTCTTAACTTGTGGATTTCCCACAGTCTTTCTGTTATTACTTTCTAATTTCATTTCATTGTGGTCGGACAACACAGTTTTTACTATTTCAGTCATTTTGAGGTTATTTTGTATGGCCTAGAATATGATGTGTCCTTGAGAATGTTTTCATGTGTGCTTGAGAAGAATATACATTCCACTGTTGTTAGGTGGAGTGTTTATAGATTTTTTTGTGTGTGCCTTATTCATTGATGGTGTTTTTCAGCTCTCCTTTTTGGTGAACATCTGTTTAGTTATTGTTATTAGAAGTGAGATACTCAAGTTTGATGTCAGTATTTTGCTTCATGCTTTTTGTTGCTTGTTACTAGGCTTCTGTGTATCTTTATAATTATTTTGTCTTATTCCGAGATGGTCCCTTTTATCATAAAATGTCTTAGCTGTAGTAACCTTTTTGATCTTAGTCTTTTCTGATACTAGTATAACCATTCTTAGCTTTCTCATGGTTGCTTTTTTTTTTAATCTATAAAATGTGTCTCCAGTAGACAGCATAGTACTCTTTTTTTTTTCTGTTAATCTGCCTTTTAAGTGGGATATTTAATTCCATTTACACTTAATGAATTTTTCACTTTGTGTGTGTTAATTTGATTAGTGATTGCTCTACAGCTTATGTATATCTTACCAGAATCAGCTTTGTTTTTATGGTAACTTAATTTCAGTGTGATACAGAAATGTTATTTCTTTGTAACAGTGATATAGAAATGTTATTTTACTTTCCCCTTTTGTGGTATTATTATATACATTAAATAAACACTTACAAATGTTACAAAATCTAGCAGTAGTTATAATTATTACTTCATATATTTTTAACTTTCAAGTAAGCTTTTGTTCAGTTTATCAGTTTTGGTTCATTTCATTTGTTACTGTGATTTCAAGTTATTATCTGACATCATTTCCTTAGACCGGAATACCTCTGTCCCTACCCATGTCCTTTGTGCTGTTATTGGCAAATCTGTGACATTGCTATGTATTGTAGGCCCAACAAAACATCATATATGGGGCTGTTTATTCATTCATATGGATTCGAATTTAGTAGGTATTCTTGAATAGATGTTTCTTCATTTTTTGCATGCCCTTGACTATTTCCAGAGACTTCAAATGTGTTTTGTTTTTTAATAATTTTTACCAGTTTTGCTGGTGGTTGGATCCATGCAGTTCTTGGTGCTGTCATGCTAGAAGTGGATCCCCAACTTCATTTTCAAAGAATTCTTGATAGGGTTTTTTTTTCTTCTTCTTCAGCACTTGGAATATGTCACCCCACTATCTGCTGGCCTCCATATTTTCTGATGAGAAATTGGCTGTTAATCTCATTGAAGATCCTTTGTATGGGATGACTTGCTTCTTGCTGCTTTCGGGAGTCTTCATTGATTGTTTCTTTGGCCTTCAGCAGTTTGATATGTGTCTCAGTTTGGGTCTCTGCGTTTATCCTACTTGGGGTGTTTGCACTTCTTGGATGCATGGATTATTTTTTGTTGTATTTGGGCAGTTCTTAGCCATTATTTCTTTGAATACCTTTTTTGCTTCTTTCTTACCTCTCCTGGGACTTCCATTACACATACACACTGGTATGTGTAATGGTGTCCCATGTGTCTCTGAAGTGCTATTCATTCATTTTTCTCTTCCTTCAGATTGTAGAATCTCATCATTTCATTTTCAAGTTCACAAATTCCTTGTTCTGACAGCTGAAATCTACTGTTAAACCATTGTAATGATTTTTTTTATTATTGTACTTTTTAACTCCAGAACTTCCATTTGATTCTTTTTAAAAATCTGTCTTGATTGTTTAGACATTATCATCATATCGTCCTTGTCTTCTTTAAGAACAGTTTGTAGTTCTTTGAACATAGTCATAATGGATGCTTTGATATCTTTGCTAAGTCTGACTCTCTTGCAAAGGTAATTTTTCCCCCTATGTATTTTCTTTCCAGTTTGCTCTTTCTTTTCATGTGGTGTGTTTGTGTGGGTGTGTGTGTGAAAACTGGACCTTTTAGATATCATCTAGCAACTCTGAAAATTGATTTCCTGCCCCCAACCTTGAGATGGAGGTGGTGATCCATATTTGTTTAGTGACTGATTGGAACTTTTTAAACCTTTTGCAGTTAAGTCAGTCCCAACTCATGGTTCCCCATGAGTTTCAGAGTGAAACTATTTTTCATAGGGTTTTCAAGGCTGTGGCCTTTCAGAAGCAGATCATCCAGTCTTTCTTCCAAGGTGTCTCTGGGTGAGTTTGAACCACCAACCTCTTTGTTAGTACTGTTTGTACCACCTTGGAACTATTTAAGTGAAGTCTGTTTCCACCTACAGTGTGGTGTCACACTTGAGAAGACACAGCCTTGGACATGCACATAGCCACTCTGGAAGAACAGTAGTTTTAGCAAGACTTTCTTTGACTGTGTCCTATGCTCGTTCAGTTACCTGCCATTGTTGGTATCACATGCAAATGTTTTTCTCCACTAATTGCTGCATTAGTGTTCTGTTGGTTTAGATGATGCCCTGGAATATAAGTTGTTGGCTGCTTTCCAGAAGTAAGAATCAGACAAGTTATGGGAAAGCACTTGAAGACCTATTGTCTTCAAGTGTGTGATGCTTTACTCACCTAAGTATCTAGTGAGAAATAATTGCATATTACCATTACTGAAGCAGATAAGCCCTAGTATGTCTGAGAGAGACCTGGCAATCATCTGCTGCTGTAAAGGTCAGCGTGGAAAACCCTGTGAAACAGTTTTACTGTGTCACATGGGGTCACTATGAGTTGAAAATTGACTTTGTGGCACACAGCAACATCTTACATACCATGGTGTATACTTGGTTTTTAATGTGTTAAAACCAAGTAATGATTAGAAAACTTGGAAGTGATACCTTAACAATGTTTGTAGGAAATGCTCTGTCTTACACTACAGTGCCATTGTATTACCCGTCTCTGGATTAAGTGAGTTAACTGTTCTGTGTATTGAGAGTTGTCACTTAATTTCTAATCTAGTACTTAAAACCAATTTAGCTAAGGGTGTTGGTCTGGTGGCACATGAGACTCAATTGTGTCGAGATTTTGCAAACTGTTGGTGCCTAGCCTTCCAGATTTTCTAATTCTATTTGGAGAGGGGATTAGGCATCAGTGATTTTTTTAAATCACCTCAGGTTATTTTAATATGCAGTTAATGTTGCGAACCACTGGTCTTATGAATGTAGAATTGAGATCTTGGTGGCGTTCCTCCTCTATATGCCTTTCGTAGGCAGATTGCAAAGAAAAATTCCCATTGTTAAGTAGCTGTGGCCTCTGTAGCCCAGGTGTGGCTTTGGGAATGCCTATGGTCAAAACTTTGTTAAAATTGGAAAGCTGAGGTCACATGACAAATTTTATTGTATTAGGGTAGTAACATGTAGTTTGAACTCTACCCAGAGAAAAATTTGTCCAGGTTTTCAGGTTTATGCCAAAACCACTTGTGTGAGCATGTTTAGGAACCATTTATAATGCCCTAGTACCAGTGATTGCTTGCTGAAAGTGAAGAGACTTACGAAGAGCAAGGACCACAGCCTTCAGTATGGATTGCACCTCAACATCAGGAAAACAGAAATCCTCACAACTGGACGAGTAAGCAGAATCATGATAGACGGAGAAAAGATTGCAGTGGTCAAGGATTTATTTGAACTTGGTTCCACAATCAGTGCCCATGGAAGGAGAAGACAGAATCAAAAGATGCATTGCAAAAGGGAAAGTCTGCTGCAGAAGACCTCTTTAAAGTGTTCAAAAGTAAAGATAACAGACATCTAGAAGACTGGAAGACTAAGGTATGCCTGGCCCAAGCCATGATATCTTCAATCATTTCACATGCATGTAAAAGCTGGACAGTGAATATGGAAGACCAAGGAAGAATTGACTCCTTTTAAATTGTGGTGTTGAAGAAGAATGTTGACTACACCATGGACATCCAAAAGAACAAGCAAATCTGTCCTGGAAGAAGTACAACCAGAGTTCTCTTTAGGAACAAGGATGGTGAGACTGTGTCTTACATACTTTAGATATGTTGTCAGGAGAGATCAGTCCCTGGAGAAGGACATGATGCTTGGTAAAGGAGAAGGTCAGTGGAAAAGAAGATGACCCTCAAAAGAAGGATTTACACAGTTGCTGCAGCGGTGGGTTTAAGCATAAAAATGATTGTGAGGATGGCCTAGGACTGGGCAGTATTTCTGTTGTGCATAGGGTTGCTGTTAGTCAGAATTGACTTGACAGCACCTAACAACAACAGTACCAATGTTAAGTTTTAGTTGTGCACTGTTTAGTGAAAAGTTTTTAAAAATCAGATTTTGTTAGTTGTTTTACAGGTTATGCACTTACATTTTTGTAGTGAAAACAGTTTTTCCTTTTCATAATCAAAATGACAAAGTAAGTACCTTGGTGGTATCTTAGGAGTTAGTTTCAGGAAAAAAACTGGACTATCCTGTCATAAGATGCACTGTTTTTCTTTCTTTGTATAGCAGCTGGTTTAACTTGATCAGTTCATTAAGTTGAATATATTATAATGGAACTTGAGTGTTTTGCCTTCTCCTCTCATTTATATAGTCATCTTCTCCTGACCAGATTCATTGTTGATGCTGTTAACCATATTAAAATTTGAACAGTTCCTTATTTCATGTCTTTTATATCTAAAGCATACACTTTTTTCCTTCTACTTGTAGGTTATGCAATGGTCTCTGCAGGATGGTTTATTCTTGAATTGGAGCTGTTTAAGACTGACATATGCTGGTACTTCATCTATAAGTGGACTATAATTTCTTTTCTGAAGACAACTACATAAGCAGACAAAATTGCAAAGATTTGCCCTGTGTCGAGTATGACAGCCACGACTCGTGGCTCTCCAGTAGGAGGGAATGACAACCAGGGCCAGGCTCCTGATGGACAGGCTCAGCCCCCCCTCCAACAGAATCAGGTAGGATATTGAAGATAACTAGTTCAAGTTACATTTGTATGTGTACTGTGATACACTCAATGATGAATCATGACTTGAGTAATTTCTGAAGTAGCCTGAAAACATTGTTTCATTAGAAAGCTTGTGCAGTAATGAGAAAACACGAGTGTTAAACACGTTGATGCTTGAATATGTAGCCCTTTTTTTTTTCTGATGTCTTTATGCTGTCGGTGATTGTTGAAATTAAGTATTGAAGCCCTTTGTGAGTGCTAGGGCAAAAACATTAAAATAGTCAGTGTATCTATCCTTGATTAGGAGCATAGACTGAAGTCATACTGCTTGTGTTCCAAATTTCATCTTTGTATCATACTAGCTTTATGACTGTGTAAAAGAGTAACTGTGGTACCTCATAGGATTATTATGAGGATCGAGTGAAATATGTTATGATTTTGATGTCAAGGTTTATGCTAGCCTCAAAACTATAATAGGATGATTGTTTTCTATTCTCCAGGTGAATCTATGAAGTCTATTATTTCTACATATTAATCATTTGGAAGATTTTATTGGTGAAATCATTTGGCATTAGGTTTATTTGTGGAAAGTTTGATTTTGCAGATCTAATTTCTTTCTAATTGGGTAATTTTTTTGTAAGATACACATTTCAAGTTAGTTGTCCATTATTAGAGTGATTTTTAGTATCCTTTTAAAAAGCTGTGTTTTGTAGTTTTAAGATATAATCTCTGTGATTGGTAACAATATAAGTACTTAATAATATTTAAGTTGTTACTATGTGTTCTTGCTCCTGATCAGATTCTCATTGTCCCAGCTATTGCAGATTAAATATTCTCTCATGAGCATGGTAGAAAAGAGCTGCTTTCTGTTTCTCCCTCTCCTTCTGTCATTTTAGAAAATTGTATGATAGTCAAAGGTTTGTGTTGGATACCAAAGGAGCTGATGAGAGTTCCAGTATTTTTTTGCTCTCTCTTTGCATTTTATACTTGTATTGTGGATAGAATCTTAACTACTTCTGCAGTATTTGTGAGTCACGTGGCTTTAGTTGACATTTAAGCCTCTACTTTAATCTTTTATTTTGTGATGTATTTGATAATTCTTAGAGCTCTTAGGTTTCTGATTCTCAATTTGATATATATGATGCTGTTTCTGATAGCTTTAATATTTTAAGATGACTGGTAATTCAGAGCAACAAAGGAGCCAAACAAATTATGTTCTTAATCTGTAGACTCCCTCCCTCATTGTCCTGTTCTCTGCTTTTTAATGTTAGGGTTTTAGTTGTTTCATAAGGTTTGACACTGTTGAACCAAGGAGAAGCAACAACAGTAGTAATGACTGCCTGACTTAAGCACTCATCTTTTGAGCTTTTTTTGGATATAGCGTCATAAAAGGAATTTCTCTGGAAACAGTCCCCCCCCCCCATTTAACATATAATACTTAAAAAAAGATTTTTCCCACAGGTGAGCATATTAGGGTATAGTAAGTACTCTGCTGTGAAGTTTTTATGCTGTGGTGGCTTGCTTTGATGTCGGAAGCCATGCCACTGTTATTTTAAATAACCAGCAGAGTCACCCATGCTGGACAGGTTTTAGCAGGGCTTCTAGACTAACAGACTAAGAAGAAGGACCTGGCAGTTTACTTGTGAAAAAACTGGCCAGTTTAAACCTTGTGGATAGCAGCATCTAATACAGTGCTGGAAGATAAGCCTGCATGTTAGAAGGCACTCAGAGTATGACTAGGGAAGAGCTACCGCCTCAAAGTAGAATCAAACTTAATTATATAGATAGAGTAAACCTTTCAGGACTTTTATTTGCTGATGTGACACAACTCAATGAAAAGCAACAGCTGCAAACATCCATTAATAATCAGAACATAGAATGTATGAAGTATGAATCTAGGAATACTGGAGGTTGTCATAAAATGGAATGCATGAAGATTGATATCCTTAAGGCATTAATGAGTTGAAATGACTGACATTGGCCATTTTGAATCAGAAAATCATATGGTCTCTTATGCTGGCAATGACAAAATGAGGAATGGTGTTGTGTACATTGTCAAAAAGGACATTTTTGTGTCTGTCTTGAAGTACAGGACTGTCAGTGATTGGATAATTTCCATAATTGTTTCCAATAATTTTCAGTTAATATGACTGTTATTCCAATTTACATACAGAAAGAAAAACAAACTCAGTGCCATTGAGTTGCTTCCAACTGATAGTGACCCTGTAGGTCAAGGTAGAACTGCTTCATCAAGTTTCCGAGGATTCGAGCTGCCAACCTTTTGGTTAGCAGCCGTAGCACTTAACCACTACACCACCAGGGTTTCCATACTAACCATTAATTTCAAAGATAAAGAAGTTGAAGAATTTGACCAACTTCTGCAATCTGAAATTCATCATCTAATATGCATTTGAAATGCACTGATAATTACTGGTGATTGGAATGCAAAAATTGGAAACAGAAGAAAGATTGGTATTCAGAAAATATGACTTTGATGATAGAAACAATACCAGAGATAGCACTGATAGAATTTGGCAATACCAATGATTTATTCATTGCAAGTACCTTTTTTCAACAACGTAAATGGTGACTGTACCCCTGGACCTTGCTGGATGGAATGCACTGTAATCAGTTTGAAGCTACATCTGTGGCAAGAGACAATGGAAAAACTTGAAATGATCAGTCAAAACAAGTCCAGGGACCTACTGAGATTTGAAGACTATCAATTGTTCATATGCAAGTTTAAGTTGAAACTGAAGAAAATTTAAACAACTCTGTGATAACCAGAGTACCACCTGGAGTATTTCTCAGCTGAACCTTAGAGACCATCTGAAGAACAAATTTGATGTATTGAACACTAATGATGAAAGACTGGACAAGTTGTAGAATGGCATCAAGGACATCATACATGCAGAAAACAAAAGGTCATTAAAAAACAGAAAAGAAAGGACCGAAATGGATATCAGCAGGAACTCTAAAACTTGCTCTTGAACATCAAGTAGCTAAAGCAAAAGGAGGAACTGATGAAGTAAAACACTGGAACAGAAGATTTCAAAGGGAAATTTGAGGAGACAAAGTATTAATAATGAAATGTGTGAAGACCTGGAGTTAAGAAAACAAAAAGGAAAGAACACGCTTGGTGTTTCTCAAGGTAAAAAAGCTGAAGAAAAAAGTCAGGCTTTGAGCTGCAATATAGAAAAATTCTGTGGGTGAAATATTGAACAACGCAGGAAGCATCTAAAGACGATGGAAGGACTACATGGAAGTACTACACCAAAAAGAATTGGTTGACATTCATCTATTTCAGGAAATGTAAACATGTGATCAAGAACTGATTGTACTGAAGGAAGACTTCAAGCTGCACTGAAAGCACTAGCAAGAAATAAGGCTACAGAAATTGGTAGATTACCAATTAAGATTATTTCAGCCAATGGATGGAACACTGGAAGCACTCACTTTTCTATGTCAAGAAATTTGGAAAACAGCTATGTGGTTAACCAGTGGGAAGAAATCCGTATTTGTGCCCATTCCAAAGATAAAGGATCCAACAGAATGTAGAAATTATTGAACAGTATCAGTAATAATCATGTGTAAATTAAAATTTTACTGAAGATAATTCAGAAATTGGTTGCAGCAGTACATCGACCTGCCAGAAAGTCATGCCAGTTGCAAAAGAACTGTGTCTTAAAGCTGGGTTCTCTAGAGAAGCATTATCAGTGTCATGTATGTGTGTGTGTAAAAATAGATTTGTATCAAGGAATGGCTCATCAAGGAATGTGGTGGCAGAGGCTAGAAGGTTCTATTTCCTTGGGTCTGGCTGGAGGCTTCTCCTGATTCATGTGGCTGCAGGGGCTGGTGAACCTAAGACTGGCAGATAAGACAGCTGACCTCTGGCCCACAGGCTGCACAGGTTGATGAATACCAAGATCGACAGGTAAGCTGCTAGCTAATGCCCCAAGAACGAGAGATCAAATCAGGAGCCAGCTGCAGTATCCAGAGGGAGCAAAAGCCAGGGAGCTTTGCTAGAAAGTTCACATACGTTAGATGCAGACCATACCACCTGGGAAACTACCTTTCCACTAAGGGACTGCTCATAGCAGATCTCATTGTAGATGTGATCAGATCATTATGGGGTGATTACATAGTTACATAGCTACCAGTCTACATCATAACTGCTAAAATACTGAGAATCTTGACCCAGTCAAGGTGACACACAGCTTTAACCATCACTGTGTGGAATGAGATATATCGTTGCTGGTGTCAGATGGATCTTGGCTGAAAGCAGAAAATACAGAAAAATGATTACCTGTGGGTTTTTTTTTTGAAAGATAAAAAACAAATTATGAGTAATAAATATGAAGAATGAGAATTCCAGAACCCTTAAGTATGTTCATGCAGACTTTGCACTTAGACCAAGACACAGTCATTTGACTAGAAGAAGAGGATACTTCATGGTTTCCAATCAGGAAAGGTGGTACCTTTTCACCATACTTATTCTGTATGTTGAGCAAATCAGGCTGTATGAAGAAGAACATGGCATCAAGATTAGAGGGAGACTCATTAACAGCCTGTGATAGGCAGATGACACAACCTTGCTTGCTGAATGTGAAGAGAACTTGAAGCACTTATTGATGAAGATCAGAAACCACGGCCTTCAGTATGGATTACACCTCAACTTAACATATCCTCCATAAGCACCATCATGATAAATAGAGAAAAGATTGAAGTTGTCAAGGATTTCCTTTTCCGTGGATCCACAATCAACACCCATGGAAGCAAGAGTCTAGAAATCAAATAATATATTGCACTGGGCAGATCTGCTGCAAAAAAATCTCTTTCAAGTGTTGAAAAGCAAAAATGTTCCTTTGAAGTGCACCTGATCCAAGTCATGGTGTTTTCAGTCCCATATACACACAAAAGATAGACACTGAATAAGGAGGACTGAAGAATTGATGCCTCTGAATTCTGGTGTTGGTGAAGAATATTGCATATACTGCAAACTGCCAGAAAAACAAGTACATCTGTCAGAATGCTCCTTAGAAGCGAGGATGGTAAGAGTTAATCTCACGTACTTTGAACACGTTATCAGAAGGGCCCAGCCCCTAGAGAAAGACATCATGCTTCATAGAGCATCAGCGAAAAAGAGCGAGACCCTTTAGAACGTGGACTGACATGGTGGTTGCAACAGTGGGCTCAAACATTGCAGCCATTGTAAAGATGGTGCCAGACTTCGGCAGCATTTTGTTGTGTTTTACATAGGGTCGCTATGAGTCGGATCCGACTTGTTGTCAGCCTCACAACAGGTAAGTACAATAAAAACTGTGAAAGCCAGAACCGGTGTAAGTCAGAAACTTACTAAAGAAGGAAAACGCAATTATTTTCCACTAAATAAATGATAGAATAGTGGTAAGACTGTATCCTATTGAACGTGTAAAAATTGCGAGATGTGGAAAAAACAAAACAGTCCTTTTCTTCTGGCTTTCACTGTTTACACTGTAGTATACAACTCAGTGAATCATTGAAACACACTGGCAAAGGCATTATGAGATGAACACTCCTGGATGCTGTTGCTAGAAGAATGTCTTAGTGTAAAACTCTGAAATGGAATTTGTGATATGTCATTGGTGTTAGAGAAGAAAAATTATTTATACTGTTGCTATAGTAGTTCTATTTCCAAGACCCTTTCCTAAGGGGAAAAGTTCAGTGCAATGATTTACGTAAGATTTATTTATTAAAATATTCATTATAGCTCTATTTATGTTACAAGATAAGAGATATCCTCTACTCTGGTTTCTGACGTTTACCAAAAAAAACTAATAGTATGGGAAAGCCACACAGGTGTTGAGTGGAAAGAGGAACATTACCTTAAACTGTATAATCCCATTTCAGTGTGTGAGAATGTGTGTGTGTGTCTCAGAGAGAGAGTGTTTTTTTTTTTTTTTCCTTTTCTTGCCCATAGAGTAAAGCTTGGAAGGAAATAATTAAAAATGACACTAGTATTTTCTGTTGGTATATTACATGTTGTAAATCTTACTTTGTACATTTTCTAAGAGGATGTATATAATACACATATCAGTGGGAAAGTTTTTTTTTTTAAAAATGATAAAGTAGGCTTTGAAAGCTACGTATTTCAAATACCAGTAGTTTTACTGGGTTTCTAATACTTGTATTCTATGCTATAGATTCTTTTGCCTTGAGACCAGCTCTATGCACCCATGCAGTGTTGATTTCCATCGTGTGTAAATGTTCATCATTTACTTAATGAAATTGTGTTAATCAGCCATCTGAGTTCATGTATAGTCTCTGTAATACCGTAATGGTGGTATATGTGGCTGTCATTATGTAAGCATTTATTTATGTGACTTTTTATTATGTAACTGTTCAATAGATGCTGGAAAGTTGGGGGTTTGCTTTGTAAAAACTGTTACTAATCTACAGTGGGTAGAAAATGCAGGAACACATCAGTTTAAAATTTATGTTGGCTCCACTTTGAAAGAATATATTACGTGCTTTTTAAATTAAGACTCGTGGCAACCCCATGCGTGCTAAGTAGAGCTGTATTCCATAGAATTTTCAGCTTGGAAGTTCATTGCCAGGTCTCGTTTCTGAGGTGGTCGGGTGAATTTGAATTGCCAGCTAGAGTGCTTAACCGTTTTTAACCGTTTGTACAACTCAGAGTCTCAGATTAAGAATATGGAGTCCTAAAAGTTCATTCACTTAGTTGTAAAAATATTATTGATAACTAGAGGGGAAACAGAAAGGTACATTAAATGTGAGGTGTGAAAGAAACAAAAATCTAGCCATGGTCACACTGAAAGAGACATGACTTTTAGAAACCACAATCTTGAAGTTTTAAATAATTGTTTGGATAGTAATTTGAGAGTAGTAAATTGCAGAACACCGTTTGTTTTTTGTCCCTTCAAATTTTAAATGAAAATAGAAAGTTTTAAATTGGGTACTTTTAAATCTGTAAAATGTGGTGTGTCGTATTTGCGGTCTAATTTTTATATCATGAGAGGACTCATAATGGGAAGTGTAAACAAAGAGATAGTGTACATAGTGATTAAGAACACATACTTTAAAAGTTAGAAATACCGTGAGCAAGAACACATACTTAGAAATACCATGAGCTTTCAATTATTTATATTGTAGAAGAATTTTGCCTCATCTATATTGATACCTGGTTAGCTAGATTTTGTATGTATGTTATAGAAACTTACTTTGAAATGTTTTTTTATTTAGACTTCATCACCTGATTCTTCAAATGAGAATTCCCCAGCAACTCCCCCGGATGAACAAGGTCAAGGTGATGCCCCACCACAGCTTGAAGATGAGGAACCTGCCTTCCCACATACTGATCTGGCAAAGTTGGATGACATGATCAACAGGTGAGTTGTTTTTTAATGTGTGTAACATATTGAAAACCCACTGAGTTCCTGAGTATTATAAATGGTTCTGAATGAGAAGGAATAGGTGGCAGTGTCACAGTGATTTCCCTGCCTTGTTAGCATCCAGGTACTTTGTAGTCCTTGATTGTTAGTGCAGTCATTTCTGTGGATTTAAAAAATGAAAAGGACTGACAATGAGAATGACTTCAGATTAATGATGTTGACCCTTAACTGTTGTGCTTCTGAACTAGAACTGTACTTGGACTTGTGAGAGTTTATGAAGCTTTTCTGTCATTGGTAATGCTGGTTGCTGGGGTTGCTAGATGACTTTTTAATAATTCTGGGCTGAGCCTGAGGTAAACCAGGCTGTAAGAAGATTTTCTTTGGTGGCTGCTCCTTGTGAAGCCTTGGCAAGCCTTGAGGTATTTAACCACTTCAGCTATTTGTTTCTTTTGGTCTTTAATCTTTTATAGTTACAGTTCATATACCTCCCCCCCCAAAATACAATCACCTTTTTATTGTTCTTTTTATACATATATTTAAATAATCAGTTTGATTATTTGGAGGAGGACTCCAGGAGAGTGAGAATGTACACTTGTGTACAGGAGAAGAAAAAGATTTCAAGAGGGTGAGGGAAGAACATGTCAGGCAACCCTGCCTGGCTAGGATCCTCACTGTGCCTGATGGGGTTGTGGTCTCAACAAGTGAAGATTGAGAGCTATGACACATTCTCCTCCACCCTATAAAGGAGAGGAATGAAAACACTCTTACAGACACTTGGCCTAACTCAATTTTTTGTTCTAGTTCACGGTCTAAAACTAGGCTAACATCGTTAAATGTGTAATGGCAGAGGAAATGAAAACGTTTTGCATTTTTTTTCAAATTCTGATTGTGTTAGTAATAAGCACACATTGTTAAACATAGAAATACATCATGTAAAGTCCTCTACGAAATATCTTTTAATACATACACAGCCCAACCAAATTACTAGTCTGCCATCTTGGCTCTGCCAACCAAATTACTATTAACAATTTGGAGCACATGCTTTCAAATCATACTCATTGTATTTAATGGTATATAGACAATTTTACAGAAAATGCACTGTGCGATGCTGGCAGATGTAATATATGGTATTTCTGTGTGTAATAGTGTGCAACATACTGCAGTTCAACAGACAAAATTTCTATAAAATGCTGTGGTCCATGATCATTCTCTGTAGTAGAACATTGCAAAAGACTACTCTTCTATTTTGTTTAGTGATTGGCAGTTGTTAGTACTTCTTATGCTGGCTAGAACACTTAAGTTGCATAAGCAGACCTCAGAAGAAGAGAAGAACAATGGGTTTCGTGTAAATGAAACGATGACAAAGGTAATACACCTTTGTCTCTGATAGGTTATTTGGTAATGGAGTGCCTTTAAACAAAAGAATTTTGCCAGCTCTTAACACAGGGATTATAACCAAACCAACCCCATGGCCATTGAGGGGATTCTAACTCATAGGAATCCTATACAGCAGAGTAGAACTGGCCCTCCATAGGGTTTTCAAACAGTAGCTGGTGTATTTGAACTGCTGACCTCTTAGACACTGTGCTACCAGGGCTCCAAAGGAGGAATGAAGTTTTTTTCTTCTTGGTAGCAGTGGGTGAGTGAGTGGTGGTGAGGAGGGAAGGGGTAGGTAAAGAATGGGCTCCTAGACAGCTGGGCTTTCACTGGGACTAGAGAAGCACCACTGGGTATAAAGTGCTTATTTGTTTGAAGGAGGATGATATCTGTGGAGGCTTAGAGACTTTGGAGACCCAGAGCTTACTTAACCTTTGGGAAAAAATGATAAATACTTAGCTGAGATGAACTGAGGCAGAAATCAGTTATTTGCCTCCAGAAAGTTAAAGGCAACTGAGGGTCATTACCTTTCCTCTAACCTAAATCCCCAAGGACCACTTTCCTATGAGCATAAACAATAGGTATTCATTTAGTTGGTGTTTGATTATTATGGTAGCTTCATATTCTGTGAAAGCTGTTAAAATTTACCCTCTTATTATGTATCTTTTGTTTGATGGTACATTTAAAAAAATTCTGTTAGTAAAGACAGCAGATGGTGCTTAGTCCTACCAAACAGGTACTTTGTCAGCCTTGTGTGGTAAAGTGAGGTAAGTAATTAAAATTAGTAGTGACTCATAGTGCCTTTGTCAGTGTGCAGCCAATAAGCATCTTTCTATCTTACGAAAATTCTTAGGCCTCGATGGGTGGTTCCAGTTTTGCCGAAAGGGGAATTGGAAGTGCTTTTAGAAGCTGCTATTGATCTTAGCAAAAAAGGTAAGTTTGGGTGGTGTTAATGCTTTCTCTAGTTTATGCTACTAGACATACTTTATCCCTGTAAACTTTGTTTTCCTTTGTTATCAACACATATTAAATATTCCCAGACTAGAATATTTAACCAATCTTTCATGGTTAGGTTTATGATATATCCCTAGAGCTAAGGTTTTGTAACTTTAGATCAGCCTTGGGTGTTTGTGATCTTTCTGATGTTATAAATAAAATTTGTGAATATTCAGATCACTAGAGTAGAGTCATTATTTAATCACATTCTCAAAGGGGTTGTCACTAAAAGGTTAAACATTTTTAACCCAGAGTCTTAACTGGTATGTGAAATAATACACAATTAAAGATAACTTTTTAATTGAAAAGTACTATAAGATGAATTTCCACTCAGATATATCTGACTTTTAAAAAAAGTTAATATAAGTTGCTTCTAATTTTAAGACATGACCTTTGTTAGCCTACAGATTTTTTATACTTGCCCTTTAACTGCTTTACTGAGAAGACAGTGAATCTAAGAGCCTTGTGGATCTTTATTGTACATAGTAGAATCGTCATCTGTAATCCTTTGGATAGAAATTGCTGTCTCAATAATGTTTTTAGAATAAGCTGTCTTAATTGTGTATTTGAGTTTTATTTTAAATATACAGAAGAATTTTTTTTGGTAAGTGAAAAATAAGACTTGAAAGAAGAAGTCCTGTGTTTGTGCAGGGGGAACCACTAAAAGAAATCTGCTATTTTTACTCTGTTATCTAGGAGTAAAAGCTTAATGTTGGAATTAATCATTCTTTTCAATTACTTTGACCTAACTTTAGGTGGAGTAAATTCTCTGTTCATTTTTTTGTCTTCATTTTTAAGACATTGAAGGTTAAAATAAATGACAGTAATGTTTTCATTTTCTGAAATAAGGTAACCATGGATATGTTTTAACTATCAACAGGAACTACCTCAATAGAAAGAAATTATTATCAAAATTAACATCTTTAGTAGTTTGCTTGAGTCTGTCTCACTTTATGGCAAGAGTAATAATTTCGTTTGTCTCATAGTTGTTCCACTTTTGTTTGAAGAATGTCCTTATACCTTATTAATGTTGTAAAAATGATGTAGTAAAGAATGAAGATATATTATCAGCTTACAGTTTTCCACTACTCAGGTTTCTTTTGTCTGTTTACACATTCAATTCAGCAGCTATTTGATGACTTCTGTGCTAGACGTGTTCTGCATCTGTATAGTACAATGATAAAAATAACTAAAGGTTTTAATAACATTGACATTCAGTAGATGTATATCATTTGCAGGAGGTTTCCTCCTGTAATTTTCTCTTGGGATCATGATTTATTTTAAGCAAAGAAGTATGGTACTAGGTTTAAATGTCATCTATTTTTTTAAAAAAAAATCAAATACTTTTTTTTAGTATATATATTAGTTTATTATTTTGTCATTAATAGTTGTAGGCTTTCCTTCTGTTTGGAGGCACATTGCTCTATTGCCTTTCTGAAATGAGATGAAATGAAATAATTGAGAAATAATTGTTTTTTTATTTTTGAAATTTAAGAAATACCATTCTGTGAAATGTTATTGCTTATCATATGATACTGGTATCTATTCTGAGTTTAAGACCTAATGTTGTCATTCAAAACATTTTCTATTTACTCTTCCTAGGTATTAATGTAGTTTTAACAATTTAGTATCTAAAACTTAACAATTTTAACAAATATTAAAGATTTTTTGTGTTCTGAATCAAGCTTCCTTCTTGACATGTAGGACTTTTGAAATGTTAATGTTTGCAGTATTACTGACCTCTCAGTCTTTTTTCCAAAGCTAGTCTGCGTATGTTAGCTGTCGGTGAAGTTGCCAACTTTCGTCATGTAATTGGATGTTGTAAAACAGCCAGAGAAATGTTTTGTTTACATTAAGTTTTATTCTTTTTCTTAGGCCTTGATGTTAAAAGTGAAGCCTGTCAACGATTTTTTCGTGATGGGCTAACAATATCATTCACTAAAATCCTTACAGATGAGGCAGTGAGTGGCTGGAAGTTTGAAATACATGTGAGTCTTGCATTTGAAAAATCATATTTATGTGATGATGCCTGTGGGTAATACATACAATACATATTTCAATTGTATATTTGGTCCAATAATTGTATCAAAGGCTCTAAAAATAAATTAATTAAAAAACAAAAGTTACAGTCTCAGTTAAAGGCCAAGCCAAGTCGAAGGCAGCATGGTTATTTAGAGTGAGGATGAGATGCAGAATTAGAAGATGTTGGTTTAATCTGTCTTCTGGGTTCTCTAGTACCTTTCATGACCTTGGGCAAGTCACTGTACTTCACCAGATATATCATGCTGTCAGTTTTAAGATTCATTACTATTTATGTACCACTAAGGGATGTCCAAGATGAAAAATCTAATTAACAATATTTGTTTGTCAGTGCAAAGATAAATGAGTACTAAACTCATCATGCAAAAAGGGACAGTGGGAAAATATGTATGTCTCAACCTTGCCATCAGATAAAACCCACTGTCATCGAGTCGACTGCTGCTCATAGTGACTGTAAGACAGAATAGAACTGCTCCATCGAGTTCAAATTACAGTTGTGATATAAAAACCCTGAAGTAGACAAATGAAAGAGGTTGCAGATTCTTAATGTCTCCAAGTGAAAACCTGTGGCTGTTGAGTTGATTCTCACTCATAGTGACCCTGTAGGACAGAGTAGAACTGCTCCATATAGTTTCTGGGAAGCACCTGGCACTTTACCACTACAACACGAAGGTTTCCCCAAAGTGGTAGGCAGAAAATAGTGCACAGTGCCATTGATTATGCTTCCAGAGTTTATAAAAAGTGTACCTTAGGTTGAGGAAATACAGTAATTATTGCACATCTCTGTTCCCCGTGTATAGTTTGAAAATGATCCTAAGTTGTAGAGCGGATATGTTTTTGGGCTCTGAACTATTTCTTGAAAATGACCATGGCCCAAAAAATTGCAGTATCTTCTTACTCAACACATAAACTTTTAGGTTATAGAGGCTTTGAAAGTGGTGTCAGACTTTTGCATTCAAGTTTAAATAGCAGATCTACTCTGTCTTAGGTGATCAGTATTGTGTAGATTTTTTTTTAGTTATTGCCTCCAGTGTACAAGTTACAAATGGAGAAAATGGCGGTTCGTATCTTGCCTGTAGACAGATCAGCAGGAAACAACCTGTGATGCCTACTTCATTTTGGAAACCGTTGCAAATGGCTTTTGAAAGAAGGTAGTATATAAATTATAAAATAAATGAATGTTAATTTATCATTATTGATATCAGCTTGATACCAGTATTAGTTCAGTATTCAATGACTAGTATAGAAAAATAGAGGTAGATCATTATTAATAAGATGGAAGATATTTATGTTTGAAATTGCAGTGTTTTCATTTTATTGTAACTTTTTCCCTCTTGTAATACAGAGATGTATCATTAACAATACTCATCGCCTGGTAGAGCTATGTGTGGCCAAGTTGTCCCAAGACTGGTTTCCACTTCTAGAACTTCTCGCCATGGCCTTAAATCCTCATTGCAAATTCCACATCTACAATGGTACACGCCCATGTGAATCCGTTTCCTCAAGTGTTCAGTTGCCTGAAGATGAACTTTTCGCTCGTTCTCCAGACCCTCGATCACCAAAAGTATGTTGGTTTTTTATATTCAAAATTAACTATTAACAAGGGTTTTAACATTCCATTAACATGGTGTGAAGATTCATTTCATGTTACTTTTAAAGAAACTGCATTATTTTACTTTCGCGATTTTTTTATTTTATTCCAAAGCTGTGTTCTGTTTTCTGTTTCTGCTGTTAAAATTTAAAATTTGACTGTCACATTAGCCTTGAGATTGTAAATGAAAATACACAGAATTGGCAGCTTTTTCCGTGGCCATGACATCCTCATGATGGTCTTTCTTAGCTTTCTCATATATAGCTAGTCCCCATGGTCTTTTGGCCAGCCTCTTTGGAAATAGTCATAATTTTAGTATGAAACAGACCCTATTTTTCCGTTGAAATCAGAGTAGATTTACTTTGACCAGGAACTTAGATGTTGGTATTTAGAACTATGATAATTTTAGACATTGTATGTGATGTAAGTGCTTAATAATTTGCCATAAAAGTAAAATTATAGAAATTAAAAATAAAACCAAAATAATAAAATTTTCGCTTCTTACTGAATGTATATGTTGTATACATTAATGTAGGATCAGTGGTGATTCAATGGTAGAATTCTTACCTATCATGCAGGAGACTAGGTTCAGTTCCTAGCCACTGCAGCTCATGCCTGCCTGCTGAATTGCTGGATGCTTAACATGTTTCAGCAGAGCTTCCAGACTAAGACAGACATGGAAGAAAGACCTAGTGATATATTTGAGAAAATCGGGCAACAAAAACCCAATGGATCACAAAGGACCAGTCTGTATTCTGGCTTGCTTGGTGTTTCCATTTTGCATTGTGTTCCCATTGAGTAGGAGGCCAGCCAACTTGACAGCAGCTAACAATAGATAGCAATGATGCATAATGAGAAAGTTCTTCAATATGAATTTTCTACATTAATACAGAGAAAGTATACACTTTAACAAGGTGTTATCCCTCAAAGTATGTTACTTTAGATATTAAGTAACAATATAGTTTTAAAATTTTAGAATTTATGAAGACGTTTTTACTGTTCTGACTCTTATTTTAAAAAAGGAGAGAGCCAGCCAAGAAAATCTGAAATCATGCAATGCTTGGTTTATCTTGTTAAATTTAAGTTAAAATCATTGGATTATGTGGGACTTAGAGCAGCAATTTTCTCATAGAAGTAAGTTCATGTTGTTTGCCACTAGATGGCTTATTTTTGCTTAAATAAACCAAATTGGTAGCTAACTGGAATTTTCAGTGTGTCTATACTATGTTTTTTTAATTTTACCTCATTTTCACTATACAGATCAATAATAATTTCCATCTTACAGACTAAAGAAATAATTTGACTTACAATGGGTAAATACAATGTTTTGGGATGACTTCTCGTTGAGGATATTTTTATGTATTTTTCTTTGAAGTCTAGTTCTTGTTATTGAGCTTAAGAAATATCGCAGCTATGAGAATACTTAGCCTTTCAAAGCATTTATCAGGAATACAATTTTTTATATAGCTCAGATTACAGTTGTGAGTCAAAGAGAAGCCTGACATCAGAGAAACTTGATACTTATATTGTTAATTAGTCTTTTATAAGATTCACAAGAATTAATCAAAAGATGATGTATTTGGAAGAATTTTCAACTATGCCACTAGTTAGATGCAGGCAACATGACATAATGAAGAACCTAAGAAATGTAAACACCAATGTATTTTCCCTCCTATTCTCCAAAGCTGTCAAAACCAAAACCATTGCTGTTAAGTTGATTATGACTCATAGCGACCCTATAGAGTAAAACTGTCCTGTCGAGTTTCCAAGGAGCATCTGGTGGATTCACACTGCTGACCTTTTGGTTACCAGCTATAGCTCTTTAACCACTATGCAATCAGGGTTTCCTCTCCTAAGGTAGTGGTAGGAGAAACATCACCAAGTTAGAATAGTGGTGATAAACTTTCTAAATTGTGTTTCACATTATAGGTACTAAGTTTGTAGTTTGTTTTGTTTACCTTAGAACGCTTGAGTTGCAGAGATTATAAGTCAGTTTTATTAAGAATATTTTCAGGCTAAATACCTGGTCATCCTCTTAGAGTTCTTGGTACTCTGCTTCTGCTTTTACTTTCTTCTTCATTCTTTCCCCCTTTTCCTCCCTTGACAAGAAACATTGAACCTCTGTTCTCTCAACTTGCAGCCTATGACTAAACTAAAGCTATTAGGACTCTCAATAAGAGTATCAGTTATCTGACTTTGGTAAATGACATTTCCCCCCTTGACTCTGCTCCCCAAGATGTTCTAAGATGTTTAAATGAAGGCTATTCATACATTAAGAATGTAGTTAAAATTTAGTTGGTTGAAACACGAAGTCTTAGATGAAGTTCATATTAACTGTCTCAGAGAAAAGCAACTTACAGCAACAGTACAGGTATAACTATATTTTAAAAAATGTGGCGAATTCCAGGATATAAGTTCATTTTGAATTTTTCTGTAGGGCAGTTTGTTTTTTTGAAGAGTCTTTTTACCCTCTTAAAATTTTAATACAAGGTGTTTTCAGATAACCAGAAGGTATTCTTACAATAATATTCCTAAAATATAAGCATTGCTTCTAATTCCTGTTTACTAGCTGTATTGGTACATACAGAAAGAGCCATGCCCCGTTGATCTACTTAAGTACATGCTGGTTACGCTACTTCTGTCTCTCAAACTGGGTTACTGATAACAAAATGCAATATTTTATGGTCTTTTCAGAGATAATTTAACGCAGTAATTTGTTTCATTGAGTTTCTTGATTCTAGTCTATTTCAATCAAGAAATTGCTTCAGATAGTACCACCCCCCAAAATCAGGATGTTAACTTTTATCATTAACTGTATTGCAGGGTTGGCTAGTGGATCTTCTCAACAAATTTGGCACTTTAAATGGTTTCCAGATTTTGCATGATCGTTTTATTAATGGATCAGCATTAAACGTTCAAATAATTGCAGCCCTTATTAAGTAAGTTGTATTTTTTTCAATGAATGTTCAATGCACTGTGGAAATTGCTGTTTTATTGCTTGATAAAAGGACTTTCTGTTGTCAAGTGTGATTTCCTCTTAAAGTAGTATTTCCTTTTAAGTAATATAAAATAGTCTGAAATATGATGTCCTAGTTGATTTTAAGAAATTGAGAATTATAAACATGTCCCGTCTTCCTAATTTCAGACCATTTGGACAATGCTATGAGTTTCTTACTCTTCATACAGTGAAAAAGTACTTCCTGCCAGTCATAGAAATGGTTCCACAGTTTTTAGAAAACTTAACTGATGAAGAACTGAAAAAAGAAGCTAAGAATGAAGCCAAAAATGATGCCCTTTCTATGATTATTAAATCTTTGAAGAATTTAGCTTCACGAGTTCCAGGACAGGAAGAAACTGTAAAAAACTTAGAAATATTTAGATTGAAGATGATACTTAGGTAAGATATTGAACCTCTTGAAACAGTTATTTGTGTGAATTTTTTGGAATCATAGCTAATACCAAATTTCTCTTAATAGATTATTGCAAATTTCTTCTTTCAATGGAAAGATGAATGCACTGAATGAAGTGAATAAGGTTATTTCTAGTGTATCATACTATACCCATCGACATGGTAACCCCGAGGAGGAAGAGTGGCTCACAGCTGAGCGAATGGCAGTAAGTGCTTTGAGTCTTTATGTATAAGAATCTGCTTAAGACGAAAATCAGAATAGCTCTAGTTAAAATTAGTAATATTAAAATTAAACCTTTAAATTGGGAAATGTTTTGATTCATTTATTACTGTTTAATCCTGAGAACTTTTTGTAATAATACCATAGTATGGTAATTATTTGATAATGATATGAATAACGTAGCACATCTTTGGTAAACTTATTGTTGAATGGAATTCTGAAATGATTTTTAGCCTGTAGGGAAATGGAGTAGGTAGAGGGGATCTTAGGAATGGATGAGGTAGTATTTGGTGTCAGATGAATGAAATGATCTACTATTCATTTAACAAATTCTTGGTAAAGCTTTTCAAACAATATAATTAATATTTTATCATAATTTTTAATAAGTATTTTTAAATCACTCAGTGTTTATAAACGGGTTAGGGGACTGTTTACTGTAGTTATTTGCATATATTGTAGTTTTAACATGAGTAGGTTAATGCAACTTGAGTTACTCAGCCAGTATTTTGTGTGTGCATGCTGTGTAACAGTACTAGGGAGACATCTGTAGAACTGTCTGTCATAAAGGAATGTTACTTAAATAGGGAAAACAATTATTAAAACATGTAAAAGATATGTGAGGCAGTAGCAGAAAGGTGGAAAAGGGCCCAAGTGTCCATCAATGGATCAAAAAACAAAATATGATATATACATACAATGGGATATTATTCAGCCATAGAAAAATGAAATTCTGATACATGCTACAACATGAATGAACTTTGAAAAAAATCATGCTAAGGGAAGTAAGTCAGACCCAGAAGGACAGATATTGTATGACCTTACTTATGTGAAATATTTAGAATAGGGAAATGCATAAAGATCAAAATTTATTAGTGGTCACCAGGGACTGCAGGAAACGAGGAATGGAGAATTACTGTTGAAGGGATACTGAGGTCTCTCTTGAAGTGACAAGCTTTTAGAAATACTGGTGATGGCTGTGCATACAATATGGTGAGTAATTAGTGTCACTTAATTGTAGTGTTTAGAGTGGTTAAAATGGCCAATTTCTTGCTATATATAGTTTACCACAATAAAATTAGAACAAAAAAGTATGTGGAGGATGCTTGGGCTCTGGTCCAGTGTTGTGGGGTCAGTGATAGACGTCTGGCTTTGTATATGTTGTTTGTCTGTGTTGGAAAGTCTGCCACAGAGTTACTCAAAGTGTAGTCTGAGGATTGGTGTGGTCTTCGAACTGTTACCAGTCCTAGAGAAGCACAGAAAATGATATAATTTAGAAACTTTTCCAGCAACTTGGCATTTCCACAACATTTTCATTGTGTCTTATAAAAACACCTGTCTGCAACGGACTAGAAATAAACCGAGTTCTTCACCTGTTGAGAAGTGTGCATATCTAAATCATTTTGGGACCAACTACTTTTTATTCTCAATAAGTAAAATACTGTAAAGTCACACAGTGTGGATTACTACTTGTCTTGTATCATGATTTAGTGCTTTCTTCAATGAGTTACAGATACTACATACCCTAACCAGGCAGCATAGTTCAATGTTAAAAAAAATACAGACCTTGAAAGCATGGAGACCTGATTCAGATACCAGTTAAAACTTTTAAACCTGTTTACTTTCCATGAATGGCATAATACATCCCTCGCTAAGATTGTTTTAAAGCTTAAGAAGCTAATGGATAAGTGGTCAGAGTGTCTGGTACATAGTGTAATCAGTTAATTTGCAAAAGTCAAAAAATAAAATAGGTGTCTGTTCACCAAAAATGAAACAATAATTCTGTAGCAGAACTGGCATAAAGAATACAAAGATCCTAAAATTGAACCTGCACACACACTACCTAAAGAATGCTGGTTGCTGTACTTAAATATTGTTAAATGTTAGAGTAGACTCTTTTTTAATGATTTCAGTTTTTCTAATTCATAGAAGCATTTTTGTTGTGAAAAATTAGACACTGCAATTATAATGTGTTCAAAATTTTGTACTAACTCAACAGATAAGCATGTTGTATTGTGTGAATGTATTTTTGGATTCTGATTAATGTTTAGAAGTGTGGACAGTGCTTTCTATGTGTATATTTTTAAAGCTGCTTTCTTAGTTTCTGTTTTGAAACAATATTTTGAATTCTATTTAGGAATGGATACAGCAGAATAATATCTTATCCATAGTCTTGAGAGATAGTCTTCATCAGCCACAGTATGTAGAAAAGCTAGAGAAGATTCTTCGTTTTGTCATCAAAGAAAAGGCTCTGACTTTACAAGATCTTGATAATATCTGGGCAGCACAGGTAAGGAATTCCAGATAATGGCTGTTTTCTTTTTAAAAGAAGTAAGGGCAATCGTGAAATGCCATGCAGGCTTGTGTTGTTTTAAATGCTTGTCTGTTGAGAGAGTGTAAGATTTTCCCTATAATTTGTTTCCTCATACATTTAATAGAAGAAACAAAAAGCCCTGTCATGTCAGAAAAGTCAGATCAGCAAGTTATTTATGAAGACCTGGAATAAGTATTCCAAAGAATTCATAACTTTTCAGAATGTTAAGTTTCAGAGCTGGAAACTAGTTCATTTGATGATCTTAATGATAGGTTCCTGGCCATGAATAATTTGAGATCGTTGTGTTATAGATTACAAAGCTTTGTTTTTTGTTTCTGTCTATAGAAACCAAGAAAACATTCACCTTTGAGGCTTAAAGATTCCACTTTTGAAACAACATGATTAAGAAAAAACAAACCTATTGTCTAGTTGTTTCCTACTAACATGCTGACTCTGTAGGACAGAATCCTACCCCATAGGGTTTCCAAGGAACAGCTGGTAGATTTGCACTGCTGACCTTTGTTTTGTTAGCAATGAGCCCTTAACCACTGCACCATCAGAGCTCTGCAATACCATTAATGTGCCTTAGTTTTCTCCTGCTTGCAGGGTTAAAATTGACATGTTAAACTGAGTAAAACTGTACCAAAGGCTCACATGAATTCCTCAAGTACACATTAACAATTTATGTCAGGAAATCTAGTTACTGAGTTTTAGATGTCAGTTCTAAAGGATGTAGAACATTAGTTATTTTCTTATGTTTCACAGTTAGATGAAAGAGATGGGACTATTTTGTTAATTAATAGTTGTTAGCAGGCAGTCTGTACTAGTTTTTCAGACTCTAGCATGCCCTGATTTTCTTTGGTTTTGTTTTCTCAACAGGCGGGGAAACATGAAGCCATTGTGAAGAATGTACATGATCTACTGGCAAAGTTGGCGTGGGATTTTTCTCCCGAACAGCTTGATCATCTTTTTGATTGCTTTAAGGTAATATTTAATATAGTACTAGTATTACTGTTTCGTTTTAAATAGAATTAATTAGTTAGATCCTTGTGTTGCTCTTAACCAAAAAGTACTTTAATAGATATCTCATTAAATAATCTGGTGTGAAGGAATTGTTGTTGTTTGCTTTTCCAGTGAGAACTTAGTGCTTGTTTTTATAATAATAAAACCAAGAACTAAACCCATTGCCATCCAGTTGATTCTGACTCATGGCGACCCTATAGGGCAGAATAGAGCTGCCCATAGAATTTACAAGGAACACCTGGTGGATTCAGACTGCCAACCTTTAGGCTGGTAGCTGTAGCACTTAACTACTATGCCACCAGGGTTTCCAGTAGCTTTCAACAATAACAAATCTCTTTGCAGTTATCAATTTTGGATTTATTTCCTCTGGCAGTTTTGTTAACATGTGCAAGTAAACTGTGAGACTAAAGGGAATGCTCTGATGGGTTGTAGTGAAAAATGAAAGCATTCTGATATGCTGGAGTCATGCACAGGCAAACCATGGCTTATTAGAAATTAAGTCATTAAAGTAGCCCAGAAATTCTTGGTGTCACTGTACAGTTTTAAAGCCAGGTTGTAAGGTAGTCTTTACCAGTTGTTAAGACGATTTTGTAAAAGCCCAAGTCGTTGGGGGATTTATGTTTTAGGAACATAAGATCTTTTAAACTATGTTAAAAAAGCATGGTCTATTAATATCGGGCATTATATCCTTGAGGTTTATTGTTGAAAAGAACAGTTATACTAACTATTGGTGGTAATATATGTTGCTACAGCCATTTTGAAAACAGTTTGGCATTTTTGGTGAAGTTGTAAAATTCTTCAGTCTTTTGACCTAGTAGTTTTAAGTCTGAATATATACTCTAGCGAAACTCATGTACACAGAGATACATAAGTAAACAACATGTATAGCAGTTATTTTTAATAGCAAAAGCTTCTGTGGAGGTTGGATAAACAGTAGTATATGTATATAGTAAATTGTATGTTCACGAAATAGAATAATTCATGGCAGTGAGAATGAACAGAGCAACTCAACCATGTGGATGAGTCTTATAAACAGAAAGATGACAAAGGTATAATAGCCTAAGAATTTGTGTAGCTCGTTGCCGTTAACAGAAACTTGGGGAAAAGTTAGTTCTATTTTACTTCTTACGATGCTGCTTAATACGTGTTCTTTTTGACACAAATAATAGTCACACAAGGTCACTGGGTGTGCACGTGGTTTGTGATCAGCTTCCATCTAAAACATGACAGTTTAAATGTACTCAGTGGTACTACAGAAGAAAAACCTGGCAATCAGCTATAAAAATTACAGCCAAAAAAACCCTATAGAACAATTCTGACAGTAATACATTGGGTGACTGTGAGTTAGAACCAACCTGTCAGCTCTTTTTTTAAAAAAAAAAAGTTACAGAGGTCTTTGTATTATGTACTATAATCATACTACATGCTTTCACATTTCTAGATGCTTACTTCATAATAGAGAAAATAATACCAATTACTGTTTTCTACTCTTGACCTGTTAGAATTGCTAGATATTGGGTCTTGGAGTTTGTATTTTGAGCAAGATTCTCACATGTATCTTAAGTAGATTAAATTTTTAAATCACTGCCTTATAGTAAAATTGTGAAGATAACAAATTGAGTGAATCCTTGAGAACTTGGACATCTTTTTTTCATCTATTTAAGTTCATCGAAGATATAAAAAGCTAAACCAGTTGTTATCGCGTTAATTCCAACTTGTGTGTCGGAGTGTGACTGTGCTCCATAGGGTTTTCACTGGCTGATTTTTCAGAAGTAGATCCCTGAACATTTCCTATGAGGTGCCTCTGGGTGAAAGTGGACTACTAACCTGTAGTTAACAGAGAGGATTGTGTTAACCATTTGCACTACCCAGGGATTCCGAACATCAAAGACAGCTAAGGACATAATAGAATTAGTTATCATGGGTACTGTGAAGTTAATAGCCCTTCATTTTTTATCTTGTGATGAAAGAGTTGATTATTATTGCATCACCCAGACCGTTACTCTTCTCCGAGTGGTCTAAAGTATTTTTACAAAAATACTGAACACTTTCTGTGTTTGCTGAACACGTCCTTACCCCTCTGTGAGGTATTTTTATAATAATTGCCCCATGCTATTTTTTTCTTTGTTTTTGGTTTTTTGTTTTATAGCAACATATAAAATGAATTGGCAAGCCTTTTTTTTTTTCTTTTTACAGCAGCATACAAAAATAATTGGCAAAGTGGTGCTTACAGAAACATCTGGAGGGGGGCATGTTTGGCAAATGCAAAAAGTGTGCATTCTTCGCTCAAAAATATGTTAATAACTGATTTCAGCTGTGCTTTTTATCATGTTAGCTAGATGTTCATAATTGTAATATATGCTAATATTATAGCCTTTTTAATAGCCTTACCAGTTTTCATGTTTCTTTCACTATTTCAAGGGGACCAAGAGGAATTAGAAAGAGCCGTAGAAGTGCAACAGTTTTAGTTGCTAACAGAAAGGGCAATTTGAACCCACTCAGTGGCTCCATGGGAAAAAGGCCTGGCAATTTGCTTCTGTAAAGTTTACAGCTTAGAAAGAAAACAATATGGGGCAGTTCTGTTCTGTCACACAGAGGAATTAAAAACAAGTTGTCTTCCAAGACGTCCCGTATTTGGATGCCTATGTAGTAACTTCATTGAAAGAATTTCTTGTAATTTACTTCATCATTCTTCTACTGTTTGACATTAGGTTGAGTTTAGTTTAATTTTCCAATAAACACTGATTAGCAAACTTAAACTTAGAGCTTTCCCTATACTGTTTAGCAGCATCCCTGGCCTTTACCTATTAGATGCCATGAGTAGTACTGCCCGTGCTCCCTCCCTTCCTCAGTAGTGACAGCCATGGTACATTAATTGGGTATTTAAATTAACCATTTTAGAATTTTAAGTGAGTATTCTATTGCCTTTTAAATTGTTGCATTATTTTTGTATAAGTTAGAAATTATTTTCACTGGTTGGTAACAGACTTTTTCTGTGTCTTTATGATTTTGTTTTCAAATGTGTAATCTACATTGCTCTGTAATCCTTTTCATTTTTTGTAAAGAGTAATAGCACGTTTCTGTCATTTTTTAAATAATTTTTTAAAATAATACGTGTGTGGTGAACTTCTACATAGCAAATCAGGTTCCCATTTAATAGTGTGTGTACACAGATTATTCAGTAATATTGGTTACACTTTTTTTTGTTGTTGAACGTGTACAATCCAGTATAAATTTGCATACTTGCCTAGGTGTAGCTTCTGCTGCTCTCACAGCCCAGTGATAGCACACTGCTCCTATTTGTTCTGTACATGTCATATCCTCTTAACAATCTCTTGTCTCCTCCTCTCCACCCTCTTCACCCTCTCCAGTAAGAGGCCAGCAGGATGACATCCTGTAGATGCATAGAACCATAAAGTGCACACACAATATGGTCACTCTCTGCTGAGTCCAGTCCATTTCTTTCTGAAGAGTTGACCTCAATAATGATTTATGGACAGGGGCAGCATCAGGACCAGGGGTCACGCTCCCAGGCCCCGAGGCCTCTGGACCATCAGTTGTGGTCTTTTAGTGGAGTTCTCAGGGTGCACCCCTTTTTATTCTCATGTTGCCAGTGAGACTGAACTTTGTGAGTTCCATCACAGCTATCCCTGGTGGAGGCCAGGCACCATCTGGTTCCTTGTCAGTGTAGTCATTCACTCACGTGGGTCTCTCTCTTCTGGGTTCTCTTTCCCTCATGTTGTTTTGATCCTTCGTGATCATCTGTTCCTGTTGAGTTGAGACCATTTGATGTACCTCGGAAGGCAGCTTGCTAAGCTTTTAAGACCCCAGATACCACTCACCAATATGGGGTGGAGAAGACTCTCTTCGCAATAAGCTAATTATGCCATTTGGCCTCGATGTACCCTGAGAACATAGTCCCCGGACTCCCGACCCTAATACTCTGTCCTTGCATATTGGGTTAAGAATGGAGGAGTGTTCATGTTATGTTGAAGTCCAGTTAGATTTATCTTCTTTCTAATGTGTGCTGTCACAGATTTCACTCAGCCAAATTTCTGTGAACTAATCTATAACCAACCATCACCCTCCTCCCCACCCCACTCTTGCAGCCATCAAAGAGTCTTGTTTTCTATATGTGAGTCTGTTTTTAAGTTCTTATTATAGGGGTCTCATACAATGTTTGTTATTTTGCCACTCACTACTTTGCTCAACATAATGTCTTCCAATTGAAACCAGGTTATGAGATGCTTGCTAAAATCATCATTGTTTTTTATCATTGCATAGTGTTCCGTTGAGTATATATACCATAGTTTATTTATCCATGCATCTGTTGCTGGGCATCTGGGTTGATGCCATCTTTTTGCTATTGTGGACCGTGCTACAATAAACATTCATGTGTATGTGTCTGTTGGTGTGAATGCCCTTGATTCTGTAGGATATATTCCAAGCAGTGGAATTACTGAGTCAAATGATATATCTATTTCCATCTTATTAAGGGAGCGCCAGATTCCTTTCCAAAGAGGCTGTACCATTTTGCAATGCCACCAACAGTGTAGGAGAGTTGTATTGGTTACATTTTTTATGATGTGTCATCATTCTCTTTCATTCTGTTTTGCTTCTATTATTTCTAGTAATCTAGTTTCCTGGACCCCTTCTTACCTTCTCTCTTTGATTCAGAGGAATTTTTTGACATTTAGTCCCATAGAGGAGGTCTTTAAGACTCATTCGTTAACTCATAGGTGATGTTCTTCCTTAGCTAATCTATTAACTAAAAGGTGATCTCGATCTCAAGGGATAATTTCTGTTTAAGGTTTAATGAGTGTCACTGGGCAATAGTCTCAGGAGTCCTCTCTTCTCAACCAGACTAGTAATGCTGGACTAATGAAGAATTTGAGTTTTGTTTCCTGTTTTACTCCCCTTTTGTCAGGATCCATCTATTGTGGCCCTGGTGAGAATGAATGGTCAGTAGTGGTAACTGGAGCATCAGCACCATCTAATTCTTCTGGTCTCAGGGTATATGAAGCTGTGGTTTGTGTATGTTACTATTCCAATAGACTACTTTCTTGCCAGCATCTTTGGTTTCCTCCTTTCTCTTTTATTCAGAGGAGTAGAGAATAGTAGTTGTATTTTAGATGGTCATTCAGAAGCTTTAAAGACCTCAGACACTACTCACCACTTTGGAATGTAGAACATAACTTTATGAAACTGTATTGTACCAGATTAAGTTGTCACATGAGATGCTTTGATTCTAAGCCTTCAAACCCAGAAAACCAATCTTGTGAGGTATTTGCTTCGTTTACTCAGTAGCAGACTGGATTTAAGGCAGTGGTTGTCAGCCAGGGGCCATGGTTGGTTATCGCAACTAGGGGGAGGAGTATGCCCGTGACATCTAGTGGTTAGAGGCCAGGGATGCTGCTAAATATTCTGTCCCCACGACAAAGAATTTTGTGGTTCCAAATGTCAGGAGTGCCAAGGTTCAGAAAACTTGGTCTAAGTAAGATATTTAACTATAAATAGAGGGTTTTCTCTTTTCTTGAAATTGGAGTCTGCCCTCTGAATACTATTAAATTACCTCTTATATATTACTTGAATAATTCTGTATTCAGCTGTGCTGTTTTTCTGATGAATTGTTAATTAACCTAGTGATATTTTAAGCAGTAACAACAAATAATGTGTAATTTTCGTGTCATTTAATTTTCTTTCTAGGCCAGTTGGACAAATGCAAGTAAAAAACAACGTGAAAAGCTACTTGAACTGATACGGCGTCTGGCAGAAGATGATAAAGATGGTGTAATGGCACATAAAGTGCTGAACCTTCTGTGGAATCTGGCCCACAGTGATGATGTGCCTGTTGACATTATGGATCTGGCTCTCAGTGCCCACATAAAAATACTGGATTACAGTTGCTCCCAGGTAATGGCATGTTCTTTGGCTCATTTTCTGTGACCTTTTTCTTAACATTTAAGATGATTGACTTACAGGATAGTTTGAGGTTATTCCAGCATTGTTATTTTTGATAATGTGGTCTTCAGGAGTTGGCTTATTTTTCTCCAAATTAACCTGCCTTCCTCTGTGTCTGCAGCAAGGTTTAATGTAGAAAATAAAGCCATTTGTTTTCCTTGAGAGAAAGCATACACAAAACAGATTACTTAGGGGTAGGATTTCAAGTTTGTGGTGCCGAAGTAACAGTTGCAAATAAATTGGGAAATATTAAAACAGGTTAGAGATTTAAAGGTAAGAGAAATTCGATTTTCTTTGCACGTAAGATGTTAAGAAAAATTAATACAATTTCCTAAACAGTAAAACAGTGCTTTTCCTGGGAGCAAATCACACAACAGCTTCCGTGTATTCTAACTTGAAGCATTGTGTATCTTTTAACTCATGGTTAAATGAACATTACCGTTTGTTAATAAAACTATTGGCTATACTGATGAACTGAAATTTAAGTAAGAGCTAGGAAAATAAACTTAAGTAAGTGCCTGATTCAGATAATTCCTAGGTTTGGTGTTTTGTTTTTTAATTTATTGTGATAGACAGTTCATTGAAAAGAACCTTGAGTTTAAATTATTTTACTGAACCGAGAAACCCTCTGGGGAATCATGAATCTAAGCTAGTAGTGCCTTTATCTACCCATTAGTATCAGTGTCTGGCAGATTGTTTTCCATATTAGTCCATAAATAGTTATTGGATTTCACTGAACTTAGTAGAATGTTCACTTTTTCAGCTTCATTATTTCTTGTTTGGGAAACAAATTTTTAAATATAATTATCCAGCCTTCCCCTCATGCTTTCAGGAGCATGACGGTTTTAAAAAGCCTCATAAATACATAGAAGCCAGCAACTCAATTTCTATAAATTGCTTCTTAGAATTGATTGGGAAAGGGCAAAAAGAGATACACATGAGGGCACTTACTGTGTTTATAGACATGGACTATTGGAAACATTACTAGTAGTTTATACAGGGATTAAACAGCCATTAAAAACTTAATGTAGAAAGACTTTTACCAATACAGAAAGTGTGTGATGCAAAACGCTTAGAGTATGAACCTAGTTTTGTTACCAAAAAAAGGAAATGTAAATATATTGCAGAAATAATCCTAAATGTTAGGATTCTCCCTTATTTCCAACAAGTATAAATACATATATTTATACACATGTATATATTTGCTTTCCTTTTCCAAAACATATACATAAAATATGCCAAACTTAACAAATTTATTAGGTACCCAAACCTGTACTTCAGATTGCTGTTAACTTAGCGTTAATAAAAAGATAAGGTATGAAAAATGAAGTGTTATTTGAAACAATTTTGAGTTTTACAGCATTTTAAATATGTGACTGCTAGCACCTTTGTCCCATTCTTTCCTTTTGTGTATGAGTATGCTTTATTTTAAACTTGTGTAGTTGTCATACCATCATTTTCCTGGTAAAATGGAGTTTTCCAGTGTTACTGTGGTTAGAAAAAGGTGCTAAAACCAAATTCATAGAGTTACAGTTTCATGCTGTTGCTTTGTGATATAGTAGAATTGCTTGAAACATTGGATAATACTGAATGCCCACCTTATGGCAGACTTTTAAAATCAAACTTTCTGTCAGTGTGCGTAACACTTAAGATCTATTCCTTTGTGTAGTTATATTTGAGTCCGTGTAATACTGAGCTTTTATAACTAGTCCTTTACTTTTTGGAGTTTTGGTAGTAAATGTGGAATAAAAATATAGAGTACTTTTTTTTAAACTCTTGACGACAAGTACAAAATAAATAATCTTTTGATGCTAATCTTACAAGTAAAGCTTCTGTTTTATTATTCTCAAAATAATTTGAAGGTAGAATACTTCTGAGTATTGATCTATGTAAAACATTGAAATTGTTTGTTTAAGGACCGTGACACACAAAAAATCCAGTGGATAGATCGCTTTATAGAAGAACTTCGCACAAATGACAAATGGGTAATTCCCGCACTGAAACAAATTAGAGAAATTTGTAGTTTGTTTGGTGAAGCACCTCAAAACTTGAGGTAAGGCTTTTAACATAGAGAGAATTTCAATATCTTTACTTATGTATTACAGCATATCAGTTGGTAAAATCAAATTTCAAAGAAAATTCGAGTGGGGTAGCGAGAGACTAAGAGAAGAAGAGTTAGTTTGGAACAAAAGAGGAATCCTTCATACCTACCTTTATTTTATTGATAAGGGAGCCAAACCACTGATGAAATGATGGATATCAGACTCAAAGTGGTAATAAGTGCCTTCAGGTTCTTAGTTTGTAATTTTGTCATGTTTCCAACAAGTATGCCAGACAGTTTCATGACACGTGTTGTGCCTGTTGATCTCGCTACTCATTTCCTTTTATCCTTCCTGCCATTATTTCCCTCTTTGCCCACTGTCTCTCCTTTATTCCACATTGTCGTAGTATTGCTTAGAAAGAATTTTTTCTGACGTATTTTAGCTAAATTTCAGTTAAATAACTGCTTAAATGTAACATCTTAGACTCCGTTTTCTGTTTACTTGAAAAATTTGCACTTCTTGTTTTCTGGTCATAAAAACCTGTTGCCATTGAGTCCATTCTGACTCATAGGACAGAGGAGAACTGCCCCACAAAATTTCCAAGGAGCAGCTACTGGATTCAAGCTGCCTACCTTTTGCTAAGGAACCCAAATCCTTAGTCACTATGCCACCAAGGCTCCTTTCTACTAATAGAACGAAAAGGAGAAACAATGCAGAAAGTGCTAGTTGTAGTGGTTAAGAACGTCCACAGTGGAGCTAGGATTCTTGGATGTGAACCTTATGTCTGACTAATCGTAAGTTCCTGAAAAAGGCTGTCTAGTCTTAAGATTAAATGACTACTCAGATCCTTTACAACTCTTAGACTGCTGTGGTTATGCCTAAAAAGTAAGAAAGGCCACGTGTATATGTTTGTGAGACTCATACAACTTTATTTTTTCCCTATGTCTGGAAAAAGTATGAATTCATAAAGTTAATAAGGATAAATGCTAGTGAAAATTGAGACATACATTTTATTAACAGTTGACATTTATTTAAGGGATGTGTGTTAATTATATTTAGCCCACTGTATGTATGTCTTTTGTCCCTCTCAAATGAATCCATTTGTCTATTTTACTTAGTAGTTTATATACTGTCCCCCCCCCCAAAAAAAACCAGTAGTGTAATTTCCATTAAAATAGCAATGGTTGTAATAGCTGATTAGCTTTCGTGAAGGTTGGAAAGAAACTAGGTGACTTTCTGGTGACACCCATGGTCAAACTTGGCTGCAGCCAAGTGTCAGAGAACGTACCTTGAATGACTGGCTGTTAAGTAAAATTTTATATAAAGCATTTTCTTTTGATTAAATTCTTTACTATAATCACAGCATAGTACTTGTGATTCTTTTCATACAATAAACTGGTTCTATTTTGTAATTCTTGAAATAATCATAACTTACTGAGTGCTTTGGTACTAATATAATATAGGGGTACACCTTAGGAATCAGTCCCTTAAGGAAGACTCCCATGGGATGAGGTTGGAAAATATTGATGCAAGGTTTTCGTGTAAAATTTTAAAATTTTTTACACATCATTTTTAATTGCTTGTTGCTATTGTCATTAAGGGACGTAAAATGACATGTAATTCTCTTATGCGTGAAACCATTTGAAGTTTTAAAACTAGTAACTAAGAATTTATAAACTTTTGAATGCAACAGAGTTTAATTGCCTAATTATATTGTTAAGTTCTTCTCGTTTCAGTCAAACTCAGCGAAGTCCTCATGTGTTTTATCGCCATGACTTAATCAATCAGCTTCAACATAATCATGCCCTAGTTACTTTGGTAGCAGAAAACCTTGCGACTTACATGGAAAGCATGAGACTGTATGCTAGAGGTATGTGCTATAAGCTTAGATTAACTGTGGGAAATACCAGCAACTTCTCAGCCTTTTTTTGTTTGCATTAATTACCTTAGAAATGATGGCATACTTACTGTAATTGGTTTTTATTAGTTGTGTTTCTTTATGAGCTTGCATTCCACTTAACTCCCAAATCTTACAAAGCCTAAACTCTAGGCCAGCATTTCAAGGCCCTTGAATAAGTGCTTGCCTTCCCCACTCGCCTTGTCAAACTGATTTCTTCCCCCCTCCTCTCCACCTTGGGAGCTCTGCATGCATTGCTGCAATTGGTTGTTACCTTCATAAGTATGTATTTGACTCATTTTCAACCTTTTATTTCTTACTAATACCACCTTTAGCATTTCAAGAAAACTTGACTCAAAACTCATCTCTAAGAAATCTGTTAGTAATTTTGTCAGTTTTTGCATATATTACAGTTCTTTTATGGTCCTAAGTCTGTTTCATAAGTGTTTTGAACTTTATGAATTAAAAAATGCCAAGAATGGAGATAGAAGACTGTCGGAATCATATGTTTTAATTGGTTCTCAGAGTTTAAAATTGTTTGCACACTTTGAGGTAAAGTTTACTGTGATTTCAACAGATGGTGTTTGACCGCCTGCCATATGTGGAGCCCTATTTTAATACTCTCTTGCCCTCTCACAGTCATATCAAAGTATGTGTGTGCTAGAGCACAATGTGTTCTTTAGCACATATTCCTCGGTTTTATGCCAAGTTCACAGGCCAAAAAAAATGGCTACCTTGTAGGCTCAAATTTGTTCTCAGGGTATAGATTAAAAATACTTTATGTTTACATTGTTACAGAATTAGAGCTTAACGGTTAATAGAATGTTACATTAAATGAGAAAGATTTAACTACTCATTATGTCTGAATCTACTACAGAAGCTGAGAGACACTGAGTGAGTGAGAGTGAGTGAGTGAGTGAGTGTGAGTGAGTGTGTGAGTGTGTGTACATAAAAATGAGGGTATTTGTAGTACTTGTTACTGTGAAGAATAGAGTACACTCTTGGTGTAGATTGTAGGGCCACAAGAGCAATATAATAAGCATTAGGCTGCTAATGGTCACCAGGCAATGATCTTGCATCATTTCAGTTTTAGTTTCCTTCTAAGCAGCATGACAGAACAGGGAAGGCCTTATAGTTATGCAGCCGTATGCATTTATGTTTTATATCAAATGCAGCCAAAATTAGTGTAAGAAACTAGGGATGTGTACACACTACAGTTTAGCTCTGAAGTACTTGGGCTCGATTTAACATAACTGAGATAATTGCATCTCCTTCTGGTGGTACAGAGTCCTCCCATACAGATCTTCCCCCAAGGTAAAATCATCTAAGTTACATATGGTTTAATATTAATTGCCATTTATTTCATTTGCATATGATGTTTCATTTAATTTCTTTGTTAGAGATTGGGAACTGTACTTAAAGGGCAGTTAGGAGAATGGTACATGGTTCAGCCTCATACTCTGTCTCATCTTTGTGGTTGCATGAATATTTGCACTCTTCAGCTTCCCTTCCTTATATTGTCTGTGTGTCCGTAAAGTAAAAGATGTAACTGTGTAATATCAGATTGTTTAAAACGTGACTAAAACAACTTTATGACCTTGGGCAAGTTCTGTATGCTAGAACAATACCTGGTAAATAGTAAACATTAGAATTTTTCAATCAGTATGATCCTCTGAATTCATTGACTTAATACCTTCTGGTTCCCCTAACCTTGATAATGGTGATAGAGTATATTACTGTTTTGATTAATACAGGTAAGTCTACACAAACTTAAATATATTTAAAAAAAAGAAAAAAAGTCATTGCCTTCAAGTCAATTCTGACTTAAACACTGTGCCACCAGGAGTTCTTACTTAAATATGGAGGGGGGTAATTTTTTATCTTGATCTTTATCCTTTTTCATTTTTGAACAGTAATTTTTTAAGCTAGTAAAATTCTACTAAACTTTTCGTGACATTAAGATGACATTAAGTCACTTCTGTGGTAATAACTACCAATATTTTCAAGTTTGCAATCCTGAAGCAAATTAAGGTTTTTGCCTCTGCATAATAAGAATGTTGCGTGGATCCTCTTAAGCATGAGACATAATATGCAGCAAATAACACCAGGCTTGCACAGTTCACTTATGTTCTTAATTTCTGGTAACCATTTCACCAGTATTAAGAATTTGTGTCACCTGTCTATGTTTTGTCTCCACGCATCTTTACTCTGAGGAGAGTATTTTCTCAGTAACACGGTCAGCTGATTTCATTTCCTACTTTAAAATTAGTTCAGATGGAGGAATGTACTCTCTCTAACTTTTACTCATTGTCTAACTAGTATTGACTTCATGCATTGGTGCTTCCCCAGTCATTCTTGAAACATTTTTGTAAAATATACAGCAAAGCATAAATCAGTTTTCACTCATGTTTTAGCTCACTGGAAAGATAATTGCTGTGCTGAGTAGAACACTCAATGAAAGTTTGTTTCTTTTCCCCCTGGGTTTCTGGATCTATTGGGGATTTGTCTTCATTGTAGATCACATTATTGCAGACTGGCAATTTTTGTCATCTCTCCCTATTCTCGTACATCCAACACCAGCAGTTTTTAGAAATATTTGCCACAAAAAAAGCTTCCTTTATGAATGTCATTCAGCAACAGTTTTGTGAGAATGCAGATTCTGGGCTAGACTTGCTTAGTAGCTCTGACTCATTCCCACACATCATCTATGAAGTTAAATCTGTGTGAGTTCTTTATGATTAAAAAAATTAAGCTAGTAGTAGCCATTTTATTAAGTTTATAGCTCTTTGGAGAAATGGCTATTTCCAAGCCTGGGACACAGAAAGTATAAGAAAGACAAGCCTTGAACATCATATTCCAGATGGTACGAAAGGGCCTGAAAATTCATGATGGGACACAGGGGTTGTCTTTCAGTGGCCAAATATGTGTCAGTTAGAGTAACAAAATTAATAGTAATTGAACCCATTAAATGAAATATGAATCTTTCTGCCTATATTACCAAAGAATAACACCCATTAATAAATGTGGAACATGTGATGGAAGTCAAAAACCTCAAGATGGGGTTGAGGATTAACTTCTGGAATGGGAGAGTAAGTTGTTTGGCAAATACTGTCCCTAACAAAACAGCCATTTAACAACAAAATACCCATGTGTTGGAGAAAATTATTAAAATAATTATTTGTTTCCCCAAAACTTTGAAAATATACTAATAGGGATCCATTTCGTCCAAGAAAGTGTAGTTACCTTTACTAGAAATACATTTACTCAAGAAAATCTAATTTTACAGTGAGAGTCTGAGCATTTGAGCTACAACCTACTCCCTTTGCATTCTCAGCTCTGCTATATGGAAACACTTCGGACAGATGCAGCCAAGAAGCTGGAGCTCCCTCTCAACCATTGCTGCAAGTCTAGGATTTGGTTTCATTTCCTGAGGGACAGTTTACCAGAGTTTGTCATCCTCCCCAATGCTGTAGTGCAGAAACTATTCCTGGTGATCTCAGCTAAAAGGACTGACCCTCTGTTATCCCTCTCAGCCCCTGCTAGTGGGGCAGAAGTTAGACTCTAGGCCAGTAATACTGTGGCCTGAATTATTCCCACCTACAGTTCACTTATAGGGTGGAGGTTCTATGTTAGGAAAGACATTCTGAAAAAATTACGGAGCAGCACCTTCTATATGATCATCTGTTTGTGAAGCCAGGGGTATCACTCTATGAAAGGTAGGCTGCTGTCCCCACTCCCTAGTTCTGTGTAGTGCTGAAAAGGTGTACTGCCCAGGTTGAGAAGCTGTGAAGACAAATAGCTAGGCAGCTTTGCTTAAAAGGACTGATTTTATTTGGACCAGAACATACCATACATAAATGCATTATCGTGAACAGTGTAGATCTTGGTGAAGAGCAATTAAGAGGGTGATTGTAGCGCTATCTACTGGTACCAAGAACTGGAATGGTAGAGCAGCCAAAAGTTGAGCAGACACAGCCAAGATCCCTTCAGGGATCACAGTCAGCTCTGAGAATTAAGGAAGGCTGTGTGCATGGCTTAATCCACAGCCACTCAGAAGCACTGAGAATAGGATGTGGGTTAAGTTGAAAACACTGCCCAAGTTTCACACTGATCCATCGTCAAAAGGTAGAGACTGCACAGGCACAGGGTGCTTCAGCAAAAAGCTACCCTGATACATGGGCAGCTCCTAGGAACACTGATCTCTCAGCAGTGATTGGAGACAAAACATCCAAGCTGCTACTCTCTGTTAGGCAAAAACAACCACCTTGAACTGTGATAGCAGCCTCAAACCACACACTTACCCAGTATCGAACTGTCCTGGGAGTCCTCAGCACAGCCTTTGACCAGTAAGAGGTTTATGCTGAACTAGGGGTGACCCCTAGGTAGCCAGGCAAAACGAAAAAGGGAAAAAAAGCAGATGCATTAGCGAGCAGGACTAGTTTAAGTTTGTCACTAAACAGTCAGTCAAACAACAGCCTGTGTGCTGGAAGTTAAGATGGAGACATCAATATGATACTAAAAATGTCCAGCTTCCAACAAAAAAATTAAGACAGACCAGAGAAACAGCCTTGGAAGAGGCCTAGATGATGGGCTTAACAGACAGACCTGAAGGAAGCTAGTGTGTTCACAGAACTGAAGAAAACCATGTCTGCAGAATTGGAGGTATGATCACAATGTCTAATCAGATAGTACTGATAAGGAGAAAGCAATTGTTTTAAAGAACTAGATGAAAACTGGACTTAAAATGAGAAATTCACTAGCAGGGCTCAGCAGTAGAGTTGAACTGGCAGAAGAATTATTAAGCTTGAATATAGGTCAGTAGAGATTTTGCAATCCAAAGAACACAAAAAAAATACAGAAAGTGAACAGAGCCTCACAGAAATGTAGCACTCTATTAAGCACATAAATATGCATGTAATGGGAGTAGCAGAATAATAAAAGCATTAAAAAAAAGGTATTGGAAAACGAGTCAAATTTGACTAAAATCATACCGATACATCCAAGAAGCCCAATGAATTCTGAGTAGGATAAAAGCAAAGAGTTCCAAATATCATAGTCAAAGAGAAAATCGTGAAGGGTAGTAAGAAATGACTTAGTGCACAAGGGAACCCCATTAAGATGAACAGCTGACTACTCATTAGAAACTTAAAAGTCAGAAAGTAGTAGGACATCATATTTGAAGTTCTGCTTGGGGCAAGGTAGTTCTGCCAAATGAGAATGTTAAAAGCAACAAAATTGTTTTTAAGAAATGAAGACTATTCTACATTAAAGACCAAGAGAATTTTTTGCTAGAAGACTTCCCTTAAATGAAACCTGAGAAATCAGTTACCTGGTTACAGTCTCTGGGTAATGCAGACAGTTCACACTCTGTGTGTAACTGAAAGGCTAGTAGTTTGAACCCATGCAGTAGCACTGCTGAAGAAAGGTCTGGTGATTTTGTTTCTGTAAAGACTACAGCCAAGAAAACGCCATGGACCTCAGTTCTACACGGTAACACACGAGGTGGCCATGAATTGGAATTGACCAAAAGGGTGTTGGAGTCTTGTTTTAGCATAGGGAATGACTGTGTTACAGAGTTCTTTCGATGAAGGAAAGTGTTACAGATTTTGATGAAAGATAGGTATGGGACGGTAGCTATGCTGGAAACCATTGAATTACATACTTTAAATAGGCGAATTTTATGGTATGGGAATTATATCTCAATAATGATTTTTTTTTTTAATGATCTTTTATATTGAGTCTGAAAACGGACAAATTGTTTATAATGACAAGAACCAGCTTATAAATAGTGTCAGCCTTGAGTCGCTACCTTTTATTACCCATTTTCATAGACACCTGAATTAATTGAGTATCATCTAATTCCTTCTGTTTGCCCACTGCAAATTTGAGTCAGAAATAATTACTGACCCTTCTCATTTGACTTCTGCCAAATTAAGGTATTTGGAGCTAAATGTTTATAATGAAAACTGCCAACCAGCATGTGTTTTTGTACTCTGACAGCCCAGGAGCTTTTCTGTAGTTACGAGGCCTCTCCATTCCTACTTGACATAGAGGGATGACCTTATTTCTTAACTTTTCTTGATTATTCTTTGACTTTTTGATAACTGTACTATGGTTATATAAGAGAATGTCTTTGTTAGGAGAGACACTGAAGAAGTATTCAGGGTAAAGGGACTTGTCTCAGTTCACAAATGGTTTAGAAAAATGGTACGTATGTGGTGACTAACAAAGCAAGTAGGACAAGCTGTCAACAATTGGTGAATCTGGGTAAAAGTTACAAGGGAATTTTGTGTTAGTTTTGAAAATTGCTGAAGGTTGAAATTATTAAGTCACCACTAAAAAGGAACCAGGTATGCAAAGCTGTGCATGAACTTGTTTTAAAAGAGGCAGCTGAAGCCCAGTGTTTAGTGAGACTGGTAATCTGAGTAAGAAAATTGATCTGTAACAGAGTAAAGTTGGTATTGTCTCCAGTTTCTTGAGAAAGAAGCGTTTCCAGACCTGACATTTAATGAAACTGACTTTAGTGGAAGTAGACAATTTGTATTTAGGACTCTTGGTGTATGCTAATGCATGTAGAAGTAGAAAGCAGTGAGTCATAATAACATGGGACTCCACCAAAGATTCAAAAGCGTGTGAGTTTCCAAACATTCTAAAAGTTTCATCTTTAAAGTGTATTGAGATTGTATTCAGGGAAGAACCTCACTGTTAAGAAATCTTTGGTTATTACCTCACACTTGTGGACACAGACCTTCAAGTTCAAGATTTATTAGTAGAGCTCTTGTTGCCTTTTAATCATTAATGACTTTTTAACTGACTGAATTTCCCCTGGTTAAAGGCAGCAGTGATACCAGCATCCATGTAGATCATGATCTTTCTTTGCTTTAAATTTGCAGACCACGAAGACTATGACCCACAGACTGTGAGGCTGGGAAGTAGATATAGTCATGTTCAAGAAGTCCAAGAACGGCTTAACTTCCTCAGGTATGTTTTAAACAATTAGTGTTGCTGTCACTAAGATGCAGATAAAGGAATGCAGAATTAATGCTCTGTGTAGGTCTTTTTTAGGTGGTCTTTTCTCTTTGAAGTCAAAATGTTTTCCCATCATTGCCTGAAAGTCACATGACATTTCCCTATGTGGTCATTATTAAATATTTTTAAATTATTAGCCAAGTTTCAGCCGTTTTTCTTCTTTGCAGTATTTGAGAGCAGATCTTAAACTTTAGGATTGAGCTCTGTTTGTCATATTTATGTACAGGATAAATATTTTTAAAGAACAAATTATTATATTGAATGCAGTCAGTTGGACATCCATGTTGACATTTTTGTCACAGGCATTAAGGGGAGAGAGACACAAGGCTGCTGGACCAGTATCCCCAATAAAGTGGGTTGAGTCCTCTAACACTTTTTTTATCCTAACAGTGGCTGACAGAGGTGATCTGAAGTTTTGTGTTACTGACATTACTTATGGTGAGGAGAAGAAAAAGAGATTTATTCTATTAAGCCAAAGTTAAAAATTTAGTTCAAGGCTAGCTAGATTTGCTCAGCAGTGCTTCACTTTTAATGACTCTATGCTTACAAATTTGAAAAAAAACCTTTGTTAAAATTTTGAGTGGAGAGTTGTTTTTTTACAAATGAAACAGGAAAATGTACAGACTGTCAGTGCTTCAGGAATCTGTTGTATTTATTATTTTAATACATAGTCTAGAGAATTTTCTCCTTGCTCTGTTTTAATTATGTATTTTTTAATTTATTTAACTATGTACTTATTCATGGGGGAAAACTTATGTAAGTATTTATATAATGATATTAACTTTAGAAAAATTCTAGCTGCTGGATTTAAATAAAGAAATTTGACATTTGCTGGAAGTGAAGTGTTTTGTGTATTCGTTTGTTTTGTAACCACGTGGTTAGAAGGACCTACCTCCCCAGCTTGAGACTAAATGCAGTAGTGAGCTATTATTGTTGATTGGCTTGTGTTATTTCCCGTAAGTTTTCTAGAACAATACTGTTTTAAAGTTAGGAGTCAAGAAGACTTACTCTAGACCCTGCTGTATTTGTGACTTTTCACAAATAGCAAAAGTCACTTAGAATACTTAATTCTCCAATGATGCTCTATAAACAGCATGCTGAATCTTAATTTAAACTCAAAAGACCTATTAAAATTCCTTTAAAAATGGTTAGTTTCAAAGACTAAGCTGCATTTCAGGTAGCAAGTCTTTTAGTCTTATTTAGATCAAATCATCCATCAGAGTTCCCTTGCCCAATATATGCTTCTTAAAGAAATAGGTTAATACCCAGTGTTTTGTGGTACCAGATAAAAGTTGAGAAATAAGTTCTTTTGAAACAAGTGTTTTAAAATCTGTACTTAAAATTATTTTGATAAATGTTTTGTACATATCCATGTAGATTGTCTTTGAGGATAAAATTAGGCAGATCCTAATGGCTAATTTTTTGTTTTTCTAAGATTTTTATTGAAGGATGGCCAGCTGTGGCTGTGTGCTCCACAAGCAAAACAAATATGGAAATGCTTAGCAGAGAATGCAGTGTATCTTTGTGATCGTGAAGCTTGTTTTAAGTGGTATTCCAAGTTGATGGGTGATGAACCAGACTTAGATCCTGATATTAACAAGGACTTCTTTGAAAGTAATGTGCTTCAGCTTGATCCATCCCTGTTAACTGAGAATGGAATGAAATGTTTTGAGAGATTCTTCAAAGCTGTGAATTGTCGAGAAGGGAAACTAGTAGCTAAAAGAAGAGCCTATATGATGGATGATTTGGAGTTAATAGGTTTAGACTACCTTTGGAGGGTAAGTGAAAACTGAAAACATTGTATCTAATGTATTTTTTTCAAACAGGTAAAGAACCATAATTTTGTATATAAATTAATGTGTGTTCATTTTGCTCTGGTGCTGGTGCCAGGAGTCTGAAGCAGTGATTGGTCAATTTGTTTTTGTGTCATTTGCCAGTGGACATAGATCCTCCTTTGGTACTTCACTCTCTCTACCACTGGTGTTCCTATGTTTTGGAAGTTACTGTCCTTCCCCTTCCTCCCTTCAGTTTTTATTCAGTGTCAGTCTGTTGTTTCGTCTATGTCAGTGTGAATTCAGGTTATTACACGTTTAAGGAAACTTTGGTGGTGTAGTGATAAGGGTCGCAGCTGCTGACTGAAAGGTCAGTAGTTTGAATCCACCGGACACTCCTTGGAAGCCGTGTATAGGACAGTTCTGCTCTGTCCTTTGGGGTCATTTGGAGGTGGAATGGACTCTATGGCAACAGGTTTTTGGCTTTTGGTTTTTAGGTACATTTAATGCTGTTACAGTAGAGGACGAAAGAAGGTTTTCTTTAGAATGGATTATGCATGTATACTTTTACTGACAGGTTTAACTTTTGATAGTTTTAGACACCTGCTAGAGGAAAAATACTATGTTCTGCTAAGGCTAGTCTTTCTGTCTTGATCTATAGTAGTAGTATTCCTAGCCTTTGAAGTCTTAACGTGTTACACAGTTTATATTGGTTTTTGGATATATGATATTTTTCTGTAATAAATACACTAACATGTTTACCCTAAGTTAGTGGTTTTCAAACTTTCTTAAACTGCAGAATGCTTTTTAGAAATAGAAGTTTGCATGAAATTCTAAAATGTAGAACTAATTGAATGAGAAAGGCATGCTTTTTGATTTGATGAGTCTCTCCTTCCTTCCTTTTCACTCTAAGCCTGTTAACAGAGCTCAGCTCTAAAACATCTCAGAGGTAACGGAGGCTATTTGGTGTGTGTGTGTGTTGGGGGAGTTATTATCCTGATTGTTATTGAAAACCACTGATATAATTAGATGAATGAGAAAGATCTGTGAAAATGGGGAGGGGTAACCCTAAATGCTACACATTATTCTGCCTCAGCTCTTATTTTATGTAAGGTGAATTCCTCCTTTGGTGTTTCACAACTAGATTACAAAGATACGCAGTTGCAAGATTAAATAATACTGGTAGAAGCTTGTTTCTTGTGTGTAAAATGTGTATCTCATTCATAAGTTACTTTATTCACAGACGAGTTTTACATGTATTCTTTCTTTTGGCATATTTTTCTTTATCAGAGTCAGCAATACTGTTACATTATTGACTTAGCAGTTAAAAATAATTGATATAATTCAGATTTAAATGCCCAATTAAAATGTTTTTTTTGAAAGGTATTAACACTTTAATTTTTTTGAACCTAGGTTGTGATACAGAGTAATGATGATATTGCTAGCAGAGCTATAGATCTCCTTAAAGAGATATACACAAACCTTGGTCCAAGGTTACAGGTTAATCAGGTGAGGACTGAGATATATTAAAACTTTCACAAATTAGAATTCTCATTGAAAAAACTTCTTTACTTTTAAAGGTTTTTTTCCTTTAAGTCATAATTAATCAGAAATTATTTTGTCTCGACTTCTATTAAGAATATAACTAGACTTTATGGTCCACATTTCTTTTGTTGAAATTGCTAAATGAGTCTTGCCTTGACAGGTATCTGAGATCATTGGGGTTATTTGGTGTGGGAGGACGATTTTGAGTATAATTATTTATTATGTGCTAAAATGGTAAGAGATGTGCCGATTTGGGTTTGAAAGTAGCACTGAATCCTGAGGTTCATTTTTTTGACTGTCTCATGTGCCTGTTGGCTTACTAATAATAGCCTCCTTTTAATAAACATGTGTTTTATTGTCATTGTAGGCCTGTTTAAGCTGATTTTTAATTTTTAATACTGGAACTGTTTTTATTTGGTCTATTGTTTGTAGGTGGTGATCCATGAAGACTTCATTCAGTCTTGCTTTGATCGTTTGAAAGCCTCTTATGACACGTTGTGTGTTTTGGATGGTGACAAAGACAGTGTTAATTGTGCAAGACAGGAAGCTGTTCGAATGGTTCGAGTATTAACTGTTTTAAGGGAGTACATAAATGAATGTGACAGCGATTATCATGAGGAAAGAACAATTCTACCAATGTCAAGGTTTGTGGTGGATTTGCTAGTGCAAATTTAGTATTTTCATAGCTCTTTGATCAAAAAAGTGATGATGTGCAGGTAAAAGAAGCGTGAAGAAATGTTCATTTTTGGAAATATTGGTGTCCTGCATCTTATAAAAACATCATTTATGTCTTACCTATTTTTTTTCAAATCAAAGACCCTTCTTTTTCCAGGATCTGTTTTTTGAGGGGAGGGGCACAAGGCATTAACATCCATTATATCTAGTTTTTGTCTTTTATTGATTTTTCCATTGAAAAATGTTTTTGAAATGTCATGTTGGCATTTTGGGGTTCCAAATGATTTTATTTTTATGTCGTTCTTGTACACTATTAAAATAACATAGGTTGGAGAACAATTGGAAAGAACTCTTAAAAGCTGCTTTGACAGATAGCTGATAAAGCAAGATGTATTTTTAAATGGTCTGCTAAAATTTCTTTTATATGCTCACCATTTAGTAATTTAAATGGTATCTGTAGTTTAGACATGTTGTTAGCATGAATGCCATCAGAAATTCTTTATTACTAGATACCTGATATTCTGCAGTTACTGGCACAAGAATGATACCAACGCATTATGACTGTTGTGTTTTCAAGATTACTTGCATTTGTAGTTAAAAGAAGCAATAAAATTTTATTTTGAGATAATAGAAATAATATCTTTAACTCCTTGTTGAATAAGAAAATATTTGGTATTCTCAGCCTTATTTTCTTGGCACCAGTGTTTGAAAGTCTGCTGAATATGATGGTGTTCTTTTTTTCCCCTCCCCCCAGAGCTTTCCGTGGTAAACACCTCTCTTTTATAGTTCGATTTCCAAACCAGGGCAGACAGGTTGATGACTTGGATGTATGGTCTCATACAAATGATACAATTGGTTCAGTACGACGTTGCATTCTCAATCGTATCAAGGCCAACGTAGCCCATACAAAGATTGAACTCTACGTGGGTGGTGAGCTGATAGATTCTGCAGATGACAGAAAGCTAATTGGACAGTTAAACTTAAAAGATAAATCAGTAAGTATATGTAATTGCAGTACTTGCCGAGAAAAGTCAACCCTGAGGATTTTTTATTCAGTAAATTTTATTCAATAAGTATTGTTATGTGTAATGTTCTGTTAGGTACTTCAGTTGCAGCATTAAGACAGGTATTGTGACACAGGAGATAGAGAAAAGGGTTTTCAAAACAAAATTGAAGTGTTTATTTTAGGCAACACTTTTAAAATGTATTTTTAAAAATTACATTACATGGTATTTGTGGGCAGGGGATTTGGTCACTAAGTTCTGTGTTTCTTTGTCTTTGACACTAATGTAACCTGTCATTTTCAGCTAATTACAGCCAAACTTACACAAATAAGTTCCAATATGCCATCAAGTCCTGATAGCTCTTCTGATTCCTCAACTGGGTCTCCTGGAAACCATGGTAATCATTACAGTGATGGTCCCAATCCAGAAGTGGAAAGCTGTTTGCCTGGGGTGGTGAGTAGATGGTTGTTGTCAACTGTTGCATATAAGACACCATGCTTAGGTTCTTTGGGAATAAATATTACAGAGTAATTTTTTTTGTAGAAATGTTGACAACATAATGAGGGAAAATATCAAATTTACTATACATTTAACTATCAACTTCAAAATGGATGCCTTCTGAAAGATAATTGTAACTTGGTTGAAATTTAAAACAAAGTTATGTCTCCATAGAATTAATATATTGAACAGCTTAATTATAGCACTCTTGAATATGTAAATTTAGAAGAATACCACTGTAAAATCAGTTCTTCCTGTAAAACGGTTTCTGTGGGAAAATATCTGCACTTGCTCAGATTGTCAGAAACATCTTGTATTTAAAGAAACAGCAACTCCTCTTTTCCTTTTCTTCCTGAGAATTTTAATACCTACAGTTAATACCATCCACTCCAGTGTCACAAGAATTTGGCTTCCTTCAACAATTGAACTAGGAATTTTACCAGTAGGCGTGACAACCCTTTTTATGTCTAAGTTACATACTAGACAGGGTAAATAGTTTAGCAAAACATGAAAAGAGCTACCACTAATTACCAGAATTTCTTAGATGATGTATTCAATCTGCATGATGAAAAGATTTGTATAGGTAAGAAGGTGGAGAAGGTGACCATTGAGAGAGTAGAAATGACATAAGCAAAAGTGTAGAGATTATTTTGGGAACTTTTTCTGAGTAATGTTTAAGTAAATGTTTTGTGTATTTTGTATTCTAGATAATGTCACTGCATCCCAGATACATCACTTTCCTTTGGCAAGTTGCAGACTTAGGTAGCAACCTAAATATGCCACCTCTTAGAGATGGAGCAAGAGTACTTATGAAACTTATGCCACCAGGTAAAATTATTATTTTGATACATGGTAGGCAGTAAAGGGGGTATATTAGCAAATGATGTTTCTAAATGGAACATGTTTTGTGCAGTAGCCTACAACAGAGATTGACGAACTGTATCCCATAGGCCAAATCCACCTACCACTTGTTTTTTTACAGCCCAGGGACCCAGGGATTTTTTTCTATATAACCTATTTTTCTGTATAGCCAAAATACTCATGTAAACTGGGAAATTACATTATTACTGTCCAATCATGAGACCCCATCCCAGGTTCTCTGATATATTCTTTACAGCAAAAAAGTCTAGTTCAGAATCAAATTTTGCATTTAGTTGACATCTACTGCTAGTTCCTTCTGAAATAGTTCCTCAGTCTGTCCTTAGCTTTTGTTATCTTGAAACTTCTGAAGATTATAAGCCAGTTATTTTGTAGACTGTTCTCTCGATTTAGAAGTCTATTTATTCGTGGTTAGATGCAGGTTATGCATCTTCAGCTGGAATACCTATCAGGTGGTATGCAGTTTCAGTTTAATCTGCATGAAGTCGTGGTTTCCTGTTAGACCCAGTTAGTAGTCCAGCTTAATTATTTATACCACCTAGCAATTCCTTTCCTGGTCTTATTTATTTAATATTTTTTATTATGTAAGAATTGACATCGTTCTAAGTGTCAGTACAAAAAGATGTCCTTAGACATTTCTAAGGACATTTGTTACCTTTTCCTAGTAACAAATATAGTGGTTTGTGGTTTATCATTCCTGTGTGTTTTTATAGAAATAATACTTGTTCTCCTTTCTTACACAGAATGCCACATAGTACGTCTTCTGTTCACTTCTCTCATTTAACAGTACATCCTAGAAATCACTATTTATCAGTTTATAGAGAGCATCCTCATTCACTTTTGTATCTGTGTATTATTGCACTGTTTGTACATAACAGATTTTTCCACCAATCTCCTGCGTATGGGGCATTTAGATTTTTTTCCAGTATGCAATTACACGTAATTTTTAGAAAACTTTTTTCCATTCTGTTTAATTTCAGTTGCACTCATCAGTTACCTGAACTTGGCTGTCTGTCTGTATTTATGTATATAAGAATAGAGTTACAGTTTCAACTGGAAGACATGTTGAATGAAAGTAGTCAGCGACAAAAGGACAAATATTATATAAGACCTCTACGATAAGATCTTAAAAACAGACTTGTGTGTAGAAGAAAAGACTCTTTGACAGCTGCAAGGGAGGGGAAGAGGGGAGGGTCTAGATTAGATAGTTGCTAGAAATCTGGTTGGGTGAAATCGGTGATAGCACACATTGGAAACAAGAACAGTATTAAGTGGACTTCAGCATAACTTGAATTCTCCTTCCATCTTAACCCGATACTGCAAGGATAGAGTAGCTGGGGAAGGGGGCAGGGAACCATGCTCTTAGGCGACATCGTGGCCAATTGGCACAACTAGCGTTTTGCTAAGAGGGCTCTCTGCACCCCACATTGGTGAGTGGCGTCTGGGGTCTTTTTGTTTGTTTGTTTGTTTTATTTATTTAACGTAACTGAGTGAAAATGTACATTCACATGTAAATTTACATGCCCCCTATATGCAGCTTCCACTGCTCTCCCTGTCCAGTGACTGCACACTATTCCTCTCTGCTCCATACATGTCTCATCCTCCCAACAGTCTCCTTTCCCCTCCTCCGTCCACTCCCCTTCCTCCAGCCAGAGGTCAGCAAGATGATATCCTATAGATGTATAGAACCATAAAGTGCTTCCAACCTATGGTTACTCTGCATTGCCAAGTCCATTCCATTCCTGTCCAAAGAGTGGACCTTTGTTATAATTTATGGGAACGGGCAACATCAGGGCCGGGGGCCATGCTCTCAGAGGAACCCCAAAACCGCTGGACCATCAATTGAGGTCTTTTAGTGGAGATCTCATGATGCACCTCTTTTTATTCTTGTGTTGCCAGTGAGGCTCCTCTCTGTGAGCTCCGTCATGGCTATCACTGGTGGTGGCCGGGCACCGTCCGGTTCTTCCGGTCCCAGGTCGATGTAGGCACCCACTCTTGTGGGTCTCTCTGTCTTCTCGGTTATCTTTACCGCATGCCATTTTGGCCCTCGGTGAGCATCCGTTCCTGCTGAGTTGGGACCATTTGCTGTGTCCTCGGATGGCACCTTGGCATCTTTTAGCATCTGGGGTCTTAAAAGCTGCCAAGCTGCCATCCAAGGGCACAGCAAATAGTCCCAACTTAGCAGGAACGGATGCTCACTGAGGACCAAAACGACAGGGGTAAAGACAACCCAGAAGATAGACCCACATGAGTGGGTGCCTACATCAACTTGGGACCAGAAGAACTGGATGGTGCCCGGCCACCACCAGTGATAGCCACGATGGAGCTCACTAGGTTGTCTCACTGGCAATACAAGAATAAAAAGGGGTGCCTCCTGAGATCTCCACTAAAAGACCTCAGTTGATGGTCCAGCGGCTTCAGGGTTCCCCTGGTAGCATGGCCCCTGGCCCTCATGCTGCCCTTACCCATAAATCATAACAAAGATCCACTCTTTGGACAGGAATGGATTGGACTTGGCAATGCAGAGTGACCATATGTTGGTTGCACTTTATGGTTCTGTGCATCTATAGGATATCATCCTGCTGACCTCTGGCTGGAGGAAGGAAGGTGAGTGGAGAGGAGGGGAAAGGAGACTGTTGGGAGAATGAGACATGTATGGAGCAGAGAGGAATAGTGTGCTGTCAGCGGACGGGGAGAGCAGTAGAAGCTGCATATAGGTGGGCTTGTAAATTTATGCAGGAATGTACATTTTCACTCAGTCATATTAAATAGAAATAAATAAATCACTAATAAAATTAATTTATTTTAAAAAAGAATAGAGTTACAAGCTGATTAGAAATGCTCTGTTTGGACAGAGATTAGCAATTATTAGACTTCACTGTACAGTGATAGGGTGTTAATTCTGTTGAGGGACTCCAGTGACAATATGCGAAGTCTTTTCTCTGGAAAAGGCTGTTTTCTCCATAGACTCATACTTCATACTCAGTCATACTCTTTATGTGCTGTAAGTTGGTGTTGCCAGTTTTCAGAAGCGTGGACTGGGGCATACTGCCTCATTTTTCAGTCTTCACATACTCTACTTCTGTTATTATGGTCTAGAACATTGTCATCACCCTTCTCTGTGCCAGGTAATCTTGATCTAGAGCCTCTCTTCAGTTTCAGTTTCTGAAGGGAGTTCTCTAGCCTCCTTTGGAAATTGGAAAGGGTTAGTGGCCTGCCTGTTTTAGGGAGGGAGTAGGTACTTGTTTCCTATACAAACTATCAGTCGGTACATCTGCTTTTAGGCCTTTGATTCATCTGTACTTGTTTCTAAATCTTTAGCTTTTCTGTGATTTGGTGGGGGAATGGGCTAACTTACAGTTGCCTTCTTGTCTTGTCCCCAGAGACATATTTTGGTTTTGCTAAGCCTGCTGCCTGTCTTCCCATACCCTCTACATCTTCAGTAATTTGTTGATTAGTGTTGCTTCCTGTCCTGTTTTCATGTCTTTTTGAGTTGATCTTTTTTATATTCATTTTCATTTCAGTATTATGGGTATGTTCTTGGTAAATACAGTTCACTACACCATTTTTAATCAATGTAGGTAACTTTTCAAAAGTGTGTTTCTGTTACCTCCTTTTTCTAAAGTAAACACCGTACTTTCCTCACCTTGTCTTCTGAATCCAAGGAGACAGAATCAGTTCAATTATTAATTGGACTGCTGGCCAGCTAAGGACTCTCATGAAGATTTTGCTTAATTCTTACCCCTTATCTGTTGTTGATACTATTGTTTGATTTACTAGTATCTGATTAGCAGTCAGTGTTGATTTATGTATATAGATGGGTGTGACCTTAAAAAAAATTAACTAAAAACACACTCTTCAAAATTCCTGCTTTTGTGCTTGCAGCATAATGCTACTAGATGGCAGAGTATGCTGCAGACAAGACAGCTCAAGTGGGAAATATGAAAAGATGCTTTTCAGTAATTTATATACTCAAAGTATATTATCTAAATTTGAAACAGCTAGCTTTTGAAAGTCTGATGATGGTTGTTTTACAGTAGAAAAATCATAGCCTTTGACTTTGGTGTCAGATGGACTTGAGTGCTGGTCTTGCTTCTTCTACTTTCTACTCTGGTGTTAGCCAGTAAGTTAGCTTAGTCTTTCAGTGCCTTCGTTGTCTGTAAAATTGGGCTAAATAATAACTGTTCCATAGAATTGTGGGGATTAAATGAAGTAATATATAGAAAAATCCATAGTTTAATACTTGACACTTAAGTCAGTATTCAACAAATGCCAACCCATTCTGTCATTACTGTTTATATACACACGTATGTACCAAACCAAACCTGTTGCCTCCAAGTCAATTCTGACTCGTAGCGACTCTATAGGCCAGGGTAGAACTGCCAAGGAGCACCTGGAGGATTCAAACTGCTGACCTTTTGGCTAGCAGATTTAGCCCTTAACCACACACTCTCAGTTCTGTGAGAAAGAAAATAGGGGCTTATAAGAAAAGGGGATTTGATTATAAATTCTGTTTCTGGCTGTGGTAACTAGATGTGTAACATTTGAGTAGTCATATAGGACGTGTACATGTACATGTTCGCTTGTATTTGAAAGGGAAAAAGGTATGGTTTTTGTATCTAGTTCATTAACTTTGGCTTTTTTTTACTTTATTCTGAGTTGCTGCCTGACTAGTGCCTCCATTGTAATTTGCTGTTGAACTAGGACTTCGGCAGTCTTCTCTGTAGGTAATTCAATCTCTTGTAACCTAGACTGTATCTAAGAGCTCCTGTGACCTTTCTGTACATGAATCAGGAAAACAGAGTATTGCTCAATACTGAGTGGTTAAAATTATACCACCTGGCCAAACAGAATGAGTTGCTTTCCACATAAGAACAACTCTTTTTCCAGGAGTTTGGTATAACTACTATCTTGAAATGTACCAGACTGTACTGTAAGGTCTTGTTAACTCATTTAAACCTGACAGTATCTCTGTAAGGGAACTACTGTATTTTAAAGATGGCAGAGCAGGCACAGAGAGATGATGTTACTTGACTAGGTAAGGTCACATAGCTTAAATGGCAGTTACAAGATTCAGATGTAGGCAGTTGGGCTCCATGGTTTGTACTGTTAACATCTCTGTTATATTGATTATTTTCTGTTCTTTTTAATAATGGCTTTAGACTTGTTGTTAGTTGCTGTTCAGTCTTCTCTGACTCGTGGCAGTGCTCTGTATAACAGTGAAACATTGCCTGGTCCTGCACCATATTCATGATGTTTGAGTTCTGGATATCATGTCAGATCATTAAGGGTTTCCCCTGTTTTTTCTGTCACTCTGCTTTACCAGACGTGTTGTTCTTTTATGGAGATTGTTTTCTCCCGGTGAGATATTCAAAGAAAGTGAGTCAAAGTCTTGCCGTTCTTACTTCTGAGGAACATTCTGGTCATATTTCTTCTAAAACTGATTTGTTCATTCTTTTGACAGTCTAGTATGTTTAATGTTGTTCATCAGTACCTTAGTTCAAATGTATCAGTTCTTTTTTTATTATCAAATTTTGTATGCATGTGAAGCTATTGAAAGGACCATGGCTTGGGTTAGGTGCACCTTAGTCACGACATCCTTTTCGAAAAGATTTTTTGCAGATTTGCCCAGTGCAAGCTGTAGTTTGATTTCTTGATTGCTGCTTCCATGGACATTGATGCTGATTTAAATAAAATGAAGTTGTTCTCAGCTTCAATTTCTTCTCCATTTATGATGATAATGTTTATCGCAATTCATTTGTGATGATTTTTGTTTTCTTCACATTCAGGTATAATCCATACTGAAAGCTGTGTAATTTTTTACCTTCAGTAAGTGCTTCAGGTTATTTTCCTTTTCAGCATATTGCCAATTACTGAGTCTTCCTCCAGTCCTGGTGCTGAGTTCTTCATACAGTCAGACTTCTCAGAGTGTTTGTTTAGCATGCAGATTGAATAAGTGTGTTGAAAGGATGTAACCCCGATATACACCATTTCCAGTTTTGAGCCACACATTATCCCCTTGTTCTGTTTTGACAACTGCCTCTTTTGATCCTTGTCCAGGTGCCATATGACCACAATATTAAGTATTTTGAAATTCCTACTCTTCACAAGCTTAGGACTTACATACTTTTATAAAAGTATAGAAAAGAATAAACTAGTATCTTCATTTCTGGAGGATAAGATTATGGGTAGCTTAAATTTTCTGTATTTCATACTTTATAAAATAAGCATGTATTTATAATCAGATACCTAAAATCATTTAAGTTCACAGAATTATTGGTATTGAGTTGATGTTCAACTCATAGCAACCATTGTGACAAGAGAACTGCCCCCATAGTGTTTCCTTGTCTGTAGAACAACAGCCTTTTCATTAGAAGCCCAGCATTTTACCCCTGGTGGTAAATTGTCCAAACCCCTCAGGAGACTAAACTGTACCTTAGGAACGTTAACTTTAAAATATTTGTTGCTTAAAGCTTAGTCTTCTAGAGCTCTCGTTCCTTTTGACTTTTTTTGCCTCTATCATTCACTCACTATTTTTAAACCAAGCAACACGTTCTCAAATATAACTGAGAAAAGTATAAACTGACTTGTTTTTGGGGGGTGATTGGGTAATACATGTCAAAAGTCATGGACTTTACGTTTCTTTCTGCTTACGGGATTTTTTTCCTGGTGAAACAGATTTTGCTGCAAATATTTCTATTTAAAAAAAAAAAGTCTGGAAACAGCCGAATTCCCAATAATAGAGATTAAACTGGGATGCTAGTAAAATGACATACTGTTATTTTAATAATCAGTAAAAATGATGTAGATGAGTAGTATTTCATGACATGAGAGAATATTAAAATTGTTTTGCTGTAAAAATGTAGTATTTCAGTTAGTTGCATTACACAGCACTATATTCCTTCCGAGTAGGATTGCTTGAATAAGATATGGCAGCTGACTACTTCCAGGCCTGTTAAAGTTAGTTTACCCTAATAAAGTCATGGTTATTTTCAGTTCTTTATTCTTCAAAAGATGCTTTCACCTCAAAAAAAATAATAAATAAAAAAGGAGTATTAAGTGGTGGTTTAATCATAGGTCAATAACCTTAGAAATAGCAGAGTACTTTCTCAAATTAATTGACTATTCTTAAATGTGAGTGTCTGGGAGCTAATGCTTAATCAGGTCAAGGAATCATCTCTTTTTAATCGTTTTTTTTTTTCACTGTGGTTGATAAGAAACTCATGTTTTAATATAACCAAAGGGATAGTGCAAAGGTCTGCTTATTTTGAGGTGAACATCGAGCATTATTCCTTTTATTTTTTTAAATGCTTCAGCTTCTAGAGTTTCTGTCTCTTCAGTAAAGCAAAGTAGTCAATGCATGAGATCATACAGGCAAACAATAGCCAATGTGCTAAGAAGAGCTAGTCATTTTTTTTCTGTTGTCAAGAAGTACTGCTTTTTCTGTGTTTTACCTTTTCTAGTCTGGTTCATGGGGGAGGCTTATTTTAAGGTCTTTGAATATGAGACCACTCCCTGTATGTTTGGGGTGATTTGCAATGTCCTAGTGGTTGATTTTTTTACCAGCCCAGGTCTGGTTGTGTTTTTGTGAAATTTTAGCCTCTGGCTTAACTGAGTTGATTGATATTCCCTATTAGTCATCAGAATATCAAAAGCAAAACGTTATGAACACTTTAACTAAATTTTGTTCGAGACTGTGTCTCTTTTTTCTTACAGATAGCACAACAATAGAAAAGCTCAGAGCTATTTGTTTAGACCACGCAAAACTTGGAGAGAGCAGCCTTAGCCCATCTCTTGACTCACTTTTCTTTGGTCCTTCAGCCTCGCAAGTGCTATACTTAACAGAGGTTTGTTTTTTCCTTTTGCGTTTACTAGACATTTTTAGACTTTATGTGGAAATGTGAAGAACATGGATACGATTGTAATGTATTTTTAAATGGCTAAACATTTCTTAGCAATGATGATAGGGGAAATAGAAGTTATTTGATTACTTCAGAAACCTTTTAATGCCATCTTTGCCCCTTTTCTCCCCCAGGTAGTCTATGCCTTGTTAATGCCTGCTGGCGCACCTCTGGCTGATGATTCCTCTGACTTTCAATTCCATTTCTTAAAAAGTGGTGGCCTACCCCTTGTCCTGAGTATGCTAACAAGGAACAACTTCCTACCAAATGCAGATATGGAAACACGAAGGGGTGCCTACCTCAATGCTCTTAAAATAGCCAAACTGTTGCTCACTGCCATTGGCTATGGCCATGTTCGAGCTGTGGCAGAAGCTTGTCAGCCAGGTGTGGAAGGCGTGAGTTCCATGACATCGGTAATAACACATTTAAAAAAAATCTTCTTGTATTAGTGGATAATAATTTTTAAAGTTAAACTTCTTGGCAACTCTTTTAAATAGAGTGTTCACGGTTGATTCACAGTGTTTAAAGTTCCTTCCCAGTGGACTCTTACGTTAGAGGATTTCTTCTATTATTAGTGATCTTAAGTCAAATGCTTTTTACTGACTGCACTAATTTGAGAGGGCAGTTGCTCTCTGCCTCATTTAGTCCTGTATGACTTTCAGTTATTTTAAATCTGATAAAAACCCCAAATGAGTCTCTTACTAACTCTTGCTGTGGAAGTATATAAAGACATAGATGATAATGAAGAAGGCTTGATTAATTTAGCCTATTGCTAGCCTCCCTACTGCTGGCTTAACCTCCATTTCTGAGCTTATTCTAACTGTCTTTGCCTGGGTCTCATCCTTGATGCGCATCACCCAAAGCTCTGAGGACATGCCAAAATTTAATGCCTGTTTCTTAAGTGCAAAGTCATTTAGGAAAGCCAGATTATGCATTTAATTCTACCTCAAGTTTGAGTTCTCTTGTAATACGTCATAAGTGATGGCTTTGCTCGTTTACTGGTAAAAGATGGATGAAGTTACACAGATAAAGATATTCTTTAGATGTGGCTTAGGCATTAATCAGGGAGGTTGATGTATTGGCTGTGATACTACACAGAATAATTGTGTGATGTTTTAGGTGCGATAATGATATTGTTGTTACATGTAAAAGAAACTTAACTGTCCTTTAGAAATAATAGCTGACAATATTGACAGGTAAAATTGCATGACATCCAAAATTTGCTTCAAAGTGATGCTGGCATAGGAAGACGGAAAATGGAAGAAAGGTGTTAGAACAGTTTTGGTCTTTCGTTGTTAATTCTTGAATCTAGGTAATTATTACACTGAAGTTTGTTATACAGTTATCTCTTTTGATATGTATGTTAGAAGTTTTACATTTAAGAGGTAGAAATACGAATAGCATTATCCGGTATTATGCAAATAACAAACAAAAATTTGTAAAACTACCTCTGTTCCTCAAGCAAGCTTTGTTGTTTGTTCTGTATTTGTTAGGATGTAGTATTTCTTGTGGCTAGAAAAAGAGGTTCTTGTTACAATAAAACATTCTTGTCATGATGCCTGATCCAGTACTAAAAATTAAACCTGTTGCCATAAAGTTAATTTTGACTTATGGTGACCCCACATGTTTTAGAGTAGAACTGCACTCAAAGATTTGTAATGGTTGTAATCTTACCTAGATCATCAGACCTTTCTTCTGTGATGCTGCTGGGTGGATCTGAACCGGCAACCTTTTGTTGGGTAGCCGAGCATGTAACATTTGTGCCACGGGGACCTGTGATCCCTAATACAGGTGCTTAATGATAGAAAACAACTATAGTCCCCTTTTTACTTTTCCTCCAGTATTTATTTAGAAAATGTGTCACTGTAGATGCAAAGGTACATAATAGCCTCTAATTTCAGAATTCACAGTTAGTAGGGAGCTAAATGCAAAATCAGTAGACATATCTTTAATACTAGTAATAGAAATAACAGTCTAGAAGAGGAATTACAACAACACAGACAGAATTGCTTGCTTAGTTTAGTGACCACCTATTTTTTGTCATGGATTTAAAATCTTATAAAGTATTAATAGTACCTTTATTATTGCTTTTGATATTCGTTAATTTTTCTCCTTTTCAAAGAATTTGATGACAAGGGGGAGTGTGACAAGGGCATGACCAGGAGCATGCGTGTAAAAGATGTGCAGAACTTGATCAAGTATCCAGATGAGGGTAGAACCAGTCTCTGTTGTAGCATGTATCTCCTGCAAGTTAACCTGAGCCCAAATTTAGAAACACATATTGGCTTCATCTAGCATGGGGGTTTGCAGGGGACTGTGTGGCACTCTAAAGTACAAAATGAAGAGGAAGCCTACATTATTGAAAATGGGAAGTGCTTTTTGTCTTAAATTGCCATGTATTCCACAGTGGATATTTATGTAAGGAGGTCATCCTGAGTAGTGGTGATGGATAAGGAGCAAATGATTGGGCTCTGGTTGTGTACAAATTATTTACTCCAAGTAAAATGGTCAACTGTTTCCAGGTCAACCAAGTTACTCATGATCAAGCAGTGGTGCTGCAAAGTGCCCTTCAGAGTATTCCTAATCCATCATCTGAGTGCATGCTTAGAAATGTGTCCATTCGCCTTGCTCAGCAGATATCTGATGAGGTTAGTACTAAACTTTTAAAGCTCTGAGACCCTGCCTGGTTCTGTTCTTTCTACGTTTCACCCCCTGTGATTTTAAAAACAGCCTTTTTCACAGTTGGAGGCTTACTGTTCCTAGCCACACTCACTCTGAAGTTTTCTTAACATGAATTTTTCCTATTAATACTAGTACTTTCTGTTTTTAATCCATGTTACTGAAGCATAATTCATGTACATTAAGTAGCGGCCTTATAAAGGACAGGATTCAGTGAGTTTTGTGGCAGATGTGTTTGCTAGTGAAACCACTCCCACATGGGATCAAGATACAGGATATTTCCATTGCGCTTTTTTTTAAGTTCTATTGAACTCCATCCTTTGTACGCCTGGCTGTAGGGAACCACTGATCTTGAGTCACTGTAGAGTAGTTTTTGTTTTTTAAAATTCCATTATAATGGAGTTATATGGTCTATTTTCTGTTCTCTGGCTTCTTTAACTCAGAACAGTTATTTTGATATTTATGTTGTGTTTATCAGTAGTTTATTCCTTTTTATTGCAGAGTAGTATTCCATTATGAATATTCCAAATTTTGTTAATCCACATACTTGGTGAAGGGCACTTGGGTTGTTCCCAGTTGTTGGCTGTGAATAAAGTTGATTTGCCCATTCTGTACAAGTGTTTGTGTAGACTTAGATTTTTATTTTTCTTGAATAAAAAACTAGAAGTGGAATCTTTAGATAGCTTTTGTAGTCTAAGGTTATTAGGGAAATACTGCAGAACCAGATAATAACTCTGAGAACATACTTTGTGATATTTGCTATTTGAACAAAAAAGGGGGACAAAGGCAACTTGGAAACCTGAATATATACATATATAATAGTTCTTATTTATGACCATTCCTGTTTCTTTTACAAGGGAAAATACCTGTGTTTTTCTAGTGATTATTTCACTTTAACATCCTATCAGCAGTATTAATCACTTACTATTTTGCAGGCTTCAAGATATATGCCTGATATTTGTGTAATTAGAGCTATACAGAAAATTATCTGGGCATCAGGGTGTGGGGCTTTACAGCTGGTGTTTAGCCCAAATGAAGAAATCACTAAAATTTATGAGAAGGTAAGGATTATTACAAAAATACATTCCTTTTGAGTAAATGTTTAATTGTGCATGTGACTCAATTTTTACTGTAGCTGCTGTCTCTAAAAATGCAATCACTTAATGGATGAAAATAAACTGGTAACTATAGTTAAGATAAGAACATAGGAACATTTTACTTTGAAACTAGAGCACTTCAGAAGCCTACAGTGAGCCTGACTGTTTTGATGAAACTTTTCTCCTCCCTGGTGCCGGATGTAATTATTTCATAGCAGTTTGCTTTTTTCTGTTACTTTGAGTTATGCTGCCTTCTCTGGCTTTAGTAGAGCTTCCCTTACATGGCCAACATACCTCTGAGTTGCCCTTAGTATATATTAATGTTTGTGGGTACATCACATGACAAGTATTTGAATGGCTACTCTTTTTCAGGCATGTTTTATAATTATTACTTTTGATGAATTTAGAATTTGTTAGCTGCCTACCCAAATCATCTTTTAGGTTGTAAAAGTCTTTCCAAACCTTCCTGCACATTTAAACAAGATAATTTACTTTTGAATAAAATGGCAGTGTAGGTAAGCTACGTAACAGAAATAGTTGAAAATACTTAACTGCATTGCCAGAGTGGTTCATAAGAAAGAAGTGATTGTTGATACAGAGGAAGCAAATCCGGTCTCAGTGTCTGAAGGATGGAGAAGCCAATGTATGCTCACTGTGTTCCATCAGTCCTCCTTGGGACATAGCAAGATACTAGAATTAGACTTCATTTTCTGTAATCATTGTTTTCAGAATATTTTAAAAGCTGCCCAAGAGTTACAGGTGGAAAGACTGAGGCCAAATAGTTTGAGTAGGTAAGTTTTAAGTGCTAATGAGAAGTCATGTGAAATTTCTCTTAAATGCCTCTAGAGGTAATTTGTGCCTGGTTATGATTTTATAGACCAACGCAGGCAATGAGTTGGATTTGGAAGATGAACAAGTTTGCTGTGAAGCATTGGAAGTCATGACGTTATGTTTTGCCTTGATTCCGACAGCGTTAGATGCACTTGGTAAAGAAAAGGCTTGGCAAACATTCATTATTGACTTACTGTTACACTGTCACAGCAAGTAAGTGTTTTTTTTTGTTTTTATTTTAATTTTAAGAAACTATTTTGTAAGCAGAAATGAATTTATGCTGACCAAATTTATTGCAGAAATCAAGTATTTATTGTCTTTGTAGCCCCTTAAAGATCCCTAGTGTAGTACAGTATTTAAGGAACCTGGCTGCTAACCAGAAAGTCAGTGGTTCCAGTCTACCATCTGCTCCACAGAAGAAAGGTGGGGTGGCTCTCTGCTTTCCTGTGTAGGGTTACTATGAGTTGAAATTGCTCAAAGACAATGAGTTTTGGTATAGCACCGTGCTGTTCAAAAGATTTTAATTTAACCATGTTGTGCTTAAACCTTTATTTGCTTTGATAGTATTCTCTGCAAAATGCCAACATTTAATTGTCAAAGCATTAATTAATTTTTTATAATTTTAGAATTCAGGTTCACTTACGCACCAAAAACCAAAGCACTGCCATTGGGTTGATTCTGACTCATAGCTACTTTCTAGGACAGAATAAAACTCCATAGAGTTTCCAAGGAGCACCATGTGGATTCAAACTGCCTACCTTTTTTGGTTAGCAGCCAGCTTCTTAATCACTACCCCATCATTTAGTCTGGTTTTTGATGTGGTTTCAAATTAAGGTTTTAAGTTTAAAAAGCCTGTCTTGGCTTCGGGTCAAGTTTTTGTTTTAAAGAAGCTGTTCTATGAAATTTATGAGGCAGGGTTATTGTAAGAACTTTAATAAAACATTCTTACTTCAAGAGTATTTAGTCAGTTCACTCTTTGTGCACGTCTAGCATAGATTCATAGAAAAGGTTGTATTCCATCCTTTTATGCCAGTCTGATCCTGACCTAGATATATAAGGTATTTGAGCTCTAATTAGTGTCACTATTATGTAGTTAATCTGTCTTACATACATGTTGGGAAAAGGCACAGAAAATGTTCAGTTTGTGTATCGTTCTGTGACATGCCATTCAACAATGACAAAATTTGAATGAGTGAAAAGTTAATATAAATCAAAATCGACAAGTTGCTGCAATGGAGCTGAGTGATAAATAAAGCTGAAAATGTAATATACATGATATAATGAAGTAGATTCAGCTTGCCCACCCCAAAAAACAGTCTAAAGTGATTTAAAAAACGCAAACCCAGTGAGTACCATTGAGTCAATGCCGACTCATAGTGACCCTGACGGACAAAGTAGAACTGACCCGTAGAGTTTCCAAGAAGCACCTGGTGGATTTGAACTGCTGACTTTTGGTTAACAACCATAGCATTTAATTAATATACCACCAGGGTTTCCCTAAAGTGATTTAGTAGGCCTCAAATAGGAATGTCTGATAAGAAGGTCCTTGGTTAATTTTCATGAAGACATGTAGTCTTCTTTATTCAGAACTCTTTTTAACAGAATCGCTATAAATCATGTTGCTCTTGTTACCGTTTTGAGAAGGCTGTCATTATTCAATAACTGCATAATTAAAAGATAAATTGGTTCAGTATATTGTCTCCCATTTAATAATGGGTTGGGTAGAGGGTGAGAGGAAAGACAATTAGGGAAGAGTTAGAATGAAGATACACTTGGAGGTAGCAAGTTTCTTACTCTGTGTTATATCTTTTAAATTAAGAACTTGTTTTCATATCTTTGGCTTGTAAGAATTAAGGAACTTGGTTTTAATAGGTTTTCTGCCTAATATACACCTTTATGAAATTGTCCTTGCACAAAATGAGATAAAGTAATGCAATCTTTTCTCTGCAACAATAAAGGGGTTATTCTAAGGTTAAGGTCTTTTGACCTTTGGTGTTCAGTTTTTATGACTCCAGCATCATTCTCCAGTTCTCGCCAACCATTTGAGGTCTACCCTGCAGTTCACACTGATCTGAACAAGGCATTAACGTCATAAAATCTGAGTCCCCAAACATATTTGGTCTCCCAAGGGTTCCAGTGAGGAATTGCATACCTGCATGCATGAGACAGACCTTTAAATGGAGTTTGTACTTGAATAATCACATGAGTTGACCAGCAGCTATTTACAAAGCATTTCCCACATATGGCTTCCCACATATATTTTCTCACTTAATTCTCAGCAACTGTGAAGTAGACTACACCCGGCCTCTCACTCACTGACATGGTTAGGTTCCAAAGACTAGGTCATTAGGTGAAAATCAGTGTTACGGGAAAATGGATGATAACTGCATTATTGCACAGCTGCCAGATTACATCATCATGTAACTGCCAAACCACTGAGAATCATGCCCCAGGCACATTGACACATAACCTTAACCATCACAGCCAGCATTACTCGCACCTTGCACTTGGGCATTTGTTACTGCCAGACATACATTGTGAATGTGCAAAATAGGTTTTTGACTATTGCCATAAGTGTAAAACGCCAGATGATTTGCTAGTAGGTGACAGGAGATATGTGGGAGTCACACTTTGTGGGTGGGGAAACTAAGACAGAAATTAAATTACTGATCAAATCATAGCAGTGCCAAAGGCCATGATTGAAAGAAGGTTTTCTGCCTTGCGTTCTGGCTTCTGCCATACAGCCTGAGATGATATAATTAAAATTCTTCAGCAAACGTAAGTCCCTACTAGGAGCCCTAGTAGTACAGTGATTAAAGTAGTCAACTGCTAACTGAAAAGTCAGCATTTTGAACTGATAACTGCTCCATGGGAGGAAGATGTGACAGTATGCTTCTGTAAAAATTTAGTGTCCAAAAACTGTGAGGTACAAATACTCTGTCCTATAGAGTTGCTATGAGTCTGAATGGCTTTGGTTTCATTGCTGTTGGCGCAAATGCTAAAGCACTTAGGTACTAACCAAAAGGTTGGAGGTTTGAATCCACGCAGAGGGGTCTTGAAAGAAAGACCTGGCAGTCTTCTTACAAAAGGTCACAGCTTTAATATACATGAGCTGCCATTTGAGTTTGCTGCTTCTAAGATGGTGCTTTCAGGGCCAAGCTGAGTAGTGTACTTTGCTGTGTTGTAAATGAAAGAAGAGGAAAGGCTAGTACTGTGAAGTGGGTTAATAGGAGTCAGTATACAGAAGGACTTTGATACTGAGATCTAAGTAGTATTAGAATTTAAGATGGTGAACAATCTCATTTATTTGTTTGGTAAATATTTATTAAGTACCTGCTGTGTACCAGGCAGTATTTGAGAAATGCCAGGGCTATAGCAGTTAAAAAAAAAAGAGAGGACTACAAAATTTCAGCCTTGCTATTTGCATGGTGGCAGAGGGGATATGCACACATGTAGAATAGAATATCTATATAGATAAATAGGAAAACATGGTAGGTTAGATAGTTAATAAGTGCTATGTCAAAAAATAAAGTGGAAACCCTAGTGGTGTAGTGGTTAAGTGCTGTGGCTGCTAACCGAAAGGTCTGCGTTTCAAGTCCTCCAGGGACTCCTTGGAACCTCTGTGAGGCAGTTCCACTCTATTCTATAGGGATGCTATGAGTTGGAATCGACTTGATGACAGTGGGTTTGGTTTATTTGGTATGGTGAAAAATATAGCATGGAAGGGGCCAAGGGAATTCAGGATAACTGAGGACACTTCACCAAGATGATCTTTAAACAGAGCTTTGAAAAGTATGAGGTGGTGATCTATGTAGGTAATGGAAAAAGTACTTCAAGCAGAAGAAAACTTGGGTATAAATAGCCAAGGTAGGAACATTCCTGACTTGTAAAGAAGGTAGAGGGACAGTCTGATTGTATAGAATTTTATGGATCATTGTAAGGACATTGGCTTTTACTTTGAGTGAAATGAGAGTTCATTGAAGAGTTTTGACCAAGGAAGGAATGATGTGCTGTGTGACTTAACATTTTATATTCATTCTGGTTGCTGTTTTGAGACTAGCTTACAGGGTGACGAGAGTAGTTACACCGTTTCGTTAATGTAAGTAAAAGGTAAGGTGGCTGGAAGTGTGGTAATAGTGGAAGTAGGGGAAAATCAGATATAAGGTACATTGTAAAAATAGCACTTGTTGCCAGAAACTTGTTTCTTTTGAAGCAGTGTTGTCTGCATATACCACGAATAGTCAGGAATTCACACGAATCAACTGTTTTTATAGACTAGGCCTCCTGTGATGAAGTGGTTAAGTGCTAGGCTGCTACCTGAAAGGTTGGGGGTTTGAACCCCTTGACTGTCTTGTGAAAGAAGACCTAGCGAAGTGCTCCTGTAAAGGTTATAGTCTAGAAAACCCAATGGAGCAGTTCTAGTCTGTCATGTAGGGTAGCCATGAGTTGCAGTTGACTTGACAGTAGCTAACATCAGCAGGGCAGGACAGTTGGAATGGTTTACAGCTTTGAAAATTTGATAACAAGTTAACCAACCTTCTCCCTAATGTACTGAATGCTAAGTGGAAATGTTTGGATTTTTTTAAGGAAGGTTTCAAGATTGTATAACTCTTGTAGGAACTTAAAAGCTGTATGTTTGGGGAGCCTGAGTTTGGGCAAATCCAAGTAAATTGAACTCAGGAATTCTTTATTTGACCCAGCATTTATTAAAACTAACTGCAGTTTTCTTTTTTCTGCAAAACATTCATGTAGAAGAATGAAACCTTCATACAGTCATCTGTGTGTAGGGAACTTTAAGAGGAGGAGGAGAATTGGATCTTTGATATTTGGGAACTAGATTACCTATTCATTTTAGGACTACAAAAGATGTTGCAGTCTCTGAAAGACACAGTTAATAAGCATGAATCTACACTCATATTCATACATAGAACCTCCATCATACTCTTCAACTTTAGAATGGTTTCTCTTTACATGGAATTTGTCTTTTCATAAGTTAGTACATGAAAGTTACTAATGATTTTCCAGCCATCTGTGCAAAAGAAAAACCAAACTGTTTAAGATGATGGTTGGCAGAAATTTTGGAGTTACTTGAGTTGTTGATTACTGCTGGTTTCCTAGGACTGCTTTAACAAAGTACCACAACTGTGTTGGCTTAAAACAACAATTTCTTCTCTCGTAGTTTTAGAGGCTAGAAGTCTAAAATCAAGTTGTGTCAGGGCTGTGTTCTCTCTGATGGCTTTAGGAAAGAAACTTTTGCTTCTAATGGTTGCCAGCAATCCCTGACATTTCTCCCTTCCCCCAAACTCGCTGCCATCCAGTTGATTCCAACTTGGAGCGACCCTGTAGAACAGAACTGCCCCATAGTTTCCAAGGAACACCTGGTGGATTTGAACTACTGACCTTTTGGCTAGCAGCCATAGCACTTAACCACTGTTCCACCAGACTTTGCTTCCTCCCTTAGATGTGATAGTAATTACTTGCTGTTAATGCTACTCAACAGGTAATTTGTATCATTTGAGAAGGAAATTTGTAAGGGGTTTCCCTTAAGCCTGCCATGTTCCCTTGGCGTGTAGTGGTGAGGTGCTGTATCTAACCAAAAGGCCAGCAGTTCAGATCTGCCAGGCACTCTTTGGGAACTCTATGGGGCAGTTCTGCTCTGACCTATAGGGTCTCTCTGAGTTGAAATCAACTCAGCGGCCGTGAGTTTGGTTTTCTTGTTGTTGGTGTTCCAAGAAGAAACCATGGTGGCGTAGTGGTTAAGAGCTAACCAAAAAGGTCAGCAGTTTGAGTCTGCTTGGTGCTGCTTGGAAACTATGGGGCGGTTTCATTCTGTCGTGTAGGGTTGCTATGAATTGGCATTCACTCAGTGGCCACAGGTTTGGTTTTTAGGTTTTGTTCCAAGAAGGATCAAAACTGCCTATGAGACACTAGGAGAAAATGAAATTAATGAGTGAGGAAATCAGAACAGTGGGAAAAGTAAAAGTAGAAGACTGAATGAAGAATTAGGAGGGAGGTAAGAAAGATAAACACAGAGATTCTCAGAACTCTTCAGTAATGATTTGAAGTTATATTCCTTGATACATACTGTATCAATGTGTTGATGACTTAAGTAAGTGCTTAAAGGAAGTTATCTTGCATTATACTATTAATTTACCTCCTCCTTGCTCCCCTCCATAGAGAGAAATATTAGTGTTGGAATCTGGTTTTTTTCTTTCATGGAAATGGTAAATCTTAAACATTTCTATTTCAGAACTGTTCGTCAGGTGGCTCAAGAGCAATTCTTTTTAATGTGCACAAGATGTTGCATGGGACACAGGCCTTTGCTTTTCTTCATTACTCTGCTCTTCACAGTTTTGGGGGTGAGATATTTTTTAATACGCTTATTACTGGGATTTATTCCTTGAACAAGCAGCTTTCAGGAGTTTATGATTTTAACTTAGTAAAATATTGGTAATTTTCATACTATTTTACTCACCTGTTTGAATTAACTCTGGCTTTTTATGATACTGATTCTGAACATGGACATGTATGTTAATATTACTCTACTTTTATTATTTTAGAGCACAGCCAGAGAGAGAGCTAAACATTCAGGCGACTATTTCACTCTTTTAAGGCATCTTCTTAATTATGCTTACAATAGTAATATTAATGTGCCCAATGCTGAAGTTCTTCTCAATAATGAAATTGATTGGCTTAAGAGAATTCGGGTAAGCTGAAGTTAATACTTTATCATATGTCTTAGTAAATAGCATTTTATTAGTAAATGGCTGATGATTTTGAGCATTTAATAGTTAAATACCAAAGAATACATGTTGCATTGGTAGATAGTAGTATCTTGGAATTCATAAATGAGTACATGACTAGATTTGTTAGAATGCTTTGCTTTACTTTAGACTTGGAATGCTGACGTTCAGTGTTCAGCCTCTTCCATTTGAGTATTAGGGCCTTTTTGCAAATTCTCATCTTCTTTAAAAGTATTACTAAATTGTGTCTGAAAAAAAATGAATCTGATACACTCACTGAAATTTAACTTTTGATCTTAATTCCTGGTACATGCTTAGCAGAGTTATATGAGAATTTATTTCTGAAGAGATTTACAGTTTTTAGCCTATGGATTTGCACTTATTCTAGTAGTTGGTAAAGCCTACTTCAGAGAGTTCTGAAGAAAAATGATCTAAAGGAAAATTTGGGTGGAAATTATCGCTGAGATTTCACTTCTTTTCAGCTCTCTTTTTCTTGCTTTTCTTTCCCTCCCTACCTCCCTTTCGTAAGTTAAGCATTTGATATTTTTCCTTTGGCAGGATGATGTTAAAAAAACAGGTGAAACAGGTGTTGAAGAGACGATCTTGGAAGGCCACCTTGGGGTGACAAAAGAGTTACTGGCCTTTCAAACTCCTGAGAAAAAGTACCATATTGGTTGTGAAAAAGGAGGTGCTAGTCTCATTAAAGTAAGTTCTATCTTCCTGATTCTAAAATAGATATCAACCTTGTAAGTGTTCCTCAGCAAATCTGATTAATCCGTAATTTTGTGTCTTTAATGTGTTAACCTTGACCTTTTCTTTTTTGTACGTTTAAAAATCTTTATAGAGAGTACAGTAATTTAAAAAGTATAACTACACCTTAGTTTATTCTAGAGATGGTTCTAAATTTTCTATATAAATAAAATTGCAGCGTGAAGCATTTTAGAAAGTAAATTAATTGTTCTCTCATCAGACTATTTGAAATGATGCCAACCTCTATTTTCTGTGACTCTGCATATTATGTTTCTGTAATGAGTTTCTTCACATCTGGTAACTGAAGGCAACAAAGTGTCATTTTAGTACATTTTCATTTGTTAAAAATGAGCTCTTTTTGTTACACATTTGGTTGAAGGAATAAATTTACTTAGAATATAATTTTCCTTACATACTGTAGTTAACTCTTTAATGCTTAAAAATATTTTGACAATTTCTGTAAGACTACTAGTTACTGTAAATGTTTTAGTGGCTTTTTTTATTAGAAAATCATTTTCTGAGATGTAATGAGATCTTCATTTCTGACAAGTAATTTTGAAATATTTCCTTTAAAAAGACGTTTCTTATTTCCTAATATATAGGTCATTGCTAATATGTGATCCTTTCTTTAAACTTTTTAGGAATTAATTGATGATTTCATCTTTCCTGCATCCAATGTTTACCTGCAGTATATGAGAAATGGAGAACTACCAGCTGAACAAGCTATTCCAGTGTGTAGTTCACCAGCTACCATTAATGCTGGTTTTGAGTTACTGGTAGCATTAGCTGTTGGCTGTGTGAGGAATCTCAAACAAATAGTAGACTCTTTAACTGAAATGTATTACATTGGCACAGCAATAACTAGTAAGTTTTTTAAATTATAAAGTTGTTTTTGGTGATTGGAAATAATTCTCATGTTTCAAATTCTGTTTTAGTAAACATCTTCAGCCTATGCTTTTAAGTTCTCTTGACAAATTACATTTTTAGCAAATGGGTGTGTAATTGAGCCTGTTATAAGCAGAGAGCCTTAATATGGAATAGTTTTCAGTGTGTTCATTTGTTTTGTTAAATGCCTTTCTGTAAGTTGTGCACATATTTGGCAAAAAAAAAAAATCTTCACATCTGAAATGAAAGTCCAAACCCCAGAGTAATGAATAGCCTAAATAGATGCCACAAAGTACAAACTTAAGAACTCAAATTGTATGTACTCTAAAACCTTACAGGCCCTCACTTAGAAGCTCTGAAATGTTATTTTCATCTGGGCTCTTAAAAAAAGTCTGGTTTTAAAGACTTAGAAAAAGAGAAAAAAACATTTTAGTGTGTGCTATCTTTGTTCTCAGGTAGTGCACCCATCAAACCAATGAGATAGGCTGTGTAGTCTCCAGATCTTATAGATAAGAACTCTGAAATTCAACAGGGGTAGGGGAATATAAAGCATCAGAAAAAGCAGAAATAAACACAACAGAGAATGTTTTTAGGATAAAACTGTCTACAAAGCTTAAGGATATAATTGGTCAGTAAGTTTTTTTTGCTTTTTTTTATTTTATCTTTTTATTTAACATGACTGAGTGAAAATGTACATTCCCGTATAAATTTACATGCCCACCTATATGCTTTCCCTGTCCGGTGACAGCACACTACTCCTCCCTGCTCCATACATGTCTCATCCTCCCAACAGCCTCCTTTCTGCTCCTCTCCACCCACTCTCCTTCCTCCAGCCAGAGTTCAGCAGGATGATATCCTGTAGATGTATAGAACCATAAAGTGCAACCAATATATGGTCACTCTGCATTGCCAAGTCCAATCCATTCCTGTCCAAAGAGTGGACCTCCGTTATAATTTATGGGCAAGGGCAGCATCAGGGCCAGGGGCCATGCTCTCAGGGGAACCCCAAAACCGCTGGACCATCAGTTGAGGTCTTTTAGTGGAGATCTCAGGATACACCCCTTTTTATTCTTGTGTTGCCAGTGAGACTCAACCTAGTGAGCTCCATCGTGGCTATCACTGATGGTGGCCAGGCACCATCTGGTTCTTCTGGTCCCAAGTCAATGAAGGCACCCACTCTTGCGGGTCTCTCTGTCTTCTAGGTTGTCTTTACCACATGTCATTTTGGTCCTCGGTGAGCATACGTTCCTGCTGAGTTGGGACCATTTGCTGTGCCCTCGGATGGCAGCTTGGCAACTTTTAAGACCCCAGACGCCACTCACCAATGTGGGGTGCAGAGAGCTCTCTTAGCAAAACGCTAGTTGTGCTAATTGGCCTCAATTTCGCCAAAGAGCATGGTCCCCTGCCCCCTGCCCCAGCTACTCTTTCCTTGCAATACTGGGTTAAGATGGAAGGAGTGCTCAAATTATGCCAAAGTCCACTTAATGTTGCTCTTGTTTCTAATGTGTGGTATCACCACTTTCTCCCAACCAGATTTCTAGCTACTATCTAAACTAAACCCTCCCCACCTCACCCTCCCTCCCCTCCCCTCCCTTGCAGCTGTCAAAGAGTATTTTCTTCTATACACAAGTCTGTTTTTGAGATCTTATCTTAGAGGTCTCATACAGTATTTGTCCTTTTGTCGCTGGTCAGTAAGTTTTTAAAATGTGAAATTAGATTTGGGTGTGTCATATGACCAAAATATAAGGAAGTTTTTTAATAAAATTTTATGAGCTTTCAATTAAGTGGACCATTTAAAAGCTTAGATCTTTTGTTATTTATCCTGTTAAAATCAACATATAGTGAGGGGGTTTGGTGGTGTCCTTTTTTTCTTTTTAAACTTAGTGGGGGTTTTTTGATTTAAGTAGTGCATTTGTTTGGTAAAATTTTCAGTTAGGCTTCTTGTCCCTTCGAGATTCCTAGCCCCCTTTCACAGCAGCAACCATTCTCAATTCATGTTTATTTTGTGTACCACATGCACATGTATGTACAAAGTAGTCCCTGACTTATGATGTATTCGAATTACAGTGAGCCATACTTACAACCAGCTTTTTTTGTTGGTATATTTTTATTCTTAGTAATATGTACTACATACAGTGTTAAAATATATCTGTAATTTTATATGTAATGTTCCAACACCTAAGGACAAATAAAGATTGGATTTATAAAGATACTGATAATGAAAAACCAAACTCACTGCCGTTGAGTCTATTCCAATTCATAGTTGACCCTCTAGGGCAGAGTAGAACTAACTGCCCCATCGAGTTTCTGAGGCTGTAAATCTTTATGAAAGCAGACTGCCACATCTTGCTTCCATGGAGCAACTGCTAGGCTGACCTTTTGGTTTGTAGCCAGGTGCTGTAACCACTGGACCACCAGTGCTACCTATATTGATAAAAGCTGTAATAGTCAAAACTTTTTGTAAAATGAAATATTTTAGTTACATCAGAATAGACTGATGCTGGAACTGAGCCCAGTCATAAGTTGGGGCCTACCTGTGTGCCTAGACAGTATTGTTTCCAGTTTTATACTAGGTAGAAGGAGATGTACAGTTCCACAGAACTTTTGAATCCGTTATCTTGTTTGTTCTTCAAAATAATAGTGGATATAAACAAAGCACGTCTTACTTGTATGATTGCATGTGCTAGGAACGAAAAGGGCGCACTTCAATGCAAAAGAGTTGGTATGTGTCAGAACCACAACCTGAACCAATGGTCTAAGGATCATCTAAAACTGAAGAAACTAATATGTTGATGTGCCGTTTCATACTACACTGGATTTGAAGGCACTTTAACAGTATACAAAAGTATAAAAAGTTAAAGTTAATAATAACTTAACAGTAAAGTTGAAATTAAAATTAATACTAGAAATTAGCATTGTGACATCTTTTGTGACTACTTTTAAGTAATAACAGCATAGAAGCACATCAGAGAAAAACATGGATTCTGGGTAGTAGAGTAAGAATCTGTTCAGTGGTGCATGTTGCTATATATCTTAGGTTTGATGGGGGTGAAATGAATACCTAGAGCAGTACTTCCAGTAGCTCTAGTGATGGTGGAATTGTTGTTAATTTGCCAGCTTAATAGAGCTGCAGGGGGACAGAATGATTGTGTTCATCCTACAAGAATCTTTCGTCTTCTCTCAGCTTGTGAAGCACTTACTGAGTGGGAGTATCTGCCACCTGTTGGACCCCGCCCACCAAAAGGATTTGTTGGACTGAAAAATGCCGGTGCTACTTGTTACATGAATTCTGTGATTCAGCAGCTGTATATGATTCCTTCAATCAGGAATGGTATTCTTGCAATTGAAGGCACAGGTAGTGATGTAGATGATGATATGTCTGGGGATGAGAAGCAAGACAATGAGGTAAATTTTCATTACCATTTCTGTTTCCTCTGAAGATTCTGATACCAAATGCTGTTCTTTTTTTGAGTATTGTACCTCCATCGGAACTGTTGGAGTAATTTGAAGATAGAGCTGGAGTCTCGTAGTATGGGCTGCTACTTCCTGACATAATAGAGTGTAGTGCTCAGTGTCTGCCAGACTTTAAACTTCAGTTAATTTGTATGACATTTTATCTACATGTCTTTAAAGTATATCTAATGTACTCATATTTTATGTGGAAGGTGTTCCGTATAATTCGAGATTTGTGTAATAGTAAGAATCCTCATTGTTTTTCCACTTTCCTAATTCATATTTTTAATTATCTTCTTAAGTGTGTATGAAGTTATATGTTGCCAATTCACTGTCTCTACTTATTTTTAGGTTAGAAAAGTAACCTAGACCTTAGTCTTCTTGCTTAAAAAACAAAGCTTTTCTCTACCTTAAATGATCTTGTGGCAGAATTTACATTGCGCACCAAGAGTTTCCAGTGTACAATAAAGCTATGGAAAAGGCAGACTTTAGTGGCAGATCAAGAGTAGACATAACTATTAGTTAGGTTTTTAAATAAGTGAAAACTTGAATTGTCATGTTTATACCCATCTTATTTTTCTTTGACTTTATTTTACCATTCCAACTTACAGTGTTGATGGGCACTGAAGAGTTAAGCTAGAGTGTATTCTGTTTGTAGTAAATGTCTCAATTCCTTTTCATCAGCTGCCAAAGCTAATTTTGCTTTCAGGAAGTAGTTCATCATTTGGAGCTTAGGAAACATTACACCTGAATCACCTTTTCCTCAGCTCTACTGAATTAAACTATCCAGGGTTTGGGGTTGAGTGTTTTCACTTTTTTTTTAAGCTTCATAGAAGATGCTTACACACATATGTGATTAAGAACCACTGTTCTTAGAAAGAGCAGGTGAAGTCTGCTGTTCCCCACTACCTGTTTAGCCCAGCCTCTTGGATAGCTTCCAGCTCCCAATTCAGCACCTGAACAGCTCCCTACATAGAAGTGCAGTTTACTTTTACTTTTAAGGTTTACTTTTTCAAGGCTGAGAGGCTTATATTTTCTCTCTGGAAATCTCTCTATTGAAAAACCTCTCACATTTTAAGATTGGCTGACGGCCCCCAGTTTCTCCATAGACAGAGCAGCCTCTTTGCTACTCAGTAAGCAAAGTCTTCCACCCTTGAGAGTCCACCTGGGGCAAATCACTACAATATTATAGTCAGCTGATGGCCAACAGTTCTCTTAGATCCATTAGTAGAGAAATCAAATAAGATCTAGATGGCACGCAGGCAACATGCCATAATTAGTCATTTAAAGAAACACTCTTCAAATGCTCCAGAAAATTCCCTAAAGATTCAAAAAATTCAAAAAACTTCCCAGATGAAGAAGCCTTTTTAAATCTAACAGAAATTGAATACAAAAAAATTATATATAAAACCCTCCTAGAAATTAAACAACATACAATAGAACAAAATGAAAAAGTTGGTAAACTATTTGATATTCTAGAGCATCAACAATCTGAAATACGTCAGATTAATAACAAAATTACAGAATTGGATAATTCTATCCAAAGCCAAAGAGTAGGATTGAACAGATGGAAGTTAGAAACAGTGACCTAGAAGACAAAGTAACTAATGCCAACATTTATGAGGTAAAATCAGAGAAAAGAAATAACAAAAATGAAGAGACGTTAAGAAACATATGGGACTCCATGAAGAGGAATAATTTACGTTTAATTGGAGTTCCTGAACAAGGGAAAGTTAATGACAACATAGAGAGTATTGCTGTAGAGATGCTGACCGAAAATTTTCCTGAGATTATGAAAAAAGAGAAAATAGATATCCAAGATGTTTATCGAACACCGCAAAAGTTAGATCCAAATAGAAGAACGCCAAGGCATGTTATAATTAAACTTAATAAACTAAAACACAAAGAGATGCTTCTGAAGACAGCAAGGCTCAAATCAAAACTAACATTCCGAGGAAAACCATGTAGACTTACATCTGACTTTTCTGCTGAAACAATGCTGGCCAGAAAACAATGGGCAGACACGTTCAAAGTCCTGAACGAGAAAAACTTCCATCCCAGAATAATCTGTCCCGCTAAATTATCTATCAGATATGATGGTGACATTAAGATTTTTGAAAATAAAGAGAAATTTAAAGACTTCATAAAAACTAAACCCAAATTACACGAAATACTGAAAGAAGCTCTTCCCTAAATATATGTTTTAGGTGATAATTTAAGGCACTTCATCGAAATTTCTAATCAGCTAAGGAGGGCACAAAACTTCATTAAAACAAACCAAAAAGTACAATATTACAGTAAGGGAATTCATGGTCATATCATGACAACTATAACATCACATTGAAAGAGGGACACACTACAATAGTTACAGTTGTTTTTTTGATGCAGTGGCCATTTCTGACTTCTAAAAAAATTGATTTCAGTAATTATACGTTAAGGGGGATTAGGTATGTAGCTATAAAACTAATTAACAATAAACCATTTGCAATGAAAAATCACAATACAGGAGTCTCAATAAATATAAAATCAAAACTCATACCATCCATAAAGAAGAATGTCCCAGGACAGATTTATAAGAACAACAGAGAAAACACCAACGTGAAAATAAACATATTGCAATGACATCATTAAATGTATATTTATCAGTTATCACATTGAATCTGAGTGGACTGAACGCTCCAGTAAAGAGACAGCAAGTGATATCGTGGATCAAAAGACATGACCTGTCTATATGTTGCTTACAAGAAACACAGGATAAGAACGAGTTGAGAAAAAAGGTTGGAATAATATATATCAAGCTAATAATACACGAAAAAGAGCAGGCATGGCAATATTAATCTCAGATAAAACAGATTTTAATGTAAAATCCACTGTTATGGACAAGGATGGTCACTATTTATTGCTGAAAGGTTCAGTACTGAAGCAAGCCTTAACAATATTGAATATTTATGCACCCAATACCAAAGCACCTAAATACATTGAACAAAACTGACAGCATTGAAAAATGAAATTGATCATTCCACAATAATAGTTGGGGACTTTAACACTCCCCTTTCGGTTAAGGATAGATCATCCAGAAAAAAGCTCAGTAAAGATACAGAAGATCTTGTTGTAACAATCAACCAACTTGACCTTATTGACATATACAGATCTTTTCATCCATCAACAGATAAATATACCTTCTCCAAAGCACATGGAACATTCTCCAGAATAGACCATATGTTGGGTCATAAAACTGTTCTCCATAAAATCCACAGCATTGATTTATTGCAAAGTACCTTCTTGGACCACAGAGCTATAAAAGTTGAAATCAATGACAGAAAAATCGTAGGTAAAAATTCCAACTTGTGGAACTGAACAACACTTTACTCATAAAGCCTTGGGTTATAAAAGAAATTAAAGACATTAAAGAAATTTATGGATTCAAATGAGAACAAAAACATCCTACCAGAATTTATGGGATACAGCAAAAGCAGTGCTCAGAGGTCAGTTTATCTCTCAATGCACACATCTGGAAAGAAGAAAGAACACAAATTAAAGAATTAACCTCACAGCTTGAAAAAGTAGAAAGAGAGCAACAAAGAAACCCCTCAGGTATCAGAAGAAAACAAATTATTAAACTTAGAGCAGAACTACATGAATTAGAGAATAGAAAAACGATTGAAAAAATTAACAAAACCGAAAGTTGGTTCTTCGAAAAGATCAACAAAATTGATAAGCCATTGGCTAAACTTACAAAAGAAAAACAACAGAAGATACAAATAACCTGATTAAGAAATGAGTTGGGAGATATTACTACAGACCCATCTGAAATACAATATATCATAACAATACTACGAAAAGCTATACTCCGATAAGTTTGAAAACGTGGGGGAAATGGACAAATTTCTGGATTCATATGACTCCCCAAGACTATCACAAGGAGAAATAAATCAGCTTAATAAATCTATCACAAAGGAAGAGATTGAGGAAGTCATCAGAAATCTGCCAACCAAAAAAAGTCCTGACCCAGATGGCTTCACCAGAGAATTCTACCAAACTTTTAGAGAAGAAGTAACTCCAATACTAATGAGGCTATTTCACACCATAGAAAGGGATGAAATACTTCCAAATTCCTTCTATGAAGCCAGCATAACCCTGATACCAAAACCAGGGAAAGATCCCACAAAAAAAGAAAGTTACAGACCAATATCACTGATGAATCTAGATGCAAAAATCTTCAACAAAATTCTAGCCAATAGAATTCAACAGCATATAAAGACAATCATTCATCATGATCCAGTTGGTTTCATTCCAGAGATGCAAGGCTGGTTCAACATCAGAAAAACAATTAATGTAATCAACCATATTAATAACACAAAAGATAAAAATCACCTGATTCTGTCAATTGATGCAGAAAAGGCATTTGACAAAGTTCAACATCCATTCATGCGTAAAACTCTCAGAAAAATAGGAATAAAAGGGAAATTCCTCAATATAATCAATAGCATCTATGCAAAGCCAACTGCTTTCATCATCCTGAATGGTGAAGGACTGAAAGAATTCCCTTTGAGAACGGGAGCTAGACAAGGATGCCCGCTCTCACCACTTCTATTCAACATTGTCCTAGAAGTTCTAGCCAGAGCAATTAGACAAGACAAAGAAATAAAAGGCATCTGTATTGGCAGTGAAGTAGTAAAGATTTCTCTCTTTGCAGATGATATGATTGATTATACAGAGAATCCGAAGCAATCCATAAGTAAACTATTAGAGCTAATAGAAGAATTCAGCAAAGTTTCGGGATACAAGATAAACATAACTAAATCAGTGGAATTCCTTTATACCAACGACATTATTAATGAAAAAATTTCTAAATCAATTCCATTTACTATAGCCCCCAAGAAGAGAAAATACCTAGGAATAAATCTAACTAGAGAAATAAGAAATCTTTACAGAGAAAACTACAAGACATTGCTACAAGAAACTAGGAGGGACCTACATAAGTGGAATAATCTGCCCTGCTCATGGATAGGAAGACTCAATATTGTAAAAATGTCTATTTTGCCCAAAGCACTCTAGTTGTATAATGCAATCCCAATACAAATTCCAATGACATTTTTTAATGAGGTGGAGAAACAAATTATCAGCTTTATTTGGAAAGGGAAGACACCCTGAATAAGTAAAACAATACTGAAAAAGAAGAACATGCTGGGAGGCCTCTCACTGCCTGAGTTTAAAACCTATTACACTGCCACAGTAGTCAAAACAGCCTGGTATTGGTACAAAAAGAGACATACAGACCAATGGAACAAAGTAGAGACCCCAGAGATGCCACCATCCTCTTATGAACAGCTGATATTTGACAAAGGTCCTAAGATTTTGAACTGGGGTAAAAACAGTCTCTTTAACAAATCGTGCTGGCATAATTGGATATCCATCTGCCAGAAATTGAAACAAGACCCATATCTCACACCTTACACAAAAATCAACTCTAATTGGATAAAAGACCTGAATATAAAAGCTAAAACAATAGAGCTCATCCAAGATATGATAGGGTCCACAATGGACATTTTATCATAGACAGACTTCAAAATCTGATAAACAAAACATATTCATCAGAAGAGAAAATAGATAAATTGGAATTAATAAGAATCAAACACTTCTGCTCATCCAAAGACTTCATCAAAAGAATTAAAAGACCACCTACAGAATGGGAAAAAATATTTGGCAACTCTATGTCAGACCGACACCTGATCTCCATAATCTATAAGGTTCTGCAAAATATCAATCAGAGAGAGACAAATCATCCAATTAAGCAATGGGGAAAGGAGATGGACAGACATTTCTCTAAGGAGGAGATCCAGGCAGCCAAAAAACACATACAGACTTGTTCCCTATCACTAATTGTTAAAGAAATTCAAATCAAAACGACAATGAGATACCACCTCACCCCAATAAGATTGGCCATCATCCAAAAAACGCAAAACAATAAATGTTGGAGAGGCTGTGGAGAGATTGGAACTCTCCTTCACTGTTGGTGGGATTGCAGAATGGTGTAACCTCTTTAGAAAGCAATTTGGCGTTACCTTAAAATAATGGATATAGAAATACCATTTGACTCAGTTATTCCTCTGCTCGGAATATATCCTACAAAATTAAGGCCATTCACACTGACTGCTACCTGCACACGAATGTTCATTGCAGCAATGCACAATCCACAATAGCAAGAAGTTGGAATCAACCCAGATGCCCAACAACAGAAGAATGGATAGGTAAGCTTTGGTATATGTACTCCATGGAGTACTATACACTGATAAAGAACAACAGTGATAGCAGGAAACATCCCTCAGTTTGGTCTCAACTTGAGGACATTATATTGAGTGAAACTAGTCAGCGACAGAAGGACAATTATTATATGGGACCCTTACAATAAAAACTTAAAAGCATACTCATACATACTAGAAAAGACTCTTTGACGGCTACAAGGGTGGGGAATGTGGGAGGACGGGAAGGCAAGGGGCGAGGGTTTAGATTAGGTAATTGTTAGAAATTTGGTAGGGTGAAATTGGTGACAATACGTATTAGTAAGATCAATATTAATGAGACTTCGACACAACTTGTGTACTCCTCCTCTCTTAACCCGATATTGTAAGCACAGAGTATGTACACTTTCGTTTTTTTAATTTAATAATAAAAATTCTTTCTTAGAAAGAATTGACTTTGAAATTCTAGTTTTGTAGCCCACCATTGAGATGCTGAGCTTAAACACTAGGTAGCTGATCTTAACAGTAAGAAATAAATGAGGCACACAACATAGGATACAAAATTGCACTCTTAACTGCCTTACGATTATGACCTTTAGAGATTCTGTCTATATGTTACATCTTCTGCTATTCTTGATGTCTATATTTTATCAAATGTTTATAGTTCTGAGCACTTTATTATCTCATATAATTTGTACAACAGCTGCATGAGGAAACTGAAGCTTAGAAAGGTGAAGTAACTTAGTTGGTCAGACTAACTTATAAACTAGTGACAAGAGCCTACATTTTTGTAGGGTTCAATCTTACATAATCACTACACTCCACATGAGTGGATAATTCATCAGTAGATAGTAAAGGTTTTCCTTTTCTGATAACTCATGTGAAATGGTGGGGATAAGCTCTAATACTGTAAATTGAAATTTATAAATTTAAAATTAACTGCTTTGGAATTAAACAGTAACACAGATAGTTTGGTCAATATTTGGTATTTAAACATATTTTACTATACTTTTAAAGTTAGATTAGCTCATTAATGATTGTTCTTCGTTTCTAGAGTAATGTTGATCCCAGAGATGATGTATTTGGATATCCTCAACAGTTTGAAGACAAACCAGCATTAAGCAAAACAGAAGATAGGAAAGAGTACAATATTGGTGTCCTCAGACACCTTCAGGTGATCTTTGGTCATTTAGCTGCTTCTCGACTACAATACTACGTCCCTAGAGGATTTTGGAAACAGTTCAGGTAAACTACTGCTATGTAATAATAGGGATACTCTGAAAAAAAAAATTTGTGACATGTTGTTACACTAACATTAAACTTCTGAAATACAGTTTGGGAGTTATCTTTATAATTATTTAAGCAATAGTAATGTTTAAACAGAGCCCTGGTTGCGTAGTAGATAAGAGCTATGACTGCTAACTGAAAGGCTGACAGTTAGAATCCACCAGCCTCTCCTTGGAAACTATGGGGCAGTTTTACTCTGTTGTTTAAGGGCTCTGTGAGTTAGAGTGAACTCAGCGACAGCAGGTCAAACTGCCTTTCTTGGTTAGGTTTTTTTCTTTTTTATCCCCATAGGACGAGGTAGAAATTGTCACAGTAGAAGAAGTAGCATTCTTTAGGCTCTTGGAATTAACTTTTTGTTGTGGAACACTTCTAATGTATACAGAAGTAGAGTGTACTCGTCACTCAGCTTTAACAGTTCTCAACTCTTGGCTAATCTTAATCTGAATTGCTAGCTACTACTATCCATATTATCTTGAAGCAAATGCCAGACATAATTTTATCAGTAAATGTTTTAATACATGTATCTTGTGTGTTTTAAAAATGTAACCTGATACTGTTTGTCACATTTAAAAACCTTAATATTTAATATTCTTGTGTGTCCAATTTTACTGATTCGTCTCATAGTTATTTTTTAAGTTTTTTTAAATCGGGATACAAATAAGGTCCATATTCATGACTGGTTGATATGACTCTTTAATTTTTTTTCCCCCCTTAAAATTATTTGTTTGTGACCTGGTTAAAGCAGTATGCTGCTAACCGAAAGGTTGGCGGTTCAAACCCATCTGCTGCTTCTTGGGACAAAGATGTGGCAGTCTACTTCAGTAAAGACTATAGCTTGGAAATCCGTGGGGCAGGACTCCTTTGTTCCATAGAGTTGCTGTGAGTCAGAATTGACTTGAGGCAGTGAGTTTGGTTCTTTTTTTTTGGACTTGTATGTTTTCCCACAGTGCATTTCAGTGATTGCATCATTGTGGTATTTTTCTCCTTTACTCAGCCTCCCTGTGTTTCCTGTAAATGAGAAGTAAGATCTAGAGGTTTGATTAAATTCAGGTGTTTTGTTTTTTTTAAATAGGCAAGTCTGCTTCGTAAGTGTTAATGTTCTCTCCATTAGCAGAGTTAAATAATATCTGTTTATCTCTCGTCTTGTAATGTTAACAGCCATTGGTCATTATTGCCTTATTGCCGAAATCCAGTATTTCATAGGGGTTATATAATGGAAGTATTCTGGTTTTATCGTTCATTGGTTTATTAGCCAGTGTAGACCTATGTATAAAGGAAAACTTGACCTCACTAGTGTTTTGGCTACCGTAATGTACAAATTTTGTAGGAAAAAAAAAGTATAAATGCTTTTTTCTCTTCATTGTCAGTTTATAAAATAGTTGATTTCATAACATTCTTTAAAAGTGAATTATGAGCCTTTACATCATGATCTTATTTGTTTGACTCCTTTGTTTGACCATATATTGGATGCACTTTATGGTTCTCTGCATCTATAGGATATCATCCTGCTAACCTCTGGCTGGAGGAAGGAGAGTGGGTGGAGAGGAGGGGAAAGGAGACTGTTGGGAGGATGAGACATGTATGGAGCAGAGAGGAATAGTGTACTGTCACCGGGCAGGGAGAGCAGTGGAAACTGCATATAGGTGGACGTGTAAATTTATACGGGAATGTACATTTTCACTCAGTCATAATAAAAAATATATATTAAAAATAATAATAATAAAAAAGAATAAATAGATTCAATCTTTGTACTAAATCTGTACCCTGTAATTTAGGCAAAATAAAAGGAATACAACAGTAATTATAATACATGAAAATAAAAGTGAAATTCCTCCCCTCCTCCCATTTTAATAGCATCTTCAGTTGAATTAAAAAGTGCGTATATACATTGTAGACAGCCATCCTGTTTGCAGCCATACTATTAATCAACTATTAATCAACTGCAGGAGTTTCTGGTAGTTCTTTGCCACTGGAGTACTCCTTTTACAGTGAGCCGCACTCACTCTCTCACTGTATGTAAAGTACAGTCATTTTTTCCTACTTTCTACTGTAATTGAATAATAAAAATCTCAATGTATGGTACCATCATTCTTGGTTGTATTATTCTTCCCCCTCCCCAGAAAACTAATTACGTTCTTCTGTGAGTGTTGCACATGCACATTATATGTTTAACTTGATTCGTCTTTTAGGCTTTGGGGCGAACCTGTTAATCTACGTGAACAACATGATGCATTAGAGTTTTTTAATTCGTTGGTGGATAGTTTAGATGAAGCCTTAAAAGCCTTAGGACATCCGGCTATGCTAAGTAAAGTATTAGGAGGTTCCTTTGCTGATCAGAAGATTTGTCAAGGCTGCCCACATAGGTAAGTGCTAATTTTTTTTTCAAGCAAAAATAAACTTGTCACTAGTACTTACTCATGAAAGTATAATTATGTCATGGATTACTAAATAGATGAGATCATGAGTAAATTATGTACTGTGCATCTCCTGCTATTGGGGGAGGGAAGTGGGATTGTTTGGTTCTTTTGTCAGATAACTTCTGGTTTCTTTATTTCTCACTATCTCTGCTCACATTCTTTATGTATGGCTATTGCTGGTAACTAAAATAAGGTTTTGCGTAAAGGCCAAGCCAAGTGCCGTCGAGTCGGATCCAACTCATGGTGACCCTAGGTTTTGCGTATACAGAGCTTATGTTAAAATTTGACCTTTATGTTAGAATTAATAATATGTTAAGTGTATTAAGCTTAGAAGATGGTAAGTCTGGAGCAGTATTTTCTAGACAAAATAGATGACTTTAAAAATCCACTGATTATTGTTGTCATCCATAAGATATGCCTCTGCACAAAACATTTAGCAACAGTTGGCAAAAAAGTAAATTCTGGTTTCTTCATACAAAAGAATTGTTTGACTAAAGGCTCTTGTTTAAAATAAATAACTTTATTAACAGTTCACTCATAAGCAGACATTTATGCCTATTGCATGTAAGTTGTACCTTGGGACTTGTTCCATTATTTTCGTTTTAAATCCCTTTTCACAAAATATCACAAGTATTTTCTACAAGTTAAACTGTATTACATATATGGATTGTGTGTATATGATTAGTGGAGGTAATTCCTTTTTTAATATAGGGAAATGTTTAGGGGAGGGGTAATATTAGATAAATAAGAAATTTCTGTCTGGTTGTAATCTTATCATTCATTCTGAATGAGGGGCTATATTTGTTCACTTGGGTAACTTGTTCCTTTTGAAAGACCTTTTGCATTCAGTGGACAATAAAATTGTTATCTTAACCTCTTATTTTTAAATTGTCTATAAAGTAGGCAGCTTTTTTGTCATTGGTTTATCTTTTGTTTTAGTCAGTTTTCAAAATTATTTGAGAATTGCTGATTTTCTTTGCTAAGTGAAAATGTAGGGTATAATCTTGTCAGATCATTAATATTCACGTACCTGCCCGACAACTAAACCAGTCTTGTACTTGTTTTATACCATAGCACTACATAAAGAATTTCAAGTCTTCCTGTTTCAGGGCATGATATGTCTAGAACAAGGGTCAACAATAGTTTACTATGAGCCAAATCTAGCCCATCACCTGTTTTTATGAAGTCCTATTGGTTGAAATGCCCCCCTTCTCACTTATTTACATACTGTCTTGCTCCTTTCATTACAGTGGCAGAATTGGGTAGCCACAGAGATCATATGGCCTGCAGAGGCTGTAATATTTGCTCTCAGATCCTTTACAGAAAATGTTTGTGACGTCTGATCTTAACTGGTGTCATAAGGTTTAATTTTTTTCCCCTCTTTTATGGGCTGTTTCCTGATTATAGTGGCAGTTTGCTTAGTACCTGCTTCATATTTCATTTGTGTCGCTTATAAATGCCATCATGTACTTTTTTCCTTAACCGAACTGAAAATCCCTAAATATGAGATACTATTTTAAATATTGAATAGCTCAGGTTTTTATACATGGAAAACACTCTAGGTATGTTTACTGAATGAATGAATTTGATAGTTGTCAACATATTCCCTGTTTCACATGTGTTCTGAATTTCTGAGTATGTCTCACCAAGAATCCGAAAGTCCCTATGGTAGAAAGTTACAATCTTGATTGCTGGCTACTGTTTAGATTGTTTATCCCCTGCTTACTGATGTGTTTAGACTTGTGCTTTACTTAGGCCTCTATTAAAAGAATGAACATTAAAAAAATTTAGCCCACTAGTACTTTAAAATACCCATTTGAAGTTGATAAACTCATGCCTATTACTATCTAAATAGACAATGGAAGCAGCATGGGAAAATACAAAGAACTTAATCATGAGGTCAGATAGACTTGACTTCAAAACACACCTTTGTCTAATGACCTTCCTGGTTCATTTATCTCTGAAGTGGAGTAGTGATATTTTTCTAGCAGGTTTCTTGAAAAGATGAAAAACCCAATATAATATGTAAACAACCTCATGTGCTCAGCACATAGTACGTGACCGATAAATGATAATGTTCTGTGATAGTGGGTTTTGTACTGCAGATGTATTTGTCATTAAGTCCATAACTAAAATTTTTTGAAAACTAAAAAATTCTAAGTCCCTTTGATCATTTTTTAAATAATATCTTTAGGTACGAATGTGAAGAATCTTTTACAACTCTGAATGTAGACATTAGAAATCACCAAAATCTTCTCGATTCTTTGGAACAGTATGTCAAAGGAGATTTACTAGAAGGTGCAAATGCATATCATTGTGAAAAATGCAATAAAAAGGTACGGGTTTAAAATATTATGATTGCTTTATGGATTTAAAAGAAGTTGTCTTGATTCATGCTGTAATTTCCCCATCTTTTTGTCTTCCCTAAGGTGCCCTGGTGGCACAATTCAATCTACTCCTAATGGCAAGGTCAGCAGTTCGAACCTGCCAGCAGCTCATCAGGGGAAAAGTGGGGTAGTCTGCTTCCATCGAGATTTACAGCCTTCAGAAACCCCAGGGGGGTCACTGTCACTACGAGAATCGACTCAGGGGCACTGGAATGGTTTGGACTTGTATTCCCTATCCAGCTTGGTTATGTTGGTAGCAGAGGTAGTCACAGTACCTGATTGAAAGGTTTTCTTCAGAACAAGTCAATATAGAGGGGAAGTAGTGACAGAGGGACTAGGGAAAACAAGTTAAGAAAACAGTTTTAGAAGTTATGCTCGGTTAATATCTCATTCGTCTCTGAGTTATACAGACATTTTGCATCACAACCTTGAAACAGGTTTCTGTGGCACTCCTCAGAGCTAACGGGGGTGGGGACGTTTCCTCTCTCAAATCTAGCATTCCTTGAAACTGTTAATTCTTCATTTAGTCACCTTAAATTTCCTCTGCCACCTGTGTTTTGAGCCACTTGGCTGGCTAATTAGTTTTTATCTTAACAGCTCTCTGGAGGGAAAAACAATTCTGTCTGTTCCTCTCTCTGCATAGTGAAAGTAGAGTTCAGTGGTACTTGGTTCACAGTTGTGAGAATTAATTATGTGCCTCACTTAGTGTATTGCCTGGCATCTAATTGTCCGGTAAATATTAGCTGCTATTAATGATACTGTTGAATTTCTTCAGTTTGCTCACAACAAACCATCTTCAGTAGCAGAGTAGCAGTTAACAACTAGTGTGGTTAGGATAGCATTGACAGTATGGAAACCAGGTAAGAGGTAATATCTGCATCACTGATTTTTGCAGTTTGTAACAAGTGACATAGACCGTTTCCATATTTTTAGATTTCTTGTTGGGTGCTGTCAAGTTCATTCCAACTGGTAACACCACCCTGTGTGACAGAGGAGAACTGCCCCATAGGGTTGTCTTAGCTGTAATTGCTGTAAAAGCAGATCACCTGGTGTTTCTCCATTGAAGCCACTGGGTGCATTGGAATCTGTTAGCAGCCGAGTGCTTAGCCATTGTGCCTCCGGGGTTCCTTATTTTTAGATTCAGTTAGCATTTTAAAAAAAACTGACAGAATTGCCTTGGTGGTTTTCATTATTTACTTGTTTACACCTGTTAATAATTTCAGCTAAGTCTTAATTTAATAATATAATTTAAAGATTTGGAGTTTTTACATTGATTATAGTAGACTGTTAACTTCCTCTGTTCATTTTAGGTTGATACTGTAAAGCGCTTGCTGATTAAAAAATTGCCTCCTGTTCTTGCTATCCAACTAAAACGATTTGACTATGACTGGGAAAGAGAATGTGCAATCAAGTTCAATGATTATTTTGAATTTCCGCGAGAGCTGGACATGGAACCTTACACTGTTGCAGGTGTTGCAAAGCTGGAAAGAGATAATGTAAATCCAGAGAGTCAGTTGATTCAACAGAATGAGCAGTCTGAAAGTGAGACAGCAGGGAGCACGAAATACAGACTTGTGGGTGTACTTGTGCACAGTGGACAAGCAAGTGGAGGACATTATTATTCCTACATCATTCAGAGGAATGGTGGGGATGGTGAGAGAAATCGCTGGTATAAGTTTGATGACGGAGATGTAACAGAGTGTAAAATGGATGATGACGAAGAAATGAAAAACCAGTGTTTTGGTGGAGAGTATATGGGAGAAGTATTTGATCACATGATGAAACGCATGTCATACAGGCGCCAGAAGAGGTGGTGGAATGCTTATATACTCTTTTATGAACGAATGGACACAATAGACCAAGACAGTGAGTTGATAAGATATATATCAGAGCTTGCTATCACCGCAAGACCCCACCAGATCATTATGCCATCAGCCATTGAGAGAAGTGTACGGAAACAGAACGTGCAATTCATGCACAACCGAATGCAGTACAGTTTAGAGTATTTTCAGTTTATGAAAAAACTGCTTACTTGTAATGGTATTTACTTAAACCCTCCTCCAGGTAAGAGAATTTAGCTTCTTAGTAATAGAGAATGATTCTTAACTTGTGGGATTTCTTCGCAGGCATCAGCATGTTTAATTTTTTTTTGTAAGTTTATACATTAATGTTTTCATTTTAAATGGGTCTACATTTCTGGTTATTTTAAAATGACATTTAAGATGACTACTTTTGAACAGTATGTTGACTTTCTGGAAACATGACCTTTTGTTTATTTAAAAATTTGTTTTTGAGTCAAGCATTAGTTTCAAATGTAATCAACAAATTTATGACTTATTGCCATTAGTAGAAATGCATGCTTGTTTAAAAATGAGGTTTCAGCATAAAATTTGGTTGATTTTTATATCTGTGCTTTATTTTTAGGCCAAGATCACTTGTTGCCTGAAGCAGAAGAAATCACTATGATTAGTATTCAACTTGCTGCTAGATTCCTCTTTACCACCGGATTTCACACAAAGAAAATAGTCCGTGGCTCTGCCAGTGATTGGTATGTGGCTTTGGATATTCATTTGTGATAATACTGGCAGTTGGTTTGGTCTTTTAATATGGTGCCTTATTCTAAACCGCATGAATTTTTCTTAGTAGACTTTTTGTTGGAAAATGGTAGAAAGTACAGAATTGTCATATACCCTCTCCGCACTGCCTAGTTTCTCTTCTTAACACCTTGCATTCCTGTGATGTGTCTGTTAGAATTAGTAGACCGACACTGATACATCATCGTTAACTGAAGTGTGTAGTTCACATTAGGATTCTGTGTTGCACAGTTATGAGTTCGACAGATGCTGAAAGTCGTGTGTCCACCATCACTGTATTATACGGAATAGTCTTCCTACCCTAAACGTGCCCTGTGTTCTATGTAACATGCCACTTCTCTCCACTTTAGCCCTTGGCAACTACTGATCTTTTATTCTCTATGATTTTACATTTTCCAGAATGTCATATAGTTGGGATCATACACCCGCCATGAGGATTTGGAACATAGAATATTCTGTGTTAGTATTAGTGAGAGAAACCGTATTGAAATAATTAGTCTTTTTATTACTCAGAAGCTGGATTCCGCATGTTACCGAGACCATATCTTTAGTATCCTTATACAGAAGATTAAAAGATGAACCTTAAAAGTCTAAGCTTTTTAATTTCAAATTGGTGGGTTTTAGTTTTCATAAATGTAAATTTTTATGTTAAGATTTAAAATGTAGAAAATTAAAATGGTTTTCTTAAATTCATAGTAATGGTAACAAGTATAGAGATAGTTACAATAGTTTCCTTTAGTGATTATATTCATCCAGAAATAAGATGTCAGCAGTAAGGGAAGAGGGACACTGTTTTGTCATTGAACCAGAAAGAGTTAGGTAATGCGTTGTAGAAGACTTTGTAAGCATTCATCTATCTTATAACTCCATGGAAATAGACAGTGTTCATCTGTCATTTTGATATTAGTGCTAGAAGCAATTATTCCTACTTTTCTCTAACAGTAAAAGGTGTCTTTTTGTTTGTTTGTTTTTTTAAGTCTTATACAGGTGAAGGTATTTGAATTGTATTTGATTCATATAAAGACTCATTCATTTACTATAGAAAAGAGGTTACCAAATTGATACTCATAGGCTATTTCCTGTTTTAGGTATGATGCACTGTGTATCCTCCTTCGTCACAGCAAGAATGTACGTTTTTGGTTTGCTCATAACGTTCTTTTTAATGTTTCCAATCGTTTCTCTGAATACCTTCTGGAATGCCCCAGTGCAGAAGTGAGAGGTGCATTTGCAAAACTTATTGTTTTTATTGCACATTTTTCCTTGCAAGATGGACCTTGTCCTTCACCTTTTGCATCTCCTGGACCTTCTAGTCAGGTAATTACAGTTTACTTTCTAATCACTGTTTACAAATAGTCTTTATTCTGGAACTGAACTTACAAGCATGTGTTATCTGTTAGATAACACGTGTCAACATGTGTTGACATATAATCTCATATCTCTGGGTTCCATTGAAATTCATAGCAGTGAACAGTACTTGGCTTTCTGAAAAATAAGGGACTTTCCCATTTAGTCAGTTACATGCAGTGGCTTAGTTATAAACTTGAAATAGATTCTTATATGTTGACAAATTTTAAATGAACTTCATAGAACAGTATGGAGGTTCTGTCATAATATCCCCCTTGGAACTTCATTAGTCACTCTTCTGCGAAGCAGTGCTTTTTAATATTATCTTGCGTGATCAGTCCTTTCAGAAATTCCTGCCTATATTCAACTTAATGTGTTCATGTTCTTTTTTATGCAAGTATATCATATGTATACATTTTTGCTGAAGAAAAAAAAGGCTAACGTTTTATCCTTTATACTTCATAGGCTTATGATAACTTAAGCTTGAGTGATCACTTACTAAGAGCAGTGCTAAATCTCCTGAGAAGGGAAGTTTCAGAGCACGGGCGTCATTTACAGCAGTATTTTAACCTGTTTGTGATGTATGCCAATTTAGGTAAGGATTTAAGTTTCATAATTTCATTTTAATGTATTGATTTTTGTATTGTATATGACATGGCATAGTCATTTAGGTCAAGTGATGACATGTAACCTGGTCTAAATTAGAAACAGTATTCCCCTGTTGTGAGTTATATCCGAATCTTCTTTATGGCGCTTTTCACCTTGTACTTCAGTTGTCATTTATGTGTATGATAGATGCTGGTCAGGATCTGTGTCTTCATTGTGTATCTGTATGGCTACTTTTTTGAAAATGCTGATTCCGAAGCACCATCCCATACCAGCTGAATCAGAATTCCCAAGGCTAGCACAAGGAATCCATATTTTCAGAAGGTCACTAGATGGTGGTTTTGAGATTTTTTTGTTAACATTTTATTGTGCTTTAGATGAAAGTTCACAGAGCGGATGAGTTTGCCATTCAGTTATTTATACACAAATTCTTTTGTGACATTGATTGCAATTCCTGTACTGTGTCAGTACTCGTCCTTTTGCATCTCAAGTTCCCTGTTTCCATTTGTCCAGTCTTCCTGCCCTGTATGCCTTTGTATCTTTGCTTTGGGGCAGGTATTCCTGTTTGGTCCTGTGTACTTGACTGTTCTACATAGCATGTTCCTCCCGAGTGTTATTGTTTGTTTTATATCCCTGTCTGATCTTCCGCTAAAAGGTGAATTATGGGAGTGGATTCAGCTTTCAGTTAGAAGGGTGTCTAGAGGCCCTAATCCTGGGGATTCCTCCAGTGTGTCAGACCAGTAAGTCTGCTCTTGTTTGTGAATTTGAATTTTGATCTACATTTTTTTCCAGCTCTGTTGGGGACCATCTATTGTGATTCCTATCAGAGAGATCAGTGAGGGTAGTAGCTAGGCACTATCTGGTTCTTCTGGGCTCAGGCTAATGGAGGCTGTGGCTCATGTGGTCCATTATTCCTTTGGACTAATATTTTTGTGTGTCTCTAGTTTTCTTTGTTATTTGCTCCACATAGGATTAGACCAACAGTTGTATCTTAGGTGGTCACTTGCAAGCTTTTAAGACCCCAGACTCTACTCACCAAAGTAGGATGTAGAACGTTTTCTTTTTTTTAATCTCCATTTTTATTTAATTGTGGTAAAGGCATAGGCAACAAAACATTTAGCACTTAACAGTCTTCACATGGACAGTCCAGTGACACTAATTACATTCATAATGCTGCTCACCCCCATCCGTGTAGAACATTTTCTTTATGAACTCTGTAAAACATTTGACCTAGATATCCCCCAAGACCATGGTCTCCAGTAACTTGGTCTCCCAGAGTGTTTCAGTGTGTTTAGTAAGCTTCTGTGACTCTGCCCCATTACATGTGTGAACATACAAGTTACATGTACAAGTATGTATATAAAAATACCCAGAGCCAAGCCTATATATGTGTATGTAAGTGTACTTCTGTGCTACCTCCTACTACTTCTAATCAGTATACATGCCTACCTGTGTATCTGCTTGTAAATTATTGTTTGTTTTTATGGTGGTTGTAGGGTTAAACATGTTTGAGTGTTTATCGTGGTTGCTTTCTGGGTTTTGTTTTGGGGGCTTTTTTTTTTTTTTTTTTTGCGTTCCTCTGAGTGTCCTCCTTTGCCTTGGTCAAGTTGTACTGACTTCCCTGTATTGAGTTTTGCCTTTCCCTTCATCAGAGTTCGTACTTGTCTACTATTTAGTCAGTCATTTTCCTGGTACCCCCTCCCCTCCCTGGTAACCATCAAAGATGGTTTCTTGCTGTATGTAAACCTTTTCTTGAGTTTTCATAATAGTGGTCTCATACAATATTTGTCCTTTTGTGATTTACTTATTTCACTCAGCATAGTGCCCTTCAGATTCATCCATGTTGTGAGATGCTTCACAGATTCATCATTGTTCTTTATCATTGTGTAAGTATTCCACTGTGTGTGTGTCGTAGTTTACTCATCTGTTAATAGGCACTTAGGTTGTTCATCTTTTTGCTATTGTGAGTAGTGCAGCAGTGATCGTGAGTTTGCATATGTGTCTTCCTGTGATGGCTCTTCTCTGGGATATGTTACTAGGAGTGAGATTGCTAACTCTGACGGTCTTCCTGGCTTTTTAAGGAAGAGCCATGTTGTTTTCCATATTGGTTGTACATTGTGCATTTCTATCAGCAGTGTATAAAAGTTCCAGTCTCCCTGCAACCTTCCTAGCATTTAGTCTTTTGTTTCCATTGATCAGTGCTGTTCTTGCATGATTGAGATGGTATCTTATTGTGGTTTTGATTTACATCTCTAATAGCTAATGATTGCAAGCATCTTTTCATGTATTTATTGGCCACCTAAATGCGAAGTGCCTCTTCATGTCGTTTGTCCGTTTTATCATTGGATTGTTGTCTTTTTGTTGTTCACATTTTCTGTATATTTCAGAGATAAAACCTTTATCACATAGGTTGTTGGCAAACATTCTTTCCCAGTCTAGAAATTCTCTTTTTACCTCTTGGTAAAGCTTTTTGGTATGAACGTGTTTAATTTTTAGGAGTTTCCAGTTACCTAGTTTATCTTATGGAGTTTGTGCATTTTTAGGTATGCCTGTTAATTCTATTTATGTCATAGTTTAGGGCTCCTAGCATCATCCCTGTGTTTTCTTTCCCAGTCTTCATCACTTGAGGTTTTACATGTGGGTCTTTGATCTATTTTGACTTGGCTTTTGTGCCTGGTAGCTGTGATAGTCATCAGGTTTGAGTAAAGCACTGTATATGATACTTCGTTGATGTAAATTAAATTAAGGCTAGTGATAATATAAATATTCACATAAGGAATTCCCTTGCTGATACTCATGTCTATTACCTCTGTATTACAATAGTATTCTCCTTCTGGTAGCCTTCTCTTTCTAACATCAGCTGATCATTTCACTGATTTCCTAAGGCTTACATAAAAATTACGCTATACTGCCCTATTCTTACTCTGTTGTGTTTTGATAATTTTCAAATGTTTGTGTTGCTCCCTGACTAGATTTGAAAGATTAGAACTTCGCATAAAGCCAACACCAAATGCAGTGCCATCAAGTGGATTCCGACTCATAGTAAAGCTATAGGACAGAGTAGAACTGCTCCATAAAGTTTCCAAGGAGCACCTGGCAGATTTGGACTGCTGACCTTATGGTTAGCAGATGTAGCATTTAACCACAAAGCCACCAGGGTTTCCAGAACTTTGCATAGTAGCACTTAAACTTAGTATAAATGTTTGTTGAATGAATAGATTCATAGTTAGGGATGTTAAAAATCCCTCCACAGTTTTCATTGTCACTTGGTTTGTATGTATTGTGTTGGAGTGGTAAGTTTTCTATGATTGAAATTATAAAAATATGTATCTGTGAATCAAATGTTAGTCCACTGGGACCAAAACAAATTTATTGAGACATATTCCAGTTAAAATCTTGGTGATAATAAAGTATATTTAGTCAGATTTGGAACTGATTTGGAGAAATAGCAGATTAATAACTTCAAAAGTAAAAAAAAATACATCCAAGCATCACTATGACTTGAGGTGTTTTCTGTGTGAATTTATTCACCAATTGATAAGGAACAGTCTACTTTACATCCTCCTTTTTCTGATTGTGTTTTTTTCCTTCCTTCCCTTACCTGTCCATACCTGGGATGCTTGAGTTTTGTAGTTGAGAAAGAAATATCACATCAACAAGCATAAGTAGCATCTGTGTATCAAACTTATAAATACCAAATTTAAGCATTCATGTTCCTGTTCTGTTCAACTGCCACACGTGGTTAGTGTGCACAGAGCCTTGTATTTAATCCCCAGTACCTCCATTCTGGAGCCCTGGTGGCACAGTGGTGTAAGAGCTTGGCTGCTAACAAAACATCAGCAGTTCATATACACCAGTGCTCTCTGGAAACCCTGTGAGGCAGTTCTCCATTTTGCAAGGTTGCTATAAGTCAGACTTGCAGGCACCTTTTTGTTGTTACAGTTCATAAAACAGAACTTCACTGGTATCTTAAGATAGTTGTAAAATTTTGCTGCAAAATTCAGGTACAGGTCTGTAAACCTCAGTATGAAATCCTTAAATCCAGGTATATTTTCGGTCAGAAGTCTTTGGCTTTAGGAAAATAAGGCAGTGCATAGATGATGTATCATCTCCAGCAGAGTCAGGTAGTGCATTATAATCAAACATGTTAATAAAAACATGAATACACACGTAAGGGTTGGTGATAGAATGAATGCTCTTAATAGCCTGTTGTCAGTACAGGTTAGGTTTTCCCATGAATCAAATTTTGATATCAGTTTTATGAAAAAGCATTGTTTATAAGAGCTTTTAGGATTTCAGGTAAGATATTGTGAGCATAGCAGTTAAGGCAGTCTGCTATATACTAAGATGTAGATGAAAATGACGAGGTAGTTTCCACAAAGTACGTTTTAGCTGTGACAGGAAATTACAGTGGGTTGTGGAAACATTGTTAGGGTACCTGGCCAGAATTATGGCATTGTGAAAGAACTTACTGCAGAAGTTGATGTGGGAACAGTGGATAGCAGATGTAAAGACTTGGAATTACCTCAGCTTTACCCATTGGAGGAAATGAAAATTATTCTGTCTGACTAGAATTGATGTAAGGTGGGAATGGTGAACAGGATTCTCTGATTATGCTATTGACAAGGGAGTCTGGACTTCATCCCTAGGATCTTGATGAGCCATTGTAGGAGTTTAAATAACTTTTATCTTCCAGAGAGTTCATTCTGGCTACAGTGTAGAGTGGATCACGTTGGAGCAAGACTAGAGACTGTTAAAATGATTTGTAGAGAGAACATCATTGTGTCTGTATTAGGAAATTGAGAGGCGGATACAGGTGGACAGATTGTAGTGATTTTTATGAAGTAGAGTCAGTGGTATTTGGTGATTGGATATTCAGGGGAATGAGACAAGAAGGAGATGTTAAGAATGATACCCAGGGTTCGTTCTTAACCAATTTGAGTAGTGCCATTTACTGAGAAAAGGAACATAGGATGTAGAACATGTATGGGGAGAAAGATGATGTGTTTAGTCTGGGGCAGATTGAGTTTGAGCCTACGCGATAATCCAAGTAGAGATGTCTAGTAGAACAGTAAATTATATGCTGGGAAATATTTTGGAATCATCTGAATGAAAATAGACCTTGAAACCATTTGAACAGGTTTGATCATCCAGAGAAACCATAGGGTGTGGAAGCATGGGAACTTCCAGAAGCTTCAATTTGAAGCAGGGGAGATGGACTTTTTTAAAAACAAGACCGAGAATAAGAGGTAATTTAGAAGGAAAATGAAAATAAGGAGGAAATGGTCAGGGTTTGAGGACTGCCCATTTCTTAGCTTTATAACCAAGAAAGATGAGGCAGAAAACATATTTGCATGGGTCGAAGAGTGGGAAAATGAGAACGTAGAGAGACAGACTTGAGACATCTTTTTCAAGAAGTTTGGCAGTAGAGTGAAGAGAGTTTATAAAAGAATTCTTATTTCTTCCTTGATTTAGTTGTTGTTTTTATCCCCCTGCCTTACAGCGAGTGAACGCTGCAGTGTCTTCCTTGTGGCCCAACATTCAAGTACCATAGTTATGGTCACTGTTTCACAATTATGATATGTAAATCTAGTAATACTACATGAGTGAATTTTCTGGTTACATAATTCTCTGAATGCTAAGCAAAAGCATTATGCTTTTGATCATAAAAATAACAAATACTTTGTGTAACTATTAACGTGAAACCTCTTGCCAACCTAATTTTTTTTCTCTCTCACATTCTTTTCTCTTCTTCCCTCTCCCTACTTTGCTGTAGGTGTGGCAGAAAAGACACAGCTTCTGAAATTGAGTGTACCTGCTACCTTTATGCTGGTGTCTTTAGATGAAGGACCAGGTCCTCCAATCAAATATCAGTATGCTGAATTAGGCAAGTTATACTCAGTAGTGTCACAGCTGATCCGCTGTTGCAATGTCTCATCAAGAATGCAGTCTTCAATCAATGGTAAAATAAAACATTTCATTTCTTTGCAGTAGTTTTAATATGCTGCTCAGCACATACAGTACTTGAGATGAAGTTATTTTGAGGATACTTGAATACAAAACAAGAGTGTAAAGTTCCATGCTTTGGAATATTGTATAATATTTTGGACTTTGGAGATTTTTCATTTGTTTAAAGGGATCTTTTTCTGTTTGATATTGAGGGTGTAACACCTTGTTTATGAAGTAAGTAGTTGAATTTTTAACCTTTTATTTAGTTAAATGCCAGTGTTGGCATTTAAATTTTGTTTTATCATCTTGGCCCATCTGGTCACTGTAATGCTTAATAATTGCTTTCTGCACTGCTCTTAGGAAACTAGTTAAAATTAGTTACTTTTCTAAAACCAAAAGTTTATGAGCTGTTTTTCATGATGAAAGCTGCATATTATTGTGCAGAAGCCTTTCAGTTTTTCATTAGTGACAAATGTATATTCTAGGTAATCCTCCTCTTCCCAATCCTTTTGGTGATCCAAATTTATCACAACCTATAATGCCAATTCAGCAGAATGTGGCAGACATTTTATTTGTGAGAACAAGTTATGTGAAGAAAATCATTGAAGACTGCAGTAACTCAGAGGAAACTGTCAAGTTGCTTCGTTTTTGCTGCTGGGAGAATCCTCAGTTTTCATCTACTGTCCTCAGTGAACTTCTGTGGCAGGTAAAAGGAAATAATCATTCATATGTCTGTAGAATTTGATTTAGTCGTCTTTTCAATAAGCCATTCATCATGTCATCTATTTTCAGGTTGCATATTCATACACCTATGAACTCCGGCCCTATTTGGATTTGCTTTTGCAAATCTTACTGATTGAAGACTCTTGGCAGACTCACAGGTAAATGTCCTTTTAAATAAATTCACCTGGGTTCTAGACTTAACTAAAATGACCGGGGAGCACATAATGTCTTTTGCTTTTGAAGTTCTATTAAACGTTTTCATCTTAAAAAAAGTAAAAACAAAAGGGTAAGAGTGAATGAAAATGCCCCCTTCCTTCACACTTTTAGTATTCTTCTTTGCTCTCGGTACCCAAGTTTCATAATTACTATACTTTTTTCTCAGTTGCTTTTTTTTTCCTTAATTAAGGAAAATTAGCACAGGTTTTTGATTAAAATACTGGAGTTTTGTTAATGATGTTACCTTTAATCTCAGTAATTATACAGTTGATGAAGAATTACAAAACTAGTTGCCACCTCTGCTAGGTTTGAAAAATTCTGTGTCCCTATATACAATAGCCTAATAGTTTATTTTGGTAAACAGCTTAAATCCCACAGGTTAAGAGTTGGTTTTAATGGTATGTTAATGTCACTGTTTTCTTTTAAAGAAAATTATGAGCATTTACGACTTTAAGCCAGTTAATCACATCTTAGCTATCTTGTTTTATTAGAGCAGGTGATTATGGTAAACAGTATATCATGGATTAAATGGGAGTAATCAGCTTCTGTCTACAGAGATGAGTAAGGTATTGTTATTATGAATTATTGGCCCAATATTGGCCTCCTTTTAGTTCATTCAGTTAACAGTGTTGAAGTATTTGTGGAGCATCTAGATGTGCCCAAAACTGCTAGGTGCCTCAGAACAATACCAGCAAAGATAATACTGATAGAAATGGCATTTGAAAGCAGTTTGTACTAATGGGAAGAAAATACGGTGTGGCAGAAATAGCGACCATCATTTCAATATCACTTGACAAAACCGAAGGTAAAAAACAGAGTATGTGCTTTAGTACTTAAGTTAAACAGCAAAAAGGATTTGTTCTTTTGTCTGAAATAACTGAACATTGAAAAATTGCTGTTGCAGTGATTCCCAAAGAAAACATTCTATGCATTAATGTATTTTTAAAAATCCTTGCTTTTTAAATTGGAACATTTTGTTTTTAACTAAAATACATGGTGTACCTAAGAATGTACTATTCAAGTAATGTTTGTTTTTTAACTAAAATTCATGTAATGTAAAATTTACCATTCTGAAGTAATACAGTTCAGTGGCATTTAGTACATTGAGTGTTGTGCGACTGTCACCACCATGTGGTGGTTTCTAAAATTTCTCCTCACCACAAAACGAAACCCTGTCCCATCTCCCTCCTCCCCAGTCATTAATCTGTTTTTTATATTCTGTAGAATCCCGAAATACGTGAGTCTTTCACTTAGCCTAACATTTTGAAGGCTCATCCATGTTATAGCATGTATCAGTATCTCATCAGTTTTTAGGCTGAATAATACTCCATTCTGTGGGTATGCCCCATTTTGTTCATCCATTTGTCAGTTAACAATTGCAGTTTCTGCCTTTTACTGTTATGAATAATGTTGCTGCAAATATTCATGTACAAGTGTTTGAATGAGATTGAGTGGAACTGATGGCAGGTAATGTTTTTAACACAAAAGAAATGAGGCATGTTTTTGTTCTAAAATCATTTTTGATATTGGCTATTGAGGAAAATAGGAATAGTGACTGTATATATTGTTCCATTACAGTTCATCTGGAGCTGAAATGAAATCCTGGACAAATCAGCCAAATTGTACTGTTGGCAATAAAAATTGCTGTTTATTCTCGTTATTGAAAGTCCACCTTAGTTCTGTACTGGCAAATTATGTCACTGTTTCATAGTCATAGGCTCCTATCTTTATCTTTCAAGATGTTGTATTATGAAAGGAAATGACTTTTACTACAACAATTAGAGATTTGGTTGTTAACTTTAATTTTGAAAGTTCGTATTACTTTTAGTGTCCTGAATTTGCTTTTAGTAATATATTCAAATTATATACATAGTGAAGTCATTTGGGGTTGGTAATAAATTGGTAAAAATTCATCCTCTGGAGTTAGACTGCTAGGCAACTCCTCATTTGCTAGGTATATGACCTTGGACAAGTGGTTAAACTTCTCTCTGCCTTTTTTCTCATCTGTTAAAGGGTTTAATAACAGTACGTACTGTTTAGGGCTACATTCAGTGACTATCAAGAAGATACCTTCAGTGGCACATAGTAGTAGGCATTCAGTGAATGTTAACTACTATTAAATATTGGGAAGTGTTTATGTCTGATTCCTTTTCAGAATTCATAATGCACTTAAAGGGATCCCTGATGACCGAGATGGCCTGTTTGACACAATCCAGCGCTCTAAGAATCACTATCAAAAAAGAGCTTACCAGTGTATAAAATGTATGGTAGCTCTCTTTAGCAATTGTCCAGTTGCTTACCAGATTCTACAGGTGAGGTGTTATTGTTTAGGGTGGTGGTTTGCTGTTTTTGTTTTTCCGTTTATAATGTCTACAGATCTGAAGCCGAATTAAGTATTCTGTTTTAAAAGAAGGGTGTTACGAGAATTGAAAGTTGTCATTTTAACACTGAAAAATTTCCTGAAACTTCTTACATACTTAATTTTCTTTTGAAGGGCAATGGAGATCTGAAAAGAAAGTGGACCTGGGCGGTGGAGTGGCTTGGTGATGAACTTGAAAGGCGACCATACACTGGCAATCCTCAGTACACCTATAATAATTGGTCTCCTCCAGTACAAAGCAATGAAACATCAAATGGTTATTTCTTGGAGAGATCACATAGTGCTAGGATGACACTTGCAAAAGCTTGTGAACTCTGTCCAGAGGAGGTAAAAAAAGCCACCAGTGTGCAGCACATAGAAATGGAAGAAAGCAAAGTAATTCTTTACTTTATAGGCCAGTGTTTATGTAGTAATGATTGTGTAAAAAACAGCTATGTTCCAGTTTTGTTTGCTTTGTTTTTTGTTGTATTTGGTCTTAAATCAGGAACTCAACTATGAAATTGTCTGAAATGTAATACTTCTAAGAATTCAAATGAGGATATTTTCCTGTTACTTTGTATGTTTATACTAATAGAAAAGTTGGGTAATGGGCTAATTTTGTGGATTTTAACTAAATTATTTCAAATAGAGATCAGTAAAAATAACCTTGAATTTGCCTTACATAATTCTCTCTCTTTAATTAGGAGCCAGATGACCAAGATGCCCCAGATGAGCACGAGTCACCTCCACCAGAAGATGCCCCGTTGTACCCCCACTCACCTGGATCTCAGTACCAACAGGTAAACAGGAATCTGCTGTGAGTTTTTATCTCCAGAACCAACTTTTTGTGCTGTATTTAAAGGGTGGCCAGTTTTGTGTGTGAGTATTTGTATAAAGAAATACAGGGTTAATCCATACTAGCTTTGGGGGAAGATCAAAAGAGGAATCATTGGCATGGGGTCATGTTGTTAGCATATTTGAACCAGCTGCTGCAGGGGTTTACTTGGCCACATAATGGTCTGTCTTGTGGTGGTAACTCAATCTATGATCATCTGTGTCAGTAAAATCACAATCATTTAATGCAGAGGACTAAGATAACATTTCCTGCTAGGTAAATCTGTAAACGGATCTTGAAGACATTAAGATGGAAAAGAGTAAGAAGTTCCCCATAACTTTGCCTCAAGTTCAGTGACCTTAAAAATTGTTGGAAAAAAATTAAGAATTTGCCAGATTTCAATAGGTGCTTTAACTTTAAAAAAATAACTGAGGAAAAATTAGTTGTCTAAGTGACAGCTTGTTCTAAAACACAGATGTGACTAATTCAGGCAAAATTAAATAGGCGTCAAAATCACCTGGAGAGCTTGTTAAGATGGACTGCTGGGCCCCACTCACAGTGTATCTGACTAGGTAGTTTTGAGTGGTACCCAGTAATCTGTATTTCTAACAAGGTCCTCGGGGGTTTGATGATGATGGTCCCGGCCTGAAGACTTGAAGTTTGAGAATGCATGTTGAGCAGGCCCGCCCGCCCCCCCCCAATACAAATTGCAGAAAGTAAAGCCTAAAGTCTTCTTGGCTGGAAAGGGAGGTGTACAGAGAAATGAGAGCACTGCGTAGGGATCAGGGGCTTAAAAGATTAGAGGACCAAATCCACCAGGAGAAAAGCTACTTCCCTCAGGCCTGGGAAAGCTTGTATGTTAACCTTGCCCTGCCTTGTTAATCGCTTCTCTTCCTCGGCATGGCTTTGTTTTCTTCCACGTTGCTCTGTGTTCAGGCTCATTGCTCATGCAGATCTCATATCATGATTGGTTAAAGAGGTTTGTCTTTTGTAAGTTTTCGAGTCCTTGCAAAAGTCAGACTAGATGTCTTTTGGCACACAGATCATTTTTTGTGAAGATTTTTGACCAGTAACAGATTGATCTCTTATCAGAGTTGAGTCTAAATGATTTGGGGCACCAAATATTTATACACAGCCATATGATCATTGCTCAGTCTTTGGACTTTGAGGTTTGTATTGACACTGGCTTTTCTTGTCCAAATTACTGGTTTCAGGTTTTTTTTTTGTTGCTGTTATTGTTATTACCTTCATAATATATAAATCCCAGGAATAAAAGAAACATTTACATTGATGCCAACATCAGCCCATGATTTTAAAATTTAATATGTAAGAAGTTTTAACACCCTGGTATCTTCTCCTCTCCCAGAATAACCATGTGCATGGACAGCCATACACAGGCCCAGCAGCACATCACATGAACAACCCTCAGAGAACTGGCCAACGAGCACAAGAAAATTATGAAGGCAGTGAAGAAGTATCCCCACCTCAGACAAAGGATCAGTGAAATGCACATGATTAACTGGTTCCATCAAGACTGTGCACCCAGGCCTTACAGTCCAACTTTTTTCTGTGTCTGGCTAATATTTAAAACTAGAAAAACTATTCCTAATCAACATGGAGTGGAGAGTTTATTCACTGTCTTTCTGCAGAAATTTGCTGTCAATATATAACCCGCCTGCAGTGGAAAGTGTATAGTGTTTTGTAATAAATGGCCTGATGCTAATGTGTAAATGGCAAAGGTGTATATAGTATATTAATGTTTGACTGTTAATTCTTACGCAAGAAACTTTTTTCTTGATGAGACTCACAGATCTACAAAAACTTACATAAGTTGATTTTCTTGTTATTCCCATTGCATTCTGCAACCTGTGTTGCCTGCCTCATGGCAGTTGGATCAGCTCCTTGACAAAAACAAAAATAAACCAACAGCAACAAAACAGCCCATCCATGTCAACCACACCAGTAGTTTCTTGTCAGTTCTTGCCACTGGAGTCAGTGTTGCTATGAGCAATGTTAAGACTGGTAATCATTGAATTAATTTGGTTGATGTGGAAAATTGGTGACATAACATTGTTTCTAGATCTTTTTCATTGCCTTTTTACTCGATATTAGGTTAATCACATTGAAGCTGTAGTTATGCTGTAACATTTAGCATGGCTTCACACCAAGTTAGTGTAGCCATTGAGGAAAAAAATTACTATAATGACAGCAGTTGTCCCGAAGTGGAAGCTGTATTGCTCAGAGCTTTTCCTTCTTACACCTAGACTATAAAATATTAAACAAGGGAAGAAACTGACAAACGGGCAGTTTTCAGTTATACATATGTTCTTATCTTTAATGTTTTGACAGTTTGATTTCTGGGTGGGTAAAGAACACTTAGAATTTTAAAGGATTTAAAACAAATATGCAAAAAAATTTGCTATGTGAGGATGCTTGGAGCATAGTAGGAGACTGTATTTGGTGTGCTTGTTTTGTTTCTTCGGTAGAGCTTATTAGGTGAATCTTTGAAAGCTTGCCTTCTGTGGGATTCCAGTGCAGTGGAGGTCCTCAGAATCCCACAGTCCTTGGAGTACCACTACGCCAGGATGGCCAGCTGGTTTTCAGCTCAGTCGCAGTTGTACTTGAAAGCAAGAATTGTCCTAGCTCCTTTTCCATTATTCCAAAAATTTTAACATTCAAAGCAGGGTTTAATTAAACTACTGGTTAGTCAATGTAGTAAAGGTGTCACAATTTCAGAATACACATTTGATTAAATATCTGAGGGACTCAGTTAATACTGTATTTAGAGAATTGGTAACTTGAATGTGTGTAATTTTTTTTGAAACCTGTCTTAAAAACCAAATAGCCCTGCAGAGCGATAACAGCCACCCTATTTAAGTATTTTGCTGTTTTATTTTATAGAAATTATTTAGCTGAATTCACAAATAGAAGTCGATTTAAGAAGAACTTCTCGTTCTGTGGTGTGTTTGGGGGTTTTGTTTTTTGTTTTCTTTTGGTTACTACTTTTGTAGGCCATTCCCCCGTGCCCGCAAGCCCCCGTTTTTTTCCTTAAAGATCTGCATATGAAAATTAGTTCTGTGCATAGCATGCCAGGGCATGACGCTGAACTCGTGATTTCAGTCACCTTGAGTTTTTGTGCACAGAAAAATCTGACTTTCAGCCCTTTACTAAAGATCCAGAAAAATTTAGGATGTTGACACTGTAAAAGTTTCCTGACATAATCAATCTTGTACTTTTTGTATGTTTTTTATATACATGTATATTTAATGAGCACAAGCTTCGTTGTATTTTTTACAATTCAGTTAATAGGGAACTGTTTTGTCAAAAGCTATAGTTGGAACTGATGAAAGCAGAAACAAAACAAGAATTGCATTATTTTGTGATTAAAGGGGGCAGGTATTTAAGAAAAAGCTTTGGTATCTTATTTGCAGTATGTTATATGATCCATCTGTGCTTCTGGGCTATTTGTAATATTAGGAAATTCTGACACCAGATAGATGCTGTTTTTACTTTAAGCTTATTACATCTGAATTTTTAGGTTTGAGTGAAAGTTGTACAGTGTTTGCGATTCCAGTTGGTTGTTTTAATTTAAAGCTTCCTCCATTGCAAGCTTCCTCAACAATGAACAAAATTATTTGGAAAAGTTACTAATGTTAAATAACCCTTTTATCCTCTGAAGAGATGGTTTTTGTATTTCTTGCTCCTTACAGTATGTACTTAATTTTAAAAGTTTGATGACTTCTTGACATGAGAAAACTTGACATTTTAAAATGCTGTGAATGTTTCTCCTTGGAGGGGACCCCAGCTTCTCTTGCTTTGAATTTACAAGCTACCTTGTGCCATGTAAGGTCTTGTGACTCCCCTGTTCCGCCATTTGAGGAACACTTTATGGTGGTGTGGCCAGGAGCAAGGGAAAGTGAATGGAGAGACGATTATTTTTTTTTGTTTGTGCAAATTATTTTCTATATTTAACTCCTAAGCAAACATTAATGTATAACCAGAAATTTTTAAGATGCATGTTATTGTGAGAGCAGCAGAGTGGTGATTTTGAGGTCTGTTTCTGAACGTTAAATGGCACATTTAAATTTCAAGTCTTCAAAGTGCCTCAAGATTGTTTAATACTCCCCTCAGTTGATTTCTTGAGCCATATGTTTCCTACTTTAAATGTTGAGGAATCACTGACTAGTCTTCCATTGAAAGAAATATCCCCAGAATTCTAAATGGCATGATTACTTTATAGAAGACAGTAGAATCTGTTAATGTAAAGACTGGAGATATTTTAGTTGTAAAACTGTGTGAACAAGGGGTTTGCCCTGTTGAATCTTAAGTATTTCGGTGCACAACTTGATTTTAAAAAAACCATACTGCTGCTGTTTTCTAAGCCCTCCACCAACCAAATTTTCATGTTCCACATTGTAGAAGCAGAAATAAGAGCTTTAGTCATATTTGGAGATTTTGGTCTTTTGTTGATTTTTCTCTTGATTTTCCTGTTGTCTTGTAGCTGTTAGGTATACACATTTAGAATTGAAATTTTTTATTTTTTTCAAGATTTAACTTTTGTTAGTGAAGGTTAACAACTTAAGTATTTTTGCTTAGTAATGGGTAAAGGGAGTTCCCTGGCCGGTGCTGACTGAAAGGTTGACATCTCTAGTCCACCCAGAGGCACCTCAGAAGAAAGGCCTGGTGAGCTACTTCTGACAAATCAGCCAGTGAAAACCCTGTGGAGCACAGTCCTGCTCTGAAGCACATGAGCCTGCTTTGAGTTGGTGTGGAGTCAGACTCAAGGACAACTCAGTCAGTGGTTAAAGAGATCTACAGCCTTTTTTATTTAAAAATATTTGTAAATGAAAGCAAGTCAGTGAATATTCAGATGACTACTCCAGAAAAGTTCCTTTCAGTTTTTTTATTAGTATTTTTCCAGTTTATGTTCTCCCATAGACTGTTTTACTTCGCTGAGTCTTATGGTTAATTTGGTGGCTATATCCTGCCTTACTTAGAATTGTAACTGGATAAGAAAATTGCCTTTTCGTTTTAAGTGCCCAATTTTGGTCTCCAGTTTGCTGATAACTACATACTGCCCAGAACCTCAAACAGCATCCTTCTCCGCACAGTTTTTCTGTTAGCAGGAAAAAGTATTCATACTGGGTTCATAGTAGGGCTTGGCCAAAATTGTTCTACACATATATGAGTGTTTAGTACTTAACAATAAGGTTTTGGGTGTGATAAATCATTATAGAAGTGCTAAATGTATAAAGAACTTGCTGCCGGTTGTATTTATAGCAATTACTTTATGTTTGCCTAAATGTAGCGCTCTTCCTCCAAATTTGTAGGTGTAAGAAAAAAAAGGGAGAACATATTTTAGACTCACAAATGAATGAGTTGTTTGTTTTATTTTTAATCTGTATTCCCAAAAGGAGGTTTCACCACCCAAATCGTTACACCATTTTCAGCCTTTTACAAGTCAACAGACTGATGTGCAGATTGTCCAGTTCCTAAGATTTAGCATATATCCAAAAATAAAACTTTATAAATTAAATATTGGTTTCCCCTTTGATTTATTAATAAGATTTCTAGACAAAAGGTAAATGAGTGGAAGTGTAATGGACTTCAGGGGAATTTTAAAAAGTGTGAACAAGTAGAAGAATTCAACTCTCCATATCCATAGCACTCACATCTTAACAGTTAAAAATTATGAATTAATGCTGTGACTGCTGAGTTCAGTTTCTCCTAAAACCAAGATTTGACAATTCGGTGTTTAAGAGTTTATTTAAATAATCAGAACTAAAGCTGGTCACATGTTTTGAGAGGAGTGAAAGTTCACTTCTCTAGCAGATTCCATTTGCCTTGTTTTTGAGTATTTGAAAAGTATTTACTATATTCCAAAAGGATGTAACTTCCCCAGGAAACTATTGGTGTGTCCCTAAAGTTGAGTTACTCCAAGGACTACTGTTAGGAGATGCTTTCCAGATTTTCAGCAGGTTTTAGCTCCTTGATATGTTTTTTCCAAAATCAAGACTGAAAGTCTTGACTAATTCCCTGCATTTTAATTTGTATTTTACGTAGATTTGTTACATGAATACACCCAACTGAAGGAATGAAAATCCATGATCTGCCAGTATTTTGAACTGCTTTGTTGCAGACTCATAATTTTCAAATAGGCAAAAAGGCAGGTTTTCATTTTTACCTGTACACCCCAAAGTTCAAACGTCTTGCAAAAGTTGGGGGTTACATAAAAGGTTGTAATAGCTCCTTTTCTTTATGAATGTAAAATCTCAAGGGAAATGTTCTTAAACCACATGAACTTCATGAAACAAGTTTCAGATCCATAGGAAAGTCGGATTTTTAAAGGCATTCCATTTAAATGTAAGATTCAAGAGGAGTGCAAGAGTTTCAGTTATCTGACATAACCCTGGTCTGATTGTGCTCCGTTAACTAGAATAGCCTGCATTTCATCATATCAAAGAGGCCGTGATTAAAAGGTGCACCACTAAGTGAAACCACTGCTAACAGAGCTCATGTACCCTCATGAGCATGGGGTGACTTGCAGGGATATTCATATGTGGGAAGTATGAGTTGTAGAATCAGTATAGAACTAGAACTTACTGTGGGGTCTGATGTCAGGCCTTTCCAAACCAGACAGTTACACGAGTACATACACTGTTAAGTGGAGGAAATCCATGTCATAGCAAATACTGTCATTTCACACATGGAAATAATTACGTTTTCATTTTTTTGTATTTCTTGTGTTGCTTGTTTTTCCATCAGCCTAGTAGAAGCTCTGCTGGTTTTAAGTGTGATTGTTAACAAAGCTGGCCAACTTACAAGTTGTAGAAAAGGCTTGGGGGAACTGAACCTTTGAGAGGTCTTCGAACTGTTAAATGAAGTGCCCTGTATAAGTGATCCCTGTGAGAAAATTCTGTGTAATGACTGCAGGTGTTCCTTTTACATACACTGTAGTTCGAACACCAAGCTGACTCACTCTGTCTCTAACATGTTAGTTCAGCTGCCCTGGGACTGATTGTCGGTCGGAGCACTCCCTGTGCTACAGAATGAAAGTGTAGCAAATGGCTTCCTTGCCTTGCGCACCGCTAACTGTCCCCTTCTCAAGGCAGCCTAAGAGGGCCACCCTTCAAGATAATTTTGGTATTCATCGTCTATTTTCAACAGTCTAGATGTAAAAAGAAAATCAGAATGGGTTATTTGGTCATGGAAAGTTGCCAGTCTTTGGAGCAGTTAAATTGCATGAGGAATATAAATGTATTCTTGGAGTGTTGCTGTGCCTTTTAAATCTTCAGTGGCCTGCCATTAATCCTTGTCATGTCCTCAAATTCTTCCCCATCCAATAGAACACTGGGTACACCTTTGGAAATTAAGAGGTAAATGTAATTTTGTTTGGGTTCGCCATGGTGGGACCAGAGAGAAGGGGCTATTGTCTTTATGCCACCTACACAATGGCTGTGAAGAAACACAACCTGTCCACAGTCTGCTCAAGAAGTAGGTCAACATTTAGAGCGCTTAATGTGGTGAGGGAGTCTTTTAAAATCCATTAACATCTCTGCATGTTTAAGATGTGTCCCCGTTTATTTTTTTTAAAGGTGAAGGTTTACAGAACAAACTAGCTTGTCATAAAACAGTGCACATTGGTTACCAACCCTATGACTTGTCAACATTCTCTTCTCGATTTTGGGTTCCTTATTACTAGCTTCCCTGCCCCTTCCTGCCTTCTAGCCCTTGCCCATAAGGTAGTGTGCTCTGTAGTCTCATTTTGTTTTATAGACCTGTCTCGTATTTGGCTGACGGGTAGACCTAAGGAGTGATGTAATTACTGAGCTGAAAGGGTGTCCAGGGGCCATAGTCTCAGGGTTTCTCCAGTCTCTTGTCAGGCAAGCAAGTCTGGTCTTTCTGAGTTAGAACTGTGTTCTACATTTTTCTCCAGTTGTATGAGGGACCATTTATTGTGATCCCTGTCAGAGCAGTGTTGTTAGCCAGGCACTATAGTTGTGGTGGACTCAATCTGGTGGAAGCTGTGGTAGTTACGGTCCGTTAGTTCCCTGACATACTTCTTGATGTTAACTGGTATAGTCTGTTGAGCACATAGGAAACAACTTGGAAAACTGACATACCTTTTTCCTTAGTTCTGATGTGGAAACTTATTTGAAAATAAGTGTGTTGAAAAGTTATATAGATGTGTTTCCAATAGTTCACATGACAATTCCTTGTCCTTGTATTTGGAATGAGAAAAAAAAGTACTGATACGCTTTTTGAAGCACACACAGGTTCGTGAGGAAAACAGAAAGGCAGCTCTTTTTTAAAGTGATGGCGTGATGGACCCTGACCCACCGTCAATCCATCCAGTTTCCTCAGCAGCTTTAAAGTGTTGCTGTCACAGGCCTCAATGGGTGATTTCATTACAACTCCAAACAGAAGAGGCTGTCACGTGGAACCTGTGTTTTTGTCCAGCTATACTAGTGGTGTATATGACTAACAAAACAGTTCTGTGTGTGTGATTATTCTCTGGTCTGATCTCAGCTATGAATGTTTTTCCCTTTAAAAAAATAGATTGTTTATTTCTGTTACACCCTACCATGGTCATTCGGGTTAAAGGTGCACCTCCTTTATAGCTTTTTGCAATGGGCTGACTGTAGACCATGTGCACATTGGTAGTTACTTGTCAGATCTTCAGAAAGGTAGGAATGTTTCACATTTACATTTAACACTGGACTTGGTTAAAATGAGTTTTCTCTTCATCACAAGTTAGTGTTGATGTAACAATCACTCGGGGATAATAAACTGCAAACATAGGACTGGAAAAATAACCTAGAGGAAGGAGGGACATCCATCAATTGATGAATGGATAAACCAGTATATACACATAATGGAATACTAAGCAGCCATAAAGAAAAACGACGAGTTCTCAAAATACAAAGTGGATGAATCTGGAGGACATTATAGTGAATGAAATAATCGGAAAGGACAAATACTGCATGATTTCACAACTATAAAAAGACAGAAAGCAATGTTCTTTGGTGGTTACCAGGGATGGGAGGGAGACAGGAGAATCTCTAGATAGTACACTTGTTATTTTTTGTGATGGGTAAGGCAAACTGAACGAGGGTGTAGTCAGCATAACTTAGTTGACTAAGGTAAAAGATAACACCAAAAATACACAAGAGTAAGGGATAATTTTGTTAAAAGCTACAACATAACACACTTTGCAACAACAGTAATAACAACCAAAAAATACTTGCGCAGTTAACATGGGTAGATGTCTTAGTTATCTAGTGCTGCTTTAACAGCAGTACCACAGGTTTTCTCAGCTATGAGGAAAGGTCCCTGTCATCAGTCCTTCCCTGATCTAGGAGCTTCTCGGCTCCAAAGGATGTGCTCTGCTCCCGGCACTGCTTTCTTGGCATTATGAGGTCCTCTCATGGTATAGCCGTTGTTCCTTTCATATAAAGTCTGACTGCCCAGGTGTTCCATGCAGTAGGGTGCTGGTCTCCCCCATTAGGCAAATCAGTTCCTCTGCCTCCAGAGGGACAAAGTAAACAATCTACCTCAGTATCAGTGGGGTGACCCATGACAGGTACCAATAGGTGGTTCCACTTCCCAATCCCAAGTCCGGGGGCATCCAGAGACAACACTGCTCAGTTCTGACAACCTAATCTTGTAGATTGAGTCCTCCCTTATTAACGTAATTGCCACTAATTCCACTTCATTAACATCATAGAGATAGGAATTACAAGCGGGGGCGGGGGGAATCATCAGATGACAAAATGGTAGGCAGTCACACCATGCTAGGAATCGTGGCCTGCCCAAGTGGATACATGAACTTTGGGAGGACACAGTTCAATCCATAACTGCATACATATGCTTACATGAGAAAACGCAAATGAATTTACAGGTGTGTGTGTACAGGTGTTTCTGTAAGCAAATCTACATGTTCATTGTGTGCTGCACATAGGGGCACAGTTACGGGTACTTTCTAGACATAACTACCTCATAGAATTGAATTACTGTGTTTGAGGGCTTAGGAAGGACCATAGCCTCAGGGGACAGCCGGTCAATTGGCAAAACATAGCTCGTAAAGATAATGTCCTACATTCTACTTCAGTGACTAGCGTCTGAGGTCTTAAAAGTTTGCAATCATTTGGAATATATCCTAGAGAAAGAAAAGTTGTCACATGAATAGACATATGCACACTCATGTTCATTGCAACAAGGTTCACAGTAGCAGAATGATGGAAACAACCTAGATGCCCATCAACAGGTGAGTGAATAAACGAAATATAGTATGTACACACAATGGAATACTACCCAGTGATAAAGAACAATGATGAATCCACAACCTCTCACAACATACATGAATCTGGAAGGCATTTGTGGTGAGTCAAATTAGGCAGCTATTAAAGACAAATATTGTGTAAGACCACTATTATAAGAACTGAAGAAAAGATTTAAACACAGACAAGACAGTCTTTGATGCTTATGAGGATGGGAAGGGAGGGAGGAGGGTATTCACTAACTAGATAGTAGATAAGAATTGTCTTAGGTGAAGGGAAGGACAACATACAGTGGAGACGTCAGCACAACTGGACTAAACCAAAAGCTGAATACAACCAAACACTTGAGATGGACAGAGGAGCAGGGGTAAGGGGTCTGAGGACCATGGTTTCGGTAGGCACCTAGGTTAATTGACAAAACAAAGTTTATTAAGAAAATGTTCTGCATCCCACTTTGGTGATTGGACTCTGGGATCTTAAAAGCTATCCAGCGGCTGTCTAAGATGCATCAATTGGTTTCAACCTACCTGGAGCAGCAGAGAATGAAGAATACCAAAGACACAAGGAAAATATTAGCCCAAGAGACAAAAGGGCCACACTGGCCAGAGACTCTCTCAGCCTAAGACTAGAAGAACTAGATGGTGCCCAGGCACCACCTATGGCTTCCCTGACAGAGAATGCAACAGAGAGTCCCTGATGAAGCAGGTGAAAAGTGGGGGTACAGAGCTCACATTCACATAAAAAGATGAGACTTAATGGTCTGAATGTATGATATGACGTTGAGATTCTTAGTGAACGCAGAACTAAAACCGTTCCCAAAGCCAACTCTTCAAAGGTCAGACTGGACTATAAAATACAAAATAATACTCATGAAGAGTGTACATCTTAGTTCAAGCAGATACATGGGAGTAAATGGGCAGCTACTGTCCAGAGATGGAAGGAAGAAAGGGATAGGAGCTGGTTGAATGGACATAGGAAATCTGAGGTGGAAATGGGAAGTGTGCTGCTACATTACAGGGATTGCAACTAGGGTCACATAACAAAATATGTATAAATTTTTGTATGAGAAATTAACCTAAGCTGTAAACTTTCAAGTAAAGCACAAGAAAACATTTTTTTTTTAAGTTTAAAATCAGACATCTAAGATACAACCATTGGTCTCTTCGTGTCTGGAACAGAAGGAAGGAAATCAAAGATTCAAAGAAGAAACTAGTCTATAGAATTAATATCTGCAAGAAATACGGCCTCACATACCTTGAGCCTAGAACTAGATGGTGCCTAGCTACAACTGCTGACCATTCTGACCATTGACAAATTGATGTCTCTGGAAACAATGAGAGAAAAATGTAGAACAAATCTATAATTCCTAGCTTAAAAAAAAAAAAGCCAGACTTACTGGACCGGCAGAGACTAGAGGAACCCCCAAGACTATCACTCTGGGATACCCTTTAAACTTGGAATTCAAACCACTCCCCATGGACACCTGTCAGCCATAAGACAGTAGTTCATAGAATAAGTAATTTCACTCATGACTATTTTGCTCCTCTAAATAACTAACTAAATGAGACTTAACAGTAAAGATTTACTCTAGATCAAAGATGAGAAGGTAAGCGAGTACAAGGAAGCTATATTAGTGGAAACAGAACAACCAGACTGGAAATGACGAGAATGCTGACACATCGTGAAAAGTGTAACCAATGTCACTGAATAATATGTATAAACCCAAATCAACCCACTGCCATTGATTCTGACTCAGTGACCCTATAGGACAGAGTAGAAGTGCCCCATGGGGTTTCCAAGGCAGTAAATCTTTAGAAGCAGAAGCAGACTGCCACATGTTTTTCCCACAGAGAAGCTAGTAGGTTCAAACCTCCAACCTTTCCATTAGCAGTCCAGAGCTTTAACCACTGCACCACAAGAGCTCCTTATGAACAATATGTACAGAAATTGTTCAATGAGAACTTAATTTGCTATGTACAGTTTCTCCAAAATAACATACAATTTTTTAAGAAGAAAGGGGATGAAGGTTGTTAGTAGGTTCTACCTGTGTGGCCTGCACATCCTTCACCTACCAAGTGTCTGTCATTTTATCTTACTGTGGTACCTTTAGTGTTTGCTATGATACTGGAAGCTTTGCCACCAGTATTTCAAATACCAGCAGAGTCACCCTAGGTGGAAAGGTTTCAGCAGAGCTAACAGACTAGGAAGAAGGGTCAGGTAGTCTACTTCTGAAAAAATTGACCAGTTAAAACCTTGTGAATAGCAGCAGAATGTTGTCAGATGTAGTGCCAGAAGATGAGCTCTTCAGGTTGGAAACCTCTCAAAATGCCGCTAGGGAGTAGCAGGGACAGTGGCCTCAGGACCACAGTTTCGGGGGACATCTAGACTAATTGGCATAAGTAAGTTTTTGGCTTTTTGTCTTTGTTATTTTTGTTTTTGAGAAAATGTTCTGCACACCACTTTGGCAAGTGGCATCTAGGGTCTTAAAAGCTAGGAAGCAGCCATATAAGTAGCATTGATTGGTCTCAATCCACCTGGTGTAGAGGGGAATGAAGACCATCAAAGATATGAGGAAAATGTGAGCCAAGCAGGTGCCATATGGTCAGGAGACTACATCAGCATGAGACCAGAAGAACCAGATGGTACCTGGCCACCACAAATGACTGACCTGACAGGGAATATGACTAAAGTCGCTGATACAGCAGGAGAAAAATGGGAGTACAGAACTAAAACTCTATTAAAAGATCACACTTGATGGTCTGTCAGACTGGAGGGTCCCTTGAAGACATGGCCCCAGACTCTCAGCCCAGAGCTGAAACCAGTACTGGAGCCAATTCTTCAGAAAATAATTGCTCTAGACTACAAGACATATAGTGATGCTGGCATGTTTCTTGACTTAAATATATACATGAGGCTGCCTGAGAAGCTTCTCTATAGACGTGAGATGACAGGGTGAAGGGGAACAGGAGTTGGCTGGAATGCATGCAGAAACCACAGGGTAGAAAGGAATGTATTGTCACAGGGTGGGAGAGGAGAGCAGTTAGAGTAACATAGTGGTGTGCATCCAGGGTTTTCGATGGCAAACTGATTTGGATTGTAAACTTTTTCTTAAAGCACAATAAAAAATTTAAAAAAAAAAACACTACTAGAGAAGAGTTGTCTCCTCAAAGTAGAATCAAGCTTTTGGGACCTTCATTTGCTGATGTGGTACAACTCTACATGAGAAGAAACAGCTGTAAATATCCACTAGTGATAGGAACATGGAATGTACAAGTGTGAATCTAAGAAAACTGGAAGTTATCAAAAGTGAAATGCAAAGCATAAAGATCTATATCCTAGGCATTACCCAACCCACCCATTGCCACTGAGGTGATTCCAACTCATAGTGACCCTACAGGACAGAGTTGAATTGTCCCACAGAGTTTCTAAGGAACAGCGGGTGGATTCAAACTGCAACCTTTTATGCCATCAGGGCTCCATCCTAAGCATTGGTGAGCTGAAATGGACTGGTATTCACCATTTTGAATCAGACAATCATGCGGTTTATTCTGTTGGAAAGGACAACTGAAGATGAAGATGTCACATTCATCATCAGAAAGAACATTTCAAGATGTCTCCTGAACTACAATGATGTCAGTGACAGGATAATATCCATTACCCCCACAAGGAAGAACAGTTAATATGACTATTATTCAAATTTACTCACCAGAAGCTAATTTCAAAGACAAGGAAACTGAAAATTTTTACCAGTTTCCGCAGTCTGAAGTTGATCAAGCACATAATCAAGATGCATTGATAATTACTGGTGATTGGGAAGCACAAGTTGAAAACAAAGGTAGTTAGAAAATATGACCTTGGTGATAGAAATGATGCAGAAGATCACATGATAAAATTTTGCAAGACTAATGACTTTTTTTTTATCAGCGTACACAACAACCATACACATGGACCTCACCAAATGGAAAACACAGGAATTAGATAGACTATATTTGGAAAGAGATGATGGAGGACCTCAATATCATCAGTCAGAACAAGGCCAGGGGCTGACTGTGGAACAAATCATCAATTACTCATGTGCAAGCTCAAATTGAAGTTGAAGAAAATTGAAACAAGTCCAAGAGAGCCAAAATATGACCTTGAGGATATTCTACTTGAACACTGAGACCATCTCAGGGATAGATTTGATGCATTAAACACTAACGACTGAAGACTAGATGAGTTGTGGGATAACATCAGTGACATCTGTCATAGATTGAATTGTGTTCCCCAAAAAACTCTGTGTAGCAATTTAGCTAGGCCATGATTGCCGGTATTGTGTGATGTTCCTCCATGTTATAATCCTACCTCTAAGATGTTAATGAGGGGGGATGGGCAGCAGTTATGTTGGTGGGTTAGGACTCAGTGTGTAAGATTGTCTTGTGGCTTGAAGCAGTCTCTTGAGATACAAAGGAAAGAAGCTAGCAGAGAGATTTGAGGACCTTATACCACCAAGAAGCTGCTCTGGAAGCTGAGCACATCCTTTGGAAAAGACCAGTGTCCCTGCACCTCAGAAGTTTCCAATCTAGGGGAACACTGATAACAAGGACCTTCCTCTAAATCCAGCAAAAGAAAGCCTTACCCTGGAACTGACACCCTAAGATTGGGCTCTTAGCTTACTGAACTGTGACAAATAAAATTTCTCTTTTTAAAGCCATCTATTTGTGGTATTTCTGTTAAAGCAGCACTAAATGACTAAGACAACATCATACATGAAGAAAGCAAAAGGTCATTAAAAAGACAGGAGAGAAAGAAAAGACCAAAATGGGTGTCAGAAGAGACTCTGAAACTTACTCTCGAAAGGAGAGTAGCTAAAGCTAATGGAAAAAACAATGAAATAAAACAGCTGAACAGAAGACTTCAAAGAGCAGTTTAAGAAGACAAAGTAAAATATTATAATGAAATGTACAAAAACCTGGAGTTAGAAAACCAAAAGGGAAGAACATGCTCAACATTGCTCAAGCCAAAAGAAATGAAGAAAAAATTCAAGCCTCCAATTGCAGTACTGAAGGACTCTGGGGGCAAAGCTGGTGGAAGGAATACACAGAGTCACTGTAGCAAAAAGAATTGGTTGACATTGAATCATTTCAGGAGGCAGATGATCAAGAACCAATGGTACTGACAGAAGAAATCCAAGATGCACTGAAGGCACTGGTGAAAAGCAAGGCTCTAGGAATTGACAGAATACCAGTTGATATGTTTTAACAAAGGCATGCTGCATTGTAAGCACTTGCTAGTCCACACCCAACTGACTGGAAGAGATTCATATTTAGGTGCATGTCAAAGAAAGGTGATACAGAAATCATTTACCAATATCATTAACATTACAGGCAAGTAAAATTTTGCTGAAGATCATTCCAAAGTGGTTGACAGAAATTCAAGCCAGATTCAGAAGAGGTCATGGAACCAGGAATATCACCACTGATGATAGATGTATCTTGGCTGAAAGCAGAGAATACCACAACAGTGTTCACCTGTGTTTTATTGACTGTCATCATGGATTGAAGTATGTCCCCCCAAAAATGTATGTATCAATTTGTCTGGACCATGATTTCCACTATTGCATGACTGTCCATCATTTTGTCATTTGATAAATTTCTTATATGTTGTAAATTCTATCACTATGATTTAATAAGATGGATTAGCAGCAGTGTAATGTGGTCTACAAGATTGGACAGTGTCTCAAACCAATCTCTTTTGAGATATAAAAGAGAGAAGTGAACAGAGAGACATGTGGGCCTCATACTGCCAAGAGAGCAGCACCAGGAACAGAATGCATCATCTGGACTGGAGGTTCCTACTCTGAGATGCTCCCAGACCAAAGAAAGAATGATGGACCTTCCTTCAGAGCTGATGGGAAGTAGAGGCTTTTCCCTGGAGCCAATTCCCTGAGTTCAGACTTCTAGCCTACTGGACTGTTAGAGAATAAACCTGTATTTTGTTAAAGCCATCCACTTGTGGTATTTCTGTTCTGGTAGCACTAGATGACTAAGACAACTATGCAAAGGTATTTGACTGTATGGATCATAACAAATAATGGATAACATTATGAAGAATGGGAATCCCAGGACACTTAATTGTGCTCATGTAAAACCTGTTCATAGGCCAAGAGGCAGTCATTTGAACAGAGGAAGGGGATACTACATGGTTTAAAATCAAGAAAGCTGTATGTTTGCATTGTATCCTTTGACCATACCTATTGAATCTGTTCCTGAGCAAATAATCCCTGAGAAGCTGGACTATATGAAGAAGAATGTGGCATCAGGACTGGTGGAAGTCTCACTAACAACCTGTGACACAACCCTACTTGCTGAAAGTGAAGAGGACTTGAAGCACTTACTGATGTGTCAGGGGCCATGAGGAAGCCTCAGGCCCCTAACAAACAGGAAGTCTGGATAGTCCCTGAGAACGCACGCGCGTGTTCTCAAACCACCCCCCGCGTCACTGCCTAACGTCAACTGTACAGGCATACTGTCTGCCCAATCATAGAACGCCAACTGTCTCATACCAGCTATCTTCCGATCCTAAGCCCTTCCCCTCCCCAACTTCTATATATATTACTCTGCTACAATAAAACCTCGAGGCTTGATCAGAATGTTGTCTTGCCTCCATTTCTTCGCATCCCTTGCTCCACTTTCATTTTCACAGGCTCCCCCTCGTCCCTCCGTTGATTCGCCCCGCGGGTCGGGGCAAAACTGGCGCCCAGCGTGGTGCCCGAGGTACAGAGCTGCTGAAAAGACCCACTTGAAAAGCCCTGACCAGGCACCCCTTGAGCCTCCACGAGGTGTGAGTTTGGCTCGTCCTGAGTTACCGCGCGGTATTGACCCGTGAGAAGACTCGTTTCTGATCACCGCCAGACTAGCCGCCCTGCGGGATTGATCTGTTAGAGGTAAGTGGGGAAGAAGCATGGGGCAAGAATTAAGTTCACATGAGCTCTTTCTCACAGGAACCAAGATTCCTTCAAGATGCGAAGGATTAAGGCTAAGAAAAAAGATCTCGCACAATTCTGTATATTTTTGTCTGATGTTTGTCCTTGGTTTCCCCAGCAGGGAACAATAGACTCTAGATGTTGGAGAAGAGTTGGAGATTGCTTAAATGATTATTATAGAACTTTTGGACCTGAGAAGGTCCCTGTAACTGCCTTTTCATATTGGAATTTGATTAATGATGTGTTACAAAGCTCCCTTAAAGACCCAGATGTTCAAAAACTTGCTCACATTGGGGAGACGGTCCTTCGAAATAGCTCTCGCCCCCCCCCCCCGCTTGCCCATCGGTTTCTATAAATGTTCCAGAGGAGCCTCAGACAGCTGATATAAAAGAAATCCCCCAAACAAATCCTGACCCGCCTAGCCTGATTTACCCATCTTTAAAACCCTTTAGGGACAATTCCGATGCGGGCCAGTTGTCCCCCGAAGACCGGGAAATATTAGAAAGTCAGGCTGCACAATATCAGGGCAGCGGCGACCGTTGGGCTTTCACCGCCCCTGCCTTCCACGGTCCCCCTAATGAAACTCTACAACCTCCTCCATATCTCCAGGGTTCCTCAGCTCCCCTCACCTCACCTCTTAACCCAGAGCACAGCACAATCATGGTTTCAGACCCCATTCGGCAGGCTAAAATCTCCCTCACTCAAGAAGTTTCCTCCTTAAGAGAACTGCTGATTCAGAAACGCAAACACTTAAAGCTTATCAAAGAAATCTGAGCCCTTGAGCCGGAGCTTGCTTCCACAACGCTCAGCCAGGTTTCAAAGAAAACCCCCCAGGGCTCAAGTCCCAAAGGCCCCCTTTTCACATTTCCCGTAACCCGCAGTCAAAGGCCTCAACATGATACTGAAGAAGAGGAAGTAAGTAGCGAGCCTGGTGAGGGCCCAGGCTCGGGGGGAGAGGCTTCTGATGAAGAAAACCCTGCCCCAGAAGAGAGTAGTTCAGACAGACAAAAATACCGCCACCTAAACCTCAAACATTTAAAAGACTTAAAGGCAGCTGTTAATAACTATGGCCCTACTGCCCCCTACAGCCTGGCCATACTGGAAAGCCTAAGTGAGCGATGGCTAACCCCTAATGATTGGCATTTCTTGGCACGAGCCACCTTATCTGGGGGTGATTTTGTACTCTGGTGCACCGATTTTGCAGAAAACTGCCACGAGACCGCCCAGCGTAATAGTGAAAGCAGGACGTCCCACTCTTGGGCAAGAGATAAACTCTTGGGGCAAACTCCCTATGATACTAATGAGAAACAGGCAAATTTTCCCCCTGGTTTATTAGCACAAATACAAAACACCGGCCTCAAGGCCTGGAGGTGTCTTCCCCCAAAGGGTTCAGCCACCACCTCCTTAGCTAAAATCTGTCAAGGCCCTGATGAGTCCTACAGTAACTTTGTCAGCCGCCTAACTGACGCTGCTGAGCGTTTGGTGGGGGAAGGAGAAACCGATAGTGCCTTCATTAAACATCTTGCCTTTGAAAATGCTAATCCTTCTTGTCAAGAGGCTCTAAGACCCCACCGCAGTGGTAGCCTTTCTGATTATGTTAAACTTTGTTCAGGAATAGGAGCTTCTCATGCCATTGGTATAGCTATAGGGGCCGCTCTCAAAGGTCTTGACCATGATAAACAACAAAAAACTTGCTTCAATTGCAAACGGCCTGGACACTATATACGCGAGTGTCCCACAGGTAAACAGAATCGGGGACCTCCTACTTCAGTGTGCCCCCGATGTAAGAAGGGCAAACATTGGGCCTCAGATTGTTTTTCTAAAACTGACATCAATGGTCAGCCTCTCCCCCCCAAACAGGGAAACTCCCAGCGGGGCCAGCCCCTGACCCCCCCCCCTTGGGACAGAACCTAGGGGCAGTCAGGTTCGTCCCCCAGAAACAGACACAAAGACAAATATCAGCTCCCTCTGCCGTGCCACCCCTGGAAGCACAGGATTGGACCTCTGTTCTGCCACCGATACAATATTAGTGCCCGATCAGGGTGTTCAGCTCATCCCTACAGGGGTCTATGGGCCACTACCCCCGGGAATGTTTGATTTGATCTTAGGGCGTGGCAGTTCCTCATTGGCCGGCCTTCATGTCATCCCTGGGGTCATTGATAATGACTACACAGGACAAATTACTCTTTTGGCCTCGGCTCCGTTGGGGCCCCTGTCTGTTCTAAAAGGAAAGAGAATAGCACAAGTTATATTACTTCCCTTAGATTCCACACCCACCAAACACATACAGTCCATTAGGTTGAATTCTGCCTTTGGGTCTTCTGACACCTATTGGGTGCAACCAGTAACCCCTGATAGGCCGAGACTCACCCTCCAATTAGATGGTAAGGCCTTTGAAGGGATAGTGGATACGGGGGCAGATGCCACAGTAATTTCAGCTAAATATTGGCCTTCCAACTGGCCCTGTGAGGCCTCAATAACTCATCTTGAAGGCATTGGCCAGTCTGTCAACCCTAAACAAAGCTCAAAAATTCTTACTTGGAAGGACTCTGAGGGTAACTCAGGACAGATTCAACCTTACATTGTTCCGGGTTTACCTGTTAATCTATGGGGTCGTGATGTCTTATCCCAGCTGGGGTTCATCATGTGTAGCCCAAATGAGATAATTACCCAACAGATGCTTAACCTAGGCTTCCTACCGGGACAAGGACTGGGAAAAAATAATCAAGATACAAAGCAGCCTCTTCCTGTAATGCCTAAAAATAATCGTTCAGGCTTGGGAAGCGAAAATTTTCCTTAGCGGTCATTGACTCCCCTGCACCCCACGCTGATAAGATTAAGTGGAAATCTGAGTCTCCAGTGTGGGTAGATCAATGGCCCTTGACTGAACAAAAACTCGCAGCTGCCACAGCGTTAGTGCAGGAACAGCTGGCTGCTGGACATTTAGAACCAACCACCTCTCCCTGGAATACTCCTATATTTGTGATCAAAAAGAAAAATGGGTCATGGCGACTCCTTCAGGACCTCAGAGAAATTAATAAAACCATGTTTACAATGGGGGCTCTCCAACCTGGACTCCCCTCCCCCGTTGCCATTCCAGCTAACTATTTTAAAATCATTATTGATCTCAAAGATTGCTTCTTTACCATCCCTCTTCACCCACTTGATAGAGAATGCTTTGCGTTTAGCCTCCCAGTTATTAATTTTAAAGGACCAATGCAGCGCTATCAGTGGAAAGTTCTCCCTCAGGGCATGGCCAATAGTCCCACTCTGTGTCAAAAATTTGTTGCTCAGGCTGTAGACCCTCTTAGGCGTCGGTGGTCTTCCATTTATATCATTCATTACATGGATGATATTTTACTGGTGGGGGCCTCCAGCTTAGAGGTACTTAAGTGCAGCCAGGACCTAACTTGCCAACTAACTTCCCTTGGACTTCAAATTGCCCCGAACAAAATACAGCTTACTGACCCTTATTATTACCTCGGTTTTGAATTAAATAATAATCAAATCACCACTCAAAAACTTAACCTAAAAACCTCTCATCTACACACACTTAATGATTTTCAAAAGTTCCTGGGAGATATTAATTGGCTCCGACCGTACCTCAAACTTACAACAGGGGAATTAAAACCATTGTTTGATACTCTTCATGGAGATGCCAGCCCCCTCTCTCCCCGTCACCTTAACCCAGAGGCAAAAAGGGCCCTTCACATTGTTGAAAAGGTCATACAACAACAACAGGTTACCTTCATAACTTATGAGCAGCCCTTTGCCCTTATTGTCTGTGCCACACAACATACACCCATGGGGGTTTTGTGGCAGAATGGCCCCCTCTTGTGGATACATCTATCCTCCACCCCAACTAAAGTTCTCCTCACCTATCCCTCCCTAGTGGCCAAACTTATAAGACTGGGCCGAGAAAAGAGCCGCCAACATTTCGGCAGGGACCCTGACCAACTTATCCTTCCTTACAGCAAGGAACAAATAGACTGGCTTTCCCAAAATGATGATGATTGGATAATAACCCTATCCACGTTTCTAGGTACGGTTGGTAACCACTATCCGTCCCATAAACTCCTTCAGTTCGCGTGGTTACATCTTTTTACCTTCCCCAAAATAACCTCTTTAAGTCCTTTGAAAGAAGCGTCTCTGGTCTTCTCAGATGGATCCTCCTCTGGCATTGTGGCATGGGTCATAAATTCACAGCCTTACAGTGCCCAATCTCCCTTTAAGTCAGCCCAGCTTGTGGAACTTTTCGCTATCTTACAGGTCTTCACAATACTACACGATGTCCCCTTCAATCTTTACACCGACAGTGCTTACATAGCTCTCTCAGTCCCAGTGTTAGAGTCAGTTCCTTATATCAAACCATCTTCCAATGCTGTGTCTCTTTTTCAACAATTCCAATCCCTCATTTTAAAAAGACATACTCCTTTCTTTATTGGACACTTGCGGGCCCACGCAGACCTCCCTGGTCCACTTTCACAGGGTAATGATCTTGCAGACAAACAAACCCGCCTTGTCCTCTCAATTACCACCGACCCTATCACTAGGGCTACACAAAGCCATGCCCTTCACCATCTCAATGCCCGCACACTCCGCATTATGTTTAAGATTTCCAGAGAACAGGCTAGACAAATCGTTAAAGACTGTCCAGCATGTGTTACTCTCTTGCCACTCCCCCATCTGGGGGTTAACCCAAGGGGCCTACTCCCCAATGAAATCTGGCAAATGGATGTTACCCACATTCCTGAATTTGGTAACCTCAAATATACCCATGTAACCATTGACACCTATAGTGGGTTCCTCCATGCCACCCTCCACAGTGGTGAGGCCTCTAAAAATGTTATAGAACATGTTCTCCAATGTATTGCCATCATGGGAAAGCCCCAACAAATCAAAACAGACAATGGGCCAGGCTATACATCACAAACCTTTAGAAACTTCTGTAGTCAATTCCAGATTAAACATGTAACTGGCATTCCCTATAATCCTCAGGGACAGGGCATAATAGAACGAGCTCACCAGACCCTTAAGAACACCATGTCCAAACTTAAAACAAACACTGTTTACCCCACTAAAGGTTCCCCTCGTAACCTCCTAAATCATGCATTGTTCATCCTTAATTTCCTACAATTGGATCTTAATGAAAAATCTGCAGCAGATCGCCTTTGGCACCAAGAAACTAAAAATCAATATGCCAAGGTTATGTGGAAAGATCCTATAACCCACAAATGGCACGGTCCTGATCCGGTTCTTATCTGGGGAAGAGGCCACGCCTGTGTGTATGATACCCCAGAGGGGGCCCCTCGGTGGTTACCCGAACGTTTTGTTAAGCCCATTAATGATAAACCCCCATCCAGGGAAAGAACCCCTGAGAAAGATTCTTCTTGTTTCTAGATCATGAAAATTGTCATCCTGTTAATAATCCTCACTCCGCTGGTGCATGGAGGATTCGGAGGCCCTGTGAACAAACAACAACTCATCAACGCCTTGTTCGGTAACCCCTGCGACTGCGGAGGAGGTACCCAAAGGAATCAGCCCACTAGTTATACCCGCTCAAATGACTGCGGAGATGAAACCGCTTTCTTAACCCATTCATCCCAACTTGGAGGGGGGTACAAACAGGAATGGACATGTGTGACCAAACCTCGAACCATCCCCTCAGTAAACGGCCAGCCAGGGCCTTGTCCCGATAAGTGCTCGATACTGACCCAAACGCACTCCACTTGTTACCAAACTTCCCAATCCTGTAGTAAAGACGGCCAAGTATATCTAACTGCCGTCCAAGAAAAGCAATATCGGGGCTCCACAGGGGGTGACTGGGACACGTCACCAGGAGGTGGCAGTAAATATAGTCAAGCCTCTTGTGCAGGAAGAGTCGGTGACCATGTATGCTGGCCTCCAAAACAACCTATTCACGTATCAGACGGTGGTGGGCCATCAGACAGAGCCAGGGAGGCTGTAGTACAAGCAAAAATCAATCAACTCATTGCCCAGCAGTATCCTTCTCTTAATTATCACCCCTTGGCTCTCCCGAAGCCTCGGACTATTAACTTGGATACTGAAACCGATAACGTTCTTAAATCCACCCATAAAGTCTTGAATTCCTCCAACCCCTCCCTGGCTAGCGATTGTTGGCTATGCATGACTCTTGGGTCTCCCATGCCAACAGCTATTCCCACGAACAACTCCTCTACACTTTCATCCAGTAACTGTAGCCTCAGCCCACCTTTTCGAACACAGCCTGTTGGCTTTAATTCTTCCCATTGCTACCAAGGGTCATTCCAAAATAACAGCTTTGATCTAGATGTCGGATTTATAACATTTAATAATTGTGCCAATACCACCAACCATACAGAGCCCCTCTGTCCAGCCCCTGGACAGGTTTTTATATGTGGAAATAACTTAGCCTATACAGCCTTACCCAGAAACTGGACAGGACTCTGTGTTCAGGCTAACCTCCTCCCAGATGTTTCTATCATATCAGGAGACACCCCTGTCCCTGTCCCAAGTTTTGATTACATAGCCGGATGATCAAAACGAGCCCTCCAATTCATACCCCTTCTTGTGGGCCTGGGAGTTGCCGGGGCTACAGCCACCGGCTCTGCCGGCCTGGGCATCGCCATAGACAAATACAATAAGTTATCCCATCAATTAATAGACGATGTCCAAACCCTCTCCGGTACTATCAATGATTTACAAGATCAAATTGACTCCTTAGCTGAGGTAGCCTTACAAAATCGAAGGGGCTTAGACCTTCTTACTGCAGAAAAAGGCGGTATCTGTTTAGTTTTACAGGAACACTGCTGCTTCTATGCCAATAAATCCGGGATTGTCCGAAACAAGATAAAGGATTTACAAGAAGATCTACAAAACAGACGAAGAAAACTACAAGAAAATCCATTTTGGACTGGACTGAACGGATTCCTTCCCTATCTCCTCCCCATCCTCGGCCCCCTTCTCGGTTTAATGTTAATTCTGTCTTTTGGCCCTTGGGCCTTCAAAAGACTTACAAGCCTTATCAAACAGCAGATAGACTCCGCTTTAGCTAAACCTATCCAGGTTCACTATCATCGCCTGGCAGTTGATGAAGAATATGCCACCAATAACGGATACTCCGACTTCCTTCCTCAGGGAACAGCATGAGAAGTAGAGGCATGCTTACCTCCTCACCAGTGTGCAAGAGAGGTATGGGCATCGGAAGAAGTGCGAAGCAAAGCATTGCAAGGGAAAGTTATCATAAACTCCTCTACCTTTCCCTGGGGCACACCTGGCTTGTATAGAGGTTGGTATCTATCACAAAATCAAGGCGGCTCTACCTCTCCTCCCCAAAAGATACCAAGAGCCAAAAATTACTTGGAGGAGCCGTGGTCAATACCCCCTCTCCCGATCAAAGCCCACCTCCCAACAAACAAAACAAAAAGGGAGAAGATGTCAGGGGCCATGAGGAAGCCTCAGGCCCCTAACAAACAGGAAGTCTGGATAGTCCCTGAGAACGTGCACGTGTTCTCAAACCACCCCCCGCGTCACTGCCTAACGTCAACTGTACAGGCATACTGTCTGCCCAATCATAGAACGCCAACTGTCTCATACCAGCTATCTTCCGATCCTAAGCCCTTCCCCTCCCCAACTTCTATATATATTACTCTGCTACAATAAAACCTCGAGGCTTGATCAGAATTTTGTCTTGCCTCCATTTCTTCGCATCTCTTGCTCCACTTTCATTTTCACAGGCTCCCCCTCGTCCCTCCGTTGATTCGCCCCGCAGGTCGGGGCACTGATGAGGATCAAAGACTACAGACTTCAGTATGGATTATAACTCAGTGTAGAGAAAATAAAAATCCTCACAATTGGACCAATAAACAACATCATCATAAAGGGAGAAAAGACTGACATTGATAAGGATTTCATTTTACTTAAATCTACAATCAACTCCCATGGAAGGAATGGTAAGGAAATCAGTGTATTGCACTGAGCAAATCTGCTGGAAAAAAAAAAAACTCTTTAAAGTGTTATAAAGCAAAGATATCCCTTTGAAGACTAAGATGTACCTGACCCAAGCCACAATATTTCAATTGCCTCATATACATGCAAAAGCTGGACAATGTAAAGAAGACTGATGTCTTTGAATTATAGTATTGGCAAGAACAATGGATATACCATCAACAAACAAAAAAACAAACAAGCCTATCTGGGAAGAAATATAGCCAGAGTGCTCCTTGGAAGCAAGGAGGGGGAGACTTTGTCTCACATACTTTGGGCATCTTCTCAGGAGGGACATCATGCTTCACACAGAAGACCCTCAACAAGATAGATTGACACAGGGGCTACAATGATGGGTTCAAACACAGCAGGGATTGTGAGGAGGGCACAGGACCAGGCAGTATTTTATTCTGTTAGACATAGGATTGCTATGAGTCATAAGAGACTCAACAAAACTTAGCAACAACAACAACATATCCCTCCAAGTTGGATTCTTCTCAGAATTCTTTAAATCAAGTCTGCCCACTTACTTGTTCTCTTGATTTGAATGGGAGACTGAGTTCCAACTTGGTCTTCCAGAAAGCTTATCACCAGGTGTACTACAGCTAATTGTGTATAATTTGTATTTGGTCCAGAGAAGTACTAGCATCAGGTATGCACTTGCTGGGATTTTTCAAGTGTCCTTCTGTAAGAAAGTGCAGCTTTCTAAACAGTCGATGCACGTTCATGATTAAAGTAAGTCAACAAAAATATCTCTTAGCCTAAAACGTAAGTGAAAAAAAAAATGCCTGAAAACAAAACTTTTAGTTGAAAATAAAATCTTTAGTTGAACATGATTTCCTGGAGATGGTGATACAACACAAACTGGTTTATTCGTATTACTGGCTTTTGGGTTACTTGCTTGGACTTATTTGTTTTTTGTTAATACTTTATTCATTCAGAGGTAGAATATAAACATATTTTAGAAATGCTAAATTGTCCACCTTTGGTGACTTGCCTTTGTATTTGTTTGAATTAACTTGCATTGGACATAATTGGACTGCTTGCTGTTGCTAACGATACGGTACTCCTGTAGACTTGAACTTGCTTTCCCTTTTTGAATGTTACAAAATTAAGGAACAGCAAGGACAGCAGTCGGAAGTTTTATCAAAACTTAAGAAAGGATTGGAGCCACATAAAGAGCAGAGACGCTTTCCAGGAGTACAAATGTGTCACTAAGTCTCAGGATTTGCTCAATGAGCCTTTAATACCAAAGACAGACTTTAAAATCTAGAAAAGAAGAATGGTCTCAATTTTGGGCTATAAAAAGCCACCCAAAGCCACTGCTGTTGAGTTGATTCTCACTCATAGTGACCCTATAGGACAGAGTATAACTGCCCCCTAGAGTTTCCAAGGAGTGCCTGGTGGGTTTGAACTGCTGACCTTTCAGTTAGCAGATGTAACACTTAACTACTACACCACCAGGATTTCCATTTTGGCTATATGCCGAGGCCCGTCACCCACAAAGGCCTTTGTGATCAAAGTTACAGGTCTATGTGACAGCGGGCGGAGGCATTTCACCCGTGACATATTTCTGGCCATACTGTCCTTGATAATATTTTGCCCGCACATCCCCCTTCCTCCTGACTTTGAAGCACAGAGCTAGTTGAGCTCAAGGTCGGGCCATGACCTAGAAGGCCCTAATGATTAGCATGTAAAGAGACCACTTGTCCCGGACCATTATCTGGAAGGCCCTAATGGTTAATATGTTAAAAGACCACTTGTCTTGGGCCATTATCCAGAAGGCCCTAATAATTAACATGAAAAAAAGGAGACCACAAGGTGTGTGGTCAGGGGACAGGGTGAAAATCACGTGACCTCAAGTTAGCCAATAGCTTGTGTGGTCAGGGGGCAGGGTGAAAATTACGTCACCTCAACTATAAAAAATAAAGGAAGACAGACCTCAGGGGGCTGCCATTCTCCAAAAACTCTTTTCTATCTCCTGTCTCATTTCCTCCACCGATGCCGTTTCCCTCCCTCCGTGGGACCCCAAAAAAGTTGTCGGGGCTGGCTCCCGGCAGCTATACATTTGCTAAAATATATGTATGACACCGGGACATGACAGGTGATTACTGCTGACTTAGGTGAAGGATTTGCCCAAGAAGGTGAATCTCATTGGTGCACTCGTTCACAATATAGTCTTGTAAGCTTGGGCTGACAGGTGCATTATAAGATGGTCACTTCTGACACGAGAAGTACCTCTGCAAGGGATTTATCTTAAATTGTAAAAAGAAGACAAAAAGAAAGCTCATTCTTAGCTGTCACAATGAAAGCCAGTAGTAAAATACGCTTGACAAAAAGCCCTAGGCGGTCACAAAAGTTTCCTGGTTTTTGTTTACTAATTTTAGCTACCTGATACCAAACTAAGGAGCCCTGCTGGGGCAGTGGTTAAGTGTTTGCCTGCTAACTGAAAGGTCGGTGGTTTAAAACACCAGGGCTCTGTGGGACAAGGGTGGGGCAGTCTGTTTCCACAGAGATTTACGGCTTTGAAAACACTATGGGTTTGCTATGAGTCAGAACTGACTTGACTGCAATGTGTACAGGAGCCCTAGTGGCAAAATGGCTGTCATAGGCTGGGTTCTTGAAGTAAGGAAAACCAGTAAAGCGTATAAATATATACAGAATAAGATTTATATAAAGGAAACAGCTCACACAATTGTAGAAGCTGAAACATCCCAAATCCTGGCTTGGAATGCAAGCCTCAGGTAGCCACAGAAGCTAGTGAACAGAAGGTAAGCAGGTTAGAGAGCAAAGTTCCCACTCTCAGGCTGTGAAGACCAGTGAATCCCAAGATGGCGGGTGAGACTACAAGATTTCTTTTGATCCACGCAGCTGCAGGGGCTGACGAACCCTGAGCAGGTCAGGGAAGAGAACTCTTTTCTTACTTGCAGGCTGTGAAGATTGATGAATTCCCAAGAGCTGTTAATTCTAGTCCCAAAGACTGGACATAAGAAGACAACAGAGCTGTGCCTGCTGGATCTGCAACAAGCCAAAACTTTGGGAAAGTGAGCAGACAGAAAGTAGACAGCTGAAGGCAGAGAGATGAAGGCTGAGGGGGCAGTGAGCCACCACAGGCCCCACCCCTGCCACTTTATATAGCTGCCAAAACATTGAGGATCATGGTCCAGACAAGGTGATATACAATCTTAACTATGACAATGGTTAAAGCACTTGACTGCTAAACCAAAGGTCAGCAGTTGGAACTCACCAGGAGAAAGATGTGGCAGTCTGCTTCCATAAAGATTTACAGCCTTGGAAACCCTATGGGGCAGTTCTGTCTCACAGAGTCACTATGAGTCAGAATCAACTTGACAGCCATGGGTTTTTTGGGTTTGGTTCTGCCTTAAATATCTGGTACTGCTATAACAGAAACACTACAAGTAGATAGCCTTAACAAGAAGAAATGTATTCTCTCACAGTCTAGGAGGACAGAAGTCCAAATTCAGGGTGTCAATTCCAGGGAAAGACTTTGTTGGCTCTGGGGGAAGATCCTTGTCATCAATCTTCCCCAGTCAAGGAGATTCTCAGCACAAGGAGTCCAAAGTATATGCTATTTTGTTGGCCCTTGCAAGCTTGGTGGTCTGCTTGTTTCTCTTTTTTATGTCTTTAAAGAGATTGACTTAAAATATGATCTAATCTTGTAGATCAAGTCCTGTCTTGTTAGCATAACTACTGCCAATCCCACCTCATTAACATCATCAGGTAAGATTTATAACACACAAGAAAATCATATCAGATGACAAAATGGTGGATAATCACACATACAGGGAATCACAGCCTAACCAAATTGATACACATTTTAGAGGGATACAATTCAATCGATAACGGGTACCAAACTTATGTCAAGTAGCAAATCAAACCCACTGCCACTGAGTCGATCCCAACTCATAGTGACCTTATAGGACAGAGTAGAGCTGCCCCATAGAGTTTCCAAGGAGCACCTGGAAGATTTGTACTGCTGATCTTTTGGTTAGCAGCAATAGCACTTAACCACTATGCCACCAGGGTTTCCTCAAGTGGCAAAGAGAGCTATTTAAATTCACTTTCTGTTGCCCTTATCATCGTCTAAAGAAGGATGAGTTAATGGCAAAAAAGGAAAAAAAGACTGCAACATAAGAGCTAAGGAAGAAACTTCAGAAATGTGACTGGGTTATCAGTCCCAGGAGTGAGCATCAGTATACAGCGCTGTGTAGTAAATGTAAATGCACATATGGTGGGCTTTTAAAGTCATTCTCATTAGCTCCACCAAAAATTGGACTACTTTCCAGACTTAAAAATAATATTGATAGAATGTAGAAGAAATTTAAATATCTAAAGTTAAAGCCAAAAGATAGGACAATCAGAAAAAAATTTTCTGTATAATTCTGTAATAGATAATCTTACCTTGAAAAAGTACTAGTGTCAAATTGAGCTGCCTTAAGACTGGCTGGTGCAAAAGGTTAAGTAAGTCTCTCAGATGCTAACTGAAAGTTTGGAGGTTGTAGTCCACCCACAGACACGTCAGAATAAAGGTGTGGCGATCCACTTCCAGAAAATAAGTCATTGAAAATCCTATGAATAGAATGTATTATACCACAATGGTAGTCAAAAGAGCCTGGTACAAGACAGATACCTGGACCAATGGAACAGAACTGAGAATTCAGACATACACTCATCCACTTATGAGCAGATGATATCTGACAAAGGCCCAAAGTCTATAAACTGTAGAAAAAAAACACAGTCTCTTTAACACATGGTGCTGGCGTAACTGGATATCCATCAGCAAATAAATGAAACAAAATCCATACATCACACTGTGCAGAAGACCTAAATGTTAAATCTAAAGTAATAAAGATCATGGAAGAAAAAATAGGGACTATGCTGGGACCCTTATACATGGCATAAACAGAATACAAAACATTACTAACAATGCACAAACACAGAAGAGAAAATAGATAGCTGGGAATTTCTAAAAATCAAACACTTATGCTCATCCAAAGACTTCACCAAAGAGTAAGAAGACAACCTACAGACTGGGAAAAAAACTAGCTATGACAAATCCAATCCATGTCTAATTTCCATAATCTACAAGGAACTGAAACAGTTCAACAAGAAAAAAACAAATAACCCAATGGAAAAAATGAACAAAGGATATGAAGAGGTACTTCACCCAAGAAGGCATCCAAGCAGCTAAAAGACACATAAGGAAAAGCTCACAATCATTAGCCATTAGAGAAATCCAAATCAAAACTACAATGAGATACCATCTCACTCCAACAAGGATAGCATGAACAGATTAATGCTGGAGAGGCTGTGGAGAGACTGGAACACTTCTGCACTACTGGTGGGAATGTAGAATGGTACACCCACTTTGTAAATCAATTTGGCGCTTTCTTAAAAAGCTAGAAATAAAAACACCAGAGGATCCAGTAATCCCACTTTTTTTTTTTTTTTATTTAACATAACTGAGTGAAAATGTACATTCACATGTAAATTTACATGCCCTCCTATATGCAGCTTCCACTGCTCTCCCTGTCCGGTGACTGCACACTATTCCTCTCTGCTCCATACATGTCTCATCCTCTCAACAGTCTCCTTTCCCCTCCTCTCCGTCCACTCCCCTTCCTCCAGCCAGAGGTCAGCAAGATGATATCCTATAGATGTATAGAACCATAAAGTGCTTCCAATATATGGTTACTCTGCATTGCCAAGTCCAATCCATTCCTGTCCAAAGAGTGGACCTTTGTTATAATTTATGGGAAAGGGCAGCATCAGGGCCGGGGGCCATGCTCTCAGAGGAACCCCAAAACCGCTGGACCATCAATTGAGGTCTTTTAGTGGAGATCTCATGATGCACCTCTTCTTATTCTTGTGTTGCCAGTGAGGCTCCTCTCTGTGAGCTCCGTCATGGCTATCACTGGTGGTGGCCGGGCACCATCCGGTTCTTCCGGTCCCAAGTCGATGTAGGCACTCACTCTTGTGGGTCTGTCTGTCTTCTCGGTTGTCTTTACCGCATGCCATTTTGGCCCTCGGTGAGCATCCGTTCCTGCTGAGTTGGGACCATTTGCTGTGTCCTCGGATGGCAGCTTGGCAGCTTTTAAGAACCCAGACACCACTCACCAATGTGGGGTGCAGAGAGCTCTCTTAGCAAAATGTTAGTTGTGCCAATTGGCCTGGAATTCGCCTAAGAGCATGGTCCCCCGCCCCGTGCCCCAGCTACTCTATCCTTGCAGTATTGAGTTAAGATGGAAGGAGGACTCAAGTTATGCTGAAGTCCACTTAATGTTGTTCTTGTTCCTAATGTGTGCTGTCACCGCTTTCTCCCAGCTAGATTTCTAGTAACTACCTAAACTAAACCCTCCCCCCCTTGCCCTCCCTCCCTCCCTCCCCTCCCTTGCAGCTGTCAAAGAGTTTTTTCTTCTATACACAAGTCTGTTTTTGAGATCTTATCGTAGAGGTCTCATACAGTATTTGTCCTTTTGTCGCTGACTACTCTCACTCAACATAATGTCTTCCAGTTGAAACCAGGTTAGGAGATGTTTCCTGGAATCATCGTTATTCTTTATCATTGCGTAGTGCTCCATTAAGTATATGTACCACAGTTTACCTATCCATTCTTCTATTGTTGGGCATCTGGGTTGATTCCACCTTTTTGCTATTGTGGACTGTGCCACGATAAACATTCTGGTGCATGTGTCTGTTGGTGTGAAAGGCCTTGAATCTGTAGGATATATTCCAAGTAGTGGAATTACTGGGTCAAATGGTATATCAATATCCATTTTTTTAAGGAAGCACCAGATTGCCTTCCAAAGAGGCTGTACTATTTTGCAACCCCACCAACAGTGTAGGAGGGTTCCACTTTCTCCACAGCCTTTCCAGCATTTGTTGTTTTGTGTTTTCTGGATCATGACCAATCTTGTTGGGGTGAGATGGTATCTCATTGTTATCTTGATTTGAATTTCTTTAATAACTAAAGATTGCGAACATGTCCGCATGTGTTTTTTGGCTGCCTGGATCTCCTCTTTAGTGAAGTATCTGTCCATCTCCTTTGCCCATCGCTTAATTGGATGGTTTATCTTCTTCTTATTGATATTTTGTAGTATCTTATAGATTGTGGAGATCAGGCGTTGATCTGACATAGGGTTGCCAAATATTTTTTCCCACTCTGTGGGTGTTCTTTTAATTCTATTAATAAAGTCTTTGGATGAGCAAAAGTATTTGATTCTTAATAGTTCCCATTTATCTACTTTCTCTTCTGTTGATTGAGGTTTCTTTGACAGATTTTGGAGTCTGTCCTCATTGTGTATTAAAACTTCCATTGTTGTTCCTACCTTTTCCTGGATGAGCTTTATCGTTTTAGGTTTGATATTTAGGTCTTTTATCCAGTTGGAGTTGGTTTTTGTATAAAGTGTAAGATATGGATCTTGATTCAGTTTACTGCAGATGGATAACCAATTTTGCCAGCACCATTTGTTGAAGATACTGTTTTTACCCCAGTTTAATGTCTTAGGGCCTTTGTCGAATATCAACTGTTCATAGGCAGATGGTGTCATCTCTGGGGTCTCAATTCTGTTCCATTGATCGATCTGTCTGTTCTTGTACCAGTACCAGGCTGTTTTGACCATTGTGGCAGTGTAGTATGTTCTAAGGTCAGGTAATGAAAGGCCTCTGAGTGTGTTCTTCTTCTTTAGTAGTACCTTACTTATCCGGGGCTTCTTCCCTTTCCAAACAAAATTGGTGATTTGTTTCTCCATCTCATTAAAAAATGATGCTGGAACTTGTTTTGGGATTGCATTATATAAATAAATTGCTTTGGGTAAAATAGACATTTTCACAATGTTAAGTCTTCCTATCCATGAGGAGGGTAGGTTTTTCCATTTATCTAAGTCTCTCTTAGTTTCTTGTAGTAAGGGCTTGTAGTTCTCTTTGTAAAGGTCTGTTGTTTCTCTGGTTAGATTAATTCCTAGGTACTTTATCTTCTTAGGGGCTATCGCAAATGGTATTGATTTAATAATTTCCTCCTTAACAGTCTCGTTGATGGTATAAAGGAAACCAACTGATTTACTTATGTTTACGTTGTATCCTGAAACTGCTGAACTCTTCTATCAGTTTGAGTAGCTTACTTATAGATTCCTTGGGGTTCTCTGCATATACAGTCATATCATCTGCGAACAGGGAGATTTTAACTTCCTCTTTGCCGATGCAGATGCTCTTTAATTGTTTGTCTTGTCTAATTGCTCTGGCTAGAACTTCTAGCACAATGTTGAATAGGAGAGGTGACAGTGGGCATCCTTGTCTAGTTCCTGATCTCAGGGGACAGTCTTTCAGTCTCTCTCCATTCAGGATGATGTGGGCAATTGGCTTTGCATAAATGGCCCTTATTGTGTTGAGGAATTTGCCGTCTATGCCCATTTTGCTAAGAGTTTTTAGCATGAATGGGTGTTGGACTTTATCAAATGCCTTTTCAGCATCAATGGACAAAATCAGGTGATCTTTGTCTTTTGTGTTATTTATGTGGTTAATCACATTAATTGTTTTCCTGATGTTGAACCAGCCTTGCATCCCTGGTATGAATCCCACTTGGTCATGATGGATTATTTTCTTGATATGTTGTTGTGTTCTGTCGGCAAGAATTTTGTTGAAGACTTTTGCATCTAAGTTCATGAGTGATATCGGTCTGTAGTTCTCAGTCTTTGTTGGATCTTTCCCGGGCTTAGGTATCAGGGTTATGCTGGCCTCATAGAATGAGTTTGGGAGTACTCCATCCCTTTCTATACTGTGAAATAGTTTTAATAGTATTGGGGATAACTCTTCTCTAAATGCTTGGTAGAATTCTGCCGTGAAGCCATCTGGGCCCGGACTTTTTTGGGTTGGCAGTGTTTTGATGACCTTTTCAATCTCTTCCTTTGTGATGGGTATATTAAGTTGTTCTGCTTCACGTTGTGATAATTTGGGTAGGTGGTATGAGTCAAGGAATTTGTCCATTTCCCCTAGGTTTTCAAATTTGTTAGAGTACAGTGTTTCATAGTATTCTGTTATGATGTTCTTGATTTCTGTTGCGTCTGTGGTGACAACTCCCTTCTCATTTCTAATTTGGGTTATTTGTTTCCTTTCCTGCTTTTCTTTAGTAAGTTTAGCCAGTGGTTTATCAATTTTGTTGATCTTTTCAAAAAACCAGCTTTTGGTCTTTTCAATTTTTTCAATTGTTTTTCTATTCTCTAATTCATTTAGCTCTGCTCTAATCTTTATGATCTCCTTTCTTCCAGTGCCCGAGGGGTTCCTCTGTTGTTCTCTTTCTACTTGTTCAAGCTGTAGAGTTAGTTCCTTGATTTGGTTTCTTTCTTCCTTCCCGATGTGTGCATTTATGGAGATAAACAGACCTCTGAGCACTGCTTTGGCTGTATCCCATAGGTTCTGGTAGGAAGTGTTTTCGTTCTCATTGGAATCCATGAATTTCTTTAATTGATCCCTGATTTCCTCTATAACCCATGTTTTTTTGAGCAAGATGTTGTTCAGTTTCCAAGAGTTCCACTTTCTATCTCTGTTTTTTCTGCTATTGATTTCAACTTTGATGGCTTTATGATCTGAGAAGATGCTTTGCAATAATTCAATGGTATGGATTTTGTTGAGCATTGCATTATGGCCTATCACGTGGTCAATTCTGGAGAATGTTCCATGTGCACTGGAGAAGAAGGTGTAGTTGTCTGCTGAGGGGTGGAAAGTTCTGTATATATCAATGAGGTTTAGTTGGTTAATTGTGTCAATGAGGTCTTCTGTATCTTTACTGAGCTTTTTTCTAGATGATCTGTCTAGTAATGAGAGTGGAGTGTTAAAGTCTCCCACTATTATTGTGGAGTCATCTAACTCTCTTTTGAGCATAGTCAGTGTTTCTTCGACATATTTAGGTGCTCTGACATTAGGTGCATAAATGTTTAATATAGTTAAGTCTTGCTTGTGTACTGAACCTTTCAGCAATAAATAGTGTCCATCTTTGTCCACGATGGTGGATTTGACATTAAAGTTGATTTTGTCTGAGATTAGAATTGCCACCCCTGCTCTTCTTTGTTCATTGTTAGCTTGATATATATTCTTCCATCCTTTAATTTTCAGTTTGTTCCTGTCTTTAGGTCTCAAGTGAGTTTCTTGTAGACAACATATGGATGGGTCGTGTCTTTTGATCCAAGATGACACTCGGTGTCTCTTTACTGGAGCATTCAGTCCATTCACATTCAATGTAATTATTGATAGGTATGTGTTCACTGCTGCCATTGTGATATGTTTATGTTTATGTTGATGTTTTCTCTGTTGTTCTTATTAGTCTGTTCTGAGACACCCTTTTTTGTGAGTTGATTTTTCACCTTTTTCAGAGCTGGTTTTATAGTTGTTGAGACTCGTGTGTTAGATTTCTTGAAATGGTATGATACATCTTTGTTGTGCTTTACAGCTGCCCCTATGAACCCCCTTAATAAACTATTTATAAACCCAATTTTAATTACTACCAGTCTGGTCATCTTCCTCTCCATCTGGAAGGACTATAACGACTGTAGTACATCCCTCTTTTATTATGATGACACCGTAGTTTTCATGATGATCACTGGATTGCTTCTTTCCAAATCAAAGCTGTGATTTACTTTGGAGCCTTCCCTAAATGAGTATTGAGTGGTGTGTCGTTCTAAAATATAAAGTTAGTGGTTTCGTTCTTCTAAGCCAAAGCCAAGAACTTCTTTCAGTATTTCTTGTAGTTTGGGTTTGGTTTTTACAAAGTCTCTGAGTTTCTGTTTATCTGGGAATGTCTTAATTTCATTTTCGTGTTTGAAAGACAGTTTTGCAGGATATATAATTCTTGGTTGGAAGTTCTTCTCCTTCAAGACTTTGAATGTGTCATGCCACTGTCTCCGTGCCAGCATGGTTTCTGCTGAGAAATCTGACGAGAGCCTACAGGGTTTCCCTCTGAATGTTAGCTTTGCCTTGAGTCTTGCTGCCTTTAAGAGTTGCTGCTTATGTTTCATTTTGTTAAGCTTGATTATAATATGTCTTGGAGTCTTTCTTTTGAGATCTATATTGGGTGGCGTACGATATGCATCTGAGATGTCTATATTCTCTTCCTTCATGATTTCTGGGAAGTTTTCTTTCAGCAGCTCAGCAACAATACTCTCTGTGTTCTCAGATGTCTCACCCTGTTCAGGGACTCCAATTAATCGAAGGTTGTTCCTCTTAATAGAGTCCCACATGCTTCTTAATGTTTCTTCATTTTTCTTGTTTCTTTTTTCTGATTTCTGCTCATAGACACTGGCATCAGTAGCTCTGTCTTCCAAGTCAGAAATTCTTTTTTCCATTTGTTCCATTCTGTTTTCTTGGCTTTGCATGGAAGTTTCTATGTCTTTGATTTTCTTCTTGATCTGTTGGATTTCAGAGTACTGGTGTTCCATCAGATCGAACAACTTGCTTAATTTTTCATTTTGTTCTGCTGCATTTTGTATAAGGTCTAGAAGGGCCCTGTATATAATCAATTTGTATTCACTTCCTGATGCTTTCATAAAAGTTTCTTCATCTGGAAAACTCCTTGGTTGCTTTGTTTGGGAGCCTTCTGAAGCCATGAGTGATTGCTTGTATGCCACAATTGTCTGTTGCTTTTTGGGTCCCATGTGAGTATATAGAGGCGGGAAGAGGTACTGTGAGGAAGGATTGCAAATGTTTCTCTAGGCTGTCTTCAAATGTAAAGCAAAAGGTATCTGACTAGTTCACAAGTCAGTTAGGTTTTCAGGTGTAGAGGTCCCTCTTCCTGTCTGACAAAGCAAGCACCACAGTATCCAACCCCAGATGATAACAAACTAGTTCAGAATACAGCACTGCTAGTGCCCTGGTGGCCTCTGCTGACAGGGCCTAGCCTTATCCAACACTGCGTCGAGTACTGGTTTTGTGCTAGAAAAGCGCTCTCTTGTGGGCAGGCTCTGGCTCCCAAGCTAAGAATTAGGTCCAGCTGCGGCCACCGTACCCAAGATGGCGTCCTCCACACAGGCAGCAGACGGGGGGGCTAAAGGTGCCCAGAGGCAGCGATTCCTCTGCTTCTGTTGCAGGGCCCCCAATGTAGGCAGCACTATGCAAAATCACTACTTTTCTGACGGAGAAGCGCTGTCCCTTTTGCAGGTGCTGGCTCCCAGGCTAAGAACGAGGTCCCGCTAAAATCTTGGTACCAACATGGCGTCCCGCACCCTGACCGCGGAGTTCCGCACAAACCCCACTGAGGCAGCTACAAAACGAAAGGCTCAAAGTGTCTAGATTAACAGAGTCCCGAGCCTGCCTCTCAGAGTATGGGAATTTCGCCTGCCTATCCCCCCAGCAGCGCGTCTGAGTCCAGCTGCCGGGCAAGGCCCAGCTCCACCCGCCAGCCAAGACAGAGGAAAAAAAAAGTCAAAATGGTGCATTTACCTTCCGTCCGTGAGAGCCAGGGCTAGCCAGGAGCGGGAGTCAGTGAGAGGAGGTTTTTCGCTGAACGGTATAAAGTCCCAATTAACAGCTCTGTGCCGTGTCCTGAGGCTGATTAGGTGCTCAGAAGGCTCTGTTTGATTGTCAATTCAGGTCTTGGTTTCCAGAGGGATAGAAAGAGACGTGGGCTTAGTCCGCCATCTTGACTCCGCCCTCCCCATTAGCCACTAGAGAAATCCAAATCAAAACTACAATGAGATACTATCTCACCCAACAAGGCTGGTGTTAATCTGAAAACCACAAAATAATAAGTACCGGAGAGCATGTGGGGAGACTGGAACTCTTCTATGCTGCTGATGGGAATGCGAAATGATACAACCTCTTTGGAAAGCAATTTGATGTTTTCTTAAAAAGCTAAAAATAGGAGGAAAAAAGCTAGAAATAGAAATACTGTATGATCCAGCAATCCCACTGCTTTTTAATATATCCTAGAGAAATAAGGGCTGTCATACAAACAGATACATGCACACTAATGTTTATTGCAGCACTGTCCACAATAGCAAAAAAGATGGAATCAATCTAGGTGCCCATCAACAGATGAATGGATAAACAATCTACGGTATACATATATATGTATATATGGGGGAAACCCTGGTGGTGCAGTGAGTTAAGTGCTACCACTGCTAACCACAAGGTCGGCAGTTCAACTCCACCAAGTGCTCCTTGAATACTCTGGAGGTCAGTTCTACCCTGGCCCCTAGGGTCACCATGAGTCAGATCCAACTCGATGGCACTTGGCTTTTGGCATATATATGTATGTGTGTGTGTGTGTGTGCATGTGTGTATGTGTGTATGTATACATATATATATATACACACACACGCACAATGGAAGACTATGCAATGATAAACAAAAATGATTTTAGGAAACCTCATAACCTGGCATCATCTTGAAGACATTATGCTGAGTGAAATCAGTCATCTGCGGAAGGACAAATATTGTATGAGACTGGTGTTATAAGAATGTAAGAAAAGCCTTATTCATGGAAGAAAATAGTATTTGATGGCTACAAAGGTGGGGGGAAGGGAGTGGGTCATTCATAGATTCGATAGTTGACAGGAATTTGGTTAGGAGAAGGGAGGAACAGCATGCAGTAGAAGTGAAGTCAGCACAACTTTTAGCTTAACCATAAGCTAAAAGATTTTCTAAATACAACTCAACATTTTAAAGAACAGAGCAGCAAGGGCAAGGGACTGGGGACCATGGTTTCAGTGGACAGTGAAATCAATTAGTATGACTAGTTTTTTTCTGAGAAATTGTTCTGCAACCAATAGTGGTAAGTGGCACCTAGGGTCTTAAAAGCCAACAAGCTGCCATCTAAGGAACATCAATTTGTCTCAACCCACTGGAGCAGAAGAAAACCAAGAACATCAGACATGAGCCCAGGTGACAGAAGGGAGACCACATCAGTATGATACCAGAAGTACTAGATGGTGCGTGGCCACCACCGAATACTGCCCTAAAATGGAAAACAATGTAGTGTCCCTGACAAAGCACGAGAAAATGGAAGAAGGCAGATCTAGAACTTATTAAAAGACCAGACTTGATGATCCTACATTCTGGAAGGTCCCCTGACAACATGGCCCCTGGACTTGCTGCTATCCCAGAGCTGAACCAATACTGAAACCAACTTTTCAGACAAAAATTGGACTCAACTATGAGACATAGAGTGATACAGATGGTGCGTGTACTTCTTGACTGTGTGTATATATATATGTATATATACATACACATACACATGAGGCTGTCCAACTGGTTATTCTCTGTAGGGCAGAGGGGAGGGTGGAGAGGAGGGTGCAAGTGTTGGTTGAATGGATACCAGAAGTACAGGGTGGAAAGAAGTGTGCTGTCACAGGGTTAGGAGAGTAGATACAGTTGCATAGAGGCATATGTTTGGGTTTTTGTGTTGCACATTGACTTGGATTGTAAACTTTCACTTAATCACAACAAAAATAAAATTTAAAAAAGTGGGAAAAGGATATGAACATGTTCTTCACCAAAGAAGACACCCAGGCAGCTAAAAGACACATGAAGAAATGCTCATGATCATCAGCTATTAAAGAAATCCAAAGCAAAACTACAGTGAGATACTATCTCACCCCAACAATGATGGCACGAATCCAAAAAACGCAAAACAATAAACGTGGGAGAAGTTGTGGAGAGAGTGGAACTTTTCTGTACTGCTGGTGGGAATGTAAAGTGGTACAACTACTTTAGAAATCTATTTGTGCTTTCTTAAAAAGCTAGAAATAGAAATACCATGTGAGCCAGCAATCTCCCTTCTTGGAATGTATCCTAGGGAAATAAGGGTTGGCACACAAATAATACATGCACACCAATTTTTATTGCAGCACTGTCCACAATAGCAAAAAAGATGGAATCAACCTAGGAGCCCATCAGCAGATAAATAAACTATGGTATATTCACACAATGGAATACTATGCAATGATAAACAACAGTGGTCTTGGGAGACATATGATAGTATGGAGTCATATGGAAGATGCTATGCTCAGTGAAATCAGACAGCTGCAAAAGGACAAATATTTTATGAGACCACTCTTATAAGGACTCAAAAACTGGTTTTTAGCACAGAAGAAAATAACTTTTGATGGTTACCAGGAAGAGAAGGTAGGGAGAGGGAAGGGTATTCATAGACTAGATAGTAGATAGAATTTGGATGAAGTGAAGAAAGTGATGGCATGTGATAGAAGGGAGATTTACACTGCTGGACTACACCAAAGGCTATGAGGTTTCTTAAATACAACTGAACATTTCAAAGATCATAGTAGCAGGGCAGTGGTCTAGGGACCATGGTTTCAGAGAACATCTAGGTCGATTGGCATGACTTAATTTATTTTTTAAGAATATGTTCTGCATTTCATTTTGGTGAGTGATACCTGGGGTTTTAAGAGCTAACAAGCTGCCATCTAAGTAGCATCCATTTGTCCCAGACCACCAGGAGCAGAGGACAATGAAGAGCATCAAAGACATGAGGAAAATATGAGCCCAGGAGACAGAAAGGGCATGAGACTAGAAGAACTAGATAGTGCCCTGCCATCAGCAGTGACTTCCCTGACAGGGAACACAACACAGAGTCCCTGACATAGGGGGAGAAAAATAGGGGTGCAGATTTAGACCTCTGTTAAAACCAGACTTGATGGTCCAACATCCTGTAGGGGGCCCTGAAAACATGGCCCCTAAACTCGCTGCTAGCCCAGAGCAAAACCTGTACTGAAGCCAACTTTCCAAAGATTGGAGTGGATTATTAAGACATAGAGTGGTGAAGGTGAAGTTTGTTCTTCTTGGCTTAAATATATACATGAGGCTGTTGGAGCAGCTTCTGCCTAGGGGCAAGATGAGGGACAGGACAGGAAAGGCAGGAGTTGGTTGAACGAAAATGGGAAGTACAGGGTGGAAAGGTATTTCTTGTCACAAGGTGGTGAGAGCAGCTAGAGTTGCAAAGCTGTTTGTTAGCAGGGCTTTACATGGCACATTGACTTGGATTGTAAATTTTCACTTAAAGCACACTAAAATATATTTTTTTAAACCCAAAGAATTAAAAAAAAAAAGTGGGGGGGGCGGAGTCAAGATGGCCGACTAAGCACACATCTCCTTCTATCCCTCTGGAAACCAAGACCTGAATTGACAATCAAACAGAGCCTTCTGAGCACCTAATCAGCCTCAGGACACAGCACAGAGCTGTTAATTGGGACTTCATACCACTCAGCGAAAAATCTCCTCTCTTTCGCTGACTCCCGCTCCTCCTAGCCCCGGCTCTCACAATGGAAGGTAAATGCACCGTTTTGACTTTTTTTTCCTCAGTCTCGGCTGGCGGGCGGAGCTGGGCCTTGCCTGGTGGCTGGACTCAGACGCGCTGCTGGGGGAATAGGCAGGCGAAATTGCCATATTCTGAGAGCCAGGCTTGAGACTCTGTTAATCTAGACACTTTGAGCCTTTCGTTTTGTAGCTGCCTCAGTGGGGTTTGCGTGGAGCTCCGCGGTCAGGGTACGGGACGCCATGTTGGTACCAAGATTTTAGCGGGACCTCGTTCTTAGCCTGGGAGCCAGCGCCTGCAAACGGGACAGCGCTTCTCCATCAGAAAAGTAGTGATTTTGTACAGTGCTGCCTACGTTGGGGGCCCTGCAACAGAAGCAGGGGAATCGCTGCCTCTGGGCACCTTTAGCCCCCCCTGTCTGCTGCCTGTGTGGAGGACGCCATCTTGGGTACGGTGGCCGCAGCTGGACCTAATTCTTAGCTTGGGAGCCAGAGCCTGCCCACAAGAGAGCGCTTTTCTAGCACAAAACCAGTACTCGACGCAGTGTTGGATAAGGCTAGGCCCTGTCAGCAGAGGCCACCAGGGCACTAGCAGTGCTGTATTCTGAACTAGTTTGTTATCATCTGGGGTTGGATACTGTGGTGCTTGCTTTGTCAGACAGGAAGAGGGACCTCTACACCTGAAAACCTAACTGACTTGTGAACTAGTCAGATACCTTTTGCTTTACATTTGAAGACAGCCTAGAGAAACATTTGCAATCCTTCCTCACAGTACCTCTTCCCGCCTCTATATACTCACATGGGACCCAAAAAGCAACAGACAATTGTGGCATACAAGCAATCACTCATGGCTTCAGAAGGCTCCCAAACAAAGCAACCAAGGAGTTTTCCAGATGAAGAAACTTTTATGAAAGCATCAGGAAGTGAATACAAATTGATTATATACAGGGCCCTTCTAGACCTTATACAAAATGCAGCAGAACAAAATGAAAAATTAAGCAAGTTGTTCGATCTGATGGAACACCAGTACTCTGAAATCCAACAGATCAAGAAGAAAATCAAAGACATAGAAACTTCCATGCAAAGCCAAGAAAACAGAATGGAACAAATGGAAAAAAGAATTTCTGACTTGGAAGACAGAGCTACTGATGCCAGTGTCTATGAGCAGAAATCAGAAAAAAGAAACAAGAAAAATGAAGAAACATTAAGAAGCATGTGGGACTCTATTAAGAGGAACAACCTTCGATTAATTGGAGTCCCTGAACAGGGTGAGACATCTGAGAACACAGAGAGTATTGTTGCTGAGCTGCTGAAAGAAAACTTCCCAGAAATCATGAAGGAAGAGAATATAGACATCTCAGATGCATATCGTACGCCACCCAATATAGATCTCAAAAGAAAGACTCCAAGACATATTATAATCAAGCTTAACAAAATGAAACATAAGCAGCAACTCTTAAAGGCAGCAAGACTCAAGGCAAAGCTAACATTCAGAGGGAAACCCTGTAGGCTCTCGTCAGATTTCTCAGCAGAAACCATGCTGGCACGGAGACAGTGGCACGACACATTCAAAGTCTTGAAGGAGAAGAACTTCCAACCAAGAATTATATATCCTGCAAAACTGTCTTTCAAACACGAAAATGAAATTAAGACATTCCCAGATAAACAGAAACTCAGAGACTTTGTAAAAACCAAACCCAAACTACAAGAAATACTGAAAGAAGTTCTTGGCTTTGGCTTAGAAGAACGAAACCACTAACTTTATATTTTAGAACGACACACCACTCAATACTCATTTAGGGAAGGCTCCAAAGTAAATCACAGCTTTGATTTGGAAAGAAGCAATCCAGTGATCATCATGAAAACTACGGTGTCATCATAATAAAAGAGGGATGTACTACAGTCGTTATAGTCCTTCCAGATGGAGAGGAAGATGACCAGACTGGTAGTAATTAAAATTGGGTTTATAAATAGTTTATTAAGGGGGTTCATAGGGGCAGCTGTAAAGCACAACAAAGATGTATCATACCATTTCAAGAAATCTAACACACGAGTCTCAACAACTATAAAACCAGCTCTGAAAAAGGTGAAAAATCAACTCACAAAAAAGGGTGTCTCAGAACAGACTAATAAGAACAACAGAGAAAACATCAACATAAACATAAACATATCACAATGGCAGCAGTGAACACATACCTATCAATAATTACATTGAATGTGAATGGACTGAATGCTCCAGTAAAGAGACACCGAGTGTCATCTTGGATCAAAAGACACGACCCATCCATATGTTGTCTACAAGAAACTCACTTGAGACCTAAAGACAGGAACAAACTGAAAATTAAAGGATGGAAGAATATATATCAAGCTAACAATGAACAAAGAAGAGCAGGGGTGGCAATTCTAATCTCAGACAAAATCAACTTTAATGTCAAATCCACCATCGTGGACAAAGATGGACACTATTTATTGCTGAAAGGTTCAGTACACAAGCAAGACTTAACTATATTAAACATTTATGCACCTAATGTCAGAGCACCTAAATATGTCGAAGAAACACTGACTATGCTCAAAAGAGAGTTAGATGACTCCACAATAATAGTGGGAGACTTTAACACTCCACTCTCATTACTAGACAGATCATCTAGAAAAAAGCTCAGTAAAGATACAGAAGACCTCATTGACACAATTAACCAACTAAACCTCATTGATATATACAGAACTTTCCACCCCTCAGCAGACAACTACACCTTCTTCTCCAGTGCACATGGAACATTCTCCAGAATTGACCACGTGATAGGCCATAATGCAATGCTCAACAAAATCCATACCATTGAATTATTGCAAAGCATCTTCTCAGATCATAAAGCCATCAAAGTTGAAATCAATAGCAGAAAAAACAGAGATAGAAAGTGGAACTCTTGGAAACTGAACAACATCTTGCTCAAAAAAACATGGGTTATAGAGGAAATCAGGGATCAATTAAAGAAATTCATGGATTCCAATGAGAACGAAAACACTTCCTACCAGAACCTATGGGATACAGCCAAAGCAGTGCTCAGAGGTCTGTTTATCTCCATAAATGCACACATCGGGAAGGAAGAAAGAAACCAAATCAAGGAACTAACTCTACAGCTTGAACAAGTAGAAAGAGAACAACAGAGGAACCCCTCGGGCACTGGAAGAAAGGAGATCATAAAGATTAGAGCAGAGCTAAATGAATTAGAGAATAGAAAAACAATTGAAAAAATTGAAAAGACCAAAAGCTGGTTTTTTGAAAAGATCAACAAAATTGATAAACCACTGGCTAAACTTACTAAAGAAAAGCAGGAAAGGAAACAAATAACCCAAATTAGAAATGAGAAGGGAGTTGTCACCACAGACGCAACAGAAATCAAGAACATCATAACAGAATACTATGAAACACTGTACTCTAACAAATTTGAAAACCTAGGGGAAATGGACAAATTCCTTGACTCATACCACCTACCCAAATTATCACAACGTGAAGCAGAACAACTTAATATACCCATCACAAAGGAAGAGATTGAAAAGGTCATCAAAACACTGCCAACCCAAAAAAGTCCGGGCCCAGATGGCTTCACGGCAGAATTCTAGTGGCTAATGATCACAAGCCTTTCCTCATGTGTCTTTTAGCTGCCTGGATGTCTTCCTTTCTGAGGTACATGTTCATATCCTTTGACCGGTTTTTTAACTGGATTATTTGTCTTCTTCTTGTTGAGATTTTGCAGTCTTGTAGATTATGGAGATTAGATGCTGAGCAGATTTGTTGTTGCCATTTTTTTTCTCCTGGTTTGTAGGCAATATTTTTACTCTTTTGGTTACATCTTTGGATGAGCTTAAGTGTTTGATTTTTATGAGTTTCTATTTATCTGTTTTTTATTTTGGTGTTTGTGCATTGTTAGTAACATTCTTTAATCTGTTTATGCCATGCATGAAGGCTCCCAGCATTTTCCCTATTTTTTATTCCATGATCTTTCTCATTTTAGATTTTATAGATAGATCTTGGATATGTTTTGACTTGGTTTTTGTGCATGGTGTGAGATATGGATCTTGTTTATTTTTTTTTGTAGGTGGATATCCAGTTTTGTGAATACCATTTGTTAAAGAGACTCTTTTCTCTAATTTACAGAGTTTGGACCTTTGTCAAATATCACCCACTCATAGGTGGATGATTTTATGTCTGGATTCTCTAGTGTGTTCCATCTGTCTATGTATCTGTTTCTGTACCGGTATCAGGCTGTTATGACTACTGTGGCAGTGTAATAGGTTCTGAAGTCAGGTTAATGTGAGGCCTCATGCTTCGTTGTCCTTCTTCATTGTTGCATTATTGCTTTACTTATCTGAGGCTTCTTCCCTTCCCCTATGAAGCTGGTGATTTGTTTCCCTATCTCGTTAAAAAAAATGATGTTGGAAATTGTATGGGGATTTCATTGTAGGTTTCTCCACTTATGTAGATCTTTATTGATTTCTTACAGCCAAATCTTGTAATTTTCTTTGTATAGGTTAGATTTATTCCTAAGTATTTTATCTTCCTGGGGGCTATTGTAAATGGTATTGACTCAGTGATTTCCACTTTGATGGTCTCTTTTTTGGTGTAAAGGAGTCCAACTGATTGGACATATGTCTACCTTGTATCCTGATATTTTGTTGAATTCTTCCATTAGTTTCAGCAGTTTATTTACAGATTCTTTAGAGTTTTTCTGTTTGTAAGATCATAGATGAGATAACAATCAACTTCTAATCATTTAGAGAAGCAGACCACCTAGCTTCAGAAAACTCCCAAAACAAAGAATCAGAAAGTTTCCCAGAGAAAGAAGACTTCCTGAAATTATCAGAGGTAGAACAGAGAAGAATAATGTGCAGAACCCTCCAAGAAATCAGGAATGATATTAGATGAAGTTAAGCAAAATTAAATGAAAAATTAAACAAGCTGCAACAATTGTTAGAGCGACAACCATCTGAAATTTAGCACAATTAATAAAACCACAGACAAACAATTCAGTAGAAAGTCAAAGGAGCAGGATCAAGACAAAGGAATATAAAATTAGTGAGACTGAAGATAAAGCAACTAACAACAGCATATATTAGCAAAAATTAGATAAAGGATATTTTTATATTTTATTTATTGATTGTACAATCCAGTTTAAATTCGCATGCCCATGTGTGCGTAGCTCCTACTGCTCTCCTTGCCCAGTGACAGCACACTCCTCCTTTCTGTTCAATACATCTCATATCCTCTTAACAATCTCCTGTCCCCTCTTCTTCACCCTCTCCACTCCTGTCTAGTAAGAGGCCAATAGGATGACATCCTACAGATGCATAGAACCAGGAAGTGCACACACGATATGGTCACTCTGTGTCACCGAGTCCAATCTATTCCTGTGCAAGGAGTAGACCTCAGTAATGATTTAGGTTCAGGAGCAACATCAGGTCTAGGGCCCATGCTCCCAGGAGAACCCCAGGCTTTTGGATCATCAGTTGCAGTCTTTTAGTGGAGTTCTCAGGGTGCACCCCTTTTTATTCTCATATTGCCAGCAGAACTCAACTTTGTGAGCCCCATCATGGCTGTCACTGGAGGTGGACAGGCACCATCTGGTTCTTCCGGTCACATGTTGATATTGTCACTCACTCGTGGGTCTTCCTGCCTTCTGAGTTTTTTTTCCCTCATATGATTGTTGTCCTTGGTGATCATCTATTCCAACTGAGTTGGGACCATTTGGTGTACCTCAGATGGCAGCTTGCTAGCTTTTAAGACCCCAGAAGCTAGGAGAGCAGTTTTTCAGAAACTAGATAGTAGTTAGGATTAGGGTTGGGTGTAGGATGTGACAGTATGTACTACAAGTGGTGTACCCCCAACAACTCAACTTCAAAACCAAATTGTCCTCTTAACGTGGACCACCTCTTTGGGAGGACAGAGAAACAGGGTCTGAGATCAGGGGGCACACCCTCACAGGACATCCACACTAATTGGCATACCCAAGCCTTTTCTCTTTACCTCTATTAAGATAATGCTCCACATGCTACCTGGGTGAGTGGTGTCTGGGATCTTAAAAGCTAGCAAGCTGCCATCTAACTAGCACCAAATAGTCCCAATCCAACTGGACCAGAGGTAAATAGTAGACATCACGCACAGTATGGGACTGGAAGAACTAGATGGCGCCTGGCTACCACCAATGACAGCCCAGATGGGGTATACAGGATGGAGCCTCAGACATAGCAGTAAAGGAGGGTGTCATGGATTGAATTGTGTCCCCCCCAAAATACGTGTAGCCGTGTGCCTGGGCCATGATTCCCTGATTCTATGGTTATCCTCCGTTTTGTGATTTTCCTGTGTTGTATGTTACAGGACTGGGGTGGGACTGTAAATCCCTTCATAGGATTACCTCCTTGCTCCACTGTAAAGGGAGTTTCCCTGGAGTATGGCTTGCCCCACCCTTAATCCTTTCATCCCACAAGTGATAAAAGAAAAGAGAAGCAAGTAGAAAATTGGGAACCTGACATCATCAAGAAAGCAGCACCGGGAGAAGAGTGTGTCCTTCAGACCTGTGGCTCCTGTGCCAATATGCTCCCTGGACAAAGACAGATACGATATCAGACTTTCCTCCAGAGCCAACAAGGGGGAAAGCCTTTCCCTGGAGTGGACATCCTGAATTTGGACTTGTAGCCTACCGGACTGTGTAAGAATAAACGTGCCTTTGTTAAAGCCATCCACTCTGTGGTATTTCTGTTAGAGCAACACTAGCTGACTAAAAGAGTAGAGGTCTGAGCTAGAACTATACCAAAAGGCCACACTTGATGGTCCTTCTGAATGGAGGACCCTCTGGGAGCAGGATCCCTTGGCTCTCTAACCCCAAACTGCAACCAGCACTGGGGCCAGCTCCCCACAAAGCAGAGCGAGGCTGATGATGAAAAAACAAACATGTACACGGGGTTGTCTGAGAGCCAAGATGATTGGGTGAGGGGGGGGCCAAACCTTGGTCAAAAGTTCATGGGAAGTTTTGGACAAAAGGGGAAGCATGATGACACAGGAGGGGAACGGTTAGAATTGAATAAATAATGGGGAAAGGTCTGAGTGTTCTGTGGCAAAAAAATATAGATTGTAAAACTTTTATTAAATGACAATAGAAAAATAAATCTCTCTCTCTCTCTCTCTGTCACACACACACACACACAAAGAACCAGGGTCCCTACACCTCAGAAGCTTCTAGTCCAGGGGAGATTGATGACAAGGACCTTCCTCCAGTGCTGGCATAGAAAGCCTTCCCCTGGAGCTGACACCTTGACTTTGGCATTTTAGCTTACTGGACTGTGACAAATAAAATTTCTCTTTTTAAAGCCATCCACTTGTGGTATTTCTGTTAAAGCTGCACCAGATAACTAAAACAGACTCTATGAAAAGGAATAATTCATGAGTGACAGGAGCACCAGAACAAGGGGAGATAACTGAAAGTACAGAGAGAATTGTCAAAGATTTGCTGACAGAAAACATCCTTGATATCACAAAATGTGAGCAGATACCTATCTAAGACACTCATCGAACTCCACATAAAGTAGATCCCAAAGGAAAGACACCAAGGCATATTATAATCAAATTTGCTGAAACTAAAGACAAGGAAGCACTTTTAAAAGTGGCTAGGGATAAACAAAAAAGAACCTACAAAGGAAAATCTGTAAGACTAGCCTCGGATTACTCATCAGAAACTGTGCAGACAAGAAAGCAATGGGATGACACACAGTCTTCTTTTTTAGGACTTTTTTTAATGGTGATTAAGTGAAAGTGTACAATCCAAATCACTTTTGCATGCCTGCCTATCTTCAACTCCATCTACTCCCTATGAAAGCACACTCTTCCTTTTCACTCTTCTAATATCCTCTGTATCCTCTTAATGAACACTTGTCCCCTCCTCTCTATCCTCTTCTCTCCCATATAAAAAGAAACCAGTAGGATAGCCTCCTATAAATGTATAAAACTGTAAAGTACACATACCACATGCTCACACTGCGTCCCCAAGTCCAGTCCATTCTTGTCTAAAGTGATGACCTCAGTAACTGATTTCAGGTCAAGGCCAGCAGCAAATCAAGGGGCCATGTTCCCAGGGGACCCTCAGGCTGTTGGACCATGAATTCTGGTCTTTTAGTAGAGTTCTTGAACTGCACACCTCTCTCTTGTGCTACATCAGGGACTCTGCATTGCGTTCCCCATAATGGCTGCCTTTGGTGATGGCTGGGCACCATCTTGCTCTTCTGGCTGAGCCAAATATTATATATCTAACAAAATTTTCTCTCAAAAACGATTGCAAAATTAGGACATCCCCAAATAAACAGAAGTCTAGGGAGTTTGCAAAAACCAAACCAAATTACAAGAAATAAAGGGAGTCTATTGGTTAGAAAACCAAGAACACCAGGTAACAACCCAAGACCAGAACACAGAACAGAGTAACTGGATAGGTGGATAGGTGAATCGTAAAAATAAATCATAGGTAAAACGTTGAAATAGGGAAACAGAGATATCACTATGGAAACACTGTAACAAAAAAGAGGGACCCACAAGAAAATGTAGTCATAGATCTTTCATATGGAGAAGTCAAGGCACTATAAAGACATTAAAGATTAGTTTAAATTTAGAAAAACAGGGGGAAATATTAAGGTAACCACAAAGGAAACTATCAATCTTATGCATCAAAATACAAAACAAGAAAAAGATGTAGTTTCAGCAAATACAAAACCACAAACATTGAAAAAGATGAAAGAAAACACATTTAAAAAAAACCTCAGCGCAGAAAATTAGTGGAACAAAGTAATTTTCTAAAACACAGAAAAAATATCAAACTGACAGCACTAAGCTCATACTTAATCAATAATCACACTGAATATAAATGGACTAAATGTGCCAATAAAGAGACAGAAAGTGACTGATTGCATTTTTTGAAAATGACCCACCTATATGCTGCCTACATGAGACTCAAAGACACAAACTACATCTCAGACGACGGAAAAAAGTATATCAAGCTAGCAACATTCAAAAATGAGCAGCAGTGGTAATGTTAATCTCTGATGAAATAGTCTTTAAAGTAAAACCCATCACATTGGTTAAAACCAAAAGACAAAATCACTGACATTGAGTCAATTCCAATTCAAAGCAATCCTGTAGGTCAGAGTAGAACTGCCCCATAGAGTTTCCAAGGAGTGCCTGGGACATTTAAACTGCCAGCTTTTGGTTAGCAGACTTAGCACTTAAACACTATGCCACCAGGGTATCCTCATATTGGATAAGGAAGGACATTGAAAACAGAAATAGACAGCTCTACAATAACAGTAGGAGACTTCAACACATCACTCACAGTGAAGGACAGAAATCCTTTAAAAAAGCTCAGTAAAGAGACCAAAACCAAACCCAATGCCACTGAATTGATTCCAACTCATAGCAACCCTACAGACAGAGTAGAACTGTCCCATAGAGTTTCCAAGGAGCACCTAGCGGATTTGAAGTGCCAATCTTCTGGTTAACAGCTGTAGCACATAATCATTATACTACTAGGATTTCCAATAAAGACACGGAAGATCTAAACGCTACAAATGACTTGACCTCATAGACATGCAAGGTCTGCCAATTAAGTTCACAAACTTGCCACAGTGCACTTACATTGGCAGCACTTTACAAACAATTCAGTGAGGTTTCATAACCTTGGTATATCGGTGTCTCACAGCTGTGTTTGTGTTGACATGTGGTGGTGTCTTTCTGAATGGCGTTCATTATTGTTGCATGTTTTTGTGTGCTGTCATGAGAATGTTGGAGCTTGAATTAGAGCAATGAACAAACATTCAATTTCTTGTTAAACTTGGCAAGAGTGGAAGTCAAATCAGAGACATGTTAGTTCAAGTTCTGGGGAATAATGCCATGAAGAAAACAGCCTTGTACAAATGGATTAAACATTTTTCTGAGGGGAGAGAAAGCACCACTGATGAAGAGAGGTCAGGGAAGCCAGCAACAAGCAGAACTGATGGAAACATTGCAAAAATTTGTCAAAATGTGCATCAGAATCGTTAGCTGACTGTGAGAAGCATAGCAGACCAAGTAAACATTGGCAGAGAAACCGCTAGGAAAATCTTAACCGAAAATTTTGACATGAGAAAGGTGTTTGCAATAATGGTGCCAAAGAAGCTTACTGATGATCAAAAACAAAAGAGAGTCTAAGTTTGCCAAGACCTTTTGGAGAGGCAAGATGATGTTTTGGACCATGGTATCACTGGTGATGAAACATGTATGTACCAATAAGACACTGAAACAGAGAGTCAAAGTGCACAGTGGAAGTCAGCCAATTCTCCATGACCAAAAATGTTCTGTCAGTCCAAATCAAGAATCAAAATGATGTTGCTAACCTTTTTTGATATCAGAGGGACTGCTCTTTATGAATTTGTACCAACTGGACAGTTACCCAAGTTCACTATTTGGAAGTGCTGAAAAGCTGTGTGAAAAAGTTAGGTGAAAATCATCTGAACTTTTCACCAACTCACAGCTCTTGCAGCAGTGTACCAGCTCACGTGGCACTGTCTGTGAGGAAGTTTTTAGCCAGTAAACAAACAACTGGATTGGAACATCCACCCTACTCTTCTGATCTGGCCCTCAATAACTTTTTTCTTTAACTGAAGGTAAAGGAAATATTGAAAGGAAGACATTTTGAGAACATTCAGGACATCAAGGGTAATATGACAACAGCTCTGACGGCCATTCCAGAAAAATAGAGTTCCAAAATTGCTTTGAAGGGTAGACTAAGTACCAGCATTGGTGGATAGCTTCCCAGAGAGAGTACTTCAAAGGTGACTGTAGTGATATTCAGCAATGAGGTATGTAGCACTTTTTCTAGGATAAGTTCTTGAGCTTAATTGTCAGATCTTGTATGCTGAACACTCCACCCAACAGCAGCCAAGCATACTTTCTTTTCTAGTGCACATGGAACATTCTCCAGAATTGACCACATTAGGCTACAAAACAATCCTAACAAAATTCAAAGTACTGAAATACTACAAAACATCTTTTCAGACCATAAAGCCATAAAAGTAGAAATCAATAACAGAAAAAAGAAAGAAAAATAATAAAAAACATAGGAACTGAACAACACCTTTTCTAAAAAACATCTGGGTTGTATAAGAAATCATGGATGGAATACATAAATTCACTCCCCAAAGCTATCTATAGATACAATTCAATCCCAATACAAATTATGATGTCATTTTTTAATGACATGGAGAAACAAATCACCCACTTCACATTGAAAGGGAAAAATTCCCAGATACGTAAAGCATTACTGACCTTGCTTTAGAACCTATTACACTGCCACAGTAGTCAAAACAGCCTGCTATTGGTACAAAAATGGAATACTTAGATCAGCAGCACAGCATAGAGAATCCAAATATAATTCCATCCACCTATGAGCCAATGAACTGGGGAAAAACGATCTCTTTAACAAATGGTGTTGGCAAAATTGGATATCCATCTTCAAGAAAACGAAACAAGACACGTATCTCACTCCATGGATAAAAACTAACTCCAAATGGATCAGGGACATAAATATAAAATCTAAAACAATAAAGATCTTTGAATAAAAAATAGGGACAACATTGGGAGCCCTAATATACAGCATAAACAGACTACAAAATATTACAAACAGTGCACAAACACCACCCACTGCTGTCCAGTTGATTTCAACTCATAGCAACTCTATAGGACAGAGTAGAATGGCCCCATAGAGTTTCTAAGGAGTGTCTGGTGGATTTGAACTGCTGACCTTTTGGTTAGCAGACGTAGCATTTAACTACTATGCCACCAGGGTTTCCTCACAAACACCAGAAGAGAAAATAGACAAATGGAAACTCCTAAAAACTGAACACTTACACTCATACAAATGTCATGGTTTGAATTGTGTCCCCCCAAAAATGTGTGCAGCCATGTGGCTGGGATATGGTTCCCAGTATCTTGGAAATGTCCTCCATTGTGTGGTTTTGCTAACCTGTATGTTAAAGGATTAGGGTGGGGCTGTGAATTCCTGCTATGGGGGAAGTTTCCCTGGAGTATGGCTTGCCCCACCCTTAATGCTTTTAGCTTGCAAGGAATAAAAGGAAAAAGAACCAAGGACAATTTGAGAACCTCACTACCATCAAGCAAGCAGCACCGGGAGCAGAGCGCGTCATTCAGACCAGAGGTTCTTGCGTTAGGACACTCCCTGGACAATGACTGATGCCATACCGGACGTTCCTCCAGAGCCGTCAAGGGGAAAGTCTTTCCCTGGAGCGCACACCCTAAATATGGACTTGCAACCTACCGGACTGTGTAAGAATAAATCTTTCTTTGTTAAAGCCATCCACTCTGTGGTATTTCTGTTAGAGCAGCCCTAGCTGACTAAAACACAAAGAATTCACCAAGAGAGTAAAAAGACTTCCTGCAGACTGGGGAAAAAAATTGGCAACCACAACTCTGATTGGTATCTAGTTTCCATAATCTACAAGATACAGCAAAGCCTCAATAAGACAAATAACCCAATTATAAAATGGGCAAAGGACATGAACAGGCACTTCACCAAGAAGACACCCAAGTAGCTAACAGATGCATGAGGAAATGCTCATGATTGTTAGCCTTTAGAGAAATCCAAATCAAAACTACTAGGAGATACCATCTGTGACGGTTAAGACTGTGTGTCAACTTGGCTGGACCAAGGTTTTGGTAGCTATATACAGTGGCTGGGGTGGGGCCTCTTTTGGCTCACCACCCACCCTCAGTCTTCAGTCTTCACCTGCCTGCCTTCCACCACCTACTTCCATCTGCTCATGTTGCCAGCAGTTCCTGTTCTCTTCTCTTCTTGTGTCTGGTTCCTGGGACTTAAACTAGCAGCTGTTGGATCCATCGACCCTCACAGCCTGAGAGTAAGAGCCCTGTTCCCTGACCTGCCAATCCTGGGTTTGCCAGCCCCATCTTTAATGGTTAACAGGGAGGAGAAGGAGGGAGAAGGGTATTCATAGATTAGACAGTAGACAGGAACTGGGTTAAGTGAAGAAAGAGTCAGCAGAAACCTTGCAGTCTCCCCTGCCATCTTGCAATCTGCCAACCTCCATAGCCTGTGATCTGGAACTCTAATCTCTGACCTGCTGACCTTGGATTCACCAGCTTCCATGGCTATGTGAGGCTGGTGCTCCAATCCAGGACTTGGGACATTTCAGCTTCTACAATTGTGTGAGCCGTTTCCTTTATATAAATCTTTCCCTGTACATATTACATGTTACTGGTTTTGCTTCTCTAGAAAACCCAGCCTAAGACAGCATCTCACCCCAATAAGGCTGGCATTTATCCAAAAACCACAAAACAACCAAAGCTGGAGAGGATATGGAGAAACTGGAACTCATCTACACTGCTGGTGTGAATGTCAGATGGTACAACCACTTTGGAAATCAGTTTGACACTTTATTACAAAAATTAAATTTTATTGTGGTTTAAGTACAAGTTTACAATCCATGTCATTTTGCTATATGACACCTGAAGTTTTCACCACTATTCTACTCAACTGCTCTGCCCTCCCTTACCCACTTTCCTGATAGCATACTCCTTCATTCCATCTGGAATTTCCTGTGTCCATTTGACCATCTGTCCCTTCTTACTCTATCACCTCATCTCCAGTAATGAGCTTCAGGGACAGCTTCATGTACACCTTTAAGTCCAAAAGTTTGTTCATTGACAGCTTCATTCCATGTTTTGTATAGTCCAGTTCAATCTTTGGAGAGCTGGCTTTGGAGCTAGATGTGGTTTGGCATTAGAGAGTCTGGGTCCAACGTTCCCAGGGGACATTGCAAACTGATGGATCATCAAGTGTAGTCACTTGGTAGAGTTCTAGTTCTGCCCTCTAGCCTTTTGCCTGCTAAGTCAAAGGCTCCATACTATGCACCTCATCCATGCAGTTGGTGGTGGTGGCCAGGCACCATCCAGTTCTTCTGGTCTCATGCTGAAGCAGACTTAGCTCATATGGCCACTTCCATTTGGTGGGCTCATATTTTCCTCCTGTCCTTGATGTTCTCCTTCTGTCTGTGGTCCAGGTGGGTTGGGACCAATAGAGGCTACATAGATGGCAGCTTGCTAGCTGTTTAGAACACAGACACTACTCACCCAAGTAGTATGCAGAAAATTTTCTTTAGAGAAAAAAAAAAACTTAGGTATGTCAATTAGTCTAAGTGCCCCGTGAAAGAGTGGTCCCCTGACCACTGACCCAGTTACTCTCTCCTTTCGAACAGTTGGGCCACCATTTGGGGAACAATTTAGTTTTGATGTAGTACAGTTGTGGGTACCTCTTTTCTAGTGCATGCTGTCACACTCTACACTCAACCTGAATGCTAACCACTGCCTAATTTGTAGAAATCTCTCTCCCTCTCTTCCTCCCCACCCTGGTAACCATCAAAGGTTGATTTCTTCTGTGCTTAAATGTTTTGTTGTGTCCTTATGATAATGGTCTCATACAATATTTGTCCTTTTGCATCTGGATAATTTTGACTCAGCCCAATGCCCTCCAGATATTCCCACATTGACAGATATTTCCTTAAATCAACATTGCTGCTTACCACTGCATAGTAGTCCATTGTATGAATACACCATAGTTTGTTTAACCATTCTTCTGTTGATGCGCGTCTAGGTTGCTTCCATCCTTTTGCTATTGTGGAGAAAGCTGCAGTAAACATTGGTGTGCATGTATCTGTGTGATGGCCGTTATTTCTCTGGGACATATTCCAAGGAGTGGAATTGCTAAGTCATATGGTATTTCCATTTCTAGTTTTTTAAGAAAGCACCAAATTCTTCTTTAAAAAGCTGCAAATAGATATACCTTTTGATCCAATGACTCCACTGCTTGGAATATATCCTTCAGAATTAAGGACAGTCACACGAACAGATACATGCACATTAATGTTCATTACAGCACAGTCCACAATTGCAAAAAGATGGAATCAACCCTGATGCCCAACAACAGATGAGTGGATAAGCAAGCTATGGTACACATACTCAGTGGAACACTATGCAATGATGAAGAACAATGACAACTTTAAGAAGCATCTCTTAACTTGGTTTCAATCGGAAGACATCATATTGAGTGAAATGAGTCAGCAGCACGAGGACAAATATTGTATGAGACCCCTACTATAAGCACTTAAAAACAGACTCATGTACAGAAGAAAAGACTCTTTGACAGATTCAGGGGAGGGGAGGGAGGAAGGGAGAGGGCTGGTTATAGATTAGGTAGTTGATAGAAATTTGGCTCAGTGAAACCAGTGACAGCACACATTAGAAAGAAGATCAATTTAACTGGACTTCAACATAACCTGAAAACTCTTCCAATCTTAACCCAGTACTACAAGGACAGAGCAGCAGGGGTAGGGGTCCAGGGATCATGCTCTCAGGGGGCATCGAGGCCAATTGGCATAACTAGCCTATGGCTGAGAGTCTTCTCCACCCCATATTGGTGAGTAGCAACTGGGGTCTTGAAACCCAGCAAGCTGCCATCTGAGGTACACCAAATGGTCCCAGCTCAGCAGGAACAGACGATCACCAAGGACAAAAAGGACATGGGGAAAGAGAACCCAGAAGACAGACAGACCCACGTGAATGGGTGACTACATCAACATGTGACCGGAAGAACCAGATGGTGCCCGGCCACCACCAGTGACAGCTGTGATGGGGCTCACAAAGGTGAGTCCCAGTGGCAATACAAAAATAAAAAGGGACGCACCCTGAGAATTCTACTGGAAGACCACAACTGATGGTCTGAAGGCCTGGGAGTTCCTCTGGGAGCATGGCCCCTAGACCTGATGCTACCCCTTTTCATAAACCATTACTGAGGTCAACTCTTCGGACAGGAATGGATTGGACTTGGGGACATAGGGTGAACATATGATGTGTCCACTTTATGGTCCTGTGTATCTACAGGATGCCATCTGTTTTAGTCAGCTAGGCTGCTCTAACAGAAATACCACAGAGTGGATGGCTTTAACAAAGGAAGGTTTATTCTTACACTGTCCGGTAGGTTGCAAGTCCATATTCAGGGTGACCACTCCAGGGGAAGGCTTTCCCCTTGTTGGCTCTGGAGGAAAGTCCGGTATTGCATCAGTCTTTGTCCAGGGAGTGTCTTGGCGCAAGAACCTCTGGTCTGAAGGACATGCTCTTCTCCCAGTGCTGCTCCCTTGATGGTAGCGAGGTTCTCTTTGTTTCTGTTTCCTTTTATCCCTTGCAAGCTGAAACGATTAAGGGTGGGGCAAGCCGCACTCCAGGGAAACTCCCCCTACTGCAAAGCAAGGAAGTAATCCTATGCAAGAATTTGCAACTCCTTTAGCATACAGTTTAGCGAAACTACGTAATGGAGGACAGCCCCAAGATACTAGGAATCATGTCCCAGCCACACGGCTGCACATATTTTTGGGGGGACACAATTCAACCCATGTCATCCCACCCTTTGACAACCCAAAAATCACATAACACATTCATCTCACCATAGCAAAATCATGTCCACCCCATATAAAGGAGTCTTAAATCAGTTCCAAGTTCAAAATACAAAAATTCTTCTACATCTGTGAAACTTAGAAGGTAAGCTATCTGCTTCTAAAGGCACAATGGCAGAACAGGCACAAGTTAGACATTCCATTACAAATGGGAGAAATTGCAGGGGAAGAAGGCATTAACAGGCTACAGGAGAGTCAACAGAACACATTACATTAGCCCTCAAAGCTTTGGAAATACTCTTACATTTTCTGAGACATTCTACACAATGACAATGCTCTCCAGACTCTAGGTACTGGCCACACTCTCTGGTTTCTGAGTGGAGACCTCCAGCCCCGTGCTACAACTCTGCCTTCAAGGTCCACTTAGACAGAAACTCTGCCCCATCGGCTTTAGGAACACCCTAAGCCCAACTGAGTGGCAATTCTACCCTTACGAACACAGCACGCCATGGTTCCACCCTTTCAAACCCGAGGTCATGGCCATACCTTTTGAGACTGAGGCAACTCAGCTTCTCACGCTATCTGCCTCTTCAGCTTCAGCTTCCTATGGCCGCATGGCTGGGGCCTCAGGTCCACATCTGCCTTGCTGGGCAAGTCTTCCAAAGCTCTGTCGCTCCACTGATTTAAGTGCCCGGAGGCACCCCACTCTTGCTGGAAAGTGTCCTGCCCAAAGGCACTCAACTCTCTCACTCCGTGGGTCAGCAAGGCCAGCTCCACCGATTCAACTGCCCGCAGGCACCCCGTTCCGCGAGGAAAACTCTGCGCAAGCACTGACCTCTCTCTCTCCACGGGTCGGCTCCAGTGCTGCCTCTGGTTCTGCTGCTGCCTCTGCCGCTGCCACCAGTCCTCTGTTGTTTCTCATCATCTGCACCTTCTTCGTTCCTTCTGAATCTTCTATTCATTCGCAGTTTCAAGGTGGTTTCCACATTTTAGGTATTTGCTAGAGCAGCACCCCACTCCCACGGTACCAATTCTGTTTTAGTCAGCTAGGCTGCTCTAACAGAAATACCACAGAGTGGATGGCTTTAACAAAGGAAGGTTTATTCTTACACAGTCCAGGCTACCCCTTTTCATAAACCATTACTGAAGTCAACTCTTCGGACAGGAATGGATTGGACTTGGGGACATAGGGTGAACATATGATGTGTCCACTTTATGGTCCTGTGTTATCTACAGGATGCCATCCTACCAGCCTCTTACCAGATGGTAGAGGAGAGGGTGGAGGGGATAGAAGATCTTTAACAGGATATGACATGTATAGAATGAAAAAGAAGAGTGTACTGTCACTGGGCAAGGAGACCAGAGGGAACTGCAGATAGGCAGGCATGCAAATTAAACTTGGATTGTATACTGCTTTCACTCAATCACAATAAAAAAAAATCAAAAAAAAAAGGAAGTGCCAAATTGGTTTCCATAGTGGTTGCACCATTTTACACTGCCACCAACAGTGTAGAAGAGTTCCAATCTCTCCACATGCTGTCCAGCATTTATTATTTTGTATTTTTTGGATTATTGCCAACCTCGTTGGGGTGAGATGGTATCTCACTGTAGTTTTGATTTGGATTTCTGAGATGGTTAGTGATCGTGAGAATTTCTTCATGTATCTGTTGGCATCCAGTATATCTCCTTTGGTGAAGTGTCTGCTCAAGTCCTTTACTCATTTATTTTTAATTAGATTGTCTTTTTCTCATTGAAGTTTTGCAGTATCTTGTAGATTAGAGAGTTTAGACGTCAATCAGAAATGTGATAGCCAAAAATTCTTTTCCATTTTGTAGGAAGTCTTTTTACCCTTGTTGGAGGCTTTGGATGAGCATTAAGTGTTTGATTTTTATGAGTTCCCAATTGTCTATTTTCATTCCTGGTGTTTGAAGGTTATTGGTGATTTTTTATAGACTGTTAACGCCATGGATTAAGGCATCCAGTGTTATCCCAATCTTTTCTTCCAAGATATTTGTTGTTTTAGCTTTTATATTTAGGTCTTTTATCCATTTTGAGTTAGTTTTTGTGCACAGTGTGAGATAAGGGTCTGGTTTCTTTCTTTTTTTTTTTTTGCAGATGGACATCCAGTTATGCCCATACCACTTGTTGAAAAGACTGTCTTTTCCTCAGTTCACAGCCTTTGGGCCTTTATTAAATATCACATGGGTGATGTTATATCTGGATTCTCAATTCTGTTCCATTAACCTATGTGTCTGTTTTTGTACCAGTACCAGGATTTCTTGACTACTGTGGCAGTGTAATAAGTTTTAAGGTCAGGTAGAGTGAGGCCTCCCACTTGGTTCTTCTTCTTTAGTAATATTTTACTTATCCACAGCTTCCTCCCTTACCATATGAAGTTGGTGATTTGTTTCTCCACGTAATTAAAAAATTCACTGGGATTGCATTCGTACGTATAGATCACTTTGGGTACAATAGTCATTTTTACAATGTTAAATCTTCCTATCCGAGAGCAAGGTAGGTTTCTCCACTTACATAAGTCACTTTTAGTTTCTTGCAATAGGGTCTTATAGCTTTCTTAGCATAGGTCTTTTACATCTCTGGTTAGGTTTATTCCTAGATATTTTATCATCCTGGGCACTATAGTAAACAGCAATGATTTCGAGATTTCCTCTTTGATTGTTTCTTTTGGTGTAAAGGAATTCAACTGATTTATGGATGTTTATGTTGTATCCTGGTACTTTGCTAAAGTCTTCTATTAGATCCAGTCGGTTTTTGGTGGATTCTGTAGGGTTTTCTGTGTACAGGATCACGTCATCCACGAATAATGATATTTTAATTTTTTCTTTACCAATCTGGATGTCCTTTATTTCTTTATCATGCCTGATTGCTCTGGCTAGGACTTCTAGAACAATGTTGAATAGAATTGGTGACAATGGGCATCCTTGTCTGTTACCCATTCTTAAGAGGAATGTTTTCAATTTCTCTCCATTCAGTATGATGTTGGCTGTTGGTTTTGTGTAGATATCCCTTATCATGTTAAGGAATTTCCCTTCCATTCCTATTTTGATGGGAGTGTTTAATGTGAATGGATGTTAGACTTTATCAAATGTCTTTTCTGTGTCAATTGATAGCATTAAGTAGTTCTTGTTTTTTGTTTTGTTTACGTGGTTCATCACATTAATTGTTTTTCTAATGTTGAACCATCTCTGCATCCCTCACATGACTACTACTTGGTCACAGTGAATTTTTTTTTTTTATATATGTTGTTGAATTTTTTTGGCTTATTTTTTATGTTGAGGATTTTTGCATTTAGGTTCATGTGAGATATTGGTCTATAATTTTCCTTTTTTGGATTTGGCACTTTCCTAAAATGCTAGAAATAGAAATACCGTATGATTTAGCAGTCCCGCTTCTTGGAATATGTCCTAGAAAAATAAAGACTGTCACTTGAATAGATACTACCACACCAATATTTATTGCTGCACTATACACAATACCAAAAAGATAGAATCAACCTAGGTGTCCATCAACAGATGAATGAATAAACAAACTGTGGTATATTCACACAAAGTAATACTACAGAATGATAAAGAACAATGATGAATTTGGGAAAAATCTCATAACATGGGAGAATCTGGAAGGCATTATACTGAATGAAATTAGTCATTTGCAAAAGGACAAATATTGTATGTGACCACTACTATAAGAACTCAAAAAATGCTTTAAACACAGAGGAAAGCAGTCTTTGATGGCTACAAGGGTGGGAGGGGAAGAGAGGGGTATTCATTAATTAGATAGTAGATAAGAATGAAGTTAGGTGAAGTAGAGGACAACACACAATAGAAGAGACATCAGCACAATTGGACTAAACCAAAAGCTAAGAAGCTTCTTAAATACAACACAACATTTTCAAGGACAGACTACCAGAGGCAGAAGTCTGGAGACCATGGTTACAAGGGATATTTAGTTCAATTGGCATAAGGAAGTTTTCCTGCATCTCACTTTGATGAGTGGTATCTGGGCACCTTAAAAGTTAGCAAGTGGCCATCTAAGAGGCATCAATTTGTGCCAACCCACCTGTAGCAGAGCAGCATGAAGGACATCAAAGACATAGGGAAAATATGAGCCCAAGAGATGGAAAGGGCCATATAATCCAGAGACTGCATCGGCATGAGACCAGAAGAACTAGATGGTGCCCGGCCACCACAAAAGACTGTCCTGAAAGAGAACACAACAAAGAGTCCCTGAAGAGGTTGGAGCAAAAGGAGAAGTAGAACTCAAACCCTATTTAAAAAAAAAAAGACAGACTTCATGGTCCTACAGATGGAGAGTCTCTGGAAGACATGGTGCCTGGACTCTCTGTTAGCCCAGAACAGAAATCATTCTCAAAGCCAGCTCTTCAGACAAAGATAGAACTGGACTCTAAAACACAAAATGATACTGATGAAGAGTGGGCTTCTTGGCTTAAGTAGATACATGAGGCTAACTGGGCAGCTTCTTTCCAGAGACGGGATGAGAAGGCAGAAGAGGATAGGAGCTTGCTGAATGGACGCAGGAAATACAGGATAGATAGGAAGAGTGTGCTGTCCAGGGTGGGAACAGCAGTTAGAATTTCATAGCAGCGTGTGTGCAAGTTTTTGTAGGACAAATTGACTTGGATTGCAAGCTTTCACAATAAAATACATATTTTTAGAAAGCTAACTGTTTTGTAAGGCAGCACACTGCAATGGTGCTCCAAGAGGTAGCCCTAGACTACCTAAAGGAGCAACTTTTGGGGAGTACTTTAAAAACACCTGATTTCTGGGTCAGCTCCTGGAGGCTACATGCACAGGGATGGCATGCCCCCAAACCTAACGTTTTTAATGTTCCACATAACTGCATTTGGGGTCCACAACCATTGCTATAGAGCATTGCTGTCACTCTTTAAAAAAGAAAGAAAAAAAAAAGTTTTTGACAAACTTTAAAAATGTGGAGAAATATACATAAAAATATAACACCATGTACCTATTACCCAGAACTGGCATATTTGTTTCAAGTATTGTTTTTATTAAAAGAAATCAGGTATTAACGATTAACTACCTCTTTGTCCGTATCCTCATTTCCATTCCCTTCCCCCACACCAGAAGCTACCATTGTCTTGATTGAATGCGTCTCCTTCAGGCACAGTTTTATTGGTGCCCAACCTTGCCAACAGGTGACCAATTCAGGATACCGCTGAAAAAAACGCCAAAAACACTCGGTAAATTCAGGACCATTGGTAATTTATTGTATCAGCAAAATGACCACAGGAAAAGTTGTTGAGGTCCAAAGGAATTGAGGATGATTACCAATAGTGGTAATGTGATCCTGGGTTAGAAATAGCATTCAACATAGATGTAGTGTATGACATTACTGCCTTCCTCTGTTCGTGGACACATGATTTCTAGTCACAAAAACAAACCAAAAACCAAAACCAAACCCACTGCCATGGAGTCAATTCCGATTCCTAGTGACACTATAGGACAGAGTAGAACTGCTCCGTAGTGTTTACAAGGAGCACCTGGGAGATTCAAACTGCCAACCTTCTGGTTAGCAGAGGTAGCACTTAACCACTACACCAGCAGGGTTTCCACAAAAACAAACAGCCATTAAATTGATTCCAACACATGGCAACCCCATGTGTGCAGAGTAGAACTATGCTCCGTAGGGCTTTTACTTACATCTGTGACCCTTCAGAAGCAGATCTCTAGGCCTGGCTTTGGAGGTGCCTCCAGGTGGCTTCAAATCATCAACCTTTATGGTTAGTAGTCTAGTAGTTAACCATTTGCCCACCCCAGGACTCCCTTTAATCAATTAATAGGCTTGAATACTTAAATTACTATTATTCACTAATAAAAACTAATCATAAAAAATGTAGAACATTTTAATAATTTGTATACATAGCATTTGGTCAGTTCTCTAATTTTTGTCTCATGAGCTAGAAAATGTTTTTTGTCTGTCAGTCAAATTTTCCTGTTAGAAGAAGAAAGTACTGAGTTCAAGCTTTGTGTACAAGCTTGCTAAACTCGGGGCTTCGATTCTGCCCAAGACAATTCCTTTAACGTTAAGCCTGAAATCCCAGGAGCCCAACTTTGCAATTTTCGTTAAACAATGACAAACGAAATAGCACTTACAGCCATCTTTTCTAGATAGTGCATTTTGCTTCTGGTGTTTATAAACCTGCTTCAATAAAAAGCAAAAACAGAGCCTAGGGTTTGGCAAAAATCATGATGGTGTGAGCACCCAAAAGCAATGTTCTTCTCAGAAGGCAACACAGCTTAATTTACTTTTATCCAAGATGTTTTGGTAATGTGTGGTTTGCTGTAAAACAACAAACATGGTGTGCTCTGGTGTTGCTGAGGTACCTTTCCATTTTGAAGAAAAGCAATGAAAAGTGAGCAACGTCTCCGTGTTGCGGTTTTATGTCTAAGTTTGTCTTTGTGGCTTGAAATTAGCAATTAAAATCATCTGCAGTATCTACCCAAGTAAAGTCTCTCTCTCTTTTTTTTTTTTTTTTTGCATTGTGCTTTATGTGAAAGTTTGAAATTTCAGCTGGTTTCTTATGCAAAAATGTATATGCAAATTGTTATATGTCCCTAGTTGTTTTCCCTATAAAGTGACAGCACACTTTCCTTTTCTACCTCAGATCTCCTGTGTCCATTCAGTCAGCTCCTATCCGTTTCTGACTTCTCATGTCACCTTCAGACAGGAGCTGCCCATTTAGCTTTATGTGTCTACTTGAGCTAAGAAGCACACTCTTCATGAGTATCATTTTAGGTCTTTTTATTTAGTTATTACAGTAAATGAATAAAATCTCTAACATCTATCTACTATCTCATCTATAATAAACCCTCACTCCCCAGCCCTTGTAGCCATCACAGTTATTTTCTTCTGTAGATAATTCTGTTTTTAAGTCCTTATAACACTGTCTCATACAATATTTGTCCTTTTGACACTACTAATTTCACTCAGCATAATATCTTCCAATTGAAATCCTGTTATGAGACATTTTCTAAAATTGACATTGTTATTTTATCATAGCATAGTGTTCCATTGAGTAATATGTACCATAGTTTGTTTATCCACTCATCTGTTGATGGGCATCTGGGTTGATTCCATTTTTTAGCTATTGTGGACTGAGCTGCAATGAATATTCATGTACACGTATCTGTTCGTGTGACAGTCTTTGTTTCTGAAGGATAAATTCCAAGCTGGATCAAATGGTGTATCTATTTCCAGCTTTTTAAGGAAGTGCCAGATTGCGTTCCAAAGAGGTTATACCACCTTGCAATCCCACCAGCAGTGTAGGAGAGTTCCAATCTCTCCACAGCCTCTCCAGCATTTGTTGTTTAGTGTCTTTTGGATCATGGCCAACCTTGTTTGGGTGAGATGATACCTCATTGTAGTTTTGATTTGGATTTCTCTGATAGCTAATGATCATAAACATTCTCATATGTCTTTCGGCTGCCTAAATGTCCTCTCTAGTGAAGTGTCTGCCCATCTCCTTTGCCCGTCACTTAATTGGGTTATTTACCTTTGTCTTGTTGATATTTTGCAGTGCCTTGTAGATTAGGGCACTCAGACGTCAATCCGATATGCAGTTGCCAAATATTTTTTCCCATTCTGTAGGTGGTCTTTTAATTCTTTTGATAAAGTCTTTGGATGATCAAAAGTGTTTGATTCTTAGTAGTTCCCATTTACCTATTTTCTTTTCTGTTGATTGTGCTTCATTTGTCAGATTTTGAAGTCTGTCTAAGCTGTGTATTAGTGCATCCATCATTGATCCTATTTTTTCATTTATGATTTTTATTGTTTTAGGTTTGATATTTAGGTATTTGATCCATTTAGAGTTAGTTTTTGTGTAAGGTATGAAATAGGGGGTCTTGTTCCAGTTTTTTGCAGATGGGTATCCAATTTTGCCAATACTACTTGCTAAAGAGAGTGTTCTTACCCCAGTTTACAGTCTTAGGGCTTTTGTCAAATATCAGCTGTTCATAAGAGGATGGTGGCATGTCTGGGATCTCCACTCTGTTCCATTGGTCTATATGTCTCTTTTTGTACCAGTACCAGGCTGTTTTGACTACTGTGGCAGTGTAATGGATTCTAAGGTTGGGTAGTGTGAGGCCTCCCATTGTGTTCCTCTTCAGTAGTGCTTTACTAAGGTGGAGTTTCTTCCCTTTCCAAACAAAGCTGGTGATATGTTTCTCCATCTTGTTAAATAATGTCACTGGAATTTCTGTTGGGATTGCATTGTGTATGTAGATTGCTTTAGGTAAAAGAGATATCTTCACAACGTTAAGTCTTCCTATCCATGAGCAGAGTAGGTTTCTCCAATTCTGTAAGTCTTTTTTGGTTTCTTGCCTTGTAATTCTCTCTGTATAGGTCTCTTATTTCTCTAGTTAGGTTTATTCCTAGACATTTTATCTTATTGGGGGCTATAGTATATGGTATTGATTCAGTGATTTCTTCTTGATGAACTCTTTGTTGGTATAAAAGAATCTTACCGATTTAATTATGTTTATCTTGTATCCTGACACTTTGCTGAACCCCTCTATTAGTGCCAGTAGTTTACTTATGGATTCCTTTGGATTCTCTATATACAATCATATCATCTGCGAATAGAGAGATTTTTACTTCTTCATTGCCAATACAGATCCTCTTTATTTCTCTGTCTTGTCTAATTGCTCTGGCTAGAAATTCTAGCACAGTGTTGAATAGAAGTGGTGGGAGTGGGCATCCTTGTCTAGCTCCTGTTCTCAAGGGGAATTCTTTTAGTCTTTCACCATTCATGATGATGAAGGCAGTAGGCTTTGTATAGATGCCACTAATTGCATAGAGGAATTTCCCCTCTATTCCTATTTTTCTGAGAGTTTTTAGCATGAATGGGTGTTGGACTTTGTCAAATGCCTTTTCAGCATCAGTTGACAAAATCAGGTGATTCTTATTTTTTGTGTTACTTATCACATTAATTGTTTTTCTGATGTTGAGCCAGCCTTGGATCCCTGGAATGAAACCAACTTAATCATGATGAATGATTTTTCTTATATGCCATTGAATTCTATTGGCTAGGATTTTGTTGAAGATTTTTGCATCTAGGTTCATGAGGGATATTGGTCTGTAATTTTCTTTTTTTGTGGGATCTTTCTCTGGCTTTGGTATCAGGGTTATGCTGGCTTCATAGAATGAATTTGGGAGTATTCCATCCCTTTCTATAGCATGAAATAGCCTCAGTAGTACTGGAGTTAACTTTTCTCTAAAAGTTTGGTAGAATTCTCCAGTGAAGCCATCTGGGCCAGGACTTTTTCTGGTTGGCAGTTTTTTGATGACTTTTTCAATCTCTCCCTTTGTCAGAGATTTATTAAGTTGACTTACTTCTTGTGATATCTTGGTGGGTGATATGAATCTAGAAATTTGTCCATTTCTTCTAGGTTTTCAAACATGTTACAGTACAGCATTTTGTAGTATTCTGTTATGGCATTTTTGATTACTGTTGGATCCATTGTAACATTTCCCATCTCATTTCTTAATCAGGTTATTTGTATCTTCTGCTGCTTTTCTTTTGTAAGTTTAGCCAGTGGTTTACCAATTTTGTTGATCTTTCCAAAGAACCAACTTTTGGTTTTGTTAATTTTTCTTCTATTCTCTAATTCATTTAGTTCTGCTCTAATCTTTATTGTCTGTTTTCTTCTGGTGTTTGGGGGCTTCCTCTTGAAAACAGGCCTTCCAGCTGATAAAGAAAGTACATTACTGACTGTTTGCAGAAGCTGTGGTCCTCTGCTAGAGTGTGTTTTAGTTAGCTAGAGCTGCTTTAACACAAATACCACAGAGTGGATGGCTTTAAAAAAGGTGGGTTTATTCTTACTCAGTCCAGTAGGCTATGAATCCAAATTCAGGATGTCCACTCCAGGGGAAGGTTTTCCCCCTTGTCAGCTCTGGAGGAAAGTCTGATATTGTATCAGTCTTTGTCCAGGGAGTGTCTTGGCATGGGAACCTCAGGTCTGAAGGATGCACTCTTCTCCCAGTGCTGCTTGCTTGGTGGTATGAGGTTCCCAATTCTCAGCCTGCTTCTCTTTCCTTTATCTCTTGCAGGATGAAAGGATTAAGGGTGGGGCAAGCCATACTCCAGGGAAACTCCCTTTACAGTGGAGCAGGGAGGTGATCCTATGAAGGGATTTACAGCCCCATCCTAATCCTTTAATATACAGCATAGGAAAATCACCAAATGGAGGACAATCACAAGATACTGAGAATCATGACCCAGCCACATGGCTGCACACATTTTTGGGAGGACACAATTCAATCCATGACCGATGTAACAGCAAAAGTGGAGGTCAGACAGCCACTGGCTTGTCTTTGAGTGGGGGCGATTAGTCCGATATGGTGTCTAGTCAAATATGCCAGGTCCTAGGGTTCCCCGAATGTTCAGTACTCCATACAAATGTTATTCCAGGCCTTAGTTCTCAGAGGGAAATGAGGAGACATGTATCTAGTCCACCATCTTTTAACAGTGCCCCCATTTTAGGTCTTACAGTCCAGTTTGATCTTTCAAGAGTTAGCTTTGGGAATGGTTTTAGTTTTGGGGTAACAGAATTGGGGGCCATGTCTTCCAGGGTCCCTCCAGTCTCAGTTAGACCATGAAGTCTGATCTTTTTTACTAGAATTTGAGTTCTTCATCCCACTTGTCTCCTGCTCTGTCAGGGACTCTGTTGTGTTCCCTGTCAGGGTGGTCATTGGTGGTAGCCAGATGCCATTCTAGTTCTGGTCTCAGGCTGATGGAGTCTCTGGTTTATGAGATACTTTCTGCCTCTTGGGTCAATCTTTTCCTTGTCTTTGGTGTTCGTCATTCTCCTTTACTTCCTGTGGGTTGGGACCAATTAATGCATCTTAGATGACAGGAAACTTGCTAGCTTTTAAGACCCCAGGCTCCACTCATCAAAGTCACTAAATGAGTCTTGATAAAGCCTGGTGGATGAGTATCATAGGCCACCAGCAGTGGTTAGCTTGGCTATTCATTTGCTTTTGGAAATTTCAATGGGAGGTTTTTTTTTGATAGATCTGATAAATGATATCAGAAGATAGTCTTCTGTTTGTTGTATCTTCTCTATAAAATAGGACTACTTTCAAACATTGGATTGTTTCATTCTCAGCAAGCAGTCAAAAACCAAATCTTCTGCCATTCAGTCAATTCTGACTTACAGCAACCCAATGTGTTACAGAGCAGAACTACTGCATAGGGTTTTCTTGGCTATAGTCTTCATAAAAGTGAATTAAAGATCTCCAGATCTTTCTCCTAAAGCTGCATTAGTTGAGTTCAAACCTCCAACCTTCAGTGCAAACCATTTGTACCTCCCAGGATCCTCCAACAAGCAGTGACATAGCCCTAATCCTCACAACCTTATGTTTAAGCTCTAGCTTAAAGGCATAAGTGACTTGTCTGAATTTACTCAGCAGTAAGAAGTAAGAAGCAGGTCTGAATTCAAACTTAAGTCTGTGCAGAGCCTGTGTCTTTCCACTGACATGAAAACACAGGTTTTGAGAGAAAAATAGGAAATTGTTTTCTTTGTATTATTGGTCAAATAAAACAAAAATGAAGTTTGGGGCTGGGGGCATTTCAAATGCACACCATGGTTTATGAATGGTACTGATGGGGTTCTTACCTCAATTCATTCCCTGTCAACAGTGCAATTTGTCAGTGTTTAATAATGAAAGACTTCCCTGTGGCACTGGAGACAAAAACTGATGATTTAACTTCTTTGAGGAGGTCATTGGCATTTCACAGCTGTGTAGATACTATTTTTGTAATCAATTCTATTCTCACAAGATAACTGCTATGTACCCAGAGGAGAGAATATGCAAAATGTTTTGGTCCCAAAACAGGTCACAGTATATTTTAAAGAAAGCAAAGGAAAGTTTGAGCTGCCAAGATTAAGGCTGTTAACATAAATAGATATTGGTAAATGAATTCTAATTATGTTATGCTTTTAAATGTGTTTTTTTCTTCTGCTTTCTAAATTTAAATGTATTAAATTTCATAATTCAAGCAGAAGACCTGCAAAAATTTCTTAAAATGGGAAATACAGAAAATAAGAGTAGCTCAACTTCTATAGCTTAGGTGACCCCTAATAAATGGCAGCAGCTACAATGCTGCGAGTTCCAGAGGTTGGCACTTTTAAGAGCATTGATTTTGTTTAGAATTAAGGTCTAGTAGATAATTCTGATACTATTTAGTCTTGGTGTGGTAAGAAACTCTGGTGGCATAGTGGTTAAGTGCTACTGCTGCTGACTCAAAGGTCAGTAGTTTCAATCCACCGGGTGCTCCTTGGAAACTCTATGGGGCAGTTTTACTCTGTCCTTGGGTTGCTATGAGTCGGAATTGACTCGAAGGCAGTAAGTTTGGTTTTGGTTTTTCTATGGTAAGAAATATTCTAGTCTAGAACTGCAAGTGTACTGGAAATGAGTTTTGAAGAGTTTCTGAGATCATGTGAGTTCTTCAAGTTTTTTGTAGTGTGTGTGTGTACCTCCTTGGCCATATCAAGAATAATATGTTATATGTTTGACATCTTGCTGATTCCCTTGACCTTCACTAGTCCTGTTTTTAAGCCTTCCCACATTAGGTGTCCCTGGGTGGTATAAATAGCTAATGCATTCAGCTACTAACCTAAAGGTTGAAGGTTTGAGACCACCCAGAAGCACCCGAGAAGAAAGGCCGGACAATCTACTTCAGAAAATCAGCCATTAAAAACCTTATGGAGCGCAGTAAACACATGGGGTCACGTTGAGTCTGAATCAACTCATTGGCAACTGATTTGATTGTCACTAGAAACAAGTGGTAACTAACTCAGTTGACACAATACATTAAGGTAATCCACCATAGTGGTTGACAGCCTGAGCTTGCGTATTAGTTCACCCAGGCTGAAATCCCAGCTCTGCCGCTTACCAACTGTGGGACCTTGCTGTGCCTTAGTTTCGCTATCTGTAAAATGGAAGCAATGTTTACATGATATTGTCAAAAACTTAAAGGAGTTAGTATCTCCAAAAATAAGAGGTGTTGTTCAGGGATTTCAATGAGCTCTGCCATCAAACACATAAAATTCTTTGTAGCCTAGGACAGAGCTAAATGATTTAATAAATAGATATTTTCAGCACATAGTAATTGGAGTTATGAGTTTTATATAAAAATCTGCTTTTTTTAATATAAAGAGAAATTCCAGTCAGTTCACTCTGGGCTTTCTGTGGAAGCCCCTGGCTACCTGGAACAGCAGCTGTTTTGAGCATTGATCTTTATAGCTAACACCTTAGAAGCCAGCTGAGTTCCAACTTGTAGGTATTTGTGGTATATTAAGGACAAGTAGAATGCTTAAGAGTCAGCATTCTTAATAACTTACTGCTATGGACTGTATTGTGTCCTCCAAGAATATGTGTTGTAAATCATAACCCTTATGCCTGTGGCAGTCTGCTCCCATAAGGATTACAGCCTACAAAACCCTATGAGGCAGCTCTACTCTGTCCTGTAGGGTCACTATGAACTTGAATCAACTCGAAGGCAAGCAAGAACAATAGTAAAAGCCTAGAATATCTTGAAGAGACTGTTGGTAGAATGATAGACATCCAAAGCAACTCTGGTGAGGGCTCAGAAGGAGGTGAGGGGAGCAACAGAGAAAGTCTCTTATCTTAGAGAATACATGTGGTGCCATCAACAGGATGTCGCTAGACATGTGGACATTTCTTGTACTTTTGGTGAGCCTTTAAAGGAAAATAATGAACATGTGGTTGGTCAATGGAGGAAGAGTGATACTTTGTGTGCAGTGGCAAAGAATTGTCTGAATTATGTTCAATATTTGGTGGAAGGTAGAACTTGTCAGTGATGAACTTGGATTTTTTAAAATAATTTATTTTATATTTTTTGTTAAAATACACATAGCAGAATACACAAATTTAATGACTTCTACATGTACAATCAGGTATGGATTACTAAATGCACAATTTCATGTGGTGAAATCCAGGTGAAACTGTCTACTACAGATTAGTAACTAAAAAAAACCCACTGCCATCGAGTCGATTCTGACTTTTAATTACCATATAGGACAGAGTAGAACTTGTCCAACTACTCCATAGAGTTTCTATGGAGCACCTGGTAGATTCGAACTGCTGACCGTTTGATTAGCAGCTGTAGCTCTTAACCACTATACTACCGGGTTTCCTTTTAGCCATTAGAGAGATGCAAATCAAAACCACAATAAGATAACATCTCCCCCCTGTAAGAATAGAACTGATCAAAAATTCAGAAAACAATAAATGTTGGTGAGGTTGTGGGGAGATTGGAACTCCTATACACTGCTGGTGGGAATGTAAAATAGTATAACCACTATGGAAAACAATATGGTACTTCCTTAAAAAGATAGAAATAGAAATACCATTTGACCAAGCAAGCTCACTCCTAGGAATATATCCTAGAGAGATAAGAGCTGTGACACTAATAGACATATGGACACTCATATTCTTTGCAGTGTTATACACAGTAGAAAAAAGATGGAAGTAACATAAGTGCTCATCAGCAGATGAATAGATTTAAAAATTATGATACATATAGACACAACAGAATTCTATGCAACAATAAAGAAAATGATGAACTTGCAATGTATCTCACAATGTGATGAATGAAACAAGTCAATTACAAAAGGACAAATATTGTCTGAGACCACTATTATAATAACTCAAGAAAAGGTTTACACACAGAAAAAAATAATCTTTGATTGTTCTGAGGGAGAGGAAGAGTAGAAAGGAGAAATTGCTAACTAGACAGTAGATAAGTGTTAACTTTGGTGAAGGGAAAGACAATGCACAATATAGGGGAAGTGAGCACAATTTGACCAAGGCCAAGAAAGACACTTAGAAGAACACACATAAAAAGAGAGATAACCACAGTAAATATTATAGCATATACAATCCTACAACAACAGTGAAAGCAAATAACAACTTACATAGACAGATATGTATGCGAATAGAGGATGGAGGGTGTATAGGAGTATGCCTATGTATATACATGCGTTAGGTTGTGGATGTTTTTACACACATATTTGTATGTACAGTATGTGTATTCATATACATATAAATAAGAGAGCACAAAGGGGCACAGTCATAAAAGTTTCCTAGACACATCCACACACCTTGAGTGACCGAGTTACTAGGGATAAGTTGTCTGGGGACCATGGTCTTGGGGGACATTTAGGTGAGTTGGTATAATGCAATTCATAAAGAAAATGTTCTACATCCCACTTTGGTAAGTAGCATCTGTGATCTTAATAGCTTGTGAGAGGCTATCTACTGGTCCCATCATGTTCAGAGCAAAGGAGAATGAAGAAATTAAGACACAGAAACATATTAGTCCAAAAGACTGACAGATCACATGAACCACAGCCTCCACCAGCCTAAGCACAGAAGAACTAGATGGTGCCTGAATATGATTACTACCATCTCTGAGAGGAATCATAATAGAAGGTCCTGGACAGAGCCAAAGGAAAGTATACAGAAAAATTCAAACTCACAAAAAAGACCAGACGTATTGGTCTGACAGAAACTAGAGGAACTTCCAAGACTATGGTTCCTGACGCCCTTTTAACTCAGAACTGAAGCCACTCCCAAAGTTCACCTTTCAGCCAAAGATTAAACTAGAAAAAAACTGAATGCACTGCCATTGAGTCAATTCCAGCTCCTGTCAACTCTATAGGACTGAGTGGAACTGCTGCATAGAGTTTCCAAGGAGCATCTGCTGGATTCAAATTGCCCACCTTTTGGTTAGTAGCTAAGATCTTAACCACTCTACCATCAGGCTTCCAGCCAAACATTACACAGGCCTATAAAACAAACAATAACACACATGAGAAATATGCTTCATAGATCAATCAAGAATTCGAGACCAAATGGACAGCATCTGTCCAAAAGTAGATATGAGAAAGCAGGAAGGGACAGGAAAACTAGATGAATGTTAATGGGGGACCCAGAGTGGAAAGAGGCAGAATGTTGGCACATTTTGGGGATTGTAATCAATGTCACCAAACAATTAGTGTATAAAATTTTGAATAAGAAACTAATTTGTTTTGTAATACACACACACACATACACACACACTCAAAGAATGAAAGGAAGGAAAGCTGTTTGCCTCTTGGAATTCTACAAGTAGGAAACAAGCCAAGGCAACTACATGTTTGTCCTCCAAGAAAGGAAAAGAAAAAGACCATCCCTGGAGCAGCTCAGAGATCAGCAGAACTAGCTGAAGGAAAACAGAAAGCAGGGCTGACTCAATTTAAAAGGATGGAGCCACAACCTCCTAGAATCCAAAGGGTGAAGCCACAGCTGCGTAGGTGTCAAAGGGTAGAGTCAAGGCCACCCCCTAGTTCCCAAAAGCAGAGGTGCCATTCAGGTAGGCTGAGAGGATGGAGTCACAGCTCAAAGGTGAGGAGCACCATTTCCAAGGACCAGAAGAATGATGCCTATGTTCAAAGTTGAGGAAACAGGGCTGCTATTGCCAACAGAGTAGCCTTAAGCTGAGGGGCTGGGATCACCACTTGAGTAGACAGGGAAAACGAGGCCTCCCAAAGCCAAGAGTGTGAGGTTTCCATTTCGGTGAATCCATTGGGTAGGGCCTCCTCTCAAGGCTGAGAGGCCTCTGCCCAGAATCTAAAGAGCATGACCAATCACCTGGAGTCTGTAGGGTGAGGCCCTTTCCCAGATGGTCCTGAAAAACAGAGGGCTATTTTCAAGATTCAAGAGCTAATGTAATTCATTCTGATGGATTTGGAACTTGGATGGTGCCTGTTATCCCTTCTTTCCCTCCAATTTCTCCCATTTATTGGAAATGTTTACTTTGTTCCTATCCCAGTGTTGTACTTTGGAAGCAGATAATGTGTATTCTGGATTTCACAGAGTCACAGACAAAGAGTTAGATGATTCAGAGGATGAGATTTTGGACTTGGAGTTGATTATGATTTGAGGATGATGTGATGGGGTAAATGTGCTTTGTATGTGGGAAGGAGATGGATTTTGGGAGGCTAAAGGGTGCAATATTATGGATTGAAATATGTTCCTGCAAAATATGTATTGTAAATTCCAGTCTCTATGGCTGTGGTTATACTGTCATTTGGGAATGGGTTTTCTCTATTATGTTAATGAAATAGTATCAGTGTAAGGTGAGGTAAATAAAAACAGATTAAGAGCACAAGTGAGCAAAATAGAGGAGAAGATACATGCCAGATGATCAGGGAACCTAGGAATAGAAACTGAAAAGAAGCAAGGACATTCTCCCAGAGAGGACAGAAAGGGAGAGGCTTCCCCTGGAGCCAGCACCCTGAATCTGTACTTCTAGCTCCCAAACGGTGACAAAATAAATTTCTGTTTTTTAAGCAAGCCACTTGCAGTATTTCTATTACAGCAGCATTACATAATTAAGATACTTGATTTACTATATTGGCTCAAAACAAGTGTAATCAGTTTGATCCAAGGATGAAAAATGAAGCATACTGCTGGTAGCAAATGTTTTTGTTTTGTGTGCTATTTATCTCTACCTCCAGCCTGTCAACTAATTTTAAGGTAAAAAAAATTCAGAAAACCTCCTCAATGTGCCCAGTTTTCAACTATGCCAGATATGAACTGGAAAGTAGCATTTTTCTCATTAGCATAAATCTACCTAATTGCACACACACACTACCTTGCAAGGAAATACATCCCCCACCCCCACTGGACACAAAGCTATTTTTATTTGGAATAGAAATAAATGCAACCCACAAATGTAATGCTTTCTCCCCCTAAATTGGCTCTTTCATGGGGAAAATAAAGTTGCTCATGAACTAATACAGAGATTTCTAGAAACAAGAAGAGATTCTGATTTGAGAGGTATGATTTCTAATTAGCCAAAGACCCGGGAATGCCTTAGTTTCCCCAGATACTGGGAAGAATAATTAAAGAAAGAAACCAGATAACCAGATGGGATTCTCCAGGGCCCCAGTGGGAGGGACCACTGAGGAGGTTTCTCAACACTGAACTGATTCACAGATGTCATAATCTTGAGGATTTGGCTGTTCAAAATTGGGCAATATGGTCAGATTTACATAAAGTGGAATTTGCTCCATTTAAAAGACTGTCCTGGGGTACAGTCAAGATGGTGGACTAAATGCACGTCTCCCTAAATCCCTCTGGAAATCAAGATTTGAAATGATAGTTAAATGGAGCATTCTGGACACCTAGTGAGCCCTGGAATGCAGCATAGGGCTTTTAATTTGGACTTCATACCACTGAACGCAAAACCTCCTCTTTTTCACTGACTCTACTCTCAGCGAGCATCGGCTAGCACAGACTGAAGGTAACTCACCATTTCAAATTTTTTTTCCTCTGTCTTGGCTGTCAGGCAGAACTGGGACTTGACTAGCTACTGGTCTCTGATGCACTGCTGGTGGGACTGGCAAGCGTAATTGCCAGGTTCTGAGAGCTTGGCTTTGGACTCTATACACCTTGGCTGCTCTGGCCTATTGGGAAAAGGAGAAGCCCGGGCAGAGGCCCTGGCCGGACTTGGTTCTTAGGCTGGGAGGTGGCTCCTGCTGGGGGGAGAACACCTTTGTAGCAGGAAGGTGCTGTTTCGCATGGTGTCACCTGGGGCCGGGGCCCAGTGGTGGAGGCTGTGAACTCTGGGCATTTTGGCACTCTTGGCCTCTCTTTCCTCCAGAAGCCTGGGCCTAGCTGGCTGGCAAGCTTACGTGGAATGCCATCTTGTTTTGCTGGGAGGCAGGGTCATCCATATGGAAGCCTCAGCTGGACCTAATTCCTGAGCGTGGTGGCAGTTCCTACCCAGAAGAGACAGTTTTTCCAACAGAAAAGCAGAATTCTACACAGTATTGCCTACAGCTGGGGCTTGACAGCAGAAGCCAGCAGACCAGTAGCCCTTCTGTATTTTAAGCCAGTTTATAACATTGGGTGTTCAATACAGAGGTGATTACTTTGCCAGCTGGCAAGAGGGACATATACACCTGAAAACCTGACTGATTTTGGAAGTTGCCAAATACTTTTTACTTCTCATTTTAAGACGGCCTAGAGAAACAACTGTGGTACATCTTCACAGCATCTCTCTCAGCCTCTATTGACTCACATGAAGCCCCAAAAGCAGCAAACGTTGCAAAGGACGGCAACCTGGAAGTCACTAATGGCATCAGAAGGCCCTCTAAAGAAACCAAATCAGAACTTCCCAGGTGAAGAAGCTTTTCTGAAACTATCAGAAGGTGAATACACAAGGATTATATAGAGAGCCCTCCTAGACCTTATAAAAAATACAGCAGAGCAAAACAAAAAATTAAGCAAGCTGTTGGATCTGACAGAACACCAGTACTCTGAAATCCAACAGATCAAGAACAAAATCAAAGACATAGAAACTTCCACTCAAAGCCACGAAAACAGAATGGAGCAAATGGAAAAGAGAATTTCTGATTTGGAAGACAGATGCACTGACTTCAGCATCTATGAGGAGAAATAAGAAAAAAAAGAACAAGAAAAATGAAGAAGCAGTAAGAAGCACGTGGGACTCTATTAAGAACAATCTATGATTAATTGGAGTTCTTGAACAGGGCGAGATACCTGAGAACACAGAGAGTATTGTGGCTGAGCTCCTGACAGAAAATTTCCCAGAAATTATGAAAGAAGAGAATATAGATATCTAAGATATGTATCGAACACCACTCAATATAAATCTCAATAGAAAGACTCCAAGACATATTATAATCAAGCTCAACAAAATGAAACATAAGTAGAAACTCTTAAAGGCAGCAAGACTCGAAGCAAAGCTAACATTCAGTGGGAAACCCTGTAGGCTATTGTTGGATTTCTCTGCAGAAATGATGCTGGCATGGAGACAGTGGCATGACATATTCAAAGCCTTGAAGGAGAAGAACTTCAAACCAAGAATTATATATCTTGCAAAACTATCTTTCAAGTATGAAAATGAAAGTAACACATTCGCAGATAAACAGAAACTCAGAGACTTTGTAAAAACCAAACCAAAGCTACACAAAATACTGAAAGAATGTCTTGGCTTGGAAGAACAAAACTGCTAACTTTGTATTTTAGAAGGACGCATTATCCAGAATCCTACTCAGTTACAGGAGGCTCCAAACTCAATCAAAGCTGTAACAGTGAAAGAAATGATCTAGTGATCATATCATGTAAACTATGATATCATCATTTTAAAAAGAGGGGTGTACCACAGTAGTTATAGTTCTTCCAGATGGAGAGGAAGTTGACAAGACTGGTAGCAATCAAAATTGGGTTTATATATAATTTATTAAGCTGGATCATAGGAGCAGCTGTAAAGCACAATAAAGAAGCAACATACCATATCAAGAAATGTAATACAGGAGTCTCAACAACTACAAAACCAACCCTGAAAAAGGTGAAAAATCAACTCGCAAAGAAGAAGGTCACAGAACAGATTAGTACGAACAACAGAGGAAACATCAACTCAAAAATAAAGATATCACAATGGCAGGACTGAACACATACCTATCAATAATCACATTGAATGTGAATGGACTGAATGCTCCAGTAAAGAGACATTGAGTGACGTCTTGGATCAAAATACATGACTCATCTATATGTTGCCTACAAGAAACTCATCTTAGACCTAAAGATATGAATGAACTGAAAATCAAAGGATGGAAGAATATATATCAAGCTAACAATGAACAAAGAAGAGCAGCTGTGGCAATTCTAATCTCAGATAAAATCTATTTTAATGTAAAATCCACTACCGTGGACAAGGATGGACATTATTTATTACTGAAAGGTTCAATACACAAGAAGGACTTAACAATATTAAATATTTATGTACCCAATATTAGAGCACCTAAATACGTCAAAGAAACATTGATTACACTCAAAAAAGAGATAGATCACTCCACAATAATAGTAGGAGACTTCAACACTCCACTCTCAATGTTGGACAGATCATCTAGAAAAAAGCTCAATAAAGATATAGAAGACCTTATTGCCGCAATTAACCACCTAGACCTTATTGACATACACAGAACTTTCTATCCATCAGCAGACAACTACACCTTCTTCTCCAGTGCACATGGAACATTCTCCAGAATACTCCATGTGTTAGGACATAAAGCAATTCTCAACAAAATCCATACCATCTAATTAATGCAAAGCGTCTTCTCAGATCATAAAGCCATAAAAGTCAAAATCAATAGCAGAAAAAACATAGACAGAAACAGGAACTCATGGAAACTGAACATCTTGCTCAAAAAACCATGGGTTATAGAAGAAATCAAAGACGAAATAGAGAAATTTATGGATTCCAGTGACAATGAAAACACTTCCTACCAGGACCTATGGGATACAGCCAAAACAGTGCTCTGGGGTCAGTTTATCTCTATAAATGCACACATCCAGAAGCAAGAAAGAATCTAAACCAAAGATCTAACCCTACAGCTTAACAAAGAGAGAGACAGCAATAGAGGAATTCCACAGGCACCAGAAGGAAACAGATCATGAAGATCAGAGCAGAACTAAATGAATTAGTGAACAGAAGAACAACTGAAAAAATTGAAAAGACCAAAAGCTGGTTTTTTGAAAAGATCAACAAAATTGACAAACCACTGGCTAAACTTACTAAAGAAAAACAGGAAAGGAAACAAATAACCGAAATAAGAAATGCGAGGGGAGTTGTCACAACAGATCCAGCAGAAATAAAAAATATCATAGCTGAATACTATGAAAGACTATATTCTAACAAATTCGAAAACCTAGAGGAAATGGACAAATTCCTTGATTCATGTCACCTACCAAAATTATCAAAAGGTGATGCAGAACAACTTAATAAACCTATCACAAAGGAAGAGATTGAAAAAGTCATTAAAAAAACTGCCAATCACGATGTAGAGTGACCACATATTGGATGCACTTTATGGTTCTATGCACCTATCGGATAGCATCCTGTGGACCTCTGGCTGGAGGAAGGAGAGTGGGTGGAGAGGAGGGGAAAGGAAACTGTTGGGAAGATGAGACATGTATGGAGCAGAGAGGAATAATGTGCTGTCACTGGGCAGGGAGAGCAGTGGAAGCGTGGGTGTGTAAATTTATACGGGAATGTACATTTTCACTCAGTCATAATAAAAAAAAAAACTGCCAATCAAAAAAAGCCCAGGCCCAGATGGCTCCACTGCAGAATTCTACCAAGCTTTTAGAAAAGAGTTATCTCCAATACTACTGAGACAATTTCACAGTATAGAAAGGAATGGAGTACTCCCAAATTCATTCTGTGAAGCCAGTATAACCCTGATACCAAAGCCAGAGAAAGACCCAACCAAAAAGCAGAACTACAGACTATTATCACTCATGAATCTAGATGCAAAAATCTTCAACCAAATTCTTGCCAATAGAATACAACAACATATCCAAAAAATAATCCATCATGACTAAGTTGGATTCCTAACAGGGATGCAAGGCTGGTTCAACATCAGAAAAACAATTAATGTGATCAACCACATAAATACCACAAAAGACAAGAATCACCTGATCTCGTCTATTGATGCAGAAAAGACATTTGATAAAGTCCAACACCCATTCATGCTAAAAACTCTCAGCAAAATAGGAATAGATGTAAATTCCTCAATGCAATAAGGGCCATTTATACAAAGCCAACTGCCTACGTCATCCTGAATGGAGAAAGACTGAAACAGTTTCCCTTGAGGACAGAAACTAGACAAGGATGTCCACTCTCATGTCTCCTATTCAACAGTGTACTAGAAGTTCTAACCCGAGCAATTAGACAAGACCAAGGAATAAAGGACATCTGCATCAGCAAAGAAGAAATTAAAATCTCTCTGTTTGCAGATGACATGATTGTATATACAGAGAATCGCAAAGAATCCATAAGGAAACTACTCAGACTGATAGAGGAGTTCAGCAAAGTGTCGGGATACAAGATAAACATAAGTAAATCAGTGGGATTCCTTTTGTACCAACAACGAGATTCTTAAGGAAGAAATCACCAAGTCAATGTCATTTACTGTAGCCCGTAAGAAGATAAAGTATCTAGGAAAAAATCTAACCAGAGAAATAACAGACCTTTACAAAGAGAACTACAAACCCTTACTACAAGAAACTAAGAGAGAGTTGCATAAATGGAGAAACCTACCCTGCTCATGGGTAGGAAGACTTAACATTGTGAAAATGTCTATTTTACCCAGCCAAAGCAATCCCAACACAAATTCCAGGGACATTTTTAATGAGAAGGAGGAACAAATTACCAACTTTGTCTGGAAAGGGAAGAAGCTCTGGATAAATAAAGCATTACTAAAGAAAAAGACCTTAGAACCTATTACACTGCCACAGTAGTCAAAACAGCCTGGTACTGGTACAAAACAGACAGATAGATCAGTGGAACAGAATCGAGACCCCAAAGATGACATCATCTGCCTATGAACAGTTGATATTCGACAGAGGCCCTAAGATGTTAAACTGTGGTAAAAACAATCTCTTCAACAAATGGTACTGGCAAAATTGGATGTCCATCTGCACTAAATTAAAACAAGACCCATATCTTACACCTTATACAAAAACCAGCTCAAATTGGATAAAAGACCTAAATCTCAAACCTAAAATGATAAAGCTCATCCAAGAAAAAGTAGGAACAACAATGTAGACAGACTTCAAAATCTGTCAAACAAACATAAATGCAAACTATTAAGAATCAATCACTTTTACTCATCCAAAGACTTTATTAATAGAATTAAAAGGTCACCTACAGAGTGGGAAAAACTATTTGGCAAATCTATGCCAGACCGACGCCTGATCTCTGTAAACTATAAGGTGCTACAAAATATCAGTAACAATGAGAAAAAGATAAATCATCCAATTAAGCAGTGGGCAAAGGAGATGGACAGACACTTCTCTAAAGAGGAGATCCAGCCAGCGAAAAAACACAAGTGGACATGCTCATGACCATTAGCTATTAAAGAAATTCAAATAAAAATGACAATAAGATACCAGCACACCCCAACGAGGTTGGCCATGATCCAAAAAACACAAAACATTAAATGCTGGAGAAGCTGTGGAGAGATTGGAACTCTCCTGCACTGTTGGTGGGATTGCAAAATGGTGCAACCTCTTTGGAAAGCAATCTCGCACTACCTTAAAATAATGGATGTAGATATAACATTTCACCCAGTAATTCCACTGCTTGGAATATGTCCTACAGAATCAAGGCCATTCACACCAAAGGATACATGCACACAAATGTTCATCGCAGCACTGTCTACAATAGCAAAAAGATGGAATCCACCCAGATGCCCAACAACAGAAGAATGGATAGGTAAACTATGGTATATATACTTAATGGAACACTACACAATGATAAAGAACAACAATGATAGCAGGAAACATCTCTTAACCTGGTTTCAACTGGAAGACATTATGTTGAGTGAAAGTAGCTCTGTCTCTGTCAGCTCTGGACAAGGTCCTTGAGATGCATCAGTCTTCCTTTGGTCTAGGAGCAGCTCAGAACAGAAGCCTCCAGTCCAAAGGGTACTCTACTCCTGGCAGGGCTTTCTTAGTAGTATGAGGTTTCTGTGTCTCTCTGCTTGCTTCTCTCTTTTTTATCTCAAAAGAGATTGGCTTATGATGTTATCTAATATTGTAGATTTCATCCATACAACTGCTAATAATCTATCTCATTAATGTCATAGTGTCATGGGTTGAATTGTGTCCCCCCCAAAATATGTGTAGCTATGTGGCTGCGACATGATTCCTAGTATCTTGTGACTGTCCTCCATTCTGTGGTTTCACTAAACTGTATGCTAAAGGGGCTGTAAATTCCTGCATAGGATTACTTCCCTGCTCTGCTGTAGGGGAAGTTTCCCTGGAGTATGGCTTGCCCTACCCTTAATCCTTTCAGCTTTCAAGAGATTAAAGGAAAGAGAAACAAGGAGAATTGGGAACCTCGCACCATCAAGAAATCTGCACCAGGAGAAGAGTGCGTCCTTCAGACCTGAGGTTCCTGCACCAAGACACTCCCTGGACAAAGACTGATGTAATACCGGACTTTCCTCCAGAGCCGACAAGGGGAAAGCCTTTCCCTGGAGCGGACACCATGAATATGGACTTGCAACCTACCCGACTGTGTAAGAATAAGCCTTCCTTTGTTAAAGCCATCCACTCTGTGGTATTTCTGTTAGAGCAGCCCTGGCTGACTAAAACACATAGTGACAGGATGTTCAACACATAGGGAAATCAGATCAGATGACAAAATGGTGGATAATCATACAATACTGGGCATCAAAACATAGCCAAGCTAACAAATATTTTTGGAGGACACAATTCAATTCATGACAGTCCCCTTTAAAAATATTTCTGTGAAATCTGGAAATCTGTGAACGACTCATCTACGACATCTCAGTAAGTGCCAAATTCTAAGTGAGGTGGGTTGGAATGGGGCTCACAACAAAACTGGGGTCTAGCAAAGGGCAGGGTGGAACAAGGACAAAGGGAGGTTTATTTTCTGTAACAAGAAGACTTGACAAGTCAAAGGGTCCCAAGCTATTAAGCTCCAAGGATTAGATATGTCACTTCTGTGTCAAAACCTGGGTTGTTCACTGATCCAGGAGCCTATGGAGGCTTCCCTGCATGTGGATGTAAGAAAAGACTTTTTTCCCCAAATCCCACTAGCTAACTTTTTCAGAACATATACTCACAATTTGCTTATCTTCCTTGGCAAAGAAGGGCCACCTTGGTCTAATTGTCCAAGCAAGGTCTCCACTGGCACTCCCCAACATCTTGCACACAGTCTCTCCTTTCCTTGTTTCATATGAGAGCCTGGGCAAAAGATCATGTTAAATGGGAAGGTGGCCCCTTTTGGTCTCCTGTCCCCATTGTCTTGAGTTTCCTCCATGCCTACTGCTGTCCCACCTTCCCATCATTTGTACATTCAGAGAGATGAAGAAAATTAAAACATGCAAGATCATGTTTTTTTTTAAAAAAATATTAGCTTTATTCTGTTAAAAGACCGAGGAGTAAACAGATGTCTCCTCACATCCCTCTGAGAACTAAGGACTGGATGATATTTGTATGGAGCATTGAATATCTGGGGAGCCTTAGGACCTAGCATATTTGACTAGGCAACAGTATCAGACTAATCTTCCCCTCTCAAAAATGATCCAGTGACTGTCTGACCTCCGCTTGTGCTGTTTCATTGTATTGGAGAACTGCAGCTTCCACAAATGTCCGGTAATGCACTTTCATTATCAGGTGGCAGATAGAGTCTGCTGCTCCTGACTGCCTGTTCAGGACAGCCCGTTGGACAGCACGTGGACAGCTCCCTGCATAGAAGCGCAGTTTTTGTTTAAGGCTGAGAGGCCTGTGGATCTGCCTAGAGGTCTGTTTGTTGAGAGGCCTCAGCTTTTCCTCGCTCTCTTCTCTGACTCACATTGTGGGGTTGGCTGACACCCCCCAGTTTCTCCATAAGCAGAGCAGCCTCTTTGCCACCCATTAAGCAGAGTCTTCCACCCTTGAGAGTCCACCTGGGGCAAATCATTAGAGTATTAGAGTCAGCTGGTGACCAACAATTCTCTTAGATCCAATGCCAGAAATTAAACAGTGTCTAGATGACATGCAGGCAGCAGATGATAATTAATCATTTAAACAAGCAGTCTTCAAATGCTCCAGAAAATTCCCTAAATAAAGATTCAAAACATTTCCCAGATGAAGAAGCCTTTCTGAATCTATCAGAGGTTGAATATAAGGGATTTGTATATAGAACCCTCCTAGAGATTAAACAAAATGCAGTAGAACAAAATGGAAAATTTGGTAAGCTATTTGAACTGATGGAACATCAATGTTCTGAATTACATCAGATCAGTAATAAAATTACAGAATTAGATAATTCTATCCAAAGCCAAAAGAGTAGGATTGAACAGATGGAAGTTAGACTCAGTGACCTAGAAGACAGAATAACTAACACCAGCATTTATGAAGTGAAATCAGAGAAAAGAATTAAGAAAAATGAAGAAGCATTAAGAAACATGTGGGACTCCATGAAGAGGAATAATTTACATTTAATTGGAATTCCTGAACAAACAGGGATTAATGACAATATAGAGAGTACTGCTGTAGAGATGCTGACAGAAAACTTTCCTGAGGTTATGAACAAAGAGAATATAAGTATCCAAGATGTTTATCGAACACCGCAAAAGCTAGACCTAAAAGGAAAGACCCCAAGGCATATTATAATAAAGCTTATTAAGCTAAAACATAAACAGATGCTTGTGAAGGCAGCAAGGTTCAAAGAAAAACTAACATTCCAAGGAACTAACATTCCTATAGGCTTTCTTCTGACTTTTCTGCTGAAACAGTGCTGGCTGGAAAATAGTGGGCAGACACATTCAAAGCCCTGAATGAAAAAAACTTTCATCCTAGAATTATTTATCCTGCAAAATTGTCTATCAAATACAATGGCATCTGTGGAAAAAGACGACGGAAAAGCTCCATATCAGCAGTCAGAACAAGCCCAGGTGCTGACTGTGACACAGATCATCAACTGCTCACATGCAAATTCAAATTGAAACCGAGGAAAACTAGAACGAGTCCATGAGAGCTAAAGTATGACCTTGAGTATATCCCTCCTGAGTTTAAAGACCATCTCAAGAACAGATTTGATGTGCTGATCACTAATGACTGAAGACCAGCCGAACTGTGGAATGACATCAAAGACATCATCCATGAAGAAGTCAAGAGGTCATTAAAAAGACAGGAAAGAAAGAAGACCAAATTGGATGTCAGAAGAGACTCTGAAACTTGCTCTTGAATGTTGAGCAGCTAATGCAAAAGGAAGGAATGGCAAAATAAAAGCACTAAACAGAAGATTCCAAAGAGCAGCTCGAGAAGACAAAATAAAGCATTATAATGATACGTGCAAAGAGCTGGAAATGGAAAACTGGAAGAGAAGAACATGTTCTGTATTTCTCAAGCTCAAAGAACTGAAGAAAAAATTCAAGCCTCAAGTTGCAATAGTGAAGGATTCTACCAGCCAAGCCAAGTGCTATAGAGTCAGATCTGACTCATGGCGACAGGTAAACTATTAAATGACTCAGGGAGCATCAAAAGGAGATGGAAGGAATAAAAACAGTCATTATACCAGAAATAACTGATTGATGTTCAGCCATTTGAAGAGGTGGCATGAGATCAGGAACCAATGGTACTAAAGGAAGAAGTCAAAGCTGCATTGAAGGCATTGGCAAAAATCAAGACTCCAGAAATTGATGGAATATTCATTGAGATGTTTCAGCAAACAGATGCAGCACTGTGAGTGCTCACTCATTTATGCCAAGGAATTTGGAAGACAGCTACCTGACCAATTGATTGGAAGAGATCCATATTTATGCTCATTCCAAATGAAGGTGATCAAACTGAATGTTGAAATTACCAAACAATATCGTTAACATCACACACAAGTAAAACTTTGCTCAAAATCATTCAAAAGTGACTGCAACAGTACATTGACAAGGAACTGCCAGAAATTCAAGCTCGGTTCAGAAGAGGATATGGAACCAGGGATCACTGATGGCAGATGGGTATTGGCCGAATGCAGAGAATACCAGAAAGATGTTTATTTGTGTTTCATTGACTATGCAAAGGCATCTGACTGTGTGGATCATTATAAATTATGGCTAGCATTTTGGAGAGTGGGAATTCCAGAACACTTAATTATGCTCTGAAAGAACTTGTATATGGATCAAGAGGCAGTTGTGCGAACAGAACAAGCGGACACTGCATGATTTAAAGTCAGGAGAAGTGTGCATCAGGGCTGCATCCTTTCACCTAACTTTTCAATCTGTATGCAGAGCAAAGAATCCGAGAAGCTGGATTATACAAAGAAGAACAAGGTGTCAGGATTGGAGGATGACTCATTAACAGTTTGCATTACACAGATGACACCACCTTACTTGCTAGAAGTGAAGAAGATTTGAAACACTGATGAAGGTCAAGGACCACAGCCTTCAGTATGGATTGCACCTCAACATCAAGAAAACAAAAATCTCTGGCATATTGCTAAGAGAGTCTTCTCCAACCCATATTGGTGAGTGGCAACTGGGGTCTTGAAACCCAACAAGCTGCCATTTGAGGTACACCAAATGGTCCCAACTCACCAAGAACAGATGATCACCAAGGACAAAAACTACATGGGGGAAAGAGAACCCAGAAGACAGAAGGACCCACTTGAATGCGTGACACATGACCAGAATAACCAGATGGTGCTTGGCCACCACCAGTGACAGCCGTGACGGGGCTCCCAAAGTTGAGTCTCAGTGGCAACATGAGAATAAAAGGGATGCACTCTCAGAACTCCGCTAAAAAACAGCAACTGGTTGTCCAAAGGCCTCAGCGTTCCCCTGGGAGCATGGCCCCTATTCCTGATGCTGCCCTGTCCATAAATCATTTCTGAGGCCAGCTGCTCAAACAGGAATGAATTGGACTTGGTGACACAGAGTGACCATATCGTGTGTGCACTTTATGGTTCTATACATCTATAGGATGTCATCCTACTGGCCTCTTACTAGAGGGGAGTGGAGAGAGTGGAGAATAAGGGACAAGAGATTGTTAAGAGGATATGACATGTATAGAATAGAAAGGAGGAGGGTGCTGTCACTGGGCAAGGAGAGCAGTAGGAGTTGCACATAGATGGGCAAGTGAATTTAAATTGGATTGTACACTTTCACTCAATCACAATAAATAAATTAACAACAACAACAACAAAATCCTCACAACTGGACCACTAAGCAACACCATCATAAATGAAGAAAGGATTGAGGTTGTCAAAGGTTTCATTTTACTTGAGTCCACAATCAATGCTCATGGAAATCAAAAGATGCATTACATTGGAAAAAGCTGCTGCCAAGGACCCCTTTCAAATACTGAAAAATAAAGATATTATATTAAAGACTAAGGTGTGCCTGACCCAAGTCATCATATTTTCAGTCACCTCATATGCATATGAAAGTTGGACAATGAGCAAAGAAGACAGAAGAAGAATTGATGCCTCTGAATTGTGGTGCTGGAGAAGAATGTTGAATGTACCATGGACCACCAAAAGAACAAACAGATCTGTTCTGGAAGAAGTACAACCAGAGTGCTCCTTGGAAGCAAAGATGGCAAGACTGCATCTTACATACTTTGGACATGTTGTCAGGAAGGATCAGTCCCTGGAGAAGGACATCATGCTTGATAGAGTGGAAGGTCAGCGAAAAAGAGGAAGACCACTGATGAAACGGACTGACACAGTGGCTGCAACAATGGGCTCAAGCGTGAAAACAATTGTGAACATGGTGTAAGACCGTGCAGTGTTTCGTTCTGTTGTTCATAGGGTTGTTATGAGTCGGAACCAAATCAATGGCACCTAACAACAACAAGTTTATTCTCACACAGTAAAGTAGACTAGAAGTCCAAATTCAGGCTGCTGGCTCCAGGAGAACACACCCTGTCTGTTGGCTCTGGAGCAAGGTCCTTGTGTTGCATCAGTCTTTCTGTGATCTGACAGCATCTCAGCACAGGAATCTCAGGTATGAAGGACACGTTCTGCTGTCAGTGCTGCTTTCTTGATAGCATGAGGTCCCCAACTCCTTGCTTGCTTCCCTTTCTTTTTACCTCTTGTAGGATAAAAGGATAAAAGGTGGTGCAAGCCACACTCCAAGGAAATTCTCTTTACAATAGAGCAGGGAAGTGATGTTAGGAAGTGTGTTACCAAACCAAAATCCAAACCCATTGCAGTCGAGTTGATTCTGACTCATAGCGACCCTATAGTTCAGAGTAGAACTGCCCCACAGAGTTTCCAAGGAGTGCCTGGCGTATTTGAACTGCCAACTTCTGCTTTTGGTTAGTAGATGTAGCACCTAACCACTATGCAACCAGATTTTCCTAATCCTCTTCAGCGTAATTTACTCTAAGAACTGCAGCCAACACAAAATACTGGGAATCATGGCCCAGCTAAACTGCTATATACATCTTAGGGCTGGGGACACAATTCAATCCATGACGCTGAATAATGGACCACTCTTGAAGTGCACAGGGTCACTACAAGTCAGAATTAACTTGTTGGCAACGGGTTTTTTTTTTTTTTTTTTGGTTTGGCAGTGCCTATTCAGAATATACCACAGCTGCTAACTAAAAGGTCAGCAATTCAAATCTAGCAGTCACTCCTTGGCAACTCTATGGGGCAGTTCTACCCTGTCTATAGGGTCGCTATGAGTTAGAATTGACTCGACAGCAGTGGGTTTGGGTTTGGGGTTTATTTGGAACACAGAGGTTTGGGGGCTTCCTGCTGATCTAGGAAAGATAGTGCATCATTTGGGACATAAAAGCCTTGGTCTGAAAACCTTCCCAGAGACCTGACGTTAGAGCTATGCTGCATAGCACTGTCCCAGTTGAGAAGCGGCGTGGGCTGAGAGAAGCAGCAGCGGTAGCTGGCAGAGAACAGAGTGACACCAAGTGCAGGCATGGCCAGCTGGGAGTTTGTTCACTCTGGGAGAAGTACAAGGGCTGTTTTAGCCAGGAGCGTGTCTACTCCAAGGGCTGTGCAAGGGCCGATCTGATTGCTGAAAGGAGGAACATGTATGCTGTCTGTCTTGGAGACAATTCCAGGCCTTGCCTGTGTACCTCTTCCTGACCCTGAACTTGAGTTATATCCTGTTACTTTCAGTTGTATCCTGTTAGTTCTGGTGTCCTTTGACTCTAATAAACTGCATAACTCTAAGCATTGTCTGCAAGCTCTGTGAGACATTGCAGCCAATTATGGAAACCAACAGCAAAAAGGAGAGCCATGGGGGGAGCAGCTGGTATCAGAGACAATGGAGAAGTGAGAAAGCAGGGATATTCTTGAACTCCGCCTCAAAAGAACCAGCTTTATGCTGACTCTTATTCATGAAATTATCTGTTCAACAAAGCTGGTTCCTATAAGGCAGAGGTTAGAGATGTCCCAAATGTCCAGCTTCTCCATACTGCTATACCACTCCATCATCTCTAACAGCAGCCACTTCCCCTCTCCTCAGCACTCTCTCCCGTCTTCAGGTTTCATAATCCACTGCAGCATCTCATAGCACTCATGAACCTTACTCACAGGTAAGTGGTTTATTGGGGAAGTAACAAGGTACAACTTGGAATCAGGGATGTCTCACAAGTAACCGAACAGCTCAGGATACAGTCCTTGAGCAGGATGGCTTCTTCTTGCCCTCTACTGCTGGGCCCTGCTTGGGGCATTCTAGGGCAAGTACTACCACTTAGCCCCATGGATTGGCAAGCCCTACCACAGCAGTCTCACACCAGTGTCCTGGGTCCTGTTGCCTCGTGTCACTATCTCACTCTTGTTACTGCTACACAGCAGCTTCTCGTTGTCTTTCATGTTACAGCTCTGTATTTCCTGGATCTAGATGGTTCTCAGCACAGGGATCCTGAATTCAAAGGATGTACTCTACTCCTAGCTCTTCTTTCTTAGGGATAACGAGTTCACCCCTGCTCTGAGATTATCTCTCTTTTAAACCTAGTGGGTTGGCAAAACTGACCAATCACCTTGTTAAGGTTTCATACACCTTATTCACATGGTCCCATCCCCACAAGGGTGCCATGCACCTTATTTGCATTATTAACAAACTGTCCAATCCCTTTGGTGGGCTATGAGCACCTTATTTGCATAGTCCCACCTAATCATTTGATGAGAGTTACAAAAGCATAGCAAGAAAGACCATCTAAAAGCCATCCCTCATACCGCAACCCCAGAGCACAGAGATTCCTTTAGCTAGGGTAGTCGGTAGGTTGAAGCAAGTGCCTGAACACCTGCCCCCAGCTGAGCAGTAGCAGAATGCACTGGACCTGAAGGGGGCTCAGGTGAGGGCAAGACTGACATAAATATACATGTGCCTCTATTCAGAATTGTCAAAAGGTGGGAAAAACCCAAGTGTCCACCAATGGATGGGTGGAGCAAAATTTGGTATATAAATCCAATGGAATACTGTATTATTTGGCCATAAAAAGAAACAAAGTTCTGATAGATGCTATGACATGGATGAATTTTGACATTATCCTAAGCCAAGCCAAGTGCCATTGACAAAAGGCCACATGTTGTACAATTCCATATATATGAAACATTGAGAACAGGCAAACCCATAGATACAGAAAGTGGATTAGTGGTTACTAGAGGTTGGAGGGCAAAGGGAATAGGGAGGATTGCCAGTGGGTATAGGGTTTCCATTTGGGGTGATAGAATTGTTCGGAACTGGGCAGTGCTGATGGCTGCACAGTGTTGTGAACGTACTTAATACCATGGAATTGTGCACTTTAAAATGGTGACTTCTACGTTTTATGTATTTTGCCATAATTTAAAAAGAAATGTATGTATCATCCCCCTCACTCTCTACCCATACCTCATGTCTGCTACAAAAATCTCTCTCTGTCTCTTAGACACACACACACACACATACACACACACACACTGACTGGTACATATTGGTTCCACACACAGTCTCTTGTACCCTCTGTTTTGTCAAACTTTCCTGAAACATATTTACTCCTCCCTCAATCAGCAGCTATTTAAATTGAGCACTGAATTTGGCCATGACAGGAATGCACCTGTGGGTTCTGCCCTCAAAAGGTCAGGCCTGCTGGCCTCACAGCCTAATCCAGAGGTATCCCAAGGTTCAACTGTGTGAGCTGACAACCGTAATTTTAATTAGAGTGCTTTTCTCACCCAGACCTTTTGTCCTACTCCTCATCCTGACCCTCTTACCCCTAGACAGTGGGAGGAAAGCCCTGGATAGTCTCCCAGAGACTCCTTCTATTCCCATAGCTTCCTAACTGAAGCCAGCCACCCTCTGAAGGGGCCACACAGCAGAGTCAGCTCTCCTCTTGGCTCTCCCGCCCCCCTTGTATCCTGCCACACAGTGCAGGGAGGCGTCACTGACACAGGCTCTCCAGGACAGGAGCACAGAGAACAGCAGTTGGCAGAGGCCCTGTGCTGAGTTCTCTAGTTGATGTGGCCACCCTGGCCAGGAGCATTCCAAGATCACCTACTGAACATCCCATCCCAGACACCCCAAATCAGCAGAAGGGGTGTCCTGTGCACTTTAGGATTCTGAAAGGTGGCAAAGTCCTCCATGGGAGGCCTGGTGGCAGTGAAGACGACCTTAACAGGTCTCAACTGGGCATCCCTCAGAAGGCCCAAGGCCCTCAGGGTCTTGAACAACATGGTTTGTTGTATATGGAGTCAATGGCACTCAAAGACATTGTGGTCGCATCACCTGACCCGCGGTTGTGAAGCCTGAGAACTCTTTCTTGCTTCCCTCAAGAGTCCATACCTGTAGCCAAAAGACCTTCTCTTTGGGGAGGGGGTCCGAGGAGTGAGAGTCTGGGGGCTGTTTTAGTCACCTAGCACTGCTCTAACAGAAATACCACAGAGTGGAGTCCGGAAGGCTACAAGTCCAGATTCAGGATGTCTGCTCCAGGGGAAGGTTTTCCCCCTTGTTGGCTCTGGGGGGAAAGTCCGGTGTTGCATCAGTCTCTGTCCAGGGAGCATCTTGGCCCAGGAATCTCAGGTCTGAAGGACGCGCTCTTCTCCTGGTGCTGCTTTCTTGATGGTGTGAGGTTCCCAACTCTCTGCTTGCTTCCAATTTCCTTTTGTCTCTTGTAGGATGAAAGGATTAAGGGTAGTGCAAGCCATACTCCAGGGAAAGTCCCTTTACAGTGGAGCAGGGAGGTTATCCTATGAAGGGATTTACATTTCCCACCCTAATCCTTTAACATACAGCATAGGGAAATCACAAAATGGAGGACAATCATAAAATATTAGGAATCATGGCCCAGCCACGTGGCCACACATATTTTGGGGGGTGGGGACACAATTTAATCCATGGCAGGGACTCTGTTCAGTAGGGAAGCCGGGATGCTCTCTGAGACTCCTGCTCCATTATGAGCATTTGTTTAAAGCAAAGTGGGATCTTCAGAAGGATATGTCTGGTCTACGTATTTTCTGCTGGCATAGACTTTTTGCATGGAGCACAGCTGCGTGAAACACTAAAACCCCAGGGAGTGAGTCAGACGCCAAGACTCCAAGTCCTCAGGCATCAAACACAGCTGCCATCCTCACTGTCAGGTCGCCGCCTGAGGTTTGCTGATGAATTAGGATGTGGTGCCCTCTAGAGGTCTTCAGGTTGCATGACCGATTAAGGAGTCAGGACTACAGGGTCCCATTACGTGATAGGAGGACCCCAAGTCAGACAGAGGATTCACTCATGTCACAAGGAGTCTGAGCTCAAGCACAGATACAGATCCAAGCCCTCCGAATTTGTCCCGTTGGTGTTCTGTTGCCCTTTGTTATTAAGGTAAAAAAAAAAAAAAATCCCACATAATAAAGGGTCTACCAATAAGGGTATCCATCTTTGAACGTGAATAAAACAAGTTGTGCAAATAATGCAGCTTTAATTGTTTTATTATTCTGAAATACATTTGATGGTATATGTGGAAAAGAACTTTAGGTAAATGCTTTCGGTGCCATCTTCCAAATGGGACCATAGCCAAGCCAAGTGCTGTCGAGTCGGATCCAACTCCTGGCGACCCTAGGGACCAGAGTAGAACTGACCCTCAGAGTATTCAAGGAGCACCTGGTGGATTTGAACTGCTGATCTCGTGGTCAGCAGTGGTAGTACATAAGTAATCAGTTATCTATCATAGGCTGATATCTTTCGCCATTGACAGTCACAGCCTCTCTTCATTCATCCTGGAAAAAGTAACGGCCAATAAATCTGCCAGAATAAAATCCACACCAAATGGTAACTTTGGGGGATGAAATGGACGTTCTTGAATTTCCTTTGCATCCTCATTGCTCCAAATGCTACAGTTTTGTTTGTTAACAAAACCATTCATCCAAAAATGGGCCTCATTGCTGAAGATGATTTTTTGACCCAAAGTAAGATCAACTTCCAGTTGCTCCAGAGTCCAGTCAACATATCTACAGTCATTGGATTTCAGTTCTTGAGTTAAAGCAATTTTGCAAGGGTAGAGCTTCAAGTCCATATGTAAAATCTGCCAAATTGTGGTTGGTGAAAGGCCCAGTTCTTGTGCTCAGCAAGAAATTGATTGGGATGGAGTCTCGCATACACTCTGACAAACAGTGGCAATGTTTTCATTGGGTGTTGTTTGCTTAGCAACAGACCTGGTTGTCTCAAATTTTTCGCTTAAATGTTGCATTTTTCTCTCCGTGGTACAATCATGCGCATCGTAAATTTCACATAAGGCACAGAATGTTTGGCGAATGGAACATCTGTTTTGATAATAAACATCAATGATTTCTACGCGTTGTGGAATCGGGTAACATTTCATGGTTATTTGTCAAGACTAATGAAAAAAAACATGGTAAATATGGCCACTACAGCTTCAGAAATACCACCCTGGGGAGCTGTCAAAAATAGGACATCCTTATTGGAGGATCCTTCACTTACCAGTAAAAAAGCAAAAAACAAAAGCAGTTACTTTGTAGTCAGTTCTGACTGACAGCGATCGTATGTGTGTCAGAGCAGAACTGTGCTCCATAGGGTTTTCAGTGGCTGATTTTTCAGAAGTAGATCTCCAGGTCTTTCTTTTGAGGCACATGTAGGTAGACTCAAGCCTCCAGCCTTTCAGTTAGCAGCATAACACTATTGCACCACCTAGAGACTTGACCCTACCAGGGGTCCCTGGCAGAACCCTGGAAAGGTATTCGCACGGTCATATGAAAAGTGGCAAATGTGAACAATTTTAACTGTAACTGCTTAAGATGGTGGGTGATCTCTTCACCCTCTGAGATCCCCTCTGTAACACATGACTTCAGGTCCTGTGGCACTATAGAGGCTGAGAACCTTTGGAATTTGGCTAAGGGGAAGTTGAGTTGGGGATACACTAAAGTAGGATATGTTTACAAATATAGTTATTACTGGCTATCTTGGGACAGGAATGACTCCCAGAAATTGTCCTTCTGCCCCCTGCAACACTCAACTGACACTCTGACACCCGAACATTGTAGCATATAGGTATCCCTACAGTATCTAGGATGGGGACAGTGGAGGAGAAACAATATACAGAGCCAGAAGCTAGTCTGTGGGAGATTCTTCCAATGAAATGCATAAACCTGTATGCATTTCCAAAGGGAAGTTTGTCCTGTCAAGAAACTAATAATGCAGCAAGTATATAACCACAAACTCACAATAAAATGAAATTACTTTTGAAAACTTCAGAGGTAAAATGCACAATTTTATTTTTCCTGATCACACAGAAGAGGTGACTTTTGTATAGAGCTGATGTATGAGGTCCTGAAAACAAGTGAAGCAATATGAATAGACTGGTTAAAGATCTAAATTTTTTGCTGATTTGATCAAAATACTAACATTGACAAAGGTAATATAAATTGCATAACAGGTCTCTAGAACAAAGACAGCAAGGTCAAACAGGTTAATGAGTATTATCACTTTCAAAGAGTATATAAGATTTGTCCCTGCAAGTGAAATTTGATATAGCTTGAAGACTGACAGCTATTATATGAAAGAAACTTGAGAGATTTCCCCAAATTTGACAGCAATTCTAAAACCATACATGTCATTACCAATAACAAGTTGTGAAGAGGAAAGTTTTCTAAACTATCAAAAAGGAGAAACAGATCTCCATCAACTTTGCCAGTGAAAAGACCAAATGATTTGTTTCCTTTCATTGTATGTCAGCTAGTTGACAAAACTCTGTATTACTTTTCTGGGTTATGTGTTACTTACGGTATTTGTCATCACTTTAAATGTTCTGCATCATGTTTTCTTTCTGATCTTAAGTAAATATTCCTTCCCTGCCTCATTTTGTATTCATAATGTTGTGTTCTTTTTAAAAAAACCAAACTGTCACAGTTCAAGTCAATTCTGACTCACAGCGACCCTATAGGAGAGAGCAGAATTGTCCCATAGGGTTTCCAAAGAGCAGCTGGTGGATTTGAATTACCAACCTTTTTGTCAGCAGTCAAGCTCTTAACCACTGCACCACCAGGGCTCCAAGGCCTCCAAATTGCACAGTTTTCAGGCACTACAAACCCCGGCTCCACCCCTGTGTGTGCGCACACACACACAAATTCATTCATTCACCTCACATACACAAGCACCAGGAAAAAATGCAGGCTCATTGAATAAAAGGAGGCTCAAGATCCTTTCTCTAGAGGCATTTATATTCTTTGAGGTAGCACTCATTATCAGTAAAAAGACAATGGAGAACAGCAGTCAGACTCCTACTGCTGAAAACTCAGAGACTCATAAAATTACTATAGATTTATTGAAAGTTTGACCCAAAGAGAATTATTTTTTACTAACGAAGCTGATTTTGCTAATTAAGTTAATTTTTACTAATTGGGCTAATTTCCTGTTGGTCCCCACCCCCCCGCCTTGCATTCCTTTACTGTCGCTCCCAAAGAAATTACAAATGAGAGCTTTGAGCCCTTATTTCCTCATTCCTTCAGACAGAAGCAGTGTTTTTTCTTTTACTTGGGTATTTTAAAATTGTCATCATCTGTTACGTAAAAAACAAAAAAAATTCATATGTTAACCTTTTAAGGTTTCATCAGCTAAACTTATGTTATTTAACTGACATCTGAAGGAAGAGTTCTTCAAGATAAGTTAATGACACCTGAAGAGATGGATGTACCTTACCTGCTTCGATATTCAATAATATCCTTGGTGGCAGGGATGACACAGTCCCACAGTGACTTTTTTCCTGTCATGGCTCTACTAGAAGTAGAAAGATATGCCAGATGGTGAAAAATAGGTTTGCTGCACCAAAATAAGTGCTGTTTTATTAAAAACTAGGGTAGTACTGGATGCCAGAAGGTGTGAAACCCAGCTCTGAGTAAGAATCTCCACATTTAGTATTGATATTGGCACGGTGGAACCTCCCACGAGGCAGAACAGGGTGGCAGCCTACCAGCCTGCACGGGGGTATCATTGCAGGCCTGGCTTCTACATTGCAGTGTGGCCAGTGCAGGATCCTAGAGGCTCAAAGGATAGTAGTGGGCCTGGTTCTTGGAAACTTGGCTTTCCATGTTCCTTGCTTTCCACATGATCCTACTACCATCAAACTGGAAGTCCTTCAACCTGGCACTCTTTGACACAAAAAGAATAAACACTGCATAATCCCATTATATGAAATAAACTAGAATGGCAAATATATAGAAACAAAGTCTATTAGTGGTTACCAGGGATGAGTAGGAGGCAGAAGTGGGGAGATATTTCTTCAGGGACAGTGGGATTCTATTAATGGTGTTGAAATAATTGGAAAAAGGATCATGGTAATGGTTGCATAATATCATAAATATAGTCAATGTCACTGAATTGTACACGGAAAAGATGCTAAATTAACAAATGTTTTATTGTACATATTTTTAGTACTAAATAATTAAATAAATAAAGGGACCAGTTGGAACCCTGACTTTCAAGGTTTCTTTAGAACCAGTGAAGGTGACAGCCATCACCATAATTTTGCCACAAATCATTAGCAATTGGTCTTCCTCAAGCTTTCTAGGAAACTCTGGTGGCGTGCCGAGGCCCGTCACCCACAAAGGTCTCTGTGAACAAAGTTACAAGCCTATGTGATGGTGGGCGGAGGCATCTCACCCGTGACATATCTTTGGCCATACTGTCCTTGATAATATTTTGCAACCTAATCAGACCTTCCTCAAAAATATCCTCTTAACTCCCGGCACAAGGATCAAAGAAGAAAGGTTTTACAACCCCCTCGGCTTAATGAATCCCGACACAGAATGCCCAGCCCGGGAACGCCAAGGCCAGCCCAGCCCTGCTGGTTTCCCCCAACTGCACATCCCCCTCCACATGTGAGGTGCAGGATTGCAGAAGGGCCCTGGGAGGCTCCCCAGGGATGACACCCTGCACAGCTCTTGGATATAAACATCCCATTCCCTGCATCAGGAAGATGGATAGGCTCCCAAGTCTATTATACTTGGTATGGCAAATGAGTAAATGCTAAAGAAATACCCTTCTTAGAACAGTTTACGAAAGGTATAAGGTGGGGGATGGTAGGTATTTACTGTCCCCACAGGAAGAGATAAAATAAAGACCCCTCCTCCTGTACCTTTTAACCTTGAAGCTCAAGGCATAACTTTGTTTTCACTGTTGATTATAACCACAATGTACTTGCCTCGGGCCATTACCTAAAAAAACCCTAACGATTAACGTGAAAAAAGGCCACAAGGTATCACTTCCTTGTTAGCCAACAGCTTGTGTGGTCAAGAGGGCAGGGTGAAATTATGCCACTGATCATATAAAAAAATAAAGAAAAGCAGACCCTGGCAGGCGGCCGATCTCCAGATTCCTGGTTGTCTCAGTCTCATCATTTTCTCCTTCGCCGACACCACCCGTCCCTTCTGAATCCCAGACCCTGCCGAGGCTGGCTCCCGGCATGCGGCAGAGTCTGGCCATGTGCCACATAGTCCCCATAGATGACGAGCACAGTGAGTGAAAACTGACAAGCAAGCATGGCCAAGGTGTGCCCTGCCTTGGGACACTATTTCAATAGCTCCTTCCTATCGTGAACAAGGAGGGCCCGTGGACTTGCTGGGATTTCTTGTAGGTGCCCAAAGGCTCAGGGAAGACTAAGGTGTGGCTGACAGAGTGGCAGGCTGAGGTGGCCTGGTAGCACAGGGCCTTCACTCCATGTCTTGAATTGCTGTACCCACATACATCTGCTACTTCTAGCCCTTTGAGGCTGATTTTCAGTTTTCTGGTATCCAAGCCAATTGCAGGATGGCTGCTCTCCTACTGCACATGCTTTCTGCAAGTTCAGCCTTTCTCTTTATTTTGAAATTACTGATAGGAAAAGATGTATTGGGATTCAAAATCTGTTCCTATTACCACAAGACATTTCAACATTTCATTTGTCCACAAAAGAATTCTTTCACTAAAATTTCAATTGTTGCAAAAGTTTTGATAGATTATTAAAAAATGTCAGTCACTTAGCTTGTGCCACCAAAATTTCTCCTTGATGGTGGTAATCTAGAATCACTAAAATGGCTAGATCAGGAACCATGTGTGGTCACTGCAAGCATAATACCTTTTATAAAAAGTCATGTTCATGGAAGCAAACTGGTAGATTGTTTAAAGGTCACACAAATTCCTCCTTTCCCAGTGTGCACACTTCTTTGCAATGAACTGCATCCAGATATGGGGTCTGTTTCTCCAACCCCCAGCATCCTGGCTGGCCTTATGACGTGCTTTGGCCAATAGGAGGGTAAGAATTAACTTGCTACTCCCATACCAAGGTCAGGAAGCTTTGAGATTTCTGTCTTCAATCTCTTGGAAAGTACACATAGCCAAGCCAAGCCAAGTGCCATCGAGTCGGACACCCATTTGATCTTCTAGTGGATGAGAGGCCATGGAGAAGAGAACTAAGGAGTCCTAGCCAACAGTCAGACATGGAAAACAAACCATCATGGACTTTCCGGCCCAGGTAATGCTTCCTCTGGAGTGAGTTCCATCAAAACCAGCTGTCTTAGTCACCTAGTGCTGCTCTAACAAAAATGCCAAGAGTGAATGGCTTTAACAAGGAGAAGTTTATTCTCTCACAGCCCAATAGGTTAGTAGTCTGAATTCAGGGTGTCAACTACAGGGGAAGGCACTCTCTCTGTCAGCTCTGGAGGAAGGCCTTTCTTTGGTCTGGGAGTATCTCAGCACAAGAACCTCAGGTCCAAAGGACATCTTTTGCTCCCAGTGCTGTTTTCTTGATGGTATGAAGTCCCCAGTGCTCTGCTTCCCTTTCGTTTTTATCTCTTGAGAGATAAAAGGTAGCACAGGCTACACTCCAGGGAAACTCCTTTTTCATTGAATCTGGGGTGTGACTTCAGTTAGAGTGTTACAGTCCCACCCTAATCCTCTCTGACAAAATACAGTCTTGCCCTATTAACCACAGGCAGGATTAGGATTTACTGTTGAAATGAGACATAAGTAACTCCATTTAGAGGAAGAGTGCAGTGAAAACTTCAGGCTCCAGGAACCAATTTAGCAGGAAATAACAAGAAAAATATCATAGGATAATTACACCAAAACCAATAGAGCCCGGAGGCAGCCTCATAGAAAACCCCTGGGGCCAGCCTAGTAAAATATCCACTAACAGAAATTCCATGTGGTTAACACATTCACCCATAGCTAAATTTTACAACTTGCAGAAACTCCACCAACCTCAGCCAATCAATGCAAAGGTCAGCTCCCCCTTCCTACCTCGCAATTTTAGGGCTTAAATACTGGGTGCAAAGAAAGCTTGAGGTTGCCTCCTTACTCTGCATAGTTTGGAGTGTGTCCCTGGTGCACCAGTCTTTTTCTGATTGGGCATATTTTTAATTAAATTTAATCTTTAAAGAAATTCTGGGTCGCGTCTTGAAATCCGAGCCTCAACATTTACAACACACGAAATCACATATGGTGGATGTTTTAGTCAGCTAGGGCTGCTCTAATAGCAATACCACAGAGTGGTTGGCTTTAACAAAGGAAGGTTTATCCTTACATAGTCCAGTAGGCTCCATGTCCATATTCAGGGTGTCCGCTCCGGGGGGGAAGGCTTTCCTCCTTGGAGGAAAGTCCATATTGCATCAGTCTTTGTCCAGGGAGCATCTTGGCGCAGGAACCTCAAGTCTGAAGGATGTACTCTTCTCCTGGTGCTGCTTTCTTGGTGACACAGGTTCCCAGTCCTCAGCCTGTTTCCCTTTCCTTTTATCTCTTACAGGTTGAAAGGATTATGGGTGGGGCAAGCCACACTCCAGGGAAATTTTCTTTACAGTGAAGCAAGGAGATGATCTTATAAAGGGATTTACAGTCTCACCCCAATCCTGTAACACAGGAAAACCACAAAATGGAGGACAGTCAGAAGATACTGGGAATCGTGGCCTGGCCACAGAGCTACACATACTTTTGGGGGGACACAATTCAATCCACGACAGTGGACAATCACACAATCATGCAAAAATTATCTTTCGAGACTCCATAGAGAACAGCCTACATTGCTGTTGAGTCTGTGTTGGTATCATAAACCAAAACCAAACCAAACTCACTGCCGCGAGTGGATCTGACTCATAGCGACCCTAGAGGACGGAGCTGAACTGCCCTATGGAGTTTCCAAGGAGTGCCTGCCCTTGGTATTACACCGTCTGATAAACCTTCTGTCTCTTTTTGACTTGGAGTATGTTTCACTGACTGACTGCTTCGGGGCACGGACCCTAATCGGACAACATTGTTCTTTCTACGATTATGTAACACACAGAAAATGAAATACATTTTTTTCTCCCATCAGGTCCCATTTTTGACTCCTGCGCAACAGTTTAGCGCTCAGCTGCTAACTGAAAGGTTGGTGGTTTGGACCAGCCAGCCGCTGGGGAGGGGGAAGACCCGGTGATCTATGGCAAATCATGTGGGGTAGTTATATTCTGTCACATGGGGCCACAACCACCACCACTACCAGTCCCCCCACGGGGTGCTGCAGAAATGTTCTGGGTGCACCACGAGGTGAGTAAGGATGGGGAGTCCAGCCGGGCTCCAAAGGCAGAGCACACTCCCACCAAGCAGGTTTCCAACAGGGCAGGAGCCCCAGCAGCCCGGTCCTAGAGGAGCGGGAGAGACAGAGAAGATCCTCGGATCCTGGGAAGTCAGCCTCGCGTTGGAAACTGTGTAAACGAATGCGGTGTCTGAGTGGTCGCGCAGGTCTCCGGGGGAGCGTGTGAGAGTATTGGGTGAGGCGCCTAGGGGCCCCGTCACTGCCCTCGGATCAGAGCCACCGTGAGGGGCAGAGCCCCTCTGCTCCGCCTTGATGGCGGTCCTGCCAGCTTTTCGAACCAAGCCGGCCCTCACTGCTCGGGCCGCTGGGCGCGCCAGTCTTGGAGGAGCCCGACTCCTCCGCCCTGCCGACACCGTAGCATTACCTTTTCTCAGTGGAGATGGCCCGGGTTTAAAGCCCTCTCGAGCACCCCTGAAGGGGAGCATCTCATGTAATTACGGGATGGGAGGTGGCGGACCGGCCTCCAGCGAGATGCCCAGGGTCCCGTCGCGGGTGAGAGGGGTAGATCCTGGGCCCTGCTAGGTTAATCTCCCACCTCGACCATCTACAAGCCAAGGTTCGACCGCCTTGTTGGTCCTGTCCCCACTTCCTAAAGACGTTTGCGATGATTGTGGCCAGTTCACCGACCACGAAACCTCCCTCTTCGGAAGCCCTTTTTTCTTCCAAGGAAGTAGACAACTCGCCTAGCAGGGGTGGAGAAGCGCGGGAGGAGGAGGAGGGAGCGAGGAAAAGAAAAGGGGTAGGAAGGGGGAGAGGAGTGTGTGGCATTGGCCGGTGGCAGCCGCAGCCTAAAATGCTGATATCTTTTATCCCAGCCCCTCCCCTGGGGGCCAAACCATTTGGTTAGGAATGCTAGGCTGCAGAAAAATGAGCACACAAATAACGCAGACTGGAACATAAGGTTATTTTATTACCTCACTATTATATTTTTTTTGTACGCGAATTAATAAACGACTGCATCAGATAAACAAAACAATCCAAACGGCCAGGCAGTTGCTATTGTTACATAAGTGAGACGAATTAAGGCTAGCTAGTGGTAAAAGCATTCCTCCAAAGCCACGCTGTTAATCAGAGAGCCCTGCAAGGGCCTTAAATCATAAGGGGAAGCGGCAGAACCAGCAGCACGCAACTGGCCCCAGCACAGAAACTGGGGCAGAGTGCTGGCAGCAGCTCCCTTAGAACATTCCTGCTCTTAGGGGCCACCGAACGCCGCCAGCCCCACCCCACGCTCCTTCCACAGGCACGTTCACTTCCTTGCAGGGATGGGCCCCAGGGAGCTTCCTTTGTGCGGAGCCCCACCCACATGCCCTCTAGCCAGAGTGAGACCTGACACAGAGTCCTGAGCCACCAGCGTCTCTTTACCGGGAAATTATGGATTGAGAATAAAGAAAACAGTGTTTCCGAAGGACGGGAGGCCATTCTGTGTAAACAGGGGGAGCTGCGGGGAGGCTGCAGACCTCGGAAGGGGGAGGGAGCAGCCTGTGGGAAGGAAAGGAGAGAACAAAGAGAAGCAGGCACAGAGGGGAGCAGGCGACAGGAATCTGTCAATGCTCCCTGCTGCCTTTAGGCTTTCTCGAGGCCCAATACACCAGCCTCCCGTTCCCCATAATCATAACTACTAGCTCTGGTTTATGAGGCATCTATCGACAGCACTTGGCTGCATGGCCTTATCACATAACCTTTTGTCTATGGTTCAGTGAGCCCGACATTTATGTTTCTTACAACCAGAGGAGTCCTAAACAATATGCCCTCAAGTCAAAGTTTTCTTTCTCATTTTGCTGTTATTAGAGTTTTCTGTCTACAATTTTCCAAGCCTTCTCTCATTTAGTGCCTTCCAATTGAGGATGAAGTTTTATTTAAGGTCCAAATAATTCAGATCAAGTGTTTTTCCTTTGGGAAAATGGAAAATAATATTTGCTGAATACTAGAAGTATCATTTCCTGTCCCCCCCCCATTTCTAGTTTCAGCTTCCATCCAACCTGTCCAAAGCCTTCTCTTGACTTCCTCTTCCAGAATAAGGGTTTCGAGGTACTATATGACCCAGCAATCGCAATTCAAGGTATATAAGTAAAAGAATTGAAAGCAGGAATGCAAACAGAAGCTCATAAATGTTCACTGCAGCATTATTCACAATAGCCAAAACATAGAAACAGACTAAATGGATAAACAATATGTAGTACAAAAACACACAATGGAATGTTAACTCAACCATAAAGAGAAATGAAGACCTGATTTTAAAAACCCAGTACCATCAAGTTGAGGCCGACTCATAGTGACCCTATAGGACAGAACAGAACTGCTACACAGTTTCCAAGGAGCACCTGGTAGATTTGAACTGCCAATGTTTTGGTTAGCAGCCATAGCACTTACTGACTACGCCACCAGGGTTTCCATACTGTCTTAGGCTGGGTTTTCTAGGGAAGCAAAACCAGTAACATGTGTAGGTACAAGGAAAGATTTATAATATAGATAGATAGATACAAATATAGGAAACAGCTCATGTAATCACAGAAGCTGAATGTCCCAAGCTCTGGCAGAAGCCTCACGTGGCCACAGAAGCTGAGGAACCCACAGTCAGCAAGTCAGAGGCCAGAGTTCTAGATCACCAGTTGTGTAGGTCAGTGGATCCCAAGCTGGTGGCAAGATGAAGCGACAGAGGCTGGCAAAACCAGGATCAGCAGGTCAGGGAGCAGGAGTAGGCAGAGGCTGGCGAACCCAGGATTGGCAGGTCAGGGAGCAGGACTCTCAAGTGCTGACTGTAAGAACTGATGAGTCCAACAGCTGCTAGTTAAGTCCCGGAACCAGACACTGGAACAAGAGAGCAGGAGCTCCTGGCCATGTGAGCGACCAGCAGCCATAGTAAAAGGTCGCGAGATGAGAGCCGAGGGGCAGGGAGCCACCACAAACCCCGCCCTGCCACTTAATACAGCAGCCAAATATGTAGTAGACAAGTTGACATAATCCTGACCACCACACATACATATGGGTTATATAACATGGATAAATAGAAAACATGTTAAGCGAACTAAGGACAAATATTATATAATCCCACTCACATGAAATACACAGAATATGCAAATGCATAGATGTTATAGAAAAATGCGGAGGTGAATGACACCCTGGAGGAGGCAAGAGGCTGTTTATTGCGCCGGAGGGCCAACGGGACCTTCACAGGTTCCAACAATTGGCCCCGAGTAGGGTTTCGGGAGGGTAGGTATAGTGCAGTTTGAGGATGTCATGGTTGAGACAAATGGGGTGAGCGGGTGGGGTTCTGAGGGGGGGTGCATCCTGCTAGGCAGGAATGAGGCTTTGAAGGGGCGCATCCTGCCAGGTGGGAGTGAGGCTTATCAAAGGGAAATATCCTGTCAGGCGGGGGGGCCGGGCTGAGAAGGGGGGAAAGGGGAGTATCCTGTCAGGCAGGCTCCGGGCTTATCAAAGGACAGTGTCGGAGAGTGTCCTGTCAGGTGGGAGCTGGCTGAGAAGGGGGAAGGGAGTATTGTATCCTGTCAGGTGGCGGCAGGGGCAGCAAGGAGGGGGAGGAAAATTTTTCAGTCTCAGTTATCCATATTATTCCCCCCTTTGATACCCCCCCTTTGATAAAGGTGGGTATCACAACTCTCCAACGTCGGCTTGGGGAAGTTGTTGATAAGTTCAGAGGGTCAGGACTCTGGAGATGATTTTGTTGAGTAAGTTCTGTTCTAGTTGGTCTCACAGATGGCGCAGGAGGCAGGGTCTGAAGGTCAGGACTATGAATCCGAAGGCGGGTGGCCCCATTTGACATGAGTCCCCATCCAGACTGGGTAAGTTCATGTCATCTCTGTTCAATTTGGCTTTTGAGTTCTGTAACCTTACGTGTGACAATGTTAGAAACATTTACAAAATAACAACATTCTTCACCTAGCGCCATACAGGTCCCACCCTTCTATGCTAGTAATAAGTCTAATGCTCGTCTGTTTTCTAAAATAACTGTTGTCAGGGAGTTAATTTGATTCTGAAGTATAAGAAGTGTGTCAGCAACTTGGTCCATGTCCGCATTGTGTGTCTCTGATAGCTTTTTATAGAGGGTACCTGATGTGGCGACTCCACCGGTGCCTGTGGCGAGTCCAATGAGTGAAGTGAGTCCTAATACAGCTACGCCTATGGCCCTTCTTAGGTTAGGTGTGGGGAGGAAGAGAGACTCAAAATCTTTTGGTGAGTAAATGTGATAATTGGGGAAAGTATATACCAGAGTGCAGGTATGGTTGGTGGGGAGGCACTTGTGCAGGTTAGAGTCACACCACAGGAAGGTGGTATTGTCAGTACAGGTTAGGTTGGTGGGTGTGCTGGAGGTTTGTGTTTGTAGGTAGTTCAGTGTGGAGGTTTGGATAGTACCAGTGTGTTTCCAGCAAATGGAGACAGTGGAGTTAAGGAGGGGAACCTGTGTTGTTAAAGTCCTGATGTGTGGAGGAGATGACCCTGTTACGGCAGGCCAAGGAGTCTCCTGTGTACAGAGTGACACGGTGTTGTAGGCCACCCCGGGTTACTTGGGGAAAATATAAAAGGTAGTAAATGAGGCAAATAAGAGGGTTATAAGGAGGAAGCACCTTAGGAGTGCGGCTCAAGCAGGATATTGAGGTTGAGTTTGGATTCTATTTGGAGCAGTTATCAAGCCTCTAGCTTTCAGGGCAGAGGTGAGTGTCATTGAGCACTCCTGTAAAAAGGAACGATCAGGGTGAGCTAACAAAATGTCATCCATATAATGAATGAGATAAACAGAGTGAAATTGTTTTCGAACATTCTCTATCGCAGCATCTATAAATTTCTGACAGAGTGGGATTGTTTTTTATTCCCTGGGGGAGGACTTTCCACTGATATGGCTAGAAAGACCGTTTGAAATTCTCTGATGGCAGATTAAAAGCGAAGTGTAAAGAAGTACTTTTGTAAATCAATTCAGTAACAGCATGGTTCATTGGAATAACACTTTAGAGGAGGGAGCTCAGGTTGTAAGGCTCCTGCGCTTCTATTGTTGCATTGATTGCCCTTAGGTTCTGTAACAGACGCTATTTGTCCGACTTCTTTTTGATAGGGTATAAGGGGAAATAGTCACTTGTCCGATTTTTTAAGAAACTTGAAAAGAAGAGGTTCTCAAACGGCTTCAGGTTTTGACTCTGAGTTAGAATCGTCCCTCAATACTTAACAGCACAGAAAAGAGGTATCCTCCTGGAGAATCGCCTGGTGGAGGGCACGGCGAGAACCCACAAGACTGAGAGCAGAAAGGGAATAGGTAGCCTGTTCCTTTAAGTTTTCCGTGCGGCTGTGGCCACCAGGCAGCGGCTGCTGCTGGCGCAAAAGCCGCAGAGGTGCCCGTGAGCGGAGAAAAAAAAATGAGTAGCCTGTTCTTTTAAATTCTCTGCAACTGCGGAGACTGGCTCATCAGGCTTCCCAGGTTTCTCAGGTTTTGACTCCGAGCCAGAGTCGTCCCTGATTAAATTCTAACAGGCTCTTCAGGTTTGATTTTATGTACAGGATTTATCAGGGCTATAGGGATTCTTTCTAGGATATACTGTGAGAGGCTTTTGAGAGTACTGCCAAAAGCTATTAACTGCTGATCTAGCTGTGTTTCTCTTAATTCTTTGGACGGGCTTAGGCGAGGTATTATTGGAGGGGGTCTTCCAAACATGATTTCGAATGGGGAGAAACCTAATGGCCCCGGGGTTCATCTTATTTTTAGTAAGGTTATCGGTAGGAGAGTTATCCAGGGAAGTCCTGTTTCTTGTGTTAATTTGCTTAGGTGGCTTTTAAGGGTTCTGTTAATTCTTTCTACTTTTCCTGAACTCTGGGTCTCCATGTACTATGGAGTTTCCATTTTATCTGCAGGGTTCGTGAGATTTCTTGTATGATGGTGGCTATGAAGGCTGGCCCGTTGTCACTCTCTATGGTGAGGGGGAGCCCGTATCGGGGAATAATTTCTTTTAGTAGTATTTTAACTACTTCTCTGGCTGTTTCAGTGTGTGGGGGGAAAGCTTCTATCTACCCAGTGTGTGTGCAGACGAGGACTAGAAGATAGTGGTATCCATTGCATTTAGGGAGTTCAGTGTAGCCTATTTGTATATCTTCGAATGGAGTTGTTCTAATGTGCTGTACTCTGGGAGGCCCAAGGGGGCCCTGTCTGGGGAGAATAATGTCCATTCACCTTCTCAGTTCACAGTCACAGTCAGTATTAGTGGGCTCTGGTCCGAGATTCTCATGGTGGGTTCCTGGGGATTAGTGAAAGAAATGGTGGTGTCCAGCTTTGTGAGGAGGTCTCTCCCCAGAAGGGGCGCTGGGCATTTGGGGATCAGGAGGAACTCATGTTGGACCTTATGTCCTCCCAGGGTGTACGTTCGAGCTTGGAGGAAAGGCCTCTTAGTCTGGTTCCCGGTGGCTCCCGTGATCGTGACCTGTCACCCGCTGAGAGGACTTAGTTGGCTTGTTAGGACAGAATGCTCGGCTCCAGTGTCAACTAAGAAGTCCACCGGCTGGCCCCCGACTTTCATCTGGACCATGGGTTCCTGGGGGCCCAGTCTGTATGAACCTGGTCATCCCTAGTCCGAGTCCTCACCCGCCAGGGCCAATGTCGTGGTCGGTGGTTCCAGTAGATATCCTTCGGTGTGTGCCGTTGTGGGCTTTCTGGGTCAGACTTTGTCCTCCGCTGTCTGCTTCCTTGGTGGCCTGGTGGGATAGTCATGCATCCAATGTCCTTCTAGTTTGCAGTAGGCGCACTGATTCTGGCCCAGTGGCGGTCTGGAGGACTTCATGGACTTCTGGGGGTGCTCAGTAGTCGGGGTGGGGGGCCTTGCCAGTCAGGGCCGCTGTGATGAGATGAGCATGTCGCCTGGCCTTTCGTTCGTCCTCCCTACGGGCCTCTCAGTCCCGGTTCATGAAGACCTTATTAGCTATATCAATTAATTGGGAGCTGTTCATACCACTAAATCCCTCTAGTTTCTGTAATTTCCTGCAGATGTAGGCAGCTGACTGGGCGACGAAGGCTGCATTTACAAGGGTCTGACTTTCGGGGGCTTCGGGATTGAAGGGGGTCCAGATGCAGAAAGCTTCACAGAGTCTCTCATAAAATTCTGAGGGAGGCTCCTGGGGTCCTTGAAGGACTGCTTGGGTTTTAGACAGATTAGTTTGTTTCCTTGCTCCTTGCCTGATTCCATGTAGTGGTGTCCTTTGATAGACCTGGAGTCGGTGGAGTCCCTCGGGAGTGTTGGGGTCCCAGTCGGGTCTGGTGTCGGGGAGTGCCTGTTGAAGGTAACCTTCAATATCTATGATGCCAGTAGGCAGGTTGTCCCTCAAGTACTGTTGGGCCCCTTCTAAGATTTGGCATCTTTCATCGGTGGTGAAGAGGCTTAGAAATAGCTGTCGGATGTCGTCCCATGTGGGGTTATGGGTATTAAAAATCGCCTCGCACATATTTATAAGTGCCTGTGGTTTTTCGGAGTATGAGGGACTGTGGTGTTTCCAGTTCAGGAGATTGGTGGTGGTAAATGGGACATAGGTAAAGACGAGGGCTCCTGGGGTAACGGTCCCATCAGTTTCTATTTTTCCTGATCCCCGAGTCTCCCTTAAAGGCAGTTGTAGTGTCTTATTCTGGGACCTCGTGACCGGCAGTTATGGAGGGGCTAGTGAGGCTGTTGGGAGTTCCAGGCCGAAATATGGGGGTGGGCCTTTTTCAGGCTGGTCTTGGAAGATTTTTGGAACTTTCTTCGAGACCCCAGAAGTGTTCAGGAGGACTCTTCTGGGTCCTGACTTATTCAAACAGAATCTGACCTAGCTATTTCTAATCACTGGTCTATGTAGGGGAAGTGGTTGGGATGTCCCCCTGGTTTGGCAGTGACCCTATTCCAAACTGCCTGAACCAGGTGGGTGTCTAATGTTCCTGCAGGTGGCCAGTTGGTGTCAAAGGAGGGCCATTGGACTTGGCACAGGGTTTTTAATCTCTTGGGGCTAAGCTTAACTCTATAGTTTCCCTTGAAGCCCTTATCAAGATTTTTCAACATGCAGTCTAAGACTGTAGGTTTGCTGTGTGTCCCACCCATGCTGACGGTGCCGCAAGTGAGACGAATGACTTGTCCCGAGGACCACTAAGATGCCCTTCTGGCCATTCCCCTCGCAGGGACTTAGGTGGGCTCTTGGCTAAGGTGTTCCCGTATAAACCCCGGGGCGGAGGAGGCTTGGCTTACACCATTATGTCTTATGAGTCCACAAAGAACCGCAAGAGAGGGCCCACTCAGCCTCCGTGTGAACTTGGAGGCACAGATACAATCACACAACACAAAATATATTCACTCACACAGACTGAGACTTCCACCTGGAGGGGGAATCCTGAACTGGGGCTCAAAGGCTGGGAGATGATCAAGCTCCCCTTCACCCTAGAGAGGGCGGTCCTGACTGGGTTTGGGTGGCCCCGGGGCCTTACCTGGACTGAAGTCTTCTGATGCCTGTTACCTGATCCCTTGAGGGTCCTGCGTCTTCGGAAATCTCTCTGGCGGGTACGAGGCGGAGAGGTGGAGGGACCTCGTTAACCGGAAAACGAGTGGCATCTGTCCTTCCTAGCCTGTCCGCCCTGGCCAATGGCCAAGGTCCCGAGAGGCAGGTGACAGCAAGGGGTCAGCTTATTCGCTTCCCGGTCAGGGAACCAAAAACTGTTATAGAAAATGCGGGGGCGAATGACACCCAGGAGGAGGCAAGAGGCTGTTTATTGCACTGGCGGGCCAACGGGACCTTCACAGGTTCCAACAATTGGCCCCGAGTAGGGTTTCGGGAGGGTAGATATAGTGCAGTTTGAGGATGTCATGGTTGAGACAAATGGGGTGAGCGGGCGGGGTTCTGAGGGGGCACATCCTGCTAGGCAGGAGTGAGGCTTTGAAGGGGCGCATCCTGCCAGGTGGGAGTGAGGCTTATCAAAGGGAAATATCCTGTCAGGCGGGGGGGCCGGGCTGAGAAGGGGGGAAAGGGGAGTATCCTGTCAGGCAGGCACCGGGCTTATCAAAGGACAGTGTCGGAGAGTGTCCTGTCAGGCAAGAGCTGGCTGAGAAGGGGGAAGGGAGTATCGTATCCTGTCAGGCGGTGGCAGGGGCAGCAAGGAGGGGGAGGAAAAATTTTCAGTCTCAGTTATCCATATTATAGAGACCAAAGTATTTCAGTGGTTACCAGGAGCTGGAGAAGACAGGAAGGGGGAGATATTGCTTAAGGGGAATGAGCTTCTGCTAAACATGAGGAAGCTTGGAAATGGGTAGTGGTAATGGCATTGTACAATCATTGGGAATGTAATGCTTGTGTACAACATGGGGAATTTAAATGATGTCAGTGAATTGTACACACAAAAATGGCTGACATATGACTGATATGTATGTATATGGGGAAACCGTGGCAGTATATTCGTTGAGTGCTACAGCTGCTAACCAAAAGGCCTGCAGTTAGAATCCACCAGGTGCTCTTTGGAAACTCTATGGAGCAGTTCTACTGTCCTGTGGGGTCGCTATATCAAAGTTAGCTAGGGAACCCGATCTCTGCTGCCACATACTAACATATTTTACTCCAGAATCTAACATTTTCTAGGGATAACAAAGGTCATGGATTGCATTGTAGAACACACACAGTATTGATAAGACTATCACAGGAACGTGATCTGCCAGGCATCAACAGTTCTGCCTGGCAGTTTGTGATGCAAATACCAGTTCTTCCTGGCAGTTGTGATGCAAATATAACAATTCCTCCTGGTAATTGTGAAGGAGCAGCAGTAGCCTCAAATACAATCGAAAACCAAGTTACTACCTCCCCTCCCACCTATGACATTGTCCCTTGCTTTTACCAATAAAAAGCACCCCAAAAATGTATAGTGGGTCTTTTTCCACTCTTGGAGACTGGCCCGTTCCCTCTTTGGAACATACTTTCCCTTAATAAACTTTTCTGTCATTTGCTACCAAAAAGGATGCATCCTCGTGTTCTTCGGGGGAGGGGAATCCCAGTTTGCCACCAGTCAGGAGGCTGAACTTGCTAGCTTGATCTCTAGAACCCGAATCAGGTCATTCGGGGTCTAATCAGCTGCATGACCTCAACAGCTATGAGTCAGAATCGACTCAATGGCAGTAGGTTTGGGTTTGGTTTTTGTGTATGTATATGGAACCCCAGAGGCACAGTGGTTAAAAGCTCAGCTGCTAACCAAAAGGTTGGCAGTTAGAATCCACCAGTCACTCCTTGGAAACTCTACAGAGCAGTTACGCTCTGTCCTATAGGGTCTCTATGACCTGGACTCCACTGGGCAGCAACAGGCTTCCTTTTTTTTGGTTTGTGTCAAGGTCACATAACTGATAAGGCCCCAAGTGTTCCTGATTCGGGTTCCAGAGATCAAGCTAGTAAGTTTGGTCTCCTGACAGGTGGCAAACTGGGCTCCATCTCCCCTAAAGCACACAAGGATGCACCTTTTTGGTACCAAATGAAGGAAAAGTTTATTAAGGGAAAGTATGTTTCAAAGTACCCAGTCTCCATGAGTGGAAAAAGACGCAGCATAGATTTTGGGGGTGCTTTTTATTGGCAAAATTAGGGGGCGATATCACAGACAGGAGTCAGAGGTAGTAACTCAGTTTCTGACTGGGTTTGAGGCTACTGTAGCCACCTCACAACTGCCTGTATTTGCATCACAACTGCCAGGAAGAACTGATATTTGCATCACAAGCTGCCAGGGAGAACTGTTGATATGTTGCACATCAGGTTCCCTAGGTAACCTCATCAATACTGTGCTTGTTCTATAATGCAATCCACAACCTTTGGTATCCCCAGGAAATGTTAAATTCTGGGGTAAAATATATTAGTATGTGGCAGCAGAGATCAGGTTCCCCAGCTAACCTTGACAGTTTGTATATATGAGGACTGCCAATTAAATTCACAAACTCATCCTAGAAAAAGTGCTACATATCTCATTGCTGAATATCACTAGAGTCACCTTTTAAGTACTTCCCTTGGAAGGCTATACATCAATGCCAGCACCTAGTCTACTCTTCGAAGCAATTTTGGAACTCTTTTCTGGAATGGCCATCAGAGCTATTGTTGTATTGCCCTTGGTGTCCTGAATGTCAGCAAAATGTCTTCTTTCCAATATTTCCTTTATCTTCAGGTAGGGAAAAAAGTCACTGGGGTCAGATCAGGTGAGTAGAGAGGATGTTCCAATACAGTAATTTGTTTACTGGCTAAAAACTCTCTCACAAACAAGTATACAATTAAGTTTGCAAATTTGCCATCTTGTCAATGTATGCAATGGCTGTTCCAGAAAGAGTTCCAAAATGGCTTTGAAGGGAGGACTAGGCAATGTCTTCAGTGTACAGCTTCCCAAGGGGAGTACTTTGAAGGTGACCATAGGGATATTCAGCAGTGAGATATGTAGCACTTAGAACAATTAAGTTCATAGACTTAATTGTCAGACCTCCTGTGTAAATTAAAAAACTAAACCCAGTGCCATCGAGCCAATTCTGACTTTTCACAGTCTAGTAGAATACAAGTCCAAATTCAGGGTGTCAGCTCCAGGGGAAGTCTCTTTCTCTTTGCTAGGTCTAGAGGAAGGGCCTTCTTGTCAGTCTTCCCCTGGACTAGGAGCCTCTGCACACAGGGACCTGTTTAAACCTGCTCAAAATAATGGCTGCCTCACTGTCATGGACTGAATTATGTCCTCCAAGAATATGTGTCAACTTGGTTAGGCCATGACTCCCAATATTGTGTCATTGTCCTCTACTTTGTAATTGTAATTTTATGCTAATGAGGATTAGCGTGGGATTATAATCCCTTTACCCAGGTCACATCCCTGATCCAATGTAAAGGGACTTTCTCTGAAGTGTGGCCTACTGCACCACCTTTTCCCTCTCAAAAGAAGAAAGAAAAAGAGAAGTGAGCAGAGAGAGAGGGGAACCTCATACCACCAAGAAAGCAGTGCTGGGAGCAGAGCGTGTCCTGTGCATCAGAGTTCCCCCTTGTGGAGAAACTCCTAGTCCAGAGGAAGACTGATAAGCAGGACCTTCCTCTAGAGGCAGCAAAGAGAAAAACCCTTCCCCTGGAGCTGATACCCTGAATTTGGACTTGTATTCTACTAGCCTATGAGAAAATTAATTTTTCTTTGTCAAAGTCATTCACTTGAGGTGTTTCTGTTATAGCAGCACTAGATGACTAAGACATTCACTCATGATGGGCATGACCTTCTACTCCCCTTGAGAGGATGGTCCCATCTATAATAAGTAGACATCTGCAGTGCTCTGCATTGGGGCAAAATCATGGGGCCCTATTTCAGGAGCCCCCACAACCACTCATTGCCCTTCATTTCTGGGGAGTTCATGATCATTGTGCTATTTGTAGAGTTTTCCCTCAGTTAATCCCACACTGTTTTTGCATCATCCATAATGACAACAACAAAAATAGCAATTTAAATGTTTTTGTCAGTGCCCATTGAGTTGGCATTCAACTCATGGTGAGCCCATGCACAACTCTTGGAAACACTGCCCAGCCCTGGATCATCTCAATGAGTAGCTGCAGACTGGACCACTGTGATGCATAGGGTTTTCACTGGCTGATTTTCAGAAATAGACCACCAGGCTGTTCTTCCTACTCCCTTAATCTAGAAGCTTTGCTCAAACCTGTTCAGCATCATAGCAACAACATACAGCTTCCATTGATGGACAGATGGTAGCTGTCATGAGGTACATTGGCTGAGAATCAAACCAGGGTCTCCCTCATAGAAAGTGAGACTTCTACCACTGAACTACCACTATCCCCTAAATTCAATTACTGACTACTTATTTTGTGAGACACTTTTCTAAACACTGCATGAATTTATTTAATCCTTAAAACAACTCCATGAGATAGATATTATTATCTCCTTATTTAATAATTGAGGAAGATGAAGCACAGAAAAATTAAGTTATATGCTCACGGTCACACAGCTTTGAAGTAGCCTAACCAGGATTTGAAACCCAGGCAGCCTAGTGCCAACATTTAGCCATTAATCACTGCACTGTGACAGGCAGTTATTAGTCATATATTGCTGAGTAACAAATTACTCCAAAATTTAGCAGCATAAAACTATAAACATTTATTGTTGCACATGGTTTCTAAGGGCTGGAAATTGGAAGTGACTTTGTTGTATGCTTCTGGCTCAGCGTATCTTCTGGGGAAAGTTGTGGTCAAGCTGTTGGCCAGGGCTGTAGCCTCTGAAGTCTTGACTGGGACTGGAGCATTGGCTTCTGAGGTCATTCACGTGGTTGTTGCAGGAAGCCTCACCAAGGAGGGTTCTCCATAGGGCTGCTCAGGACAAGGTTTCTCCTAGAGCAAGTGATATGAGAGAGTGACAGAGAAACAAAAAGAGAGAGCCATGCACCACTCTGCTTTTTATGACCTAGTCTCCCAGTCATACACCATTACTTCTGCTTTATTCTATTTATTCATTAAATTCACCCCACACTCAATAGAAGGTGACTACACAATCCAGATATCATTGGGTACTATCTTTGAGGCTGGCTACCACAGGTATGGGGAGAAGCCACGTAGAAAATGACCTTGGCTTTCAGAAGACTTGTTTTTGAGGTGACAGCAAAAAGCTACCTAGCCCAGTACTAATGTCAGCCACCACTCAAGCCCTTGCCCTGTGTCTGATACATTTTCCCAGGTGCTACAGCACCCTGGGGGCATAGTAGTTAAGATTTCAGCTGCTAACCAAAAAGCTGACAGTCTGAATCCACCAACTGCTCCTTGGAAAGCCTATAGGGTGGTACTATTCTGTCCTATAGATTCACTAAGAGTCAGAATTGATTTGACAGCAATGGTTTATTTCTTTTAAAGGACAGGTGTAACAGACTCATCTAGTACAGGAGCTCTGTGAGGCCAAGTCTTACTTTTTGTATGCCATACGGTTGTCAGGACTTTGTGAATTTTTAAAATTGTTTTACTGTCATAAAAAATATAACAAAACACTTGCCAGGTTCACATTTTTTATGTATACAATTCAGTGACATTGATTATATTCATCATGTTGTACAACCATTATCACCAATCCAAACCAAACACATTGCCACTGAGTTGATTCCAACTCACAGAGATTGTCATGGATTGCACTGTGTCCCCCCAAAAATGTGTGTAGCCATTTGGCTGGGCCATCATTCCCAATATTTTGAGATTTTCCTATGGTACACATCCTAATCTCTGCCTGTGGCTAATAGACAGGATGATAATGTTAAAAGAGGATTAGGGTAGGACTTCAACACCCTTTGCTAAGGGAATTTCCCCGGAGTGTGGCTTGTACCACCTTTTACCCTTTCCTCCTATGGAAGATAAAATGAGAGGGAGGCAACACAAGAATAAAAAGGGGTGCATCCTGAGATCTCCACTAAAAGACTGCAATTGATGGTCCAGCGGTTTCAGGGTTCCCCTGAGAGCACGGCCCCTGGCCCTGATGCTGCCCTTGCCCATAAATCATAACGCAGGTCCACTCTTTGGACACGAATGGATGGGACTTGGCAATGCAGAGTGACCATATATTGGATACACTTTATGGTCCTATACATCTATAGAATATCATCCTGCTGACCTCTGGCTGGAGGAAGGAGAGTGGGTGGAGAGGAGGGGAAAGGAGGCTGTTGGGAGGATGAGACATGTATGGAGCAGAGAGGAATAATGTGCTGCCACTGGGCAGGGAGAGCAGTGGAAGCTGCATATAGGTGGGCATGTAAATTTATATGGGAATGTACATTTTCACTCAGTTATATTAAATAAAAAATAAAAAAAAAGAGAGGGAGGCAAGCAGAAAATTGGGAACCTCACACCATCAAGAAAGCAGCACTGGGAGTACAGGGTGTCCTTCAGACTCGAGATTCCTATAACAAGATGCTCACTGACCACAGACTGATGCCATACAAGGACTTTCCTTCAGAGCCAACAGAGCCTTTGCCTGGAGTGGACACCTTGAATTTGGACTTGTAACCTACAGGACTGTGTAAGAATAAGCTTTCCTTTGTTAAAGCTATCCACTTCATGGTACTTCTATTAGAGTAGCACTAGATGACTAAAACAGAGATCCTGTAGGACAGAGTAGAACTCCATAGAGTTTCCAAGGAGCTCCTGGAAGATTCAAACTGCTAACCTTTTGGTTAGCAGCCACAGCACTTAACCATGATACCACCAGGGTTTCCACCATCATCACCATCCCTTCCTGTGTCATTCCACCACCATTAACAGAAACTCAGTGCCCCCTCAGCCATGAATCTCCCTTTCTCCAACTCCCGCCCATGGTAACTACCAATAAAAATTTGCTTATTTCATGTAAGTGAAATTATGCAGTATTTGTCCTTTTGTGACTGATTTTACTCAGCATAATAGTTTCAGGGTTCATTCATGTTACAGAATGTATCAAGATTTCATTTCTCTTTACAGCTGAGTAATATTCCATTGTATGTATGTATTACATTTCTGTAAACCCTGTTGAAGGATATTTGGGTTATTTCTACTTTTTGGCTATTGTGAGAAGTACTTCAGTCAATACTGATGCGTGGGTTTCTGTTTGCATTCCTGTTTTCAGTTCTTTTGGGTATATACTGAGGTTTGGGATTGCTGGGGATTTTTAAGTGGCTGACTGACAGTAAAGAAATAGAAGATGCATGCACTGATAACTGCTGCTAGTTTTTATTTGTTGTGTCTTATACAAAGTTTTACAGAGCAAATTAATTTATCATTAAACATTTAAACACGTTATTTTGTGACATTAGTTGCCAACCCCATAACATGTTAGCACTCTCTTCTTCTCAACACTGGGTCCCCCATTATCACCTTTATTGTCCCCTCCTGCTTTCATGTCCTTGCCCCTGTGTTGATGTGCCCTTTAGTTTCATTTCATTTTATGTGCCTGTCTAATCTTTGGCTGAAGGTGAACCTCACACTGCCAGTTTTTAGACTACTATGCTAAGCTCTTTGCATACTTTCTCTGAAACCAACAGTAAGTACAATTATTCTCAGTTTTCAAGGGATTAGTTAACTGGCTTAATGTCACACAGCTAGTTGGGAGACTAAGTCGACACAGATGGATCACTTAGTAAACCAAATGTCTGCAAGTCATCAAGCTTGATATAGCATACATTCAGTCCAAGAACCTTGAGATGATGGAATGTATAATGCAGCTACTTATGGAAAGATTCCTAGAAGCAAGTGGTAAGCCAAGTTTTGAAGATATTCCATCATCAGGCATCCAGTGGGGAAGCTAGGAGCAAAACTGGCTGCAAAAGAGAGCACTACTTTGTCTAAAATCCTGGCAATTGGGAGGCAAGACCAAGATGGCAGACTAGTCACATGTCTCCTCAATTCTCTCTGAAAACTAAGACCTAGAAAAACAGTTGAATGGAGTAGAGCAGATATTCTGAGAGCCCTAAGATCAGGTGTGGGGTTATGAGATCAGACTGGGCAACAGGAAGGGAAAAACTACCTCTGGCAGAGGCGAGACAGCAGCACAAAGAGTCCTGCTTCTGCTGGCACAGCATCTGAGAGGCTTACAGGTATGAGTGCCATCTTTGTTAACTGGGAGACTGGGATTCGGAATGCCAAACCTGAGACCTGGCAGGAGCTGGCTGCCATGGTGAGCTGTAGTGCCTAAGTAAATAGTGTCTTTTGCAGCAGAAAGGCTGTGCTTAAGACAGTCACATCTAGAGAATCTAGTAGGGCTGATGACTGAGGATACCAGTGCCCCTCCCCCTTCTCTTCTCTGAACTGCACCATAGATACTGCTGGCTCAGCGCAAGAGAGGTAGCTTGGGCAGGATGTCATCTTAGTCAGCTGAGAGGCTAAGTCAGACACATCCAAGGGCCCAGTTGGGGTAGGGTGCCACATTCAACAACAGTACCTGACTGAACAGTGTCTCTCCCAGTAAGAAAGCTGTTTCTAATACAGAGAACATAGTGGTAGCTGGTGACAGAGTATGCCAGTGCCTGTACCTCTCCCTTCTTTGAGCCACATCGTAGCATCTGTGGATGCAGCCCCTGAGAGACTCAACAAGTAGGTCACCATCTTTGTCATCTAGGAGGCAGGGCCTGCCACCCCTGAGGGCCCAGCTGGTAGTGGCTTTTGCTGGACAGTGCTTCTCTCAGCAGAAAAGCAGTTTTCAAGAAAATTGCATCTAGAGAATGCAATGGTGGTTGCCAGCTTAGTGTGGTGGTGTCATTTCTCCCTCCCTTCACTGGGCCATGCCAGAGCATCTGCTGAAAGGACCCTTAAAGATTCCATAAGTAGGGTACCATCTTTGTCAGCCAGGAGGTGGGGCCTGCCACCCCAGAAGTCCCAGCTCCTACCACCTGTCACTGAATGGTGCCTCTCTCATCAGAAAAGAGTTTTTAAGATAGGGACATCTAGAGAACACAGCAGTGGCTAGGAGCTGAGTGTGGTGGCACCCTTCTCTCCTCCCCTCTCTGAGCTCCACCATAGTGTCTGCTGGTGTGACTCTGGAGAGTCAGTATGAGTAGTTCACCATCTTTATCAGCCAGGAGGTGGTGCCTGCCACCCCTAAGGGCCCAGCTGGGGCCAGCCACCAAGACGAGCAGCATCATGTGGCTGGACAGCATCTTTCTCATGAGAGAAGCTGTACACAAATCAGGTGCAACTAGAGAATGCAGTGGCGGCTGGCAGCCAAGTCTAGTGGTGCCCTTACTCACTCCATTCTTAGAGTTATGCCATGGCTCATGTTGGTGCAACACCAGAGAAGCTGAACAGCTTTTTGATGGCATGAAGACAGCAATCAATATTTAACCATTTGAAGAAGCAGACCACCATGGCTCTGGAATACTCCCAAAATAAAGAATCAAGAAACTTCCCAGATGAAGAAGCCTTCCTGAAATTATCAGAGGTAGAGTACAAAAGAATTATGCATAGAGTCCTTCTAGAGATTAAACAAGGTGCAGCAGAACAAACTGAAAAATTAAGCAAGCTATATGAAGTGCTAGAACATCAATGATCTGAAATTCAGCAGATTCACAATAAAATTACAGAGTTAGACAATTCAGTGCCAAGCCGAAAGAGCAGGATTGAGGAAATGGAATGCAGCATTAGTGAGACTGAAGATAAAGCAACTGGCACCAGCATTTATGAGGAGAAATCAGATAAACGAATCAAGAAAAATGAATAAGCAGTAAAAAGCATGTGGGACTCTATCAAGAGGAATAATTTACAATTAATTAGAATTCCTGAATGGGGGGGACAGCAGAAAATAGAGAGAGAATTGTTGAAGAGTTTCTGACCGAAAACTTCTCTGACATCATGAAAGAAGAGAACATAGTTATTCAAGATGTTTATTGAACTCCTCAAATGGTAGACCCCAAAAGAAAGACACCAAGACCTATTATAATCAAGCTTAATAAAATGACTCATGGCCATTTGGCTGGCATGGCCATTAGTCATTCCAATTCAACAGCGCTTGGCCTTTGGCTAGCTAATAAAATGAAACATAAGGAGGAGCTCTTAAAGGCAGCTAGGCTTAAATAAAAACTAACATACAAAGGGAAGCCTTGTAGGCTGTCCTCTGACTTCTTGGCAGAAACCACATTGGCAAGAAGGCAGTGGGATGACACATACACAGCCCTGAAGGAGAAAAATTTCCAACCAAGAATTATATATCCTGTGAAACTGTTTCTCAAATATCATGATGAAATCAAGACATTATCAGATAAACAAAAACTTAGAGACTTTCCAAAAACTAAACCAAAATTACAAGAAATACTGAAAGAATCTCTTCAGTTAGAAAGTCAATAACATCAGATGTATACTCAACGATGCCATGGTGGACACAGCATCTAGAGTCCTACTCAGGGAAATCACAAAGCTCAATGAAAGCTAAAATATTAAAATTAGGGAAACAGATTTTAACATATAAATTATGATACCATTACACTGTAAAGAGGGATATGTTACAGTATAGCCCTTTCAGATGGGGAGGAAGTTAAGGAGATACCCAGAAGTTAAAGATTGGTTGAAACTTAGAACATTTAGGAGGAAAAAAGGGGTACCTGAAAAGGAAACTAACAGTACTACATATCAAAACCAGAAACATAATACAGGAATCTCAACAGACACAAAACCAACACTGAAAAGGTCGAAACGAAAACCTATAAAGAAAAATGACCCAGAACAGAAGATTAAGTGGAACAAAGAAAACATCAACAACATAAAAATAAAGGCACTAAAATGACAGCACTAAATACACATCTATCAATAATTACATTGAATGTAAATGGACTGAATGCTCCAATAAAGAGATAGAGAATAACCAGTTGGATCAAAAAACATGATCTGTCTCTATGTTGCTTACGCGAAACACATCTCGCACTCAAAGACATGAACAAACTGAAAATCAAAGGATAGAAAAATATCTACCAAGCTAACAACGTGCAATAGCATGAGTGGCAATGCTAATCTCAGAAAAGATTGTATTTTAAAGTAAAATCCACCATCACAGATAAAGATGGTCACTATTGCTGAAAGGTTCAATACATAAGGAGGATATAACAACATTAAATATTTATGCACCCAATACCAAAGGATCTAAATACACTGAACAAATGTTGACAACATTGAAAAATGAAATAGATCACTCCACCATAACAGTAGGAGACTTTAACACTCCACTTTTAGTAATGGACAGATCATCCAGAAAAAAGCTCAGCAAAGATACAGAAGATCTTATTGTGACAACCAGCCAATTAAACCTCATTGAAATATACAGAACTTTTTATCTAACAACAGATAAGTACACCTTCTTTTCCAATGCACATGGAACATTCTCCAAAATAGAACATATATTAGGCTATAAAGCAAGTCTCAACAAAATCCAAATCACTGAATTATTGCAAAACATATTCTCAGACCATAAAGCCATAAAGGTTGAAATCAATAGCAGAAAAAAACATGGGCAGAAATTCAAACACATGGAAACTGAACAACACCTTGCTCAAAAATTCTTGGGTTGCAGAAGAAATTGAAGATGCATTAAAGAAATTCATAGAAGCAAACAAGAATGAAAACACAACCTACCAGAATCTGTGGGACACAGCAAAAGCAATGGTCAAAGGTAAATTATCTCTATAAATGCACACATCCAGAATGAAGAAAGGGATCAAACAAAGAATTAACCTTACAACTTGAACAAGTAGAAAGAGAACAACAAAAGAACTCTTTGGGCACCAAAAGAAAACAGATAATAAAGATTAGAGCAGAGCTGAAAGACTTAGAGAATAGAAAAACAATTGAATCAATAAAACCAGAAGCTGGTTTTTTGAAAAGATCAATAAAATTGATAAACCATTGGCAAAACTTACAAAAGAAAAACAGGAGATGAAACAAATAACCTGAATAAGAAACGAGAGGGGAGCAAAAACTGAAACACTCATATCTCATATCTTACTCAAAAATTAGCTCTAAATTAGTCAAATATCTAAACATCAAACCTAAAACTATGAAGATCATGCAAGAAAAAGTAGGACCAACAATGGAAGCTGTAATACATGGCTTAGACAGCCTTCAAACTCTGACAAACAAAGCATAAACAACAGAAGAGAAAATAGATAAATGGGAACCACTAGGAATCAAACACTTTTGCTCATCCAAAGACTTTATCAAAAGAGTTAAAAGATCAGCTACTGAATGGGAAAAAATATTTGCCAACTACATGTTAGACCAACGTCTGGTATCCATAATCTACATAGTACTGCAAAATGTCAACAAGAAAAAGGTAAACAACTCAATTAAACAATGGGCAAAGGACATGGACAGACACTTCACTGAAGAGGACATCCAGGCAGCCAAAAGACACATGAGGAAATGCTCACAGTCATTAGCTATCAGAGAAATCCAAATCAAAACTACAACAAGATACAATCTCATACCAACAAGGTTGGCTATAATCCAAAAAAATGCAAAACAACAAATGCTGGAGAGGCTATGGAGAGATGGGAACTCTCCTGCACTGCTGGTGGGATTGCAAAATGGTAGAACCTCTTTGGAAAGCCATATGATGTTTCCGTAAAAAGCTGGAAGTAGATATAGCACTTGATCTAGTAATCCCACTGCTCAGAATATATCCTACAGATACACAGATACATACACATGAATGTTTACTGCAGCACAGTCCACAGTAGCAAAAAGATGGAATCAACAGATGAATGGATAAACAAACTATAGTACATATACTCTGTGGAGCACTATGCAATGATAAAGAACTATGATTTTAGGAAGCATCTCATAACTGGGTTTCAATTAGAAGACACGCTGAGTGAAATCTGTTGGCAGCAAAAGGACAAGGGCTGTGTGAGGTCCCTGCTATAAGGACTCACAAATAGACTTATGCACAGAAGAAAAGACTCTTTGATGGCTACAAGAGTGGGGAGTGAGGGAGAAGGTTGATCATAGATTAGATAGTTGATAGAAATTTGGTTAGGTGAAAGCAGTGACAGCAGAAAGTAGATCAACTTAACTGGACTTCATCATAAACTGAAAGCTCTTCTAATCTCAATTCAAGACTGCAAGGATAGAGTAGCAGGGGTGGGGGTCTGGAGACCACGTTCTTGGAGGACACTGAAGCCAATTGGCATAACTAGCCTATTGCTAAGAGAGTCTTCTGCACCCCATATTGGGGAGTGGTAACTGGGGTCTTAACAGCTAGCAAGCTGCCATCTGAGGCACACCAAATGGTCTCAACTCAACTGGAATAGATGATAACTGAGAATAACAAAGACACAAGATAAAAAAAAGCTCAGGAGACAGAAGGACCCACGTGAATGGGAGATTAGATTATCATGAGACCAGAAGAACCAGATGGTGTCTGGCCACCACCGAAGACAACCGTCATGGGCACACAATATTGAGTTCCTGTAGCAACATGAGAAAAAGAGGAGTGCAGCTCAAGAACTCTGATGGTCTAATGGCCTGGAGGATTCCCTGGGAATGTGGCCCCTAGACCTGCTGCCACCTCTGACCAGAAAACACTACTGAGGTTAACTCTTTGGACAAAAACGGACTGGACCCAGGGACACAGTGTGACCATATGGTGTGTGTGTACTTTATGATTCTATGCATTTATAGGAGGTTGTCCTCCTGGTCTCTTTCTAGATGGGAGAGAAGAGGGTGGAGAGGAGGGGACAGGAACTTGTTAAGAGGATACTACAAGTATAGAATCAAAAGGAGGGGTGTGCTTTCACCGGGCAAGGAGAGCAGAAGGAGCTGCAGATAGGTGGGCACACAAAACTGGTTTGCATTGTATACTTTCACTCAATCACAATAAAAAAAGAAAAAGAAAGAAATGAAACAGGAAATGTCACAACAGACCCAAATGAAATTAAAAGTATCATAACAGAATACTACAAAAAATTGTACTCTAACAGATTTGAAAACCTAGAGGAAGTGGACAAATGTCTAGATTCATGTCACCTACCAAAATTACCACAAGGAGAAGTAGAACAACTTAATGAACGCATCACAAAAGAAGAGATTGAAAAAGTAATTAAAACACTACTGTTTTAGTCAGCTAGGGCTGCTCTAACAGAAATAATACAGAGTGGATGGCTTTAACAAAGGAAGGTTTATTCTTACACAGCCCGGTAGGTTGCAAGTCCATATTCAGAGTGTCCGCTCCAGGGGAAGGCTTTCCCCTTGTCAGCTCTGGAGGAAAGTCTGGTATTGCATCAGTTTTGTCCAGGGAGCATCTTAGTGCAGGAACCTCAGGTCTGAAGGGCGTGCTCTTCTCCTGGTGCTGCTTTCTTGATGGTAACAAGGTTCCCAATTCTCCTTGCTTCTCTTTCCTTTTATCTCTTGCAGGCTGAAAGGATTAAGGGTGGGGCAAGCCATACTCCAGGGAAACTCCCTTTACAGCAGAGCAGGGAAGTAATCCTATGAAGGAATTCACAGCCCCACCCTAATCCTTTAACATACAGTTTAGGGAAACCACAAAATGGAGGACAGTCACAAGATACTGGGAATCATGCCCCAGCCACACGGCTACACATATTTTTGGGGGGACACAATTCAACCCATGACAACTACCAACCAAAAAATGTCGTGGCCCAGACACTTTCACCAAAGAATTCTACCAAACTTTTTGAGACAAGTTAATTCTAGTACTACTGAAGCTATTTCACAACATAGAAAAGGACAGAATATTCCTACATTGATTGTATGAAACTAGCATAACCCTAATACCAAAGCCAGGGAAAGGTCCCACAAAAAAGGAAAATTACAGATCAATATCACTCATGAACCTAGATGTAAAGTTCTTCAACAGAATCCTAGCCAACAGAATTCAACAACACATTAAAAAAATGGTTCGTCATGATCAAGTTAGATTTATGCCACAGATGCAGGGCTGGTTCAACATCAGAAAAACAATTAATGTGATCAACTACATAAAAAACACAAAGAATAAGAATCACTTGATTTTGTCAAGTGATACAGAAAAGGCATTTGACAAAGTCCAACACTGATTCATGTTAAAAACTCTCAGCAAAATAGGAATAGAAGGGAAATTCCTGAATGCAGTAAGGGACATCTATGCAAAGCCAACCACTTACATCATCCTGAATGGAGAGAGACTGGAAAAATTCCCCCTGAGAAAGGGAACTAGACAAGGATACCCACTGTTACCACTTGTATTCAACATTGTGCTACAGGTTCTGACCACAGCAATCAGACAACACAAAGAAATAAAGGGCTTCTGCATCAGTAAAGAAGTAAAAATATGCCTATTTACAGATGATATGATTGTATACACAGAGAAACCTAAAGAATCCATAAATAAACTACTAGAGCTAATAGAAGAGTTCAGCAAAGTATTAGGATATATGAAAAACATAAATAAATCAGTAGGATTCCTTTATATCAACAAAGAGATTATCAAAGAGGAACTCAATAACATTTACTGTAGCCCCCAAGAAGATAAAATACCTAGGCATAAACCTAACCAGAGAAGTAAGAGACCTATACAAAGAAAATTAAAAGACCCTACTGCAAGAAACCAAAAGAGACTTACATAAGTGGAGAAATCTACCTTGCTCATGGATAGCAAGACTTAACATTGTCAAATGTTTGTTTTACCCAAAGCAATCTACATATATGATGCAACCCCAATACAAATTCCAGGGTCATTTTTTAATGATATGGAGAAACAAGTCACCAACTTTGTTTGGAAAGGGAAGAAAGCTTGAATAAGTAAGGCACTACTGAAGAAGTGGAACACAGTGGGAGGCCTGAGGCTACCCAACCTTAGAACCTAGTACACTGCCACAGTAGTCAAAACAGCCTGGTACTGGTACAAAAAGAGACATATAGACCAATGGAACAGAATAGAAACCCCAGAAATATCACCATCCTCTTATGAACAGCTGATATTCAACAAAGGCCCAAAGGTTGTAAACTTGGGTAAAAACAGTCTCTTTAACAAATGGTATTGGCAAAATTTGAAATCAATCTGCAAAAAAACCCCGTATCTCACACCTTACACAAAAACTAACTCAAAATGAGTCAAAGACCTAAATATCAAGCCTAAAATGATAAAGATTATGCAAGAAAAATGGGGCCAACAGTGGAAGTTCTAATACATGGCTTACACAGACCTCAAAATCTTACCAACAATGCACAAACAACAGAGGAGAAAATAAACGGGAACTACTGAAAATCAAATACTTACGCTCATCCAAAGACTTTATCAAGAGAGTTAAAAGACTACCTATAGAATAGAAAAAAATATTTGGCAACTATGTATCCGATTGATGTCTGATTTCCATAATCTACAAGGGACTGCAAAATATCAACAAGAAAAAGACAAATAACCCAGTTAAACAATGGGCAAAGGACATACACATTTCACTGAAGATGACATCCAAGCAGCCAAAAGTTACATGAGAAAATGCCACAATCATTAGCTATAAGAGAAATCCAAATCCAAATTACAATGAGATACCATCTCACCCCAGTGAGGTTGGCAATAATCCAAAATACACAAAACAACAAATGCTGGAGAGGCTGTGGAGAGATTGGAACTCTCCTACACTGCTGGTGGGAATCCAAAATGGTACAACTTCTTTGGAAAGCAATTTGGCGCTTTTTAAAAAATCTAGAAATAGAAATACTGTATGATCCAGCAATGCCACTGCTCGGAATATACCCTACAGAAATATAGGCAGTTGCATGAACAGATACATGCACATGAATGTTTATTGTAGCACAGTCCACATAGCAAAAATATAGAATCAACCTAAGTGCCCATCAACAGATGAATGGATAAACAAACTATGATACATATATTCAACAGAACACTGTGCAATGAGAAAGAATAGTGATGATTTTAGGAAGCATCTCATAACCTGGTTTCAACTAGAATACAGTATGCTGAGTGAAGTCAGTCAGCTGCAAAAGGCCAAGTATTGTATGAGACTTCTGCTATAAGGACTTAAAAATGGACTTATGTACAAAAGAAAAGACTAATGGCTGCAAAGGTGGGGAGGGAGGGAGAGAGATGTTCATAGATTACATAGTTGGTAGGGGTTTGATTAGGTGAAGGGAATGACAGCACACAGACCAGCATAAGTGGACTAAACCATAAACTGAAAGGTTTTCTAAACTCAACCCAATATTTCAAAGGATAGAGTAGCAGGGATGGGGGTCTGGGGACCATGTTTTCAGAAAACATCAAGGTCAATTAGCATGATTTGTCTTTTACTAAAAGAGTCTTCTGCACCCCATATTGGTGAGTGGTGTCTGGAATCTTAAAAGCTAGCAAGCTGCCATCTGAGGAACACCAAATGGTCCCAACCCATTTGGAACAGATGACAACTGAGAACATCAAAGACATGAGGCAAAATGAGCGAGCCCAGGAAACAGAAGGACCCATATGAATGCGAGACTGCACCAGCGTGAGACCAGAAGAACCAGATTATGCCCAATTACCGCCAAAGACAGCCATGATGGGAAACACAATGTGGAGTCTCTGAGGTAGCATGAGAAAAAGAAGTGTGCAGTTCATGAACTCTACTAAAAGATCAGAATTGATGGTCTGGCAGCCTAGAGGGTCCCCTGAGAACATGGTCCCTAGACTTGCTGCTGGCCCTAACCTGAAACCAGTACTGAGGTCAACTCTTCAGACAAGAATGGACAGGGACACAGAGTGAGCATGTGGTGTATGTACTTCATGGTTTTATACATTTGTAGGAGGCTGTCTTACTGGTTTCTTTCTAGATGGGATAGGAGAGGTTAGGGAGGAGGGGACAAGAGTTTGTTAAGAGGATACTAGAAGTAAAGAGTGAAAAGGAGGAATGTGCTGTCACAGAGTAAGGACAGCAGATGGAGTTGCAGACAGGCAGGCATGCAAAATTGATCTGGATTGTATACTTTCAATTAATCATAATAAAAAATAAAACAAAAAACCTGGAAGTCTGTGTGTGGTTCCCCCAGTGGAGCTTACCAGGGATACAGCACTCCTATTCTGCTGGAGAACTCAAAAATTCTAGAGATTTTTGAGTTCTCTAACAGATCTGCTGGTCATATGGCCCAAGTGGCAGATTTGTTTGTACTGAGTGCTGAAGCCTTCACCACTTCAGAGCCATTATCTTGCCCTGGGTCTCCTCTTGTCACTTCCCTCAGAACTGGAAGCCTCAGAGTTTCTTGGTAAGCAGGTGAGAGAACCTATTCGAATTATCATGGAAAGACCAGTTACTAGAAAAGATCATCATTTTTGATAAAGTAGAGGGCCAAAGGAAACCTACCAGTGAGATGGATTGACATAATACCTGCAACAATGGGCTGAAACATAACAATGATCATGAATATGGCCCAGGACTGGGAAACATTTTGTTCTGATACACACAAGGTCGCCGTGAGTTGGAGCTGGCTCAATAGCAACTAATAACAACTCCCTCCATTAGAATGGGGTGTATGCTGCCTCTGAAAACTTGTGACAACCTATCTTTCACTTCAGAAAAGACATTCCACTGAACTCCTACAAACTTCCCCAAGGTGGCAGAGATTTCTCTAAAGTGAACAGTGACCTATATGTTGGGGAAGAGATCAGGGAGGCAAGGGCAGTGCACTGAGTTTCTACTTACATTTGGTCTTTCTGGCTTTGGGTTTATAATTCTGCCAAAAATAATAGGTTGGGCTGCAGCCTGCCCTGTGATTGGCCTATTTTAGAAACCTTGCAGGGATTGGTCAGTCTACAAAAGAGAGAGTGTGAGAAAAAAGAAAGAAAGAAAAAAAAGAAGTTACTGAGTTAATAGGTCTGACTCATAGTGACCCTGTAGGACAGAGTAGAACTTCCTCATAGGTTTTCCAAAGTGGAGCTGGTGGATTTGAACTGCCAACATTTTGGTTAGCAGCAGAGCTGTGCCCTACCAAATGGTCCTGGTGAGAGAAGCACACTTTGAAATTAACAAGGGATTCCCTCACATAAGGGCCAATCCCACAGTGGTTGAGGAGGACCTTGCTGTTATCAAGAACAGCCTGGAGTCAAGTGTGACCTTTGGACCTAGGGTCCCTGCACCAAGAATCTGCACACAGCAAAGAAGAGCTATGATACTAAAGATAGTAACAGACTGCACAAGAAGTCACAGAAGAGAGGCAAAGGAATGGTAGCAGCAGTATGAGCAGTGGGTACCAGAGAACTGGCTGTGAAATGGCCAGTGGTGTCACCCAGTGCAGTAACTCACAAGCAGGATAGGGTTGGCACAGTAGCCGCTAAACCCCTTTCTGGTGGGCTGAGTGGCCCAGCCTGCCCTTGTCCCCCTCCCACAAGGCTAACACCATGCAGGGTGACCCTGCCCCTCCTGGTCCCACCCCTATGGTTCCCTACCATTTCTCCCCTCTCCCATTGGCACGGACAGAGACCCTCCTCTCTGCCTAATGGCAACTGCATAGCCCAGCTAGCTGTACCCTGACTGGCAGATGCAGGGACTGGGGGCGGGTGAGTGGGTGCACTTGGTAATAGGGGTGGCAAGTTACCACACTGAGTGACATACGGAGGGATGAGTTACCGCACTGGGTGACGAATCACTGCACTGGCTGACAGGAAACACCAACTGTAGCAACGCCACTGCCTTGGTGGCCCCACCTCCCAGTAGTTTCAGCTTGCTTCTGCCTAGGACTCTGGGGTCATTTCGGTAGTAACACCTTCTGACAGTATTGAGGGTGTGGTCTGCATCCTTTGTATCCCCTTAGTGATGCCACTGGAGGTGGCTGAGTGTGCTTACTGACCTACAGAGAGAGAACTGAGCATCTTCTTACAAGAAACTTGGAGGATGTGGGTGTCGCAGGGCATTTGTCTGTGGAACTACTGAGTTGTAACACAGCCAAGGTGGAGGGCACAGCCAAAAAGAAGCTGACAGCTGTGTTAGTTGGAAGCTATCCTAATTGAAGAACTGTATCCTGTTTCCTGAGTTGTATTCTGTTCCAAGTTGATGCTGATCCTGAGTTACAGTGTTACTTCCTTAAAAAACCACATAATAATGACTATGGTCTGTGTCATGGATTGAATTGTGCTCCCCCAAAATGTGTGTAGCAGTTTGACTGGGCCTTGAATCCCAGTATTTTGTGGTTGCCTTTCATTTTGTGATTTTCCTATGCTGTAAATCAGCATGTCTGTCTGTGGTTAATACACTGGATTATGTTAAAGAGGATTAGGGTGGGACTGTAACACCCTCTGTAAGGTTACCTCCCTGCTCCAGTGTAAAGGGAGTTTCCCTGAAGTGTGTCTTGCACAATCTCTTATCCTACAAGAGATAAAAGGAAAGCAAGCAGAGAGTTGGGGAATCTCATACCACCAAGAAAGCAGCACCAAGAGCAGAGTACATCCTTTGGCACCAGAGGTTCCTGTGCCAAGATGCTCCCTGACTAAAGAGAGACTGATGCAACAGAAGGACTTTCCTCCAGAGCTAACAAAGAGGAAAAGCCTCCCCCTGGAGCGGACACCCTGAATTCAGACTTGTAGCCAACTGGACTGTGTAAGAATAAACTATTTGTTAAAGCTACCCACTTTGCGGTATTTCTGTTAGAACAATACCAGATGACTTAGACAGTCTGTGAGTTCTGCGAGGCCACTGCAAAGAACTCTGAATTCAGCAGAGGAGCAGAGAGTGCTGTGGGGAGGACGGCTGGTGTCAGAAATGGTAAAAAAAGTTGGGGAGTGGAGGTATGCCTCACCTCTACCTCACAGGAATCAGCTTTGGGCTGATCCTGTTTCTCATCCTTCCTCCTGAAATCAGAGGAGGTCTCATGCTACTATATTACAGTGGGTGGAATGGCATTCTAGATAGAGTATGGGCAGCAGCACCACCGTGATACAAATATGCAAATAACAAATACGAGGTCAGGCAATTAAGTCTGCAAACTTAATTGTTCTAAGTGCTACATACCTTATTGCTGAATATCCCTAAGGTCACCATCGAAGTACTCCCCTTGGGAAGCTATGCCTTGTTACCATCACCTAGTGCACCCACCAAAGCAATTTTGGAACTCTTTCTGGAATGGCCATTGCACACGTTTACAAGGTGACAAGTTCGTAAACTTAATTGTATAATTGTCTGTGAGCGAGTTTTAGCTGGTAAACAAATAACTGTATTGGAACACCCTCCTCACTCACCTGATCTGGCCCCCAATGACTTTTTTCTTTACCCAAAGATAAAGGAAATATTGAAAGGAAGACATTTTGATGACATTTAGGACATCAAGAGTGATACAATGACAGCTCTGATAGCCAGTCATTCCAGAAAGAGTTCCAAAATTGCTTTGAAGAGTGCAGTAAGTGATGGCGTTGGCATAGCTTCCCAAGGGGAGTACTTCAAAGATGACCATAGTGATATTCAGCAATGAGGTACGTAGCACTTTTCCTAGCCTGAGTTTGTGAACTTAATTGTCAGACCTTGTAGCTAACTGAGTTGATATATGAAGAGAAAAAAAAGAAGACCACAGGAAAGAGGTTGGAGAGATGGAAGGGAAGAAAGGGAAAGGGGAACAAGGAGGTGGCCTACAGGAGGTAATGAGCTTTAGTATGTGCAATTTTTTTTTTTTTGGTACAACCCAATGATGTTTATGCAAATTAAAAATATATGCATACAAAGAAGTATGTGCATACAGGTGGGTGCCATCTATATAAATTTTGAGATCAGAAAAATGAATTTATGCTGTTAGAAGTCTGGATACAAATTACCCTGGGGAAGCAGTGGCTAGAAGGGGCACAAGGAAGCTTCTGGAGTGCTGGCTACACAGGTGTGTCAGCTTTGTGAAAATTTACCAAGCTGCGCAGTTAAGATATGCACACGTCTTTCCTCATATGTATGTCAAATGTTATAATAAAACACATTCATGCAACACAATACTCATTTTATGCAAGTATATAGAAAGGACAAGACACACATTAAAACAATGGCCTCTGGGGAGAAGGAAGTGTGGTGGGAATGGAGATAAAATGAAATACACACACATATACAAGCCTTGTATGGATCAATGTTACTAATACACCACAAACAGAGAAATGTTATTCATTTAACTCTCCTCACCTGAGGTTTAAAACAAAAGGAAAATACAGAAAAGCTCTAATTATGGTCCCACCATTCAAAAGGACCCACTGTAGAATTTTATGCCTTTGCTCACGAATCTGTCACTACTTATCCAGTCTTCTGCAGTGATGGCTCAGTGGCAGAATTCTCACTCTCCATGCAAGAGACAGGGTTTGATTCCTGACCAATATCCTCCATGCAAAGCCATCACTCATCTGTCACTGGAAGGTGGTGTGTTGCTAGGATGTTGAACAGGTTTCAGCAGAACTTCCAGATGAAGCTGGACTAGGAAGAAAGGCCTGGCAATCTACTTCTGAAAATCAGCCTATGAAAATCCTATGGATCACAGCAGACTTATCCACAGCTGATCATGGGAATGGCGCAGGACTGGGCACTGTTTTGTTCCATTGTGTGTGGGGTCCTCATGAGTCAGGGGCTGACTCAAGGGCAGCCAACAGTGAGCCCCATCCTTACACTCTCCTGGTTGAAGAAGAGTCCTAGGTGTTCCCAAAACTGCCTGAGATCCCAGTGGGCCTGCTGAGTCAGCCTTTGGAACTGCAGAGCCTTACTCTGGTCAACAACTACTCCTGACTGACCGACTGACTTCGTGATAAGGAAGAGGTACTCTAATCAAATCAGGGAAAACACCTATGAGCCAATAGAGGGTTGAAGAGCACTGAAAGTTCTCATACTTGAGAGGCATCAGAATGCCCTAGAGAGCTTGTGAAAGTTCAAATCGCTGGTCCTACTCCAGGGTTTGATTCAGTAGGTCCGAGGTGGAGCCCAACAGACACAAAAACCTGTTAAGGTTGAGTCAATTCCTACTCAAAGTGACCAGAAGCACCTGGTGGATTCCAATCGCCAACCTTTTGGTTAGCAGCTGTAGCTTTTAACCACTGTGCCACTAGGGTGGGGTCCAGCAGTTAGCATTTCTAACCAGCTCACAGGAAAAGCTGATGCTGCTGGTCCTGAGCTCTCACCTAAGAACAACAGATGCTAAAAGGAGAAGGAGTAGCACAGTTATTAGCCATTTCTGATTAGGGAGCCCTCCTTCCAGGGGGCCTACCCCAGGTTCCAGGACTAACCACAGCCCATGCTGCCACCTGACCAGGTGGTATGGGCTGAGAAGTGGAACTAATTCCCACAGACAATAGGGAAAGGTTTGCAAAGGGGAGACATGTGGCCGCTGGACTATGAAATTTGGAGACATCAACTGGAAGTTTTGAGAATCAGCCTACACCTCCTTGCCATGCAAGAGGTGATGGTATGAGATTTCAGCTGAGAAATTTGGGCCATAGCTAAGTTCACTTGAGGTCATCATGGGGTAGTTGTGGGGAGGGATGTTGAAAGAGTCATTCGAGGAAAGAATATGTTAATAGGAGACAGTCATCAGTATGGAGTCTAAACCAGCATCTTTTCACATACAGAAAATGATAATAATTGTATTGTTTGCATGAGAATATCCATTAGTATTATACCTATGGGAGTGTCTATAACAGGCTTTGTTAAAAAAATGGTATTTCCTTTATAGCATATAATTATGGTAATATTTCAGTCAGCCAGTGCTGCTCTAACAGAAATACAACAGACTGGATGGCTTTAACAAAGGAAGGTTTATTCTTATATAGTCCAATAGGCTACAAGTCTGAATTCAGGATGTCTGTTCCAGGGGAAGGCTTTTCCCCTTGTAGGCTGTAGAAGAAAGTTCTCGTGCTGCATCAGTCTTTGTTGAGGGAGCATCTTGGTGCAGCAATCCCAGGTCTCAAAGACGTGCTCTTATACCGGTGCTGCTTTCTTGATGGTGTGAGATTCCCAAATCTCTCTAACAGATTATTCCCTTTATAACTCAGGAGACAGCCTCAAGGCACAAAACAAACTTACACATTGAATCTTGTTCTACCAACACAACTGCTGCCCATCCATCCTTACTAACATCATAGAGATAGGAATTCCAACAGGGAGGACCATCACACAATACCAGAAATTATGGTGTGGTAAGCGGGACATGCTGGCGCCCAGCGCCAGAACAGCACACCTTCCTTTTCCTGATTGCTACCATGCATCAGGATTCAGAACAGCTGTCGTTTCCCAACCACACCCTTGTTTACCAGACCTAGGGCTTTCATGGCGCATGCCTGTGGGCAGTGGCTTCCCGCTAGCCTATTGTGGGCCTCCTTCTTGGGAGAGTGTGGCACATGAGGATTGGAGGAATCTAGGTTATATATTGAGCAAGCACCAGGACGTGGGGTACGCGGAAGGAGACGGACGGACGAGGACTGACGGACAAGGACAGACGGGCGAGGACGGACGAGAACAAACGAGGAGAGAGAAGAATAGAGAAGCATTGCAAGCGGCTCAAATCCGTGTGTCCTGTCTTCTTTCCGCCGGCGGACAGTTAGGCAGGGACATTATGGCACAGCCAAATTGTTACAGAATTTTTAGGGAACACATTCAATCCATGACAGCTAATGAAAAGTATTGGTTATGACAGAAAATATTGGGTTTGTATAAAAGGCCAAATGGAATGACTGTACAATTTACAAACCTCAGTATCTGTGGCTTTCCTACAATCCATTCCCAGCACTGAGTTATGACATGTGGCTGGGAAGCTGTGGTCCAGAGACCACCAATCCTAAAAGCAGGGATCTGGCAGTATCCAACCTATCAAGAACAGGAGACTACACTAGCTGAGCGGTCTATATTATGGTGTGTTATTTACCTGTTGCTGGGTAACAAATTATCCCCTAACATAGCAGCTAAACCAAGAGTAAACATTTATTCTCTCTTAGTGTCTGAGAGTCAGGAGTCTAGAGCACCTTAGCAGAGTGGTTCTCACTTGAGGTCACTCAACGGGTCACAGTGAAGCTGTTAACCAGGCTGTACTATCTGATAACCTGACTGGGGCTGGAGAATCCACTTCCAAGATGGTTTATCCATGTGGCTGGTAAGTTGGTGCTGGTTGTTGGCAAGAGGGCTCAGTTTCTCACCACATGGGTTTCTCCAGAGGACTGCTTGAGTGTCTTAGTTATCTAGTGCTGTTATAACAGAAACACCACAAGTGGGTGGCTTCAACACACAAGTTTGTTCTCTCAAGTCTAGTAGGCTAGAAGTCCAAATTCAGGGTGCTAGCTCCAGAGAAAGTCTTTCTGTGCCTGTTGGCTCTGAAGAAAGATGCCTGTCACCAATCACACCCTAAACTAGAAGCTTCTCAGCACAAGGACCCTGAGTTCAAAGGCCATACTATTCTCCTGGCTCTTTTTTCTTGGTTGTATGAAGTCCCCACGTTTCTGTTCACCTCTCTCTTTTATATCTCAGAAGAGACTGGCTCAAGACATTTCACCAAAGATATCCCAGCAGCCAATAGACACATGAGTAAATGCTCTTGATCACTAGCCATTAGAAAAATGCAACTCAAACCCACAACGAGATACTATCACACTCCAGCATTATGGGCACGAATCACAGAAACAAGAAATAACAAATGTTGGAGATAATATAGAGAAATCAGAACTCTAATGAACTGCTGGTCAGAATGCAAAACAATACAACTGTTTTGGAAAACAATATGGTGCTTCCATAGAAAGCAAGAAAGAGAAATACCATATGATTTAGCAATCCCACTCCTAGGAATATATCCTAGAGAAATAAAAGTCATCACATGGTTAAACATGTGTGCTCCCATGTTCATTGCAGCATGCTTCACAATTGCAAGAAGCTGGAAACAACCTAGATGCCTATTAACAGAGGAATGTATAAATAAAGCTTGGTATATACATAAACTGGAGTATTAACAATAAAGAACAACAATGAATCTGGGAAGCATCTTATAACATAGAGGAGGAGGCAGAGCCAAGATGGCAGAGTAGTCAGATGCTTCCTGTGATCCCTCTAAAAACAAAGATCCAAAAGGACAAACGAATTGGTTACATGTGACATTCCAGGAGTCCTGAACAACAAAGGGAAAGTTCAGAAATCAGACTAAATGGTGGAGGAAGGAAGACTAAGTCCACAAGTACCTAAGACTGGCCAAACCTGACCAGTGGGGATTGGCTACAGGCAGGGTGGTGAGCAGAGTAGTGGTGTTCAGAGGGCATCCTCCTCAGAGGGAGAGACAAAACAGTGGAGAGCCCACTCACACCCCCAAACCAGTGAAAACTGGCCTTCTATCATCAAAAGTTAAGTGGCTTACATCTAACTTATCATGCACCGATTTAAAACTTTCCTGCCAGATAAACCTCTCTCTCTTTCTCCAGAACTTCCCATCCTTTTTCTGCACTGCCCTGGATTCCATAGACTGACCCATTCCTAGGCTGGAAGTAAGAGTCTTTATACGAGCTCTAAGCCATTCTCCTAGACTTGGAGAGGGAATAATTTAACAAACAGGAGGAAGGAAAAAAAAAATCTGCAGACTCCTGTGAGCCAGAAATTTGCAGCAGAAACGGTTCCTTTGCTTAGGGTCATGCATAAAGAAACAACCTTCCTCACAGACACTGAGGGATGGCTGTCAGCCCCATGACTTTCTCAGCACATGCAGCCAAATACCTGTGCCTATGCTAATCAACCCTGCCCATCTAGGACTGTAGGGGAGATCATTCACCACACACTTGATTACTGACTACCTGGATGTCGCTGCCTAACTGTCCGCCGGCGGAAAGAAGACAGGACACACGGATTCGAGCCGCCTTGCCGGTTGCTTACTTTATTCTCTCCTCTCTCTTGCTGGTCCCTGGTGCTTACTTTATTCTCTCCTCTCTTGCTGGTCCCTGGTGCTTACTTTATTCTCTCCTCTCTCTTGCTTCTCCACAAGCTGGTCCGAGCCGAGCCTTGCAGGTTGCTTGCTCAATTTATAACCTAGATTCCTCCAATCCTCATGTGCCACGCTCTCCCAAGAAGGAGGCCCACAATAGGCTAGCGGGAAGCCACCGCCCACAGGCATGCGCCATGAAAGCCCTAGGTCTGGTAAACAAGGGTGTGGTCCGGCTTTGTCAAAGGGCCCAGGCGCCATCTTGGGCCCCTTTCCGCCTTCCACATCTCCCCCTTTTTGTTTTTATAAATGCAGTCATGGGAAGGGGTCTGTCTTAGGTCACCCTTGGCTGGGATACTCCTTACCCGTCTTGGGGTTACAACACAGCTTGGTGTTGTCCCTGTCTTAGGTTGGTAGCACCCCCAAAGGGAGTTGCCCGTCCTTGACTACCCTTCCAGCATGCTAAGCCAGACGCTTGCCGAGGGCTGTTCATACCTCCCGCGTCCGCCACAATGAGGTCCTGCCCTAATTTATAAAAAAAAAACTTTCAAGGGTAGCCTGTTTTATCCCTATGCCCCTCTGTTTCAATAAGCCTACCTTCGCCCCTACTCCCGGGTCCTACTTAAAATGACTTTCTCTTCGCCCCTACTTCCGGGGTCCTACCTTCGCCCCTATTCCTGGGGTCCTAACTTTCTCTTCGCCCCTACTTCCGGGGTCCTTCCTTCGCCCCTTTTACCTGGGATCCTTCCTTTGCCCCTTTTTTCCTGGGGTCCTTCCTTCACCCCTTTTTACCTGGGGTCCTTCCTTCGCCCCTTTTTACCTGGGGTCCTTCTTAAAATAACTTTCTCTTCGCCCCTTTTTACCTGGGGTCCTACTTAAAATAACTTTCTCTTCGCCCCTTTTTACCTGGGGTCCTACTTAAAATAACTTTCTCTTCGCCCCTTTTCACCTGGGGTCCTACTTAAAATAACTTTCTCTTCGCCCCTTTTTCCCTGGGGTCTTACTTAAAATAACTTTCTCTTCGCCCCTTTTTACCTGGGGTCCTTCTTAAAATAACTTTCTCTTCGCCCCTTTTCACCTGGGGTCCTACTTAAAATAACTTTCTCTTCACCCCTTTTTACCTGGGGTCCTTCTTAAAATAACTTTCTCTTCGCCCCTTTTTACCTGGGGTCCTTCTTAAAATAACTTTCTCTTCGCCCCTTTTTACCTGGGGTCCTACTTACGCTAGCGAATCAACTCTTCGGGCTCCTTCTGAGATGAGGTTCCCCGTACGGGCCACCACTTGTCGCTGCCTAACTGTCCGCCGGCGGAAATAAGACAGGACACACGGATTCGAGCCGCCTTGCCGGTTGCTTACTTTATTCTCTCCTCTCTCTTGCTGGTCCCTGGTGCTTACTTTATTCTCTCCTCTCTCTTGCTTCTCCACAAGCTGGTCCGAGCCGAGCCTTGCAGGTTGCTTGCTCAATTTATAACCTAGATTCCTCCAATCCTCATGTGCCACCCTCTCCCAAGAAGGAGGCCCACAATAGGCTAGCGGGAAGCCACTTCCCACAGGCATGCGCCATGAAAGCCCTAGGTCTGGTAAACAAGGGTGTGGTCCGGCTTTGTCAAAGGGCCCAGGCGCCGTCTTGGGCCCCTTTCCGCCTTCCACACCTGGACACCTGAGCTGAATCCACATAACAAAAATAAACGGCCTCATGGGCCTACATGCCTAATAGCAGCTCTGACTACCTGATGGCAGGATGTTAGAGCTTCAGATGTGCCAAGAACAAAACTAGTACACATGACCAGCCTATTTAGACAGTACAAAACAAGAAGCTAGAACATAGCAAACAAAAAACCACAACAGCTTACCGAAGGCTCAAAGACAACAGTCAATACAAAATCACTTAAAGAGGCAGACCATGATGGTTTCCGAAAGTTTTCAAAACAATCAATCAAGTAATTTGATTCTTTGAAGAGAGCTTCCTGGAATTCCCAGAGGTAAAATACAAAAGATAGATATTTACAATTCTTGAGATAAGCTCTTCCCAAGTTGTCTTCTGAGTGACTTCCAACATGGGGGGCTCATTTTCTGGCAGTATATTCGACAGTGTTTTCCCTACTATTCATAAGGTTTTCCCTGGCTAATTCTTTTCAGAAGTAGACTGCTGGGTCCTTCTTCCTAGCTGTCTTAGTCCGGGGAAGAGCTGCCTCCTCAATGTAGAGTTGACCTTAATGATGTGGATGGAGTAAAGCCTTCAGGACCTGATGTGGCATGACTCAAAATGAGAAGAAACAGCTGCAAACATTCATTAATAATTGGGACATGGAATGTACAAAGTATGAATCTAGGAAAATTGGAAATCATCAAAAATGAAATGGAACGCATAAACATAGATACCCTAGGCATTAGTGAGCTGAAATGGACCACTTTGGGCCATTTTGAATCCAACAATCATCTGGTCTACTATGCTGGGGACAAAAATTTGAAGAGGAATGGTGATGTGTTCATCATCAAAAAGAACATTTCAAGACCTGTCCTGAAGTACAATGCTGTCAGTGATAGGATAACACCCATATGCCTACAAGGAAGGCTAGTTAATACAACTATTATTCAAATTTACACACCAACCACTAAGGCTAAAGATGAAGAGACTGAAGATGTTTACCAGCTTCTGCAGTCTGAAATTCATCGAACATGCAATCAGGATGCACTGATAGCTACTGGTGACTGGAATGCGAAAGCTGGAAATGGAGAAGGATCTGTAATTGGAAAATACAGCCTTGGCGATAGAAATAATGCTGGAGATCGCATGATAGAACTGTGCAAGAGAACGACTTCTTCATTGCAAATAGCTTTTTTAACCAACACAAACAGCAACTGTACACATGGACCTTACCAGATGGAATACACAGGAACCAAATTGATGACATCTGTGGAAAAAGACGATAGAAAAGCTCCGTATCAGCAGTCAGAACAAGACCATGGCACAGATCATCATTTTTCTCATATGCAAATTCAAGCTGAAACTGAAGAAAATGAGAACAAGTCCACAAGAGCCAAAGTATGACCTTGAGTATATCTCTCCTGAGTTTAAAGACCATCTCAAGAACAGATTTGACGTGTTGACCACTAATGACTGAAGACCAGATGAATTGTAGAATGATGCCAAAGACATCATGCACAAAGAGAGCAAGAAGTCATTAAACAAACTTGCTCTCAAATGTTAAGTAGCTAAAGCAAAAGGAAGGAATGGTGAAGTAAAAGACCTAAACAGAAGATTTCAATGGGCAGCTCAAGAAGACAAAAGAAAGTACTATAATGACATGTGCAAAGAGCTGGAAATGGAAAACCCAAAGGGAATAACATGTTCAATGTTTTTTAAACTGAAAGAACTGAATAAAATTGCAATAGTGAAGGATTCCACAGAGAAACTATTAAACAACTCAAGGAGCATCAAAAAAAGATGGAAGGAATACACAGAGCCATTATACCAGAAATAACTGGTTGATGTTCGCTATTTGAAGAAGTAGCATACAATCAGGAACAGTGGTTTTGAATGTAGAAGTCAAGGCTGCATTCAAAGCATTAGCGAAAAACAAGACTCCAGGAATTGATGGAATATCCACTGAGATATTTCAACAAACAGATGCAGTGCTGGAATGCTTAGTTGTCTATACCAAGAAATTTGGAAGACAGCTACTTGGCCAACTGACTGGAGGAGATCTGTATTGATACCCACTCCAAAGAAAGATGATCCAACTGAATGCAGAAATTACCAAACAATATCATTAATATCACATGACAGTAAAATTTTGCTCAAGATTATTCAAAAGCAACTGCAACAGTATGTTGACAAGGAACTGTCAGAAATTCCAGCTAGATTCAGAAAAAGACATGGAACCAGGGATATCGCTGCTGATATCAAATGAATCCTGGCTAAAAGCAGAGAATACCAGAAAGATGTTTATCTGTGTTTCATTGACTATGCAAAGGCATTTGATTGTGTGAATCATAACAAATTATGTCTAACATTGTGTAAAATGGGAATTCCAGAACACTTAATTGAGCTCTTAAGGAATCTGTATACTGACCAAGAGGCAGTCATGCAAACAGAACAAGGGGACACTGCACGGTTTAAAGTCAAGAAAGGTGTATGTCAGGGTTGTATCGTTTCACTATACCTTTTCAGTCTGTATGCCAAGCAAATAATCCAAGAAGCTGGATTAAATGAAGAACAAGGAATCAGGATCAGAGGAAGATTCATTAACAACCTGTGTTACGCTGATGACACCACCTTACTTGCTAGAAGTGAAGAAGATTTGAAACACTAAGTGATGAAGATCAAGGACCACAGCCTTCAATATGAATTGTACCTCAACATCAAGAAAATAAAAATCTTCACAACTAGACCAGTAAGCAACATCGTCATAAATGGAGAAAGGATTCAGGTTGTTGAGATTTTCATTTTACTTGGGTCCACAATCAACACCCATGGAAGCGGCAGTCAAGAAATCAAAAGATGCATTGCAATGGGAAAAATCTGCTGCAAAGAATCTTTAAAGTATTGAAAAGATGTCACCTTAAAGACTAAAGTGTGCCTGACCCAAGCCACGTATTTTCAATCACATCATATGCATGTGAAAGCTGGACAATGAACAAAGAAGGTAGAAGATGAATTGATGGCTTTGAATTGTGGTGTTGGAGAAGAATGTTGAAAGTACTATGGACCACCAAAAGAAGAAACAGATCTGCTCTTGAAAATGTACAACCAGGGTACTCTTTGGAAGCAAAGATGGATGGCAAGACTGCGTTTTACATACTTTGGACATGTTGTAAGGAGGGATAAGTCCCCGAAGAAGGACATCATGTGTGGGAGAGTGGTCAGCAAAAAAGAGTAAGACCCTCGATGTGTTGGGTTGACACATGGCTGCAACAATGAGCTTAAGCATAAAAATGATTGTGGACATGGTACAAGACCTGGCAGTGTTTCATGCTGCTGGGCATAGGTTCACTATGAGCCAGAACCTACTTGATAGCACTTAACAACAACAACAAGAGATAAGGAAGGAGATATGGCAAAATGCAGCAGAGCATAATGACAACTTAAACAGGATGCAAGAAAGCATACAAAGACAAGAAGTAGACATTCAGAAGAATAATAATAAAATTATAGAATTAGACAACTCAATAGAAGGTCACAGGAGAAGATTTGAGGCAATGGATGGCCAAATTAGTGACACTGATGACAAAAAATGTAACACCAACACATCTGAGGAAAAATCAGATAAAAGAAGTAAAAAACAAAACCTCAAGAAACACTAAGAATTATGGGGACTCTATCAAGTGATTGGACTACCAGAATGGTGGGGGGGGGGTGGATAACAGAAAATACACACAGAATTGCTGAAGATTTATTGACAGAAAACTTCCCTGATATCACAAAAGATGAGAAGATATCCATCCATGACACTTATCGAACTTCACATAAGGTAGACCTCAAAAGAAAGACATCAAGGCATATTATAACCAAATTTGCCAAAACTAAAGATACACAGATAATTTTAAAAGTGGCTAGGGAGTCTGAATCAACCTGACTGCACAGGAGGGATAAACAAAAATAACCTACGAAGGAGAGTCAATAAGACTAAGCTCAGGCTACTTACTCAGCAGAAACTCTGCAGGCAAGGTGGCAATGAGACAACATACACAAAAGCCTTGAAGGAAAAAAACTGCCAACAAGAATTATATGTCCAGCTAAACTGTCTCTCAAGTATTATGGTCAAATTAGGACACTTTCAGATAAATGGACATTGAGGGAATTTGAAAAAGTCAAACAAAAAAGAAATATTAAAGGGAGTCCTTTGGTTAGGAAATCAATAGCATCAGATAACAACCCAAGACCAGAACACAGAACAGAGCAAGCAGGTATCAACCCAGAAAGGTAAATCACAAAAATAAATCAAAAACAAAACACTGAATGTAGGGAAACAGAGATGTTATTATGTAAAAGATGATAACATTATAACAGAAAACACAAAATGTAGTCATAGATCTTTCATATGGAGAATAAGTCAAAATGATAGAAATAATAAACTGGGTTAAATTTAGAAAAATAAGGGTAAACATTAAGGTAACCACAAGGGAAATTAACAATCCCATACATGAAAATTGGTAGTTGAAAAATACGGCCCTGGTGATAGAAATAATGCTGGAGATCACATTATAGAATTTTGCAATTTAACCAACACAAATGGCGACTGTACACATAGACCTCATCAGATGGAATACACAGGAACCAAATTGATGACATCTGTGGAAAAAGACCATGGAAAAGCTACATATCAGCAGTCCAAACAGGACCAGGTGCTGACTGTGGCACAGATCACCAATTGCTCATAAGCAAATTCAAATTGAAACTGAAGAAAATTAGAATAAGTCCACATGGGCCAAAGTATGACCTTGAGTATGTCCCTCCTGAGTTTAAAGACCATCTCAAGAACAGATTTGATGTGTTGATCATTAATGACTGAAGACCAGCCGAATTGTGGAATGACATCAAAGACATCATCCATGAAGAAGTCAAGAGGTTATTATAAAGACAGGAAAGAAAGAAAAAACCAAATTGGATGTCAGAAGAGACTCTGAAACTTGCTCTTGAACATCGAGCAGCTAAAGCAAAAGGAAGGAATGGTGAAGTAAAAGAACTAAACAGATGATTTCAAAGAGCAGTTCGAGAAGACAAAAGAAAGCATTATAACAACACATGCAAAGAGCTGGAAATGAAAAAACCACAAGAGAAGAACACGTTCTGCATTTCTCAAGCTGAAAGAACTGAAGAAAACATTCAGGACTAGAGTTGCAGTACTGAAGGATTCTACAGGGAGACTATTAAACAACTCAGGGAGCATCAAAAGAAGATGGAAGGAATACACAGAGTCATTATACTCGAAAGAACTGGTCGATGTTCAGCCATTTGAAGAGGCAGCAGATGATCAGGAACCAATGGTACTGAAGGAAGAAGTTGAAGCTGCATTGAAGGCACTGGCAAAAAATAAGACTTCAGAATTGATGGAATATCAATTGAGATATTTCAACAAACAGATGCAGTGCTGGAAGTGCTCACTTATCTATGTCAGAAAATTTGGAGGACAGCTGCTTGGCCAACTGACTGGAAGAGACCCATATTTATATCCATTCCAAAGAAAGGTGATCCAACCAAATGTGGAAATTACTGAACAATATCATTGATAACACACACAAATAAAATTTTGCTCAAGATTATTCAAAAGTGACTGCAACAGTATATTGACAAGGAACTGCCAGAAATTCAAGCTGCGTTCAGAAGAGGATGTGGAACCAGGGATATCATCACTGATGTCAGATGGATCTTGGCAGAAAGCAGAGAATACCAGAAAGATGTTTACTTATGTTTCACTGGCTATGCAAAAGCATAAGACTGTGTGGATCATACTAAATTATAGCTAATGTTGCAGAGTATGGGAATTCCAGAGCACCTAGTTGTGTTCTTAAGCAATCTTTAAACAGATCAAAAGGCAGTCGTGCAAACAGAACAAGGGGTCACTGCATGGCTTAAAGTCAGGAAAAGTGTGTGTCAGGGTGTACCCTTTCACCACATCTTTTTAATGTATATGCCAAACAAATAATCCAAGGAGCTGGATTATACAAAGAAGAACTAGGAATCAAGATTGGAGGATGACTCATTAACAACATGTGTTATACAGATGACACCACCTTACTTGCTGGAAATGAAGATCTGAGACACTTACTGATGAAGATCAAGGACCACAGCCTTCAGTACGGATTGCACCTCAACATCAATAAAACAAAAATCCTCACAACTGGACCAGTAAGGAACATTGTCATAAATGGAGAAAGGATTCAGGTTGTCGAGGATTTCATTTTACTGGGGTCCACAATCAATGCCCATGGAAGCAGCAGTCAAGAAATCAAAAGATGCATTACATTGGGAAAATCTGCTGCAAAGAACTTCTTCAAAGTATTGAAAAGTACAGATTGTCACCTTGAAGACGAAAATGTGCCTGACCCAAGCCATGGGATTTTCAGTCGCATCACATGCATGTGAAAGCAGGACAATGAACAAAGAAGACAGAAGAACTGATGCCTCCAAATTGTGGTGTTAGAGAAGAATGTTGAATGTACCATTGACTACCAAAAGAAAAAACAGATCTGTTCTGGAAGAAGTACAACCAGGGTGCTCCTTGGAAGCAAAGATGGCAAGACTTCATCTTACATACTTTGGACACATTGTTAGGAATGATCAGTCCCTGAAGAAGGACATCATCCTTGGCAGAGGGGAGGGTCAGGAAAAAAGAGGAACACCTTTGACGAGATGGGTTGACACAGTGGCTGCAACAACGACCTTAAGCATAAAAACAATAGTGAACATGGTGCAAGACTGGGCAGTGTTTCATTCTGTTGTTCATAGGGTCGCTGTGAGTCAGAACCAACTTGACAGTACCTAACAACAGCAACACACATTAAAACAAAAAATGAGAAAAACATGAAGTCTCATAACATGGAGGAAACTAGAGGGCATTGGGCTGAGTGAAATAAGTCAGTCACAAGAGGACCACTACTTTGAAAACTTGTGAAAAGGAAGGATCCACATGATTAGGAGAGTACATCAGCAAATAGACCAGAAAAACTAGACGGTTCCCAGCCACATCAGTCTCAAAAGGTATGGCCATGACTTCAGGGTACTGAAAGGGTGGAGCTATGGCTCTTGATATTTCTAACTGTGGAGTTGCCACTCAGGTGGATTTGGAAAATTGTGTGCCTGAAGCCAAGGGAGCAAGAGTTGCTGTCCCAGTGGGCCTGGAAGGCACAGCTATAGTACAGGGCCAGGGAGCATCCACTCAAAATGTGGAGAGCACGGCCAATACCTAGAGTCTGGAGGGCACAGCCATTGTGTAAAATGTCTCAGAAAATGGAGGATTATTTTCAAAGTTTTGAGGGCTACTGTAATGTGTTTTTCTAACTTGCTTATTGCCTGTTTTGCCTTCTCTCTCCATTTGTAATGGAAATATCTAGTTTGGGCCTGCCTGTTCTACCACTGTATTTTAGAAGCAGATAACCTGTGTGTCATGGTTGGAATTGTGTCCCCCCAAAAATGTGTGCAGCCACGTGGCTGGGATATGGTTCCCAGTATCTTGGAAATGTCCTCCATTGTGTGGCTTTGCTAACTGTGTGTTAAAAGATTAGAGTGGGGCTACGAATTCTGCATAGGATTACTTCCCTGTCCTGCTGTAGGGGGAGTTTCCCCGGAGTGTGGCTTGTCCCACCCTTAATGCTTTCAAAAGGAAAAAGAAACAAAGGACAATTGAGAACCTCGCTACCATCAAGCAAGCAGCACCGGGAGCAGAGCGCGTCCTTCAGACCAGAGGTTCTTGCGTCAGGATGCTCCCTGGACAAAGACTGATGCAATACCAGACTTTCCTCCAGAGCCGACAAGGGGAAAGCCTTCACCTGGAGTGGACACCCTGAATATGGACTTGTAACCTACTGGACTGTGTAAGAATAAATCTTTCTTTGTTAAAGCCATCCACTCTGTGGTAATTCTGTTAGAGCAGCCCCAGCTGACTAAAACACTGTGTTCTAGATTTCACAGTTAAAGAGGAATTTTTTATTTTGGACTTGGAATTTAAGACTTTCATTATAATGGGATGAATATGTTTTACATGTTTCAAAGATGTGATTTTTTTAGAGAACAAAGAGTGGGATGTTATGGATTGAATTGTGTGCACCCCCCAAATCTGTAGCAATTTGGCTAAGCCTTGGTTCCTGGTATTTTGTGATGTTCCTCCATTTCAGAATTACTGCCTCTGCGATGTTAATGAGGGTATAAGGGCTGCAGTAGAGTAGGTGGGAAGAATTTAGTGTTTGGAATTCTATAGTTGCTTGGGGAAGGCTCTCAGGATCTATAAGGGAATGTGAGGCAGGCTGAGATTTGTGAACCTCATACCACTGAGAAAGCAGCACTGAGAACAGAGCATGTCCCTTGGATCTGAGATTCCTCCAACAGGATGCTGTCATCTTGAATTTGGACTCTTAGCCTACTATGTTAATTTCTCATATTAAATTTGAATTTGTAGCTTACTAGACTGTAACAAATATATTTCTCTTTTTAAAGCCATCCACTTGTGGTATTTCTGTTAAAGCAGCACTAGATAACCAAAAGAGCCATCTAATATATTCCACTGGTCTTACCCTTCTGGGAGCAATGAAGAATGAAGATAACTAAAGAAATAAGGGAAACATTAATCCAAAGGACTAATGGACCGCATGTACAATTGCCTCCAGCAGACTGGACCGAGTACAACTAGATGGTGCCAAGTTATCACCTCTGACTACTCAGACAGGGATCACATTAGAGGGTCCCAGACAGAACTGGAGAAAAATGTAGAAAAAAATTCTGAATCAAAAAGAAAGACCAGACTTGCTGGTATGACAGAGACTGGAGAAACCCTGAGAGTATGGCTCCTAGACACCCATTCAGCTCAGTAACGAAGTAATTCCTGAAGTTCACCTTTCAGTCAAAGATTGGACAGGCCCGCAAAACAAAATGAGACTAAAGGGGTACACCAGCCCAGAGGTAAGGACTACAAGACAGGAGGAGACAAGAAAGCTGGTAATAGGAAACCTCAACTTGAGAAGAGAGAGTGTTGACATGCTGTGGAGTTGTTAACCAGATGTCATGTATACTAACTGTTTAATGAGAAACTGGTTTGTTCTATAAGCCTTCATCTAAAGTGCAAAAAAAATAATAAGTTTATCATAACCCACACAGAGAAAAAGAGATTGGTTCAAAAACAATCTAATCTTACAGATTGATTCCTGCCTCATTAACATAATTGCCACTAACCCATTCTCATCAACATCATAGAGATAAGATTTACAACACATAGGACAATCACATCAGATGACAAAACGTCAACAATCACATAAAACTGGGTATCAGATGGAATCAACCCAGATGCCCAACAACAGAGGAATGGATAGGTAAACTATGGTATATATACTCAATGGAACACTATGCAATGATAAAGAACAATGATGATTCCAGGAAACATCTCCCAACCTGGTTTCAACTGGAAGACATTATGTTGAGTGAAAGTAGTCAGCAACCAAAGGACAAATATTGTATGAGACCCCTACAATAAGAACTCAAAAACAGACTTATGTATAGAAGAAAAGACTCTTTTTTTTTTATTTTTATTTTTATTTAACATAACTGAGTGAAAATGTACATTCACATGTAAATTTTTACATGCCCCCCTATATGCAGCTTCCGCTGCTCTCCCTGTCCGGTGACTGCACACTATTCCTTTCTGCTCCATACATGTTTCATCCTCCCAACAGTCTCCTTTCCCCTCCTCTCCTTCCACTCCCCTTCCTCCAGCCAGAGGTCAGCAAGATGATATCCTATAGATGTATAGAACCATAAAGTGCTTCCAACATATGGTTACTCTGCATTGCCAAGTCCATTCCATTTCTGTCCAAAGAGTGGACCTTTGTTATAATTTATGGGAACGGGCAGCATCAGGGCCAGGGGCCATGCTCTCAGAGGAACCCCAAAACCGCTGGACCATCAATTGAGGTCTTTTAGTGGAGATCTCATGATGCACCTCTTTTTATTCTTGTGTTGCCAGTGAGGCTCCTCTCTGTGACCTCCGTCATGGCTATCACTGGTGGTGGCCGGGCACCATCCGGTTCTTCCGGTCCCAGGTCGATGTAGGTACCCACTCTTGTGGGTCTCTCTGTAGAAGAAAAGACTCTATGATGGCTGCAAGGGAAGGGAGGGAGGGAGGGCAAGGGGGGAGGGTTTAGATTAGATAGTTGGTAGAAATCTGGTTGGGTGAAATCAGTGACAGCACACATTAGAAACAAGAACAATATTAAGTGGACTTCAACATAACTTGAATACTCCTTCCATCTTAACCCAATATTGCAAGGACAGAGTAGCTGGGGCGGGGGGCAAGTGACCATGCTCTTAGGCGAAATTGAGGCCAGTTGGCACAACTAGCATTTTGCTAAGAGGGCTCTCTGCACCCCACATTGGTGAGTGGCATCTGGGGTCTTAAAAGCTGCCAAGCTGCCATCTGAGGCTACAGCAAATGGTCCCATCTCTGCAGGAACGGATGCTCACCGAGGACCAAAATGACATGGGGTAAAGACAACCCAGAAGATAGAGAGACCCACATGAGTGGGTGCCTACACAGACTGGGGACCAGAAGAACCGGATGGTGCCTGGCCACCACCAGTGATAATCACGATGGAGCTCACTAAGTTGAGTCTCACTGGTAACACAAGAATAAATAGGGGTGCACCCTGAGATCTCCACTAAAAGACTGCAATTGATGGTCCAGCAGCTTTGGGGTTCCCCTGGGAGCATGGCCCCCGGCCCTGATGCTGCCCTTGCCCATAAATCATAATGAAGGTCCACTCTTTGGACACGAATGGATTGGACTTGGTGATGCAGAGTGACCATATGTTGGATGCACTTTATGGTTCTATACATCTATAGGATATCATCCTGCTGACCTCTGGCTGCAGTAAGGGGAGTGGGTGGAGATGAGCGGAAAGGAGGCTGTTGGTAGGATGAGACATGTATGGAGCAGAGAGGAATAGCGTTCTGTCACTGGGCAGGGAGAGCAGTGGAAGCTGCATATAGGTGGGCATGTAAATTTATATGGGAATGTACATTTTCACTCAGTCATTAAAAAAAAAAACTGGGAATCATAGCCTAGCCAAATTGATACACATATTTTTGAGGGATGCAATTGAATCCATGGGTGCCTCACAAAATGGCAGCTGGCTTCCCCTGGAGTAAGTGATCCAAGAGACAGCAAGGAAGGAGCAGCAGTACCTTTTATGGCCTAATGGGGAACATGGATATTTCTGGTCCATGTAAGCATAGGGTCAGTGTTAAGGAATATGGCCTTCCTTAAGTCAATACACTAATGTTGGAAATCATTTCAGCGGCCTCAGATTATTCAAAGACAGTGGTTTGACAGATGGTCGCAGTCTAGGAATATTTTTCAAAAATCACAATTTTTTTTTTTAAGTCACAAACTGTCATTTTCTTGGCAATCTATCAGTTACACAAGTCAGCCCTGTTCAGTGTGGAAGGGATATACACAAGGGAGTAAACATGAACAAGCCATCTATGAGGCTGCTTACCACAGGTGGTCTCTGTGGTAGACAACAGATGCTCTGTATTTATACCCTGATCAGTGTGAAATAGTCTTCCAGGCTATTCTCCTTCCTAAGCTCTGATTCTGTGCTTGGGTAGGACTGGGTAACTGCCCCCACCCCCAAAAAGAAGCAAAAAAAGAATAAAAATAAAAAAGCCCAAACCCATTGCAGTCAAGTTGATTCCCACTTATAGCAACACTACAGGACAGACTAGAACTGCCCATAGGGTTTCCAGGAACAGCTGGTAGATTTGAACTTCTGATCTTTTGGTTAATAGATAAGCTCCTAACCACTGTGCCACCAGGGTTCCACAGGATTAGATATGGCTTATAAAACAGAAAACAAATAAATGTTTTAACAAGATACTTGTTCTGTTTCACTTAAAAGAAGTCCAGGGATAAACAGACCAAGGTTGATCTAGTGGCTCCACAGGCATCAAGGATCCAGGTTTTTTTCTGTGTTTCCATTCATTCATTCATTCATAGTGCACGGCTTTCACCTTTGTTTTAGGCTGGATTCTCTGGAAGACTAAAACCAGTGAAGCGTGTCTATATACATATATATATGTGCATGTAAACACACATACGTGTGTATATAAATATATATGTACACATATATTTATATCACATATCTATATATATGGAGACAGAGATTTGAAGGAAATGACACAATTGTGGAAGCTGGCAAGTTCTAAATCTGTGCATCACACATCGTGCTAGAGGCTTCTCCTGACTCATGTGGTTGTGGGGCCAATGAACTCAAAATCAGCAGGTCAGGTAGAAGGCTGCTGGTTCATGGGACTGTGGGAGCTGGCAAATCCCCAAATATGCAGGTCATGTGGCCGGCTGCTGACTTACATCCCAAGAAATGTAGGTCAGAAGATGTGAGTCAGATGTGGGATCCAGAGAGAGGATGCTTTGCCAGAATATCTGTATATATTGGATGAAGGCAACTCTCCCAAGGAAATTCCCCTTTTAAAACATTGGCTGTTCATATCCAATCATAAAATGGAAGATGATTACATAATATCTGCCAAGCCACTGAGAACTGTGGCCTAACCAAGTTGACACAGAAACTTAACCATCAAAATCCTTAAGATCACAAAATGGCTTTTGGAGGTCTAGCATCACACCCACATTCCAGGCAAGAAGGAGGGTAAAGGCAAGGACAAAAGCATTTTCCTAGAAACCTCATCTGCCAGTTTTCATTTACAGACATCTCAATGGACAGCTGTAGCTACAAAGGAGGCTGGGAAATGTCATTTTATATCTGGGTACATTACTACCCCCAATAACATAAAGGTGCTATTAGTAAGGGAGAAGAAGTGAATAGAATGGGTAAGTATGTCTACCACTTTTGCTAAGCCAGATGCCGACAAACAAATTTAGCCTCCCAGGTTCCCTCAGTCAGAGCTAAAATCAAACCAAACACACTGTCATCAAGTTGATTCCCACTCACAGTGACCCTACAGAAAGAGTAGAACTGCCCCATAGAGTTTTGAAGGCGCACCTGGCAGATCTGAGCTGCTGACGTTTTGGTCAGCAGCTGTAGCACTTAATGACTATACCACCAGAGTTTCCTTAATCAGAGCAGGAGGACTCTAATAGTGAACATGAATATTTCTGGTCCATATAAGCTTATGTTCACTGTAAAGGAATATGGCCTTCTCTAAGTCAGTGTGCTAACCCTACAAATCATTTCAGGGGCCTTGGGTTATTCCAAGACAGTGGTCTGATGCATGGTCCCAGTCTAGGAATTTTCAGACTTGGAGTCCTGGAGCCTGCAGTCCAGCCCACAGGTGTATCACACAGCCAACTTTCCCAGCTCTTTCTACCTTCTCAGGGTATGGCCACAGAGCAGAGCCCAACCTCTATGTCCACCTCTGTCTTTGGTATTCTCTGCTCCCTCCTTTCCTCCTTTTCCCTTGTCACCTAGAAGGACCAAACCGTTTAGCCTATACCTTCTCTAAAGACTATAAAGAGAACTTGCCTTGAGCAGCTCAGCTTTCTCCCACTGAAAGCCCTTGAGGCAAAGAACTACACAAGGTGTAGCAGAGCCTAGTTAAAGAGAAAAACATAGGGACCGTGTCTTGGATATCTAATACTGTTAGAACAGAAATAGCCAAGTGGATGACTTCAGTAAATAGAAGTTTATCCTCTCACAGTCTAGTAGGCTAGAAGTCCAAACTCAGGGTGTCAGCTTCTGGGAAAGCCTCTCTGTCACTGTAGAGCTCTGGGGGAAGATCCTTATCATCAATCTTCCCCTGGACTAGGAACTTCTCAGCATACGGACCCTGGGTTCAAAGGATGCACTCTTCTCCTGGCAGTACTTCCTTGTTAACATGAGGTCCCTCTGTTTCTCTGCTTGCTTCACTCTTTTATATCTCAAAAGAGATTGGCTTTAGATAAAACCTAATCTTGTAGATTGAGTCCTGCATCATTAATATAACTGCCACTAATACTGCCTCATTAACATCATAGAGGAAAGATTTACAATATGTAGGAAAACTGCATGACATGATAACATGATGCACAAGCACACAATACCACGAATCATGGCTTAGATAAGCTGACTCACATTTCTGGGAAACAATTCAATACATGACAGACAGCATATGAGATCTGACAATTATGTTCAAGAATGCATCCTAGAAAAAATGCTACATATCTCATTGCTGAATATCACTATGGTTACCTTCAAAGTACACCCCTTGAGAAGTCATGCACTGATCCCAGCACCTAGTTCACCCTTGAAAGCAATTTTAGAACTCTGTTTCTGGACTGGCCATCAGAGCTGTTATCATATTACCCTTTATGATCTGAATGTCAACAAAATGTCTTCCTTTCAGTATTTCCTTTATTTTAGGGTAAAGAAAAAAGTCACTAGGGGCCAGGTGAGTAGGGAGGGTGTTCCAGTACAGTTATTTGTTTACTGGCTAAGAACTCCATTACAGACAACTATACAACGAAGTTCGTGAACTTGCCACTGTGTCACTATGCACAATGGCCATTCCAGAAAGAGTTCCAAAATTGCTTTGGAGGATGGACTAGGTGCTGACATCAGTGCATAGCTTCCTAAGGGGAGTACTTTGAAGGTGACTGTAGTGATACTCAGTAATGAGGTATGTAGCACTTAAAGAATTAAGTTTGCTGACTTAATTGTCAGCCTTCATATAAAACAGTAGTTCGATAAATTATCCTACCTCAAATGACAAGATGGGACTAAACTGGGAATACTGAGGAGCTTAAATTTTACTCTGTGGGCATTGGGAAGCTAGTAAGTTTTCTGAGAAGAAAAATGACATGATCAGATATGGAATTTAGAAAAAAACTATTCTGGAGGTAGCAGAGTGATTGGAATAGGAACATGTGAAATCAGGGAAGCCAGGTGGGACGTGCTTGCAGTGTCCTTAAAGAGAAACAATAGGATACTTCAGATGATAGTTTGAAAGGAATTTGGGTTATAGAACCGACAGAATATAGTGACACTGGAAGTCGGTAATACAAAGAGATGAAAGGGAAATGTGTATCTCTGTTTTTTTTAACTTCAGTGACTGTCTTAATCATCTGGTACTGCTCTAACAGTTATACCACAAAGTGGATGACCTTAAGAAAGAAAAGTTTATTCTTACACAGTCCAGTAGGCTACAAGTCCAAATTCATGGTATCTGCTCCAGGGAAAGCCTTTCCCTCTTCGTTCGCTCTAGAGGAAGGTCCTTGTGTTGCATCGTCTATTCTTCAGGGAGGTGGAGTCAAGTTGGCAGACTAAACACATGTCTCCCTAAATCCCTCTGAAAACCAAGACCTGAACCGATAATTAAATGGAGCCTTCTGGACACCTAGTGAGCCCTGGGATGTGGCATAGTGCTGTTAACTGGGACTTCATACCACTGAACACAAAACCTTGTCTCTTTCACTGACCCCACTCTCAGCGAGCATGAGCACGTACAGACCAAAGTTAACTCACCATTTTGATTTCTTTTTCTTCTGTCTTGGCTGGTGGGCAGAGCTGGGACTTGACTAGCCGCTGGTCTCGGACACACTGCTGGTGGGACTGGCAAGCATAACTGCCATGTTCTGAGACTCTGTGCATCTCAGCTCCTCTGGCCTATCTTTCTGCCTCTGCCATGTGGTAGCTGTGGAGATGCACTTGTGTAGGATACCATCATGATCTACTGGGAAACACAGAAGGCAAGGCAGAGGCCCCCGCTGGACTTGGTTCCTAGGCTGGGAGGTGGCATCTGCCAGGGGGGGAGAGTGCTTTTCTGGTAGGGAGGTGGTGTTTTGCACAGTGTTGCCTGAGGCTGGGGCCCAGCAGTGGAGGCTGCTCTCTTGCTGCCAGGAGGCTAGTCCAGGCTGACTGGCAAGCTTGTACAGGACGGCATATTGTTTTGCTGGGAGGCGGAGTTATCCATATGGAATTCTCAGCTGGACCTAATTCCTGGGCTGGAAGGCAGTGTCTACACAGAAGAGAGCACTTTTCTGACAGAAAAGCAGAATTCTACACAGTATCACCTAAGCTGGGGCCCAACAGCAAAGGCCAGCAGGCCAGTAGCCTTTCTGCATTTTCAGCTAGTTTATAACATCTGGGTTTTGATACAGAGGTGCTTACTTTGCCAGATGGGAAGAGGGATGTATACACCTGAAAATGTGACCGACTTTAGAAGTTGTCAAATACTTTTTACTTCTCATTTTAAGATGGCCTAGAGAAACAACTGTGGTCCATCTTCACATCATCTCTCCCAGCCTCTACTGACCCACATGAAGCCCCAAAAGCAACAAACTCTGGAGAAAACGGTAACCAGGAAATCACACATGGCATCAGAAGGCCCCAAAAGAAACCACCTCAGAACTTCCCAGATGAAGAAGCTTTTCTGAGACTATCAGAAGGTGAATACAAAAGGATTATATAGAGAGCCCTCCTAGACCTTATAAAAAATACAGCAGAGCAAAACAAAAAAATTAAGCAAGCTGTTGGATCTGACAGAACACCAGTACTCTGAAATCCAACAGATCAAGAACAAAATCAAAGACATAGAAACTTCCATTCAAAGCCAAGAAAACAGAATGGAACAAATGGAAAAGAGGATTTCTGATTTGAAAGACAGAGCTACTGACTCCAGCATCTATGAGGAGAAATCAGAAAGAAGAAACAAGAAAAATGAAGAATCCGTAAGAAGCATATGGGACTCTATTAAGAGGAACAATCTATGATTAATTGGAGTTGCTGAACAGGGCGAGACACCTGAGACCACAGAGAGTATTGTTGCTGAACTGCTGACAGAAAGCTTCCAAGAAATTATGAAAGAAGGGAACATAGATAGCCAAGATACATATCAAACACAACTCAATACAGATCTCAAAAGAAAGACTCCAAGACATATTATAATCAAACTTAACAAAATTAAACATAAGCAAAAATTCTTAAAGACAGCAAGACTCAAGGCAAAGCTAACATTTAGAGGGAAACCCTATAGGCTTTCATTGGATTTCTCAGCAGAAATGTTGCTGGCATGGAGACAGTGGCATGAAATATTCAAAGCCTTGAACTTCCAACCAAGAATTATATGTCATGCAAAACTATCTGTCAAATATGAAAATGAAATTAACACATTCGCAGATAAACAGAAACTCAGAGACTTTGTAAAAACCAAACCAAAGCTACAAGAAATACTAAAAGAAGCTCTTGGCTTGGAAGAACAAAACCACTAACTTTATATTTTAGAAGGACACATCATCCAGAATCCTACTCAGTTAGGGAAGGCTCCAAACACAAAGCTATAATAGTGAAACAAATGATCTAGTGATCATATGATGTAAACTATGACATTGTCATACTGAAAAGAGGGATGTACTACAGTAATTATAGTCCTTCCAAATGGAGAGGAAGTGGACAAGACTAGTAGTAATCAAAATTTGGCCTATATATAGTTTATTAAGCAAGATCATAGGGTCAGCTGTAAAGCACAAGAAAGATGCAACATACCATATGAAGAAATGTAATACAGGAGTCTCAACAACCACAAAACCAACCCTGAAAAAGGTGAAAAATCAACTCACAAAGGAAGAATGTCCCAGAACAGACTAATAAGAACAACGAGAAAACATCAACACAAAAATAAACATATCACAATGGCAGCACTGAACACATACCTATCAATAGTTACATTGAGTATGAAAGGACTGAATGCTTCAGTAAAAAGACATCAAATGGTATCTTGGATTAAAAGACACGACCCATCTATATGTTGCCTACAAGAAACTCACCTTCGACCTGAAGGTATCAACAAACTGAAAATTAAAGAATGGAAGAATATATATCACGCTAACAATGAACAAAGAAGAGCAGGTGTGGCAATTCTAATCTAAGATAAAATTGATTTTAATGTAAAATACACCATCATGGACAAGGATGGACACTATTTATTGCTGAACACAAGCAGGACTTAACAATGTTAAATATTTATGCACCTAAAATTAGAGCACCTAAATACGTGAAAGAAAGACTGACTACATTCAAAAAGGAGATAGATCACTCCACAATAATAGTAGGAGACTTCAACACTCCACTCTTAATATTGCACAAATCATCTCCAAAAAAACCCAGTAAAAACATAGAAGACCTTATTGCCACAATTAACCAACTAGGACTCATCAATATATACAGAACTTTCTATCCATCAGAGGGCAACTACACCATCTTCTCCAGTGCACATGGAACATTCTCCAGAATACTCCATGTGTTAGGACATAAAGCAATTCTCAACAAAATCCATACCATTGAATTAACGCAAAACGTCTTCTCAGATCATAAAGCCATAAAAGTCAAAATCAATAGCAGAAAAAACATAGATAGAAAGTGGAACTCACGGAAACTGAACAAAATCTTGCTCAAAAAACCATGGGTTATAGAAGAAATCAAGGATGAAATAAAGAAATTAATGGATTCCAGTGAGAACAAAAACACTTCCTACCAGACCCTATGGGATACAGCTAAAGCAGTGCTCAGAGGTCAGTTTATCTCTATAAATGCACACATCTGGAAAGAAGAAAGAAACCAAATCAAAGAACTAACCCTACAGCTTGAACAAGTAGAGAGAGAACAAAAGAAGAACCCCTCAGGCACTAGAACAAAACAGATTAGAAAGATTAGAGCAGAACTAAATGAACTAGAGAATAGAAGCACAATTGAGTAGACCAAAAGCTGGTTTTTAGAAAAGATCGACAATATTGACAAACCATTGGGTAAACTTACCAAAGAAAAGCAGGAAAGGAAACAAATAACCCAAATGACAGGGGAGTTGTTACCACAGATCCAACAGAAATAAAAAATATCATAACAGAATACTATGAAAGACTGTATTCTAACAAATTGGAAAACCTAGAGGAAATGGACAAATTCCTTGATTCTTATCACCTACCCAAATTATCACAAGGTGATTCAGAACAATTGAATAAACCCATCACAAAGGAAGAGATTGAAAACGTCATAAAAAAAACTGCCAACCAAAAAAAGGCCGAGCCCACATGGCTTCACCACAGAATTCTAACAAGCTTTTAGGGAAGAGCTATCTCCAATAACTACTAAGACTATTTCACAGTATAGGAAGGGATGGAATACTCCCAAATTCATTCTATGAAGCCACCATAACCCTGGTACCAAAACTAGGGAAAGACCCAACAAAAAAGGAGAACTACAGACTGATATCACTCATGAATCTAGATGCAAAAATCTTCAACAAAATTCTTGCCAATAGAATACAACAACATATCCAAAAAATAATCCACCATGACCAAGTTGGATTCAATAATCAATTTATAATCATTTAAAGAAGTAGACTACCACGGATTCAGATAACTCCAAAACCAAAGAATCAAAAAATTTCCCAGGTGAAGAATACTTCCTGCAATTATCAGAGGTAGAATACAAAAGAATAATGTTTAGAGCTCTTCAAAACATCAAAAAGGAGATTAGTTCAACATTGTACTAGAAGTTTTAGCCAGAGCAATTAGACAAGACCAAGGAATAAAGGACATCTGCATCGGCAAAGAGGAAGTTAAAATCTCCCTGTTTGCAGATGATATGATTGCATATGCAGAGAGTCCCAAGGAATCTATAAGTAAACTATTCAAATTGATAGAAGAGTTCAGCAAAGTCTGAGGATACAAGATAAATATAAGTAACTCAGTAGGATTCCTTTATACCAACAACGAGACTGTTAATGAAGAAATAATCAAATCAATACCATTTACTATAGCCCCTAAGAATATAAAGTACCTAGGAATTAACCTAACCAGAGAAATAACAGACCTTTACAAAGAGAACTACAAGCCCTTACTACAAGAAACTAAGAGAGATCTAGATAAATGGAAAAACCTACCCTGCTCATGGATAGGAAGACTTAACATTGTGAAAATGTGTATTTTACCCAAAGCAATCTATTTATATAATACAATCCCAATACAAGTTCCAGCGACATTTTTTAATGAGATGAAGAAACAAATCACCAATTTTGTTTGGAAACAGAAGAAGCCCCGGATAAGTAAGGTACTACTAAAGAAGAAGAACACACTAGGAGGCCTCTCATTACCCGACCTTAGAACATACTGCATTGCCACAGTGGTCAAAACAGCCTGGGACTGGTACAAGAGCAGACAGATCGATCAATGGAACAGAAATGAGACCCCAGAGATGACACCATCTGCCTATGAACAGTTGATATTAGACAAAGGCCCTAAGACATTAAATTGGGGTAAAAACTGTATCTTCGACAAACGGTGCTGGCAAAATTGGATATCCATCTGCAATAAACTGAATCAAGATCCATATCTTATACCTTATACAAAAACCAACTCCAACTGGATAAAAGACCTAAATATCAAACCTAAAACGATAAAGCTCATCCAAGAAAAGGTAGGAAAAACAATGGAAGTTTTAATACACAATGTGGACAGACTCCAAAGTCTGTCAAACAAACCACAATCAACAGAAGAGAAAATAGATAAATGGGAACTATTAAGAATCAATCACTTTTGCTCATCCAAAGACTTTATTAATAGAATTAAAAGAACACCCACAGAATGGGAAATAATATTTGCCAACTCTGTGTCAGACCGATGCCTGATCTCCATAATCTATAAGATACTACAAAATATCAATAAGAAGATAAATCATCCAATTAAGCTATGGGCAAAGGAGATGGACAGACATTTCACTAAAGAGGAGATCCAGGCAGACAAAACACACATGTAGACATGTTCACGATCTTTAGTTATTAAAGAAATTCAAATCAAGATGACAATGAGATACCATCTTACCCGAACAAGATTGGCCATGATCAAAAAACACAAAACGACAAATGCTGGAGAGGCTGTGGAAAAAGTGGAACCCTCCTACACTGTTGATGGGGTTGCAAAATGGTCCAGCCTCTTTGGAAAGCAATCTGGCATTTTCTTAAAAAAATGGATATTGATATACCATTTGACCCAGTAATTCCACTACTTGGAATATATGCTACAAAATCAAGGCCTTTCACACCAACTGACACATGCACAGGAATGTTTATCGCAGCACAATCCACAATAGCAAAAAGATGGAATCAACCCAGATGCCCAACAACAGAAGAATGGATAGGTAAACTATGGTACATATACTCAATGGAGCACTACGCAATGATAAAGAAAAACGATGATTCCAGGAAACATCTCATAACCTGGTTTCAACTGGAAGACATTATGTTGAGTGAAAGTAGTCAGCGACTGTCATGGTTGGAATTGTGTCCCCCCAGAAATGTGTGCAGCCACGTGGCTGGGATATGGTTCCCAGTATCTTGGAAATGTCCTCCATTATGTGGCTTTGCTAACTGTGTGTTAAAAGATTAGGGTGGGGCTACGAATTCTGCATAGGATTACTTCCCTGTCCTGCTGTAGGGGGAGTTTCCCCGGAGTGTGGCTTGTCCCACCCTTAATGCTTTCAAAAGGAAAAAGAAACAAAGGACAATTGAGAACCTCGCTACCATCAAGCAAGCAGCATCGGGAGCAGAGCGCGCCGTTCAGACCAGAGGTTCTTGCGTGAGGACGCTTCCTGGAGAAAGACTGATGCAGTACCGGACTTTCCTCCAGAGCCGACAAGGGGAAAGTCTTTCCCTGGAGTGGACACCCTGAATATGGACTTGCAACCTACCGGACTGTGTAAGAATAAATCTTTCTTTGTTAAAGCCATCCACTCTGTGGTATTTCTGTTGGAGCAGCCCTAGCTGACTAAAACAGTGACAAAAGGACAAATATTGTATGAGACCTCTACGATAAGATCTCTAAAACAGACTTGTGTGTAGAAGAAAAGACTCTTTGACAGCAGCAAGGGAGGGGAGGGAGGGAGGACAAGGGGGTCAGGATTTAGAGTAGATAGTTGCTAGAAATCTAGTTGGGAGAAATCGGTGATAGCACACATTAGAAACAAGAACAACATTAAGTGGACTTTAGGATAACTTGAGTACTCCTTCCATCTTAACCCAATATTGCAAGGATAGAGTAGCTGGGGCAGGGGGCAGGGGACCATGCTCTTGGGTGAAATCGAGGCCAATTGGCACAACTAGCATTTTGCTAAAGGGCTCTCTGCACCCCACATTGATGAGTGGTGTCTGGGGTCTTAAAAGCTGCCAAGTTGCCATCCAAGGACACAGCAAATGGTCCCAACTGAGCAGAAATGGATGCTCACCAGGGACCAAAATGACATGCAGTAAAGACAACTGAGAAGACAGAGAGACCCACAAGAGTGGGTGCCTTCATTGACTTGGGACCAGAAGAACTGGATGGTGCCTGGCCACCACCAGTGATAGCCATTATGGAGCTCACTAGGTTGAGTCTCACTGGCAACACAAGAATAAAAAGGGGGTGCATCCTGAGATCTCCACTAAAAGACCTCAATTGATGGTCCAGCGGTTTTGGGGTTCCCCTGAGAGCATGGCCCCCGGCTCTGATGCTGCCCTTACTCATAAATCCTAAAGAAGGTCCACTCTTTGGACAGAAATGGATTGGACTTGGCAATGCAGAGTGACCATATATTGGACGCACTTTATGGTTCTATACATCTATAGGATATCATCCTGCTGACCTCTGGCTGGAGGAAGGAGAGTGGGTGGAGAGGAGGGGAAAGAAGGCTGTTGGTAGGATGAAACATGTATGGAGCAGAGAGGAATAGTGTGCTGTCACCAGACAGGGAGAGCAGTGGAAGCTGCATATAGGTGGGCATGTAAATTTATACAGGAATGTATATATTCACTCAGTCATGTTAAATAAAAAGTAAAAATAAAAAAGGAGATTAGGCAAGTATAGCACAGCAGAATAAAAAGTTAAACAAGCTGCAAGAAATACTTGAGCAACAATATCACATTCAGCAGATTAACAATAAATTTAGAGAATTATAGAATTCAATACTTGAAGGAGGAGAATTCAGGCAATGAAATGCAGAATTAAAGGTACTGAAGATAACAAGTGACACCAGCATGTAGGAGGAAAAATCAAAAAGAAGAATTGAAAAAAATGAAGAATTACTAAGTCATGTGTGACTCTATCAAGAGGAAATATTTGCAAGTGACTAGAGTACCAGAACAGGGGGACAGAATAGAAAATACAGAGAATTGTTAAAGATATGTTGACAGAAAACTTGCATGATATCATGAAAGATGAGAAGATATCTAAGATTCTCATCAATCTCCATATAAGGTAGATCCCAAAAGAAAGACTTCATCAAAATTACTGTAAGTAAAGACTAGGAGAGACTTTTAAGGGCCACCAGGCTTAAACAAAAAATATCATACAAAGGAGAGTCATAAGACTGAGTTCAGATTATTCAGCAGAAACCATGCTGACAATAAGGCAATGGGATGACATATACAAAGCCTTGAAGGAAAAAAACCTGCCAACCAAGAATTATATATCTTGTGAAACTGTCTCTTAAATATGACAGTGAAATTAGGACATTCCCAGACCAAGAGAAGTTTATAGAATTTGCAAACATGAAACTGTAATAACAAGAAACACTGAAGGAAGTTTTACAATTAGAAAACCAATAACATCAGATATATACTATAGCATACAATGTAAGACAGAATATCCAGATAGCAACATGGATAGGGAATCCACAAAAATAAATCAAACCTAAAACACTAAAAATAAGGAAAGAGACCTCACAGTATGTAAATGATGACAACATGACACCAAAAAGAAGGACAAATTAATGAACTCATAGATCTTTCAAATGGAGAGGAAGTCAAGATGATACAAAAGTTAAAAAGTGGCTTAAAGCCAGAACATTAGGAGTACATACTGAAGTAACTGTAAAGGAAATTAACAAACCTACACATCAAAACAAGAAACAAAATCAGGAATTCTCAGCAGATATAATACCAACATCAAAAAAAAGGATGAAAAGAAAACTCACAGAGAAAAATGACTCAGCAGAGAAATTTAAGTGGAACAAAGAAAGCGTCAACAACACACCAAGAAAGGCATCAAAATGACAGCGTTAGATTCATACCTATCAATAATTACACTGAACGTAAATGGGTTAAATGCACTGTCATGGATTGAATTGTGTTTCCCCTAAAATCTGTGTAGCAATTTAGCTAGGCCATAATTTCTGATATTGTACTCTCTTCCTCCGTCTTGTAAGTCCTGCCTCAATGATGTCAGTGACAGTGGATGGGCAGCAGTTGTGTCAGTAGGGCAGCACTCAGTGTATAAGACTGTTTTATGCATTTGGCAGTCTCTTGAAATACAAAGAAGCTAGCAGAGAGATTTGGAGACCTCATACCACCAAGAAGCTGTGCTTGAAGCTGAGCATGTCCTTGGGAACGGACAGGGGTCCCTGTGCCTCACAAGCTTCCAATCCAGAGGACTGTTGACAAAGACCTTCCTCCAGTGCCATCAGAGAACGTCTTCCCCTGGAGCTGATACCCTGAATTTGGACTTCGAGCTTACTGGACTGTAACAAAATAAAATCTCTCATTTTAAAGCCATCCACTTGTGGTATTTCTGTTAAAGCAACACTAGATGACTAAGACATATGATGTCAGGTATTGAACTGTGTCCCCCAAAAAGAAGTGTAGCCATGTGGCTGGGCCATGATTCCATGTATTCTGTGATTGTCCTACATTTTGTGATTTTCCTATCCTGTATGTTAAAGGATTAGGGTGGGACTGTAAATCCATTTATAAGATCACCTCCCTGCTCCACTGTAAAGGGAGTTTCCCTGAAGTATGGCTTGCCCCACCCTTAATCCTTTCATCTTACAAGAGATAAAGGAAAAGGGAAACAAGCTGAGAACTGGGAACCTCACCATCAAGCAAGCAACACTAGCAGAACAGTGTGTCCTTCAGACCTGAGGTTCCTGTGCCAAGATGCTCCCTGGACAAAGACTGATGAAATACCGGACTTTCCTCCAGAGCCAACAAGGGGGAAGGCCTTCCCCTGGAGTGGACATCCTGAAGTTGGAATTGTAGCCTATCGGTCTGTGTAAGAATAAACCTTCCTTTGTTAAAGCCATCCACTTTGTGGTATTTCTGTTAGAGCAGCCCTAGCTGACTAAAACAGAATTTGGTACCAGGAGTGGGGTACTGCTCTAGCAAATACCTAAAATGTGGAAGCCATTTTGAAATTGTGAATGGATAGAAGATTTAGAAGGAACAAAGAAGGCACAGATGGTGAGAAACAACAGAGGACTGGTAGTAGCAGCAGCAGCAGAACCAGAGGCAGCGCCGCAGCCAACCCACGGAGCAGGAGAGCAAAGTGCCTGTGCGCAGAGTTTTCCTCATGGAACGGGGTGCCTCCAGGCACTTGAACTGGTGGAGTTGCCTTGCTGACCCACAGAGCAAGAGAGCTGAGTGCATTTGTGCAGGACACATTCCAGCAAGAGTGAGGTGCCTCCAGGCACTTGAATCAGTAGAGCTACAGAGCTTTGGAACGCTTGCCCCGGCAGGGCAGATGTGGGCCTGAGGCCTGGGCCATGCAACCGCAGGAAGCAGAAGCTGAAGAGACAAACAGTGTGAGAAACTGAGCTGCCTCAGTCTCAAAAGGTATGACCATGACCTCAGGGCTTTGAAAGTGGAACTACAGCATCCTGTGTTTGTAAGGGTGGAATTGCCATTCAATTAGGCTTAGGGTGCACCTAAAGCCCATGGGGCAGTTTCTGTGCAAGTGGGCCTTGAAGGCAGAGTTGTAGTACAGAGCTGGGGGTCTCCACTCAGAATCCAGAGAGTGTGGCCAATACCTAGAGTCTGGAGGGCAGGGTGATTGTGCAGAATGTCTCAGGAAATGTAAGAGTATTTTCAAAGCTTTGATGGCTAATGTAATGAGTTCTGCTGACTTGCCTGTTGTCTGTTAATGCCTTCTGTCCTTGCAGGTTCTCTCATTCATAATGGAATGTCTAACTTGTGCCTGTTCTCCTGTTGTACCTTTGAAAGCTGATAGCCTGTGTTCTAAGTTTCATAGACATAGAAGAGTTTTTGTATTTTGGACTTGGAACTGATTTAAGACTTCTATCATATGGGATGGACATGATTTTGCTATGATGGAATGAATATGTTACATGTTTCAATAATGTGATTTTTGGGGTGCCAAAGGGTGGGATGTCATGGGTTGAATCATGTCCCCCCCCCCAAAAAAGGTGTAGCCATGTGGCTGGGCATGATTCCCCATAGTCTGTGATTGTTCTCCATTTTGTGATTTTCCTATCCTGTATGTTAAAGGATTAGGGTGGGACTGTAAATCTGTTTGTAAGATCACCTCCCTGCTCCATTGTAAAGGGCGTTTCCCTGAAGTATGGCTTGCCCCACCCTTAATCCTTTCATCTTACAAGAGATAAAGGAAAAGGGAAGCAAGCTGAGAACTGGAAACCTCACACCATCAAGCAAGCAACACCAGTAGAAGAGTGCACCCTTCAGACCTGAGGTTCCTGTGCCATGAAGCTCCCTGGACAAAGACTGATGAAATACCGGACTTCCCTCCAGAGCCAACAAGGGTGAAAATCTTCCCCTGGAGTGGACATCCTGAAGTTGGAATTGTAGCCTACCAGTCTGTGTAAGAATAAACCTTTCTTTGTTAAAGCCATCTACTCTGGTATTTCTGTTAGACCAGCCCCAGCTGACTAAAACATGCACCAATAAAGAGAGAAAGAGTAGCAAAATGGATAAAAAAGCATGATTCATGTATATGGTGCTTAAAAGAGGTACACCTTAGACTTAAAAATACAGACAAATTGAAACTAAAAGGAGGGAAAAATATATACTAAGCTAACAACATTAAAAAAAGAGCAGGAGTGGCAATATTAATCTCAGATCAAATAGACTTTAAAGTAAGATCCACCACAGGAGACAAAGAAGCAATATATATGCATTGCTTCAAAGGTCAACACATCAGGAAGACATAACTATATTAAATATTTATGCACCCAAGAGTGGAGTCAAGATGGCAGACCAGACACACATCTCCTTAATTCTTCTAAAAACTAAGGTCTGGACTGATAATTAAACAGAACTTTCTGGACACCCAGTGAGCCCTAAGACACAGCATAGAGCCACTGAATGGGAAACTTCTCTTTCGCTGACTCTCACCCTTGCTAAATGGCTGGCTCTCATGGACTGAATGTAATTGGCATTTTTAACTTTTTTTTCTTTGTCTTAGCTGGCAGGCAGGGCTTGGGCTTAACTGGCAGCAGAGCTCAGCTGCACTGCTGATGTGATCAGCAGGCGGAATAGCCACATTTTGAGAGACTGGCTTTGGACCCTGAGTACCTCAGCCCCTCCACCCTCTCTTTCTGAACTTCTGCCATTGATTTGGCTATTTCACAGCAGGTGGGAGAGCTTGTGTGGGAAGCCATCTTGTTAGACTCAGAAGTAAAGTTACCCAAACAGAGGCCTCAGCAGGGGCTAATTCCCAGGCTGGGAGGCAGTGCCAGCCTGGGGAGTGCTTTCCCAGAAGAAAAGCTGTGTTCAGCGCAAGGTAGCCTTATGGGTGGGGCCAAGCAGTAGATGACAGCAGGACTGTAGCCTGTCCCTACTTTGAACTAGATTACAGCATCTTGGAGATCTGACTTGATGGTACTTGGCTTTTGTCTGGATCAGATATAGAGGTGCCTACATTGCCAATTAGAAACAGAGGCTTGCACGCCTGACAGCCTGACTGATTCTGGAAGCAGTCAGATGACTTTCACCTTTCAAAATAAGACTACCTAGAGAAATAACTGCAGTGCATCCTGATGGCATCTCTTCCAGCCTTTACTGACCCACATCATAGGTCAGCTGACGTTCCACCAGTGACTCCATAAATAGTGCCGTGTCTTTGCCAGCCAGAAGGTGGAGACTGCTACCCCAGAGATTCCACTGGGCCCAGTCACTAGAGTACATACAGGTGACTGGCGATCACCTTCCTTCTCAGATTGAGCTTCAGATCCTGTTGAAGTAACACCAGAGAAACTAAACAACCTCTAGATGCCCTAAAAGCAACAAACCTTGACCAAACACTTAAAGAAAAATCCACCCATGGCTCCAGAAAGCTCCCAAGAGAAAGAACCAAAGAATTTGCCAGATGAAGAAGTCTTTCTGAAAATATAGGAGGTCGACTACAAAAAGATTACATAGGGAGTCCTCCTAGACATTATACAAAATGCAGCAGAGCAAAATGAAAAATTAACCAAGCTGTTCAATCTGATGGAACAACAGCATTCTGAAATCCAACAGATCAAGAACAAAATCAAAGACATAGAAACTTCCATTCAAAGCCAAGAAAACAGAATGGAACAAATGGGAAAAAGAATGTCTGACTTGGAAGGCAGAGCTACCGACGCCAGCATCTACAAGCAGAAATCAGAAAAAAGAAACAAGAAAAATGAAGACACATTAAGAAGCATGTGGGACTCTATTAAGAGGAACAACCTTCGATTAATTGGAGTCCCTGAACAGCATGAGACACATGAGAACACAGAGGGGATCGTTGCTGAGCTCCTGACAGAAAACTTCACAGAAATCATGAAGAGAATATAGACATCCCAGATGCATATGATATGCCACCCAATATAGATCTCAAAAGAAAGACTCCAAGACATATTATAATCAAGCTTAATAAAATGAAACACAAGCAGCAACTCTTAAAGGCAGCAACACTCAAAGTAAAGCTAACATTCAGAGGGAAACCCTGTAGGCTTTCATCAGATTTCTCAGTAGAAACCATGCTGGCACAGAGACAGTGGCATGACACATTCAAAGCCTTGAAGGAGAAGAACTTCCAACCAAGAACTATATATCCTGCAAAACTATCTTTCAAATATGAAAATGAAATGAAGACATTCCCAGATAAACAGAAACTCAGGGACTTTGTAAAAGCCAAACCCAAACCACAAGAAATACTGAAAGAAGTTCTTGGCTTTGCCTTAGAAGAATGAAACCACTAACTTTATATTTTAGAATGACACATTACTCAGAACTGTACTCAGTTAAGGAAGGCTTCAAAGTCAATTACAGCTTCAATACTGAAAGAAGCAATCCAGTGATTATCTTGAAAACCATGGTGCCATATATTAAAAAGAGGGATGTACTACAGTCATTATAGTCCTTCCAGATGGAGAGGGAGGTGACAAGACTGGTAGTAATTAAAATTGGGTTTATATATACTGTTTAAAGGGGGATTATAAGGGCAGCTGTAAAGCACAAGAAAGATGTATCATATCATTTCAAGAAATGTAACACAGAAGTCTAAACAACTACCAACCAGCTCTGAAAAAGGGGAAAAATGAACTCACAAAAAGAATGCCCCAGAACAGACTACTAAGAACAACAGAGAGAACGTCAACACAAAAATAAACATACCACAATGGCATTTGTGAACACATACCTATCAATAATTACACTGAATGTGAATGGACTGAATGCTCCAGTAAAGAGACGTCGAGTGGCATCTTGGATCTCACTTGAGACCTAAGGATAGGAAAAAACTGAAAATTAAAGGATGAAAGAATATCTATCAAGCTAACAATGAACAAAGAAGAGCAGGGGTGGCAATTCTAATCTCAGATAAAATCAATTTTAATGTGAAATCGACCATCGTGGACAAACATGGCACTATTTATTGCTGAAAGGTTCAGTACACAGGCAAGGCTTAACTATATTAAATATTTATGCACCTAATATCAGAGCACCTAAATACGTCGAAGAAACACTGACTACACTCAAAGAAGAGTTAGATGACTCCACAATAATAGTGGGAGACTTCAACACTCCACTCTCAATACTGGACAGATCATCCAGAAAAAAGTTCAGTAAAGATACAGAAGATCTCACTGCCACAATTCACCAACTAAACCTCATTGATATATACAGAACTCCCCACTCATCAGCACACAACTACACCTCCTTGTCCAGCGCACATGGAACATTCTCCAGAATTGACCATGTGTTAGGACATAATGCAATTCTCAACAAAATTGATGCCATTGAATTACTACAAAGCATCTTCTCAGATCAGAAAGCCATAAAAGTTGAAATCAATAGCAGAAAAAACACAGATAGAAAGTGGAACTCTTGGAAACAGAACAACATCTTGTTCAAAAAAACATGGGTTACAGAAGAAATCAAGGATGAAATAAAGAAACTGATGGATTCCAATGAGAATGAAAACACTTCCTACCAGAACCTTTGGGATACAGCCAAAGCAGTGCTCAGAGGTCTGTTTATCTCCATAAATGCACACATCTGGAAGGAAGAAAGAAACCAATTCAAGGAACGAACCCTACAGCTTGAACAAGTAGAGAGAGAACAACAGATGAACCCCTCAGGCACCAGAAGAAACCAGATCATAAAGATTAGAGCAGAGCTAAATAAATTAGAGAATAGAAAAACAACTGAAGAAATTGAAAAGACCAAAAGCTGGTTTTTTGAAAAGATCAACAGAATTGACAAACCACTGGCTAAACTTACTAAAGAAAAGCAGGAAAGGAAACCAGTAATCCAAAGTAGAAATGAGAGGGGAGTTGTCACCACAGATCCAACAGAAATAAAAAATATCATAACAGAATACTATGAAAGACTGTATTCTAACAAATTTGAAAATCTAGAGGAAATGGACAAATTCCTTGACTCATACCACCTACCCAAATTATCACAACATGAAGCAGAACAACTTAATAAACCCATCACAAAGGAAGAGATTGAAAAGGTCATCAAAACACTGCCAACCAACAAAAGCCCAGGTCCAGATGGCTTCACTGCAGAATTCTACTAGGCTTTTAGGGAAAAGTTATTTCCAATACTACTGAGATTGTTTCACAATATAGAAAGGGATGGAGTACTCCCAAACTCATTCTATGAAGCTAGCATAGCCCCGATACCAAAGCCAGGAAAAGACTCAACCAACAAGAACTACAGACCGATATCACTCATGAATCTAGATGCAAAAATCTTCAATAAAATTCTTGCCAATAGAATACAACAACATATCCAAAAAATAATCCATCATGACCAAGTTGGATTCATACCAGGGATACAAGGCTAGTTCAACATCAGAAAAACAATTAATGTGATTAACCACGTAAATAACAGAAAAGACAAGAATCACCTGATTTTGTCCATTGATGCAGAAAAGGCATTTGATAAAGTCCAACACCATTCATGCTAAAAACTCTTAGCAAAATAGATATAGATGGAAAATTCCTCAATGCAATAAGGGTCATTTATACAAAGCCAACTGCCTACATCATCCTGACTAGAGGGAGACTGAAAGACTTTCCCTTGAGAACAGGAACTAGATAAGGATGCCCACTCTCACCTCTTCTATTCAACATTGTACTAGAAATTCTAGCGAGAGCAATTAGACAAGATCAAGAAATAAAGGGCATCCACATCAGCAAAGGAGTCAAAATCTCCCTGTTTGCAGATGATATGATTGTATATGCAGAGAATCCCAAAGAATCTATAAGTAAACTACTCAAACTGATAGAAGACTTCAGCAAAGTCTGAGGATACAAGATAAACATAAGTAAATCAGTAGGGTTCCTTTATACCAACAACAAGACTGTTAATGAAGAAATCATCAAATCAATACCATTTACTATAGCCCCCAAGAAGATAATGTACTTAGGAATTAACCTAACCAGAGAAATAACAGACCTTTACAAAGAGAACTACAAGCCCTTACTACAAGAAACTAAGAGAGACTTAGATAAATGGAAAAACCTACTGTTTTAGTCAGCTAGGCTGCTCTAACAGAAATACCACAGAGTGGATGGCTTTAACAAAGAAAGATTTATTCTTACACAGTCTGGTAGGTTGCAAGTCCATATTCAGGGTGTCCGCTCCAAGGAAAGACCTTCCCCTTGTCGGCTCTGGAGGAAAGTCCGGTATTGCATCAGTCTTTGTTTCTGGGAGCGTCCTAACGCAAGAACCTCTGGTCTGAACGACGCGCTCTGCTCCCGGTGCTGCTTGCTTGATGGTAGCGAGGTTCTCAAATTGTCCTTGGTTCTTTTTCCTTTTATTCCTTGCAAGCTAAAAGCATTAAGGGTGGGGCAAGCCATACTCCAGGGAAACTTCCCCCATAGCAGGAATTCACAGCCCCACCCTAATCCTTTAACATACAGGTTAGCAAAACCACACAATGGAGGACAGTCCCAAGATACTGGGAACCATATCCCAGCCACGTGGCTGCACACATTTTTGGGGGGACACAATTCAAACCATGACACCTACCCTGCTCATGGATAGGAAAACTTAACATTGTGAAAATGTCTATTTTACCCAAAGCAATCTATTTATATAATGCAATCCCAATACAAGTTCCAGAGACATTTTTTAATGAGATGAAGAAACAAATCACCAAATTTGTTTGGAAAGGGAAGAAGTCCCAGATAATTAAGGTACTACTAAAGAAGAAGAACACACTAGGAGGCCTCTCATTACCCGACCTTAGAACATACTACACTATCATGGTGGTCAAAACAGCCTGGTACTGGTACAAGAACAGACAGATGGATTAATGGAACAGAATTGAGACCCCAGAGATGACACCGTCTGCCTATGAACAGTTGATATTTGACAAAGCCCCTAAGACATTAAACTGGGGTAAAAACAGTATCTTCAACAAATGGTGCTGGTAAAATTGGATATCCATCTGCAGTAGACTGAAACAAGATCCATATCTTACACCTTATACAAAAACCAACTCCAACTGGATAAAAGACCTAAATATCAAACCTAAAATGATAAAGTTCATCCAAGAAAAGGTAGGAACAACAATGGAAGTTTTAATACACAACGTAGACAGACTTCAAAATCTGTGAAACAAACTACAAACAACAGAAGAGAAAATAGATAAATGGGAATTATTAAGAATCAAACACTTTTGCTCATCCAAAGACTTTATTAATAGAATTAAAAGGCCACCTACAAAATGGGAAATAATATTTGGCAACTCTATGTCAGACCGACACCTGGTCTCCATAATCTATAAGATACTACAAAATTTCACTAAGAAGAAGATAAATCATCCAATTAAGCAATGGGCAAAGTAGATGGACAGACATTTCTCTAAAGAGGAGATCCAGGTAGCCAAAAAACATATGTGGTCATGTTTACGATCTTTAGTTATTAAAGAAATTCAAATCAAGATGACAATGAGATACCATTTCACCCCAAAAAGGTTGGCCATGATCCAAAAAACACAAAACAACAAATGTTGGAGAGGCTGTGGAGTAAGTGGAACTCTCCTACACTGTTGGTGGGGTTGCAAAATGGTCCGGCCTCTTTGGAAAGCACTCTGGAGCTTCCTTAAAGAAATGGACATAGATATAGCATTTAACTCAGTAATTCCACTACTTGGAATATATCCTACAGAATCAAGGCCTTTCACACCAATGGACACATGCACGAGAATGTTTACCGCAGCACAGTCCACAATAGCAAAAAGATGGAATCAACGTGGATGCCCAACAACAGAAGAATGGATAGGTAAACTATGGTATATATACTCAATGGAGCACTATGCAATGACAGAGAATAATGATGATTTCAGGAAATATCTCATGACCTGGTTTCAGCTGGAAGGCATTATGTTGAGTGAAAGTAGTCAGCAACAAAGGACAAATATTGTATGAGACCCCTACGATAAGATCTCAAAAATAGACTGTCGGGAGCCATGGGTGAGCCCCCAGGCCCCGACATACAGGAAGCTTGTAGGGCTGAAAAAGCTCGCGCACGCCAAGTTTGAAAAAGCCGGCACCCGCGAAATTCAAAAGGCCCGCGCGCACGAAAAACTTCCTGCCTGATGTCACTGCCTTAGTCCTATGTATATCCAATCCCCAGCCGACAACTACCTCACTCCAAATGTCACTCCATCCCTACGTCACTTGATCCCTCCCTCTATTCCCGCTGCTATAAATATACCTCATTTTAACAATAAAACCTTGAGGCTTGATCAGAATCTTGTCTTGCCTCCATTTCTCCACGTTTCTTGCTCCACTTTCACAGGCTCCCCCTCGTCCCTTCGTTGATTTGTCCCGCGGGCCGGGGCAATAGACTATATATAGAAGAAAAGACTCTTTGACAGCTGCAAGGGAAGGGAAGGAGGGAGCGCGAGGGGGGAAGGGTTTAGATTAGATAGTTGCTAGAAATCTGGTTGGGTGAAATCGGTGATAGCACACATTAGAAACAAGAACAACATTAAGTGGGCTTCAGCACAACTTGAGTACTCCTTCCATCTTAACCCAATGTTGCAAGGATAGAGTAGCTGGGGCAGGGAGCAGGGGACCATGCTCTTAGGCAAAATTCAGGCCAATTGGCACAACTAGCGTTTTGCTAAGAGGGCTCTCTGCACCCCACATTGATGAGTGGCGTCTGGGGCCTTAAAAGCTGCCAAGTTGCCATTCGAGGGCACAGCAAATGGTCCCAACTCAGCCAGAATGGATGCTCACTGAGGACCGAAATTACATGGGGTAAAGACAATCCAGAAAATAGAGAGACCCACATGAATGGGTGCCAACATCGACTTTGGACCAGAAGAACCAGATGGTGCCCAGCTACCACCAGTGATAGCTGCGATGGAGCTCACTAAGTTGAGTCTCACTGGCAACACAAGAATGAAAAGGGGTGCACCCTGAGATCTCCACTAAAAGACCTCAATTGATGGTTCAGTGGTTTCAGGGTTCCCCTGTGAGCATGGACCCTGGCCCTGATGCTCTCCTTGCCCATAAATCATAATGAAGTTCCACTCTTTGGACATGAATGGATTTGGCTTGGCGATGCAGAGTGACCGGTTTATGGTTCTGTGCATCTATAGGATATCATCTGCTGACCTCTGGCTGGAGGATGGAAAGCGAGTGGAAAGGAGGGGAAAGGAGACTGTTTGGGAGGATGAGACATGTATGGAGCAGAGAAGAGTAGTGTGCTGTCACCGGGCAAGGAGAGCAGTCGAAGCTGCATGTAGGTGGACATGTAAATTTATATGGGAATGTACATTTTCACTCAGTCATAATAAAAAAAAAGAGGACATGACACATATAGAACAGAAAGGAGGAGTATGCTGTCACTGGGCAAGGAGAGCAGTAGGAGCTGCACATAAGTGGGCATGCAAATTTAAACTGGATTGTACACTTTGACTCAATCACAATAAATAAGTAAAATAAAATGAATATTTTATTTTATGCACTCAATGGCAGAGCTTCTAAATATGTCAGACCAATTCCAACAACACTGAAAAGTGAGAGAGGCAGCTCCACAATACTGCTAGGAGACTGCAACATACCACTTGTGGTGATGGACAGAACATTCAGAAAGCAGCTCCATGAAGACTCTTGTTTTAGTCAGCTAGGGCTGCTCTAACAGAAATACCACAGAGTGGATGGCTTTAACGAAAGGAAGGTTTATTCTTACACAGTCCTGTAGGTTGCAAGTCCATATTCAGGGTGTCCGCTCCAGGGAAAGGCTTTCCCCTTGTCAGCTCTGGAGGAAAGTCCGATATTGCATCAGCCTTTTCCAGGGAGCATCTTGGCGCAGGAACCTCAGGTCTGAAGGATGTACTCTTCTCCTGGTGCAGATTTCTTGATGGTGCGAGGTTCCCAATTGTCCTTGTTTCTCTTTCCTTTTATCTCCTGCAGGCTGAAAAGCTTAAGGGTGGGGCAAGCCATACTCCAGGAAACTCCCCCTACAGCAGAGCAGGGACGTAATCCTATGCAGGAATTACAGCCCCACCCTAATCCTTTAACATACAGTTTAGGGAAACCACAGAATGGAGGACAGTCCCAAGATACTAGGAATCACATCCCAGTGACATGCTACACATATTTTGGGGGGGACACAATTCAACCCATGACAACACTGAAGATCTAAATGCCACAATCAACCAACTTGACCTCACAGACAAATACAGAATACTCCACCCAACAAAAGACAAGTGTACCTTCTTTTCAATGCACATGGAACATTCTCCAGAATAGACCATATTTTATGCCATTAAGCAAGTCTTAACAAAATACAAAGCATTGAAATACTGCAAAGCATCTTCTTAGACCATAAAGCCACAAAAGTCAAAACCAGCAGCAGAAAAGGCAAGAGTAAAAAAAAAACAAACACATGGAAACTGAACAACACTCTGATTAAAAACTTATGGGTAATGGTAGAAATTAAGGATGGAATAAAGAAATTTATAGAATCAATTGAGAATAAAAACACATCATACCAGAACCTATGGGACACAGCAAAAGTAGTGCTTGGAGGTTAATTGATCTCAATAAATGCACACATCCAAAAAGAAGAAAGGACCCAAGCCAAAGAATTAACCCCACAAATCCTAAAAGTAGAAAGAGAGCAACAAAAGAACCTCTCAAGCAGCAGATCATATTAGGACTTTTCCAGATAAACTGAAATTTAGCCAATTTGCAAAACACAAATGAAAATTACGAGAAATACTAAAGGGAGTCCTTTGGTTAGAAAATCAAAAACATCAGATAACAACCCAAGATTAGAACACAGAACAGAGCAACCAGTTATCAACCCAGATAGAGAAGTCACAAGAATAAATTAAAGGCAAGACACTAAAAATAGTGTAACAGGGTTGTCACTATGTAAAAGATGGCATAATAAAAAAAGAGACTTTAAAATGTAGTTATAGATCTTCACATGGACAGCAAGTCAAGGTGATACAAAGACTTTTAAATTTAGAAAAATAGGGGTAAATACTAATATAGCCCCTAAGGAAATTAACAATTGTACACATCAAAATTAAAAACAAGAAAAACATGAAATCTCAGTAAATCCCAAAGCAACAACTATGGGAGAAATGAAAAACACTTAAAGAATAATGACTCAGGAACGAAAATTAAGTGGAACAAAGGAATTGCCTACAAGACACCAAAAAAGACATCAAAATCACAGTACTAAACTCATACCTGTCAATAATTATGCTAAATGTAGGTGGACTAAATGCAACAATAAAGAGACAGAGTGTGGCAGAATGAATTAAAAAAACACCATCCATTTATGTGCGATCTACAAGAGACATACCTTAGACTTAAGGACATAAACAAATTGAAACTCAGATTATGGAAAAGAAACATATCAAGTAAACAGTGCTCAAAAAAGAGCAGATGTGGCCATGTTAATCTATGATAAAATAGACTTTAAAGTAAAATATATCCCATTGGATAAGGAAGGGAATTTCATAATGATTACAGTCAATACTCCAGGAGGACATGCCAAGCCAGCCAAGTGCTGTCAAGTTGGATCTGACTCGTGGCGATCCTAGAGGGCATAACCGTATTAAATACTTATGCACTCAATGATAGGCCTCCAAAATACATAAAACAAACTCTAACTGCATTGAAAAAAGAAATAGACAGCTTCACAATAATAGTCGGAGACTTCAACAAACCACTTTTGGTGAAGGACAGAACATCCAGAAAGAAGCTCCATAGAGACATGGAAGATCTAAATGCCACAATCAACCAACTTGATCCCACAGACATATAAAGAACACTCTACCCAACAGTGGTCAACCATACTTTCTTTTCCAACACACACGGAACATTCTCCAGAATAGAGGCCATAAAGGAAGTCTTAACTAAACTGAGTGTATCAAAATATTACAAAGCAACTTTTCAGAACCTAAAGTCATAAAAGTAGAAATCAGTAACAGAGAAAGCAAGGAAAAAACAAACAAACCCATGGAAACTGAACAACACTTTGCTCAGAAACTGCTGGGTTATAGAAGAAATCAAGGATGGATTAAGGAAATTCAGAGAATCAAATAAGAAAGAAAATATATCTTAGTAATCTGGTACTACTCTAACAGAAATACCACAAATGGATGGCTTTATAAAGAGAAATTATTTTGTCACTTCCAGGGAAAGGCTTTCTCTGTTGGCTCTGGAGGAAGGTCCTTGTTGACAATCTTTCCCTGGACTGGGTGCTTCTGAGGTGCTGCAATCCCAGTTCCAAAGGATATGCACGACACCTGGCACTGCTTCTTTCCTGATAGTATAAAGTCCCCAGCTCTCTGCTTGCTTCTCTTCCTTTTACATCACAAGAGATTGCCCCAAGTCACATCACAGATTGAGTCCTGCCCCACCAATGCAAGTGCCACCCATCCTCCTTTATTGACATCAGAGAGGCAAGTTTTACTGCACACAGGAACATGACATAATAAAAGAAATCATGAACTAGCCAAATTTCTACACACAGTTTTTGGGAGACACAATTCAATCCATGATAACATAATATCAGAACCTTTGAATCACTAGGACACAGAAAAAGCAGTGTTCAGAGGTCAATTTGTTTCAGTAAACACACACATTCAAAAAGAAGGCAGGCCCCAAATCACAGCATCAACTCTACAGCTTGAACAGGTAGAAAGAGAGCAGCAAAGGAAGCCCTAAAGCACCAGAAGAAAGCAAATAACAAAAATTAGAGCAGAACTAAATGAGTTAGAGAATAGAAAAATGACTGAAAGAGTTAACAAAACCAAAAACTGGTTCTTTTAAAAGATTAACAAAATTGATAAACTACAGGCCAAACTAACAAAAGAAAAACAGGACAGGAAGCAAATAACTCCAATAAGAAATGAGACAGGTAATATCACAACAGACTCAACTGAAATTACGAAAAATCATAACAGAATACTATGAACAATTATAGTTTAAGAAATTTGAAAAGAACACTATGCAATGATAAAGAACAATGATGATTCCAGGAAACATCTCATAACCTGGTTTCAACTGGAAGACATTATGTTGAGTGACAGTAGTCAGAGACAAAAGGACAAATATTGTATGAGACTTCTACGATAAGATCTCAAAAACAGACTTGTGTATAGAAGAAAAGACTCTTTGACAGCTGCAAGGGGGGGAGGGAGGACGAGGGGGGAGAGTTTAGATTAGGTAGTTGATAGAAATTTGGTTGGGTGAAATCGGTGACAGCACACATTAGAAACAAGAACAATATTAAGTGGACTTCAACATAACTTGAATCCTTCTTCCATCTTAACCCAATATTGCAAGGTCAGAGTAGCTGGGGCAGGGGTCAAAGGACCATGCTCTTAGGCGAAATCGAGGCCAATTGGCACAACTAGTGTACTGCTAAGAGGGCTCTCTGCACCACACATTGGAGAGTGGTGTCTGGGGTCTTAAAAGCTGCCAAGCTACCATCCGAGGGCACAGCAAATGGTCCCAACTCAGCAGGAACGGATGCTCTCTGAGGACCAAAACAACACGGGGGAAAGACAACCCAGAAGACAGAGAGACCCACATGTGTGGGTGCCTACATTGACTTGGGACCAGAAGAATCAGATGGTGCCCGGCCACCACCTGTGACAGCCACAATGTCACGATCTCACAAAGTCAAGTCTCACTGACAACACAAGAATGAAAAGGGGTGAGATCGCCACTAAAAGACCACAGTTGATGGTCCAGCAGCTTCGGGGTTCTCCTGGGAGCATGGCCCCTGGCCCTGATGCTGCCCTTGCCCATAAATCATTGTGAAGGTCCATTCTTCGAACACGAATGGATTGGACTTGGCAATGCAGAGAGACCACATATTGGATGCACTTTATGGTTCTATGCATCTATAGGATATCATCCTGTGGACCTCTGGCTGGAGTAAGGGGTGTGGGTTGAAAGGAGGGGAAAGGAAACTGTTGGGAAGATGAGACATGTATGGAGCAGAGAGGAATAATGTGCTGTCACCGGGCAGGGAGAGCAGTGGAAGTGGCCTATAGGTGAGCAAGTAAATTTATATGGGAATGTACGTTTTCACTCAATTATAATTAAAAAAAAAATTGAAAACCTAGAGAAAATGGACAAATTTATAGAAACACATTAATTACTTAAGAACTAACATTAATTACTTAAAAACTAACATTAACAGAATTAGAACAACTAAATGAGCCCATAAAAAAAGAAGAGACCAAAAAAGATAATTTAAAAACTCCCAACAAAAGAGCCCTGGCCCTGATCATTTCACGAAAGAATTCTACCAAACTTTTAGAGAAAACATCACTAATACTAAAAGTATTTCAGAGCATAGAAAAAGATAGAATACTGACAAATTCATTCTATGAAGCTAGCATAACCTTGTCTTGAAACCAAAATCAGGTAAAGACAACACCACAAAAGAAAATTACAGACCAACATGCCTCACAAACTTAGATGCAAAAATCCACAACAAAATTCTAGCCAGTAAATTTCAACAACATTATAAAAAAAAAAAAAAAAAAATTCATCATGCCCAAGTGGGATTCATACCCAGAATGCAGGGATAGTTCAACATTAAAAGACAATCAATATAATTTACCACATAAATAAAAGACAAGAACCATTTGATTTTATCAACTGATGGAGAAAAGGCATTTGACAAAGTCCACCACCCATTCATATTAAAAGATTTTCACTCAAAAGCTTTTCTAATCTCAATCCAGTATTGCAAGGATAGAGTAGCAGGGGTAGGGGTCTGGGGACCATGCTTTTGGGGCACATCAAGGCCAATTGGCATAACTAGCCCATTGCTAAGAGAGTCTTTTGCACCCCATATTGGTGAGTGGCATCTAGGGTCTTAAAAGACAGTAAGCTGCCATCTGAGGTACATCAAGTGGTCCCAACTCATCTGGAACAGATGATGACTGAGAACAACAAAGGCATGAGGTAAAAAGAGCCCAGGAGACAGAAGGACTCATGTGAATGGGAGAACGCATCAACATGTGACTAGAAGAACCAGATGGTGTCCAGCCACCACCAAGGACAGCCATGATGGGGCACACAATGTAGAGTCCCTGTGGCAACTTGAGAAAATGAGGGGTGAAGCTCAAGAACTCTACTAAAAGACAAGAACTGATGGTCTGACAGCCTGGAGGACTCCCTGGGAGCATGGCTCCTAGACCTGCTGCTGCCCCTGACCAGAAAGCACTACTGAGGTCAATTCTTCAGACAAGAATGGACTGGACTCAGGGACACAGTGTGATCATATGGTATGTGTACTTAATGGTTCTATGCATTTATAAGATGCTGTCCTACTGGTCTCTTTCTAGATGGGAAAGAAGAAGGTGGAGAGGAGGGGACAGGAGCTTGTTAAGAGGATACCAGAAATATATAATGAAAAGGAGGAGTGTGCTGTTTCTAGGCAAGGAGAGTAGAAGAGGCTGCAGATAGGCAGGCATGCAAAATTGATTTGGGTTATACACTTTCACTAAATCACAATTTAAATAATAAATAGAAAGTCTCAGTAGAAGAAGAATAGAAAGGAAATTCCTCAACATAATAAAGGGCATTAATATGAAGTCAACAAATAGAATCATCCCAAATGAAGAGTATCTGAAAGCATTCTCCTTGACAACTGGAATCAGACAAAGGTAGTGTCTCAGTCACTGGGTACTGCTCTAACAGAAAATACCACGAGTGGAAGGTTACATGAGGAGAAGCTTTTATTGTCACAGTCTGGTAAGCCACAAATCCATTCATAATCTACAACTCCATTCAGAATAAGAAATCATCACAGTCCAGGAGGCTGAATCCACATCCAATGAGAGCATCTCGGCACAGGAACCTTGGGTCCAAAGGACGTGCTGTGCTCTCGGTGCTTCTGTCTCGGTGGTATGAGGTTCCCAACTTCCTCAGCTCACTTCTCTCCCTTATATTACACAAGCTTGAGTTCTGTTTCACTAACACAACTGCAAACCATTCTCCATCATCAATATCACAGAGGCAGGATTCACAACACATGGGAGGAAGGGTACCATATTGGAACTTCAAACCAAGTCAAATCAACACGTACATTTTTGGGGGGACACAATTCAACCCATGACAGATACCTTTTGTCACTGCTTTTACTTACAGTTGTACTGGGAGGATCTAGTCAGAGTAATTGGGCAAGAAAAGGAAACATAGGGCATCCAAATTGGTAAGGAAGAAGTCGAAGTATCTCTATTTGCAGATGATATGATCTTATACACAGAAAACCTTAAAGAACCCACAAAAAAATAAAAAAACTACCAAAATAGTGGAAGAGTTCAGGAAACCATCAGACTACAAGATAAACATACAAAAATCAGCTGGGATTCCTTTACACCAAAAAAGAGAACATCAAAGGGGAAATCATCAAACAATACCATTTACAAGAGCCTCCAACATGATAAAATACTTCGGAGTAAGTTTAACCAGAGACATAAAAGATCCATACAAAGAAAACTACAAGACACTACTACAAGAAACCCAAAGAGACCTACATAAATGGAGAAACTCACCTTGATCATGGATAGGAAGACTTAACATTGTGAAAATGTCTGTTCTACCCAAAGTGATAAATAGATACAATGCAATCCTGATCCAAATTCCAATCGCATCTTTTAAGGAGATGCAGAAACAAATCACCAACTTCATATGAAAAGGGTAGAAGCTCTGGATAAGTAAAGCATTACTAAAGAAGAACAAAGTGGGAAGCCTCACATTACCTGACTTAAGAACCTATTGCACTACCTTGACAGTCACAACAGTCTGCTACTGGTACAACAGACAATAGAATAATGGAACACAGTTGAGAATCAAGACATAAAATCATCCACCTGTGAGCAAGTGACATTTGACAAAGGCCCAAATTCCATAAACTGGAGACAAAATAGTCTGTTTAACAAATGGTGCTAGCAAAACTGGATATCCACCTGCAAAAACATGAAGCCAAGCCAGCCAAGTGCTGTCAAGTCAAGAGCTATATCTCACACCATGCACAAAACTAACCTAAAATGGATCAAAGAACTAAGTAGAAAATCTAAAATGATAAAGGCCATGGAAAAAAAAATAGGGACAATGCTGGGAGCCCTAGTAAAAGGCATAAACAATATAAAACACTACTAACAATGCACAAACACCAAAAGGGGAAATAGGTAATGGGGAACTCTGAAAAGTCAAACATTTATGTTCATCCAAAGACTTCACCAAAAGAGTTAAAAGAACCTACAGACTGTGAAAAATTTTTGGCTATGACAAATCTGATCATCATCTAATCTCCAGAATATAAAAGATACTGCAAAACTGCAACAACAAAAAGATAAATTATCCCAATTCAAAAATGGGCAAATAAGAATAGCGTTTCCCCAAAGAAGACATTCAGGCAGCTAGCAGATACATGAGAAAATGCTCACAATCACTAGCCATTAGAAAAACTCAAATCAAAACAACAAAGAGATACTATCTCACCCCAACAAGGCTGACATAAATCCAAAAAACACAAAATAACAAACGTTGGGGAGGCTATGGAGAAACTGAAATACTTACATGCCACTAGTGGGAATATAAAATTGTACAACCACTTTGGAAATTGATTTGGTGCTTTCCTAAAAAGCTGGAAATAGAAATATCATGTGATCCAGCCACCCTACTTCTTGGAATACATCCTAGCGAAATAAGAGCTGTCACATGAATAGATATAAACTCACCAATGTTTATTGTAGCACTGTCCACAATAGCAAAACAATGAAATCAACCTATATGTCCATTAGTGGATAAACAGATAAACTAGTGTATTCACACAATGGAATACTATACAATGATAAAGAATGACAATGAATTTGGGAAACATAACATGGAAGAATCTGGAAGGCATTATGCTGAGTGAAATTAGTCAGTTGCAAAAGAACAAATATTGTATGAAACCACTATTATAAGGACTCAGGGAAAGGTTTAAACATAGGAGAAAAAAGTCTTCGATGATCACGAGGATGAAGAAGGAGGGTAAGGTGTATTCATTAATGAGACAGTAGATAAGAATTAAGTTAGGTGAATGGAGCAACCACACACAGAAGACAAGAAATCAGCACAACTGGACTAAATAAAAAGCTAAAAAGTTTCCTAAATATAACCAAACCCTTTGAAGGACAGTGTAGCAGGGACAGAAGTCTGGGGACCATGATTTCAGAGGACATGTAGGTCAATTGGCATAAGGAAGTTTTTAAAGAAAATGTTCTGCATCCCACTTTCATGAGTGACGTCTTGGTCTTAAAAGCTAGCTACCATGTAAGAAGTATCGATTATCCCAACCCACCTGGAGCACAGAAGAATAAAGGACATCAAAGACAAGTAAAATACGAGCTCAAGAGACAGGACCACATAATCCAAAGACTACATCAGCGTGAGACCAGAAGAATTAGATGGCACCCAGCCATCACCAATGACTTCTTTGACAGGGAACACAACAAAGAGTCCCTAACACAGTGGGAGGACCATGGGTTACAAATTGTATTGATAAGGCCAGATTTGACAGTTTGACAGACTGTAGAGTCCCCAGAAGACATGGCCCCTGGACTCTCTGTTAGCCTAGAATTGAAACCATTCCCAAAGCCAACTCTCTCTTTTTTTTTATGATTGAATGAAAATGTACATTCCAATATAAATTTGCATGCCTGCCTATATTCAACTCCCACTGTTCTCCCTGCCCCGTGACAGCACACCCTTCCTCTCTGCTCCATACATGTCCTATCCTCCCAACAATCTCCTAACCCCACCTCTCCACCCACTCCCCTTCCTGCAGTAAGAGGTCAGCAGGATGACATCCTATAGATGCATAAAACCATAAAGTGCATAAATGATATGGTCATTCTGTGTCGCCAAGTCCAATCCATTCCTGTCTGAACAGTTGACCTCCATTGTGACTTATGGAAAGGGGCAGCATCAGGGCCAGTGGCCATGCTCCCAGGGGAACCCCAAAACCCCTGGACCATCAATTGTGGTATTTTAGTGGAGATTTCAGGGTGCACCCCTTTTTATTCTTGTGTTGCCAGTGAGACTCAACTTCGTGCGCTCCATCAAGGCTATCACTGATGATGGCTGGGCACCTTCCAGTTCTTCTGGTCCCAAGTCAATGCAGTCACCCACTCATGTGGGTCTCTCTTCTGGGTTCTCTTTCCCCCATGTCGTTTTGGTCCTTGGTGATCATCCATTCCTGCTGAGTTGGGACCATTTGCTGTACCCTCAGATGGCAGCTTGGCAGCTTTTAAGACCCCAGACACCACTCACCAATGTGGGTTGCAGAGGGCCCAAAGCCAACTCTTTAGACAGATTGTGCTGGACTCTAAGACATAAAATGATACTGGTGAAGAATGTAATTCTTGGCTTAAGTAGATAAGTGAAACTAACTGGGCAGCTTCTGTTTGGAGGTGAGATGAGAGGGCAGAGGCGTCAGTGAGGTTGAACAGATAAGGGAAATACAGGGTGGAAAAGAGAAGTGTGCTGTCAGAGGGTGGGCAGAGCAGCTAGAGTTATATAGCAACATGTGTGTAAATTTTTGTCTGACAAATTGTCTTGTGCTGTAAACTTCCACTTAAAACACAATAAAAAATTTTTTTAAAAAAGAATGACTGGAAACTTCTCAAATTAGATGAGAGACATGAGAATCTATACTTCCAGGAAGTTCAGTGAATTCCAAATAGAAGAAACATAGATTCACAGATACATCATAATCAACCTTTCAAAAGACAAAGACAAAAGATAATCTTGAAAGCTGCATGAAAGTAGCAACTCATCAGACACAAGGGACTCTCAACAAGATTAGCACCTTTTCTCTCATCAGATTCTGCGCAAGTCAATAGGTTGTGGGATAGTATATTCAAACTGCTTAAACAAAGAGACTGTCAACAAAAAATATCCAGCATAACTATCCTGCAAAAATGAAAACAGGTTAAGGCATTTGCAGAGGAACGAAAACTGAAACTGTTTGTTGCTAGTACACTTGGCCCTGCAATAATTACTAAAGTAAGTTCTTTAGCTGAAAGGAAAGGACTCTAGACAATAACTGGAATCCACATAAAAAAAAGAGTATGTAAATGTAAACCCTGGTGGCATAATGGTTAAGAGCTACAGATGCTAACTAAAAGATCGGCCATTTGAACCCACCAGAGGCTCCTTAGAAACCTTTTGGGGACAGTTCTACTCCATCTTATAGTGCCACTAAGAGTTGGAATTGACTCAACAACAATTGGTTTAATTTTTAGTTTTAAAGGTTACCAATAGGTAAATATAAAAGACAGTATACAAGTAAATTTTGCTTGTAACTTTTTTTAATCTTATCTAGTTTAAAAAACAACTACATGAACCAATAATTATAAATTTGTTGTTGATGGACATACAGTATATACAGATATAATTTATATGACACTAACAGCACAAAGTAGGGGGAATGGAGCTATATAGTAACAAAGTTTTGTGTACTATTGAAATAAATTTGTATTAATTAGAACTAGGTTGCTATAAATTAAGATGTTAATTGTGATCCCAAGGCAACTACTAAGAAAATAACTCAAAAATATATATAGTAAAAAAAACAAGGGAATTAAAATAGTACACCAGAAATTATCTATTTTACACAATGCCAAGCCAAGCCAAGTGCCGTCGAGTTGGATCTGACTCATGGCAATTCATGTGTTAAAAATATCTATTTAACACAAAAGAAGGCAGTAATAGAGGAAAATAGGAACAGAAAAAAACACATGACATATAGAAAACAAACAGCAAAATGGAAATAAATACTACCTTATCAGTAGCTACATTAAATATAAATGGATGAAATACAAATAAAAAGCAGAAATTGGGACAATTAATAAAAAAATGATACAACCATATACTGTCTACAAAAGACATACTTTGGATTTAAAACCATAAATAGGTTGCCAGTTTAAGAAGAGAAAAAGATATACAATAAAAACAGTAATCAAAATAAAGCTGGAATGGCTATACTAATATCAGACAAAATATAAACCTGACAACAAAAGTAAAGAGACAAAGATGGACATTTTATAATGATAAATGTGTCAGTGTGTCAAAATGATATAACAATTTTAAGCAAATATACACCTAACAGAGACCAGAAATATATAAAGCAAAACTGGCAGAATTAAAGGCAGAAATAGATAATTCAACAGTACTAACTGAAGACCTCAATAACCTATTTCCTTTTTTTTCAAATTGTGCATTAGATGAAGGTTCACAGAGAAAATCAGTTTCCCATTCAATAGTTTATATACAAATTGTTCCATGACATTAGTTGCAATCCCCACAAAGTGTAAGCACTCTCCTGATTACAAACTTGAGTTTCCCATTTCCTTTTGTCTGATTTTCCTGCCCCATCATGCCTTCTCATCTCTGCTTTTGGGTATATGCTGTCCTTTTGGTCTTATGCAGATAACTACTCTAAGGATTACTTTCCTTGTGTATGTTACAATAACCTATTTTTAATCATGGATAGAATAACCTGACACATCAACAAGGATAGAAAAGAGATAGGAACAATACTGTAAGCAAATGACACCTAACAGCCAACTATGGAATACTCCATGCAACAACAGCAGAATACACATTCTTCTTAAGTGCATGTGGAATATTCTCCATAACTGACTATATGTTGGGCAATAAAAAGAGTTCAATAAATAAAGAAGAATTGAAATCATATAAAGTATGTTCTCCAACTATAATTGAATGAAATTTAATAACAGAAAGAAGTGTGGGAAATTCACAAGTCTGTAGACACTAAACAACATTCTCCTAAATAACCAATAAGTCAAAAGAGAAATTAGAAAATGCTTTGATATCAATGAGAACAAAAACGTGACATATCAGAACTTAGGGTTTGCAGGTAAAGCAGTCCTTGGACTGCAAATTTTAGCAGCATTTAGAAATTTATAATTGCATCAGGCAACTAGAAAAACAACAAAGTAAAGCAAGCAGAAGGAAGAAAATAAAGATTAGAACAAAAATTAATGAAATAGAGAATAGAAGAATAATAGAAAAAATCAGTGAAACCAAAACCTGATTCTTTGAAAACATCATAATTGACAAACTTTTAGCTAAACTGACCAAGGAAAAACAAGACCCAAAATACAGAAATCAGAAATGAGAGGAGGACATTCCTACTGACCTCACAGAAATAACAACTATTATAAAAAATAGTATGAATAATTGTGTGGCAACAAATTAGATAACTTCGATGAAAAAAAGAGGACAAACTCCTAGAAAGACTACTGAAACTGACTCAAGAAGAAACAGAAAATCTGAATAGACCTTTAACAAGTAAAGTAATTGAATTAGTAATAATAACTTCCTGCAAAGAAAACCCTAAGACCAGATGGCTTCACTGGAGAATTCTGCCAAACATTTAAGAAGAATCAATAATCCATCACAAACTCTTCTACAAAATAGAAGAAGAGGACACAACTCATTCTGTGAATGATACTACTAAAACCAGATGAAGATATCACAAACAAGGAAAATTACAGACCATGTTCCCTATGAATATAGATGCTATTTATAATCCTCAACAAAATACTAACAAAGAGTCTGTAAAGCAAAAAACAAACCAGTTGTCATTTAGATGATTCTGACTCATGATGGCTTCATGTACCACAGAGTAGAACTGTGCTCCATAGGTTTTCAATGCTGTGACCTTTTGGAAATATGTCTCTAGGCCTTTATTCCAAGGTGCAACTCAAGAGTTCAAACCACTAACCTTTCCATTAGTAGGCAAGTGCTTAGCTGTACCACTCTGGGACTCCTAAATTGAATCTGGAAATATATAAAAAGAATTATACATCATGAACAACTGGGCTTCATCCTGGCAAATCAAGTTTGGTTCAATATATGAAAATCTATCAATGTCACACACCACATTAATAAAGGACAAAACAACATGATCACCTGAAAAGCCACTGAAAAATCACTCGACAAAATCCAACACCCATTTATGATAAAAGCCCTCAACAAACTAGGAATAAAAGATAATTTCCTCAATTTGACATAGGACATCTATGAAAAACCCACACTAATATAATGCTTAGTGGTGAAAACTTCCTCCTAAGACTAGAAACAAGACAGAGATTTCCATTCTCCTACTTCTATTCAACACTGTACTGGAAGTTCTAGCCAGCACAATTAGGTAAGAAAAAGAAATAAGTGACATCCAGTTTGAAAAAGAAGAAGTAAAACTATCTTATTTGAGGGTGATATGAATTTGAATAAAAAAATCCCAAGGAATCCACACACAGAAAAAAATAATGTACTAGAGCTAATGTACAAGTTCATCAAGGTTGTAGGATATAAGATACATACACACAAAAACAATATTTCTAAGAAGTTGAATTGGCAAAAGTTGTGTGTTAGATATATTTATGAAAATAAAAAAAAAAGGAGTAGCTGCTGACACTGGCTTATGTACAACTAACCATCTCATGGGATATGGTGTCCTGGAGTCATGGTTTCAGAGGGCATCCAAGTTAACTGGCATAATAATGTCTTTAGTGCTCTGTTCTGCCTCCTAGTTTGCTGCACAGTGTCTGGGGCCTTAGAAGCCGGCAAACAGCTATCAAAGGCACAATTGCTTTCTAGTCACCTGGAGCAATAGAGGAAGGAGAGCCAGGAAGAGCAGGAGAACAGGGAATGTGTAACTGATCTCCTCCATGAATGTCTTACATTGGGTTCTCTAGAAAATAAAAACAGTAGTGTATAAATAATATAGTGAGAGAAATTTATATCAAGAAAACCACTCACATGATTGTAGAGGCTGGAATGTCCTGAATCCATAGATCAGGGTAGAGCCTTCTCTTGATTTACACAGCTGCAGAGGATGGTGAATCCAAGATCAACAGGTCAGAGAGCAGGGCTCCCATGGGCTGGAGGTCAGACAAACTAGAGGCAACCACAGGATTCAGAGCAAGCAAAAAGCCAGAACATCTGCTTACATACAGATACAGGCCACACTTCCAAAGAAAATCCCTTTAAACTGACTGGCTACTTACAACAGATGCAATCATAGGAGTAGTTACATAGAAACACTGAGAATCATGGCCCAGCTAAGTTGACAAACAATACTAATCATTACAGTGAACAACTGTCTCTTTTTGCCATCAAACCAGAAGAAATGGATGATGTCCAGCTTCCATTACTGAACATTTTGATCAAAGATTCCATAGAAAAGTTCAGGAAAAAAAAAGGCAGAGGTGAGAAATGCAGAACAGAATTTCAAATTTCTCAGGGACTCTAGACTTTCTGGAGTAATAGAGGGTGAAGAACCCCCGAAACTATTGCTTGAGATAACCTTTAAACTGTAAACCAAAAGTGTCCCAGGAAGTCATCTTAAAACTAAACAATAATTTAGCTTAACTAGTAAAAAATGACTTGAGCATCATGTTCTTTTAATAACTCTCTATCTGGAATCAAACTGACAACAACTCCAAAGATTAGACAGGAACCTTAGAGCACAGTGAGTTAATGTTAATAAGAGAGGAACAACTCAGCAAAGGAGGGTAAGAATGACGGAACAGCTTGAAGAATGTAATCAATGTCACTAAATCATATGTGTAGAAACAGCTGAATTAGTGTATGTTTTGCTGTACATATTCTCAACAAAAACAACAAAAAGCATGAAGAATCTGGCATGCTTGCATTGGAAATCCTATGGCGGTTCAAACCCTCTAGGAATCCCTGTGGTTCCCAGTGCATCCCCACTCATATTGCTAATCATTAATATATATTCAATAATATATATTCAATGTAGAATGAGAGTATACTGGTGAATCAGGCAGGTGGAGGCACAGAAAATGCCCTGACTTATGTCACTAGACCTAGGCTAGACAACACTTTGGCCTTGAGTGAAACACTTAATCTTGAACCTCTATTTCCTCACCATAAAATTATGTTTTGTTTGTTTTAAATTAACCATCCTCAAATGAGAAGAATGATGGGAAAATCCTCCAGACCCAGGAAATCATTAAGACTATAGAACTCTGGTTCTGATATGCAGCAGAAGCGCTACTGGACGATTCATTCAACAGCTACTTCTGCATGCCTGTCAGCACTGCGCCATGTACTGGGGACAGAGAGAACAACATTCTAGACACCACCCCAGCCCTTAGCAAGCACACACTCTACTTCCAGCAATTTATTCCCAGGAAATAATTCTACAGAATTTTCAGGAAGATGATTTGCAGAATATGTTCAGGAAGACAATTACTGTAAGGATATCTTTAACAATAACAACCAAAACTGGAAACAACTCAGACATTTACAAAAGCTGAATGGTTTCATAAGGGATACAGTCCCAAAATATTGATTTAAAAGAATATCCACCCCACGCACCCTTACACCTGGGCAGGGTCAGTCTGTCCCCTCTGGAGATAGCAGGTGGCTGGGGTGGGGGAGGCTGGTGGCCCCACCCTGAGGAGATGGCTCTTAGAAGGTTAAGACAAAGGGGTATGTGATGCCGATAGGTCACAAAGGCCAGTGAAGGATAAATGCAGTGGTGGGAGGAGTTTTAGGCAGAAGCCCTGGAGGGAGGTGGGCAGCAGCCTCTGCTGCCTCTCTCTTGGGGAACTGATTTATAGCTGGCAGGTCTACTCTGAGAAAAGAACACCATGAGCAAAGACTGTGTGTTACCTTATTACACATCTCACAGCTACCGTTCAGTGGCTGTGTTGAATACTTCCATGGGGGACCTGCAACGACAGCTGTACAAGGGAGGAGAATATGACATGTTCAAGTATGCACCGATGTTTGAGAGTGACTTTATCCAGGTCAGCAGAAGAGGAGAGGTTACCGACGTACATAATAGTGTCCAAATGGTAACCGTGGGAATCACATCAACGAGCCCCATCCTTCCTCGGCCTGACATCATGCTGCTGGCCCGGCCAGCTTGGGTCTGTGAGAAGCATGCCAGCTATGGCCGGCCCACCAAGAGCAGACGTCGCAAGGCCACAAAGGCCTTCGAGCTTACCAGGCTCCTGCCCTTGAAGTTTGTCAAGATCTCCATCCACGATCGGGAGAAGCAGCAGCTGCGCCTGAAACTTGCCACAGGCCGCACCTTTTACCTGCAGTTGTGTCCTTCTTCAGACGCACAAGACCTCTTTCACAACTGGGAAAAGCTAGTTTACCTCCTGAGGCCACCAGTGGAGTGTTGTACCAGTACTCCAATCCTCCAAACTGAGCATCTAATGACCACATCTGTGTGTCTGACAGATGACAACAAAAGGAAGACCACTGCAGAGCTCTGTGGAGAAACTGAGCAGGATCAGGCCAGGCTTGGCAAGCTCCGTGAGGTGTCTCAAATCAACTCCTCTGCCTATGCTGGGGAAGAAAGACTCCAACAAGCCTTCCATGGAACACCTCGTGCACTTCCTGCAGCCTTGAAGCCTCCAGGGCCTGACGCAAGAGCAGTGATAGCAGAGGCAGCAGCTGGCTCCACAGCAGGTACAGCAGTATTAGGGACAGCCACAGGCTATACAGCAGGCACAGCAGTGTCAGGGATGGCTGCAGGCCCCACAGCAGAGACAGCAGTAGCAGAGACAGCTGCAGGCCCTGCAGCAGGCGAAGCAGTAGAGACAATGGCTTCAGGCCCCACAACAGGCACTGCACTAGAGGGGACAGGCCCCACAACAGGCACAGCAATGGAAGAGTCGGCTGTGGGTCCCACAGCAGGCACAGCCGTAGTAGGGATGGCTGCAGGTCCCACAGCAGGCATGGAAGTAGCAAGTGCCTTGGGCATTTCAAGCACTAAATCTTCAGGCCCAGGACAGGTAAGTGTGGCCCTGGCAAGAATGGTCACCAAAGGTCCAGGAGAGGGGGGATCCAGTAAGGCCATAGCAGGTGCTGCTGACATGTCTTCAGATGGTGTTAACGTGCTCTTGGGTGTTTCAAAGAGTTCTGCCGTATCAGTGATAGCCACCAGTCCTTCCCCAGAGAGCAACAGGAGCGTGGCATTTGCAGAAGTGGCCACTATCAGCAAAACTGTCACAGAAAGTGCTGAAGGACCCTTCACCTCAACCTTGAAGCCTAAAGGATACATGAACGAGGGGGATAGGAGCCAGAAGCTCTCCCAACTGAGCACTGAAGCATCAAAGGAAAACAACGAAGGAAAAGCAAAGGAAAAAATTGTCACTAAGAAAAGTTCCCATCTCCTCAGGATAGGCAGGGAGAAGTCAGCTGGGAACTTGTCCTCCCACCAGCCCTTAGACAGCCGTGGAACCATGACAGAAGACGAAAAAGAAAAAGGCCACAGCATCTTAAAAGGTAAAGCACAGAAGTCTTCCTTGCACAAAAGTGTCAGTGGTAGTCTCACCCAAAAGGAGTCTAGGGGGACAACCCACAAACTGGTATGGACCCAATCTGCAAGTAGCTCAGCTTCTATAAGCAAGATATCCAGCAGAATTAGCTCTTTCTTCAGGAACCTGAGAGCCACCCCTACTTCAAAAGCAGAAATAATATCCCATAACAGAGGGGTAGACATAGTGGACAAGACCACAAAGAGGCCTGATATTGAGACCACGATGGAGAAAACACAGGACTTGAAGATCATGGGCACCATGGCATCAGAGATCACAGAGACAATAATCTTTGAGGCCAAATCCATTTAAAAAGGAGCAGCAGCACAGGAAGCTGTTATGTATAACATGGTTTGTGGAACTAGTCCTAGGGAGCCAATTCTGGTTTGTGTTATTACAGCTTAACAATAAACACATACAATGACAAATGAAGAAAAAGTCAATTTTATTTCTATACAGTAGAAATTAGCAAAGGAAAGAATGAAATTAAGAAAACAATTTCATTTAAAGAGTAGCAAAAGAATACTTGAAATAGATTTAGCGAAGAAGTATAAGACTTATATATTGAAAATGACCACATGTTGTCAAAAATTAATGAACTAAATATATGGAAAGACATCCATGTTCATGTATCAAAATACTTAAATATTATTAAGATGGAAATAAACACTTTTCACGTTAATTTACAGAGAGTCTTGGGGGTTCCTCTAGTCGTTATTGGTCCAGTAAGTCTGGTCTTTTTTAGGAATCTGTATTTGTTCTGTGTTTTTCTCCCATTCTAACTGGGACCTTTTATTGTGTCCCTGTTCAGAGTGGTTGGTAGTGGTAGCTAGGTACCATCTAATTCTTTTGATCTCAGGCTAGAAGAGACAATGGTTTGTGTGAGCTATTAGTCCTGTGTTCTAGTCTCCTCAATAGACTCTTAACCTAAAAAAATACAGCTCTGAGACAATTATAACAAATGGTTAATATCTGACAAAGCTAGGGGCTGGATTCATGGTTATTTGTTACCTCATTTTCTCTAATATTTTGAATGTTTCAAGTATTTCATGATATAAATGTAAAAGAAAAAAATACCAGTTTTGAAATGTTAAAATTAAAGATTAACAATACCAAATGCTGGAAAGTACATTCAGTGTCTTTATTTAGTACAGCTATAACAGAAATAACACAACTGGTAGTTCTGGCAAACAGAAATTTATTCTCTCACAGTCTAGGAGACTAGAAGTCCAAATTCAGGGCACTAGTTCAAGTGGAAGGCTTTCTCTCTATGTTGGCTCTGGAGGAAGGTCCTTATCATCAATCATCCTCTGGTCTAAGAGCTTCTCAGCACAGGGATTTAGATTCTGCTCCTAGCTCTTTTTTCTTCGTGGTATGAGGTCCTTTTCCTCTTTGCTTGATTCTCTCTTTCATAACTCAAATGAGAATGACTCAAGATACAGCAAATCCTATAGGTTGAGTCCTGCCTCATTAACATCCTAACAGAATTCACACAGAAAGGAAAATCACATTACATCACAAAATGGTGGACAACCATGCAATACTAGGAATCATGGCCTAGCCAACTTGACACACATTTTTTTGAGGATACAAGTCAATCCATAACATTTGAGTAACTAGAACTCTCTGGAAAATGGTTTCACATTTCCTTATACATTTAAACATAGAATGACCATATCACCCAGCTATATTACTTTTAGGTATTTACTCCAGTGAACCAAAAACATGTGTCTGCAGAAAGACTTGTTCACAGCAACTTTATTCACAATAGCCAAAATACAGAAGCAGCACAAAAATACATCAACAGGTGAAAGGATAAACAAATGTGTTTATCAAATCAATTAAAAGTCAATCAAATCAAGTCAATAAAAAGGAATAAATTACTGACATACGTGACATGGATGAACCTCAAAAAAAAACTGTTGAGTAAAAAAGGCAAGATGTAAAAAAGGAGATACTGTATGATTCCTTTATATGAAACTGTAAAAAAGACAATAGTGACAGAAAGCAGATCAGTGCTTGCCTGGAATGGGTGTGGAGGGTGAAGGTTGTCTGGGAAGGGCACCAGAGAACTTTGGCGGGGGGTAATAGAAATATCTTGATTGTGGTAGGGGTCACATGTGTGTATGCGTTTGTCAAATTTTGCCAAAACGTATACTTTAACTTGATTCATCTGACTTTAAGTATACTTACATAAAACATTTTTTTTAAAGGATAACAATGCATGGGAAGTATTTGGGAGACATATATTAGACCCTATGCAACTGCCTCTAGTGATTAGGGGTGGAATGAGAGAATTTCGATGTGGCCTATATCAGAGGCCTATATCAGAGCATAGACTTGGGGTTTATTTTTGAAGGACAAGGAGATATGGATCACGTTTATAGTACGTGAGAATTCTGTTGAAGGAGTGAAGGAAAACATGAGCCATATTAGAGAAATAAAGATCTGACAGGTTCTGCCACGATGGGAGTGTAAACAAACCATTGTTATGCTCTCTCCCACAAACACAGTAAGAAATACAACAAGGAAATGGTGCTCAGCTTTGAGGGACTGTGAATCAGGGAGCAGCGGAAAGCAGTGGGGAACTGCACACAGGAAAGAATAAACAAATCAGCAGGTCACATACAACAGGAAAATCACTTCTTCCACCTTCCCTGTCCCACCTCTGGGCCATGTGGTCTACTGGTTGCTGTGAACTGGCACAGTGGCCCCAAAAGAGTCTACTTCCCTAACCACCACCACAAGTCCCCAAGCTTCTGCCCTAAAATCAACAAGGCAGACTAGCTTGGGGATCCATTTGGAGTGTACCGACATCAGCCCCACTGACATACTGTTGGTTGCAAGCCTACTATAAATTGCTACAAAAGGCCCATGCAGTGGGGTCTGCTCTCATACTTAACACTTTCTACCTGCTTCCCTGTACACTCACAGTGTAAACCTCTGAAACCAACAGGACAGACCTCCCACATAATCAGTTCTGCTGTCTATTCCTCCTTTCAGTTAGTGCTGAGGACTCCTCACTGAGGCTGCTGCATGCTAAGAAGCAGGCATCTTCAATGGAGGCTATGACCACAGACCACATACTCCAGGGAGAGCTCTGAGAGCAAAAAGGCAGATCTCCCAGGGAGTTCATTTGAGACATGACAGCCCCTCTCTTACCCAGATACTGTCAGTCGCAAGCCTGCTGTGAATGTCTACAGTTACCACTGTACCTGCTTTTGTGTGCACTCCGTACTGCTGGACTCTGAAACCGCTAAGACAAACATTCCCGGGGGCCAATTAGGGCTAGTCTGCCCCGACTTCCTGTCACTGCTGAGGACTTATGACTGAGGCTGCTATGTGTTAGGAAGTGTGAGTTGTGAATGGAGGCTGTACTCTCAGGTAACAATCTACTAGGGGGATTCTGATAGCACAAGGCAGATCCCTATGGTGATCTGAACAGAGTGTGAAACTCCCTCCCCGTCATGGTAGTTGTTGGTTGCCAGGCTGTTGCAAACTGCTACAGAAGGCCCCCACAGTGAGTTAGCTCCTATAATAACCTCTATGTCCCTCCCTGTGTATCCCATAGCTCAGATCTCTGAAACTGACAGGACATACCTCCCTGGGGATCATGTTGGGTCTGTCTGCTCCCCTTTAGAGTTGGTGCTGGGGACTGCTGATGGAGGCTGCTGTGTTAACAGGCAGGCACCCTGAGTGGAGACTACACCCACAGCCAACGTATTATGAGGTAGGCTCTGATAACAACAAGGCAGACCTCCCTGTGGGTCCATTTAGAATGTGAGTACCCCAAACCAGTAAATATCAGTAAATACTGGACTGATATGAACTTACTACAGTAGTCAACAGGTGGAGACTGCTCCCCAAGAACCACATGGTCACTGGGGCTCTGAAACCAACAGAACAAGTTCTTCAGAGCTCTTCTTGGGGAGTGCCAGCTTCTCCTCTTCCCTTCAGGGAACGTTGGCCTGTACTTCCCATGAATACCAGCTCAGATATGAGGAGCACCCACAGAGCAGAGAGGAAAATCTTAGGCAAAACCAGACAGTAACAGCCCTAAAATGGTCTTGCTTTGCATTACCAATTGAATTGTGTCCCCTCAAAGTGTATGTCAATTTGGCTAGGCCATGATTCCCAGTACTGTATGATTGTCTACCATTTTGTCATTTGATCTGATTTTCCTATCTGTTGTAAATTCTGCCTTTATGATGTTAACAAAATAGAATTAGAGACTGAGGCAGGGCTCAACCTTAATTTTATATTAAGTTGTATCTTGAGTCAATATTTTTGGAGATATTAAGGGGAGAAGAGAGCAGAGAGATGAGAGATACTTTATACCACCAAGAAAGCAGCACTAGAAGCAGAGTGCGTCCTTAGGATCCATGTTTCTTGTTCAGAGACACTCCTAGGTAGGGGAATATGGATGACAAGGACCATCCTCCAGAGCCAACAGAGAAGTTTTCCCCTAGACCTGGCACCCAGAATTTGGACTTCTATATCACAAAACAATATATTTCTCTTTGTTAAAGTTGTCCACTTGTTGTATTCCTGTTATAGCAGCACTAGATAACTCAGACACTGGGTGTGAATTTTCTAACTAAAACCACGATTGTAGAAACAGAGAAGGAAGGGGACTAATAACCAGAGAGAAGGGACGGTGTCCCCTGGTGGACAGACTGATTAGTAAAGAATCTCCCTCCTGAGTGATTGTGCCCACTGGTGGACAGAGTGACTACAGTGTATTCTCTGAATATAACACAATAACATTAAATATAATTAAGGAACTAAGGAAAACAGTGTAAGAAAAAAGCACCTTAAAAAGGGATATCACAACTGAAAGGACAACAATTGAAAAGGAGAAACACAGTAGAAGGGTTTATCAACATATTTAAACAGGCAGGAGAAAGAATCAGCAAATTAGAGGACAAGCAGGTTAAGGTACAGTGGCAGACACTGAAAAACAACAAAAACAGAGGCTCAAGAAGGCTTGGCAGGTTGTTGCTGTTAGGTGCTGCTGAGTCAGTTCTGACTCATAGCAACCTTATGTACAACAAAATGATACACTGCCCAGTCCTGTGCCATCCCCACAACTGTTGTTATCCTTGAGCCCATGACTGCAGCCACTGTCAATTCATCTTGTTGAGGGTCTTTCTCTTTTTCACAGCTGCACTACTTTACCAAGCATGATGCCCTTCTCTGCAGACTGGTCCCTTCTGATAACATGTCCAAAGTACACAGGATGAAGTCTTGCCATTCTCACTTCCAAGGAACTTTCTCACTACACTTCTTCCAAGACCAATTTGTTCATTCTTCTGCCAGTCCATGGTACATTCAATATTCTTTGCCAACACCACACTTCAAAGGTGTCAATTCTTCTCCAGTCATGTTATCTATTACCTAGCATTTACAAGCACATTAGGCTTCATTCAGGGACACCTTAGTCCTAAAGGTGACATCTTTACAGCTTAACACTTCAAAGAGCATGGTTTAATGTAAGTATGGGACAATAAAAATAGATCTAATATATACACATCATGGGAATTCCAGAAGGAGCTGAGAGAGAGAAAGGGCTAGAAAGAATATCTGAAGAAATAGTGACAGAAAATTTCACCAATCTAATGAAGGACAAGAATCTGCAAGTCTCAAAAGCTCAGAGAGCTCAAGTAAGATAAACCCAAACAGGTTTACACCAAGACACACCATAAACACAAAGTGTTTTCTCTGATCACAATGAAGTGAAGCCAGAAACAGATAACATGAAGAAAAAAAAAACCTGGGAAACACAAAAACATATGGAAATTAAACAACACACTGTTAAATGACCAATGGGCCAAGGAAGAAGTCAAATGGGAAATTACAAATTTCATAGAGTCAAATGAAAACAATAGCACATCATACAAAAACTTACTAGATGCAGCAAAGGCAGGACGCAGAGAGAAACTTGTAGAAATAAATACCTATATAAAAAAAAGACAGATCTCATGCCCGGCCACCACCAGTGATAGCCGCGATGGAGCTCACTAAGTTGAGTCTCACTGGCAACACAATAATAAAAAGGGGTGCACCCTGACATCTCCACTAAAAGACCTCAATTGATGGTCCAGTAGTTTCGGGGTTCCCCTGGGAGCATGGCCCCTGTCCCTGATGCTGCCCTTGCCCATAAATGATAACGAAGGTTCACTCTTCGGACACGAATGGATTGGACTTGGCAATGCAGAGTGAACATACATTGGATGCACTTTATGGTTCCATACATCTATAGGATGTCATCCTGCTGACCTCTGGCTGGAGGAAGGAGAGTGAGTGAAGAGGAAGAACACACTGGGAGGCCTCTCATTACCCGACCTTAGAACATACTACACTGCCACAGTGGTCAAAACAGCCTGGTACTGGTACAAGAACAGACAGATTGATCAATGGAACAGAACTGAGACCCCAGAGATGACATCCTCTACCTATGAACAGTTGATATTCGACAAAGTCCCTAAGACATTAAACTGGAGTAAAAACAGTATCTTCAACAAATGGGGCTGGCAAAATTGGATATCCATCTGCAATAGACTGAAACAAGATCCATATCTTACACCTTATACAAAAACCAACTCCCACTGGATAAAAGACCTAAATATCCAACCTAAAAGGATAAAGCTTATCCAAGGAAAGGTAGGAACAACAATGGAAGTTTTAATATGCAATGAGGACAGACTCCAAAATCTGTCAAGGAAACCACAGTCAACAGAAAATAGATAAATGGGAACTATTAAGAATCAAACACTTGCTCATCCAAAGACTTTATTAATAGAATTAAAAGAACACCTACAGAATGGGAAAAAATATTTGGCAACTCTATGTCAGACCAACACCTGATCTCCATAATCTATAAGATTATGCAAAATATCAAGAAGAAATCATCCAATTAAGCGATGGGCAAAGGAGATGGACAGACATTTCTCTAAAGAGGAGATCCAGGCAGCAAAAAACACATGCGGACATGTTCATGATCTTTAGTTATTGAAGAAATTCAAATCAAGACTACAAAGAGATACCATCTCACCCCAACAAGGCTGGCCATGATCCAAAAAACACAAAACAACAAATGTTGGAGAGGCTGTGGAGAAAGTGGAACTGTTCTACACTGTTGGTGGGGTTGCACTATGGTCCGGCCTCTTTTGAAAGCACTCTGGCACTTCCTTAAAAAATTGGATATTGATATACCATTTGACCCAGTAATTCCACTACTTGGAATATATCCTACAGAATCAAGGCCTTTCACCCCAATGGACACATGCACAAGAATGTTTATCGCAGCACAGTCCATGATAGCAAAAAGATGGAATCAACCCAGATGCCGAACAACAGAGGAATGGATAGGTAAACAATGGTATATATACTCAGTGGAGCACTACTCAATGATAAAGAATAATAATGATTCCAGGAAACATCTCCTAACCTGGTTTCAACTGGAAGACATCATGTTGAGTGAAAGTAGTCAGCGACAAAAGGACAAATATTGTAGAAGACCTCTACGATAAGATCACAAAAACAGACTTGTGTGTAGAAGAAAAGACTCTTTGACAGCTGCAAGGGAGGGGAGGGAGGAGGGAGGGGAAGGGGGGGAGGGTTTAGTTTAGGTAGTTACTAGAAATCTAGTTGGGAGAAAGCGGTGACAGCACACATTAGGAACAAGAATAACAGTAAGTGGACTTCAGCATAACTTGAGTACTCCTTCCATCTTAACTCAATACTGCAAGGATAGAGTAGCTGGGGCGGGGGGCGGGGGACCATGCTCTTAGGCGAATTCCAGGCCAATTGGCACAACTAGTGTTTTGCTAAGAGAGCTCTCTGCACCCCACATTGGTGAGTGGCGTCTGGGATCTTAAAAGCTGCCAAGCTGCCATCCGAGGACACAGCAAATGGTCCCAACTCAGCAGGAACGGATGCTCACCGAGGGCTAAAATGGCATGCGGTAAAGACAACCGAGAAGACAGAGAGACCCACAAGAGTGGGTGCCTACATCTACCTGGGACTGGAAGAACCGGATGGTGCCCGGCCACCACCAGTGATAGCCATGACGGAGCTCACAGAGAGGAGCCTCACTGGCAACACAAGAATAAAAAGAGGTGCATCATGAGATCTCCACTAAAAGACCTCAATTGATGGTCCAGCGGTTTTGGGGTTCCTCTGAGAGCATGGCCCCCGGCCCTGATGCTGCCCGTTCCCATAAATTATAACAAAGGTCCACTTTGGACAGGAATCGATTGGACTTGGCAATGCAGAGTAACCATATATTGGAAGCACTTTATGGTTCTATACATCTATAGGATATCATCTTGCTGACCTCTGGCTGGAGGAAGGGGAGTGGACGGAGAGGAGGGGAAAGGAGACTGTTGGGAGGATGAGACATGTATGGAGCAGAGAGGAATAGTGTGCAGTCCGGACAGGGAGAGCAGTGGAAGCTGCATATAGGGGGACATGTAAATTTACATGTGAATGTACATTTTCACTCAGTTATGTTAAATAAAAATAAAAAATATAAAAAAAAGATAAAATGTCAATTTTTTTGTTATATATATATGTACTACCACAATAAAATGCTTTTACAAAGACAAAAATAATTATAGCAATCTCCTCACCTGCCCTGTCATCCAGGTCAAATAAGGGCATGTACATATTTCATCCATCCATCCATCCATTCATCCATTCATTCAGGCAATGATTATTGAGCACCTATAATGTGCCCTGGTGGCACAGAGGTTAAGTGCTACATCTGCTAAACAAAATACTGGCAGTTCAAATCCACCAGGTGCTCCTTGGAAACTCTATGAGACAGTTCTAGTCTGCTCTATAGGGTTACTATGAGTCAGAATTGACTCAACAGCAATGGCTTTGGCTTTTTGGCTTTTGTAATGTGCCAGGTTCAGTACCAGGTACAAGAGATTTGAAAATGAATAAAATCCAGTTGACTTCAAGTGCTCACAGTCTCATGGTGGCAAGGACATGCAAGCACATGCCTTCTTTCACAGTATGGTAATGGATTTAAAGAAAACCATGGAGCCCCAGGGAAAGCATCAGTATGCCCTGGGCCTGATAGCAAGACTGCTCCTGCTTGTCTCCTTCAGATAACTTTTTAGCCATAGTCAATTACTGACCAATGGAATTCTAGTATTATTCTAGCTACATAAAGGTCATAGAATATTGCATAAAAACATTTCCAGTCATTCTTTTCATTATAATTACCACTGGCTCATTGTCTAGATAGATGATTCTTCCCACATCCCAAAATGACTAATACCAAAACTGAGATCCTGTGAGATGAACAGAGAATTAAACCCAGAAAATGATCACTTTTCAAAATTAAAGTGACATCTGGGAGTCAACAGGTGACCTTCACTGTGAAGTATCAGCATCAAGGAAAGGTGTAGGTAGATTTTGTTACATAGTAGCTTTCACCAGAGAAGCTTTGACTCACATGGCAAGCTGCCTAATTTTTGTATTGATTGCTTGAAGAAAGCAAGATGAGATTTGCTATGCAGTGGCCTGTGTTCCCAGTAGACTGGGATGTTCTCTACACAGATAACCAGAAAAGTTTGCCCAGTGACACACTGAGAAGGAACTTTAGAGACTCCTGTAAGTGAGAAGACAGGATTGAACCTTTGGTTTAGGCCACAGATTTCCTCCAAAATTTTTTAAAGTATGAGGCTTATTTACCAGAAAAAGAGACCCAGTTGCCTTTGAGCCAAATGCAACTCAGAGCAAACCCAACTGTATTAGAGTAGACCTGTGCTCTGTAGGGTTTTCAATGGCTGATTTCTCAGGAGAGCACTGTGTCTTTCTTTTGAGGTGCTTCTGAGGGGATTGAAACCAACAGTCCTTTGATTAGCACCACCCAGGGACCATGATTATTTGGGACTGATTTAAAAAACAAAACAAAACCAAAAATCCATTGCTGTCAAGATTTGTAGAAACCCGGTGTGTTACAGAGTAGAACTGCTCCATAGGGTTTTCTTGGCTATAATCTTTATGGAAGCAGACTGCCAGAACTTTCTTTCACATTGCCACTGGGTAGATTTGAACCACCAGCCTGTTTGGTTAGTGGCGGAGGACAAACTGTGCTACCCAGGAACCTTTTGATTGATTAAATGATCACTATAACAAATACTACAGTTAAGTGCTCAGCTGCTAACTGAAAGGTTGGCTGTTTGAACCTACCCAGTGGCTTTGTGAAAGAGCTGGTGATGTTCTCATAAAGACCACACCCTAGGAAACCCTATAGGCAGTTCTACTCTAACACACAGGGTCCCCATGAGGTGAAGTTGCCTAGATTATACCTAACAACAATATAACAGATACTATGGATTCCCTAGGTGGTGCAAAGAGTCAAGCACTCAACTATTAGAAGAAAGCTTGGCAGTTCTAACCCATCCAGAGGCACCTCAGAAGACAGGCCTGGAGATCTGCTTCTGAAAGGTCACAGCCTTGAAACCCTGCAGAGAAGCTCTGTTTTGCATGTGTGCGGTCTTCATGAGTGGAATCAACTCAACAGCAACCAATAACAACATAACAAATATCTGGGCCTCAAAATTTGAGAATGCTTTTGAACCCCATTTCTAACCAACACCTCCTCCTGTCATTCCTCCTGTGTTAATTCCGTTTCTATTCTCCTGCCATTCCTATTCCTACTGTAGTCTGGCCCTGGGACATCTGATAACTGACTGTCCAGCCTCAGCTTCTCTCTGCCCCAAGCCATCCCATACACAACACTGACAGATTAATACCCAAACAAAATATTTCCTCCTGTCACTGTCCTGCTCAGAACTCTTGAATGGCTCCCTGCTGCTTACAAAGCAAAGTTTAAACACCTCATCCTCCATGAGCAGCCTCAACCTACCTTTCCAATTAGTACCTCCCACTGTGTCTCTAAAAAGTAGCCCTGGTGGCACAGTGGTTAAGTGCTCAGTTGCTAGCCAAAAAGTTGGCATTTCGAACTCAGCAGCCACTCCACAGGAAAGAGATGTGGCAGTCTGTTTCCGTAAAGATTACAGCCTTGGAAACCACACAGGGTAGCTCTACTGTGTCTTATAGGGAATCAATTCGACAGCAACAGGCTTGGTTTGAAGGTTAGTTTTTTACACATCCATTCAAACACCACGGTTAACAGATGGTCAGTTCCATGATGTCATTATTGTTCACCACTGTATTCCCAGCTTGTAGGACAGTGTCTTCTGGGTTTTGTTGAGTGAATGTATGAATTGTCCCCTCCAATTCTGAAATTTACCGACTCCAAAAGCACCTCGGCCATTCTCGCCCCCACTTCAAGTTTCACACACTTGGTGTCTTCTCTCTCATCCCCAGGAGTAGCCTTTTCCTGTAAAAATCTGAACTGGCAATGTTGTGTGATAAATATATTTACAACAACAACAATGAACAACAGCTGCTGAGGCTGCTTACGTAGAGTCCAATACCTCATGGGACTTGGTTTCTTGGTTTGGAAATTTCACAGGACATCCCAGTTAACCAGCCCAATATTGTACTTAGTGCTCCTATTGTACCCCCTAGTTCACTGCATGGTGATGAGGTCTTAAAAGCTTGCAAACCACCATCTGAATACAACAATGGGTGGTCTCTATTTGCCTGGAGCAACATAGAAAGAAGCAGAGTCAGGAATCAGAGGAGAAAAACGAAGTGTGGATAATTGCCTCATGAACAATGGCCCCCTTTGCAGTGCAAAGAGAACTGGATGGTGCCTGGTTACCATTACTGAATGTTTTGGTTCAAGATTCTATAAGCATCCTGATGAAAAGGGAGGAAATGCAGAACACAATTTCAAAATCTAATGAATTTCAGACTTTCGGGAGCCATTAAGGCTGAATGAATCCCTAAAACTATGGCCCCGGGATAATCTTTAAGTCTTAATCCAAAAATATCTCCTGAAGTCTTTTTAAAACCAAACAATATTACAGTTTAACTAGAAAAGAATGTCTGCCTTAAGCATTGTGCTCTTTTAAGAACTGTCTATAGAGCATGAAACTGACAATAGCATTTGAAAAGATAACATACGAAATTCAGGGTACAGTAAGTTTATGTATTAAGAGAGGAGGAATAATTTAGAAAAGAAGGGTGAGAATGTAATTAATATCACTGAATTGTACATGTAGAAATTGTTGAATTGGTATTTGTTCTACTAGGTATATTCTTAACAACAACAACAATTTTTTTTTAAATTAGCCCTTTCCTTCCTCTTAATGTTCTGAATCCTATCCATGTTTCCAGGTTTATTTCAAACTCCAACTGCACTGAAGGCTTCTTGAACTTTCCAGGCCATCCTCGTATCTTCCTCCTTAGAACAGCTACTAAAATTTTAGTACCATTCATTCATTTTTACTAAGATGACCAGGACACAGGCCTTAGGTGGCATTTACCACAAACTGCCTCCTGTTGTGCTAACGACGTTTTGTATGTATGGCTTGTCTTCTGAAGCCTGTGATGAAAAAGGCTATCTTTTAAACTTATCTGCCTCTCCTCCTTCCCCACCAGCCCTTGGTGTTAAATAAACATCTTTTGAATTATAATACTTTGATTTGGCATCATACTTTTTTTTCTGAATTTTTTCTATTATGATTGAATGAAAATGTACATTCCCATATAAATTTGCATGCTCAACTATATGCAGCTTCCACTGCTCTCCCTGCATGCTGATGGCACACCCTTCCTTTCTGCTCCATAGATGTCTGCCGGAGGTCAGCCTCGGCAGGGTCTGGGATCACGAAGAGATGGGTGGCATTGGCGAAGAAATGATGAGACTGAGACAACCAGGAATCTGGAGATCAGCAGCCTGTTAGGGCCTGTCTTTATTTTTTTATACAATCAGTGACATGATTTCACCCCTGCCCCTTGACCACTAAGCTGTTGGCTAAGAAGGAAGTGATACCTTGTGGCCTTTTTTCGTGTTAATTATTGGGGCCTACTGGATAATGGCCTGAGACAAGTGGTCTCTTTACATGTTAATCATCAGGGCCTTCTAGGTAATGGCCCAAGATAAGTATATTGTGATTATAATCAACAGTGAAAACAGGTTATGCCTTGAGCTTAATCAGCTCTATCTATGCTTCAAGGTCAAGAGGTGCAGGGAGTGGGATGTCTATATCTAAAAAGCTGTGTGTGGGGTCGTCCCTGGGGAGCTTCCCAGGGCCTTCCTGCAATCTTGTATTTCACATGTGGAGGGGGATGTGCAGTTGGGGGAAGCCAGCAGGGCTGGGCTGGCCTTGGCATTCCTAGGATGGGCATTCCCAGGCTGGGCATTCCCAGGCTGGGCATTCCCGGACTGGGTGTTCTTAGAAGGCATCTTCCTTAATCCTTGTGCCAGGAGATGAGAGGGTATTTTTGAAGAAGATTTAATTAGGATTCAAAATATCATGAGGGAGAGTACGGCCAAAAATATGTCAGGGGTGAGATGCATCCGTCCGCTATCACATTGGCATGTAGCTTTGCTCACAGAGGCCTTTGTGGGTGACGGGCCTCGGCAGATATCTTATCTGCCCAACAGTCTTCTATCTTCTCCTCTCCACCCATTCCTCTTCCTCCAGTATGAGGTCAACATAACGATTTTCTATAGATGCCTAGAATCATAAAGTGCCCACACAATACAGTCACTCTGCGTCACCAAGTCCAATCCATTGCTGTCAGAAAAGTTGACCTTCATTATAATTTATGGACAGGGGCAGCATCAGGGCCACGGGTCATGCTCCCAGGGGAACCCCGAAGTCCCTGGACCATCAGTTGTGGTCTTTTAGTGGAGATCTCTGATCTATTTATACTTGTGTTGCCAGTGAGACTCAACTTTGTGAGCTTCATCGTGGCTATCACTGGTGGTGGGCGGGCACTATCTGGTTCTTCTGGTCACAAGTTGATGTAGACATCCACTCACGTGGGTCTCTTTGTCTTCTGGATTTTCTTTCCCCCATGTCGTTATGGACCTTGGTGATCATTCATTCCTACTAAGTTGGGATCATTTGCTGTACCCTCAGATGGCAGCTTGGCAGCTTTTAAGACCCCAGATGCCACTCACCAATGTGGGGTGTGGAGAGTCCTCATTAGCAAAATGCTAGTTGTGCCAATTGGCCTCTATTTCCCCTGACAGCATGGTCCCTGGCCCCCCACCCCTGATATCATACTTTTGATTTGAGGGAAACCTTGGTGGCATAGTGGTTAAGTGCCACAGCTACTAACCAAAAGACCAGCAGTTCGAATCCACCAGGGGCTCCTTGGAAACCTGATGGGGCAGTTCTACTCTGTCCTATGTGGTCACCATGAGCCACAATTAACTCAACAGCAATGGATGTGATTTTGTTTTGTTTTATTTGATCCTCTTTCCCTTCCCCTGTTTCCTTCCTCCACCTTGATAAAATAATTTCCTATGATCCATATGTGATGCGTAAGGACTGGCTTTCATTATCCTTATTTTATAAATGAGGAAACTGAGATACAGAATGATGACATAACCTGTTTCAGACTGCAAGTGAATCATGGTTGCTTCATTCAAAGTACCAATGAAACAGTTTTAAAACAAAGATAGCTAGATCTTCACGCTGCCACTGTTTAGCAATCTCTGATGCTGAGATGCAAATTGTGCCTCAGTATACTTACATACTATCTATCAGCTACCTGGCCAAGCAACTAGAAGAGATCCATATTTGTACCCATTTTGAAGAAAGATGATCCAGCACAACACACAAATTATTAAATGATATCATTAATATCACATGTAAGCAAAATTTTGCAGAAGATAATTCAAAAACAGTTGAATGTTTTGAAGTGACTAACATCAACTGGCAGAAATTAAAGCTGGATTCAGAAGTGGATGTGAAATGAGAGATTATCATTCTGGATCCTGACTGTCTTAGGCTGGGTTTTCTAGGGAAGCAAAACCAGTAACACGTGTAGGTACAAGGAAAGATTTATAATAGATAGATAGATTAGATAGATAGATCGATAGATCGATAGATCCAGATATAGGAAACAGCTCACATAATCACAGAAGCTGAATGTCCCAGTTCTGGTACAAGCCTCACATGGCCATGGAAGCTGAGGAACCCAAAGTCAGCAAGTCAGAGACCAGATCACCGGTTGTGTAGGTCAGTGGATCCCAAGCTGGTGGTGAGACGAAGCGACAGAGGCTAGCAAAACCAGGATCAGCAGGTCAGGGAGCAGGAGCGGCAGAGGCTGGCAAACCCAGGATCAGCAGGTCAGGGAGCAGGACTCTCAAGTGCCGACTGTAAGGACTGATGAGTCCAACAGCTGCTAGTTCAAGTCCCGGAACCAGACGCTGGAAGAAGAGAGCAGGAGCTCCTGGCCACGTGAGCGACCAGTTGCCATAGTAAAAGGTCACAAGATGAGAGCCAAGGGGCAGGGAGCCACCACAAACCCCACCCTGCCACTTAATATAGCAGCCAAATATGTAGTAGCCAAGTTGACATAATCCTGACCACCATAGTCCACCCTTGTCAACTTGGCATCTGCACATATCTGACCTTACCATGCACAGTCTCTGAAGGAGTACAGTTAAAGTCATACTTATGTCAACATGATATAACTAACACATGTACAACTGAAAATGCATTAGCCCATTTACATTGTATGTTTCATAAGTAAACAAAATATCCAATACACACATACAAAGTGGGAATACTCATAGAAATTACAGTCCTCATTTTTGCAACTGGTCATGTGGCCGTAACTGATATTTAGAACTACCTTCTTCTACAACCCATTCTGTATTCCCTTTGCCCTCAGTAAGCACCTCAGCTGGTCGTGGTTCCTTGCCTGGTGAGGTGACCCAAAGCTTCATTCCTGAAGGGTCTGGGCTATGATCACTCATTTTGGAGTTGAGCTGCTGTAGTTTTCCATTGACCTTAATCACAGGACATGTTAGTACTAGGAGGTGTTCTAAAGGATCTCCTGCATTCCAAACATACTCTTCTTTACTTCTGTTATGTAATGTCAATCCAATTTCATCTTCATAGTCAGGATCAATCACACCGGCCAGTATTGTAACTCCCTTCTTTGTCTGTTGATCCAGAGGTACAAGGAGCCCAAAATGGCCTGGTGGCAATTTTAGCTTCCAGTTCAGTGGGATCGTTGATGTGTCTCCAGGTGGCAGCATTCCTCCCTTTGGAACTAACACATTTAATCCTGCAGAACACAAGGTCATGGGGACAGGAAGCAAAAATCTTGCAAGTGTGTCACTAGGGGTAACAGTGAGTGGTGTCACTCCCACTTCCACCCCTTGATTCCTGGACCTATGAATCCTGGCAATAAGAGAAACAGCACCGTATATTGGATGCTGGTTTAGAGCATACACAGCCTCCTGGAGAACACTTCCCCAACCCTGCAAGGCAGTGTCACCTAGCTGCCAGTGTAATTGTGTCTTCAGGAGACCATTCCATCGTTTTATCAAGCCAGCTGCTTCAGGATGATGGGGAACATGGTAAGACCAGTGAATTCCGTGAGCATGGGCCCACTGCCGCACTTCATTTGCTGTGAAGTGAGTCCCTTGATCAGAGGCAATGCTGTGTGGGATTTCATGACAGTGGATGAGGCATTCTATAAGTCCATGGATGGTAGTTTTGGCAGAAGCATGTCGTGCCGGGTAGGCAAATCCATATCCAGAGTAAGTATCTATCCCAGTAAGGACAGAACGCTTTCCTTTCCGTGATGGAAGCGGTCCAATGTAATCAACTTGCTACCAGGTTGCCGGCTGATCACCTCAAGGAACAGTGCCATATCGAGGAGTCAGTGTTGGTCTCTGCTGCTGGCAGATTGAGCACTCAGTAGTGGCTGTAGCCAAGTCAGCCTTGGTGCGTGGGAGTCCATGTTGCTGGGCCCATGCATACCCACTGTCCCTGCTACCATGACCACTTTGTTCATGGGCCCACTGAGCAATGACTGAGGTAGCTGGAGAAAAAGGATGATTGGTTCCCACAGAACGGCTCATCCTATCCACTTGATTGTTAAACTCATTCTCTGCTGAGGTTACTCTTTGATGAGCATTCACATGAGACACAAATATTTTCACTTCTTTGGTCCATTCAGAGAGGTCTATCCATGTACCTCCCCCCCATAAATCCTTGTCTCCAATCTTCCAATCATGTTCTTTCCAAGTCCCTGACCAACTGGCCAAGCCATTGGCCACAGCCCATGAATCGGTATACAGCCGCACATCTGGCCACCTCTCCCTCCAAGCAAAGTAAACAACCATATGCACTGCTCGAAGTTCTGCCCACTGGGAGGATTTGCTTTCACCACTGTCCTTGAGGGAGGTCCCAGAAAGGGGCTGTAGTGCTGCTGCTGTCCACTTTCCAGTGGTGCCAGCGTATCACGCAGAACCATCTGTAAACCAAGCACAAGTTTTCTCTGCCTCAGTCAGCTGGTCACAAGGAATTCCCCATGACAAGGAATTCCCCATGAGGCCAGAGGTGCAAACTGGGAGACAGGAGATAATGTTACAGGAGTGGAGACCATGGGCATTTGGGCCACTTTCTCATGCCATTTACTTGTGCCTTCAGGTCCTGCACGGGCCCGATCTCGTATATACCACTTCCATTTAATGATGGAGTGCTGCTGTGCTCGTCCAACTTTATGACTCTGTGGGTCAGGCAATACCCAGTTCATGATAGGCAGCTCAGGACGCATGGTGACCTGGTGTCCCATGGTTAAGCGTTCAGTCTCTACTAAGGCCCAGTAACAAGCCAAAAGTTGTTTTTCAAAAGGAGAGTAGTTATCTGCAGAGGATGGCAGAGCTTTGCTCCAAAATTCTAAAGGTCTGCACCGTGATTCGCCAATAGGGGCCTGCCAAAGACTCCAAACAGCATCTCTATCTGTCACTGACACCTCAAGCACCATCGGATCAGCTGGATCGTATGGCCAAAGTGGCAGGGCAGCCTGCACAGCAGCCTGAACCTGTTGCAGAGCCTTCTCCTGTTCTGGGCCCCACTCAAAAGTAGCAGCCTTTCTAGTCACATGATAAATAGGCCAAAGTAGCACACCCAAATGAGGAATGTGTTGCCTCCAAAATCCAAAGAAACCCACTAGGCGCTGTGCCTCTTTTTTAGTTGTCAGAGCAGCCAGGTGCAATAACTTATCCTTCACTTTAGAAGGGATATCGCGACATGCCCCACACCACTGGACCCCTAGGAATTTCACTGAGTTGGAAGGGGCCTGAATTTTTGTGGGATTAATTTCCCACCCTCTAGCATACAAATGTTTAACAAATCAGTCCAGAGTCACTGATATTTCTTCCTTCCTAGGTCCAATCAGCATAATGTCATCTATATAATGGACCAATGTCACATCTTGTGGAAGAGAGAAGCAATCAAGGTCCCTGTGGACTAAATTATGACATAGAGCTGGAGAGTTAATGTAGCCCTGAGGCAGGCAAGTGAAAGTGTATTGTTGGTCTTGTCAGGTGAATGCAAACTGCTTCTGGTGGTCCCTGGAGACAGGTATGGAGAAGAAAGCATTAGCCAGATCAATAGCTGCATACCAAGTACCAGGAGATGTATTAATTTGCTCAAGCAGTGAAACTACATCTGGAACAGCAGCTGCAATGGGGGTTACCACCTCGTTAAGTTTGCGATAATCTACTGTCATTCTCCAAGATCCATCCGTTTTTCACACAGGCCAAATGGGCGAATTGAATGGGGATGTGGTGGGAATCACCATTCCTGCATCCTTCAAGTCCTTAATGGTGGCAGTAATTTCAGCAATCCTTCCAGGAATACGGTATTGCTTTTTGTTCATTATTTTCCTAGGCAGTGGCAGTTCTAGCAGCTTCCATTTGGCTCTTCCCACCATAATAGCTCTCACTCCACTTGTCAGGGATCCAGTGTGAGAGTTTTGCCAATTGCTGAGTATATCTACTCCAATTATGCATTATGGAACTGGGGAAATCACTACAGGATGGGTTTGGGGACCCACTGGACCCACTGTGAGAGGAACATGAGCCAAGACTCCATCAATAACCTGACCTCCATATGCCCCCACTCTGACTGGTGGGCCACAGTGACGTTTTGGGTCTCCTGGAATTAGTGTCAGTTCAGAGCCAGTATCCAGTAGTCCCTGAAAAGTCTGATTATTTCCTTTTCCCCAGTGAACAGTCAGTCTCGTAAAAGGCCGTAGATCCCTTTGGGGAAGGGCAGGAGAAAGATTAACAGTATAAATTTTTGGCAGGGTATCAGAATTCTTCCTCAAAGGGACCTGGCCTCCCCTTCATTCAAGGGGTTGTGGGTCCTTAAACTCACTCAAGTCTGGGAATTGATTGAGAGACCGCGACTCTCTCTTCTGGCAATTTGAGTTAGACTGCTGTTCACCTGACCTAGAATTCATCCTTTCATACATATCAAGTAAATACTTAGTACGCTGATCATCTATTGCACTGCTAGGGCCACCATGACTAAGTAGCCAGTTCAACATGTCTGCACGAGTCAGATTATTACGATTACTATTTTGCCTCTGCTGTCCATTACTGTAAGCACGCCCACTTTGTCTTTGTTGACTGAGTGCAGCCACTTGACCCCTACCACCAGGGGATCCAGTCAGCCCCATTGTAGTTAGGTGTCTTAATTCAGCTAGGGCACCTCCCACTGTCATATCTGATTTACATAAAATGGCAATCACAGCAATCTTCAAGGATCCCGGAGCTCCCTTCAGAAATTTGTTTCTCACAGTTGTGGTAAAAGTTGTGTCCTCTGGACATGCTATGTGTGCATTTGAAGGCTTAACCGAATAAATCCACTCTGGCATGCCAATTTCCCTAAGCCTTTGGATACCCTCTTCTACAGTACCCCAAGACAAGTCTGGCAATTCAGCTTGATTTAATGTAGGTCACTGCATCAGCCATGCTTCAGCAATCCAGTCAAACAATTTAGGTCCTTTCCTAACTTCTGGAGCTGAAACATTGAATGAAGAGTTTGTGCTCGGTGGACCCAGGTCAAGAAATTCAGACTGATCCAGCTTTATGTTCCTTGCACCATTATCCCACACCCTTAACAGCCATTCCCAAGCATATTCCCCAGGTTTCTGTTTGTATGTGTTAGAAAAGTCAAGTAGTTCCTTTGGAGTATAGCGTATCTCCTCCTGGGTCACACTTTGTACTTTGCCTTTTGGAGCTTGCTTGGACTCAAGTCTAGTTACAGGTCTAGAAGCCAAAATCGGCAGTGCCGAAGTGTTTTGAGAATCTTTAGCATACTCTTGCAAAGCATCTGCCTTAGGCCATGCCCCAGGCAATGACTGTTGGAGTGGAGGAGATAATGGCTTTACTGGGTGGGTCGGTTTCGCAGACAAAGGTGAAGTAATCCCTTCACATGTGTGTGGTTCAGCTGGCTGGAGTGATTTACTGGAATTGAGGGGCTCAGCGTCTCCAGCTTCCATATCATCCTCCCATATGTCTCCATTCCAAGTTTCAGGATCCCGTTTCTTCCCAATCAATGCCCTCACTTTAATTTCAGATACTTCTCGAGATTGGCAATTGAGCTGATGTTGCAATTCCATCACTCTAACGATAAGCATCTGGGTTTGGCTTTCAGCAGTATCGGCTCTGCTATTACAGGTAATGAGGTTTTCTTTTAAAGCACAAGCAGAAGCTTTGAGGTCTTTTACATGACATGAGAGCTTTGATTCCAAGGCCCTGAGCTCATCTTTTTCCTTCACCAGCTTATTTAATGCAAGTAGGACCAACCAACCAACTTCCTTATACTGCTCATCCGCACATAATTTCGAAAAGTTATCACACTTGTTTACACCCTGAGGGTCACCTTTCACCAATATCTGATCTATTGGTGGGGCTATTTTGTGGATGTGTACCGCCACCTCAGCCCACGGACTAGCAGGGCACTTTTTACCAGTAGGAGCAGAGTTAGCAACAGTGTTACTATTAGCCAGACTCAAGAACCACTTGAAAAGATGCATTTTTACAATTTTGTTTCCCTAGAACCACTCCTGGTATCAAATTGTCTTAGGCTGGGTTTTCTAGGGAAGCAAAACCAGTAACACGTGTAGGTACAAGGAAAGATTTATAATAGATAGATAGATAGATAGAGATATAGGAAACAGCTCACGTAATCACAGAAGCTGAATGTCCCAGCTCTGGCACAAGCCTCACGTGGCCATGGAAGCTGAGGAACCCAAAGTCAGCAAGTCAGAGACCAGAGTTCTAGATCACCGGTTGTGTAGATCAGTGGATCCCAAGCTGGTGGCGAGACGAAGCGACAGAGGCTGGCAAAACCAGGATCAGCAGGTCAGGGAGCAGGAGCGGCAGAGGCTGGCGAACCCAGGATTGGCAGTGTTAGGGTCCGCGGTTTTCAAGACGTGACACTGTTACTTTAAAGGTTAAATTTTATTAAAGAATATGTCCAATAGGAAAAATACTGGTGCACCAGGGACGCACCTCGAATTACACTGAGGGGGGGGGCGACCCGGGTAACTTTCCATCCGGCATTTTTATAGTCCTACTTCAAAGCAGGGAGAGAAAGCAGACCCCTTCACTGATTGGTTGAGGCCACCTGGAGCTTTGTAGGTTGGGAATGTTTTCTTTGCAGATGGTCCAGGGTCAAGAGGTTATTTGTAAAGTTGTTTCTAAGCTTCAAGGCTATTCTCCTGGGTTTGTTTCTGTCAGGTGTTAAGTAATTTATGGTAATTTTTGCTTTTCTCTGTTAAGCTTCCTGAGGCCATTTGTCTTGACAACTTAAGTCTTAACTGCCCACTTCCTTGACAATGTTGCTTATCTCTCATTGTAACAGCAGGTGAGGGAGCAGGAGCGGCAGAGGCTGGCAAACCCAGGATCAGCAGGTCAGGGAGCAGGACTCTCAAGTGCCGACTGTAAGGACTGATGAGTCCAACAGCTGCTAGTTCAAGTCCCGGAACCAGACGCTGGAAGAAGAGAGCAGGAGCTCCTGGCCACATGAGCGACCAGTTGCCGTAGTAAAAGGTCACAAGATGAGAGCCAAGGGGCAGGGAGCCACCACAAACCCCGCCCTGCCACTTTAACATAGCAGCCAAATATGTAGTAGCCAAGTTGACATAATCCTGACCACCACACTGACTAAAAGTACAGAATACCAGAAAGATGTTTACCTGTGTTTTATTGGCTATGCAAAGGCATTTGACTGTGTGGATCATAAAAAAAATATGGATACCGTTGCAAAGAATGGCAATTCCAGAACACTATGCTCTTGAGGAACCTGTACATAGACCAATCACCTAAGACAATCACCTAAGCAGAACGTGTGGTTTAAAGTCAGGAAAGGTGTGTCGAAGTTGTATCTTTTCACAATACTTGTTGAACCTGTATGCTGAGCAAATAATCAAGCTGGACTGTATGAAGAAGAACAGGGCATCAGGACTAGATGTAGACTCATTAACAACCTGCAATATGCAGATCACACAACCTTGCTTGATGAAAGTGAAGAGGACTTGAAGACCACACAGCCTTTGTTAGGGTCCGCGATTTTCAAGATGCGACACTGTTACTTTAAAGGTTAAATTTTATTAAAAAATATGCCCAATAGGAAAAATACTGGTGCACCAGGGACGCACCCCAAGCTACACAGAGCAGGGGGCGACGACGAGTTTCCTCAGCGCCCAGTATTTAAGTCGTGAGATTGCAAAGCAGGGAGGGTGAACTGACCTTTACATTGATTGGTTAACTCCTATTAGTTGTAAAATGTGGTCAAGGTCTAGGGGTCACTTGCAGGCTGTCACTTGCAAGGTTGCCCCCAGGCTTGTCTTGTGACAGTGTTTTGTGACAAAGGTGAGGTTATTCTATGGTATTTTCTGCTATTAAGTTGTTTCCTGGGGCTTTCTTTAATACCTCCAATTTTTACCGCGCCCTTCCTCATTTCAACACCTTCAGTGTGGATGACACTTCAACATCAAGAAAATAAAAATCCTCTCAACTAGACCAATAAGTAACATCATGATAAATGAAGAAAAGATTTAAGTTGCCAAGGATTTCATTTTGCTTAGATCACAATCAATCCCCACAGAACCAGCAGCCAAGAAATCAAAAGACACACTGCATTGGACAAATCTGCTAGCAAAGATTTCTTTAAAGTGTTTTTAAAAAAAGTCATTCTAAGGAGTAAGGTGCGCCTGACCTAAGCCATGGTATTTTCTATTGCCTAATATGCCTGGTGGCATAGTGGTTAAGTGCTACACATGCTAACCCCCCCCCCAAAAAAGTCGGTAGCTCAAACCCACCAGATGCTCCTTGGAAAGTCTATGGAGCAGCTCTACTCTACCCTATAGGGTTGCTATGAGTTGGAATCAACTCTATGGCACTGGGTTTGGGTTAATATGCATGGGAAAATGGGACAACAAATAAGGAAGATCAATGAAGAATGGATGCCTTTGAGTTAGCACCTTGGTGAAGAATGTTGAATACATACCATGGACTGCCAGAAAAATGAATAATCTATCTTAGAAGAAGTACAGCCAGAATGCTGCTTAGAAGCAAGGATGGCAAGACTTTATCTCAAACTCTGGACATGTTATCAGGAAGGACTAGTCCTTAGAGAAAGACATCATGCTTGGTAAACTAAGTCAACAAAAAAAGAGGAAGACCTTCAAGGAGATGGATTGATAAAGTGCTATAATGATGGGCTTATACATAGCAACAATTATGAAGATGATGCAGGACTGGGCAGTGATTTGTTCTGCTGTACACAGGGTCCCTATGAGTCAGAAGCATCTCATTGGCACCGAAAAACAATATACTCACATATAGACTTTATAGAAGTCACTAAGAGGAACAATGTGTCTGTTTGAAGCCTGTGTTTGGTTCAGGGCTTCAAACTGGTTCATTCCAGTTCAAGCTTCAGCTGAGAATTTGTATTTGTATTTCCACCTCCAGATACACTAAATCAGAATATACATTTTAACAAGATTCCCAGCTTCCTGGGAACAAACCAGTTCAAAGCCCTAGTTTGGTTTATGCAGAACAGTTAATATTCTTCCATTCAAAATCAAGTTGAGTGAAAGATAATATGAGGTCTCACAATTAAGTCCATGAACTTAATTGTTCTGAGTGCTACATACCTCATTGCTGAATATCACTACCGTCACCTTCGAAGTATGCCCCTTGGGAAGCTATGTGCCAATTCCAGCTCTTACTCCATCCTTCAAAGCAATTTTGGAACTTTCTGGAATGGCCATTGCACATGGTGGCACAGTGACAAGTTCATGAACTTAATTGTACAGTTGTCTGTGAGGGAGTTTTTAGCCAGTAAACAAATAACTGTACTGAAACATCCTCCCTACTCGCCTGATCTGGCCCCCAGTGTCCTTTTTCTTTATCCAAAGATAAAGAAAATAAGGAAGACATTTTGATGATATTTAGGACATCAAGGATAACACAATGACAGTTCTGATGGGCATTCCAGAAAAAGAGTTCCAAAATTGCTTTGAAAGGTGGACTAGGCACTGGCATTGGTGCACAGCTTCCCAAGGGGAGTTCTTCTAAGTTGACCATAGTGATATTCACCAGTAGGGTATGTAGCACTTTTTCTAGGATGAGTTCATGAAGTTAATTGACAGTTTTCATACATGATGGATTTAAAATACATTCCAGAGAGGAAAGAGTGGTGAGCTGCAGTGTTTTTCCTTTCATTGAACAATTCTTGTAGAAAAAACAGCATTGGGGACTTCTTCTATTTTCAGCACAAAGCAACACTTAACTAATCTAATTATTATTCAAGTGAAGGTGTACGGACACAGACTTTCATTTAATCTGCAAATATTGCAAAACAACAAACATACCTCAGAGGCCACAAACTGTTCTGCAGGCAAAACTGAACTCACGTAAAGGGTTTAAAGATTTTTTAATGTAATTTTGGCTGCATATAAAAGGAAATTTGTAACAGACGTAAGTTGAGAAAAATAGAGGGAAAGAAAAAACTTAAGTACCTTTGATCAACTTAAACAGAAGAGTAACTGCTGAAATGGTAACTGTTAGACTCACAGTCTCCACCAGACTGAGCCCAGAGCAACTGGTTGGTGCCGACCTAACACAACGGAGGGCTCTGACAAGGATCTCAGAAGGGGGTTCTGGACAGATTGGGAGAGAAAGGAAGAACAAAATTCAAACTCACAGGAAAAACAAAAATAAAATAAAATTGCTAGTCTAAAAAAGACTGTAAACTTCAAGACTACAGCCCCCAGAACCCTTTTAACTCGGTACTGAGGTCATTCTTGAGGTTCACCCCTCAGCCAAAGATTAGACAGGTCTATAAGGTAAACAATACTATGTGTGACAAATATGCTTCATAGTTTAATCATATATACAAGACTAAATGTGCAGACCAGCCAAAAGGCAAAGACAAGAAGACAGGAAGGGACAGGAAAACTAGACGAGAGATGGAAGGAAAGGACAGGAACACTGAATGAATGGATACAGGAAACCTGAGGTGGGGAAGGGGTGAGTGTTGACACATCATGGTAATGGCAACCAATGCCACAAAACAATCTGTATATTAGTTATTTAATGAGAAATTAATGTGTTCTGCAAACTTTCACTTAAAGCACAATAAAAACAAAGAACCACCCAGTAAGTGAAAAAGAAAAAAAAGGAGTGGCAAAGGTTTTGTTACCTATTTAATTGCAGTATTTACCACAATTAGAAAAAGCTTATCAGAATGTAGAACAAAATTCTAACTCATAATAGAAAGAACAGAGACTGAAGAAACCCTGAAAGCATGGCCCTTGGACACCCATGTAGCTTGGTAATGAAGTTACTCCTGAGGTTCACCCTTCAGCCAAAGATTAGACAGGAATATAAAATGAAACAAGACTAAACTAAATGAGCGCACCAGCCCAGGGGCAGGAGGAGAAACAAAATTTGGTAATGGGGAACTCCAGGTCAAAAAATAGAAATTGTTGATGCATCATGGGGTTGGCAACCAATGTCACAAAACAATATATTATGAATTACTTAATGATAAACTAATTTTGCTCCATGAACCTTCAACTAAAGTACAATTTAAAAAAAGGAAAAAAACTACCAGAAATCACTGAACTGTACACTTAAATTGGGCAAATTTTATTATTAAATTTCATTTAATCAATCTGACTTTTTAAAAAAGAAAAATAGAACACCAATAGCCCTGAAGTCTCCTAGGCAGAACCAGTGCAATGAAATAATCTGAATTAGTTGTCAACAATTAAAAGTTGGGACATCTTATACAAAAATCTGGATCTCCAGGTGATCTGCAACCACCTAGCCCTGCTATGGGCTGCTCCTCCAGTTTACCACATCCTAGCCTATCTGATATTTGCTGCTTTCATTTATATTTCTGGGCTTCTGAGTTTGTAATCCCCGGCATAACATGTCTCCTTTCTGGACGGTCTTTCTTTCCCCTGGTGGCACAGTGGATAAAAGCTCAGCTGCTGTGTAAAAGGTTGGCAGTTTGAATCCACCAGGTGCAGCTTAGAAACTCTATCAGGCAGTTCTACTCTGACTATAGGGCTGCTCTGAGCTGTAATCAACTTGATGGCAATGGATGTTTTGGGTTTGAATCCCCTTACACAGTTCAAGCTCTTCATATCTCTAGCCTCTGGGAGCATCTTTTTTATTGATAAGGTTCTTGGGTGGCACAAATGGTTTACACTTGGCTACTAACCAAAAGGTTGATGGTTCGAATCTACCTAGAGGTACTATAAAAGTAAGGACTGGTGATCTACTTCCAGAAGATTACAGCTACTGAAAATCTTACAGAATAAAGTTCTACTCTGAAACACACGAGGTCTCCATGAGTTGAAACTGACTCAATGGCAATGGGATTTGGGGATTTTTATGAGTTGAACAAAACTGTGAAGAGGTACTAGGCTCTGTGGAAATGTAAAGATAAGAATAGCTTCTGCTATCAGTGAACATATAATTGCAGAAGAAAGTGACCAGAGTACAAGTACGTATCATACAAGGTCCAAAATAATAGAAATCAAAGAATTGAATTGCAGGAGCACAGAGCAGGGAGAGGTCGGGTTAGTGTGTGTGTGTATGTGTGTGTGTGTGTGCGTGTGTGTGTGTGTGTGTGTGTGTGTGTGTGTGTACATGATGATTCAGGGATGTGGGCTCTGTAGGGATTCAGGAAGCAGGAACACAGAAGAATGTTTTATGTAGAGGGCACATCATGAAAAAAGGCACAGAGGTGGGGAGCTGTTGAGTCTATTCAGAGAATAACATGCAGTCCAGCAGAAGTGCACATGGTGCCAGGATGGTAGTGGGGTTATGGGAAGGGGACAGAGGAACAGAGGAGTGCAGAATGGTGGAGTTTAGGAGAAAATAAAAATAGAGAACTCAGCTACAGGAAGTCCTGAACTTTAATGCTATGTTTTGTTGGGTGCTGTGAATTCAATTCTAACTCATAGCAACCCTATATGACAGAGTAGGACTGTCCTATAGAATTTTCTAAGTAGTTAACTTTATAGGAATAGATAGCTAGATGTATCTCCCATGGAACACCTGGTGGGTTCTAACTACCAATCTTTTGGTTAACAGCCAAGTGTTTAACTGTTTGTGCCACTAGGGCTCCTTCCTGAATCTTATAGGTGATGTCAAAGGCTTTTGAGCAGGTAAGTAGCATAATGGGATTGTTTTAGGGCAAAGCAGCACAAATATAAAGAGGGAGGTGGAGGGGTAGATGCCAAGGCAAGAACAGCAGTGAGGACATTCCTGGGATAATCAAGCACAGACCAATGCAATACTCAGACTACTGGGGAGGACCTTTTCTTTTCCTATAGGGAATGAAACTAGTTCATCAACATTTATATTGCTCTTAAATCGGCACTCATGCAAAAAACAAAAAAAGTGAAAGAATCAGGAAGTTTCCTGGTTTTCCTATTTTCTACATGATTTTAACTTCACTTCAGTACACAAATAAGGAATGATAAAATTAGGATATCATGTGAATTATTAATGGATATAAGCAATGATCATCAATGAATGGCTGCTAAAAACACAAAAAGAATAACAACTAAACATTACATATTTTCTGAGGGAAGTATATACTACCACTACTGTAGTTTTGAAAGAAAAACAAACATAAAAAGGGAATCTGATCAAGCCCTTAGATCTCTATTGTCCAATACAGTAGTCACATGAGAATGCAAAAATAGAGAACCATTTTAGAAAACAACATGGTTCGTCCTTTGAAAGCAAGAAAGAGAAAAACCCTATGACGTAGCAATCCTACTCCTAGGAATATATCCTAGAGAAATAAAAGTTATCACACAAAGAGATACATGTACTCCCATGTTCATTGTAGGACAGTTCACAATAGCAAAATTTGGAAACAACCTAGATGCCCATCAATACAGGAATGGAGAAACAAAGCATGTTACATACACACAATGGATTATTATGCAACAACAAAGAACAACAATGAATCTGTGAAGCATCTCATAACATGGAGGAGGTAGCAGGGCCAACATGGCTTCCTGTGATCCTTCTAACAACAAAGACCCAAAAGAACAAATGCATCGACCAAACAGAACATTCTAGGAGCCCTGAGCAAAAGGGAAAGCTCAGAAATCAGACTGAGTGATGGAGGAAGGGAGAGTAAGTCCACAAGTACTGAGGACTGGTCAGATCTAACCCAGCAAGATTTGGCTACAGACAGCATGGTGAGCAGGGCAGTGGCATTCAGAAGCTGTCCTCCTCAGAGGGAGAAACAGAGCAGTGGAGAGCACACTCACATTGCCTTAACCAGTGAAAACTGGGTTTCTAACATAAACAACTAAGTAGCTTATGTCTAACTTAACACACACAGATCTAAAATTTTCCTTCCAGATAAACCTCTCTCCTGAAGTACTGAAGAAACAGTACTTCCCATCCTTTCTCTGCACTACACTGGGTTCCACAGACTGAACCATTCCTGGGCTACAAATAACACTCTTTACACATCCCTAAGCCATTCTCCTAGACTCAGAGAAGGAACAATTTAACAAACCAGGAGAAGGGCAAAATAATCTTCAGACTCCCCTGAACCAGAAAGTCACAGCACAAACAGTTCTTTTGTCTAGGCTCAGGCATAAGGAAACACACCTTCCTCATAGACACTCAGAGATAGCCATCAGCCCTCTGCCTTTTTCAGCACATGCAGCCAAATACCTGTGCTTATACCAATTATCCCAGCCCATCTACTGACTACCTGGATGCTTGAATTTATACACGGAGAGTAAATGGCCTCCTGAGCTCACATGTCTAATAACACCTCTAACAACCTGGTGACAGAATATTAGAACTTCAAAAGTGCAAAGAACCAAACTAGCACAGAGGAACAATCTATTTGGACATTTCAAAATGAAACAAGAAGCTAGAACACACCAAGCACACATTAAAAAAAATACAAAAACTTAAATGGTCCAAACTCATCTGGAACAGATGGTCACTAAAAACAACAAAGACACGAGGAAAAAAGAGCCCAAGAGACAGAAGGACCTATGTGAATGGGTGACTGTATCAACATGTGACCAGAAGAATAAGACTGTGCTCGGTCACCACCAAAGACAGCTGTGATGGGGCATACAATGTTGAGTCCCAGTGGCAACACAAGAAAAAGAGGGGTGCACCTCAAGAACTCCACTAGAAGACTGCAATTGATGGTCCAGCAGCCTGGGGGTTACCCTGAGGGCATAGCCCCTAGACCTGCTGCTGCCCCTGATCAGAAAACATTACTAAGGTCAACTCTTCATACAGAAGTGGACTGGACTTGGTGACACAGTGTGACCATATAGTGTGTGTACTTTATGGTTCTATGCATCTATAGGATGCTGTCCCACTGGCCTCTTACTAGAAGGGAGAGGAAAGGGTAAAGAGGAAGGGACAGGAGGTTGTTAAGAGGATATGACATATATAGAATGAAAAGGAGGAATATGCTGTCACTGGACAAGGAGAGCAGAAGGAGCTGCAGATAGGCAGGCATGCGAATTTAATTTGGATTGTATATCTTCACTTAATCACACATATACAAAAAAAATACAAAAACGTACTGATGGCTCAAAGACAACAGTCAATATCAAATCACTTAAAGAGGTAGACCATGATGGCTTCAGAAAGTTTCCAATACAATCAAGAAATTTGAAACGACAAAAGAATCCTTGGGTACCAGAAGAAAACAGATAATAAAAATTAGCACAGAACTAAATGAATTAGAGAATAGTAAAACAATTGAAAGAATTAACAAAACCAAAAGCTGTTTTTTTTGAAAAGATCAAATAAATTGATAAAACATTGGCTAAACTTAAAGAAGAAAAAAAGGAGAGAAAACTACCCAAATAAGAAATGAGACAGAAGATGTCATAACAGACATGACAGAAATGAAAAGCATCATAACAGAATACTATGAAAAACTATACTCCAACAGATTTGAAAACCTTGATGAAACTGACAAAGTTCTAGATTCACATCATCTACCAAAATTATCACAAGGATAAGCAGAACGTAATAAACCCATCACAAAAGAAGAGATTGAAAAAGTAATCAAAAAACTACCAACCAAAAAAAGTCCTGTCCCTAATGGCTTCACCAGAGAATTCTACCAAGCTTTTACAGAGGAGTTAATTTCAATACTACTAAGGCTATTTCACAGCATAGAAAAAAACAAAGCATTCCCAAATTCATTCTATAAAGCCAGCATAACTCTGATACCAATGCCAGGGAAAGACCCCACACAAAAAATAAAATTACAAATGAATATCACCCATGAACCTAGATGCAAAAATCTTCAACAAAATTCTAGCTAATAGAATACAAGAATATATCAAAAAAATAATTCATCATGACCAAGTTGGATTCATAGCAGCAATGCAGGGCTGGTTCAGCAACAGAAAACAATTAATGTGATCAATCACATAAATAACACAAAGAATAAGAATCATCTGATTTTGTCAACTGATGTAGAAAAGGCATTTGACAAAGTCCAACACCCATTCATGTTAAAAACTCTCAGCAAAATAGGGATAGAAGAGAAATTCCTCAGTGCAATAAGGTGCATCTATGCAAAGCCAACCGCAAACATCATCTTGAATGGAGAGCAGCTGAAAAAATTCACCCTGAGAACAGGAACTACACAAAGATGCCCACTGTCACCACTTCTATTCAACATTGTGCTACAGATTCCAGCCAGAGCAATCAGACAACACAAAGAAATAAAGGGCATCTACATCGGCAAAGAAGAAGTAGAAATGTCCCTATTTGTAGAAGATCTGATTGTATACACAGAGAACCCTAAAGAATCCATAAATAAACTCCTGGAACTGGTAGAAGAGTTCAGCAAAGTATCAGGATATAAGATAAATATAAGTAAATCACCAGGATTCCTTTACACCAACAAAGAGATCATCAAAGAGGAAATCATCTAATCAATACCATTTAGGATAGCCCCCAAGAAGATAAAATACCTAGGAATAAATCTAACTAGAGAAATAAGAGGCCTATACAGAGAAAATTACAAGACCTTACTGCAAGAAACCAAAAGAGACATATAAGTGGAGAAACCTACTTTGCTCATGGATAGGAAGACTTAACACTGTGAGAATGTCTATTTTACCCAAAGCGATATACATATACAACACAATCCCAATACAAATTCCAGTGTTGTTTTTTAATGAGATGAAGAAACAAATCACCAACTTTGTTTGGAAAGAGAAGAAACCCCAGATAAGTAAAGCACTACTGAGGAAGAGGATCACAGTGGGAGGTCTTATAACACCCAACCTCAGAACCTACTCCACTGCCACGGCAGTCAAAACAGCCTGATACTGGTACAAAAAGAGACATACAGAATAATGGAACAGAACAGAGACCCCAGAAATGTCACCACCCTCTTGTGAACAGCTGATATTCAGCAAAGATCCAAAGGTCATAAACTGGAATAAAAACAGTTTCTTTAACAAATGGTGTTGGCAAAATTGGATACCCATCTATAAAACCCATATCTCACACCTTACACAAGAACTAACTCCAAATAGATCAAGGACCTAAACATCAAACCTAAAACGCTAAAGATCATGCAAGAAAAAATAGGACCAACAATGGAAGTTCTAATACACAGACTGTAGACAGACTACAAAACCTGACCAAAAATGCACAAACAACAGAAGACAGATAAATGGGAATGACTAAGAATCAAATACTTATGCTCATCCAAAGACTTTATTAAGAGTTCAAAGACTACCTATAGAATGGGAAAAAATATTTGGCAACTACATGTTGGGTTGATGTCTGATTTTCATAATATACAAGGTACTGCAAAATACCAGCAAGAAAAAGGTAAATAATCCAATTAAGTAATGAGCAAAGGACATAGGCACTTCACCAAAGAAGACATCCAGGCAGCTGGAAGACCCATGAGAAAATGCTCATGATCACTAGCTATTAGAGAAATCCAAATCAAAACTACAGTGAGATACTATCTCACCCCAAGAAGGTTGGCAATAATCCAGAAGACACAAAAAGACAAATGCTGGAGAGGCCATGGAGAGATTGGAGCTCTCCTGCACTGCTGGTGGGATTGCAAAATGCTACAACCTCTTTGGAAAGCAATCTGGCACTTTCTTAAAAAGCTAGAAAAAGAAATACCATATGATCCAGTAATTCCACTGCTCAAATACATCCTACAGAAATAAAGACAGACACATGAACAGATATATGCACATGAATGTTTATTGAAGTGCTGTCCACAATAGCAAAAAGATAGAATCAACCTAGGTGCTCATCAACAGATGAATGGATAAACAAATTATGGTACATATACTCAATGGAACACTATGCAATGATAAAGAACAACAAGGATTTTAGGAAGCATCTTATAACCTGGTTTCAACTAGAAGACATGCTGAGTGAAATCAGTCATCTGCAAAAGAACAAGTATTGTATGAGACCTCTGCTATAAGGACTTAAAAATGGACTATGTACAGAAGAAAAGACTCTGATGACTACAAGTGTGGAGAAGGAGGGAAAGGGTTGGCACAGAATAGATTTGGTTAGGTGAAAGCAGTCACAGCGTGCAGTACAGAGCAGATCAACATAATTAGACTACACCATAAGTTGAAAGGTTTTCTAAACTCAATCCAGTATTTCAAAGGATAGAGCAGCAGGGACAGGACAGGGGTCTGGGGACCATGTTTCCAGGGAACATCGAGGTCAGTCGGCATAACTAGTCTTTTGCTAAGAGAATCCTCTGCACCCCATATTGGTTTGTGGTATGTCAGGTCTTAAAACCTAGCAAGCTGCCATCTGAGGGACACCAAATTGTCCCAACCCATCTGGAACAGATGATGACTGAAAACAACAAAGACATGAAGAAAAAAGCACCCAGGAGACAGAAGGACCCATATGAATGCAAGACTGTATCAACATGAGACCAGAGGAACCAGATGATGCCTGGCTACCACCAAAGGCAGCCATGAAGGGGGACACAATGTAGAGTCCCTGAAGCAACACAAGAGAAAAAGGTGTGCAGTTCAAGAATTCTAGTAAAAGACCAGAATTGATAGCCGTAGATTTGCTGTTGCCCCTGACCAGAAACAGTACTGAGGTCAACTCTTCAGACAAGAATGGACTGGACTCGGGAACACCATGTGACCATATGGTGTGTGCACTTTATGATTTTATACATTTATAGGAGGATGTCCTACTGGTTTCTTTCTAGATGGGAGAGAAGAGGGTGGAGTAGAGGGGACAGGTGGTTGTTAAGTGGATACTAGAAGTATAGAGTGAAAAGGAGCAATGGGCTATCACTGGGTGAGGAGAGTAGATGGAGCTGCAGACAGGTGGGCATGCAAAATTAACTTGTATACTTTCACTTAGTCACAATAGAGAGAGAGAAAAAATTGATTTTTTGAAGAGAGCTTCCTGAAATTACCACAGGTGGAATACATGAGATGGATATTTAGAACTCTTTGAGAGATCAGGAAGGAGATGAAGCAAAATGCAGCAGAGCATAATGACAAACTGAACAGGCTGAACAAATTGAACAGGAAGTAGAAATTCAGAAGATTAATAATAAAATTACGGAATTACACAACTCAATAGAAGGCCAAAGAAGAATTGAGGCAATGGAAGGCCAAATTAGTGACTGTGAAGATAAAGCATTCAACACCAACACATCTGAGAAAAAATCAGACAAAAGAATTTTTAAAAATCAAGAAATACTAAGAATTATGTGTGACTCTGTCAGATCTGACTCGACAGCACTTGGCTTGGTGGCATCAAGAGGAATAATCTACGAATGACTGGAGTAACAGAATGGGGAGGATAACAAAAAATACACAGAGAGTTGCTGAAGATTTGTTGACAGAAAGCCTCCCTGATACCGTGAAAGATTAGAAGATATCGATCCCAGACACTCATTGAACTTCATAAAAGAGAGACGCCAAAAGAAAGACACAAAGACATAATTGAACTTGCCAAAACTTAAGATAAGGAGACAATTTTAAAAGCGGCTATGGGTAAACAAAAAATAACCTACAAAGGAGAGTCAATAAGCCTAAGCTTAGACTACTCAGTAGAAACCATGCAGTCAAAAAGGCAATGGGATGACATCTACAAAGCCTTGAAGGAAAAAAAAAAAACTGTCAGCAAGAATTATGTATCCAGCATAGCTGTCTCTCAGATATGATGGCCAATTGAGGACATTCTGAGATAAACAGAAATTTACAGAATGTGCAAAAACCAAACAAAAATTCAAAGAAATGCTAAAAAAGGAGTCCTTTGTTTAGAAAATCAATAGCATCAGATAAAAAAACCAAGACTAGAACACAGAACAGAGCAACCAGATATCAACCCAAATACAGAAATCACAAAAGTAAATCAAAAGCAAAACTGCTGACAATAGGGAAATGGATGTCATTATGTAAAAGATGACAACATTATAACAAAAAACATACAAAATGTACTCATAGATCTTTCATATGGAAAGCAAGTGAAAGAGATAGGAAGACAGGTTTAAATTTAGAAAAATAGAGGCGAATATTAACCACAGGTGAAATTAACATTTATACAGATCAAAATTTAAAAAAATAAGAAAAACATGAAGGAAACTGGAGGGCATTATGCTGAGTGACATAAGTCACAAATGGACAAATATTGTGTGAGACCACTACTTTAAAAACTCATGAAAAGGTTTACACATAAAATGAAACAATCATTGATGTTTACCAAGGAGAGGGATAGGTTTGGAAAAGCACTGAAGAGACAATAGATAAGTAGTAAACTGGGTGAAGGATAAGAAACTACACAGTACTGGGGAAGCCCAGACAACTTTTACAAGGCAAGGTCATGGAAACTCCATAGAAATATCCAAACTCCCTGAGGGACTAAATTGCTGTGCTGAGAGCTATTGGGACCATGATCTCAGGGTACATGTAGCTCAACTGGCATAACACAGTTTATAATGCAAATATTCTACAGTCTACTTTGGTGAGTAGCATCTGGGATCTTAAAAGTCTGTGAACACTCTCTGGTATATTCTGCTGGTCTTAACCTTTTGGGAGCAATGAAGAGTGAAGACAAAGAAACAAGAGGAACATTAATCCAAAGAACTAATGGACTGCATCTAAAATGGCCTCCAGCACACTAGACCCAGTACAACTATATGTCGCCCAGCTACCACTACTGACTAGTCTGACAGGGATCACATTAGAGGGTCCTGGACAGAACTGGAGAAAAATAATAGCACAAAATTCTGACTCAAAAAGAGAGACCAGTCTTGAAGGTCTGACAGAGACAGGAGATACTCTGAGAGTATGGTCCCTGGACACCCTTTCAGCTCAGTATAGTAAAGTCACTCCTGAGGCTCACCTTTCAGTCAAAGATTGGACAGGCCCATAAAATAAAATGAGACTAAAGGGGCACACCAGCCCAGGGGCGAGGACTAGAAGGCAGGAGAAGACAGGAGCACTGGTAGAGCAGGGAAGGAGTTGACATGTTGTGGGCTTGTTAATCAATGCCATAAAACAGTATGTGTACTAACTGTTTAGTGAGAAATTGGTTTGTTTTCTGTGTCTTCATCTAAAGTGCAATAAAAAATAAAAAAATTATCATAACATACATGGAAGATTGGTTCAAGACACTAAATCTAATCCTATAGGCTAATCGTGCTTTATTAACATACTTGCCACTAATCCCTTCTCCTCAACATCATAGAGATAGGATTTACAACACATAGGACAATCCCATCAGATGACAAAATGGTGGACAATCACATAATAATGGGAGTCATAGCCTAGCCAAATAGATACACAATTTTGGGGGGACACAATTGAATCCATGTGTGCCTCACAAAATGGCAACTGGCTTCCCCTGGAGTGAATGATCCAGGAGACAGCAAGGCAGAAGCAGCAGTGTCTTTTGCAGCCTAACTTCAAAAGTTACAAACCAAAAAAAAAAACCCTGTTTTTTTTTTTTTTTTTAAGAAAAGGTACAAACTGTCATTTTCTTGGTATTCTATCGGTTACACAGGTCAGCCCTGTTCAGTTTGGAAGGGGTATACTACAAGAGAGTAAACATGAGGAGGCCATCTATAAGACTGCCTACCACAGGTGGTCTCTGGTGGACAGCAAATGCTCTGTTTAGCCCAGTCAGTGGGAAATATTCTTCCAGGCTGTTCTCCTTCCTAAACTCAGATCCTGTGCTCAGGTAGGATTAGGTAAAAACAAACAAAAAAGAAGCCAAAAAAAAAAAAAAAAGCCCAAACCCATTGCAGTCAAGTTGATTACTGCTTACAGCAACCCTACAGAACAGATCAGAACTGCCTCATAGGGTTTCCAAGAACAGCTGGTGGATTTGGACTGCTGACCTTTTGGTTAACAGATGAGTTCTTGACCACTGTGCCACCAGGGCTCCCTAAGATTATGTATGGTTTATAAAACAGAAAACGAATAAATGTTTTAACAAGATATTTATTTCTGTTTCACAGAAAAGAAGTCCAGGGATAAACAGACCATAGCTGATCTAGTGGCTCCACAGGCACCAGGGATGCAAAGTTTTTTCTGTTTCTATTCATTCATTCATTTATTCACAGTACATGGTTTTCACCCTTGTTTTAGGCTGGGTTCTTTAGGAGAACAAAACCAGGGAAGCATATATATATATATATATACATACATATAGATATATATACAAGACTTTATATTTACATCACATATCTATATACATGGAGACAGAAAAGATTTCTAGGCGATGACTCACAGTTGTGGAAGCTCGTAAATTCCAAATCTGTGGGTCAGACATCAACCTAGAAACTTCTCCTGACTCATGTGGTTGTAGGGGCTGATGAACTCACAATCAGCTGGTCAGGCAGAAGGCTGCTGGTTCATGGGACTGTGGGAGCTGGCAAATCCCCAAATCTGCAGGTCATGTGGCAGGCTGCTGGCTCACAGTCCAAGAAACGTAGGTCAGAGAATGTGAGTCAGATTCAGGATCCAGAGAGAGGATGCTTTGCCAGAATATCTGCATATATTGGATGAAGGTCACTCTCCCAAGGAAACTTCTCTTTCAAAACATTGGCTGTTCATATCCAATCATAAAATTGAAGATGATCACATAACATCTGCCAAACCACTGAGAATCGTGGTCTAGCCAAGTTGACACAAAATTTTAACCATCAAAATCCATAAGATCACAGAACGGCTTTTGGAGGTCTAGCATCACACCCACATTCCAGGCAGGAATTAGGGTAAGTACAAAGGGCAAAAGTTCCTTCCTAGAAACTTCATCCACCAATTTTCATTTGCAGACATCCCAGTGAACATCTTTAGCTTCAGAAGAGGCTGGGAAATGTCATTTTATATCTGGGTACGTTACTATCTCAATAACATAAAGTTGCTATTAGTAAGTGAGAAGTGGACAGAACTGGGTAGGTATGTCTACCACTTTTGCTAAGCCAGATTCCGACAAACAAATTTAGCCTCACAGGTTCCCTCAATGACAGCCAAAATCAAACCAAACCAAATTCACTGCTGTCAAGTCAGTTGTGACTCACAGTGACCCTACAGACAGAGTAGAACTATGCCATAGTTACCAAGGAGTGTCTGGCAGGTTTGAACTGCTGACGTTTTGGTCAGCAGCTGTAGCACTTAACAGCTATACCACCAGAGTTTCTTTAATCAGAGCAGGAGGACTCTAATAGGGAACATGGATATTTCTGGTCCATGTAATCTTAGGATCAGTGTAAAGGAATATGGCCTTCTTTAAGTCAATATGCTAACCCTACAAATCATTTCAGGGACCTTGGATTATTCCAGGAGAAATGTTGGTGGCATAGTGAATTAAGTGCTATGTCTGTTAACCAAAATGTCAACAGTTCAAATCCTCTAGGTGCTCCTTAGAAAGTCTATGGGGCAGCTCTACTTTGAGTATGGCCAAGCCAAGTGCCGTCGAGTCGGATAGGATCACTATAAGTCAGACCTGACTTGATGGTAGTGGGTTTATTTTGGTTGGGTTATTCCAAGACAGGAGTCCAATGAATGGTCACAGTCTAGGAATATTTTTCAGACTTGGAGTCCTGGAGCTTCAGTCCAGCCCCCAGGTACACCACACAGCCAAATTTCCTAGACCTGGCTATCTTTCCAGGGTATGGTCACAGAGCAGAACCCAACCTCTATGCCCACCTCTGTCTTTGGGATTCTCCGCTCCTTCCTTCCCTCTTTTCTTCTTGTCACCTAGAGTGACCTCATCATTTAGCCTAGACTTTCTCCAAACACTGATAAGACAACTTGCCTTGAGCAGTTCAGCTTTCTCCCATTGAAAGCCCCTGAAGCAAGGAACTACACAGAGTCTGGTAGAGCCTGGTTAGAAAGAAAAACATAGGGACAGTGTCTTGGTTTTCTAGTGCTGCTGTAACAGACATACTACAAGTGAATGGCTTCAACAAACAGAAGTTTATTCTATCACAGTCTAGTAAGCTGAAAGTCCAAATTCAGGAAGGTCCTTATCATCAATCTTCCCCTGGACTAGGGGTTTCTCAGCATAGTGACCCTGGATCCAAAGAATGCACTTTTGTCCTGGTGGTACTTATTTGGTGGCATGTGATCCCTCAGTCTCTCTGCTTGCTTCTCCCTTTACTATATCTCCACAGAGACCAGCTTTAGACGAAACCTAATCTAGAATGAGTCCTGCATTGTTCATGTAACTGCCACTAATACTGCCTCATTAACATCATAGAGAAATATATAGGAAAATTTCATCAGATGGTAACATGGTGGGCAATCACACAATACTGGGAATCATGGCCTAGACAAGTGGACACATATTTCTGGGAAACATAATTCAATTCACTACAGACAGCACATAAAATAGTAGTTCCATAAATTTTTCGGCCTCAAGTGACAAGATAGAACTACACTGGGAATACTAAGGAGTTTAAACTTTATTCTGTATTCATTGGGAAGCAACCAAAGTTTTCTGAGAATGAAAGTGACATGATCAGATATGGAATTTAGAAACAATTGTTCTGGAGGCAGTGGGGAGACTACAATAGGAACATGTGAAATCATGGAGACCAGGTGTGAGGTGCCTGGAGTGTTCTTCTTTTTTTTTTTTAAAATCTTTTTTTAAAATTATTATTTGTTTATTTATTTAACATGACTCAGTGAAAATGTACATTATCGTATAAATTTACGTGCCCACATATATGCAACTTCCACTGCTCTCCCTGTCTGGTGACAGCACACTATTCCTCTCTGCTCCATACATGTCTCATCCTCCCAACAGCATCCTTTCCGCTCCTCTCCACCCACTCTCTTTCCTCCAGCCAGAGGTCAGCAGGATGTTATCCTATAGATGTATAGAACCATAAAGTACAACCAATATATGGTTACTCTGCATTGCCAAGTGCAATCCATTCCTGTCCAAAGAGTGGATCTTCGTTATAATTTATGGGTAAGGGCAGCATCAGGGCCGGGGGCCATGCTCTCAGGGGAACCCCGAAACCGCTGGACAATCAGTTGAGGTCTTTTAGTGGAGATCTCAGGAGGCACTCCTTTTTATTCTTGTGTTGCCAGTGAGACTCAACCTAGTGAGCTCCATCGTGGCTATCACTGGTGGTGGACAGGCACGATCCGGTTCCTCTGGTCCCAAGTCGATGAAGGCACCCACTCTTGCGGGTCTCTCGGTCTTCTAGGTTGTCTTTATCGCATGTCATTTTGGTCCTCGGTGAGCACCCGTTCCTGCTGAGTTGGGACCATTTGCTGTGCCCTTGGATGGCAGCTTGGCAGCTTTTAAGACCCCAGAAGCCACTCACCAATGTGGGGTGCACAGAGCTCTCGGAGGAAAACAGTAGTTGTGCCAATTGGCCTCGATTTCGCCTAAGAGCATGGTCCCCTGCCCCCTGCCCCAGCTACTCTATCCTTGCAATATTGGGTTAAGATGGAAGGAGTACTCAAGTTATGCTGAAGTCCACTTAATGTTGTTCTTGTTTCTAAGGCGTGCTATCACCACTTTCTCCCAACCAGATTTCTAGCAACTATCTAAACTAAGCCCTCCCCACATCACCCTCCCTCCCACCCCTCCCTTGTAGCTGTCAAAGAGTCTTTTCTTCTATACACAAGTCTGTTTTTGAGATCTTATCGTAGAGGTCTCATAAACAATATTTGTCCTTTTCTCGCTGACTACTTTCACTCAACATAATGTCTTCCAGTTGAAACCAGGTTAGGAGATGTTTCCTGGAATCACCGTTATTCTTTAACATTGCGTAGTGCTCCATTGAATATATGTACCATAGTTTACCTATCCATTCTTCTGTTGTTGGGCATCTGGGTTGATTCCATCTTTTTGCTATCGTGGACTGTGCTGCGATAAACATTCTGGTACATGTGTCCGTTGGTGTGAAAGGCCTTGATTCTGTAGGATATATTCCAAGTAGTGGAATTACTGGGTCAAATGGTATATCGATATCCATTTTTTTAAAGAAGCGCCAGATTGCTTTCCAAAGACGCTGGACCATTTTGCAACCCCACCAGCAGTGTAGGAGAGTTCCACTTCCTCCACAGCCTCTCCAGCACTCGTTGTTTTGTGTTTTCTGAATCATGGCCAATCTTGTTGTGGTGAGATGGTATCTCATTGTAGCCTTGATTTGAATTTCTTTAATTACTAAAGATCGTAAACATGTCCTCATGTGTTTTTTGGCTGCTTGGATCTCCTCTTTAGTGAAATGTCTGTCCATCTCCTTTGCCCATCACTTAATTGGATGGTTTATCTTCTTATTGATACTTTGTAGTATCTTATAGATTACGGAGATCAGGGGTCGATCTGACATAGAGTTGCCAAATATTTTTTCCCGTTCTGTGGGTGTTCTTTTAATTCTATTAATAAAGTCTTTGGATCAGCAAAAGTGTTTGATTCTTAATAGTTCCCATTTATCTATTTTCTCTTCTGTTGACTGTGGTTTCCTTGACAGATTTTGGAGTCTGTCCTCATTGTGTATTAAAACTTCCATTGTTGTTCCTACCTTTTCCTGGATGAGCTTTATCATTTTAGGTTTGATATTTAGGTCTTTTATCCAGTTGGAGTTGGTTTTTGTATAAGGTGTAAGATATGGATCTTGATTCAGTGTACTGCAGATGGATAACCAATTTTGCCAGCACCATTTGTTGAAGATACTGTTTTTACACCAGTTTAATGTCTTAGGGCCTTTGTCGAATATCAACTGTTCACAGGTAGATGGTGTCATCTCTGGGGTCTCAATTCTGTTCCATTGATCCATCTGTCTGTTCTTGTACCAGTACCAGGCTGTTTTGACCACTGTGGCAGTGGTATGTTCTAAAGTCGGGTAATGAGAGGCCTCCCAGTGTGTTCTTCTTCTTTAGTAGTACCTTACTTATCCGGGGCTTCTTCCCTTTCCAAACAAAATTTGTGATTTGTTTCTCCATCTCATTAAAAACTGACACTGGAACTTGTATTGGGATTGCATTATGTAAATAAATTGCTTTGGGTAAAATAGACATTTTCACAATGTTAAGTCTTCCTATCCATGAGGAGGGTAGGTTTTTCCATTTATCTAAGTCTCTCTTAGTTCCTTGTAGTAAGAGCTTGTAGTTCTCTTTGTAAACGTCTGTTGTTTCTCTGGTTAGATTAATACCTGGGTACCTTATCTTCTTAGAGGATATTGTAAATGGTATTGATCTGATAATTTCACCTTAACAGTCTCGTTGTTGGTATAAAGGAATCCTACTGATTTACTTATGTTTATCTTGTATCCTGAGACCTTGCTGAACTCTTCTATCAGTTTGAGTAGCTTACTTATAGATTCCTTGGGGTTCTCTGCATATACAATCATATCATCTGCAAACACGGAGATTTTAACTTCCTCTTTGCCGATGCAGATGCCCTTTATCTCTTGGTCTTGTCTAATTGCTCTGCCTAGAACTTTTAGCACAATGTTGAATAGGAGAGGTGAGAGTGGGCATCCTTGTCCAGTTCGTCATCTCAAGGGAAAGTCTTTCAGTCTCTCTCCATTCAGGATGATGTAGGCAATTGGCTTTGTATAGATGGCCCTTACTGTGTTGAGGAAGTTGCCATCTATGCCCGTCTTGCTAAGAGTTTTTAGCAAGAATGGGTGTTGGACTTTATCAAATGCCTTTTCTGCATCAATGGACAAAATCAGGTGATCCTTGTCTTTTGTGTTATTTATGTCGTTAATCACATTGATTGTTTTTCTGATGATGAACTAGCCTTGCATCCCAAATATGAATCCCACTTGGTCATGACAGATTATTTTCTTGATATGTGGTTGTATTCTATTGGCAAGAATTTTGTTGAAGATTTTTGCATCTAGATTCATGAGTGATATAGGTCTGTAGTTCTCTTTCTTTGTTGGGTCTTTCCCTGGCTTAGGTATCAGGGTTATGCTGGCTTCACAGAATGAATTTGGGAGTACTCCATCCCTTTCTATACTGTGAAATAGTCTCAGTAGTATTGGAGATAATTCTTCTCTAAATGCTTGGTAGAATTCTGCAGTGAAGCCATCTGGGCCCGGACTTTTTTTTGGTTGGCAGGGTTTTGATGACATTTTCAATCTCTTTCTTTCTGATGGGTTTATTAAGTTGTTCTGCTTCATGTTGTGATAATTTGGGTAGGTGGTATGAGTCAAGGAATTTGTCCATTTCCCCTAGGTTTTCAAATTTGTTACAGTACAGTTTTTCATAGTATTCTGTTATGATATTTCTGATTTCTGTTGGATCTGTAGTGACAACTCCCCTCTCATTTCTAACTTGGGTAATTTGTTTCCTTTCCTGCTTTTCTTTAGTAAGTTTAGCCAGTGGTTTGTCAATTTTGTTGATCTTTTCAAAACACCAGCTTTTGGTCTTTTCAATTTTTTCAATTGTTTTTCTATTCTCTAATTCATTTAGCTCTGCTCTAATATTTATGATCTCGTTTCCTCTGGTGCCCGAGGGGTACTTCTGGTGTTCTCTTTCTACTTGTTCAAGCTGTAGAGTTAGTTCCTTGATTTGGTTTCTTTCTTCCTTCCAGATGTGTGCATTTATGGAGATAAACAGACCTCTGAGCACTGCTTTGGCTGTATCCCATAGGTTCTGGTAGGAAGTGTTTTCATTCTCATTGGAATCCATGAATTTCTTTATTTCATCCTTGATTTCCTCCATAACCCATGTTTTTTTTTTGAGCAAGATGTTGTTCAGTTTCCAAGAGTTCCACTTTCTATCTCTGTTTTTTCTGCTATTGATTTTGACTTTCATGACTATAAGATCTGAGAAGATGCTTTGCAGTAATTCAATGGTATGGATTTTGTTGAGCATTGCATTATGGCCTATCACATGGTCAATTCTGGAGAATGTTCCATGTGCACTGGAGAAGAAGGTGTAGTTGCATGCTGATGGGTGGAAAGTTCTGTATATATCAATGAGGTTTAGTTGGTTAATTGTGGCAATGGGGTCTTCTGTATCTTTACTGAGCTTTTTTCTAGATGATCTGTCTAGTAATGAGAGTGGAGTGTTAAAGTCTCCCACTATTATTGTGGAGTCATCTAACTCTCTTTTGAGCATAGTCAGTGTTTCTTCGATGTATTTAGGTGCTCTGATATTAGGTGCATAAATATTTAATGTAGTTAAGTCCTGCTTGTGTAGTGAACCTTTCAGTAATAAACAGTGTCCATCTTTGTCCACGATGGTGGATTTGACATTAAAGTTGATTTTGTCTGAGATTAGAATTGACACCCCTGCTCTTCTCTGTTCATTGTTAGCTTGACATATATTCTTCCATCCCTTAATTTTCAGTTTGTTCCTGTCTTTAGGTCTCAAGTGAGTTTCTTGTAGACAACATATGGATGGGTCATGTCTTTGATCCAAGATGACACTCGGTGTCTCTTTACTGGAGCATTCAGTCCATTCACATTCAATGTAATTATTGATAGGTATGTATTCAGTGCTGCCATTGTGATATGTTTATTTTTGTGCTGATGTTTTCTCTGTTGTTCTTATTAGTCTGTTCTGGGACACTCTTTTTTGTGAGTTCATTTTTCACCTTTTTCAGACCTGGTTTTGTAGTTGTTGAGACTCGTGTGTTACATTTCTTGAAATGGTATGATACATCTTTGTTGTGTTTTACAGCTGCCCCTGTGATCCCCCTTAATAAACTATATATAAACCCAATTTTAATTAATACCAGTGTTGTCATCTTCCTCTCCATCTGGAAGGACTGTAACAACTGTAGTACATCCCTCTTTTTATTATGATGACACCATAGTTTTCATGATGATCACTGGATTGCTTCTTTCCATATCAAAGCTGTGATGGACTTTGGAGCCTTCCCTAAAAGAGTAGAGTATTGAGTAGCATGTCATTCTAAAATATAAAGTTAGTGGTTTCATTCTTCTAAGCCAGAGCTAAGAACTTCTTTCAGTACTTCTTGTAGTTTGTGTTTGGTTTTTACAAAGTCTCTGAGTTTCTGTTTATCTGGGAATGTCTTCATTTCATTTTCGTATTTGAAAGACAGTTGAGCAGGATATATAATTCTTGGTTGGAAGTTCTTCTCTTTCAAGGCTTTAAATGTGTCATGCCACTGTCTCTGTGCCAGCATGGTTTCTGCTGAGAAATCTGACGAGAGCCTACAGGGTTTCCCTCTGAATGTTAGCTTTGCTTTGAGCCTTGCTGCCTTTAAGAGTTGCTGTTTATCTTTCATTTTGTTAAGCTTGATTATAATATGTCTTGGAGTCTTTCTTTTGAGATCTATATTGGGGGACGTATGATACGCATCTGAGATGTCTATATTCTCTTCCTTCATGATTTCTGGGAAGTTTTCTTTCAGCAGCTCTGCAACGATACCCTCTGTGTTCTCAGATGTCTTACCCTGTTCAGGGACTCCAATTAATCAAAGGTTGTTCCTCTTAATAGAATCCCACATGCTTCTTAATGTTTCTTCATTTTTCTTGTTTCTTTTTTCTGATTTCTGCTCATAGACGCTGTTGTCAGTAGCTCTGTCTTCCAAGTCAGAAATTCTTTTTTCCATTTGTTCCATTTTGTTTTCTTGGCTTTGCATGGAAGTTTCTATGTCTTTGATTTTGTTTTTGATCTGTTGGATTTCAGAGTACTGGTATTCTATCAGATCAAACAGCTTGCTTAATTTTTCATTTTGTTCTGCTGCATTTTGTATAAGGTCTAGAAGGGCTCTGTATATAATCATTTTGTATTGACTTTTGGATGCTTTCATAAAAGTTTCTTTATCTGGAAAACTCCTTGGGTGCTTTGTTTGGGAGCCTTCTGAAGCCATGGGTGATTCCTTGTATGCCACAAGTGTCTGTTGCTTTTTGGGTCCCATGTGAGTATATAGAGGCGGGAAGAGGTACTGTGAGGATGGATTGCAAATGTTTCTCTAGGCTGTCTTAAAATGTAAAGCAAAAGGTATCTGAGCACTTCACAAGTCAGTTAGGTTTTCAGGTGTAGAGGTCCCTCTTCTCAACTGACAAAGTAAGCGCCACTATATCCAACCCCAGATGATGACAAACTAGTTCAGAATACAGCAATGCTACTGCCCTGTTGGCTTCTGCTGACAGGGCCTAGCCTTAGGCGGCACTGCCTCGAGTACTGCTTTTGTGATAGAAAAACACTCTCTTGTGGGCAGGCTCTGGCTCCCAAGCTAAGAATTAGGTCTAGCTGCGGCCACCATATCCAAGATGGCGTCCTCCACACAGGCAGCAGACAGAGGGGGTAAAGGTGCCAAGTGGTAGTGATTCCCCTGCTTCTGTTGCAGGGCCTCCAACGTAGGTGGCACTGGGAAAATTACTGCTTTTCTTTCGGAGAAGCATTTTCCTGTTTGCAGGCGCTGGCTCCCAGGCTAAGAATTAGGTCTTGCTAAAATCTCGGTACCAATATGGTGTCCTCCACACTGGCTGCGGAATTCCGTACAAACCCCGCTGACGCAGATATAAATTGAAAGGCTCAAAGTAGCTAGATTAACAGAGTCCTAAGCCTGGCTCTCAAAATATGGGAATTTCGCCTGCCTATCCCGCCAGCAGCACGTCTGCGTCTAGCCGCTGGGCAAGACCCAGCTCCGCCCGCCGGCCAAGACAGAGAAAAAAAAAAAAGTCAAGATGGTGCGTTTACCTTCCGTCCGTGAGAGCCAGGGCTAGCCAGGAGCGGGAGTCAGCAAAAGAGAGGAGGTTTTTCGCTCAGTGGTATGAAGTCCCAATTAATAGCCTTGTGCCGTGTCCTCAGGCTGATTTGGTGATCATAAGGCTCCGTTTGATTGTCAGTTGAGGTCTTGGTTTCCAGAGGGATATAAGGAGACGTGTGCTTAGTCCACCATCTTTACTCCCTGGAGTGTTCTTAAAGAGAAACAATGAGGTAGTCCAGATGATACTTTCAAAGGAATGTTGGTTACAGAACTGACAGAATGTAGTGACACTGGAAGCTGACACTGGAAGCAGGTGCAGGTAATATAAATAGATGAAAGGGAAATAAGAATCTACATTTTTATCTTCAGTGACTGTCTTAGTCATCTGGTATTGCTCTAACTGAAACACCACAAAGTGGATGGCTTTAGCAAAGAACTGTTTATTCTCACACAGTGTAGTAGGCTACAAGTCCAAATTCAGGCTATTGCTCCAGGAGAAGGCTTTCTCTCTTTTTTGGCTCTGGAGGAAGGTCTTTGTGTTGCATCAGTCTTTCTTCAGGCTGAGAGCATCTTGGCACAGGAAACTCAGGTCTGAAGGACATATTCTGTTCCCAGTGCTGCTTTCTTGATGGCACGGTGTCCCCAACTCTCTGCTTGCTTCCCATTCTTTTTATCTCTTCTCAGATGAAAGAATACAAGGTGGTGCAAGCCATACTCCAGGGAAACTCTTTGCACTGGGCCAGGGAGGTGATTTTAGGGGAGGGTTTACAGTCCTACTTTAATCCTCTATAATACTAGTCTACTCTATTAACCAAAGGAAGAGATTAAAATTTACAGCATCAGAAAATCACAAAACGGAGAGCTATCAGACAATACTAGGATTCACTCATCCAGCCAAATTTCTACACATATTTGTGGAGGGCACAATGCAATACATGACAGTCACTAAATAATGATTTCTAGCACTGACTACATGTCTGACACTGTCCTAAGTACTTAATGTACTATTCGGTTAATTCTCCTGCAGTAGGTATGATTATCATCATCATTTCCATTTTATAGATACAAAAACTGAGATCCAAAGGGGCTAACTTGTGCAAACACTCAGCTGGTAAATAGATGAACTGGGATATGAATGCAGACAGTTTGGCTTCAGACATCATGCTCTTAAACATTAAACTATGTGTGTGACAGTCCTAGAGATATTACTCATGTCTACCAACCTTTAGCACCTTAGAAGTAACACTGTCCCATCTACAGTCTCTTGGAGATGCTTCTTATTTATGTATGTAGGTAGGTAGGTGCATGTGTATGTATGTATGTATGAACTGACTGATTGACTGAGTGATTGGAACACATGACTCTAACCTCCTCTTTTGGGAAAACCTGATTCAACCAAGGTAGACACTTGACCTAAGACAAGTAAATCTCCAGACTGAACGGGATCCTATGAGGTGACCTGCAAGAGAAGATGAGCTCAGATAAGATTTCCTCTCAAAGTGTATCAACATGTGACCAGAAGAACCAGATGGTGCCTGGCCACCACCAAAAACAGCCATGGTGGGGCACACAATATTGAGTCCCTGAGGCAACATGAGAAAAAGAGGGGTGCAGCTTAAGAACTCTATTTTAAAAGACCACAACTGATGGTCCAGTGGCCTGGTAGATACCCCTGGAAGCATGGCACATAGAGCTGCTGCTGCCCCTGACCAGAAAATACTACAGAGGTCAACTCTTCAGACAAAAATAGACTGGACTTGGGGACACAATGTGACCATATGGTGTGTGTGCTTTATGGTTCTGTGCATTTATAGGATGCTGCTCTTTTTCTAAATGGGAGAGAATAAGGTGAAGAGGAGGGGACAGGAGTTTGCTAAGAGGATACAGCAAGTATAGAATGAAAAAGAGGAATGTGCTGTCCCTGGGAAAGGAGAGCAGAAGGAATTGCAGATAGGTGGGCATGCAAAATTAATTTGGATTGTATACTTTCACTTAATTACAATAAAAAGAAAGATTTCCTCTCACTTGGTGTGGTGGTCAGGATTATGTCAACTTGGCTACTACCTATTTGGCTGCTGTATTAAGTGGCAGGGCGGGGTTAGTGGTGGCTCCCTGCCTCTCGGCTCTCATCTCACGACCTTGGACTATGGCAGCTGATCGCTCACATGGCCAGGAGCTCCTGCTCTCTTCTTCCAGTGTCTGGTTCTGGGACTTGAGCTAGTAGCTGTTGGGCTCATCAGTCCTTACAGTCGGCACTTGAGAGTCCTGCTCCCTGACCAGCCGATCCTGCGTTCGCCAGCCATTGTTGCTTCGTCTCGCCACCAGATCGGGATCCACCGACCTCCGGCCTCTGTCGCTTCGTCTTGCCACCAGCTTGGGATCCACTGACCTCCAGCCTGTTGCTTCGTCTCGTCACCAGCTTGGGATCCACTGATCCACTGATCTACACAACTGGTGATCTACAACTCTGGTCTCTGACTTGCTGACTTTGGGTTCCTCAGCTTCCGTGGACACGTGAGGCTTGTGCCAGAGCTTGGGACATTCAGCTTCTGTGATTACGTGAGCTGTTTCCTATATTTGTATCTATCTATCTGTATATATATATATATATATATATTATAAATCTTTCCTTGTACCTACACGTGTTACTGGTTTTGCTTCCCTAGAAAACCCAGCCTAAGACACTCGGCAATTGTCCTCATTGTAGGACTAACTCAGTTAACCATAGAAGAAGAAGCTAAAAGGTCATGATGTGGGTAGGTCATGAATAATCAGAAGGTAGGAAGGAATAGAAAGGATGAAAGCAGCAGCAGAATGTGTGATCATCAGGGATAGAGAAAAGCAGATTGCCCAGGAGCAGTGGAAAAGCCATGAGAGGGTGGCCTGCCGGGAGCCAGCCCCGACAACTTTTTCGGGCCCATGGAGGGAGGGAAATGGCGTCGGCGGAGAAAGAATTAAGACAGAGACAGGAAAGAGTTTTGGAGAAGAATGGCAGCCCATCAAGGTCTGTGTTTCTTTATTTTTTATAGTTGAGGTGACGTGATTTTCACCCTGCCCCCTGACCACACAACCTATTGGCTAACTTGAAACCGAAACCTCATGGTCTTTTTTTCTTGTTAATTTCAAGGCCTTCTAGATAATGGCCTGAGGCAGGTGTGTTGTGGTGATAATTGACAGTGAAAACAAAGTTATCCCCCGAGCTCAATCAGCCCTACCTATACCTCAAGGTTAAAAGGTACAGGAGGAGGGGTCTAAAGGTTATAATCTCTATTTGTTCCTAATTTGCTCTTTATTTTATCTCTTCCTGTGGGGACAGTAAACACCTACCATCCCCCACCCTATGCCTTTCTTAAGCTGTTCTAAGAAGGGTATTTCTTTTCACATGTGAGGGGATGTGCACTGTGAAAATGTCTATTTTACCCAAAGCAATCTACTTATATAATGCAATCCCAATACAAGTTCCAGCATCAGTTTTTAATGAGATGGAGAAACAAATCACCAATTTTGTTTGGAAAGGGAAGAAGCCCCGGATAAGTAAGGTACACCAAAGAAGAAGAACACACTGGGAGGCCTCTCATTACCCGACTTTAGAACATACCACACTGCCACAGTGGTCAAAACAGCCTGGTACTGGTACAAGAACAGACAGATGGATCAATGGAACAGAATTCAGACCCCAGAGATGACACCATCTGCCTATGAACAGTTGATATTCGACAAAGGCCCTAAGACATTAAACTGGTGTAAAAACAGTATCTTCAACAAATGGGGCTGGCAAAATTGGATATCCATCTGCAATAGACTGAAACAAGATCCATATCTTACACCTTATACAAAAACCAACTCCAACTGGATAAAAGACCTAAATATCAAACCTAAAACGATAAAAAGCTCATCCAAGAAAAGGTATGAACAACAATGGAAGTTTTAATACACAGCGTGGACAGACTCCAAAATCTGTCAAACAAATCACAATCATCAGAAGAGAAAATAGACAAATGAGAACTATTAAGAATCAAACACTTTTGCTGATCCAAAGACTTTATTAATAGAATTAAAAGAACACCCACAGAATGGGAAAACATATTTGGGAACTCTATGTCAGACCGATGCCTGATCTCCATAATCTATAAGATACTACAAAGTATCAATAAGAAGAAGATAAATCATCCAATTAAGTGATGGGCAAAGGAGATGGACAGATATTTCTCTAAAGAGGAGATCCAGGCAGCCAAAAAACACATGCGGACATGTTCATGATCTTTAGTTATTAAAGAAATTCAAATCAAGATGACAATGAGATACATCTCGCCCCAACAAGGTTGTCCATGATCCAAAAAACACAAAACAGCAAATGCTGGAGAGGCTGTGGGGAAAATGGAACTCTCCTACACTGTTGTTGGAGTTGCAAAATGGTCCAGCCTCTTTGGAAAGCAATCTGGCACTTCCTTAAAAAAATGGATATCGATATACCATTTGACCCAGTAATTCCACTACTTGGAATATATCCTACAGAATCAAGGCCTTTCACACCAACGGACACACGCCAGCCAAGCACAAGAATGTTTATCGTAGCACAGTCCATGATAGCAAAAAGATGGATCAACCCAGATGCCCAGCAACAGAGGAATGGATAGGTAAACTATGGTATATATACTCAATGGAGCACTATACAATGATAGAGAATAATGATGATTCCAGGAAACATCTCATAACCTGGTTTCAACTGGAAGACATTATGTTAAGTGAAAGTAGTCAGCGACAAAAGGACAAATATTGTATGAGACTTCTACTATAAGATCTCAAAAACAGACTTGTGTATAGAAGAAAAGACTCTTTGACAGCTACAAGGGTGGGGAGGAAGGGAGGCGGTGGGGGAGGGTTTAGATTAGATAGTTGTTAGAAATCTGTTTGGGAGAAATTGGTGATAGCACACATTATAAACAAGAACAACATTAAGTGGACTTCAGCATAACTTGAGTACTCTTTCCATCTTAACCCAATATTGTAAGGATAGAGTAGCTGGGGCAGGGGGCAGAGGACCATGCTCTTAGGCGAAATCGAGGCCAATTGGCACAACTACCATTTTGCTAAGAGGGCTCTCTGCACCCCACATTGGTGAGTGGCATCTGGGGTCTTAAGAGCTGCCAAGCTGCCATCCGAGGACACAGCAAATGGCCCCAACTCAGCAGGAACGGATGCTCTCTGAGGACCAAAACGACATGGGGTAAAGACAACCCAGAAGATAGAGAGACCCACATGAGTGGGTGCCTACACAGACTGGGGACCAGAAGAACCGGATCGTGCCTGTCCACCACCAGTGATAGCCACGTGGAGCTCACTAGGTTGAGTCTCACTGGCAACACAAGAATAAAAAGGGGTGCCTCCTGAGATCTCCACTAAAAGACCTCAATTGATGGTCCAGCGGTTTTGAGGTTCCCCTGAGAGCATAGCCCCCGGCCCTGATGCTGCCCTTGCCCATAAATCATAACGAAGGTCCACTCTTTGGACATGAGTGGATTAGACTTGGCAATGCAAAGTGACCATATATTCGATGCACATTATGATTGTATACATCTATAGGATATCATCCTGCTGATCTCTGGCTGGAGGAAGGAGAGTGGGTGGAGAGGAGGGGAAAGAAGGTTGTTGGGAGGATGAGACATGTATGGAGCAGATAGGAATAATGTGCTGTCATTCGACAGGGAGAGCAGTAGAAGCTTCATATAGGTGGGCATGTAAATTTATTTGGTAATGTACATTTTCACTCGGTTATAGTAAATAAAATTTTAAAAAAGACTAAGCTTGGACTACTCAGCAGAAACCATGCAGACAAAAAGGTAACAGGATGACATATACAAGGCCTTCAAGGAAAATAATTTCCAGCCAAGAATTATATATCCAACAAAACTAACTGCGTCTCAGATATCATGACCAATTAGAACATTTCCAGACAGGCAGGGTTAAGCTGGTAGAGTAGCCATGGGTATTTTCTGAACCCTCTAACAACAAAGAAGCAGAAAAATAACAGAATGAATTAGGACATTCTAAGAGCCCTTAATACAAGGTAGAATGCTGAGAGATCAGACTGAGTGACAGGGAAGAAAGAGTAGTCCAGAAGCTTTGAAGGGTGGACTAGATGCTGATGGTGGTACATAGTTTCCCAAGGTGAGTACTTTGAAGGTGACTGTGGTGATATTCAGCAATAAGGTATATAGCACATTTTCTAGGATAAGTTCACAAACTTAATTGGTGATACTCATATATCCTGCAAAATTGTCTCACAAATGTGACAGCAAAATTAGGACATTCTCAGATCAACAAAAGTTTAGAGAATTTGCAAAAACAAAACTGAAATTATAAGAAACACTGACAGAAGTTCTTTGAATAGAAAATCAATAACATCAGATATATACTCAAGGATACAGTGTAGGGCAAAGAATCCAGATATCAACATGGATAGGAAATCCACAAAAATAAATCAAACCTAAAACACTAAAAATAGGGAGAATCTCAGTATATAAATGATGACAACATTATACCAAAAAGAGGGACAAATTAATGAACTCATAAATCTCTCAGATGGAGAGGAAATCAAGATGATACAAAGAAATTAAAGAGTAGCTTAAAGCTAGAACATTAGGAGTGCATATTGAGATAACCATAAAGGAAATTAACAATACTACATATCAAAACAAGAAACAAAATCAAGAACTCTCAGCAGATGTAATACCAACAACAAAGAAAACGACGAAAATAAAAATGACTCAGCACAGAAATTTAAGTGAACAAAGAGTCAACACACCAAAAAGGCACCAAAATGACTGCACTAAATTCATAACTGTCAATAATCACCCTGAATGTAGGTACGTTAAATGCACCAATAAAGAGACAAAGAGTAGCAGAATGGATTAAAAAAAGCACAATCTGTCTACATGCTGCTTAAAAGAGACACACCTTAAAGATACAGAGAAATTGAAAGTCAAAGGATGGAAAAATAGATACCAAGCTAACAACATTCAAAAAAGATCAGAAGTGGCAATATTAATCTAAGATGAAATAGATGTTAAAGTAAAATCCACCACAGTGGACAAGGAAGGTCAACACATCAGAAGGACATAATCACATTAAATATTTCTGCACCCGATTACGGAGCTTCTAAATAGGTCCAAAACACTCTAACAGCATGGAAAAGTGAAGCAGCTCCAGAATAACACTGGGAGATTTAAACATACCACTTGTGGTGATGGGCAGAACATTCAGGAAGAAGCTCCATAAAGACACATAATATCTAAATGCTGTACTCAACCAACTCAGTCTCATAGACATATACAAAACACTCCACCCAACAACAGACAAGTATAACTTATTTTCCAATGCACACGGAAGTAAATTCTGGTGCACTCACCACCTGGGCGGGAAATGGGATTGTATGTGTGTGCCCTGAGCTTTTCTCCTGGGCTCAGTGAGGGAAATAAAGGAAAGGATAAAAGTAAACCTCCACTGGCTCCCCACAGCTTCAGATATCTGCACCCACAGAATCCTAAAATTCCACACAACTGTCTCAAGCTAAGTGCTCATGATCCCTGGGGGCTCAATGCTTTCCTACCTGCTGATTTCCCTCCCTATCCCCAGCCTTTCCCAACTACCTTCTCTGTTCTACACCTGAGGCTAAATTCTGGTGCATTGCCTGGGCAGAATTGGAACATTTCGCTTGTGTGCCTTGACCTTTTCTCCCAGACTCAGAGGGAAAAGAAGGGAGCGGTCGAAGACATGTTCCACTGGGTACTCTGAGCTGCAGATTGCTACCCCTACAGAGTCACAGAGGAAGTTCACTGGAGCATCACAAGCTAAGTGCTCATGAACTTTCGTCACTCAAATTTTCCTATGCACTGATTTTACCCCTTATATCCAACCTTTTCCCCCTCCCTTCTCTACTGTATGCACGACTAAATTCTAGAGCACTACCTGGGCTAGAAGTGGAGTATTTTCCACTTGTGCCTTGAGTTTTTCTCCTGGACCTGAGGAGGGAAACAAAGGGAGGATGGGGAAAAAAAATTCTGCTGGCTCCCCTGAGCCAGCAATTTGTGTTACGTCTGTCAGTGCAGTCATCACTCCAACAATCAAGAGAGAGAGGATCAGAATTGTTAAGGCTCCAGTAACCTCTGTAGCTCCAACAACTAGACTACTTGGATAGTCAAAACCAAATAAAAATACATACCTACATATATAGCTATGTGTATATATTTGTTTTCATTATCTAGTGCTACTTTAAGAGAAACACCACAAGTGAATAGCTTTAAAATGAAGAATTTTATTTGTCACAGTCCAGTGAGGTAAAAGTCCAAATTCAGGGTGTCAGCTCCAGGGCAAAGCTTTCTTTGCCTGTACTGGAAGAAGGTCCTTGTCAATCTTCCCCAAAGGATGCGATCAGCTCCTAGCACTGTCTTTTGGTGGTATGAGGTCCCCAAATGTCTCTGCTAACTCCATTCCTTTATATCTCAAGAGACTGCTTCAAGGTACCACAAAACAAACTTACACACTGACTCTTGCTCTACCAATGCAACAGCACCCCTACACCCTCATTAACATCATAGAGGGATGAATTCCCACATGGAAAAACATCACACAGTACCAGGAATTACAGCCCAGCCAAATTGCTACAGATTTTTTAGGGAACACAATTCAATCTATGACATCATATGTGTGTGTGTATCCATGTGGGTGTGTACGTAACCTCACAAGTCCACAAACTTAATTGGTTTCAGTGCTACATGACTCACTGCTGAGTATCACTACAGTCACCTTTCAAGTACTCCCTTTGGGAAGCTATATATTGACACCAGAGTCTAATCTACCCATCAAAGCAACTTTGGAACTCTTTCTGGAAGAGCCATTGTGCACGGTGGCACAGGGGCAAGTTCACAAACTTAACTGTATAGTTGTCTATGAGGGAGTTTTTAGCCAGTAAACAAATAATTGTATTGAAACACTCCCCTAATCACCTGATCTGGCCTGAAATGTCTTTTTTTTTTTGTTACCTGAAGATAAAGGAAATATTTAAAACATTTTGATGACATTCAGGACAGCAAGGGTAATACAGTGACAGCTCTGATGGGCATTCCAGAAAATGAGTTCCAAAATTGCTTCAAAGAGTGGACTAGGTGCTGGCAACAGGGCATAGCTTCCCAAGTAGAGCGCTTTGAAGGTGACCATAATGATATTCAGCAGTGAGGTGTGTGTGTGTGTGTGTGTACATACATATATATGTGTATGTATGTGTGTGGTCTGACAATTAAGTTTGTGACCTCACCCTAGAAAAAGTGCCACATATATATATGTGAGGTCTGACAACAAGTTTGTGAACTTGCCACTATGCACTTAGGTTGGCAGCACTGCACAAACTACCTGGTAAGGTCTTATAACCTGTAAATCAATGCCTCATAGCTTTGTTCATGTTGATGTGTGGTAGTATCTTGCTGAGTGGCATTCATTATTGTTGTTGTATGACTGTGTATGCTATGACAAGGGTGATGGAGCTTGAATTAGAGCAACAAACAAACATTCAATTTATTGTTAAACATGGCAAGAGGGAAGTGAAATCAGGGACATGTTAATCCAAGCTTATGGGGATAATGTCATGAAGAAAATGGAAGTGTATAAATGGGTTAAATGCTTTTCTGAGGGGTGATAAAGCATAACTGATGAAGAGATGTCAAGGCAGCCAGTAATGAGGAAAACTGATGAAAAAATTGCAAAAATTTGTTGAATTGTGCACTAAAAAAGTCAGTGATTGTAAGGAGCACAGCAGATCAAGTAAACACTGACAGAAAAACAGTTAAGAAAATCTTAACTGAAAATCTCGCCATGAGAAAGGTGTGTGCATAAAAGGTCCTGAAGGAGCTCATTGATGAACAAAAGCAAAGGAGAGTCAAAGTTTTCCAAGACCTTTTGGCAACGCAAGAAGATGTTTTGGGCCGTGCTATCACTGAAGCATCAAAGTGCACAATGGAAGTCAGCCAATTATCCATGACCAAAAAAGTTCTGTCAGTCAAAATCAAGAGTCAAAAAACTATTTTGCTAAATTTTTTTGATATCAGAGGGATTGTTCATTATGAATTTGTACCAATTGGACAACAGTTAACCAAGCTTACTATTTGGAAGTGCTGAAAAGGCTGTATGCAAAAGTTAGATGAAAATGACCTGAACCTTTTGCCAACAACTCATGGCTTTTGCATCACAATGTACCAGAGCACACAATACTGTCTATGAGGGAGTTTTTAACCAGTATACAAATAGCTGTATAGGAATACCATCCCTACTCATCTGATCTGGCCCCCAGTGACCTTTTTCTTTATCTGAAGATAATGGAAATATTGAAAGGAAGACATTTTGACAACATTCAGGATAACAACATCAAGGGTAATATGTCAACAATTCTGACAGCCATTCTACAAAAACAGTCCCCAGATTGCTTTAAAGTGTGGACTAGTCATTGGCATTGGTGCATAGCTTCCCAAGGTGAGTACTTTGAAGGTGACCATTGTGATATTTACCAATGAGGTATGTAGCACTTTTTGTAGGATGAGTTTATGAACTTAACTGTCAGACTTTGTGTGTGTGTATGTAAAAGTTAGATTGCAATAACTTAACAAATAAATCACAACAGGTTTCTAATGGCTTGGAGACAACAATCAATTTCTAATCACTTAAAGAAGCAGATCACCATGGCTCCAGAAAACTCCCAAAATAAAGAATAAAAAAATTTCCCATATGAATAAGCCTTCCTGCAATTATCAGAGGTAGAACATAAAAGAGTTATATGTAGAACCCTTCAATAAATTAGGATGAAGACTAGACAAGGTGCAGCAGAACAAAATGAAAAATTAAACAAGCTGTGACAATTGCTAGAGCAACAATGATTTGAAATTCAGAAGGTTAACAATAAAATAACAATTACACAATTCAATGCAAAGTAAAAACAGCAGGACTGAGGCAATGGAATACAGAATTAGTGAGACAGAAGATAAAGCAAATAACACTAGCATTTATGAGGCAAAATCAGATAAAAGAATTAAGAAAAATGAAGAATCACTAAGAGCTATGTAGGACTCTATGAACATGAGTAATTTACAGAAAGGGATAGCAGAAAATACAGAGAGAATTGTTGAAGATTTGCTGACAGAAAACATCCCTGATATCATGATAAAAGAGAAGGTATTTATCCAAGATGCTCATCTAACTCCACAGATATGAACAAACTGAAACTCAAAGGATGGAAAAATATATACAAAGTTAAAAACATGTAAAGAAGGAAAAGAGTGGCAATATTAACCTCAAACAGATTAGACTTTAAAGTGAAAGTAAAACATCAAGACATAGTATAATCAAACTTAACAAAATGAAACATAGGGAGAGGCTCCTAAAGGCAGCTAGACTCAAACCAAAACTAACTTACAAAAGAGAGTCCTTCAGAGCAAGCTCCAATCATTCAGTGGAAACTATGTTGGCAAGAAGGCAATGGGATGACATATACAAACTTTTGAAGGAAACCAAGAATTATATATCCTACAAAATTGTCTATCAGATATGATGGTGAAATTAGGACATTCCCAGATAAACAGATGTTTAGAGAATTTGCAAAAACGAAACCAAAATTACAAGAAATACTGAAAGAAGTTCTCTGATTATGCAGGACACAGCATCCAGGGTCCAACTGGGTTAGGGAAGTCACATAGCTCAATCAAAGCTAATATATTAAATTAGAGAAATACAGATTTCAGTAAATTAGAACCATTTGAAGATTTCATAATGTAAATTATGACATACCAAAAAGAGGGAGAAATTAATGTATTCATAAACCTTTCAGATGAAGAGGAAGTTAAAGTGATACAAAGAAGTTAAAGACTGGCTTAAACTTAGAACACATGGGGGGAATAGTGGAGTAGCAGCAAACCAAACTAACAGTACTACACATCAAAACAAGAAACACAATATAGAAGTCTTAATGGATATAACACCAATATTGAAAAGGATGAAAAGAAAAACGACTTAGAACAGACTATTACGTGGAACAAAGAAACTGTCAACACACAAAAAAAGCCACCAAAATGACAGCATTAAATTCATACCTATCAATAATTACACTGAATGTAATGGATTAAATGCACCAATAGAGAGACAGAGACTAACAGTTTGGTCAAACAACATGATCTGTCCACATGCTGCTTACAAGAAACACAACTTACACTCACAGATATTAATAAACTGAAACTCAAAGGATGGAAAAATATATATGAAGCTAAAAACATGTAAAGAAGAGCAAGAGTGGCAATATTAACCTCAAACAGAATAGACTTTAAAGTGAAATCCACCACTGTGGACAAGGATGGTCATTATTGCTTAAAGGTTCAATACATAAGGAGGATATAAAAATATTAAATATTTACACACCCACTATCAGAACTTCTAAATACATCAAATGAATACTGGCAACATTGAAAAATGAGATAGATCACTCCACAATATTAGTAGGAGACTTCAGCACACCACTGTCAGTAATGGACAGAACTTCCAGACAGAAGCTCAATAAAGATACGGATGATCATATCACAACAATCAATGAACCCTACCTCACGGACATATACAGAACTCTCCACCCACAACAGACAAGTACACCTTCTTTTCCAATGCCCATGGAACATTCTCCAGAATGGACCATGTATTAGGCCATAAAGGAAGTCTCAACAAAATCCAAAGCACTGAAATATTGCAAAATATTTTCTGAGACCATGAAGCCATAAAATTTGAAATCAATAGCAAAAAAAAAAAAAGGTAGAAAGTCAGTCTCATGGAAACTGAACAACACCTTGCTCAAAAATTCATGGGTTATAAAAAAAAAAAAATCCAGGGGGCCATAAAGAAATTCATGGAATCAAAAAAGAATAAAAACACATCTTACCAGAACTTATGGGATACAGCAAATGCAGGCTCAGAGGTTAATTTATCTCAATAAATGCACACATTCAAATTTGAAGAAAGGGGCTCAAATAAAAGAACTAACCCTACAACTTGAACAACCAGAAAGAGAATGACAAATGAACCCCTCAGGCACCAGAATAAAACAGATAATAAAAATCAGTGCAAAACTAATTGAATTAATAGGGAAAAAAAATTTGAAAGGATTAACAGAACCAAAAGCTGTTTTTTTCAAAAGATCAACAAAACTGATAAAGAAAAGAAAAACAGGAGAGGAAACAACTCAAGTAAGAAATGAGGCAGACAACTTCACAACAGACCCAACCAAAATTGAAAGAATCATAACAGAATATTATGAAAAATTGTATTCTAATAGATTTGAAAATAGAGAGGAAATGGACAATTTTCTAGAACCACATTACCAATCAAAACTATTACAAACAGAAGCAGGACAACTTAATAAGTCCATCACAAAAGAAGAGTAATAAAAAAAGTAATAATAGTAATAATAATAAAAAAACTACCAACCAAAAACATCCTGGGACAGACAGTTTCACTGAGAACTCTACCAAGCTTTCACAAAGGAGTTAGTATCAGTACTACTAAAGGTGATGCCAGCATAAAACTGATACCCAAACCAGCTAAAGATAGAATAAAAAAAGAAAATTACAGATCAATATCTCTCATAAACTTAGATGCAAAAATCTCAACAGAATTCTGGCCAACAGAATTCAACATATCAAAAAGAGAATTCACCATAATCAAGTAGGATTCATACCAGAGATGCAGGGATGGTTCAACATTAGAGAAACAATTAAGGTAGTCAACAACAAGAATAAAACATTTGATTTTATCAGATGACACAGAAAAGGCATTTGTCAAAGTCCAACATCCATTCCTGTTAAAAACTCTCAGCAAAAACAGAATAGAAGGGAAATTCCTCAACATAATAAGGGGCATCTACATAAAGCCAACAGCCAACATCATCCTGAATGGAGACAGACTGAAAGAATTCCTGCTGGAAACGGGAACCAGATAACGATGTCCATTGTCACCACTTTTGTTCAACATTGTGCTGGAGGTTCTAGCCAGAGCAATCAGACAAGATAAGGAAACCAAAGGGATGTGGGTGTTGGACTTTATCAAATGCCTTTTCTTCATCAATTGATAGAATCACGTGTTTCCTGGTTTTTATTTTATGTTGTTGATCACATTAATTTTTTTCTAATATTTCTAATATTTTCATATGTTTCCTTCATCAAATTAGTACAAAGACTACCTACAGAATGGGAAAGAATTTTTGGCTACCATGTTTCCAGTTGACACCTAATCTCTACAATCTATAAGATATAGCAAAACCTCAACAAGACAAACAATCCAATTACAAAACAGACAAAGGACATAAACAGGCACTTCACCAAAGAAGATATACTGGATGCCAACATATACATGAGGAAATGCTAATGATCTCTAGCCATCAGAGACAAAAAAAGCCAAGTGCCGTCCAAGTCAAAACTATAATGAGATACCATCTCACCCCAACACAGTTGCCACTAATCCAAAAAACATAAAGTAGCAAATGTTGGAGAGGCTGTGGAGAGATGGAACTTTTCTACATTGTTAGTGGGAATGTACAATGGTACAATCTCTTTGGAAAGTAATTTGATGTTTTCTTGAAAAGCTATAAATAGAAATACGAAATGATCTAGCAATCCCACAGCTTAGAATATATCCTACAGAAATAAGGACTGCTACAAGGACAGATACATGCACATGAATATCTATTGCAACACTGTCCTCAACAGCAAAAAGACAGAATTAACCTAGGTGTCCATCAAGAGACAAATGAATAAACAAACTATGGTATATTTATACAATGCAACACTATGCAATGATAAAGAACAATGATGATTTTATGAAACATCTCATAACCTGGAATCATCTGGAAGACGTTATGCTGAGTGAAATCAGTCAGCTGCAAAAGGACAAATAGTGTATATTCCAGGCTACGAAAGAGGTCCAGCTGTGGCCACCGTATCTAAGATGGCACCTTCTATACAGTTGGAAGATAGAAGGGCTAAATGTGCCGAGAGGTAATGAGTCTTCCACCTCTGTTGCTGGGCCCCCACAGTAAGCAACACTGCGTAAACTACTGCTTTTCTGTCGGAGAAGCGCTGTCGTGTTTGCAGGCGCTGGCTCCCAGGCTAAGAGTTAGATCCCGCTATAATCACCATATCCAACATGTCATCCCGCACACAGGCACTGTGATTCCATACAAACCATGCTGTGGCAGTGATAAAAAGACAGGCCCAAAGTGGCTAGGTGAACAGTCCTAAGCCTGGCTCTCAAAATATGGCAATTTCGCCTGCCTATCCCACCAGCAGTATGTCTGAGTCTAGCCACTAGGCAAGACCCAGCTCCACCAGCTGGCCAAGACAGAGAAAAAAAAAGAAGTCAAAATTGTGTGTTTACCTTCAGTCCGTGACAGCCAGGGCTAGCTAGGAGAGGGAGTCAGCGAAAGAGAGGAGGTTTTTCACTCAGTGGTATGAAGTCCAAATTAACAGCCCTGTGTCGTGTCCTGGGGGCTCACTAGGTGACCAGAAGGCTCTGTTTGATTATCAATTCAGGTCTTGGTTTCCAGAGGGATATAAGGAGACATGTGCTTAGTCCACCATCTTGAATCCGCCCCCCCCCATTACATTTCTAAAAAGTTGAACTGGCAAAAGTTGTTACATACATTTATGAAAATGACAAAAAAAAAAGGAGTAGCCACTGAGGCTGCTTACGTACAGCTACGCATCTCATGGGATATGGCTCCTTGGTTTAATGAATCATGGTTTCACAAGACATCCAGATTTACTGGCTTAGTAATGTGTTATTCAGTGTTTCTGTTCTGCCTCCTAGTTCACTGCACAGTGCCTAGGATCTCATAAGCCGGCAAGTAGACATCTAAGGAACAACAGTTGTTTTCTAGTCACCTGGAGCAACACAAGAAGCAGAGCCAGGAAAACTAGAACAGGGAATGTGTGACTGATTTCCTCCATTAATGTCTTAGGTTGGGTTGTCTAGACAGCAAAGCCAGTACTGTATAAATAAATATAGTAAGAAAAATTTATATTAAGGAAATGGTTCACATAATTGTAGGGGCTAGAATGTCCTGAGTCAGTGGATCAGGATAGATAGAGCCTTCTCTCGATTCATGCTGTTGCAGAGGCTGCAGAATCCAAGATTGGCATGTCAGAGTACAGGGATCCTGTGAGCCAGAGGTTAGATGAACTGGTGGCAGCCATAAGACTCAGAGCAAGCAAAATGTCAGAACATCCACTTAAACACACACGCAGACCACAACTCCAAGGAAACGCCCTTTAAGTTGACTGGCTACTCAAAAGATGCAATCATGGAAGTGGTTAAAAGAAACACTGAGAATCATGGCCCACACAAGTTGACACAAAATCCTAATGATCACACTAAACAATTGCCTCCTTTGCCACGAGATCAGAAGAAATGGATGATGCCCAGTTACCATTACTGAACATTTTGAACAAAAATGCCATAGAAGAATTTGGGGGGGGGGAAGGTAGCAGGGTACAGAACAGAATTTTAAATTTTCATGGACTCTAGACTTTCTGGAGCCATGGAGAGTGAAGAACCCCTGAAACTATTGCTTGAGATAATCTTTAAACTTTAAACCAAAAGTGTGCCAGGAAGTCATTTTAGAAACCAAACAATAATTTAGCTTAACTAGTAAAAAAATGTCTGACTTGAGCATTACGTTCTTTTAATTACTCTCTACCTGGGATGAAACTGACGACAACTCAAAAGATTAGATAGGAACCTCAGAGGGCAGTAAGTTTATGTTAATAAAAGAGGAATAACTCAGAAAAGGAGGGTGAGAATGATCATACAACTTGAAGAATGTAATCGATGTCACTAAATCTTATGTGTAGAAACTGCTGAATTAGTGTATGTTTTGCTGTATATATTCTCAACAACAACAACAAAAAGCATGAAGAAACTGGCATGCTAGCATGGGAAGTCCTATGGTGGTTGAAGCCCTCTAGGAATCTCTGTGGTTCCCAGTGCATCCCCACACATGCTGCTAAACATTAATGTGTCCATATTTGGTGTAGAATGAGAGTATATTGGTGAGCCAAGCAGCTGGAGGCACAGAAAATGCCCTGACATGCGTCATGAGACAACAAAAACTTTGGCCCTGAGTGAAATACTTAACCTTGAGCCTCTCTGTTTCCTCACCATAAAATTATGATTTGTTTTGTTTAAATTAACCATCCTCAAACGAGAAAAAGGATGGGAAAATCCTGCAGACCCAGGAAATCACTGCACCCATGGAACTCTGGTTCTGATATGCAGCAGAAGCCCCACTGGACGATTCATTCAACAGCTACTTCTGTATGCCCACCACCACTGAGCCACGCACTGCGGACACAGAGAACAAAATTCTAGACACCACCCTAGCCCTTAGCAAGCACACACTCTACTTCCAGCAATTTATTCCCAGGAAATAATTTCACACAATTTTTAGGAAGAAAATATTTTGCAGAATATCTTCGAAAGACAATTACTATAAGGGTACTTTTGACAATAACAATAAAAATTGGATACACCTCAGACATTTACAAAAGCTGGATGGTTTAATAAGGTATATGTCTCAAAATATTGATTTAAAAGAATATTCACCCCACCCATACTTACACCTGGGCAGAGTCAGCCTGTCCCCTTTGGAGATAGCAGGTGGCTGGGAGGAAGGGGGGCACTGAGGCTGGTGGCCCCACCCTGAGGAGATGGCTCTTGGAAGGTTAAGACAAAGGGGTATGTGATGCTGATAGGTCACAAAGGCCAGTGAAGGATAAATGCAGTGGTGGGAGGAGTTTTAGGCAGAAGCCCTGGAGGGAGGTGGGCAGCAGCCTCTGCTGCCTCTCTCTTGGGGAACTGATTTGTAGCTGGCAGGTCTGTTCTGAGAAAAGAACACCATGAGCAAAGAACATGTGTTACCTTATTACACATCCCACAGCTACCGTTCAACAGCTGTGTTGAATACCTCCATGAGGCACCTGCAACGACAATTGTACAAGGGAGGAGAATATGACATGTTCAAGTATGCACCGATGTTTGAGAGTGACTTTATCCAGGTCAGCAGAAGAGGAGAGGTTACCGACATACATAATAGTGTCCAAATGGTAACCGTGGGAATTACATCAACAAGCCCCATCCTCCTTTGGCCTGACATCATGCTGCTGGCCCGGCCAGCTTGGGTCTGTGAGAAGCATGCCAGCTATGGCCGGCCCACCAAGAGCAGACGTCGCAAGGCCACAAAGGCCTTCGAGCTTACCAGGCTCCTGCCCTTGAAGTTTGTCAAGATCTCCATCCACGATCGGGAGAAGCAGCAGCTGCGCCTGAAACTTGCCACAGGCCGCACTTTTTACCTGCAGTTGTGTCCTTCTTCAGACGCACAAGACCTCTTTCACAACTGGGAAAAACTAGTTTACCTCCTGAGGCCACCAGTGGAGTTTTATACCAGTACTCCAATCCTCCAAACTGAGCATCTAATGGCCACATCTGTGTGTCTGACATGTGACAACAAAAGGAAGATTACTGCAGAGCTCTGTGGAGAAGCAGAGCAGGATCAGGCCAGGCTTGGCAAGCTCCATGAGGTGTCTCGAATTAACTCCTCTGCCTATGCTGGGGAAGAAAGACTCCAACAAGCCTTCCGTGGAATGCCTCGTGCACTTCCTTCAGCCTTGAAGCCTCCAGGGCCTGACGCAAGAGCAGTGATAGCAGAGGCAGCAGCTGGCTCCACAGCAGGTACAGCAGTATTAGGGACAGCCACAGGCCATACAGCAGGCACAGCAGTGTCAGGGATGGCTGCAGGCCCCACAGCAGAGACAGCAGTAGCAAAGACAGCTGCAGTCCCTGCAGCAGGCACAGTAGCAGAGGAGGCAGGCCCCCAAACAGGCACAGCAATAGAGGGGACAGCTGTGGGTCCCGCAGCAGGCCCAGCAGTAGTAGGGATGGCTGCAGGTCCCACAGCAGGCATGGAAGTAGCAAGTCCCTTGCGAATTTCAATCACCAAACCTTCAGGCCCAGGACAGGCAAGTGTAGCCATAGCAGGAGTGGTCACCAAAGTTCCAGGAGAGTGGGAATCCAGTAAGAACTTAGCAGGTGCTTCTGACATGTCTTCAGATGGTGTTAACATGCTCTTGGGTGCTTCAAAGACATCTGCACAGGGGAGTTCTGTCGTATCAGTGATAGCCACCAGTCCTTACCCGGAGAGCAATGTGAGCAAGGCGTTTGCAGGAATAGGCACTATCAGCAAAACTGTCACAGAAAGTGCTGAAGGACCCTTCATCTCAACCTTGAAGCCTGAAGGACACATGAATGAGGGGGATAGGAGCCAGAAGGTCTTCCAGCCGAGCACTGAAGCATCAAAGGAAAATAAGGAAGGAAAAGCAAAGGAAAAATATCTCACTAAGAAAAGTTCCCATCTCCTCCAGACAGGCAGGGAAAAGTCCACTAGGAATTTGTCCTCCTACCAGTCCTTAGACAGCCGTAGAATCACGGCAGGAGACAAAAAAGAAAAAGGCCACAGCATCTTAAAAGGTAAAGCACAGAAGTCTTCCTCACACAAAAGTGTCAGTGATAGTCTCACCCAAAAGGAGTCTAGGGGGACAACCCACATACTGGTATGGACCCAATCGGCAAGTAGCTCAGCTTCTATAAGCAAGATATCCAGCAGGATCAGCTCTTTTGTCAGGAGCTTGAGAGACACCCCTACTTCGATAGCAGAAACAATATTCCATGACAGAAGGATAGACACAGTGGCCAAGACTACAGAGAGGTATGACATCGAGACCAAGATGAAAAAAACACAGGATGCCCAGGACCTGAAAATCATGGGCACCATGACATCAGAAATCATAGAGACAATAATCTTTGAGGCCAAATCCATTTAAAAAGAAGCACCAGCACAGGAAGTTGCCATTCTATGGAGCCAATTGCATTTTGTGTTACTACAGTTTAAAAATAAACACATACAATGACAAATGAAGAAAAAGTCAATTTTATTTCTATACAGTAGCAATTAGCAAATGGATACATGAAATTAAGACAACAATTGCATTTAAAGAGCAGCAAAAGAATACTTGAAATAGATTTAGCAAAGAAGTATAAGACTTATAGATTGAAAATGACCACACATTGTCAAAAATTAATGAACTAAATATATGGAAAGACATCCATGTTCATGTATCAAAAGACTTAAATATTATTAAGATGGAAGTAAACATCTTTCAGGTTAATTTATAGATAGTCTTGGGGGTTCCTCTAGTCTTTATTGGTCCAGTAAGTCTGGTCTTTTTTAGGAATTTGAATTTGTGGTATATTTTTCTCCCATTCTAAATGGGATCTTTTATTGTGTCCCTGGTCAGAATGGTTGGTGGTGGTAGCTCAGCACCACCTAATTCTTTTGATCTCAGGCTAGAAGAGACAATGGTTTGTGTGACCTATTAGTCCTGTGGACAAGTCTCTTCAATAGATTCTTAAAAGAAAACAGCTCTGAAACAATTGTAACAAAAGGTTGATATCTGACAAAGCTAGGGGCTGGGTTCATGGTTATTCATTACCTCACTTTATCTAATATTTTGAATGTTTCAAGTATTTCCTGATACAAAAGAAAAAAATATCAGTACATAACAATTTTGAAATGTTAAAGATTAACAATACCAAGTCCTAGAAAGCATACTGAGTGTCTTAGTTATTTAGTACAGCTATTACAGAAATACCACAAGTGGGTAGTTTTGGCAAACAGAAATTTATTCTCCCAAACAGTCTAGGAGACTAGAAGTCCAATGCAGAGCACTAGCTCAAGTGGAAGGCTTACTCTCTGGGTTGGCTCTGGGGCAAGGTTGTTTTCATCAGTCAATCTCTGGTTTAGGAACTTAGCACAGGGCTCTACGTCCAAACGCTGTGTTCTGCTCTCAGGTCTTCTTTCTTGGGGCTATGAAGTCCTTCTTCCCTCTGCTTGATTCTTGTCTTCCTATCTCAAAAGAGATTGACTCAAAATACAGCTAATCCTACAGATTGAGTTCTGACTCATTAACATAACTTCCACTAATCCTGCCTCTTTAACATCATAGAAAAAGAATTTACAACACATAGGAAAATCACATCACATCACAAAATGGTGGACAACCACACAATACTAGGAATCATGGCCTAGCCAACTTCACACATAATTTTTTGAGGATGCAGGTCCATCCACAACACTGAGTAACTAGAACTCTCTGGAAAATGGTTTCACATTTCCTTATACCTTTAAACATAGAATGACCATATCATCCAGCCATATTACTTTTAGGTATTCACCCCAGTGAAATGAAAACATATTTCTGCAGAAAGACTTGTAGAAGCAGCAGAAATATACATCAACAGGTGAAAGGATAAACAAATCATTATATATTCATCAATAAAAAGGAATACATTATTGACATATGTGACACAGATGAATCTCAAAAAACCCTGTTGAGTAAATAAAGCAAGATGTAAAGATGGAGATACTGTATGATTCCTTTGTATGAAAACTGTAGAAAAGACAATAGTGACAGAAAACAATGCTTGCCTGGGATGGGTGTGAAGGGTCAAGGTTGTCTGGGTAGGGTACCAGAGAACTTTTGGGGGTAATGGAAATACTTTGATTGTGGTAGTGGTTACACGTGTATATGCATTTGTGAAATTTCACCAAACTGTATACTTCAACTTGGTTCATTTGGCTGTATGTAAAGTATAGTTTCATAAACCTTTTTCTTTTTTTAAAGGATAACAATGCATGGGGAGTATTTGAGAGATGTATATTAAGACCCTATGCAACTGCCTCTAGTGATTAGGGGTGGAGTGAGAGAATTTCGATGTGGCCTATACCAGAGGCCTATATCAGAGCATAGAGTTGGGGTTTATTTTTGAAGGACAAGGAGACATGGGTCACATTTATAGCATGTGAGAAGTCTGCTGAAGGAGTAAAGGAAAACATGAGAGATATTAGGGAAATAAAGATCTGACAGGTTCTGCCATGATGGGAGTGTAAACAAACCATTGTTACGCTCTCTCCCACAAACACAGTAAGAAATACAACAAGGATATGGTGCTCAGCTTTGAGGGACTGTGAATCAGGGAGCAGCAGAAAGCAGTGGGGAACCACACACAGGAAAGAATAAACAAATCAGCAGGTCACATACAAGAGGAAAATCACTTCTTCCACCTTCCTTGTCCCACCTCTGGGCCATGTGGTCTACTGGTTGCTGTGAACTGGCACAGTTGCCCAAAAGAGTCTATTTACCTAACCACCACAGCCCCTGCTTCTAGAAAGAACAAGTCACCTAGCTTCTGCCCTAAAATCAACAAGGTAGACTACCTTGGAGATCCATTTGGAGTGTACCAGCATCTGCCCCACTGACATACTGTTGGTTGCAAGCCTACTATAAATTGCTACAAAAGGCCCATGCAGTGGTCTGCTCTCATACTTAACAGTTTCTACTTGTTTCCCTGTACACCTACAGTGCAAGCCTCTGAAACCAACAGGACAGAGACCTCCCACATAATCAGTTCTGCTCTGTCTATTCCTCCTTTCAGTTAGTGCTGAGGACTCCTCACTGAGGCTGCTGCATGCTAAGAAGCAGGCATCTTCAATGGAGGCTATGACCACAGACCACATACTCCAGGGAGAGCTCTGAGAGCAAAAAGGCAGATCTCCCAGGGAGTTCATTTGGGACATAACAGCCTCTCTCCCACCCAGATACTGTCAGCTGCAAGCCTGCTGTGAATGGCTACAGTCACCACTCTACCTGCTTTTGTGTGCACTCAGTACTGCTGCACTCAGAAACCGCTAAGACAAACATTCCTGGGGGCCAATTAGGGCTAGTCTGCCCCCACTTCCAGTCGGTGCTGAGGACTTAATGGCCAAGGTTGCTGTATGTTAGGAAGTGCGAGTTGTGAATGGAGGCTGCACTCACAGGTAATAATCTACTGGGGGGATACTTATAGCACAAGGCAGACCCCTATAGGTATCTGAACAGAGTATGAAACTCCCTCCCCCATATGGTAGTGGTGACTGTAGCAGTTCACAGCAACGAAGAATACTATGCCCAACAAAACTGTCCTTCAATAATGAAGGTGATCTTGGGGAACATCTAGCTCAATTAGTATAATATAGTGTTTTAGTCATCAAGTGCTGCTTAACAGAAATATCACAAGTTGATGGCTTGAAAAAGAGAAATTTTATTTTGTCATAGTCCAGTAGGCTAAAAGTCCAAATTCAGGGTGTCAGCTCCAGGGGACAGCTTTCTCTGCTAGCACTCCAGAAAGGTCCTTGTTGTCAATCTTCCCCTGGACTAAAAGCTTTTGAGGTCCAGGAACCCCGATCTTTTCAAAAGGATACGCTCAGCTCTAGGCACAGCTTCTTGCTGGAATGAGGTTGTGGCATCTCTGTGTTAGCTTCTTTCCATTAAATCTCAACAGACTGCCTCCAGGCACAAAACAATCTTACACATTAAGTCTTGCTCCACCAACACAAATGCTGCCCACCCTCCCTCATTAACATCATAGAGGCAGGATTTACAACACTGAAGAATATCTACCAATACCAGGAATCATGGCCTTGCTAAACTGCTACACAGATTTTTTTGGGTACACAATTCAATCCGTGACACAAAATTTATAAAGAAAATGTTCTACATTCTATTTTTCTGAGTAGCACTGGGGTCTTAAAAGCCTGTAGGCAGCTACCTAAGATTCTCAGCTTGTCTCACCCCTTCAGAAATATGGGAGAACGTACAAAACTAAACATATAATGGAAAGATCAGCCCAAAGGAATAATGGACCACAATTATACTGGCTTCCACCAGTCTGAGTCCAGTACAACTAGATGGTACCTGGCTATGTCCACAAGTAGCTCTGATCATGATCACAATAGAGGGTCCCAAACAGAGCTGGAGGAAAATGTAGAAAAAATTCTAACTCACAACAAAAGATTAGACTTACTGGCCTCAGGGAAGCTTATGTAACCCCAAGAGAATGGTACCTAGATGCCCATCTAGCTCAATAATGAAGCCACTCCTGAGATACACCCTTTAGCCAAAGAATAGACAGGCCCAGGAAACAAAACAAGACTAAAGGAACACACTATACCAGAGGCAACGACTAAAAGGCAGGGTGGGAATGGCAAGCTGGTAATAGGAAACCCAAGGGTGAGAAGGGAGAGTGTTGACATGTCATGTGGTTGTAAACCAATGTTATAAAACAATATGCATACTAACTGTGTAATGAGAAACTAGTTTGTTCTGTAAACTTCCATCTAAAGTACAAAAAGGAAAAAGAATAAGGGTGAAATTAAAACAGTCCCAGACAAACAAAAGCTGAAAGAGTATATATTCAATGGATCAGCCAAAAAAAAATACTAACGGTAGATCTGTGGGTGGAAGGAAAAAACACTAAAATGTAATTCAAAGCTATACGTAAAAAGAAAGATGTATAATAAAGGGAAATACATGAACAACATAATGACTAACAATGAGGTATTCAGGCTTGACAATTCTAAATGTTTTGTTCCTCATATTTTTTAATAACAAATACATAAAACACAAGGATAAAGTTATGTTATAGGGCACATTAAATATAAAAATGTAATTAGTAATAACAACAACATCAGGGAGGAAAAGACTAGTATAAAGAATTTCTTGTATATTTCTTAAGTTGCTACCAACTTACCCTACAGTGTTATAAATACAAGTTCTTAAATGTAATATTAACGTAACCACTAACAAAATATATAAACAATATACACAAGAGGAAAAGAGAAGGGAACCAAAAAGGCTCACTATAATAAACCAACAAAACACAAAAGAAAAAAGTAGTAAAGAGGAAAGACAAAGAACACTTACACAAAGAAACAAATAGCAATATGGCAGCAGTAATTCCTTATCAGTACTTACAGTAAATATAAATGTACTAAATGTTCCAATCAAAAGGCAGAGAGTGGTAGAATGGATTAAAAAAAACATGATGCAACTATTAACCATTCACAAGAGACAAACTTTGAAAGATACAAATAAATTGAAGGCAAAGGATGTAAAAACAAATTACATGCAAATGAAAACCAAAAGAGAGCTGAAGTGGCATTCTTAATATGAGGGAAAGTAGACTTTAAGACAAACTGTCAGAAGAGATAAAGATGAACATTATATAATGATAAAAGGATCAATTAATCAAGAAGATTTAACACTCATAAATATATACGCACCCAACATCAAGGAACCTTAATATAGAAAGCAAACACCGACAGAATTGAAAGGGGAATTAGACAGCACCAGAATAAGTTGAAACTTCACTACATCACATTCAATGCTGGACAGATATTTAGAAAGAAATTCAACAAAGAAACAGAGGACCTGAATGACATTATAAACCAATTAAACTCAGCAGACATATATAGACCACTCTACCCCAAAACAGCACAATATACCTTCTTCTCCAGTGCACATGGATCATTCTCCAAGACAGACCACATTACAGGTCATAAAGCAAATCTTGATTAATTTTAAAAGACTGAAGCCATACAAAGTGTTTTCTCTGATGACAATAAAGTGAAGCTAGAAATAGATAACAGGAAGAAAAATAAATCTGGAAAATACACAAACATATGGAAATTAAACAACACACTATCAAATGACCAATGGGTTAAGGAAGAAGTCAAACAGCAAATTACAAATTTCATAGAGTCAAATGAAAGTGAAAGCACATCATACAAAAACTTATTAGATGCACCAAAGGCAGCACTCAAAGAGAAACTTACGGCAATAAATGCATACATACAAAAAGAAAGATCTCAAATTAACACTCTAATTCAACAATTTCAGGAACCAGAAAGCAAAGAGTAAACTAAGCCTAAACCTACCAGAAGAAAAGAAATACCAAAGATCAAAGCATAAATAAATAAAACTGAAAACAGAAAAACAGTAGAGAAAAATCAATAAAACCAGAAGTTTATTCTTTGAAATGAAAGAGCAGACATTATAGCTGACCTGAGAAAAATAAAGGGGAGTATGATAGAATATCATGAGCAACTATATGGCAACAAACTGGATAACCAGACCAAACAGACAAATTTTTAGAAGCACACAACCTACCCAAAGTGACTCAAGAGGAAATAGTCTCAGCAAACACATAAGAAAGGAAGAAATCAAGTGAGTAATCAAAAATCTCCCAACAAAAACAGAGTCCTAGACAAGGTGGTTTCACTGGGGAATTCTATCAAACACTTGAGAAGAATTAACACCCATACTGTTTAAACTCTTCCAAAAGATAGAAAAAGAAGGAATACTACCTAAGTCATTCTATGAAGGAAACATAACCCTGATACTCAACCCAAACAAAGACACTACAAGAAAACAACAGGCCAATATCACTTACGAATGCAGATGTAAGAATCTTCAACAAAACACTAGTGAACAGAATCCAACAGCATATTAAAAGAGGCAAAACACCATGATCAAGTGAAATTTATTCCAGGAATACAGGGATAGTTCAAAATGGGAAACTTACCCAATATAATACAACACATCAATAGAACAAAGGAAAAGAACCACATGGTCATCTCTATTGGTTCAGAAAAAGTGTATGATAAAAATCCAACATCCTTTCTTGATGAAAATCTTTAAAAAAAAAGATTGGATCCTTTCCTGATGAAAACCCTAAATAAAAGATTGGAATAGAACAGAAATTCCTCAGTATGATACAGGGCATATATAAAACTCCAAGTGCCAACATTATATTCAATGAGGAAAACAGAGCTTTCTCCTTGAAATGAGGATGAAGAGTACCTACTGACACCACTTCTACTCAGTACTAGAAATTCTAGACAGAGGAATAAGAAAACGCAATAAAAGGTAAACAGACTGGGAAAGAAGAAGAAAAATTAATTCATGGATGATATGATCCTACATACAGAATATCTCAAAAGTCCACAAGGAAACTTATACAGCTAATAAAGTAATTTAGCAAATTTGCAGGGTTCAAGGTCAACAAACAAAAATCAGCTGGGTTTCTACCCTGCTCATGGACAGGAAGACATAACATCGTGAAAATATTTATTCTACCCAAAGTAATCTATACATACAATGTAATTCCAATACAAATTCCAGTGTTATTTTTTAATGAAATGGAGAGACAAATTGCCAAATTTGGAAAGGGAAGAAACCTTGAATAACTAAAGCGCTACTGAACAAGGAATACAGCAGGAGGCCTCACATTACCTAACCTTAAAACATAGTACACTGCCACAGTAGTCACAACAGCTTGGTACTGGTACAAAAACAGATATAGAGACCAATGGAACAGAATGGAGAATCCAGAAACAATACCATCCACCTGTGAACATCTGATATTTGACAAAGGCCCAAAGACTGTGAACTGTGGGAAAAACAGTCTCTTTAAAAATGGTGCTGACAAAACTGAATATCCACTGCAAAAAACTGAAACAAGATTCATATTTCACACCTTACACAAAAACTAACTCAAAATGGATCAAAGACCTTAATATCAAATCTAAAACAACAAAAGTTATGGAAGAAAAAAAGAGGTGCCAATACTGGAAGCTCTAATACATGGCTTAAACAGCCTACAAAATATCAATAACTATGCACAAACAGTAGAACACAAAATAGATAAATGTGAACTACACTTATGCTCATCCGAAGTCTTTATCAAGAGAATAAAAAGACTGCCTACAGACCGGGAAAAAATATTTGGCAGCCATGTATCTAATCAATATCTAATTTCCATAATCTATAAGGTACTACAAACTATCAACAAGAAAAAGACAAATATCCCAATTAAAGAATGGGCAAAAGATATGGACAGACATTTCTCCAGAGAAGACAACCAGGCAGCCAAAAGATACATAAGGAAATGCTCATGATCATTAGCCATTAGAGAAATCCAAATCAAAAGTACAATGAAATATCATCTCACCCCAACAAGGCAGGCACTGATCCAAAAAACACAAAATAACAAATGTTGGAGAGGTTGTGGAGAGATTGGAAGTCATCCACACTGCTGGTGGGAATGCCAAATGGTACATTTTTGCAAAGCAATTTAGCGCTTTCTTACAAAGCTAGAAATAGAAATACCACATGATCTGGCAATCCCACTACTTGGAATATATCCTAGAGAAATAATGGCTGTCACATGAACAGATACATACACACAAATGTTCACCGCAGCACTGTCCACAACAACAAAAAGGTGGAATTAACCTAGGTGACCATCAACAAATGAACGGATAAACAAACTATGGTATATTTAGAGAATGGAACACTACTGAATCATAAAGAACAATAATGATTTCATGAAACATCTCATAACCTAGGATCAACTGGAAGACATTTTGCTGTGTGAAATCAGTCAGCTGCAAAAGGCCAATTACTGTATGAGACCATTCTTATATGGACATAAAAAAAGGCTTATGTATAGAATTAAATATTTCTTGATGGCTACAAGTGTGGGAAGGGAGGAAGAGGAATATTCATAGATGAGATACTTGATAGGAATTCGGTTAAGTGAAAGGAGTTGACAGTATACAGCAGAAAGCAGGTCAGTACAACTGGACTACATGGTAAGCTAAAAGGTTTTCCAAACACAACCCAACATTTTAAAAGACAGAGTAGCAGGAAAACGGGGACCATGGTTTCAGGGGACATCAATGTCAACTGCCATATCTAGTTGTTTTTCTAAGAAATTGTTCAGCATCCCATACTGGTGAATGGCACCTGGGTCCTAAAAGCCAGCAAGCTGCCATTGAAGGAACATCAGCTGGTCCCAAGCCATCTGGAGAAGATGAAGACCAAGACCATCAAAGACATGAGGAAAATATGAGCCCAGGAGACAAAAGGGTCCATACCATTGGGAGACTACATCAGCATGAAACCAGAACTAGATGGTGCTCGGCCACCACAAAAGACAGCCCTGTCAGGGAACATATTGGGTAGTTCCTGATATAGCTCAAGAAAAAGGGGTGTGCAGATCAAGAACCCTATTAAAAGACCAGACATGATGCTCTGACAGCTTGGAAGGTCCTTTAAGGACATGGCCCCTAGACTTACTCTTAGCCAACAGCTGAGACCAGTACTGGAGCCAACACTTCAGACAAAGATTGGATTGGACTAAGGGACATGGAGTGATGCAGGTGGTGTGTGTACGTTATGGTTTAACACATATATGAGGATGTCCAACTGGTTTCATTTTAAAGGGCAGAGGAGAGAAGGGGACCAGTGTCAGCTGCGTGGATACTGCACGTAAAGAGTGGAGGGGATGAGTAGGCTGTCACAGAGTGGGAAGAGCAGATACAGTTGCAGAGGCAGGTGCTTGGGGTTATGTATGGCAAATTGACTTGGATTGTAAACTTTCACTTAATCACAATACATTTTTTTAAAAAAAATCAGTTGGGTTTCTACATTTCAGTGATGAGAAATCCAAAAGGGAAACTAGGGTAAGAAGTCTATTTATAGTAGCATTTAATAGAATAACACATCTAGGAATAAATCTAATCAGGGATATGGAGGACTTATACAATGAAAACTATAAAACATGTCAGAAACAGATTAAAAAAGACTTGAATACATGGAAAGATATTCCATGTTCATGGATTGGAAGACTTAATATTGTTAAGATATCAATACTACCCCCAGCAATCTACTGATTTAATGCATTCCCAATCAAACTTGCAATAGCCTTCTTTACAGAAACAGAAAAACAAATCATCAACTTTAAATTGAATGACAAGAGGCCCTGAATAGCTAAAGCAATGTTGAAAAAGAACAAAGCCGGAGAACTCACACTTCCCTGTTTTAAGATATGCTATACAATTATAGTAATCAAAACAGCCTGGTATTGGTATAACAAGAGACACACAGACCAATGGAATAGAATTGAGAGTCCAAAAATGAACTGATACATCTATGGTCAATTGATTCTTTACAAGAGTGCTAACTCCATTCAACAGAGAAAGAAGAGTCTGGGAACTGGGAAAACTGGATTTCCACATGCAGAAAAATGAAACAGGATCCATGCCTCACATCATACACAGAAACAAATTCTAAATCTATTAAGGAAAAACCTAAATGTGCAAAAACTAACACCATAAAATTCTTAGGGGAAAACAAAACAGAGGCAACATAGTCAGGCCTATCTTTCAACAATGGATTATCTAATAACCCACAAACCACAAAAGATCAAATAAATATGTGGAACCTCATAAAAATTAAACACTTTTCTTCATCAAAAGACTTTACCAAAACAGTGAAAAGACAAGCTCACTGGGCAAATATCTTCAGAAACCATATATCTGACAAGTGTCCAATAAACAAAGTGTATATAAAACTACAACAATTTAGCCATAAAAACACAACTCAATCATAAAATGGTCAAAGAACTTGAATAGATATTTCACCAAAGATATTCACATGACCACTAAACACATGAAAAGATGAATACTGTCATTAGGCATCAGAGAGATGCAAATCAAAACTATAATAAGATACAATTTCACTGTCACTATGGTAGCTCAGATTTAAAAAATAGAAAATAACAAATGTTGGTGAGATTGTGCATAATTAGAACCCTTATCCATTGCTGGTGAGAATGCAAATGGTGCAGCCATTGTGGAAAATAGTGTGGCAGTACCTCAGAAAACTAAAAATAGAATTACCATTAAAAAAAAAGTTGCCCTTGAGTTGATTCCAACTGCAAACAACCCTATAGGTCACAGCAGATATGCAATGTGACCCAGCAATTCCACTCCTACGTATATATCCAAAAGACTTGAAAGCAGAGACTTATACATCAATGGTCATTGTAGCATATTTAGTCAAAAGGTAGAAATGATCTAAGTGCCCATCAACAGCTGAATGGATAAACAAAATGTGGTACATATGTACAATGGAACACTACAAAGAGAAATGAAGTCAATACGTGCTGCAGTATGGAGAGACCTTGAAGACATTATGCAGAGTGAAATAAGCTAATCACAAAAGAATAAAGCATAACTGCATTTAAATAAAAAGACAAAAGAAGATGAATGTAGTAATGAAGTAAGTACTGAGGTACACCCTTCAGCCAAAACTTAGGTACATAAAACAAAATGAGACTAAAGGGGCACACCAGGCCAGGAGTAATGACAAGAAGGCAGAGAGGACAGGATAGCTGGTAACAGGGAAACCAAGGCTGTCAAGAAGGAGAGTGTTGACATGCAAGGTCTGAACAAATAAGTTCGTGAACTCATTCTAGCAAAAATGCTACGTACCTCATTGCTGAATATCACTATGGTCACCTTTGAAGTGCTACCCTTGGGATGCTATGCACCGACACCAGGGCCTAGTCCACCCTTGAAAGCAATTTTGGAACTCTTTTTAATATAGATAACTGAGACTGAAAAATTTTCCTCCCCCCATCCTTGCTGTTCCCAGGGGAACTCTGAGGCCCCTGGACCATCAACTGCAGTCTTTTAGTGGAGATCTCAGGCTGCACCCCTTTTTATTTTTGTGTTGCCAGTGAGAGACAACTTTGTGAGCTCCATCACGGCTATCACTGGCAGTAACCAGGCACCATCAGGTTCTTCCAGTCACAAGTCGATGTAGTCACCCACTCACATGGGTCTCTCTGTCTTCTGGGTTCTCTTTCCCCTGTGACATTTTTGTCGTCGGTGATCATCCATTCCTGCTGAGTTGGGATGATTTGCTGTACTCTCAGATGGCAGCTTGGCAGCTTTTAAGACCCCAGACACCACTCACCAATGTAGGGTACAGAGGACTGTCTTAGAAAAATGTTAGTGGTGTCAATGGCCTTGATTTCCCCTGAGAGCATGGTCCCTGGCCCCCTGCCCCAGCTACTCTGTACTTGCAATGTTGGGTTAAGAACGGAGTGATCATGTTACGTTGAAGTCCAGTTAATACTGATCTTCTTTCTAATGTATGCTGTCACAGATTTCACCCAACCAAATTTCTATCAACTATCTAATCTAAACCCTCCCCCCTCACCCTTCCTCCCTCCTCACCCTTGCAGCCATCAAAGAGTCTTTTCTTCTATGCATGAGTCTGTTTTTAAGTTCTTATTGTAGGAGTCTTGTACAATATATGTCCCTTCGTCGCTGACTACTAGAAGTGGATTCTTTAAAAATAGAGGGCATAAGTGCTTTTATATAAGGATTTTGATAGTGACCAATTATTCTCCATAAAAGCTGAGTCCCATTTGTACTTCTACCAGCAGCTTAGGAGAACACATTTCCTTCCAGCCTTCTGCCTTCAGTAGTCATTGGGTGTGCCTTAGTTATCCAGTGTTGTTATAAAATAAATATCACAAGTGGATAGCTTTAACAAACAGAAATTCTTTTTTTCACTATTCATACCCTAAAGGTTTGAATTGAGGACAATGGCTCTAGGGGAAGGCTTTCTCACTGTGTCGGCTCTGAGGGAAGGTCATCGTTTCTTCAGCTTCTGTTTCCTGGACTTTGTAGGTCTCGATGTGGCTCGGCATCTATCTTCCCCTCTCTCTGCTTGCTGGTTTGTTTGTTTAATCTGTTTCATACCTCAAAAGAGACTGACTCAAGACAAACTCTATTGGATCCTGCCTCATTTACATAACAAAGACAACACACTTCCAAATGGAAACATTACCACAAGCATAAACCAAAACAAAAAACAAACTCATTGTCACCAACTGGATTCCAACTCATAGCTACTCTGTGGGACAGAACAGAACTGTCCCATAAGGTTTCCAAGGAGATGCTGGTAGATTTGAACTGCAAACCTCCTGCATGGCAGCTGAATCCTTAACTATTTCGCCACCACAGCTAGGTTAGGATTTACAACACATGTTTTGGAATGCTATCTTCTGGTGGGGAATATCTGTAATTTGATACTTGAGCACTGCATCTCAGTTTCTACTGGAGTCTTCTGTGTACCCAGTCAGTGCTCTAGCTGTGGACTGCACAGGAAACACTCACTGCCTAAGGATTTCCCTCAGAGTTTTTGCCTACCTCTGACAAGTACTATTCAACAGAAGATGGCTCTGCTTTTTCTTGCTTGTATAAAAGACTCAGAGATATGGTGACAGCTTAATTTTAAGGAAGGATAATTAGTTTAGAGTCCATGAGATTGAGTGGCAAGTGGATTCCAGCAAATAAACACTAGTGACTCTTTCAAAAGATTCCTCTCTTACCCCAACTTAAATAACAAATTTTGAGTCCTTCAAGAACCATATAAACATAAGGGTCTGATATCTAAAATATATTTCAAAAAAACTTCTACAGCTTAACAACAAAAGACAAACAACCCAATCAAACAATGAACAAAGAACATTTCACCAAAGAGGACGTTCAAATGGCCAACTAGCACATGAAAAGATGCTAAAGGTCACTAGCTATTAAACCTGCTGCTTTTAAGTCAATTTCAGTTCACCTTGACCCTATAACACTCAGCAGAATTGCTCCATAGGGTTCCCAAGGAACACCTGATGGATTCAAACTGCAGACCTTTTGGTTAATGGCTGAACTCTTAATGACTATGCCACTAGAGTTTGAAAAACAAAACCAAGCCAGTTTTCAAGGTGATTTCAAGATGTAAATCAAAATCACAAGGCAATACCACTTCACTTGATTAGAATAGCAATTATCAAAAAGACAGAAAATAACGGGTGTCAGTGAGGTTGTGGAGAAACTGGAACCACTGCTAGTAGGAATGTAAAATGGTGCAGCTTATGCTGGAAACAGTTTGACAGTTCCTTAAAAAATTAAACACACATAGGCAGAGTCAAGATGGTGGACTAAGCACACATCTCCTTACATCCCTCTGGAAACCAAGACCTGTACTGATAATCAAATGGAGACTTGTAGTCACCTAGTGAGCCTCCAGGTCACCTAGTGAGCCTCCAGGACACAACACAGGGCTGTTAACTTGAACTTCATACCTCTGAGCGAAAATCCTCCTGTTTTTTGCTGACTCCCGCTCCTGCCTAGCCCTGGCTCTCACTTTCTGAAGGTAAACGCACCATTTTGACTTTTTTACCCTCTGTCGTGGCCGGTGGGTGGAGCTGGGTCTTGCCTAGTGGCTAGACTCAGATGCACTGCTGGGAGAATAGACAGGTGAAATTGCCATATTTTGAGAGCTAGGCTTAGGACTGTTTATCTAGCCACTTTGGGCCTGTCTTTTTATCATTGCCACAGTGTGGTTTGTACAGAACCGCACTGCCAGAGTGCGGGGCACCATGTTGGATGCAGAGATTTTAGCAGGACCTAATTCTTAGCCCGGGAGCCAGCGCCTACAAACAGCACAGCGCTTCTCTGACAGAAAAACAGTAATTTATACAGTGTAACCTACGGTAGGGGGCTGGCAACAGAGGCAGTGGAATCACTACCTCTCTGCACCTTTAGCCCCCCCATCTGCTGCCTGTGCGGAGGGTGCCATCTTGGATATGGTGGCCACAACTGGACCTATTTCTTAGCTTGGGAGCCAGAACCTGCCCACAGGAGAGCGCTTTTCTACGAGAAAAGCAGTAGTTTACACAGTGTTGCCTAAGGCTGGACCCTGTTAGCAGAGGCCAACAGGGCAGTAGCACTGTTGTACTCTGAACTAGTTTGTATCATATGGGATTTGATATACTGGTGCTTACTTTGCCAGTTGGGAAGAGGGACCTCTACACCTGAAAACCCGATTGACTTGGGACGTGGTCAGATATCTTTTCCTTTACATTTTAAGACAGCCTAGAGAAACATCTGGGTTCCATCCTCACAGTATCTCTTCCAGCCTCTAATTACTCACATGGGACCCAAAAAGCAACAGACACTTGTGGCATACAAGAAACCACCCATGGCTTCAGAAGGCTCCCAAACAAAACAACGAAGGAGTTTCCCAGATGAAGGAATTTTATGAAAGTCAATACAAAATGATTATATACAGAGTCCTTCTAGACCTTATACAAAATGCAGTAGAACAAAAGGAAAAATCAAACAACCTGTTCAATCTGATGGAACACCAGTATTCTGAGATCCAAGAGATCAAGAACAAAATCAAGACATAGAAACTTCCATGCAAAGCCAAGAAAACAGAATAGAACAAATGGAAAAAAGAATGTCTGACTTGGAAGACAAAGCTACTGACAGCAGTGTCTATAAGCAGAAATCACAAAAAAGAAACAAGAAAAATGAAGAAGCATTAAGAAACATGTGAGACTCTATTACAAGGAACAACCTTTGATTAATTGCAGTCCCTGAACAGCATGAGACACCTGAGAACACAGAGGGGATCGTTGCAGAGCTGCTGAAAGAAAACTTCCCAGAAATCATGAAGGAAGAGCATTTAGGCATCTCAGATGCATATCATATGCCACCCAATATAGATCTAAAAAGAAAGACTTCAAGACATATCATAATCAAGCTTAACAAAATGAAACAGAAGCAACAAATCTTAAACGCAGCAAAACCCAAAACAAAGCTAACATTCAGAGGGAAACCCTGTAGGCTTTCGTCAGATTTCTCAGCAGAAACCATGGGGCACAGAGACAGTGGCATGACACATTCAAAGCCTTGAAGGAGAAGAACTTCCAACCAAGAACTATATATCCTGCCAAACTATCTTCCAAATATGAAAATGAAATTAAGATATTCCCAGAGAAACAGAAACTCAGGGACTTTGTAAAAACCAAACAAAAACTACAAGAAATACTGAAAGAAGTTCTTGTCTTTGGCTTAGAAGAACAAAACCACTAACTTTATATTTTAGAACCACATATTACTCAGAACTGTACTCAGTTAGGAAAGGCTCCAAAGTCAATCACAGCTTTAATACTGAAAGAAGCAATCCAGTGATTATCATGAAAACTATGGTGCCATCATATTAAAAAGAGGGATGTACTATAGTTGTTATAGTCCTCCCAGATGGAGAGGAAGATAACAAGACTGGTAGTAATTAAAATTACGTTTATATATACTTTATTAAGGGGGATCACAGGGGCAGCTATAAAGCACAACAAAGATGTATCATACCATTTCAAGAAATGTAACACAGGAATCTCAACAAATACCAAATCAGCTCTGAAAAAGGTGAAAAATCAATTCACAAAAAGAATGTCCCAGAACAGACTAATAAGAACAACAGAGAAAACATCAACACAAAAATAAACATATCACAATGGCAGCCGTGAACACATACCTATCAATAATTACACTGAATGTGAATGGACTGAATGCTCGAGTAAAGAGACATCGAGTGGCATCTTGGATCAAAAGATATGACCCATCCATATGTTGTCTACAAGAAATTCACTTGAGACCTAAAGACAGGAACAAACTGAAAATTAAAGGATGGAAGAATATATATCAAGCTAACACTGAACAAAGAATCTCACACAAAATCAATTTTAATGTAAAATCCACCACTGTAGACAAACATGGACACTATTTATTGCTGAAAGGTTCACTACACAAGTAACACTTAACTACATTAAATATTTATGCACCTAATATCAGAGCACCTAAATACATCGAAGAAACACTGAATACATTCAAAGAAGAGTTAGATCACTCCACAACAATAGTGGGAGACTTTAACACTCCTCTCTTAATACTGGAGAGACCATCTGGAAAAAAGCTCAGTAAAGATACAGAAGATCTCATTGTCACAATTAACCAACTAAATCTCATTGATATATACAGAACTTTCCACTCATCAGCAGACAACTACACCTTCTTCTCCAGTGGACATGGAACATTCTCCAGAATTGACTATGTGTTAGGACATAATGTAATTCTCAACAAAATCCAGACCACTGAATTACTGCAAAGCATTTTCTCAGATCATAAGGCCATAAAAGTCGAAATCAGTAGCAGAAAAAACATAGATAGAAAGTAGAACTGTTGGAAACTGAACAACATCTTGCTCAAAAAAACATGGGTTATAGAAGAAATCAAGGATAAAATAAATAAATTGATGGATTCCAATGAGAACTAAAACACTTCCTACCAGAACCTATGGGATACAGCCAAAGCAGTGCTCAGAGGTCTGTTTATCTCCATAAATGCACACATCTGGCAGAAAGAAAGAAACCAAATCAAGGAACTAACCATACAGCTTGAACAAGTAGAGTGAGAACAACAGAAGAACTCCTCAGGCACCAGAAAAAAACAGATCATAAATATTAGAGCAGAGCTAAATGAATTAGAGAATAGAAAAACAATTGAAAAAATTGAAAAGACCAAAAGCTGGTTTTTTGAAAAGATCAACAAAATTGACAAACCACTGGCTAAACTTGCTAAGGAAAAACAGGGAAGGAAACAAATAACCCAAATTATAAATGAGAGGGGAGTTGTCACCACAGATCCAACAGAAATCAAAAATATCATAACAGAATACTATGAAAGACTGTACTCTAACAAATTTGAAAACCTAGAGGAAATGGACAAATTTCTCGACTCATACCACCTACCCAAATTATCACAACATGAAGCAGAACAACTTAATAAACCCATCACAAAAGAAGAGATTGAAAAGGTCATCAACCACTGCCAACCAATAAAAGCCCGGGCTCAGATGGCTTCACTGCAGAATTCTACCAAGCTTTTAGGAAGAGTTATCTCCAATACTACTGACACTATTTCACAGTATAGAAAGGGATGGAGTACTCCCAAACTCATTCTATGAAGCCAGCATAACCCTGATACCAAAGCCAGAGAAAGACCCAATCAAGAAGGAGAACTACAGACCTATATCACTCATGAATCTAGATGCAAAAATCTTCAACAAAATTCTTGCCAATACAATGCAACAACATATCAAAAAAATAATCCAGCATGATCAAGTGGGATTCATACCAGGGATGCAAGGCTGGTTCAACATCAGAAAAACAATTAATATGATTAACCACATAAATAACAGGAAAGACAAGAATCACCTGATTTTGTCCATTGATGTAGAAAAGGCATTTGATAAAGTCCAACACCCATTCTTACTAAAAACTCTTAGCAAGATAGACATAGATGGCAAATTCCTCAACACAATAAGGGCCATTTATACAAAGCCAATTGCCCATGTCATCCTCAATGCAGAGAGACTGAAAGACTTTCCCTTGAGAACAGGAACTAGACAAGGATGCCCACTCTCACCTCTCCTATTCAGCATTGTACTAGAAGTTCTAGCCAGAGCAATTAGACAAGACCAAGAAATAAAGGGCATCTGCATTGGCAAAGAAGAAATCTAAATCTCCCTGTTTGCAGATGACATGATTGTATATGCAAAGAATCCCAAAGAATCTATAAGTAACCTACTCAAACTGATAGAAGAGTTCAGCAAGGTCTCAGGATACAAGATAAACATAAGTAACTCAGTAGGATTCCTTTATACCAACAATGAGACTGTTAATGAAGAAATCATCAAATCAATACCATTTACTATAGCCCTTAAGAAAATAAAGTACCTAGGAATTAACCTAACCAGAGAAATAAGAGACTTTTACAAAGAGAACTACAAGTCCTTACTTCAAGAAACTAAGAGAGACTTAGATAAATGGAGAAAGCTACCCTGCTCATGGATAGAAAGACTTAACATTGTGAAAATGTCTATTTTACCCAAAGCAATCTACTTATATAATGCAATCCCAATACAAGTTTCAGTGTCATTTTTTTAATGAGATGGAGAAACAAATCACCAGATTTGCTTGGAAAGGGAAGAAGCCCCGGATAAGTAAGGTACTACTAAAGAAGAAGAACACACTAGGAGGCCTCTCATTACCCGACCTTAGAACATACTACACTGCCACAGTGGGCAAAACAGCCTGGTACTGGTACAAGAACAGACAGATGGATCAATGGAACAGAATTGAGACCCCAGAGATGACACCATCCACCTATGAACAGTTAATATTCGACAAAGGCCCTAAGACATTATATTGGGGTAAAAACAGTATCTTCAACAAATGGGGCTGGCAAAATTGGATATCCATCTGCGATAGACTGAAACAAGATCCATATCTTACACCTTATACAAAAACCAAATCCCACTGGATAAAAGACCTAAATATCAAACCTAAAATGATAAAGCTCATCCAAGAAAAGGTAGGAACAATGGAAGTTTTAATACACAACGTAGACAGACTTCAAAATCTGTCAAATAAACCACAGTCAACAGAAGAGAAAATAGATAAATTGGAACTATTAAGAATCAAACACTTTGGCTCATCTGAAGACTTTATTAATAGAATTAAAAGGCCACCTACAGAATGGGAAAAAATATTCAGCAACTCTATGTCAGACCGATGCCTGATCTCCATAATCTATAAGATACTACAAAATATCAAGAAGTAGGAGATAAATCATCCAATTAAGCGATGGGCAAAGGAGATGGACAGACATTTCTCTAAAAAGGAGATCCAGGCAGCCAAAAAACAGATGCCATCATGTTCACGATCTTTAATTATTAAAGAAATTCAAATCAAGATGACAATAAGATACCATCTCACCCCAACTGGGTTGGCCACGATCCAAGAAACACAAAACAACAAATGTGCTGGAGAGGCTGTGGAGAAGGTGGAACTGTTCTACACTATTGGCGGAGTTGCAAAATGGTCCAGCCTCTTTGGAAAGCAATCTGATGCTTCCTTAAAAAAATGGATATTGATACACCATTTGACCCAGTAATTCCACTACTTGGAATATATGCTACAGAATCAAGGCCTTTCACACCCATGGACACACACAGAATATTTATCACAGAACCGTCCGTGATAGCAAAAGGATGGAATTTAACCCAGAAGCCCAACAACAGAGGAATGGATAGGTAAACTATGGTATATATACTCAATGGAGCACTATGCAATGATAAAGAATAACGATGATTCCAGGAAACATCTCATGACCTGGTTTCAACTGGAAGACATTATTTTGAGTGAAAGTAGTCAGCGACAAAAGGACAAATATTGTAGGAGACCTCTATGATAAGATCTCAAAAACAGACTTATGTATAGAAGAGACTCTTTGATGGCTGCAAGGGAGGGGAGGGAGGGAGGGCAAGGGAGAGAGGGTTTAAATTAGATAGTTGCTAGAAATCTGGTTGGGTGAAATCGGTGATAGCACACATTAGAAACAAGAAAAATATTAAGTGGACTTTAGCATAACTTGAATACTCCTCCCATCTTAACCCAATATTGCAAGGATAGAGTAGCTAGGGCAGGGGGCAGGGGACCATGCTCTTCAGTGAAATCGAGGCCAATTGGCACAACTAGTGTTTTGATAAGAGGGGTCTGTTTTAGTCAGCTAGGGCTGCTCTAACAGAAACACCACAGAGTGGACAGCTTTAACAAAGGAAGGTTTATTCTTACACAATCCAGTAGGTTGCAAGTCCATATTCAGGGTGTCTGCTCCAGGGGAAGGCTTTCTCCTTGTCAGCTATGGAGGAAAGTCTGGTACTTCATCAGTCTTTGTACAGGGAACGTCTTGGCGCAGGAACCTCAGATCTGAAGGACGCGCTCTTCTCCCGGTGCTGCTTTCTTGATGGTAATGAGGTTCCCAACTTTCTGCTTCCTTCTCTGTCCTTTTATCTCTTACAGGCTGAAAGGATTAAGGGTGGGGCAAGCCACACCCCAGGGAAACTCCCTTTACAGAAGGGCAGGGAAGTAATCCTATGAAGGAATTTACAGCCCCATCCTAATCCTTTAACATACAGTTTAGGGAATCCACAAAATGGAGGACAGTCACAAGATACTGGGAATCATGTCCCAGCCACATGGCTACACATAGTTTTGGGGGGACACAATCCAACTCATGACAGGGTCTCTGCACCCCACATTGGTGAGTGGCATCTGGGGTCTTCAAATCTGCAAAGCTGCCATCTGAGGACAAAGCAAATAGTCCCAACTCAGCAGGAATGGATGCTCACCGAGGACCAACATGACATGGGGTAAAGACAATCCAGAAGATAGAGAGACCCACATGAGAGGCTGCCTACATTGACTTGTGACTGGAAGAACCGGATGGTGCTCGGCTACCACCAGTGATAGCTGCGATGGAGCTCACTAAGTTGAGTCTCACTGGCAACACAAGAAGAAAAAGGGGTGCACCCTGAGATCTCCACTAAAAGACCTCAATTGATAGTCCAGTGGTTTCGGGGTTCCCCTGGGAGCATAGCCCCTGGCCCTGATGCTGCCCTTGCCCATAAATCATAATGAAGGTCCACTCTTTGGACACAAATGGATTGGACTTGGCAATGCAGAGTGCCCATATATTGGATGCACTTTATGGTTCTATGCCCCTGTAGGATACCATCCTGCTGACCTCTGGCTGGAGGAAGGAGAGTGGGTGGAGAGGAGGGGAAAGGAGACTGTTGGGAGGATGAGACATGTATGGAACAGAGAGGAATAGTGTGCTGTCACTGGACAGGGAGAGCAGTGGAAGTTACATATAGATGGGCATGTAAATTTATATGGCATGTACATTTTCACTCAGTCATAATAAAAATAAAAAAATAATAAAAAAAAATCACAACACACAACTACCATATAACCCAACAATCACAATCCAAACCCAGAAAAAGGGAAGGCAGGAACACAAACAGAGAACTGCACACCAATGTTCATTGCAACATTTTTCACAATAACCAAAAGCAGACACAACTGAAATCTCCATCAACAGATGAATGGATAAGCAACTTGACATATACACACAACAGAATACTATTCAGCCATAAAGAGCAACAAAGTTCTGATGCATGCCACAACAGGGATGAACCCTGACATCACGCTGCGTGAAATAGCTCAGTCACAAAATGACAAATACCATATGATCTCACTTATATGAACTATGCAGCATACAGAAACTAAAGATTATTAGTAGTCACCAGGAGTGGGAAGCAGGAAGTTATGATTAGGGGGCACAGATTTTATGTTAATCGTGGTGGAAAGATTGGGAAAAAGACAGTGAGAATGGTTATAAAGCTTGAAGTATGTAATCAGTGTCAATGAACTGTACATGAATTGCACTGAGATGGTATGTTTTGTTACATATATTTCCACCACAATAAATTATTTTTTAAGTTTTAACTAAAAAGAAAACCTATGTCGATGAAAGTTTTAAGAATTATGGCTAGTCCCCAAATTTCCCTGACATGCCCCAATTCTCTGGATAATTCCAGGAAAAAAAAAGAGCATGTCTAAATAAACATTTATAATTAACAACGTCTGCATAACGGCATGTCTTAGCTTCCATAAAGGATATAAGTTATGTGTAACTGAAATCTAGGGTGATTTTTTATTTTTGCCAAGTAAATAATTACATGTCATACAAATCCACGTTTTTGTCTGTCCAGCTGGAGAACTGAAAGTCACTTGCTCAGTTCACCTACCAGCTGCCTACCGTGTGAAGACCATCCTGCTGGGAGCTGTTGGGGTGGAGGGGATATATTTTAAGTCTCAGTATGTTCCTTAGGGCTTCCTTGTGTGGCAGAGTCTTTTTGAACTGTATCTCTACATTGTTAAGAGTGGACGGGATAGAGGCAACAATGAGGATCACAAGTTGGGTCTATGACTGTCACTTCTTCCTGTAGAGGCACTCCTGCTGTCCCAACTGCTCCCATAGGCTTCTCTTTGCCTTTGAGAACCAACAGCTGGAGGACACAGCTCAAAGAAAGCAGATCAGTGGATAAAATGACCACAGAGCTTTGCAGCCCAGATAGTGGTGCTTTTAAACTGGCCAGCAATGTTAACTGGTGGTAGAAAATGTAGGACAATGTTTCTATAGGGAAATCCCTGTCCCTCTCTGGTTTACAGTCAGACTAAGGTTTGGTTTGATGTAGACAGTATGACATAGAGATGTGTAACTCAGTTTTGAACCAATATGCAACATTTCTGAAACCCCCACGTCAACTTTGTTTTTCACAATTTTTGTTTTTTTATTGTGGTAAAATATATATAAGCTGTCCCTGGGTTATGAACTATGGTTATGTACAACTGTAGTTATGAAACGACACCTGTCAAACCTATTACATTAAAACTCTGAGGTACATACAATGATTTGTAATATTATTTTTACAAAATTATCATTTTAAAGATGCTTTAGTGTATCCGGAAGTGTTTCTTTTAATGTTTTTTGTGCATAGAAAGGTACATTATATACTAAGAGAAACATCTGACTAACTGATGTTAGATATGAACCGTACCTAAGTAACTGTTCCAACTTACATGCAAATTTTACTTGGAGACAAATTTAGAAAAGGAACTCATTCATAATCCAGGAACTGCTTGTACAACAAAACACTTTCCATTTTAACTATTTTCATGAGTAGAATCCAGTGACATTATGTTTATCATATTGTGCAGCCATCACCACTTTGTGTTTCCAATTTTTTCTATCACCCTTAACTCACTCCATTAAGCAATAACTTCCCATTTCCCCCTTCCCATCCATCCTTGGTAATCACTAATACCCTATGATGTCTATGCATTGCCCTATTCCAGATACTTTATATAAGTGGGATCATACAATATTTGTCTTTTGCTTTTTCACATTTTAGTGTAATGTAACAAAATCCAAATTCATGATATAACCCAATGGAGAAAAGCAAATGACAGTACCAGGAAAAAACAAAAACAAAAACAAAAAAAAACACTGGCTCTGAGTCAAGTACAACTCATAGATACCCCATAGGACAGCACAGAAATGCTCCATAGAGTTTCCAAGGAGTGCCTGGTGGATTTGAACTGCTGACCTTTTGGTTAGCAGACACAGCACTTAACCACTATACCACAAGGGTTTTACAAGTAACAGTAGTCAGATACAAATGAGAAATGTCTGGAAAATGTCACTTGAAATACTTTTTCCACATAGAGAAACAGAGAAATGTCTGAATGACTATTAAATTCTTAGGCTAGATCTCAAACTTCTGTATCTCTGTTGTTGTTAGGTGCCACTGAGTTAGTTTTGACCTGGGTGGCACAGCTGAATTGCACCACAGTGTTTTCTAGGCTGTAGTCTCTATGGGAGTAGATCACCAGATTTTTTCCTACACAGATACTGGATGGGTTCAAACTGTCAACCTTTTGATTATCAGCTGAGCACTTTAACCATTGCACCACCAAGGTACCTTATATAAATCATCATAAGACTGAAATATACATTTTATTATACCACCCCTGTGTCAGTTTGTCATGTTTTGGTGTCTTGCATGCTGCTACAATGCTGGAAGACACGCCATTGGTATCCTGAACACCAGCAAGTTCAATCCTAGTGGATATCTTTCAGTGGAGATTCTATACCAAGTAGGAAGAAAGGCCTGGAGAGTTACTTCCAAAACTTAGTGAAAACCGTATGAATCACAACAGACTGTTAATCCAATCTAGGGCTGGAAAATGAGTCTTTGAGGTCAGAAAGCACTCAACATACATAGTAGCAACAACAATGGACTCAAGCATAACAGCCATCCTGAAAATGCCGCAAGTTTAGGGAATGTTTTGCTTTGTTGTACATGGTATCACCATGAGTTGGGGCTAACTAAACATCAACAATATCAACCCAACCCACTGCTGTCAAGTTGGGTCACACTCATAGCAACCATAGAGGTCAGAGTAGAATTACTCCATAAAGTTTCCAAGGAACACCTGGCAGGTTTCAACTGCTGACCTTGTTGGTGAGCACGTACAGCACTTAACCCACTACAACACTAGGGTTTCCAAACAATACCTACATACCTCCTAAAATGAAAATTTAGTAGGAAACAAAATGACATTTTACAATATTCATTATTAAAAAAACAAAGAAAGAGGGGTGGAGCCAATATGGCAAACTAGACACATGCCTCAACTCCCTCTGAAAACTAAGGCCTGGATTGATAACTTAACGGAGTTCTTTGGATATCCAGGGAGCCCTAAGATACAGCATACAGTTGTCAGATTGGACTACATGACACTAAACAGGAAACTACCTCTCTCTGACGAGTGAGATCACACTTAACCCTGCTCCTGCTGACTCGCTGCTTGGGTGGACTGCAGGTACTCATGGTTTTTCTTTCTCTCTCTCCCTCTCTCCATCTCTTTCTTTGTTATCCAGGAGGCAGAGGATGGCATGAGCCAGCAAATACATCGAACTACAGTGCTAAAGTAAACAGCGTATAGTGCAGCAGAGAAACAGTGCATGGAATAGCCACATTTGGGGAACCCGGCCTCGAACTGAGGGCACCATGGCTCCCTACCATCTCTTTTCTGAGCTCTGCCATAAATTCTGTTTCACAGTGGGAAGGGCAGCTCAGTTGGGATGTCATCTTAGTTGACTGGGAGTTGGAGTCACCCAACTGGAGGCCTGAGCAGGGGCTAATTCCCAAGCTGAGAAGCAGTGCCACTCTGGAATGCACTTTTCCAGCAGAAAGGCTGTGTTTAGCACAGTGTTACATTACAGGTAGGGCCTGGCTGAGGATGGCAGGAAGGCTGTAACCCATCCCTACTTTGAACTATAGCATAACATCTGTGGACAGCTAAAGAGGTGCTTCCATTGTCAGCTGGTAGGTGGGGCCTGCCATACCTGATGGCCTGACAGATTTTGACAGCTGTTGGATAGCTCCTAAAGTAAGACTGCCTGGAGAAGTAACTGCTGAGTGGCCCAGCGGCATCTCTTCCAGACTTTACTGACCCACATTACAGGTTGATGGCCCCCCAGAGACTCCATAAGTAGGACACCATCTTTGCCAGATAGGAGTGAGAGCCTGCCACCCCAGAGAGTCCACTGTGTCCAGTCACTAGAGTACACAGAGGCAGCTTGTGACCAACTGATTTCTCAGCACTACACCTGAGCTCCTGTTGAGGTAACATCAGAGAAACTAAACAGCCTCTATATGGCCCAAAGGCAACAAACCATCTCTAACCGTTTAAAGAAACAGCCAACCCTGCCTCTGTAAAACTCCCAAAATAAAGAATCAAAAAACTTCCCAGATGAAGAAGCCTTTCTGAAACTATCTAAGATCGAGTACAAAAGAATGATACATAGAAACCTCCTAGATATTAAACAAAATGCAGCAGAGCAAAATGAAAAACTAAGAAAGCTATTTGAACTGATGGAACATCAATGATCTGAAATCCAACAGATCAATAACAAAATTACAGAACTAGACAATTCGACCAAAAGGTAAAAGAGCAGAACTGAAGAGACAGAAGTCAGACTTAGTGACCTTCAAGATAGAGCAACTGACACCAGCATTAGAAGGAGAAATCAGAGAAATGAAATAAGAAAAATGAAGAAGCATTAAGAAACATGAGTTACTCTATTAAGAGGAAGAATCTATGATTAATTGGAGTTCTTGAGCAGGGAGTGATAGCTGAAAGCACAGACAGTATTGCTGTTGAGTTGTTGACAGAAAACTTCCCTGAAATTATGAAAGAGAACATAAATATCCAAGACGTGTATCAAACGCCACATGAACTAGACCCTAAAAGAAAAACACCAAGACATATTACAATTAAGCTTAATAAAATGAAACATAAATACATTTTCTTAAAGGCAGCACAGCTAAACGGAAAGCTACCATTCAGAGGGAAACCCTGTAGGGTTTTATCTGACTTTTCAGCAGAAATGATGTTGGCAAGGAGGCAGTGGGAAGACACATTCAAAGCCTTGAAGGAAAAAAATTTCCAATCAAAAATACATATCCTGCAAAACTGTCTCTCAAATATGAAGACAAAATTAAGACATGTGGAGATAAACAGAAGCTTAGAGACTTTGTAAAAATCAAAACAACACTGCAAGACATAATGAAAGAAGCTTTTTGTTAGAAAAACACAACCATTAAGTGTATATTTAAGGAGGCAATGCAGGACACTCTATCCCAAAACCTACTCAGTCAGGGAAGTCACAAAACTCAATCAAAGCTATAATATTAAAAGAAGTGAACTAGTGATCATATCACAAAAACTATGACACCATTACACTAAAAAGAGGGATATACTAGTTATACTCCTTTCAGACAAAGAGGAAGTTAAAAAGATATGCAGAAGTTAAAATTGGGTTCAAACTGGAGAAGTAACTGTTTTGGTTATTACAAAGTCTCTAAGCTTCTATTTACCTCCAAATGTCTTAATTTTGTCTTCGTATTTGAGAGACAGTTTTGCTGGATATATATTTCTTGGTTGGAAGTTTTTCTCCTTGAAGGCTTTGAATATGTCATCCCACTGCCTCCTTGCCAACATCGTGTCTGCCGAATGTTAAGGGGGATCACAGGGGTAGCTGCAAGACAAAATAACAATTCAATATATCAAAACAAGAAATATAACAAAGGAGTCTCAACAACCACAAAACCCACACTGAAAAAGATGAAAAGTCAACCATAAAGAATGACTCAGAACAGAATATTAAGAACAACATAGAAAACATCAACACAAAAATAACTACGTCAAAATGACAGCACTAAACACATATCTATCAATAATTACACTGAATGTAAACAGACTGAATGCTCCAATAAACAGACAATGAGTGATATCCTGGATCAAAAGAAATGAACGATCTATATTTTGCTTACAAGAAACACACCTTAGACTTAAAGATACAGATGAATAGAAAATTAAAGGATGGAATATATACACCAAGCTAACAATATACAAAGAAGAGCAGGTGCGGCCATACTAATCTCAGCCAAGCCAAGTGCCATCGAGACTAATCTCAGAGAAAATAGATTTTACTGTAAAATCCACCATTGTGGACAAGGATGATCACTATTTATTGCTGAATGGTTCAATACACAAGCAGGACTTAACAATACTAAATATATGTCCAATACCAGAGCATCTAAATACATCGAACAAACACTGACTACATTGAAAAATGAAACAGATCACTCCACAATAATAGTTGGAGACTTCAACACTCCACTCTCAGTAATGGACAGATCATCCAGAAAAAAGCTCACTAAAGACACAGAAGATCCTATTGTGACAATTAACCAACTACACCTCATTAACATATACAGAACTTTTTATCCATCAACAGATAAGTACACCTTCTCCAGTGCACATGGAATATTTTCTGGAACACCATGTGTTAGGACATACAGCAAATTTCCACAAAATCCAAACCACTGAATTATGCAAAGCATCTTCTCAGACCACAGAGCCATAAAACTTGAAATCAATAGCAGAAAAAATATAGATAGAAATTGGAACTCATAGCAACTGAGTGACACCTTGCTGAAAAAGCCATGGGTTACAGAAGAAATCAAGGACAAAATCAAAAAACTTATGGACTCAGATGAGAACGAAAACACTTCCTACTAAGACCAATGGGATACAGCCAAAGCAGTGCTCAGAGGTCAATTTATCTCTACAATTACACACATCGAGAAGCAAGAAAGGACCCAAATCAAAGAATTAAGCCTACAGCTTGAACAAGTAGAAAGAGAGCAACAGAGGAACCCCTCAAACACCAGAAGAAAACACATAATACAGATTAGAGCAGAACTAAATGAATTAGAGAATAGAAGAACAATTGAAAAAATTAACAAAATGAAAAGCTGGTTTTTTGAAAAGATCAACAAAGTAGATAAACCATCGCCTAAACTTACAAAGGAAAAAGAAGAGAGGAAACAAATAACTGGAATAAGAAATGAAATGGGAGACGTCACAACAGACCCAACTGAAATCAGAAGTATCATAACAGAATACTATAAAAGACTACTCTAACAGATTTGAAAACCTAGAGGAAATGGACAAATTCTTAGATTGTTGTCACCTACCAAAATTATCACAAGGATAAGAAGAACATTTTAGTAAACCCATAACAAAGGAAGAGATTGAAAAGTCATTAAAAAACTATCAACCAAAAAAAGTCCTGGCCCAGATGGCTTCACCACAGAATTCTACCAAACTTAGACAAGAGTTAACTGCAATACTACTGAGAATATTTCATAGCATAGAAAAGGATGGAATATTCCCAAATTCATTCTATGAAGCCAGCATAACCCTGATACCAAAGCCAGGGAAAGATCCCACAAAAAAGGAAAATTACAGACCAACGACATTCATGAACCTAGATGCAAAAATCTTTAACAAAACCCTTGCCCATAGAAGTGCACAACATACCAAAAAAATAATTCATCATGATCAAATTGGATTCATACCAGGGATCCAAGTCTAGTGCAACATCAGAAAAACAATTAACGTTATCACCGACATAAATAACACAAAAGATAACAATAACCTGATTTTTGTCAATTGATGCAGAAAAGGCATTTGACAGAGTCCAACACTCATTCATGCTGAAAACTCTTAGCAAAACAAGAATAGAAGAGAATTCCTGAAAGTAATAAGGAGCATCTACACAAAGTAACTCTTCACAAAATAAGAATAGAAGAGAATTCCTCAAAGCAATATGGGGCATCTATGCAAAGCCAACAGTCTACATCATCCTCAATGGAGACAGACTGAAAGAATTCCCCTTGAGAATGGAAACTAGATAAGGACGCTGTCATGGTTGGAATTGTGTCCCCCCAAACATGTGTGCAGCCACGTGGCTGGGATATGGTTCCCAGTATCTTGGGACTGTCCTCCGTTGTGTGGTTTTGCTAACCTGTATGTTAAAGGATTAGGGTGGGGCTGTGAATTCCTGCTGTGGGGGAAGTTTCCCTGGAGTATGGCTTGCCCCACCCTTAATGCTTTTAGCTTGCAAGGAATAAAAGGAAAAAGAAACCAAGGACAATTTGAGAACCTCGCTACCATCAAGCAAGCAGCACGGGGAGCAGAGCGTGTCCTTGAGACCAGAGGTTCTTGCGTGAGGACGCTCCCTGGACAAAGACTGATGCAATACCGGACTTTCCTCCAGAGCCGACAAGGGGAAAGTCTCTCCCTGGAGTGGACACCCTGAATATGGACTTGCAACCTACCGGACTGTGTAAGAATAAATCTTTCTTTGTTAAAGCCATCCACTCTGTGGTATTTCTGTTAGAGCAGCCCTAGCTGACTAAAACAGATGCCAACTCTCACCACTTCTATTCATCATTGTACTAGTAGTTCTGGCCAGAGCAATTGGACAAGACAAAGAAATAAAGGGCATCCGCATGAGCAAAGAAGTAAAAATCTCCCTATTGGGAGATGATATGATTGTGTATGCAGAGAATCCCAAAGGATCCATAAGTAAACTACTGGAACTAATAGAAGAGTTCAGGAAAGTATCAGGATATACGATGAATATAAGTAAATCAGTAGGATTCCTTTACACCAACTGAGAGATCATCAAAGCAGAAATCACCAAATTAATACCATTTACCATAGCCCCCAAGAAGATAAAATACCTATGAATAAATCTAACTAGAGAAATAAGAGGCCTATACAAAGAGAACTACAAGACTTCACTGCAAGAAACCAAGAAAGACTTACATAAATGGATAAGCCTACCCTGCTCAAGGATAGGAAGACTTAACATCGTGAAAATGTCTATTTTTCCCAAAGTGATCTACATATACAATGCAATCCCAATACAAATTCCAGTGACTTTTTTTTAATGAGATGGGGAAAAAAATCACCAACGTTATTTGGAAAGGGAAGAAACCCCGGATAAGCCAAGCACTACTGAAGAACAGGAACGCAGAGGGAGGCCTCACACTACCTGACCTTCTAACCTCTTACACTGCAACAATAGTCAAAGCAGCCTGGTACTGGTACAAAAAGAGACATATAGACCAATGGAACAGAGTTGAGATCCCAGAGATGTCATCATCCTCCTATAAACAGGTGACATTTAACAAAGGCCCTAAGATTGTAAACTGGAGTAAAAACAACTAGTCTCTTTAATAAATGGTGCTGGCAAAATTGGATAGCCATCTGTCAAACACTTAAACAAGACCCATTTCTCATACCTTACACAAAAACTAACTCAAATTGGATAAAGGACCTAAATATCAAACCTAAAATGATAAAGATTATTGAAGAAAGAGGGGTGGAGTCAAGAAGGCAGACTAAGCACATGTCTCCCTAAATCTGTCTGGAAACCAAGACCTGAACTGATAATCAAACAGAGCCTTCTGGTCACCTAGTAAGCCCCAGAACGCGGCACAGGGCTGTTTATTTGGACTTCATACAACTGAACAAAAAACCTCCTCTCTTTCACTGACTCCCACTCCTGGCTAGTCCTTGCTCTAACGGACTGAAGACAGCCTAGAGAAACTTCTGTGGTCCATCCTCACATTATCCCTCCCAGCCTTTATAGACTCACATGAAGCCCAAAAAGCAACAGACCCTTGAGAAAAATGGTAAACAGGAAATCACTCACAGCTTCAGAAGGCCTCCAAATGAAACAACTCAGGAGCTTCCTGGACAAAGAAACTTTTCTGAACTTATGTGATTACAAAAAGATTATATACAGAGCCCTTCTAGACCTTATACAAAATACAGCAGAGCAAAACGAAAAATTAAGCAAGCTGTTCAATCTGATGGAACACCAGTACTCTGAAATCCAACAGATCAAGAACAAAATCAAAGACACAGAAACTTCAAAGCCAAGAAAACAGAATGGAACAAATGGAAAAAAGAATTTCTGATTTGGAAGACAGAGCCACTGCCTCCAGCATCTACAAGGAGAAATCAGAAAAAAGAAATAAGAAAAACTAAGAAGCATTCAGAAGCATGTAGGACTCTATTACGAGGAACAACCTACGATTAATTAGAGTCCCTGAACAGGGCGAGACACCTGAGAACACAGAGAGTATTCTGGCTGAGCTGCTGATAGAAAACTACCCAGAAATCATGAAGGAAAAGAATATAAATATCCAAGACGCATATTGAATGCCACTCAATATAGATATCAAAAGAAAGACTCAAAGACAGATTATAATCCAGCTTAACAAAATGAAACATAAACAGAAGGCAGCAAGACTCAAAGCAAAGCTAACATTCAGAGGGAAACCTTGTAGGCTCTCATCAGATTTCTCAGCAGAAACCATGCTGGCACAGAGACAGTGGCATGACACATTCAACGCTTGAAGAAGAACTTCCAACCAAGAATTACATATCCTGCAAAACTCTTTCAAATATGAAAATGAAATGAAGACATTCCCAGATAAACAGAAACTCAGAGACTTTGTAAAACTCAAACCAAAGCTAGAAGAAATACTGAAAGAAGTTCTTGGCTTTGGCTTAGAAGAACAAAACCACTAACTTTATATTTGAGAGGGACACACCATCTAGAATCCTACTCAGTAAGGGAAGGCTCCAAAGTCAATCAAAGATTTAATACTGAAAGAAATAATCCAGTGATTATCATGAAAACTATGATGTTACCATATTAAAAAGAGGAATGTACTACAGTCATTATAGTCCTTCCAGATGGAGAGGAATTCAACAAGACTGGTAGTAATTAAAACTGGGTTTATACATAGTTTATTAAGGGGGATCATAGGGGCAGCCATAAAGCACAACAAAGATGCAACATACCATATCAAGAAATGTAACACAGAAGTCTCAACCACCAAAAAATCAACTTTAAAAAAGGTGAAAAATCAACTCACAAAAAGACTGCTCCAGAACAGATTAATAAGAACAACAGAGAAAACACCAACATAAAAATAAACATATCACAATGGCAGCACTGAACCCATACCTATCAATCATTACATTGAATGTAAATGGACTGAATGCTCCAGTAAAGAGATATCAAGTGACATCTTGGATCCAAAGACATGACCCATCCATATGTTGCCTACAAGAAAAACTCACCTTAGACTTAAAGATAAGAACAAACTGGAAATGAAAGGATGGAAGAATATATATCAAGCTAACAATGAACAAAGAAGAGCAAGGGTGGCAATTCTAATCTCAGATAAAATCAATTATAATGTGAAATGCACCATCGTGGACAAGGATGGACACTATTTGTTGCTGAAAGGTTCAGTACACAAGAAAGACTTAACTACATTAAGTATTTATGCACCTAATATTAGAACATCTAAATATGTTGAAGAAACACTAACTACACTCACAAAAATAGTGAGAGACTTCAACACTCCACTCTTAATATTGGACAGATCATCTAGAAAAAACCTGAATACACATACAGCAGACCTTATTGCCACAATTAACCAATTAAACCTCATCTACATATATAGAACTTTCTACCCATCAGCGGACAACTATACTTTCTTCTCCAGTGCACATGGAACATTCTCCAGAATAGACTGTGTGTTAGGACATAAAGCAATTCTCAACAAAATCCATACTACTGAATTAATGCAAAGCATCCTCTCAGATCATAAAGCCATAAAAGTCAAAATCAATGGCAGAAAAAACATAGACAGAAAGTGGAATTCATGGAAACTGAACAACATCTTGCTAAAAAACCATGGGTTATAGAAGAAATCAAGGATGAAATAAAGAAATTCATGGATTCCAATAAGAATGCAAACACTTCCTACCAGAACCTATGGGATACAGCCAAAGCAGTGCTCAGAGGTTTGTTTATCTCCACAAATGCACGTATCTGGAAGGAAGAAAGAAACCAAACCGAAGAACTGACCCTACAGCTTGAACAAGTAGAGAGAGAACATAAGAACCCCTGAGGCACCAGAAGAAAAGAGATCATAAAGATTAGAGGAGAACTAAATGAATTAGACAATAGAAAAACAATTGAAAAAATTGAAGAGACCAAAAGCTGGTTTTTTGAAAAGATCAACAAAATTGACAAACCATTCGCTAAACTTACTAAAGAAAAACAGGAAAGGAAACAAATAACCCAGATAAGAAATAAGAGGGGAGCTGTCACTACAGATCAAACAGAAATCAAAAATATCACGACTGAATACTATGAAAGACTCTAACAAATTTGAAAACCTAGAGGAAATGGACAAACTCTTTGATTCATATCACCTTCCAAAATTATCACAAGGTGAAGCAGAACAATTTAATAAACCCATCACAAAGGAAGAGATTGAAAAGGTCATCAAAAAACCGCCAACCCAAAAAAGTCCGGGCCAAGATGGCTTCACTGCAGAATTCTACCAAGCTTTCAGAGAACAGTTATCTCCAATACTACTGAGACTATTTCACAGTACAGAAAGGGATGGAATACTCCCAAATTCATTCTATGAAGCCAGCATAACCCTGATACCAAAGCCAGGAAAGGACTCAACCAAAAAGAAGAACTGCAGACTGTTATCTCTCATGAATCTAGATGCAAAAGTCTTCAACAAAATTCTTGCCAATAGACTACAACAGCACATTAAAAAAATAATACATCATGACCAAGTTGGATCCATATCAGGGATGCAAAGCTGGTTCAACATTAGAAAACCAATTAATGTGATTAACCACAGAAATATCACAAAAGACAAGAATCACCTGATTTTGTCCATTGATGTGGAAAAGTCATTTGATAAAGTCCAATACCCATTCATGCTAAAAATTCTCAGCAAACTAGGGAGAGAAGGAACATTCCTCAATGCAATAAGGACCATTTCTACAAAGCGAACTGCCTACATCATCCTGAATGGAGAGAGACTGAAACAGTTTCCCTTGAGAACAGGAACTAGACAAGGATGCCCACTCTCACCTCTCCTGTTTAACACTGTACTAGAAGTTCTAGCCAGAGCAATTAGACAAGACCAAGAAATAAAGGGCATCTGCACCGGCACAGGAGAACTAAAAATCTCCCTTTATGCAGATGATATGACTGTATATGCAGAGAATCACAAAGAATCCATAAGTAAACTACCCAAATTGACAGAAGAGTTCATAAACTCTCAGGATGCAAGATAAACATAAGTAAATCAGTAGGATCCCTTTATACCAACAACGAGACTGTTAATGAAGAAATCATCAAAGCAATACCATTTACTACAGCCCCTAAGAAGATAAAGTACCTAGGAATTAACCTAACCAGAGAAATAATAGACCTTTACAAACAGAACTACAAGCCCTTACTACAAGAAACTAAGGGAGACTTAGATAAATGGAGAAACCTACCCTGCTCATGGATAGAAAGACTTAACATTGTGAAAATGTCTATTTTACCCAAAGCAATCTACTTACATAATGCAATCCCAATACAAGTTCCAGTGTCAGTTTTTAATGAGATAGAGAAACAAATCACCAATTTTGTTTGGAAAAGGAAGGAGCCCTGGATAAGTGAAGTACTGCTAAAGAAGAACAACACACTGGGAGGCCTCTCATTACCTGACTTTAGAACCTATTACACTGCCACAGTAGTCAAAACAGCCTGGTACTGTACAAAAATATAGATAGATGAATGGAACAGAATTGAGACCCCAGCGATGACACCATCTGCCTATGAACAGTTGATATTTGACAAAGGCCCTAAGATATTGAATTGGGGTAAAAACAATACCTTTAGCAAATGGTGCTGGCAAAATTAGATATCCATCAGCAATAAATTGAAACAAGACCTGTATCTCACACCTTATACAAAAACCAACTCAAACTGGATAAAATACCTAAATATTAAATGTAAAACAATAAAGCTCATCCAAGAAAAAATAGGGACAACAATGGAAGTTTTAATCCACAAAGCTGACAGACTTCAAAATCTGTCAAACCAACCACAATCAACAGAAGAGAAAATAGATAAATGGGAACTATTAAGAATCAAACACCTTTGCTCATCCTAAGACTTTATTAATAGAAGTAAAAGGCCACCTACAGAATGGGAAAAAATATTTGGCAACTATATGTCAGACTGATGCCTGATCTCCATAATCTATAATGTACTGCAAAATGTCAATAAGAAGAATATAAATCATCCAATTAAGCGATGGGCAAAGGAGATGGACAGACACTTGCCTAAAGAGGAGACTCAGGCAGCCAAAAAACACATGCGGACATGCTCATGATCTTTAGCTATTAAAGAAATTCAATTCAAAATGACAATGAGATACCGTCTCACCCCAACAAGGATGGCCATGATCCAAAAAATACAAAACAACAAATGCTGGAGAGGCTGTGGAAAAAGTGGAACTCTCCTACACTGTTGGTGGGATTGCAAAATGGTCCAATGTCTTTGGAAAGCAATCTGGCACTCTCTTAACAAAATGGATATAGAGATACCATTTGACCCAGTGATTCCACTGCTTGGAATATATCCTACAGAATCAAGGCCATTCAAACCAACTGATACATGCACACGAATGTTCATCACAGCACAGTCTACAATCGCAGAAAGATGGAATCAACCCAGATGCCCAACAATAGAAGAATGGATAGGTAAACTATGGTATATATACTCAGTGGAACACTATGCAATAATAAAGAACAGCGATAATTTTAAGAAACATCTCATAACCTGGTTTCAACCGGAGGACATTATGTTGAGTGAAGCAACAAAAGGACAAATATTGCATGAGACTCCTACAATAAGAACTCAAAAACAGACTCATGCATAGAAGAAAAGACTCTTTGATGGCTGCAAGGGAGGAGAGGGAAGGAGTGAGGGTGACGGGGGGAGGGTTTAGATTAGATAGTTGATAGAAATTTGGTTGAGTCAAATTGGTGACAGCACACATTAGAAAGAACAATATCAAGTGGACTTCAGCATAACTTGAGTATTCCTCCCATCTTAATCCAATATTGCAAGGACAGAGTAGCTGAGGCAGAGGGCTGGGGACCATGCTCTGAGGCGAGATCGAGGCCAATTGGCACAACTAGCATTTTGCTAAGAGGACTCTCTGCACCCCACATTGGTGAGTAATGTCTGGGGTCTTAAAAGCTGCCAAGCTACCATCTGAGGGTACAGCAAATGGTCCCAACTCAACAGGAACAGGTGATCACTGAGGACCAAAACAACATGGTGGAAAAAGAACCCAAGGGACACAGAGACCCACATGTGTGGGTGTCTACATCGACTTGTGACAGAAAAAAACAGATGATGCCTGGCCACCAACAGTGATAGCTGCAATGGAGCTCACAAAGTTGAGTCTCACTGGCAACACAAGAAGAAAAAGGGGTGTACTCCAAGATCTCTGCAACTGATGGTCTAGGGGCTTTGGGGTTCCCCTGGTAGCATGGCCTCTGGCCCTGATGCTGCCCCTGCCCATAAATCATAATGAAGGTCCACTCTTCAGATAGGAATGGGTTGTACTTCACAACGCAGAGTGACCATATCTTGGGTGCACTTTATGGTTCTATGCATCTATATGATATTCTGCTGACCTCTTACTGGAGGAAGGGGAGTGGGTGGAGAGGAGGGGAAAGGAGACTGTTGGGAGGATGGGACATGTATGGAGCAGAGAGGAAGAGTTCGCTGTCACTGGGCAGGGAGAGCAGTGGAAGCTACATATAAGTGGGTTTGCACATTTATATGAGGACGTACATTTTCATTCAATGATAAAAATAAATATAATCATGCAAGAAAAAAATAGGGTCAACAACAGAATCTTTAGTACACAGCTCAGACTTCAACGTCTGACAAACAAAACACCAGTAACAGAAGAAAAAATAGATAAATGAGAACTACTAAGAATCAAACACTTTTGCTCATCCAAAGACTTTACCAAAAAAATTAAAAGACCACCTACAGAATGGCAACTACATGTTGGAATGATGTCTAGTCTACTAGGCACTGCAAAATATCAATAAGAAAAAGGTAAATAATCCAATTAAGTGACAGACAAAGGAGACTGGCAGACACTTTATCAAAGAGGACATCCAGACAGCCAAAAGACACATGAGGAAATGCTCACGATCATTAGCTGTTAGAGAAATACAAATTAAAACTACAATAGGATACCATCTCACCCCAACAAAGTTGGTCATGATCCAAAAAATACAAAACACCAAATGCTGTAGAGGCTGTGGAGAGACTGGAACTCTCCTACACTGCTGGTGGGATTGCAGAATGGTACAGCCTCTTTGGAAAGTAGTCTGGTGCTTCCTTAAGAAGCTGGAAATAGATATACCATTTGATCCAGTAATCCCACTACTCAGAATATATCCTGCAGAATCAAAAGCAGTCACATGAACAGATACATGCACATGAATATTTATTGCAGCACAGTCCACAAAAGGTAAAATATAGCATCAACCTAGATGTCCAACAACAGATGAATGGATAAACTAAGGTACATATACTGAATGGAATGCTATGCAATAATCCTGGTTTCAATTGGAAGACATTATGCTGAGTGAAATCACTCAGTGGCACATGGACAAGTATCGTATGAGACCTCTGCTGTAAGGACTTGAAAACAGACTCACGTACAAAAGCAAAGACTCTCATGGCTGCAAGTGAGGGGAAGGAAGGAGAGGGCTGGGCATAGATTAGATGATAGAAATTTGGTTGGGTAAAAGCAGTGATAGCACACAGTAGAAAGAAGATCAACTTCACTGGACTTCAAAATACATTGAAAACTCTTCTAATCTTAACCCAATATTGCAACAATAGAGTAGCACAGTTGGGGGTCTGGAGATCATGCTCTGAAGGGACATAGAGGCCAACTGGCACAACTAGCCTATTGCTAAAAGACTCTTATGCACTCCATATAGGTGAGTGGCCTCTGGGGTCCTAAAAGCTAGCAAGCTTCCATCTGAGAGTACGCCAAATGGTCTCACCTCAGCCAGCACAGGCGATCACCAAGAACAACAAAGACACGAGGGAAAAAGAGCCCAGGAGACAGAAGGACCCATGTAAATGGGTGACTGTATCAACAGGTGACACAAGAACCAGATGGTGCCTGGCCACCACCAAAGATAGCTGTGATGGTGCACACAATGTTGAGTCCCAGTAGCAACATGAGAAACAGAGGGGTACACCTCAAGAACTCCACTAAAAGACTGCAATTGATGGTCTGACCAGAAATCATTACTGAAGTCAACTCTTCAGACAGGAATGGACTAGACTCAGGGACACAATGTAACCATATGGTGTGTGTACTTTATGGTTCTGTGCATCTATAGGATGCTGTCCTACAGGCCTCTTACTAGAAAGGAGACGAGTGGGTGGACAGAAGGAGACAAGAGATTGATAAAAGGATATGACATACATAGAACAAAAAGAAGTGCCGAGGCCCGTCACCCACAAAGGCCTCTGTAAGCAAAGTCTCATGCCTGTGTGATGGCGGGCGGAAGCATCTCACCCCTGACATATTTCTGGCCGTACTCTCCTTGATGATATTTTGCATCCTAATTAAACTTTCCTCAAAAATACCCCCTTATTTCCCGGCACAAGGATCAAAGAAGATGCCTTCTAAGAAGGGTTTCCCAACCCCCTCAGCTTAATGAATCCCGACACAGAACGCCCAGCCCGGGAATGCCCAGCCCTGGAACACCCAGCCCAGGAATGCCAAGGCTGGCCCGGCTCTGCTGACTTCCCCCAACTGCACTTCCCCCTCCACATGTGAAATACAAGATTGCAGGAAGGTCCTGCGAAGCTCCCTAGGGACAACCCCCCCCACAGCCCTTAGAGATAGACATTCCACTCCCTATATCAGGAAGACAGATAGGCTTCCGAGTTTATTATATTTGGTACGGCAAATAGACAAATACTAAAGAAATACCCTTCTTAGAACAGCTTAAGAGAGGCTTAGAGTGGGGGATGGTGGGCGCTTACTGTCCCCACAGGAAGAGATAAAATAAAGAGCAAAGAAGCAACAAATAGAGACAGCCAGATTATAACCTTTAGACCCCTCCCCCTGCACCTTTTAACCTTGAGATATAGAGCTGATTGAGCTCAAGGCATAACTTTGTTTTCACTGTTGATTATAACCACAATATACTTGCCTTGGGCCATGTTTTAGTCAGCTAGGCTGCTCTAACAGAAGTACCACAGAGTGGATGGCTTTAACAAAGAAAGATTTATTCTTACACAGTCCGGTAGGTTGCAAGTCCATATTCAGGGTGTCCGCTCCAGGGAGAGACTTTCCCCTTGTCGGCTCTGGAGGAAAGTCCGGTATTGCATCAGTCTTTGTCCAGGGAGCGTCCTCACGCAAGAACCTCTGGTCTCAAGGACGCGCTCTGCTCCCCGTGCTGCTTGCTTGATGGTAGCGAGGTTCTCAAATTGTCCTTGGTTTCTTTTTCCTTTTATTCCTTGCAAGCTAAAAGCATTAAGGGTGGGGCAAGCCATACTCCAGGGAAACTTCCCCCACAGCAGGAATTCACAGCTCCACCCTAATCCTTTAACATACAGGTTAGCAAAACCACACAACGGAGGACAGTCCCAAGATACTGGGAACCATATCCCAGCCACGTGGCTGCACACATTTTTGGGGGGACACAATTCCAACCATGACAGGCCATTACCTAAAAAACCCTAATGATTAATATGAAAAAAGACCACAAGGTATCAGCCAACAGCTTATGTGGTCAAAGAAATCACGTCACTCACCGAATATATAAAAAATAAAGAAAAACAGGCCTTGACAGACTGCTGATCTCCAGATTCCTGGTTGTCTCAGGCTCATCATTTCTTCTTCGCCGACGCCACCCATCTCTTCATGATCCCAGACCCTGCCGAGGATGGCTCTTGGCAGAGAAGTGTGCTGTCATGGGGCAAGGAGAGCAGAAGGAGCTGCAGATAGGCAGCCATGCAAATTTAATTTGGATTGTATACTTTCACTGAAGGACATTAAAAAAAAAAAGAAGGAAAGAAAAAAACAATTTTAGAACAGAAGACAGGTTTTGTTCATCAGAAACATTAATGTTTATGAAAAGCAGACTGATCAACGACAACAAAGGAAGAAGCAGTTAACTCTTGGGGCGACAGGTACTTCTTGGAACTCTAAAAGAGCTTAAGGTTTGAAGTCACCAGTTCTTTTTGTGTAACTTTACTTTTCAACTTCTGGCTTTCCTTTTTTTAACATACCAACAGCACTAAAACTGCTCTGCATTAATACTTGCCATGACTGGGGCAATTTTTGCTCCATACATGGAATGAAAAGAGGGAGAGGTGTTACTAAAAAAACAAAAACAAAAAACAGCTTGATGTGCCAGAGGATCAGAGTAAAAGGTTAAGGAAGACAAAAGCCAAAGAGACTGCCTTAGGTGGAATTACTGGGCTCTGAGTGGTGAAAGATGGCCGCGAGGAGAAAGAAACGCAAAGTAAGGAAGGCTTGGGCTAGCCAGTGCCCTAGGCCTGCAGAGCGGCTATCCCAGAGCCTGTGAGGTTGGGTGCTGTACCAGAGTGTTGCAGAAAGGATAGAAGGTATCATATGTATCCATCCATTCATATACAAGGCTTACCTTACTACTGTGTCTCAAACTCAGATACCACCTGCTCTGTGGTACCAGAGTGTGACAGCTGATCTCCAAAAATGTGCCCCCAAAGCACTCATATTCACACCCATACATCTTGACTGGCCCTGGGACTTGCATTTTGGCTAACAGAATGCAGTGGAATGAAACTCCATGATTTCCAAAGCTAAGGCAGATAAACCCTTGCAGCTGTTCCTGAGTCTCTTGGAACATGTGTTCTGGGTACAGTCAGGTGCCATGTGGGCTTGGGGAAGTCCACACTCAGAGACCACCACGCTGTAAGGAAGCCCACAGCCATTTCAACCATGTCAGCCTAGGTACCAGACTTGTGACTGCAGAAGTTTCATGTAACTCCAGCCTTGTTTCCCAACTGCAATCAAATTCAGAACCTCAAAGATAAACCATACAACCAAGCTATTAGCTCTACAAACTGCAACAAATAATAATAAATTGTTGCTTGAAGTCATTACATTTTGTGGGTTTTTTTTTTTACACACTAAGAACCAGAACATAAGACTGTGCCAAAAACGTGCTTTGCTATAAACACAGTAACATTTCAGTTCCAGATTACTATCTACTCCAAACAGGTGGTGACCCACTGTCAACTTGCTTAGTATAGTCTCCCCACCCCCACCTCCCAAAACAAAATTTCCCAGTAAGCTCAGTTTTCAGACTTTAGTCCGTTTCTCCTTAATGTGTCTCATGGGCCCTTGGCTGGATTGGAAGTCTAGTGATCACAAATAAGGAAAAGAAGTTAACAACAACAATGAATTCATGAATGAGGTTCATTCTGTAAAATAACTAGGATAACAGGCTATTTGTGGCATCTGGTAAGAAACACTTGGTGGAATCTCACAAGTAACTCTGGGTGACTATTCCATGGCTGACTGGAAAAATAACTTTGTCTCTACAGTTTCACTGATACTAGTTAAAACCTTCTATGTTCTTCTCTATAATCTCTTTCAATGTACTGAATACTTCAGACAGAGCAGTGCAGGTGTTTTTCAAAGACTGGCTTAAGGAGTGGAGCAAAGAAAAACCTTCTAGGCACACAGCCTGAGTTTCCTTGTACTGTGGAAATAACAGATGAATAATTTTCTTGGTGTATTTTCAGTGTGTGGTTGTACTGTCTTACAACAAGGCTGGCAGACTCATGTTTGAACAATTACACAGATTAAATCAGTTAGGGTAACACCAGCAACAGGCTTACCCAGGGCTCTCAGAGTTTCACCAGTTCCAGAAGGAAACATGTAATTCTGTTTAAAAGAGCTGATGAAATACAAAGAATTTGCCAAGAGTTCAGTTTCTGTACAACATAGATAAACATAATTGTTCTCCGTCTACTTGGAATTCTGTCATGAAACATAGCTAGAACTAAAAAAAAAATTGTCTAATGAATGAATCTATGACTTAGAAATATAATGGGACAGGAAGCTGAATGGGTTGGAGACAGGTAACCCATAGGGCTACTGTAAATAGCAAGACTCAAAGAAGCCCCACTCGTGTTGTAATTGAGCTACAGCCTAACTAACTATACAGGGTGCCCACAAAGTCTGCACACAGACAGAATGTCATCAAGGATACCTTCAGAAAAACAACAGCATCTGCGTTTCCAGAATTTACAGGACTAAAACCACCCACTGAAAACCCTATGGAACACAGTTCCACTCTGGCACACACAGGGTTGCTATGAGTCAGTCAACTCAAGTGCAGCTGGTGGTGGTATCGCTGTAGTAGTATACTAACATTAAACATTCCTAATCTCTTACAGGCTTGAACTCAAAGAATGTAACAAATCTATTTATTCTGTTGTTTTTTTAAAAGACTTTGTTCAAAGCCCTCTACAACAAACCCTACTGTCAACATTGCCAAGATACCTCACACAAGGAGGAAATCAGAAATGACAGAAGATTTTTTTTTGTGGTTATGTGAAAGTTTACAATCCAAGTCAACTTCCATATAAGAAACCAAGTACCCGCCTGTCTGCAACTCTATTTGCTCTCCTCATCCTGTGATAGCACACTGTTCTTTTCCACTCTTTACTTCTAGTATCCACTAAACTGATACCTGTCCCCTCCTCTCCAACCTCTACTCTTCTCCCTAAAAAGAAACCAGTTGGATGGCCTCATATATACATTAAACCATAAAGTACATATACTGCCCACACCAATCTGTGCTTAGTCCAGTCTATTCTTTGTCTGAAGTTTTGGCTTCAGTACTCATTTCAGGTCTGGGCTAGCAGCAAGTACAGGGGCCATTTGCTCAGGGGACTCTCCAGGCTGTCAGACCATCAGTTCTGATCTTTTAATAGAGTTCTTGATCCACACACCTCTTTTTTCTTGTGCTATGTCAGAAACTCTACATTATATCTCCTATCAGGACTATCCTTGGTGGTGGCCAGGCACCATCTAGTTCTTCTGTTCTCCTGCTGATGTAGTTTGTCAATCATATGAATCCGTCTCTCTCCTGGGGTCATTTTTCCTCATATCTTGATGCTTGCGGTTGTCATCTGTTCCAGGTGGGTTGGGACTAGTTGATGTTCCTCAGACGGCAGCTTGCTGCCTTTTAAGACCCCAGACGCTACTGACCAATGTGGGGTGCCAAAGACTCTTAGAAAAAGACTAGATATGCCAATTGACCTTGACGTCCCCTGAAAACATGATCCCCAGACCCCTGTCACTGCTACTGTCTTTTTAAATGTTGGGTTGAATTCCGAAAACCTTTTAACTTATGGTATAGTCCAGTTATGCTGACCTACCCTCTACTGTGTGCTGTCAGTCTTTTCACCTAACTGAATTCCTATCAACTATCTAATCTATGAATAACCCTCTTCCCCCTCCCACCTTTGTCACCATCAAATTGTATTTCCTTCTGTGCATCAGTCCTTTCTTAAGTCTTTATAATAGCAGTCTCATACAATACTTGTCTTTTTGCAACTGACTGATTTCATTGAGCATGTCTTCCAGACGATTCTAGGTTAGGGGATCATTCATAAAATCATCATTTTTTTATCATTGTATAGTGTTCTGTTTCATTCAAAAGCAAATGGAACAGTATATTGACAAAGAACTGCCAGAAATTCCAGCTGGATTTAGAAGAGGATGTGAAACCAGGGATATCAATGCTGATGTCAGACGGATCTTGGCTGAAAGCAGAGAATACCAAAACGATGTCTACCTGTGTTTCATTGACTATGCAAAGCCATTTAACTGTGTGGATCATAATAAATTATGGCTAACACTGTGTACAATGGGAATTCCATAACACTCAATTGCACTCTTAAGGAATCTGTATATAGATCAAGAGCCAGTCATGCGAACAGAGTGGGGAGACACTGCACGGTTTAAAGTCAGGAAAGATGCACATCAGGGTTGTATCTTTTCAACATAACTTTTCAATCTGTACGCCAAGAAAATAATCTGAGAAGATGGATTATATGAAGAACAAGGAATCAGGATTGGAGGATGACTCATTAACAACCTGTGTTATGCAGATAACACCACCTTACTTCCTGGAAGTGAAGATTTGAAACACTTCCTGATGAAGATCAAGGACCACAGCCTTCAGTAAGGATTGCACCCCAACACCAAGAAAATAAAAATCCTCACAATTGGACCAGTAAGCAACATTGTCATAAAGGGAGAAAGGATTGAGGCTGTCAAGGATGCCATTTTACTTAGGTCCACAATCAATGCCCATGGAAGCAGCAGTCAAGAAATCAACAGACACACTACTCTGGGAAAATCTGCTGCAAAGGATCTCTTTAAAGTACTGAAAAGTAAAGATGTCACCTCGAAGACTAAGGTGAACCTGACCCAAGCCATGGTATTCTCAGTCACATCATATGCATGTGAAAGCTGGACAATGAACAAAGAAAGCAGAAGTAGAATTGATGCCTTTGAATTGTGGTGTTGGGGAAGAATGTTGAATGGACCATGGACCACCAGAAGAACAAACAGATCTGTTCTGGAAGAAGTCCAACCAGAGTGCTCCTTGGAAGCAAAGATGGCAAGACTGCATCTTACATACTCTAGACATGTTGTCAGAAGGGATCAGTCCCTGGAGAAGGACATCATGCTTAGTAGAGAAGAGGGTCAGCGAAAAGGGGGATGACCCTCGATGAGATGGGTTGACACAGTGGCCACAACAATGGGCTTAAGCATAAAAATGAGTGCGGACATGGTGCAAGACTGGGCAGTGTTTCGTTCTGTCATGCCTAGGGTCACCATGAGTCGGAATCGATTCGACGGCACCTAACAACAACAACAACAGTGTTCCATTGTGCATATGTACCATAGTTTGTTTATCCATTCATCAGTTGATGGGCTCTCAGGTTGATTCCCTCTTTTTGCTATTTTGGACAGTGCTGCAATAAACATTCGGGTGCATGTTCTGTTCATGTGACAGCCCTTATTTCTGTAGGATATATTCCAAGCAGTGGGACTGCTGGATCATATGATATTTCTATGTCTAGCTTTTTAAGACAGTGCTAAATTGCTTTCCAAAGAGGTTGTACCATTTTGCATTCCCGCCAGCAGTGCAGAAGTGTTCCAATTGCTCCATAGTCTCTCTAACATTTGTTGTTTTGTGGTTTTTGGGTTACTGACAACCTTGTTGGGATTAGATGGTATCTCATTGTAGTTTTAATTTGGATTTCTCTAATGGCTAGTGATCATCAGCATTTGGGAAGTGACAAAGGTGTTTTTGAGTACAGGCGTAGTAGCTGGTTTTTCTTGGGCTCCCAAAGCACAGTGCCCTCTCCCCAAGGCATCCCTAAGGATACAAGCAGGCAGCTAGGTGCCCCACAGACTGCAGCTCATGAGGAAAGGCTTACTTCATCCTGGCCAGAGAATCAATGGCAAGTCTCTCATAAGCAAAAATGGTGACAATGATGACAAGAAAGGCAGGAGCAGAGATTAGGCTGGTCCACTGAATAAGAAGTGGCTTGATTCCACATCCACAGACACTAACCCTATGGGGCCTTTCTCAAGAAATATATTGTAGTAAGGGATTTTCATATACTTTCTGCTTCCCCAACTAACCCAGTGTTAGGTCATCTCAAACTGGAGGACCAATGAGACATGTTTTTCAGTTGCTCTTGTGATGAGGTCAAGAAACAATAAAAGGAGATTGTGGTGCTTAATTAACCACTAAGTAAGGAGACTTTCCTGCTATTAAGGTTAGGTTAACTAAAGACCATAACTGTCCAATAAACCTTCAAGGGAAGAAACAAAAGGAAAGTTGAGCACATAAAATGCTGACTAGTTTATACTTCTAGATCTCTATATGAATGCTCTAGGACACTCAGAAAACACTTATGCTAACAGTTGTCAGAACAGTTTTACCATGGAGGAAAGTTACGATCAAAATGCCCACAAAGGAAGGGAAGAAGAAATCTGTTCCCACCATTACCAACATAAAACAGTAACAAAGGAATAACATTCTAAAGGTAGGTGTGAAGGCTCTAGATATACCATATTTTTACACAGATAACATGCTCTTTTTTTAACAGCCACATGTAAAAACAAATTGGCATAGTAGTGCCTATGAAAATATCTTGATGGGGAAGGTACCATTGGCAAACAAATGTAGAAGGCATGCTTTGCTTATGTAAGATTATTTTAATTGCCTCAAAGCTCACATAAATGATTATATAAAAAGGAGTTTTTAAAAGCAAGGGTGTACCTGGGCCCATACCTCACACCATATCCAAAAACCAACTCAAAATGATTCAAAGACCTAAATGTTAGAAGTGAAACCACACAACACTTAGAACAAAATGGAGAGGTAACACTTCAGGACCTAGTTTTTAACAGACTGTTATATTTGACACCAACAGCACAAGCAACAAAGACAGAACAAGTAAATGAAAATTTTTCAAAATTAAAAACTTTTGTTCACCAAAGGATTTTATCACCACAATGAACAGGTATCTTGCAGATAAGGAGAAAATTTGGGGGAACCATATATCTGATAAGGGTTTAATATGGAAAATACATAAAGAACTGTTACAACTTAACAGAAAAAGACAAATGACCCAATCAATAGACATTTCACCAAAGAAGAGATACAAATGGGCAAGAAGCACATGAAAAGATGCTCAATGACATAAGATATTAATCCAAAAAAAACCCCAAACCTATGGCTGCCCAGTCAGTTCTGACTCATAGAGACTCTGTAAGACAGAACAGAATTGCCCCATATGGTTTCCAAAAAGTGCTTGATGGATTCAAACAGCCAAGCTTTTGGTTAGTAACCATAGCAAGTAACTACTATGTTATCAGAGTTTCCCATAAGACATTGGGGAAATCAAAATCACAGTAAGATGCTACATCGTATTCATTAAGATGGCTATGATTATGTGGAGAAATTAGAAACCTCATTCAATGCTGGTGGGAATGCAAAACAGTATAGCTGATATGAAAAATACCTCAGCAGCTTCTCAAAAAGTGAAATACAGAATTACTGTATGACCCAGAAATTTCACTCAAGGAATAGACCCAAAATACCTGAAAGCAGAGACTCAAAAGATACTTGTATATTATTGCCCACTACAGTTCAGTTCACAATAGCCAAAAGGTGGAAAGCAACCAATTGTCCATCAAGTGATGAATGTATAAACAAAAAATGGTTTATACATACAATGGAACATTACTCAGTCATAAAGAGAAATGAAGTTTGGATACATGCTACAACATATAAATGAACCTTGAAAACATTATACTAAGTGAAATAAGCCAGAGATCAGACACAAAACAACAAATATTGCATGATTCCACTTATATGACATATCTAGAAGATATAACAGCACTGTCTTAGTCATCTGGTACTGCTCTAACAGAAATATCACAAATGGATGGCTTTAACAAAGATAAATTTACTTTGACATAGTCCAGCAGGCTGCAAGTCCAAATTTAGGGCATCAGCTTCAGGAGGAAGTCTTTCTCTGTTGGTTTTTGAAGAAAGTCCTTATCATCAATCTTTCCCTTGCACTGGGAGCTTATGAGGCACACAGACTCCAAGTTCTTTCTAAAGGGCATACTCTGCTTATAGAACTGCTTTCTCGGTGGCATGAGTCCTCTCTTCCCTGCTTGCTTCATTTTCTCTTATATCCCAAGAAACTGCCTCAGTGCACAATACAGTCTTACACACTGAGGCCTGCCCCACCAACACAATGGCCACTCATCCTTCCTTATTGTCATAGATTGAATTGTGGTTCCCCCAAAATGTGTGTGTTGGTTTGGCTGGGCCATGATTACCAGTACTGTGTGATGTCCTCCATGTTGTGGATCTTGTCTCTATGATATTAATGAGGGTGGATGGGCCGCAGTCATGTTGGTGGGGCAGGACTTAATGGGTAAGATTGTTCTGTGCCTTGAGGCAGTCTCCTGAAATATAAAGGAAAGAAGCTAACAGAGAGATTTGGGGACCTCACACCACCAAGAAGCTGTGCTGGAAACTGAGCACGTCTTTTGGAAAGGACTGGGGTCCCTGCACCTCCAAAGATTCCACTGCAGTGGAAGACCGACAACAAGAACCTTTCTCCAGAGCCAGCAGAGGATGTCTTCCTTTGGAAGTGACACTTTGAATTTGGAGTTTTAGCCTACTGGACTGTGACAAAATAAAACTTTTCAAAGCCATCCACTTGTGGTATCTCTCTTATACCAGCACTAGATGACTAAGACACTCATTAACATCAAAGGGGCAGGGTTTACAGAACATAAGAACATCACATAATACCAGGAATCATAGCCTATCCAAACTGCTACACACATTTTTGGGGGACACAATTCAGTCCATGACATTCTACCCTTTAACCTCCCAAAAATCACATCTTTGTAACAGGCAAAACATCAAATTTACCTCATCATAGCAAGTCTTACATATAAGACCAAAACCTAGAAATTTCTTTTCAGCTGTGAAATCTAGAACCCAAGTTATCTGCTTCCAAAGCTACAATGGCAGAATCAGCAGGCACAAGTTAGACATTTCCATCACAACTGAGAGAAACTGCAAGGAAAGAAGGCATAACAGGTACCAAGTAAACAAACAGAAAAGATACATTAATCCTCAAGGCTTTGAAAATAATACTCCATTTTCTGAGACATTTTACATAATGGCCCTGCCCACCAGACTCTAGGTATTGGCCACCCTCTCCAGATTCTGAGTGAAGGTCTCTTGACAGTCAACTTCAGCACCGCCTCCCAAGCACACCAGGAGAGCAACTTGGCTCCCTCGGCTTTAGGTACACCATTTTCCTAGTCCATCAGAGTAGCAACTCCACTCTTAGAAGTACCACAGGCCATGGCTCCACCTTTAGAGATCCCTGAAGTCATGGTCATACCTTGTAAGACTGCAGCAGCTCAGCTCCTCGCACCCCCTGTCTCTTCAGCTTGTGTTTCCTGTGGCCTCATGGCCAGGACCTGATGGTCACATCTGCCCTGCTGGGGGCAAGTGTTCCAAAACTCTATGGCTCCATTGATATGTGCCCAGAGGTACTCTACTCTGTCAGGAAGGCTACTGCACACTGGCACTCAGCTCTCTCACTCCATGGGTTGGCTCCACCACTGTCTCCCGCTGGCCTCCTGGTTCTGGTAGACAATTCCCTGCTTCTTTTTTTTACTATCTGTACCTTTCTTGATGTTAACAGTTGTCTTCTGTCAGGGATTGAATTGTATCCCTGCAAAATATGTATAATAATTTGGCTGGGCCAGGATTGCCTGTATTCTGTGAATGCCCTCCATTTTGTGATTTTCTGATGCTGTAAATCCTAATCTCTGCCTGTGGTTAATAGTGGATTGTGAGAGAGCATTAGGGTGGGACTGTAAATCCCTTCCTAGGGTCACCTCCTTGCTCCATTGTAAAGGGAGTTTTCCTAGTGTGTGGCTTGCACCACCTTTTATCCTACAAGAGATAAAAGGAAAGGGAAGCAAGCGGAGAGCTGGGAACCTCATACCATCATGAAAGCCACACCAAGAGTAGAGCATGTCCTTCAGACCTGAGGTTCCTGAACCAAGGTGCGCCCCAACCAAAGACTGATATAACACAAGGACTTTCCTCCAGAGCCAACAGAGGGATAGACTTCCCTTGGAGCAGATACCCTGAATTTGGACGTGTAGTCTACCAGACTATGTAAGAATAAACTTTCCTTTGCTAAAGCCATCTATTTTCTGGTATTTCTGTTAGAGCAGTACCAGCTGACCAAAACATCCTCAGTTCCTTCTGAGTCTTCCATTCACTCAGTTTTAAAATTACTTCCACATTTTAGGTATTTGTTAGAGCAGCAATCCACTCTCTTGATATCCAATTCTGTCCTAGTTATTTAATGCTGCTATAAGAGAAATACCACAAGTGGATGACTTTAACAAAGAGAAATTTTGTCACAGTTCAGTAGGCTACATGTCCAAATTCAGGGCATCAGCCCCAGGGAACTGCTTTCTCTCGGCTCTGGAGGAAGGTCCATGTTGTCTCTCTTACCCTGGACTGGGAAATTCTGAGACACAGGGACCCTATAACACCAAGAAGCACTGCCAGGAGCAGACTACATCCTTTGGAAAGGACTCAGGGTCCCAGTGCCTCAGAAGTTCCCAGTCCAGGGGAAGACACATGACAAAGATCTTCCTCCAGAGCCAACAGAGAAAACCATCCCATGGGGCTGATGTCCTGAATTTGAACTGGTAGCCTACTGGACTATGACAAAATAAATTTCTTTTTGTTAAAGCCATCCACTTGTGGTATTTCTCTTATAGCAGCACTATATGACTAAGACAAGCATAGAGACAAAAGTTCATTAGTGATTATCAGGGACTGAAGGAAGCAAAAATTGTAGAGTTACCACTTAAGGGCAATGGACTTTCTGTCTGAAGTGACGGTTCTGTATGTAATGTCATGTAACTGTACACTTAAAAAGAGTCAAAATGTCAATTTTTTTGTTTTATATATATATATATCCACAATAAAATGCTTTTACAAAGATAAAAATAATTACAGCAATCTCCTGGCCTGTCCTGTCATCCATGTCAAATAAGGGCATGCACATATTTCATCCATCCACCTATTCATTCATCCATTCATTCATTCATTCATTCAGGCAATGATTATTGAGCACCTGTAACATGCAGTGGTGGCACAGAGGTTAAGTGCTACATCTGCTAACCAAAAGACTGGCAGTTCAAATATACCAGGTGTTCCTTGGAAACTATGAGATAGTTCTACTCTGCTCTATAGGATCACTATGAGTCAGAATTGACTCGATGGCAGTGGCTTTGGCTTTTGTAATATGCCAGGTTCAGTATCAGGTACAAGAGATTTGAAAATGAATAAAATCCAGTTGACTTCAAATGTTCACAGTCTCATGGTAGCAGGGACATGTGAGCACATGCCTTCCTTCACAGTATGGTAATGGATTTAAAAAAAACTGGAGCCCAAGGGGGAGCACCAGTATGGCCAAGGCCTGGTGGCAAGGCTGCTCCTGCTTGTCTCCTTCAGACAGTTTCCTGGTCACTGCCAGTTACTGACCAGTTGAATTCTAGTATTATTCTAGCTACATAAAGGTCATAGAATATTGTGTAAAAACATTTCCAGTCATTCTTTTCATTATAATTACCACTGGCTCATTGTCCAGATACATGATTCTTCCTACATCCCAAAATGACTAATACCAAAACTGAGATCCTGTGAAATGAACAGGGAATTAAACCCTGGAAATGATCATTTTTCAAAATTAAAGTGACATCTGGGAGTCAACAGGTGACCTTCACTGTGAAGTATCAGCATCAAGGAAAGGTGTAGGTAGGTCTTGTTACATAGCAGCTTTCACCAGAGAAAGCCTTGACTCACATGGCAAGCTGCCTAACTTTTGTATTGATTCTTCGAGGAAGGCAAAATGAGATCTGCTATGCAGTGGCCTGTGTTCCCAGTAGACTGGGATGCTCTCTACACAGATAACCAGAAAAGTTTGCCCAGTGACACACTGAGAAGGAACTTAGAGACTCTTGTAAGTGAGGAGACCGGACTCAACCTTTGGTTTAGGTCACAGATTTCCTCCAAGATTTTTTTAAACTATGAGACATATTTACCAGAAAAAGAAACTCAGTTGCCATTGAGCCAATTGCAAATCAGAGCAAACCCATGTATATAAGAGTAGAACTGTGCTCTGTAGGGTTTTCAATGGCTGATTTCTCAGGGGACCACTATGTCTTTCTTTTGAGGTACTTCTGAGGGATTGAAACCAACAGTCCTTTGATTAGCACCACCCAGGGACCACGATTATTTAGGACTGATTGAAAAAACAAAACAAAACCAAAAATCCATTGCTGTCAAGATTTGTGGAAACCCCCTGTGTTACAGAGTAGAACTGCCCTATAGGGTTTTCTTGGCTGTAATCTTAATGGAAGCAGACTGCCAGAACTTTCTTTCACATTGCCACTGGGTGGATTTGAACCACCAGCTGTTTTGGTTAGTGGCAGAGGACAAACTGTGCTACCCAGGAAACTTTTGATTGATTAAATGATCACATAACAAGTACTACAGTTAAGTGCTCAGCTGCTAACTGAAAGGATGGCTGTTTGAACACACCCAGTGGCTTTGTGAGAGAACGAGCTGGCAATGCTCTCATAAACATTACACCCTAGGAAACCCTATGGGCAGTTCCACTCTGTAACACATAGGGCTGCCATGAGGTAAAAATGACTAGATGACATCCAACAATGGCACATACTATGGATTTCCTGGGTGGTACAAAGAATTAAGCACTGAACTACTAGACAAAAGCTTGGCAGTTCGAACCCACCCAGAGGCACCTCAAGAAGACAGGCCCGGAGACTGCTTCTGAAAAGTCACAGCCTTGAAAACCCTATGAAGCAGTTCTACTTTGCATGCACAGGATCTCCATGAGTTGGAATCGACTCAATGGCAACTAATAATATTATAAATATCTCGGTGCCAAAATTTGAGAATGCTTTTGATCCGTATTTATAAACAGCACCTCATCCTGTCATTTCTTCTTGTGTGATTTCTCTGTTCCTATTCTCCCTCCCTTCCTATCCCTACTGCAGTCTGGCTTCAGGACATTTGGTTACTGACTGCCCAGCCTCAGTTTCTCCCTGTCTCTAGCTACCCCTTATGCAACACCGACAGATTAATATCCTAAACAAAATACTTCCTCCTGACACTGTCCTGCTCAGAAATCTTGAGTCACTCCCCACTGCTTATATAACAAAGCCTAAACACCTCATCCTCCATGAGCAACCTCAACCTACCTTTCCAATTTTTATTTCCCACTATTTTTCTAAAAAGAAGCCCTAGTGGTGCAGGGTAAGTGCTCAGCTGCTAATCAAAAAGTTGGCAGTTCAAACTGAGCAGCCACTTCACAAAAAATATATGGCAGTCTGCTTCCATAAAGATTACAGCCTTGTTATAGCGCAACATGATATAAACTATAAAATTGTACTTAATTCATACACGAAAAGATTACAGCCTTGGAAACCATATAGGGCAGATCTACTCTGTTTTATAGGGAATTAACTTGACAGCAACAGGTTTGGTTTTGGTTACTTTTTTAAATATCCATTCAAGCATCATGGCAAACAGACGGTCAGTTCCATGAGATCATTCTTGTTCACCACTGTATTCCCAGCTCCTAGGACGTGTATTGTGGGTTTTATTGAACAAATGTATGAACTTTCCCCTCCAAGCATTGTTTCTGAAACTTACCGATTCCAAAAGCATCTTGGCCATTCTCACCCCCACTTCAAGTTTCACACACTTAGTGTCCTCTCTCTCATCCCCAGGGATAACCTTTCCCTGTAAAAAACTGAACTAGCAAATGCTGTGTGATAAATATATCTACAACAACAAAAAAGCAGCTGTGAGACTGCTTAAGTACAATCCAATACCTCATGGGATTTGGTTTCTTGGTTTGGAGGTTTCATGTGACATCCCAGTTAACTGGCTCAATATCATATTTAGTGCTTCTATTTTACCTCCTGGAAACCCTGGTGGTGTAGTGGTTAAATGCTACCACTAGTAACCAAAAGGTCAGCAGTTCAAGTCCACCAGGTACTCCTGGGAAACTCTGTGGGGTAGTCCTACTCTGTCCCATGTCATAGCTGAGCAGTCAGAATGACTATCTCCTCCACTACTCTGTCATATGTCAGAACTGACACAATGGCAGTGTGTTTGTGGGGGGAGGGTTATTTTATCTTCTAGTTCATTGCATGATGCTTGAGGTCTTAAAAGCTTGCAAGCCATCATCTGAATACAACAATGGGTGGTCCCTATTTGCCTGGAGCAACAGAGAAAGAAGCAGAGTCAGAAATCAGAGGAGAAACTGGAATGTGTAGATAACCGCCTCATGAAAAATGAACAACAATTTCACGTACAGTTCAGTGATACTATTCTCACCTGTCTTTTCCAAATTGTTCCACCTCTCTTAATATGTAAACTTACTGCCCCCTAAGTTTCCTGTGTAATCTTTTGAATTGCTGTTGTCAATTTCATGCTGTATACATTGTTGAATTGACATATAGTCTACTATGTATATTCTCAACAGCAAGAAACAAAATGAATTTTTAAAAATTACCCTTTTCCTTCCCCTGGAGGATCCTATCCATGTTTCCAGGTTTATTTCAAACTCCAATAACACCAAAGGCTTCTTGAACTTTCCAAGCCACCATGGTATCTATCTCCTTAGAACACCTACTGAAATTTTAGTACCATTCATTCCACATTTACCAAGATGACCAGGACACAGGTCCTGGACGGCATTTATCACAAACTGCCTACTGTTGTGCTAACGTTTTGTATGTATGTCTTGTCTTCTCAAGCCTGTGATGGCAAAGGCCATCTTTTAAACTTATTTGTCTCTCTTCTCTCCCTGCTAGCCCTTGATGTTAAATAAACATCTTCTGAATTAATATTATGCTTTGATTTGAGGGAATCCCTGGTGGCATAGTGGTTAAATGCTTTAGGTGCTAACCAAAATGTTGGCAGTTCGAATCTACCAGGTGCTCCCTGGAAACCCGATGGGGCAGTTCTAACTCTGTCCTATGAGTCAGCATTGACTCTACAATAATGGGTTTGTTTTTGGGGGTTGTTGTTGTCATTTTTGGTGTTTTGATTTGATATTCTCTCTTGTCCCCATTTTCTGCTATGACTTTGATAAAATAATTTCCTATGATCCATACGTGATACGTAGGAACTGGCTCTCATTATCCTTATTTTATAAATGAGGAAAATAAGCCACAGAATAATGATACAACTTGTTTTAGACTGCAAGTGAATCATAGTTGCTTCATCCAAAATATAAGTGAAACAGTTTTGAAACAAAGATAGCTAGATTTTCATGCTGCCACTGTTTAATGATCTCTGTTTGATGCTGAGGTGCAAATTGTGCCCTAGTACACTCACATACTATCAGCTACCTGGCCAAGGGACTAGATCTGTATTTATGCCTATTTCAAAGGAAGGTGATTCAACACAACACAGAAATCATCAAATAATATCTTTAATATGCCACGTAAGCAAAATTTTGCTGAAGATAATTCAAAAACAGTTGTAGTACTGCATCAGCAGGGAGCTCGCAGAAATTAAAGCTGGATTCAGAAGTGGATGTGAAATGAGAGATCATCATTCCTGATGTCAGATGAATCCTGGCTAAAAGTACAGAATACCAGAAACATGTTTACCTGTGTTTTATTGACTATGCAAAGGTATTTGTGTAGATCATAAAAATTACGGATGACATTGCAAAGAATGGCAATCCAGAACACTTAATCGTGCTCATGAGGAATCTGTACATAGATCAAGAGGGAGTCATCTAAACAGAACATGTGGTTTAAAGTCAGGAAAGGTGTATCAAAGTTGTATCCTTTCACAATACTTATTCAAGTTGTATGCTGAGCAAATAATCAAGCTGTACTATATGAAAAAGAACAGGGTATCAGGACTGGATTAAGACATTAACAACCTGCAGTATGCAGGTAACACAACCATGCCTGATGAAAAGTAAAGAGGACTTGAAGACCACAACCTTCAGTATCCATTATACCTCAACATAAAGAAAACAAAAATCTTTACAACTGGAACATTATGATAAATGGAGAAAAGATTTAAGTTGGATCAAAGATTTTACTTAGGTCACAATCAACACCCATGGAAGCAGCAGTCAAGAAATCAAAGGATGCACTGCATTGGGCAAACCTGCTGCAAAGGATCTCTTGACAGTGTTTTAAAAAAAAGCAGTGATGTCACTTTGAAGAGTAATGTGTGCATGACCCAAGCCACGGTATTTTCACTCACCTAATATGCATGAGGAAACCCTGGTGATGTTGTGGTTAAGCGCTACATCTGCTAACTAAAAGACTGGCAGTTCAAATCTGCCAGGTGCTCCTTGGAAACTCTACAGGGCAGTTCTACTCTGTCCTGTAGAATTGCCATGAGCCAGAATCGACTTGATGGCAGTGGGTTTGGTTTTGGGTTTTAATATGTATGGGGAAACCCTCATGGTATAGCGGTAAGGTGCTACGGGTGCTAATTAGAAGGTCAGTAGTTCAATTCCACCATGTGTTCCTTGGGAACTCTATGAGGCAGTTCTACTGTCCTATAGGGTTGATATGAGTCAGAATTGACTTGATAGCATTGGGTTTGTTTTAATATGTGTGGGAAAGCTGGACAATGAACAAGGAAGACCAAAGAAGAACTGATGCCTTTGAATTATAGTCTTGGTGAAGAATATTGAATATATACCACGGACTGCCAGAAGAATGAACAATCTTGGAAGTACAGCCAGAATGCGCCTCAAAAGCAAAGATGGCAGGACTTTGTTTATGCTCTGGATGTGTTATCAAAAGATCAGTCCTTGGAGAAGGACACCATGCTTGGTAAACCAGGTCAGCAAAAAAGAAAAAGACCCTCAATGAGATGGATTTATATAGGTTATAATGATGGGCTCATACACAGCAACAATTATGAAGATGATGCAGGATTGAGCAGTGATTTTTTCTGTAGTACACAGGATCCCTATGAGTCAGAAGCAACTCGCTGGTACTGAACGACAACATACTCACATACAGACTTTATCAAAGTCACTAAGAAGATGTGTATGATTGAAGCCCTTGTTTGGTTCAGGGCTTCAAACCGATTCATTCAGGTTCAAGTTCCTGCTGAGAATTTGTATTTCTACCTCCATAGATAGTGTTGCTTTAACAGAAATATCACATGTGGATGGCTTTAAAAAGAGAAATTTTATTTTGTCACAGTCCGGTAGGCTAAAAGTCCAAATTCAGTGCGTCAGCTCCTGAGGATAGCTTTCTCTGACAGATCTGGAAGAAGGTCCTTGTCATCAATCTTCCCCTGGACTGGAAGCTTGTGAAGAACAGGGACCCCAGTCCTTTCCACAGGACATGCTCAGCTTCCAGTTCATCTTCTTGGTGGTGTGAGGTCTGCCAACTCTCTGCTTGCTTCCCTTTCCTTTTACCTTTTATAGGATAAAAGGATAAAAGGAGATGCAAGTCACACTCCAGGGAAACTCTCTTTACACTGGAGCAGGGAGGTGATCTCAGGAAGGGTATTATACTTTTACCTCAACCCCCTTTAACATAATTCTATCCATTAGCTACAGGCAGAGATTGGAATTTACAACATGGGAAAATCAAAAAATGGAGGACAATCACACAATACTGGGAATCACGGTCCAGTCAAATTACTACACATGCTTTTTGTGAGACATAATTCAATCCATAACACACTCATATATTCTGAATCAGAATCTATATTTTAACATGATCCCCCCATGATTCTTGTGTATAACTTCCTGGGAACAAACCAGTTTGAAGCCCTAGTTTGGTTTATGCAGAACAGTTAATATTCCTATATTCAAAATCAAGTTGTGTGAAAGGTAACATATGATGGATTCAAAAACATCCTAGAGAAGAAAGACGGGGTGATGAGCTACAGCATTTTTCCTTTCAGTGAACAATCCTTGAAGAAGAAACAGTATTGATGACTTTATCTATTTTCAGCACAAAGTAACACTTAACTAATCTAATTAATCAAGTGAAGGTGCCTCTGAATTATGCCTTTGAATTATAGTCTTGGTGAAGAATACTGAATACATACCATTGAAGGTATATGGACCCAGACTTTTCACTTAATCCGCAAATATCGCAAAACAACAAAGATAAAGCAGAGGTCACAAACTGGTCTGCAGGCAAAACTGAACTCAGATAAAGGGTTTAAAGATTTTTTAATGTAATTCTGACTACACATAAAGGAAACTTATAACATATACAAGGTGAGAAAAATAGAGGGAAAGAAAAAACTTAATACCTTTGATCAACTTAAACAGAAGAGTAACTGCTGAAATGGCAACTGTTAGACCCCAACTACCATAGCCTCCACCAGACTGAATCCAGAACAACCAGGTGGTGCCGACCTACCACCAGGGACAGCTCTGACAAGGATCTCAGTAGGGGGTTCTGGACAGATTGCGAGAAAAAGGAAGAACAAAATTCAAACTCACAGGAAAAACAAAAACAAAACAGACTTACTGGTCTGAAAAAGACTGTAAAACTCCAAGAGTATGGCCCCTGGACACCCTTTTAACTCAGTACTGAGGTCACTGCTGAGGTTCACCCCTCACCCAAAGATTAGACAGGTCCATAAGGCAAACAATAACAGGTGTGATGAACGTGCTTCATAGTTTAATCATGTATACAAGACTAAATGTGCAGACCAACCAAAAAGCAAATACAAGAAGGCAGGAAAGGATAGGAAAACTAGATGAAACAGAAGGAAAGGACAAGAAAACTGGACAAACGGAAACAGGAATCCTGGGGTGCAGAGGGGTGAGTACGGATACATCATGGTAATGGCAACCAATGCCACAAAACAATCTGTAATTACTTATTTAATAAGAAATTACTTTCCTCTGTAAACTTTCATCCAAAGCACAATAAAAACAAAGAACCAGATATCTAGTAAGTTAAAAAAAAAAAGTGGCAAATGTTTTGTTACCTATTTAATCATGGTATTTACAATTAGAAAAAGTTTATCAGAATGCAGAACAAAATTCTAACTCACCAAAAAAAAAAGACACAGACTTAGTGGTTTGACAGAGACTAGAGAAAGTATGGCCCTTGGACACCTATGTAGCATGGTAATGAAGTTACTCCTCAGATTCATCCTTCAGCCAAAGATTCGACAGGCCTATAAAATGAAGCCAGACTAAACAGCCACACCAGCCCAGGGGCAGGAGCGGACAAGAAATTTGGTAATGGGAACCCAAGGTCAAGAAGTGCTGATGCATCATGAGGCCAGCAACAAATGTCACAAAACAATGTGTATTAACTGTTTAATGAGAAACTAATTTGCTCTGTAAACATTTATCTAAAGTATGATAAAAAAAAGTTACCAGAAATCACTGAACTGTACACTTAAATTGGGCCCACTTTATTACTAAATTTTATTTAATAAACCTGATTTTTGTTTTAAAAGTTCAAAAAAAGAAAACTAGAACACCAATAGCCCTGCAGTCTCCTAGACAGAAACACAACAATGAAATAATCTGAATTAGTTGTCAACAGTTAAAAGTTGGGACATTTTATACAAAAATCCGGATCTCCAGGTGATCTGCAACCATCTGGCCCTGCTATGGGCTGCTCCTCTAGTTTGCCACATCCCAGTCTATCTGATATCTGCTGCTTTTATTTATATTTCCAGGCTTGTCCTATGGGCATCTGAGTTTGTAACCCCTGGCATTACATGTCTCCTTTCTAGATGGTCTTCTCTTCCCCTGGTAGCACAGTAGTTAAGAGCTGGCCCATAACTAAAAGTTTGGCAGCTTGAATCCACCAGATGCTCATCAGAAACTCTGTGGGGCAGTTCTACTCTGTCCTACAGGGTTGGTATGAGTTGGAACTAACCCAATGGCAATGGACTTTTGGGGTTTGGATCCCCTGACATGGCTCGAGCTCTCCATTTCTCTAGCCTCTGTTTTGGGGCATCTTTTTTATTGATAAGGTCCTTGGGTGGCACAAACAGTTTATGCTTGGCTACTAACCAAAAGGTTCATGGTTCAAATCCACCCAGAAGTACTATAGCAGGAAGCCCTGGTGATCTACTTCCAGAAGATTACAGCTACTGAAAACCATATGGAATACAGTTCTACTCTGAAACACATATGGCTACCATGAGTTGAAAGTGACTCAATGGCAATGGGATTTTGGGGATTTTTATGGGCGGAACAGAACTGTGAAGAGGTACTAGGCTCCACGTATATGTGAAGAACAGCTTCTGGTATCAGTGAATATGTAATTGCAGAGGAAAGCAGCTAGTGTACAATGACACATCATACAAGGTCCACAATAATAAAAATCAAAGAGTTGTAGGAGCACAAAACAGGGAGAGGTCATATTTGTGTGTATGTGCATGCATGCATGCGTGCATGTGTGTGTGTGTATGCATGTGAGGGTTCAGGGACGTGGGATTTATAGGGATTTGGGAAGCAGGAACACAGAAGAACACTTTGTGTGGAGGGCACATCATTAATAAAGGTACAGAGTTGGGGAAGTGCTAAATCTATTCAGAGAATAATGTGCAGTCCACGGGAGGTGCAAAAGGTGCCAGGATGGAAGGGGGGTTATGGGAAGGAGACGAGGGACAGAGGAGTGGAGAATGGTGGAGTTCAGGAGAAAATGAAAATAGAGAACTCAGCTAGAGGAGGTCCTGAACTTGAATGCTATGTTTTGTTGGGTGCTACAGAATCAATTCCTATTCATAGTGACCCTTTGTGACAGAACTATCCCATAGGATTTTCTAGGCTGTTATCTTTATAGGAGCAGACTGCCAAGTGTTTCTACCATGGAACAGTCGGTGGGTTCCAACTGCCAATCTTTGGTTAACAGCCAAAGATTAACTGTGCCAGCAGGGCTCCTTGAATGTTCCAGGTGTTGTCAGAAGCTTCTGAGCAGAGAAGTAGCACAATGGGACTATTTTAGGGCAAAAACTGCAGAAACATGAAGAGTGAGGGAGAGGTGGAAAGGCCAAGACAGGAAGGGCAGTGAGGACATTCCTGGGGTAACCAAGCACAGGCTGATGCAATGCTCAGACTACTAGGGAAGATCTTTTTCTTTTTCTCATGGGGAATAAAATGAGCTCATCAACATTCATACTGCTTTTAAATCGCCACTCATGCAAAAAGAAAAAAAGAATGCATGACTGATACGAGGTAAAGATAGGTCTAAACTAGGCAGTGAGACAAGGAACCAATTAGAGAGGCCTAAGACAGGAAAGAGAGTAGGATTTGTTTATGGACAGCAGGTAGGGAAAAAAGAAATGGGATTGAAAAATCACTGAGTTTTTAGGTCTAGGTGTTAGGAAAGATGATGCTATCATCTCAGATAAAGATAAAAGGAGGAAGTTATTTTTGGAGACGATGATGAATTCTTTTGAGGACTTACTGAGTTCGAGACTTGACTACCAGTTACCACTGAGTCAGTGACCCCATACGTAACACAGGACTTCCAATGGCTGATTTTCAGAAGTTACATCACCAGACTTTTCTTCAGAAGTAGCTCTGAGTACACTGAGATCTCGAACCTTTCAGTTAGTAGGAATCAACTTGATGACAACTGGCTGTGAGGTGTTCGAGGGGCCTTGGTTAACTGCAGAAGCCTTGTATTCATTGAGGGCAGAAACTTTATTTTTGCATCTCCATGGAGGCTAGTACCTCTTTGAGTTTCCGCTCTATACAGAAAAAAGATGCCCCAAAGAGGCAGAAGAACTAGAGAAATGTAGAGCTTGAACAGTGTTGAGGGAGAGAAAGACCACACAGAAAAGAGATGCATATGCCAGTTGTTTCTGGAAATGATGATGCATTCTACTGAGGACTTCTTGAGTTTGAGGTGTTTTATGGCCTTGGTTAACTGCACAGGCCCAGGATTCTTTCTGTATGGCTTTGACTCCCAGATCCATGACTGAATAGCTTTGTGAACCAAAGTATGCTCAGTCAATTTTGACTTATAGCAACCCCATAGGTCAGAGTAGAACTGTAATCTTTATGAGAGCAGATTGCCAGGTCATTTCTCCCATGGAGCTGTTGGTGGGTTTGAACTGCCACCTTTTTGGTTAGCAGCTGTCTCAGTCATCTAGTGCTGCTTTAACAGAGACATCAAAGTGGATGGCTTTTAAAAGAGAAATTTTATTTGGTCACAGTCTAGTAATTCAGGATGTCAACTCCAGGGGAAGGCTTTCTCTGCTGGCTCTAGAGGAAGGTCCTTGTCATCAATCTTCTCCTGATCTGGAAGTCTCTGATGTGCAGGGACCTCGGTCCTTTCCAAAAGATGCACTCAGCTCCAGCCACTGATTTTCGGTGGTATGAGGTCCCCAACTCTCCTCTTGCCTCCCTTTGCTATCTCAAGAGGCTGCCCCAAGGCACAATGCAATCCCACACTTTGAGTCCTGCCCCACCAATCCAACTGCCACCCAGCATCCCTCATTAACTTCATAGGTGCAAGGTTTACAACACAAAGGAACATCACACAATACTTGGAATTGTGGCCCAGCCAAACTGCCACACACATTTTTGGGGGAACACAATTCAACCCATGACAACAGCCAAGCTTTTAACCACTGTACCACCAGGACTCCATCCCTCATCTATAAAATAGGAGAAACAGTACCTTCCTTACAGGTTTGCTGTGCAGATTACATGAGCCAACATGTGTTAAGCATTTAACAGTGCCTAGCACCCAGAAAAGACAGTTGAAAATACAGCTCTTCAGCTTCCCAGACAATGCACACCAGAGTTCCAAAGCAGTTTCCCTCCTGACCTCCACATTCTAGAAGGGGTCACCTGCCCTGTGTGGGTGGCAACACTCATAGACAGTCTGCTGCATTTAAACTGTATTTCCATGATGAATTCTTCTCTGTCTTTTGGGTTATAATATTGGGATTGTCAACATGAAGTCAATTTGCAGAAGTGTTCAGTGTCTTATCAAAGTACACAATTCTGTTTTCTTAAGAGAGAACACTGGACTGGACAATCATTTCAAGAAATTGTCAAAGAAATTCTTTAAAACAATTGAAAAAGTTTTAAAACTTTTAAAATGAATATACATAGTGCCACCAAGATCTGTGTGACAGTGGTAGCAGTAGTCACCAAGTAGGAAGGTGCAAGTGGAAGAGTAGAATCAATTTAGGATGTACCATACAAATCCAATAACACAAGACTGGTACTCAGCCCATTTGTGTGGTTTCAGCCTCTCTGCAAGTCTGACATTATCTCTAAGAGTAACAGAGAAATTCCCCTAATATCTGAGGTATAAGGAGCCCTGATGGTGCTCTGGTTTAAGTGCTCAGCTCCAACCCACCCAGCAGCTCTGCAAGAGAAAGACCTCACAATCTGTTTCTGTAAAGACGACAACCAAGAAAACCATCTGGGGCAGTCCTCTGTCACATGGGGGTCACTAGGAGTCACAATCAACTCGATGGCAACTAACAACAACCCAAGATGCAGCCCAGAATCTGGAGGGCATGTAACCTTCTTCAGAGTACTCCCAAGATGTCTTGCCTTCCTAGAGTAGATTGCCAGGTCATTTCTCCCATGGAGCTGCTGGTGGGTTTGAACTGCCACCTTTTCGTTAGCAGCTGTCTCAGTCATCTAGTGCTGCTTTAACAGAGATACCAAAGTGGATGGCTTTTAAAAGAGAAATTTTATTTGGTCACAGTCTAGTATTTGGTCACAATCAGTGTCCTTGCCCATTTTACTCCAGTTCAGAGACTCTCCTCAAGGTTTCCCTATTTCTCTTATACTACCCAATCACTTCCACATGGACTTTTCTGTTTGGAAATATTCTTTGGGATGCTAGTGGTAGAGAAGCTACCCCCAATATAATTTTGCTTTTGGTCTTGACATGTTTGTAGAAAGAAAATGGATTCCAGGTCAGACTTCCTACTTAGAAATATAATGATTGAGTAAAACATCTCTGGAGTCCCTGGGTGATGCATATAACTAATGTGCTCAGCTACTAACTAAAAGATTGATGGTTCAAATCCACCTACAGGCACCTTGGAACAAAGGTCTGGTGATTGACTTAAGGAAAAATCAGTCACTGAAAACCCTACAGTGTACACTTCTACTCTGACACATGTGGGGTAAACCTGAGCCAAAATCAACTCAATGGCAACTGGTAAAAGGTTTAGTATGTACCAGATCTCACACATGAATAACAAGGTTTTACAGAAATACCCTGGAGTCTAAGAACTCCTTTTCTCCTCTTTTTCTTTTGGAACTTTTATCATCTACCATAATAATATTCTCCTAATTACCATAAATTATCTGGTATTTGAAGCTAATCTGTTTTATCTGAAGCCACAAATAAACAAAAAATCTAAAAAGATATCACAGTTTAAAACAGAAAAGGAGCAAAAAATGCTACAAAACCCATATCTCACACCACAAGTAAAAACTACAAATCAAAGACCTAAATGTCAACCCTAAAATGATAAAGATCATGAAAGAAAAAAATAAAGACAATGCTGGAAGCTCTAATAAACAGAATGCAAAATGTTTCTAACAATGCACAAGCATCAGAAAAGAAAATCGGTAACTGGTAACTCTTGAACATTCAAACACTTATCAAAAGACTTTACCGAAAGAGTAAAAAGACTACCTACAGACTGGCAGGGGGAGGGGGAGGGAACTGGCTGTCACAAATCTGGTCAGCATTTAATCTTCATAATCTACAAAATATTTCAAAACCTCAACAGCAAAAAGACAAATAACTCAATTAAAAAATGGCAAAGGATATAAACAAGCACTTCGGCAAAGATGACATCCAGGTGGCTAGCAGATATATAAGGAAATAACTCATGGTGATTATCCATTAGGGAAATACAGTTCAAAAGAACAATGAGATACCAGTTCACCCCAACAAGGTAATAAATGTTGGAGAGGCTGTGGAGAGACTGCAGCAGTTTACACTGCTGGTGACAATGTAAAATCATATAACCACTTTGGAAATTGATTTGGTGCTTTCTTAAAAAGCTACAAATAGAAATACCATACAATCTGGCAATCCCTTTTCTTGAACTATATTCCAGAGAAATAATGGCTACCACAGGAATAGATACATGCACATCAATATTCATTGCAGCAATGGCCACAATAGAAAAAAATGGAACCAACCTAGGTGCTCATCAACGAGTAAATGGATAAACAAACTATGGTATGTTCACAAAATGGAACACTACACAACGGTGAATTGGGGAAACATGTTATAACATGGAGGAATCTAGAAGGCATTACATTAAGTGAAACTAACCAATTGCAAAAGAACAAATATTGTTTGAGGCTGCTATTATAAGGACTTAACCAAAGTCTTATGCACAGAAGAAAATAATGTTTGATAACTACAAGGTGGGGAGGGAGGGAGAGGGTTATTCACAGACCAGTCAATAGAAATTTGCTTAGGTGAAAGGAATGACAGCACGCAGTAGAAAGCAGGTCAGCATAACTGGACTACACCATAAGCTGAAACGGTTTCTAAATACAACCAACATTTAAAGGGCAGAGTAGCAGGGACAGGGATCTGGGGACCATGCTTCAGGGAATATCAAGTCAACTGCATAACTAGTTTTTTTCTAAGAAATCGTTCTGCATCCCATATTAGTGAGCGGCACCTGGGGTCTTAAAAGTCAGCAAGCAGCCATCTAGAGAACATTAATCAACTGGTCCCAACCTACCTGGAGCAGATGAAAACCAAGAACATCAAAGATATGAGGAAAACATGAGCACAGGATAGAAAAGGGTCCATACAACAGGGAGAATACATTGGCGTGAGACCAAAACAACTAGATGGTGCCCAGCTACCACCAAAGACTGCCCTGACAGGGAATACAAGGTAGAGTCCCTGATGAAACACTAGAGAAAGGGGTGTAAAGATATAGAACTCTATGAAAAGACCAGACTTGATAGTCTGACAAGCCTGGAGGTTCCCCTGAGAACATGGCCCCTGGACTTGCTGCTTGGCCAGAGCTGAACCCAGTACTGAAGCCAACTCCTCAGACAAATATTGGACCGGACTATAAGACATAAAATGATACTGGTGAAGAGTATACTTCTTGGCTTAAGTATATACACAAGGTAAACTGGGCAGCTCCTGTCCAGAGGCAAGATGAGAGGACACAGGGGGACAGGAGATGGCTGAACAGACATGGGAAATACAGGGTAGAAAGGAGGAGTGTGCTGCCACATCAAGGTCAATTGGCATAAGTAGTTTTTTTTCTAAGGAATTGTTCTGCATCCCATATTGGTAACTGGCGCCTGGGGTCCTAAAAGCCAGCAAGCTGCCATCTAGGGGACATTAATCAACTGGTCTCAACTCACCCAGAGCAGATGAAAACCAAAAACATCGAAGACATGAGGAAAATAACTGTCCCAGTGTGGAGAGAGCAGCTAGAGTTACGCAGCAGTATGTGTGTAAGTTTTTCTAGGACAAATTGACTCGGATTGTAAACTTTTATTTAAGGCACAACAAAATATTTAATAAATAAATAAAGGAGATTCAGCAGGGAACTGCTTTTGCTTCTATGCCTACAATTATCATTCTGATTACAAGGGAGCTCTATCCTCTTTGAATTCTATTTCCAATCCACACTAAAGAAAAGTGTCAGTCAGTTGGACCCAGATCTTGCTCCTGGACCCTGCTTGGCAATTGTTAAGCTCATTAAAAGCTCTGAAATTTCTATGGCTTGCAATCCCTTACACTATTCCTTTTCTTCTAACTGCAAATAGTTAAATTATATTTCTACATGATTTTAGGTTCCTTGGGCACATTCATTTGCATCACAATAATGTGATTTCACTGTTATCTAACTGACTGATGATAAAACTTGCTTAATGCCATCTGTGGAAGCAAAATAATGCATCTAGACCCAAATCATGTCTTGTACATCACGGGCATTTGCCCTCTTACACTCACTATCAAACATCTATTGGGCATCCATGTACAGGCCATACCTTGCACACTGCTGAGGTCTGACAAGTACCCTCTCCTTTGTGGGCTCCTCCAAGACAGGAACTCACCTAAAACTGTAGTACAATATAGTAAGTGTTACAGTGGAGGCATGAACAGTGGAAGTGCCCAGAGTGACCTACTCTGCTGGAGAAGCTGAAACAACAGGGAGATAGACATATATATGTGTACACGTAGGAGTCCTGTCTCAGGCTGGGTTCTCTAGAGAAGCAAAACTAGTCAAGTATATAAATTTAGAGAGAGATTTATGTCAAGGAAAAGGCTCACGTGATTATAGATGCTATAACATTCCAAATACTTGGATCAGAATAGAGGTTTCTCCTGATTCACACAGCCACAGGGGCTGCTGAACCCAAGATTGGCAGGTCGGAGAGCTCACAGGCTGTGAAGACTGACAAATCCCAAGATGGGCAAGCATGCTGACAGCTCGAGTCCCAAGAACAGGAAGTCAGGCAAACAGGAGGCTGTTGCAGGATCCAGAGAGCAAAAACAGAACATAGGCTTAAATTCAGACACAGGCCACACACCCCAAGGCAACTCCCTTTCAGCTCATTGGCTACTCACAGCAGATCCCATCAAGCAAGTAATCACATGTAAACTATGAGAATCATGACTCAAACAAGCTGACCCACAATCTTAACCATCACAAGTCCATAGGTGACACAAACGGTTAAATGTTCAACTACTAGTCAAAAGTTGGTGGTTCAAACCAATACGTCGGCGCCTCAGAAGAAAGACTTCGCAATCTGCTTCCAAAAGGTCATAGCCTTGAAAACCCTACGGAGTAGTCGTACTCTGAACACATGGGGTTGTCATGAGTCAGACAACTCCATGGCAAGTAAAGGCAATAACATACATACATGTATCTACCATATTCTATTTACTCCTTGCAAATCACTATCACGTATGAGTCCTTGAATCCTAACCATCTTTTGAGGCAGACAATATTTTTTTTCAGCTTTAGAGGAAAGTGAGGCACTGACATGACACGTAAGTTAGTTGCCCCAGTCATACAGCTTATAGGCAATAAAGCAGAGAACTGAACTACCATGCTGGCTCCAGTTCTTTGGCTCTTTACCATTTGGTTGCCTCCAGAAATGGAGCAGGGGTAGGGGTGTGGATGTCTGTGGGTGCAGTGTATTTGCTCCAATATGGGTACTAAACTTAAAATGCCTGAAAATGTTGGCGAGTGAACATGCAAAAACTTCCCTGCTTTCACTCATTCCTACTCATTTTTAAAACCAAACCCATTGCCGCTGAGTCAATTCTGACTCATAGGGACCCTATAGGACAGAGTAGAACAGCCCCATAGGGTTTTCAAGGAGTGCCTGGTAGATTCAAACTGTCCACCTTTTGGTTACCAGCTGTAGCACTTAACTGCTATCCACCAGGGTTTCCCTTATACCTTTTTTGATCACTTCAAGTAAAATTTGCAAGTCTCTGCTTGGTAGAAAAAATATGCAAATGTTACTTAATGAAAAAGTCACTTGGAATGCTGCAAAAGTTGGTTCATAGAGCTACCTCAAGCGTGTGCATCATTCTTTTTCTGAGCCAATGTGTTTGAAGACAAAGCTTTGTTTCCCTGCTTCTTCTCCAATTTGATATTTCAATTATAACATACTAACAGAATACCCTAGTGGTTTGAACTGAGTATGCTTATGAGCAGAGGTTAATTGAAAATAGGAAACTGCTATATATTTTTAATTATTTTACCTAATCCCATGGCAATACCCTGTACACTGGCTCTCCACAAATGCAAAATAAAGCCCAGAACCAGGGTAGTCAGTACATCTCATTGTTATTATATAGTTTGAAGAGCTGTCAAAACTCACAGCTTTTGAATCCTGGACTCATGTTTACCACAGTCTATATGAAAACAAAACTGAAGCAAACCCAAGAATACACCTTACCTCTCCTACATGAGAATCCCAAAACCTCAAGCCTGGAATGGCCCGTAGAAGTCACTAAGCCTCCTGGTTCTCAACGTGATACTGTGCAAATCGGAGTGTTTCTGGTGTCACAATGACTTGGGAAGGTTCTGGTATTTAGTCTGCAGGGCCAGGCATGCTAAATTTCTAGTATGCTGGACCATCCCTTACAGAGAATGGATCCACCAGACATTCACCTAGGTAAAAACAAAGAACACTAAACCAAGAACTAACACTGTTTTACATATAAACACCAAGTATTTTTTGCCCAGTTTTGGCTTACACTGAATTTTCCAGGAATACAACTGTACCACTTGAGGCAAGAGCCTAAGGTTTTGTTTTAAATGATACCAAGAGTTCACCCTTTTGGAAAATAATGTTTCTAGCGGCAACACTGTTTATCGTACTTGAGCTGTGAACAGAACACACCTTCTCAGTTTGCAGTTTGTGGTTGCACTTAGTGTCTTTTATCATCAGTCATGCACGAATATTTACATACTAAAATGTACGTTATAAATATTTTGCTTTAATTTCCTTAAACTAGGTCCTGCTTTTTGAAGTTGTGTGTTGGTAGGTTCAGATTATATTATCTGTCACTTGTTTCAGATGGTTAAAGAGGGCCTTATAAAGTATTCACTATAAAAAGGAAATTGGGTCTTTCACAGGATTGTGTCCTCCAGCCATCTTCTTTTAAAAAGGAGGAAATTGAGACCCACAGCAGTTAAAACGACTTGCCCCAGGACATGGTGTTATATACTTATCGCCCTATCTTGTTTGAATGTTTTAATTTTTAAAACTGTAAAGAGAGAGGAATTATGGATGTGGTAAATGTGGTAAGAATCAGCCTAGAATTCTGGCAGAAAACCTTTACAGGATTAATTCAAAGCGTTTGTAAGAACTATGTATCCACTAGTCCACACGTTTTCTATTTAATGGTCTATGGCACTGAAGCTGAGATGAGGGGTGGCTTGCCTAGGAAGGGGCACAAAAAGGGGTTCCTCCCACAGTAGAGGGCCATTTCTTCCCATACGTCGTCCACCGCAGCAGTCTGACGGTCATACCGAAAGCCTAGACAGATAATCTTTCACACTTCTTTGGCTGCCCTAGATTCTGCTCAGCCAAAAACACCCCGATTCCCTTGGGCCCCAGGAGAGGTGTTCACAATCCCTGGGACTTGCGGGAAAGCAAAGCAGCGCCGGTATCCACGGGCCTTCAGCCACTGGTTGGCCCACGGTGGAAACTAGGAGCGAAAACTAGGGGCCAGCGGCTTCCGTTCGGCAGGGCCTGGGTGCCCGAGAAAGTGCGTAATCTTCTGCTCCCTCCAGAGCCTGATTGTCTCATTGTTTCCTCACACCGGGTGTGCGCGCTCCCGCCCCGGGGGGGGGGAGGGAGAAAAGGGGGGGGTGCCTTAGAGTTCATAGACCACACCCCCGCTGCCTAGGCAACCTCCAGGCGAGGTGCCCTGCAGACTGCGCGTGCGGCCATCTCTTCTTCCCTGCTCCCACACCCCGCCCCGGCCACCCTCGAGTCCTGCTCCCTCCCCCTCTTCCCCTTCTCTTCTCTACCCGCCCCCCCCGCCCAAGTTCCGAATTATCTAAGCCACCGTTCCTTGCTCCACAAAATGGCCACCGCGTTCGGCACCTGGGGTCATGTGATATGCTGTCTTGTCGATTTCAGGCCTCTTTTTGCTTAACACTTAATTTCGGGGAGGATACGTGAGACACAGCTAGGAGTGAGAAGAAAAGAGAATCGTACAATATCTCAGTTCCCTGATTTAGGGGACAGAGGGAGACACGAGTGAGGACAAGTGCTAGAAAGGAAGAGGGGAAAGTGGAGGTGTAGGGAAAACCAGGAAGATCATAGGCCCAGACTTAAAGGCTTTTCCGCTGGTGGAAAGCGGAGACAACGAATTCTCGCGATATCTCGAGAATTTCTAGACTGACTGGGATTATTAGTGGAAAACCAGGGAAGTGAAGCTCCGAAGAACTACGAGTGCATTTAGCGCTTTGAGCTCTAAGGCAGGGCAACGAGGTACACGGAACTAACTAAGAAATCCCGCGAGGGTACGACTAAACTAGTGCACAGTAGCCAGGCAGAAGTCGTAGCGGTAGGGGGAGGGCACACGTCTTACGTGCTGACGTAGCAGTCTTTCGAGTGGGTATATTAGCTCCCTGGCCGCGCTGTACGCTCCAGAGCCGCAGTTCTCCCGTGAGAGGGTCTTAGCGGTGTTTTAAGCGCACTCAGCAGTGGAAGGCTCCGAGTTCTCGGTACTCTTCAGGGATGAGTCATGTGGCGGTGGAAAATGCGCTCGGGCTGGACCAGCAGGTGAGTTGGAGCGAGCCTACTGGGGTTCCTGCAAGAATTCCTCCCTAATATGTTCTAGTGGTGGCGCAGATTTTACTGGCTCCTTTAGTTTTTCATTTCTTTGATATTTCGAGTTTGCAAGCGTCAGTGCCCCGGGGCTATGGAGGGACAGGGATTCGACAGGAATGCTGCTTGGGGCTGTTACTTGAGCGCACTCTTGGTTTAGTCCATGGTATTGTCCCAGGGTCGAGCACAATGGCGGCTTTTGTGTTTGCGTGCGCTGGCTGGTGGGAGGGGGAAGGGGTGCGCGCACCCGCGGAGATGCGCACGCGCGAACTCCTACAGATTACTGACCCATGGGGGTGGGGGTAGTGCGCTATGGAGCGCTAAAGGGGACCCTTTTTGTCTCGAGGCTTTTGGTCCTCCCTGCGCTCGCGGCTCTTGTTTCTGCTCCAAAGTCCCAGCAGCGTTGCTGTTCGTGCGTCTGAATGGGAGAGGGAAGGCGGCCCTGGAATGTGGGAGGGGCGGCACGAGGGGGTGGCCTTCGTTTGGGGGTAATGGCGGAGACATCCTTTGTGTGGTGCTGGGTGGCGCTGCGACCCACTAACAGGAGAGAACGGGCCTCGGCCGGCGAGGTGCTAAACACAGGGATCGAGTGGGCATCTTGGCCTCCCAGGCTGCTTTCTGCAAGCGCTTCGTTCCAGCCCTTTTTACGCAGGGCAGTCGCGAGCCTAGCGCCGCTGCCAGGGAGGCCGCGTTTCCGGAGTGGAAAGTTTTGTGACGCAGAAGATTCAGGGAGGGGAGGGGAGGGGAGGGGAGGGGTGGCGGAAGGGAGGGAGTAATGGGCCGCTGCGTGTGCGGTGGCGCTGGGCCCTAGAGATACAGGCTGAACCGCGGCGGGGAGACACTCGGGAGGTTAGGGATCAGGTGTGGCTCTTTCTTTTTGTATGCTTTAAATAACAGCTGTACGGCTGTTTAGCCGAGGGCCATGTATTGTTTCGTGTGGTACTGTGGACTGCATGAACGTCCTTAATGGAAATGATGTCTATTCTAGGAATCAGCCAGAGGAAAAATTCCTGGCATGTTGGTGAAAACCAAGTTTGTTGCCGTCGAGTCGATTCTGAACCGTAGCGACCCCTTAGGACACGGTGTAGAGTTTTCAAGGGTGTAATCTTTCCAGAAACGTGGCCACATTTTTCTCTCGCGATCAGTGTTGGGTTGGAACCTTCAACGTTTAGGTTAACAGCTGAAACCTTAATTGTGGTGCCACCAGGGCTCATTGGAATGTGGCTTAGAAGCCCCAAAATAAACTCTACTCCCGACTAATAAACCCTGTGGTAGAGAATCTGTTGACTGGGTAATAAATAGTTGTATTACTGGCTTTTTGCTGGGCGCGCGGTAAAATTTTGAAGTAGCTCAGAGATCTTCTCACGGTTTGTGGGCAGGGTGGGGGGGAGAGATCTGAGAGAGGAGTTCTTCCTGCCTTTCCGTGTTGGAGGAAGTCTTCATCGCCCTACAGCTGTGGCACCAGTCTTCAGGGAAACTTCATAGAAAATCTTCTATAAATAACGCCCAGGGTACCATAATTTTTAACATATCTCATGTCGATGGTGTCCTTTTTGAAGATTCTAGGCACAGTGTTTGTTTGTTGTACATAGGATCGCTATGAGTGGGAATCGACTAGATGGCACCTGACAAATGAGGTAGAAATGAAATGAACCTTAAGTTTGTACATGATTTAACTGGAAACTTTACTTTTAACTTCAGACATTAACATTTGGTCTCATTAAAATTCAGTGGCAAATCAACAGATAATGGCAATAATATAGTAATTGGAACACTTTAGTGCAGTAGTTTAAAGTAGCTAGATGATTCATGTTACCGTAGTGTAAAATTAATATCAGAGCTCCTACTGAAGCCTTTTGGGACAAGTACGAAAAGTTTTTGTTCATGTTGTGCTTCAAGTATCAGTATGTTAGGGAGGGTCACCAGTGCCCGGAAAGAGGAAAATATTGCAGTGTTATTGCCAGTGAAAATTTTGGAAATGGGGTTCCTAAAGTCCTACTATATCGTTTTTTTTTTGTTTGTTTTTAAGACAGCATCTGGTTCTAATTTTCAGTGTTTCCACTGATGCTTGCAATTTGGCAGCATCATTTTGAGCGTTTAACCGTGTGCCTAAGCATGGTGTGGTATTTCTCCTTTGCAAACAGGTGGCAGCTGTATTCTGTGTCTCTTGTGGACCTGTTTAAAAAAAAAAAAAAAAACTTTCTCGCAGCAACCCACGCTATAGGGTAGAGTAGAAACTGCACCATAGGGTTCCCAAGAAGCAACTGGTGGGTTTGAACTGCTTACCTTAGCAGCCAAGCTGTTAACCAGTGCACCACTCATGCTCCATTTTTTTTTTAAAAGAGAAAAACAAACCTGTTGCCATCCACTCAATTCTGACTCTAGCCACCCAGTAGAGTAGAACTGTCTCCATAGAGTTTCTAGGGAGCACCTGATGGATTCGAACTGCTAACCTTGGGTTACCAGCTGTAGCACTTAACTAGTATGTCACCAAGATTCTGCTCCTAGTTTCTGGTTAGTGATTACAAGACATGATGGAGAGTGGCTGCTGCTTTGTAGAATGTTGAGTTTTGGAGCTACCAGTGTAAGGGGATGAAAGGGTACAAGTGGAGATTGAAGGCAGTAGAACATCTTATTCTTAAAGAGCATTGTGTGTTTTAGTAGTTGTATGACTAAAATTGTCTTTGAACTTACATAGTTTAAAATGGGAGAAAATAAATAGGATCTACTTGATATAGGGTTGAAAAAACTTAATGATACATGTAAAGGGCTAAAGAGTGCTGCTCATTCAGAGGTACTTGAACAGTATTTGGAGTTCTGGTGTCACAATGATACAAAGAACTTAACTATGGCATTTCAGATCTACCAGCCACTCTTTGGAAACTAGGGGGCATTTTTGCTCTTTCCTGTGTCCTAAGTCAACTGTGAGTGGGAATTGGCTTGATGACACCAGTTTTGTTTTGTTTTGTTTTTTTCGTGTTGGCAGTATTTAGGAGTAAAGAAATTAAGGAATGGACAACAATGTAAGTAGAAAGTTGGTAGATGGAAGATAAATAAATTCTTTGTATTTGAGATCTTAAGGTAATTTTATTTTGTGAGGGACACAGAATAAGTTGAGTGATACAAGTTCTGTTGAGTTAGTCCAACTCATGGCAACCCCTGTGTACAACCCATTGCCATTGAGCCACTTTTCCCTTATACTGACTATAAGTTGCCCCCATAGGATTTTCAAGGCTGTATAATCAATGGAAGGCTACTACCATGTTTTGTTTTGTTCTTACCTGTGGAGCAGAGGGTAGGTTCAAACCACTGACCTTTGAGTTAATCACTGCCCCACCAGGGCTCCTTGTTTGGTGATTAGGAGCTTTTATTTTGAAGAATGTTAAAGGAAAAATCTCTTGTTAAATTTGGGCCAGTTTTCTACTGGAAAGCACCAACATATTAGTAGTAGATGCTGCTTTCTGCAGTATATACAGTAGTAGTACTTCAAAGCATTTTTAGTCACATACTTTTTGTTTCACTTAGGCAGGGACAAGTATTTTTGAATACAGTGATAGTAAATGGTAGAATTGAGCACTAATTTTCAGTGGAGTGTTCAGTGCATGAACTCTAACTATCGGTCTTCTCCTAGTTTGCTGGCCTAGACCTGAACTCGTCAGATAATCAGACTGGAGGAAGTACAGCCAGCAGTAAGTAAAACGTTTTATGGATTTACTGAGTCATCATTAGAGTTTAATATTTTAAAAATTTGATTAGATTTTTCAGAATTTAATAATTTTCTCTCCAGTTTTTACAGTATAAAGAATTCTGTAAAGTAGTACTAGTGATCAGTGTTAGGAATTTTGACCATTTTGGGAATCTAGAGTTAAAAACAGTTAGCTATTAAGAAGAATTCTATGCAGTGTACAAATTATCTTTAGGAAAAGTTTGACTATGGAAAACATGAATCCTGCATCCAGTTGAAAGGTGTGGGGGATGTGTCCATCCCTGTTACAATGAATTAACTAGAATTGTTAAGCCTAGTAGAAAGAACATGCATGTTTATAGGCTACTGCTACCCTTCTTCCTTGAAGAACATAAGGCTTAACTAGATAGACAACAGTGGATACAAACTATAGGGTCAGAAAACGTATGTCCTCAGCACAGTGTTACGTAGTAGAAGGACATGTCATCTTTAGGCAAGAAGAACTTCAACAGGGCACAGTTACTGAGTTTATGGAAGTTCTACCTTATTTGCCATGCTAAGAATCTCTAGGAATTGGATCATTGTAATAGAGATCTTTAAAGTTATTTATTTGATCCAGAAATGAAGAAGTTAAATTGACTAGTAATAAAGTAAGTTGACTTTACTTGGTGGATGTATATTGTTTGCCTTCGCTTGTCTTCCAAGATGTAAGCTGAATTTTTTTCTGTGTACAGAACAACAGTTTGTATTCCATAAACTTAAGCTCCAAATTCAAACTCCCATGTTGAAACTTTCCTCTCTTATTGTCTTTGTATGTTTTTTAACTTTACAAGCTGGAAACAAAACAAACTTTCTCATACTAAATGACACAATGTATTACATCAGTTCTCTGAAATCCTAACAGGCCTTGTTTTTCTTCTTTTTAAAAAAAAATAGAAAAAAGTACTGGTGGCTAGTTACATGTATCAGATTTGTAAATTTCAGCTCTTAGGTTCCAAGTCAAATTTTTCGTTTAAACCAAGCTTTTTTAAAAGTTCTTGTAATAAAGCAATAACCCATTTAATGATAAAGTAGATTCCCCTCCCCTTTCGATTGCAAGATATTTCCCTGGAACATTTAATAGAAATTTTGGTGAGAAGCTTTAACTTGGAGATTTGGGGCTTTTTAACTTTTTTTAAATTTCTTTTAGAAGGGCGTTACATCCCTCCTCATTTGAGGAACAGAGAAGCTACTAAAGGTAAGCTTTTGCAGAAACTTGAAAGATCTAGTTGTTGATATATTTAGAAGTTAGTCATAGTCTAGGGAAAATGAGGCAACTTCAGAGACCCTGTAAACATTGTATTTTCTGCTGTTGTCAGGACTGGTTCAAATATCATGACTTCTTTAGAAAAATTCATTAATGTCACATAGAGGGGAATTCTGCCTTCTCTGTGCCAAACTCTTGTGAGGCAAAGGGCATAATTTTGTACAATTCTCCTAGCCTTGTGTTTAATCTTTGTAGTCATTCACAACATGGTTTCAATTTGAAGGAGGTGGGTAGGTGCCCTGTTACATAAAACAAACTGTGTATTGGTAACAACCTGCTTAATACTGTTTTGCAGTGCTGCCAAAATGGAGGTGGATATTATTGTAGAATAGTTAACAGACATACAGGTTATAGCATTGGGCACAATCCCAGTAAGTAGAAGTTGTCTATGGTCTCTGTTGGTTTTGTTTGGTCTCAAGTATACTACAGTACCTAGTCTTTTCTCATTAAGTTAATAATGTGTGATAATTAGGAATTAGATATTTCATATTGTGGCACAACTGTTTGGGTACTGTATATTCACTAAAATAGATAGCTGAAATTTCGAGGAGAACAGGGAGGTCAGAAAACTAAAGATCAAAAGTAGTGAAGGTACTAGATGGGAAAAGGATTGGAAGGGTGGAGGAGCCTTTACAGGCAATCATGGTTTGCACTGTGATTCCTCTGTGTTGTATTTTGCTTCACTGTCTCTGACAATACATAGATACAAAAAAAATAATGTTATTTCTACCTGAAAATCACTTAATTGATCATAGTATTTTTAGTTTTATTGTGGAGTTTGTCTTTGTCATTGTGAGTGTTTTCAGTATTCCTTAGTGTTTATTAGCTAGTATTGACTCGTGTTAATTTTGAGCTTTTTCTCCTTAGCGGTGACAGGAATCAAAGAGAGTAGACAGTATCATAGAATTCTTAGAGCTGGAAGAGATCTTGGAAATGTAACACAACTCTGTTGCTAGCAAGGGATTTATACCTATAAGTTGAATGAAAATCAAATTGCGATGGTGATAGAGCAATACTGTCAATCAACCTGGTATTCGTTGAGAACATTCTTCTGGTAGATTACTTGGTTTAATGTACAGTACTTTCTAGTGGAGAGAATAAAAGATTTTTTAAAACTTATGTGCCAACGTAGATCAGTACTAAATCTTGGTTCCCTTCTCTAGTGCCGTGATAGGAATACTTCCATTGGTCCTTGATCCTACAAATGTAAGATTAAAGGCTGTGGAAGAGTTACTGTTAAGAAATACAGGAGTCTTGATAGGCATTAAGAATTTCTAATTAACAGATTAAAATGAGTTTGTGCTTTCTGCTGTTGCTATTAAAGGATTCTACGATAAAGACAGTTCAGGGTGGAGTTCTAGTAAAGATAAGGATGCATACAGCAGTTTTGGCTCCCGCAGTGATTCAAGAGGGAAGTCTAGTTTCTTCAGTGATCGTGGAAGTGGATCAAGGGGAAGGTAAATCTTCTTGTTTTTTTTTTTTTTGGTCACTTTGTGTACAGTAGCAAGTTAAAAAATTGGCCTTTTCTCTTTAATAGACCACCAGTTGATCGTTAGGCAAAATGTCTCCTTAATCATTGTGTTTTCTTGGCTTTAAGAGGGCTTTACTAAATTGACCCTCTTCCACAGAAATTAGGTAAAAAAAAAAAAAATATGAGTATGTTCTTTGGCGTAATTGTTGTGGTACTTTCTGTAGTTTTATATGCATTTAAAAGAGTTAAATTCATCTAGTGAATGGCCTGATTTGGTTGAGATTTTTGTAGATTTCTCTCTGTGATCATTTTTGAACAACTTGTATTTTTGATTACACAAGTGTGGTGAGCTAACTTCCTGTATCTGATAGCAGTGTTTAGTCCCGTGTCCTGGTTTTTCCTCAAACAGGCCTAAAACAAGTGAATAGTCCTTTAAATGACAATCTAGTGTGACCTGGACAATTGGTATTTGGTATGTTACTTCTTTTCCCTTGTTACTCTTTTTCCAACTAGTAAATGTGTTTGGATGAGCACTAAAAAATAAAGGTGTAAGCTAGATGCTGATTAAAAGTACATAAAACTTGATTCTTATTTCAGCCATATATACAGTGTGTTGAGGCTATATAATTTTATAGTAATGGAGAAAGGGATGCTGATTTTTTTAATGTATATATAAAATGAAGATATGTAAATGATAACGTACAGTCTGGTTGGTTAGGGGGGGTCCTTATGTGTCACATAATAAGCCAGAATTGGACTGTTGACAACATCCTTGAAGTTGTCCATGGTGAATAATTGATCTGATAAGATGATTCAGTGGTAGAATTCTGATTAATTGCTCATACTGTTCAGGTTTGATGATCGTGGACGAAGTGACTATGATGGCATTGGCAGTCGTGGTGACAGAAGTGGTTTTAGCAAATATGAACGTGGTGGAAACAGCCGCTGGTGTGACAAATCTGATGAAGATGATTGGTCAAAACCACTTCCACCAAGTGAACGCTTGGAACAGTAAGTTTTTGAAATGTGTGTTAATTGTGATAAAGCCTCGCTGCTAGTATAGCAACAGGTAAACTTGACGATCTTCTTGTTTTTAGGGAACTCTTTTCTGGAGGCAACACTGGGATTAACTTTGAGAAATATGATGACATTCCAGTTGAGGCGACAGGCAACAATTGTCCTCCACATATTGAAAGTGTAGGTATTTTTACTTGACCCTTTTAAGACATTGAGGAAAGTCTAGATGTTTTTGATTCATCAAAATGAGATGGATTTCCTAAAGGTATTTGTAGACCACACCAAATTTATATTTTGTATTAACAATTGTATTGGGTTACTTTTTAAAGAACCATACCACCACCAAAAAAAACACCTCATTGGTTTGTGGGAGCAGGTTTAGTTCAGTGTCACCATTATTACTAATTGACTACTTGAAATAGAAAAGGGGTCAAACATAAAAAAGAACCCAAAAACTTGACCCACTGTAGTTTAAGCCTGGAGGTTGGATTTTCTCAAAGTGTATTAGTATTCTTTCTTCAAATCAGTGATATGTAAACCAAATAACAAATGAGTTGTTGGTTATTTGCATTAGAGAGGTAAAACAGAAATGGCATGAGATAGCATTTTCCTAGCTATTTAACCAAGTTAAATTTCTTGACAGTTTAGTGATGTTGACATGGGAGAAATTATTATGGGAAACATTGAGCTTACTCGTTATAGTCGCCCGACTCCAGTGCAAAAGCATGCTATTCCTATTATCAAGGAAAAAAGGGACTTGATGGCTTGTGCCCAAACAGGTAAGCTTATCTGGTAAGTGTAAAAATTGTTACAAATCTTAACCTGGGCTTGTTCTACAATGTGTACAAAAAGTGTGTGTATATATATATATATCTATCTATCTAGGCTTAATGGAGAAGCTTGACTCCTGTGTTTAGCCTGGCTGATAAAAGGTGTAGGGATGAGCTAGATGCTGTCTTTTCTTAGACCTTTGGGTATTCGTTGCCTCTTTAGGTGTTCATTACAGGGTCCTACGGGAACCTATAGAAATCTCAATCTAATGTTGCTGCAACAGGGCAAGATTGTGTTGGCAGTGGTAGCAAAATAAAACATTACTGTCTGAAGAAAATACCCTGTGATCCATAGAAATGTGACTAAGAAAAAAATGAGTAAAATAGCACTTGTCTTGGAAATGTGGTTAACTGTACCTTTTGATTTGGATACAGGTTTTACTATGAGTTTGGCAAGTTTGTAAGGGTGGCATAATTTTCCCTCTCTGTAAAAGTACAAAGAAGGTGGAGTCATTTGATAGTTTTATTTCGCTAAGAAAGGGTAATCTCACCCTTTATGTGCTATAGACAGCTATAAGAAAGCATTAAGAATTAAAATAGATGTTGTTTTTGAGGCAAAGTTCTTAATGGCTATCTATCTCTACAGATAAAAATGTTCAGGAGTCAGTATTTTTCTCTGTAAAGGACCAGACACAATATTTCCAGTCTCTGTTAAAAGCACTCTGAGTAATGTTATGGTATAAAAGTAGCCATAAACCTAAACCTCGTGCCATTGAGTCAGTTCCAACTCACAGCAACTGTATAAGGACAGTAGAACTGCCCCATAGAGTTTCCAAGGAAACTGGTGGTTTGAACCGCTGACCTTTTGGTTAGCAGACATAGCACTTACACAGTACACAACCAGGGTTTCCTTAAAAGTAGCCATAGGCAGTATATAATGGGTGCGGCTCTGTTCAGCACGTTATTCACAAAAGTTAGTGATCCTCTGGGCCTTAGTTTGCGGATACCTGCTATACATGAAGGACAAAAAAGTCATTCTTGGCATTTTTAGCTTAGCCATATTTGGAGAAAATTTGCACATCAAGGAAAGTCAGACATTAACTGTCAGTAACTGGGCAGTTAAATGCTAAATATCAGCATCCCAAATAAATAAATGGTCTGTTTTTCCTTCCCCCATGGTTGAATGAATATGCATTTTCTTAACAGGGTCTGGAAAAACTGCAGCATTTCTCTTGCCCATCTTGAGTCAGATTTATTCTGATGGTCCAGGCGAGGCTTTGAGGGCCATGAAGGTAAATATATCTTTATGAGGTAGGAAATTATTACAGGACTTAAACCTGTAAGTAACTTTGAGAGCATTCTGACACTGAGGTTTATTCTAATCTAATTAAAAAAAATTCTACTGTAATCCTTCAATCCCAAAAGGAAATTGTGTTGTGATGAACTTTTAATTTTAAAAGGAGTATTAGAATTAAACTTGAAAATTAATTTATTTCTTAGGAAAATGGAAGGTATGGGCGCCGCAAACAATACCCCATCTCCTTGGTGTTAGCACCAACAAGAGAACTGGCAGTTCAGATCTATGAGGAAGCCAGAAAAGTAAGTGTGCATTTCACTGATTATTTATGGGCTCTCCCATTGATTCAAGTGAGATGTTTTAAGACTGTGTACTATGTAAAAGTCTCAGCCTTCAAGCTAATGACTTACTTTGCTTGTAGTTTTCATACCGATCTAGAGTTCGTCCTTGTGTGGTTTACGGAGGTGCTGATATTGGTCAGCAGATTCGAGACTTAGAACGTGGATGCCACTTGTTAGTAGCCACTCCGGGACGTCTAGTGGACATGATGGAAAGAGGAAAAATAGGATTAGACTTCTGCAAGTATGTTGATTTAATATTTATGTGAATGTTTAAGTAGGGTAGTCATGTAACTTGACACAAAGTTTGTACATGATGTTGAGAAATCGTTCGTGTTTGTGTGTAGACTGAGAATGACTAGACTAACCAAAAGGGTAATAAGAGCTAATTTGGCTATGTGATCTAGGACAGTTTGTCTGTTGGCAAGAGTCTTGCACTGTGTGTATATATGCATGTCAAAATTCTGAGGCGAGAAAGGCCACTACTTGAATAAATATGTAAGTATTTTTGCTAGAATTCTTCCTTAAATTCTAAATTAACTTTTTCATAACAGATACTTGGTATTGGATGAAGCTGATAGGATGTTGGATATGGGGTTTGAACCTCAGATTCGTAGAATAGTTGAACAAGATACTATGCCACCAAAAGGAGTTCGCCATACCATGATGTTTAGTGCTACTTTTCCTAAGGAAATACAGGTATCGTTTTTCCTGCTATGTGATACAGGATTGATTTATTTAGGAATTTAATTTCAGTAGATAATTTTTTTTTTTTTTTTTTTTTGTCTTTCAGATGCTTGCTCGTGATTTCTTGGAAGAATACATCTTTTTGGCTGTTGGAAGAGTTGGCTCTACCTCTGAGAACATCACACAGAAAGTAGTTTGGGTTGAAGAGCCAGACAAACGGTCATTTTTGCTTGATCTTCTAAATGCAACAGGTAAACTTTTTTAGTGTTACTGTAGTGCCTTAGGTAATGAAACTATCTGGATTACCTTTTTTTCCTCATTCAAAACAATTCTGTTAAAACTGTGTTTTAATCAACTCTGTTTGTATGGCTAAATGCAAAGATAACTAAGCCACTACTAGTGACAAGAACCTTGTGATTCCCCCGCCCCCTATTCAGGCAAGGATTCATTGACCTTGGTGTTTGTGGAGACAAAGAAGGGGGCAGATTCTCTGGAGGATTTTCTGTACCATGAAGGGTATGCTTGTACCAGTATTCATGGAGACCGATCTCAGAGAGATAGAGAAGAGGCCCTTCACCAGTTCCGCTCAGGAAAAAGCCCAATTCTAGTAGCAACAGCAGTATGTATACATATACATATATATGTATATATAAAATTGTTATATTCAGCATGTTCATGTTTGTATTGTTTTAAATGGATCCTCCATAACAAAAGTTACTTTCTAGGTGGCTGCGAGAGGACTGGATATTTCAAATGTGAAACATGTCATCAATTTTGACTTGCCAAGCGATATCGAAGAATACGTGCATCGCATTGGCCGTACAGGACGGGTCGGAAACCTTGGTGAGTGGTTGGTTACTTGATGGCCTGTTTCTGTATTTCATTTAGAGGGCATGCAGCAAAGAACTTGACAGAATCTGAAATACTTGAGCAATAGAAGTGACTAAAAAGGTCAGGTTTTCTTCAAAGCACTGAGTTTGTAAATAACATGTTGTAACTTCCCTTTTTATTATTCTGCTTATAGGGTAGCAACAATAATAAGCTGCTTTTATGTACCTTTTTTGAACTTTTTTCCCCCCTTGTTTTATTAGGCCTTGCTACTTCCTTCTTCAATGAGCGGAACATAAACATTACCAAGGATTTGTTGGATCTTCTTGTTGAAGCCAAACAAGAAGTGCCATCTTGGTTAGAAAGTATGGCTTATGAACACCACTACAAGGGGAGCAGTCGTGGACGTTCTAAGAGGTACAGATTCTCTAGAATGAGTGTAGGGGTTTGCTTACACTTTATTGGCTCTTTGAAAGTAGTTATGTTTATAGGGCTAATTTTTTCAGTTATTTAGGCTGCCCAGATCCTTTAGGTGAAAGGATGTTACATTAGGTAAGGTAACATCAAGTTAGTGTCAACTATTATTGTGCCAAGGCCTTTGAAACTACTATTAGAAAATCTGCCTGTATGGGGAATTGCTTGAATTGAAAAGTCAGAAGTTGGTATTTGGGACATTTTACAAGTAATTGGTTACTTAGTGGAATTTTATCTTCATAAAGCAACTTGTTTTTTTCTTGGTAGTAGTAGGTTCAGTGGAGGATTTGGTGCCAGAGACTACCGGCAAAGTAGTGGTGCCAGCAGTTCCAGTTTTAGTAGCAGTCGTGCTGGCAGCAGCCGCAGTGGTGGAGGCGGTCACGGAAGTAGCAGAGGATTTGGTGGAGGTAATGTTGGTCTTTGTTAGTCCTTTTAAATTTTCGGGGGGGGGGGGGATCAGCATTTAAAATAAAACTTGGGAGAAAAGTTCAGTATTGTGAATAGCTTTGCATTGAAGTACTTGAGGAAAGGATCGTGTTTAAGAATGGATAACTTAATTTTTTTTTTTTAAATCTGTAGGTGGCTATGGAGGCTTTTACAACAGTGATGGATATGGAGGAAATTACAACTCCCAGGGGGTTGACTGGTGGGGTAACTGAACCTGCTCTGCAGCAGGTCACCCTGCCAAACAAGCTAATATGGAAACCACATGTAACTTAGCCAGACTATACCTTGTGTAGCTTCAAGAACTCGCAGTACATTACCAGCTGTGATTCTCCACTGAAAATTTTTTTTTTTAAGGGAGCTCAAGGTCACACGAAGAAATGAAAGGAACAATCAGCAGCCCTGTTCAGAAGGTCGTTTAAAGACTTCATTGCTGTAGTTTGGATTAACTCTCCTCCCACCTACCCCCACCTCAAAATGCATTTATGATTTTGTGACTGAGGATCATTTGTTTGTTAATGTACTGTGCCTTTAACTTTAGACAACTTTTATTTTGATGTCCTGTTGGCTCAGTAATGCTCAAGATATCAATTGTTATGACAAAATAAATTACTGAACTTGGGCTAAAATCAAACCTTGGCACACAGGTGTGATACAACTTAACAGGAATCATGATTCATCCATAAATACTATAAGGAAAAAAACTTAAGCGGTAGCCTGCATTAGGGCTTTTTGATACTTGCAGATTGGGGGAAAACAAATCAACGTCTTGAAGCATATTTAATGGAATTAGTTTCTAATGTGGCAAACTGTATTAAGTTAAAGTTCTGATTTGCTCACTCTATCCTGGATAGGTATTTAGAACCTGATAGTCTTTAAACAAGCCATTCCAGTCATGATGAGGTGATGTATGATGAATACATGCATACATTCAAAGCACTGTTTTCAAAGTTAATGCAAGTAAATACAGCAATTACTCTTTCAATGTTTAGGCAGATCATTAATTATGAGCTAGCCAAATGTGGGCATACAGTTACAGGGAAAGTTTAAAGGTCTGATAACTTGAAATAGGTTTTTAGGAGAATTCATCTACTTAGACTTTTTAAATGCCTGCCATAAAGGAAATTGAAATGGTAGAATGGCTGATCACAGCAAGGACCAGCCCTCATAGGGCTCTGGATGATTTCTGGTCTAATAACGCATGCTAGTGTTGATGTTTTTTGGTCAAGAGGGTATGAACAGGAAGAATTATGCAGCAGGCTTTATTTTAAATGCCGATTCACATATACTCTGTTCAAGCTGCGTTGAAGATGTTAAACTGGCTTACTATAGACTTTGTAAAAATGGCTCCAGAAGAGTTAACAAACTGAAATCTTTGAGATCACACAGGTTGGAAATATGTACGTAACTGCACAAGGTGTCAGTTCTGCTATACAGTGCAGTTTTAGTCAGTTTTAGTTGCATAGGTTTCCATTGTATTTATAGTCTGTTTATGCTAAATCTGGCCAAAGATGAGCATTGTCCACCACTAAAATGCCTCTGCCACTTTGAATTCTGTGCTGATTTTGTGGCCAGAATGCGGTGATCAGAACGCTCAATCTTTTTACAGTGGCATAGGAGACGGCAAAAATTTCCTAAAGTGCAATAGATTTTCAAGTGTATTGTGCCTTGTTCTAAAACTTTTATTAAGTAGGTGCACTTGACAGTATTGAGGTCATTTGTTATGGTGCTATTTCAATTAGTCTAGGTTTAGGCCCTTGTACATTTTGCCCATAACTTTTTACAAAGTACTTCTTTTATTGCACATTCAGAGAATTTTATATATATGTCTTGTGTGCGTGTCCTTAAACTTCCAATCTTATTTTGTCTCTTGGAGATTGTTGAACGCAGCTTGTCTAGGAAGGGGATGGGACTAGATTCTAAAAATTATTTGGGACCATGGGAGTGATAGTTGGGAATAAAACTTATTTGCACACGACAGATTTCTAGATACTTTTTGCTGCTAGTTTTATGTAATATTTATTGAACATTTTGACAAATATTTATTTTTGTAAGCCTAAAAGTGATTCTTTGAAAGTTTAAAGAAACTTGACCAAAAGACAGTACAAAAACACTGGCACTTGAATGTTGAATGTCACCGTATGCGTGAAATTATATATTTCGGGGTAGTGTGAGCTTTTAATGTTAAGTCATATTAAACTCTTAAGTCAAATTAAGCAGACCCGGCATTGGCACTGTAGCCATAACTTTCTGATGTTAGTAAAAACAAAATTGGCGACTTGAAATTAAAACATGCCAAGGTTTTGATACACTTGTCTTAAGATATTAAAGAAACACTTCAAAACACTGATAAGAAGTGTCCAGATTCTCAGATGTTTGTTGCGTGAGTTTTGTTTAGTTGTGTGTTTTTGGTTTGGGTTTTTTTTTTTTTTTCCTTCAGTGAATGTCTGGCACATTGCAATCCTCAAACATGTGGTTATCTTTGTTGTATTGGCATAATCAGTGACTTGTACATTCGGCAATATCATTGGAGCAAGTTTTCTCAGCAAGCAATATTTTCAGTTAATAATGTTTAAAGTAAGAATGAATTTAAACTTGCTGAATGTAAAAGATTGAACCTCAAGTCACTGTAGCTTTAGTAATTGCTTATTGTATTAGTTTAGATGCTAGCACTGCATGTGCTGTGCATATTCTGATTTTATTAAAATAAAAAGTTGAACTGCACAGTTTTGTTGCTGTCAATTGTGGTTTTATTAGGAGAGGTGAAAATAAAGTTGTGCTTTTGCCTGACAAATTGTAGAATGTTAATTTTTCGGTTACCGTCCAGTAGTATTCATGAGATGCGCCTTAGGAACAGAATTACCCTGGTGCCGTAAATCTTTCAAAACAAAAACTAGTGATAGCTGGAAATTCAATGAAACAGGAGTTTCTTTAATGGCTTTTTCCAGTATACATACTACAAATGGGTTTATGAGCAACTTAGTATGAGTAAGAACGTTTGAGGCAGTTGATGGGAAGGATTGAACAGTGGAGTAGGTCAAGTTACTAGTAATTCATCACACAGCAAGGATCAAGAATGTATGTGGTTCTATTTTTCTTCGTTATCCACACACTTGGATCTGGTTAACGTTTTGCCTCACTCTTCACATGCTAGTCAGTATTGGGTACATAGTTAAGGAGTACAGTCTGCTTGTAGAATTCATTCTGATGTACACTTCTGTGGGTATTGACAAGTGTATGATACCTGCTGCTGTAGTATCAGTAAGTTATGCTGTCCTAAAAATGCTTGGTTAAACACATTCGTTTCTCCACCCCAGAACCCCTAGCAACTATTTTCTTTTATACACTTATACCTTTACAGAATGTTGAAACAGTTGGATTCATAGGGTAGTGAGCCTTTTCCCACTGGCTTGGTTTCGTAAATAGTTAAGTACAGAACACTGGGCTGTTTCAACATTTTCAAAGGTAAGAGTCAGTGGCATTGCATTCGTCACTGTATCCAAGTTTCTGTGTCTCCCTTTGTCTCGGTGAACCCTTCTTTCCTCTAAAGCGGTGAGTTTCCCTGCCTCTTCATCTTACCCCTGGTAGCAGCTAATGTATCTGTATACACTTGGTTATTCTGTAAGTGGAGTCATAATTGTCTGACAGTACACTGAATGGTTCAGTAGCATGTGTCAACTTCATTTCTGTTTTTTGTGGCTAAATCATTGGGGTGTGTTGTGTGCTGTGTTTATACATCTGTTGGTGGACATTCAGGTTTTCTCAGTCGTGTGAGTAGCACTGCAGTGAATATTGGTGTTCATGTATCATCTGTTGTATGCTGGTTGTACTACCTTAAAATGCTACCAAGGTCATCCTTTGTGCTCAAACTTCTTTCACAGGACTGTTTTCTTAGTTCCGAATTCAGAGTCCCTGACATTCCCAGCTAAATGACTGTAAAGAACAAGGAAACCATAACCAGAAGGATGTGCAACCCGCAACAGGGCTGGGCCTCTCCATGAGAGATAGGGCAGGAGCTGCTGAAGCTGATCCTTTGGTCACAGAGGGCCTGGGCTTGCAGTTTCCTGGTCACTCATTGGATATGGCATACACATAAGTGCTTGCTAATTACCTCAGTGCTACTTGATTGCAAAATTATTCTGCCATGAAAGGGACTGTTGATTTCTAAAAGTTACCGTTTTCAGGTCAAGAGAATACCACCTTAATGTGACCTTCAGCAATTGCTTTAATATCTGAGCCACAGTTTACTGTGAAGTAGGAACCACAGCCCCTGCCCTATAAATTTAGGAAGAGGGTTCGTAAAAGCCCTGTTGGCACAGTGGTTAAGCACTTGGTTGGTAACCAAAAGGTTGGTAGTTTCAACCCAGCAGCTACTTGGCAGCAGAACATTCTGTCCTACAGGGTCCCTGTGAGTAGACTAAAGGATGGTGGGTTTTATGGTAACTTTACATGGAATTTTCTGAGGAGCCATCAAAATTTTCCACAGCAGCTGCACCATTTTATAATCCAATTTATCGACATCCTCCCCAACACTTGTTTATTGCTTTTCTGATAATAACCATCCCAGTGGGGGTGAAGTGGAATCTTCCTGTGGTTGAGTATCTTTTGATGTGTTAATTGGGCAGTTACAGGAGCCCTGGTGGCTTGACTATTATTTTATATTGGATATTGTGCTTCAAGTGAAAATTTATAATCCAGATCAGTTTGTCATACAAAAACTTACATACATGTTGCTGTTAACTCTAGTTGCTGTTCTCAAACTGATAGTCCTTTCCACCTTGTATTTCCTGTGTCCCATTCAACTAGCTCCTGTCTGTCCCACTTTGTTTTCTCATCTGGCCTATGGATAGGAGCTGCCCAGTTAGTTTCCTGTATCTACTCATGCCAAGAAGCAGCACTCCACCAGTATCATTTTATGTCTTATATACCAGTCCAATCTTTTGAGGCATTGACTTCAGGAATAGTTTTGGTTCTGGGCTAACAGAGCCCAGGGACCCTCCATTGACTGCTTTTTTTTTTTTTTTTTTAATTCAGAGGGCTCTTTGATGGTTCCAATGGACAAATGGTAGTTAATTTTTCTCAACCATCACACAAAACTGTCTCTGCCTCCAGTTCTTCATTACTGTCCCATGGGCAGAAGCTCAGAGCCACCCTGACAACTTCTTATTTCACCACCTCTATTAAAAATTGCTAGTGTCTGCTGTCCTTCTTCTTAGCTGCCTTCAGCCTGGGCCACAGAAATGGCTGCTGCTTGCCTCGACTCTGGGACAGCCATTTCTACTTTCTTACTAGCATCACCTCAACATAGCTTTGGATGGTGATGTGCTTCTCTCAAGAATAATGGGTTTCCCAGCTTCCCCTGCAGCTAGGGTAGCCTTGTCTCCCAGAGCTGGTCAATGGTAAGTTGAAGTCGCTTCCCAAATAAATCCTTTAGAGAAAGCTTTTGATTTCCTCTCACCTAGAACCTGGAACATGATGTCCAGGGGTGAGGAAACCAGTCTGACCGAGAGAATAAAGACTATATGCTGAGAATGGTAGAGTAGAAATTTGAGCAAACGTGCCTGGATCCTGAAAGGCATAGTGAAGCCATTGCCCCAGGTTGCACTGTCTTCCTCCTGACATTCTGACAGGAAAAAAGCCTCTAGGCATATTTGCCTCAGTATTTGGCTTATCTTTTTTTTCCTGGCTTTAAAGAACAGAAATTTTTCTCACAGTTTAAAAGGCCAGAAATACTGGCTATAGAGAAAGACTTTCCATTGACTTTTGGGGAAGATACTTGTGGGTTGTTTATTCTTCCAACATTTATACGGTTTTAAATTTTTTGAAATAAAAAATCGGGAAGTTGAAAGAACCTGTAAGCTAGAAGGAGATGGATCCAATCATTTGCCATGCCACATAAATATTTTAAAATTATCATCTAAAATAATACTTAAATGATATTTTTTCAAATGCAAAAAACTTCCTTGTTTCAAATCTCCAGCTTTTCCCAGGGACATGAAGAGTATCTAGCCATGGTGAGTCCATTACTTGGGAAGGCCAGTAAGAAACAATCAAGAATCAAGGACTCACAAAAGATGGGAACAGCCTAAATGTCCATCTAAGTAAATGGGTAAATAAATCGTGATATGTATACCTGGGTGGTGTAAACAGTTAACTCACTAGGCTGCTAACTGAAAGGTTAGAGGTTCAAGTCTACCTCAGAAGAAAGACCTGGCAATCTACTTTCAAAACATTAGCCTTTCACAGTTCTGCTCTGACACATGAAGTCATCTTGAGTCAGAGTCAACTACATTATTCAGCCATAAATAAAGTTCTGGTACATGCTACAGCATGAATGGACGTCAAAAACATTTTGTTGATTAAACTGTCAGTCACAAAGTGACAAATATTGAACAGGCAAGTATATAGAAACAAAATTTCAATAGTGGTTACCAGGGATTTGTATAGGGTAGAGGGAAGCAGGGAAAGGGGAACAGCTTAGGGAACACTGAACTTCTGTTAAAAGTGATAGAAAGATTTGGAAATGCATATTGGTGATGGTTGAACAACATGGTCAACATAATGTCACTGAATTGTACATGAAGAATGTTGGAATAGCAAATGCTTTGTTACAGGTACAGTGAAACTGTAACAAAGGACTACCTTGTTTTTCCAGGTCTTACAAGCTTTCCACCTTTGACAGGGTGAATGAAGCCTTACTACTTTCCTATTGCTTATTTTAGTGGAAAAAAATGTTCTTTCTCTGACAGGATTCTGCCTTACATGGGTTCCAACTTGCACAGGTTTTGCCACAATTAAAAAAATAAAAACAACAGAAAGAATAACTCAGTGATAACCACTGCCACTCTTAATTTTATTATCTCTGTGAGCCAAACGTTACACTCCTTAATTTTCCCAAAACCAAAACCAAACCCATTGCCCTCAAGTCAATTCCAACTCATAGTGACCCTATAGGACAGAGTAGAACTGCCCCATAGGGTTTGCAAGGGGCAGCTGGTGGATTCAAGCTGCTGACCTTTTGGTTTGCAGCCATAGTTCTTAACCACTGCACAATGAGGACTCCTTAATTCCCGTAAGCAACTTGATATTAAAGAATTACGGTTTGCTTTGCCAGCACTGCTTGTTAAAGAGACTGTCTTTTCCCCCATTTAATTGACTTTGGTCCTTTGTCAAAGATCAGGTAACTATGGGTGGATGGATTTATGTCTGAGTCCTTGATTCTGTTCCGTTGCCCTGTCTTTTTACCAGTACCAGACTGTTTTGACTACTGTGGCTGTATACTGTGTTCTGAGGTCACATTGTGACTTCCTTAATTCAAGAGTCTTCAATAAGGGATATTCATCAGAATTTGTTGTTGCTATCTGTTTTTATTGTGCTTTAGGTGCGGGTCTACAGAGCAAATGAGTTTCCTCGTTGGACAATTAATACACATATTGTTTTGTGATACTGATTGCTGACCCCATGATGTGTCTGCAGTCTCCCCTTCTTGACCTTTGTTCAGCTTTCCTGTGCCCTCCTGCCTTCTAGTCCTTGTCTCTGGGCTAGTACACCCATTTAGTCTTGTATACATGGTTTAGCTGCATGTATTATTGTTTGTTTCATGGGCCTGTTTACTCTTTGGCTGAAAGGTGAACTTTAGGAGTGAGTTCAGTACTGAGTTAAAAGGGTGTCGTATTCTTGGGGTTTCTCTAGTCTCTGTGAGGCCTGTAAAGTCTAATCTTTTTTGTGTGGGTTATAATTTTTTCTACATTTTTCTCCAGCACTGTCAGGGACCCTCTGTCATGATCCCTGTCTGAGCGATAGGTGGTAGTAGCCAGGCACCAACTAGTTGTGCTGGACTCTGTCTGGTGGAGGCTATTTTAGTTGTGGTCCATTAGTCCTTTGGACTAATCTTTCCCTTTTGTCTTTGGTTTTCTTTGTTCTCCCTTGCTCCAGTGAGATGGGACCAGTAGACATATGTTAGGTGGCCACTCACAAGCTTTTAAGCCCCCAAATGCTACTCAACAAGAAGGTTTTAAAATAAAATGTAGAACATTTTATTTATAAACTATGTTATGCCAGTTGAGCTACATGTCCCCCAAAACCAAGGTCCCCAGCCCTCAGCCCAGTAATTCTGTCCCTCAGGGAGTTTAGATGTGTCTGCAAAGCTTCCATAACATTGCTTGGTCAAGTTGTGCTGACTTCCCCAGTATTGTGTACTGTCTTACACTTCACCAAGGTTACCACTTACCAGTTGTCTGGTTAGTGTTTTCTCTCCCCTCCCTTGTAGCTATCAAAGAGTTCTTCTCTTTGCATGTAAACCTTTGCCTGAGTTTTTATAACTGTGCATTTGTGATTGACTTGTTCCATGCTCTCCAGAATTCATCCATATTGTGAGATGTTTCTCAGATTTATCTTTGTTCTTTATCACTGTGTTGTGTTCCATTGTATATATGTACCAGAGTTTAGCCATTCATCTGTTGATGGATACTTAGGTTGTTTCCATCTTATGGCTATTGTGAATAATGCTGCAATGAGCATGGGTATACATATGCTTATTTGTGTATAGGCTGTTACTTGCTTAGGATATATTCCTAGGAGTGGGATTGTTAAATGGTGTTTTTATTTCTAGCTTTGTAAGGAAGCATCATATTGTTTTTGAAAATGGTTGTAACGTTTTACATTCCCATCAGCAGTGCGTAAGAGTTCCAATCTGCCTGCAGCATCTCCGACATTTGCCATTTTGTTTTTTTGATTTGTGCTAGTAATGTCAAGGTGAGATATTATCTCATAGTTTTGATTTGCATTTCTTTAATGGCTAGTAATCATGAGCTTTACCTCATGTGTCTGTTAGCCACCTGAATGTTGTATCCTTTGTCCATTTTTTAATTGGATTATTTGTCTCTTTGTTGTAGGGGTGTTGGATTTTCCTACAGATTTTAGAGATTGGACATTGTTGGCTATGTCATAGCCACAATTTTTTTCTCAGTTTGTAGATTCTCTTTTTCACTCTTTTGGTGAATTCTTTGAATGAACGTGTTGTTGTTGCCTGCCTTTGAGTTGCTTCTGACTCATAGGGATCCTTTGATCAGCATAATTGTTTAATTTTTAGAAGATCCAGTTATCCAGCTTTTCTTCAGGTTTTTGTATTATGGTGTACCTTTTTTATGCTGCGTATTAGTCCCTCTAGCATTGACCCTATTTTTTCTTCCACGATCTTTACTGGTTTTGGTTTTATATTTAGGACTTTGATCTAATTTGAGTTAGTTTGTGTGTTTGGTGTGAGGTGTGCATCCTGGTTTCATTTATTTGCAGATGGACATCAAGTTTTGCCAACACTATTTGTTAAATAGACTGTCTTTTCCCCATTTCGTGGACTTTGGTCCTTTGTCAAAGATCACTTGACCATAGATGGATGGATTTATGTCTGGGTTCTCGATTCTTGTCCATTGGTCCATGTGTCTGTTGTTGTACAAGTCTAAGGCTGCATTGACTACTGTAGCTGTACAGCAGGTTCTGAGATCAGGTAGTATAAGGCTTCCTTAACACAAGAGTTTTTAATGAGGTATATTTTGCTTGGCATATTCAGGAGAATTTCTTGAGTACTTTTGCCAAACAAACACCTCTTGTGCAGCCACTACCTGTCAATGGAGGCTTATGTGTTGCTATGTTCAGTGAAGCTTCCAGATTAAGACAGACTAGGAAGAAAGACCTGGTGAGCCACTTCTAAAACCTACCAATGAAAGCTCTGTAAATAGCAATGGCCTAATCTGCAACTGATCATGGGGATGGCACAGGACCGAGCACCATGTGATTTCTTTGTGCATGGGTCACCATCGTCAGGGGATGACTCAACAGCAGTTAATAATAAAAATTGGACAGAGTTCCAACTCCATGCCTAGAAATTATGATTTATGAGGCCTGGCATGGATTGTGGGGATGTGCAGTTTGAAAACATACCCCATGTGACTTTGGAACACTGTCTAGAGTAGGACTCACTGTTTCAATGGTTCCCCATTACCCTCAGAACAAGTCGTACTAGCTAATGTGGTGACATGACATGGCTCCTGCTTTGCCCCTACTTCCTGTCTCAAGGAGCTCTGGTTGCTCAGTGGTTAGGTGCTCAGCTGCTAACTGAAAGGTTAGTGATTTGAACTCACAGAGAAAAGACCCAGCAATCTGCTCCAGATAAAGCCTGTTGCTGTGGAGTCTATTCTGATTCATAGCAACCCTAAAAGACAGAGCAGCAGTGCCTCAGAATTTCCAAGGCTATAATCTTTATGGAAGATTACCCCTCAGAGCAGCTGTTGGCTTCAAGATGTCTACCTTTCAGTTAGCAGCTGAGTGCTTTAACTCCTACACCACTAGGGTGACCTGAGAAACCCTGTAGGGCACTTCAAGTTTGTCAGATGGGGTCGCTATGAAAGGTGGCAATTCAGAACCATTCACAAGTACCTCAGAAGACAAGCCTGTCTGCTTGCGAAAGGGCCTATCCTTGAAAACTCTATGGAGCTTTGAAATGCTTGGGGTTGCTGTGAACTGGAATCAGTTGCTCTGCAACAAGCTGTTTACTGGCTTTTGTACATACTCTTTTCTCTGCCAAAATCATTCTTGTCCTTCCCTTCCTCTGGCTGGTTTCCATCCTTCAAATCTCTTGAGCTATCGCATCAGTCAAGGACTTGAGAGGAGACAGAAGCATACTTGGCAAACATTTTTTTAACCTTTCATTTTTTGTAATTTATATATGTAACTTGACTTGTTTTTTGAGTGGACAGTTCTACAAGTTTTAATAGATGTACAGATTGGTGTCACTGCTGGCACAATCAGTATCAAGAGCGTGTTTCATCACCTCAAAAAGCTCCCTCGTGCTCTTTATGTCATGCTTTCCCCTTATATCACAATAGTTCTCCATCACAATAACTGTGCCTTTTCCAGAATGTCATAAAAATGGAATCATACAATATGCATGATTTTCAGATTTTTTTTATAACTCAGGATAATACCTTTGAGAGTCAATCATGTTATGTATATTAGTAGATTAGTTCTTTTCATTACTGAGTAGTATTCCATTGTATGGGTGTACTACACTGAATTTATTGATCCCCAGCCCTCAGCTGAGTAATTCAGACCCTTAGGGAGTTTGGACCCATCTATGAAGCTTCCACCTTGCCTTGGTCAAGTTGGACTAACTTCCCCAGTATTGTGTACTGTCTTACCCTTTGCCCAAGTTACCACTTATCCATTATCTAACAGTTAGTAGCTTTCCCTTCTTACCCCTCCTTACTCCTCCCCTCCTTCATAGCCATTAAAGATTATTTCTTTTTGTATGTAAATTTCTCCTAAGTTTTTTAGTAGTGGTCTCATACAATATTTGCCCTTTCATGGTTGACTTATTTTACTGAGCATAATGCTCTCCATATACTTGCATGTTGTGAAATGTTTCACAAATCCATCATTGTTCTTTATTTTTACTTAGCGTTCCGTTGTATGTGTGTCTCTCAGCTCATTTATCCATTTATATATTGACAGACATGTTGATTGTTCCTGTATTTCTGCTATTCTGAATAAGGCTACAACGAAAATGGATGCACATATATCTATCCATGCAAAGGCATTCATTTCTTTCAGACATATTCATAGGAGTGGTGTTTTCGTCAGCTAGTGGCTTGGCTCAGTGCTGCTCTATCAGAAATACCACAAAGTGGACGATGGTAACAAAGGAAAGTTTATTCCTACACAGTCGAGTAGGTTACAAGTCTGAATTCAGAGTGTCCACTCCAGGGGAAGGACTTTCTGTCTGTTGGCTCTGGAGAAAAGTCCTGTGTTGCATCAGTCTTTGTTCAGGGAGCATCTTGGCACATGAACCTCAGCTCTGAAGGATGCACTCTTCTCCTGGTGCCGCTTTCTTGATAGTATGAGAGTCCCAACTTTCTGCTTGCTTCCCTTTCCTTTTATCTCTTGTAAGACAAAAGGGTAATGGGTGGTACAAGCCACATTCCAGGGAAACTCCCTGTACAATGAAGAAGAGAGATAACCTTATCAAGGGATTTACAGTCCTACCTTCATCTTCTTTAACATGCAGCATAGGTAAATCACAAAATGGAGGAAAATCATAAAGTACTGGGAATCATGGCCCAGCCAAATGGCTACACACATTTTGGGGGGTACACAGTTCAATCCATGACAAGTGGGATTGCTGAATTGAATGGTATTTCTATTTCTTGCTTTTTAAGGAAGAACTGTATCAGTTGCCAAGATGGTTGTACCATTTTACACTACCATGAGCTGTGCTTAAGAGTTCCAATCTCCCTGCAGCTTTTCCACTATTCATTATTTTCTCTTTTTTTGATTGATGCTAGTAATGTTGGGGTGAGATGGTATCTCATTGTACTTTTGATACGCATTTCTCTAAAAGCTAGTGATCATGAGCATTTTCTCGTGTGTCTGTTAACTTCCTGAAATGTCTTCTTTGGTGAAGTGTCCATATCCTTGCCAATTTTTTAATTGGAATATTTTCTTTTTGTTACGGAGGTGTTGGTTTTCCCATAAATTTTGAAGATTAGACCTCTGTAGGATTTGTCATAACCACACATTTTTCCCTTTTGGGGAAGTCTTGTTATGATCATAAGTGTTTAATTTCAGAAGATCCCAGTTGTCTAGCTTATCTAGTACTGTCGTGTGTTGTTAGGTATGGCTTGTATACTATCTTTGCTGTGTATTAGGTCCTTGGTCATTGACCCTATTTTGTATCTATGATATTTGTAGTGTTTAGCTTTATATTTAGATTTTTGACTCATTTTGAATTAGTTTTTGTGTATGGTGTGAGGTATGGTACTATTCGTCCTATTCCTTTTTTTTTTTTTTGATAGATGGACATCCAGTCTACCAGCACCGTTTGTTAAAAAGATGGTCTATTCCCCCTAAATGGGACTTTGGGTCTTTGCCAAAGATTAGATGACTATAGGTGGATGAATTTACATCTGGATTCTTGATTCTGTTCCATTAGTCAGTGTGTCATCATTGTACCAATATCAGGCTGTTTTGACTGCCATGACTATACAGCAGGTTCTGAGACCAGCTAGTGAGAGTCTTTATTCATTTTCTTCAGTAGTGCTTTACTTACTGAAGTTTCTTTCCTTTTCATATAAGTTAATGATTAGTTTTGCCATCTTGTTGAAGAATGCTTTCAGTATTTGGATTGGGATTGCATTGTATTTGTAGATTGCTTTGGGTAGAATTGACATTTTCACAATGCTATGTGTACCCACCGTGAGCATGATATGTTTTTCCACTTACGTAGCTCTCTTTTGGTTTCCTGCAGTAGTGCTTTGTAATTTTCTTGGAGTAGGTCTTTTACAACCCTAGTTATATTTACTCCTATTATTTTATTATTTTTATTCAGGGATTTCTTTTATTGTAGTTCTCTTTATTGGTGTGTAAGAATCCAGCTGATTTTTATTTATGTTTATCTTATATCTGGATACTGAGCTGAAACTTTCTGTTAGTTCCAGAACTTCTTCCGTGGAGTCCTCTCAGTTGTCTATGTATAGTATCTTATCATCTGCAAACAGAGGTAGTTTTACTTTTTCCTTACCAATTTGGATGCCCTGCATTTTTTTCCCCCGTATTGCACTTTACCTAGCTATGACTTCCAGCACAATGTTAAATAGGAATGGTGATAAAGGGCATCTTCATCTTGTTTCTGTTCTCAGGGGGAATGTTTTCAGCTTCTCTATGTTAAGAATGATGTTGGCTGTTGGTTTTGTACACCAAACCAAAAACCAAAAAAAAAAAAAAAGGTCAAACCTGTTGCTGTAGAGTCAATTCTGACTTATAGTAACCCTATAGGACAGAGTGGAATTGCCCCATAGAGTTTCCAAGGAGCACTTGGTGGGTTCAAACTGCCAAACTTTTGGTTAGCAGCTATAGCTCTTAGCAAGTATGCCACCAGGATTTCTCTGGTTTTGTATTATTTATTACATTGAGAGATTTTCCTTCTCTATTTATTATATTGAGAGTTTTTAATCAAGAATGGGTATGGGACTTTATTGAATGCCTTTTCTGTGATGACTGAGATAATTACTTGATTCTTTCCTTTAGTTTTATGTATGTGGTGGATTACTTTGATTTTCTTCCAGTGAACAATTATTGCATACCTAGTATGAATCTCACTTGGTTGTGTTGTACTATTTTTTTATATGATGCTAAATTCTGTTGGCTAGAATTTTTGCATCTGTATTCATGAGCGATGTTGTTGCTAGGTACTGTTGTGTCAGTTCCAACTCACAGTGAGTCTGTATACAATAGTCTGAAACACTGCCTGATCCTGCACGAACCTCACAATCATTGTCATGCTTGAACCCATTATTGCAGCCACTGGCAATCCATCTTGTTGAGGGTCTTCCTCTTTTTTGTGGACTCACTGCTTTACACAGCATGATGTCCTTCTCCAAGGACTGATGCTTCCTGATAACATGTCCAAATTACGTGAGATAGAGTTTTGCCCTCTTTGCTTCTAAGGAGCATTCTGACTACCCTTCTAAGGCAGATTCGTTTGACAGTTCATGGTATATTCACCATTCTTTGGCAACATCATAATTCAAAGGCATCAATTCTTCTTCAGTTTTCCTTATTTGTTGTCTAGCTTTCTTGTGCACTCAAGGCAACTGAAAACACCACAACTTGAGCCAGGCAAATCTTAGTTTTCAAGATGACATCTTTGTGTTTTGTTTTTGTTTTTTAACACTTTGAAGAAGTCTTTTGCTGCTGATTTGCTCAATGGAATGCATAGTGTAATTTCTTGACTGCAGCTTCCCTGGGTGCTGATTGTAGATTTACGTAAAATGAAATCCTTGACAATTTCAACAATCTTTTCTCTGTTTATCATAAAGCAGCTGCTTATTGGTCCAGTTGTGAGGATTTTTGTTTTCTTGGTGCGTGTAATCCATACTAAAGGCTATACTCTTTGATCTTCATCAGTAAGTGCTTCAAGTTCTTTTCACTTTTAGTAGGCAAAGTTGTGTCATCTGAATAATGCAGGTTATTAATGAGTCTCCCTCCAATCCCTATGTCCTGTTCTTCTTCATATAGTCCAGCTTCTCCAATTATTCGTTTATTATGCAGATTGAATAAGCATGGTGAAAAGATACAACCTGATGCACACTTTTCCTGACTTTAAACCATGCAATATCCCTTTGTTCTGTTCCAATGACTTCCTCTTGATCTATGTACAAGTTCCTCATGAGTACATTTAAGTGTTCTGAAATTCTTATTCTTTGAAGTGTTATCCATAATTTGTTATGATCCACACAATCCGTTGCCTTTGCATAATCAATAAAATACAGATAAACATTTTTCTGGTATTCTCTGCTTTAAGTCAGGATCCGTCTGGCATTGGCAACGTTATCCCTGTTTTTATATCCTCATCTGAATCTGCTTGAACTTTTGGCAGTTCTCTGTTGATATATTGCTACAACTACTTTTGAAAGGTCTTCAGCAAAATTTTACTTGTGTGTGATATTAATGATATTGCTCAATAATCTCCACATTTGGTTAGATCACCTATCTTTGAAATAGGCATAAATATATCTCTTCAGTCAGTCAGCTAAGCAGCTATCTTCCAAATTTCTTGGCACAGACTAATGAGCACTTGCAGCACTGCATCCATTTGTTGAAACATCTCAGTCTGCATTTCATCAATCCTAGAGCTTCATTTCTCACCAATGCCTTCAGAGCAGCTTGGATCTTTTCCTTCAGTACCATCAATTCCTGATCATATGTTACCTCCTGAAATGGTTGAACATTGACCAATGCTTTTTTATATTGTGACTATTTCTTCCATCTTCTTTTGGTACTTCCTGCATTGTTTAATATTTTGCCCACAGAATTCATCAATATTGCAACCCACGGCTTGATTCTTTTCCTTCATTTCTTTCTGCTTGAGTAATGCCACGCATGTTCTTCCTTTTTGTTTTCTAATTCTAGATCTTTGCACATATCATTATTATACTTTGTCTTCTGGAGTCACCCTTTGAAATCTTCTATTCAGCAGTTTTACTTCATCATTTCTTCCATTTGCTTTAGCTACTCTACATTCAAGAACAAGTTTCAGAGTTCCTTCTGTTACGCATTTTGTTCTTTTCTTTCTTTCCTGTCTTTTAATGACCTCTTGCTTTCTTCATGTTTGGTGTCTTGACATTATTTCACAACTCATTTGATTGTCGGTCCAATGTATCAAATCTGTTCCTGAGATGGTCTCTGTAAATTCAGGTGGAATATACGCAATTGGCTGTTTTGAATTTGTCCTAATTTTCTTCAGCTTCAACTTTAACTTGCGTATTAGCAATTGATAGTCTGTTTCACAGTTGGCCCCTGGCCTTGTTCTGATGGATAATAGTGAGATTTTCCATCATCTCTCCATAGATGTAGTGAATTTGATTCACGAGAAATATTGGTCTGTAATTTTTTTTTTTTTTGGTGGTGTGTTTGCCTGGTTTGGATATTAGAGTTATGTTAGTTTCATAGAATGAACCAAGACGCCTTCCTTCTTTTTCTCTGTTGTGAAATAATTTGAGTAGTACTGGTACAAGTTTTTCTCTGAATGTTTGGCAGAATTTTTTCATAAAGCTGGGACTTCTGTTGTTGTTCTTGCTGTTTTTTAAATTGTCTTCAATCTCCTCTCTTGTTATCTATTCAAATTTTATATCTCAGTTTGTGTTAGTTTGGGCAGGTAGTGTGTTTCTAGAAATTTGTTCATGTCATATACTACCCAAGTGCCGTCGAGTCAGATCTGATTCATGGTGGTTTTCAAATTTATTGGAATGTCATTTTTCATAGTATTCTGTTATGATCCTTTTTATTTCAGTTTGGTGTATAGTAATAGCCCCCAATTCATTTTTTATTTGGATTATTTGCATCCTCTCCTGTTTTTTGTCAATTTGGCCAATGGTTTGTCATTTTGCTGATCTTTTCAAAGAATCAACTTTTGGATTTGTTGATTCTTTCCGTTGTTTTTCTATTCTCTATTTCATTTATTTCTGCTCTGGTCTTTATTATTTCGTTTCTTCCAGTGACTGTGGGCTTGTTTTGATGTTCTCTATTTTTTCAAGTTGTATACCTAATGTTTTGGTTTTGTCCCTTTCTTCTTTTTTGATGTGTGCATCTATTGCTCTAAATTGACCTCTGAGTACTGTCTTTCTGTGTTCCAAGGTTTCAGTGTGGTATGTTTTCATTCTTGTTTGATTCTAGTAATTTTCTTATTCCATCTTTGATTTCTTCTAGTACCTGGTGATTTTTAAGCAGGACATTAAGTTTTCATGTATTTAATTTTTACCCTTTTCTTTTTGTTTTTAATGTCTACTTTTATGATGTTGTGATCAGAGAAGATGCTTTGTATTATCTCATTGTTTCGGATTCTGTTGAGGGTAGCTCTGTGGCCTAAGATGTGGTATATTCTGGAGAACATTCCATATGCATTGGAACAGAACATGTACTTTGCTGTTGTTGGGTGGAGTGTTCTGTATATGTCTATGAGGTGAAGTTGGTTAATTATACCCTTTAGATCTTCTTTATTTTTGTTGAGTTTCTTTCTAAATGTTCTAGCCTTCACCGGGAATAATGGGTTGAAATCTCCTACTACTTTTGGAGAACTGTCAGTTTCTCTTTTCAGTGCTGTTAGAGAGTTTATGTGTTTTTTTTTGGAACTCTGTCACTGGGTATGTAGATATTTATTATTGTTAAGTTGTCAGGTGGACTGTCCCTTTACCTGCTCTTTTTTTGGTTGCTGTTTGATGTATTTTTTCTCATTCTTTAATTTTTAAAATATTTCTATCTTTGTTTCTAAGGTTTCTCTTTTACAGACAGTATGGGTCCTATTTTTTTAATCCACTCTGTCTCTTTATGGGTACATTTAAAACATTTAGGTTCAGCATAATTATTAATAGGTGTGAGTTTATTGTTGTCATTTTGTAGTTTTTTTGTGATATTGATGTTTTATTTGTTTCTCTTACTCTTCTGTGCTGATTTTGTTTTCTGCTCAGACTTTTTTTCTCTTTTTTCATAGATTTTGTGTTTAATGAGACTACATTTTTCTTCTTTAGTTTGATAAGTAGGTTTGTTAACTTGGTTACCTAAAAATTTACTTCTATCTTCCTAAGTTTTGAAACAGACATTTACTACTTGATACTGCCTTGACTTCCTCTCCATTTGAAAGTTCTATAGCTACACTATTTATTCCCTCTTTCATAGTTCTGACTTTATTGCCATTTACAGATTGACCTTTCTGGTTCCCTTTGCAAATCTTATAGTTTTGTTTTATCCTCGAGAGTTGATTATCTAGGTTGGGATATGGCTGATGCTGTCTTGTGTCCTAGATTCAGGGTGTTGTCTGATGTTATTCGTTCTCTAACTGAAGGACTCCTTTTAATAATTCTTGGAATTTTGTTTTTTATTATTGTTTTTTAAACATGTTCCCTTAATTTCTGTTCATCTGGAAATGTCCTCATTTCCACATCATGTTTGAGCAGTTGTTTTTGCAGGATATATAATTTTTGGATGGCAACTTTTTACTTTCAAGGTTTTATATATGTGTCTCTCTCTTTGAGTGGCACAGCACAGCCCATCTGGAAGGGGTGGAAGCAGTGCTGGGCCTAGGAAGGGAGAAAGAAAAAAGGAAAGGGGTAATATAAAGAAAAAATTAAAAATATGCCAAAATAACAAGAAGCCAGTCTGTGTTGGCAGCACAGACCTAGGGAGGCATGTACCAGAGGCTTTCTAGCCAAGTGGTACAGCACAGCCTGCCAAGAAGGAGGGGAAACACAATGTGCTAGGTGGATTGGAGAATGGAAAGGAAGGAAGAGACAGAAAAAGAAGAAACAACAAAAAGAAAAAGAACAATAAAAGAAAATAAACAATAAATAAAATAAATGATGCCAAAAAAAGCTGGTTGGTGACAACCTCACAGACCTGAGGATGTCATGAGACAGTAACTTTCCAGTCAGGCAGTACAGCACAGCCCCTTGAGAAGGGTCATGGGCAGTTCACAGGGTTAGGTGGGCAGGAGTAAGGAAAGAAGAAAGAGACTGAAAACAAAAACGAAAACGAAAACACGTAGAATTTTTTTTAAAAGGAACAACCCGAAAAGTATGCCGCAAAGCGAACCAGTTGATGGGCAGAGCATACCTGGGCAGGCTGCGTGCTGGTGGACCTCAGCCAAACAGTGCAATAAAGCCCAGTGAGAAGGGTGATAATTGTACATGGGGCCAGGTAGATGGGAGAAAGGAAAAGAGGGAAGGGATAGCAAGAGAAGAAACAAAGAAAAAAACAACAAAGAAAACACGGGGTCGAAGAAGCCAGCTGGCCAGGCCCAACTGATTCCAGGGAGGCTGTGTACCAGCGACTCTTTAGTCAAATGGCACAACACTGCCCACTGAGGTGGTGCAGAGCCGGCTCACAGGGCTAGGTGGGCTGGAGAAAGGAAAAGAAGGAAAGGAGACAGAGAAGAAAGAGGGGAAAAAAAAAGTAAAAATGGTGCCGAGGGAGTCTGATTGCAGGGGCAGTGCAAACTTGAGGCAGCTGTGCTCCTGTGGCTCTCTAGCCGAGGAGAGTGGCACAGCCCATCAAGAAGAGGAGGAGGCGGCGCACAAGGCTAGCTGAGTGGGAGAAAGAAAAGGAAGAAAGGAAGAGAGAAAAAGCAAAAAAGCCAAAATAGCAATAATAGCAAACAAACAAAAAGATAACAAAAACAATAACATGATAAAACCCACAAACAAACAAAAATGGTGCTGACGGAGCCAGCTGGTAGACGAAAGGTGGGCCTGGGTGACGGTCAACTGGTGCCTCTCTCTGGCCAAATGACTGTGGCCCACTGGAAAGCCACAGAAGCCAAGTAGAGGAAAAAAGAAGGAAGGGGATATGGGAAAGCATGTATTCCTGGTTATTGAGTGCTCTGTCTTCAGTTGGGAGCTCCATGAAGTTGCCTTCCTGTCTCCCCTGTTGAGTATCCTTGGTGGCTGTAGTCCAAAGTGGTAAATCCATGCCGCATTAGCTGCTGGAGGACCTCTGCTGTGTAGCTCGTTCTCTGTTGGTTTCTTATTCCATTTGCTGCTTGAGTGAGTTCTTTATTCCTCCATTTGATGCTTAGGGTTACAGGATTGATGCTTGGATCTGTTTTACTTAGTTTTTCAGATTTTGGCTGCAGAGGGATGGAATGGTGTGTCTGTAGTGCCATGCTGACTCTACCTCCTCAACTCTTATTTTTGAAAGACAGGATTTCTTTTCTTCCTTCCTCCCTTCCTTCCTTCCTTCTTCCCTCCCTTCCTTCTTCCCTTCCTTCTTTCTTCCCTTTTTCCCTTCCTCCCTCCCTCCCTCCCTCCTCCCACCTTGCTTCCTTCCCTTCCTCCCTCCTTCCCTTCCTCCCCTCTCTCTCTTTCTAAAGCAAAAAGAAAGATTTTATTTGGCACTTATTCAAAGAGACAAAAGTGGAAAACTGACAAACATGCTGCCAGAGACAAGTCTGCCCAAATCCAGGGAATGCTATAGAACAGTCAAAAGTGGGAAAATAGACAAGGATGCTACCAGACACATGTGTGCATGAATCTAAGGAATAAAGGGTAGGATTTTCTTGCTGCTGCAAGGGGAAAATTGCCCAATGCCTTGCCCCAGTTTTGGGGGTGTGAAGTCATCATCCTTGGCTTCAGAGACTGCTGATGGGTCAGGGTCTCTGAGAAGCACAGTAGAGACTACGGATTCAGGGGTCTTTGGTGTGAAATGCCCAATGCATGCAACTGGGCAGATGGAAAAAATTGTCATTCTCATTGAGTAAGATATACTAGGTGTCCTTCAACTGCAGCAGCGCAGATGTGGGCTAGATGAAGAAGTCCATCCTGTGATAAAAATGCTGAGCTCTGGAATCATGCTGGGTAGGAGCTGACAGGTTTTTTTAAAATGAGAAATGCATACGTGAGTTTGGTTAGAACATTGTACATTTCATTATTTTGGTACGGGATTTCGTTATTTTGGTATGGGATCATCCTTTAGAAATCAACAATAGTATTATATTTCCTATATGCAGATACACACTTACCCAAAGCACTCTGTTATAGCCCCAAACATGAAACTACCCCAAAACCCACCACCAACAGGGAATGGAGAAATAAATGATGCAGTCACACAATGGAATACTATCCAACAACAGGAATAAACAAGCTACTGCTGCAACACAGATGAATCTCCTAAGTACAACGTTGTGTGAAAAGAAACATGAAAATGCATACTGATGATTCCATTTATATGTAGTTCAAAAATGGCCAAACTAATATATGATAGTGGAAGGCAGACTAGTTCACAGATTATTTTTTTAAAATCCACGATGATGGATTGGTTATAGGGTATAACGTGCTTATGCACAAGTTTTAGCTCATTTTTGCTCGTTTTCATGTGAGCAGTGATTTATTTGTTGTTGTTAGGTGCTATCAAGTCAGTGCTGACTTATAATGACCTTATGCACAACAGAACAAAATGCTTCTCGGTACTGTGCCATGCCCTCAGTTGTTGTTATGCTTGAGGTCACTGTTGCAACAACTTAGTCCATCATGTGAAGGGTCTTCCTCTTTCTCGCTGACCCTCTACTTTAACAAAGGGGGATTGATCCCTCCTGACAACATGTCCCAAGTATGTAAGATGTTGTCTTGCCATCCTTGCTTCTAAGAAACACTCTGATTGTACTTCTAAGACAGGTCTTTTCATTCTTTTGGCAGTCCATGGTATACGAGGTGTGACAATTAAGTCTGTGAACTTAACTATTCTGAGTGCTACATGCATACCTCATTGCTGAGTATAACTAGGGTCACCTTTGCAGTACTCTCCTCAGAGAGCCATGCACCAATGCCAGTCCCTAGTCCCCCCTTCAAAGCAATTTTGGAACTTTTTGGAATGGCCACTGTGTCTTGTGGCATGGTGGCAAGTTTGCAAACTTAATTGTATAGTTGTCTGTGGGGGAGTTTTTAGCCAGTAAACAAATAGCTGCACTGGATCACCCTCCCGACTTACCTGATCTGGCCCCCAATTGCTTTTTTCTTTACCCCAAGATGAAGAAAATATTGAAAGGAAGACATTTTGATGACATTCAGGACATCAAGGGTAATATGACAACAGCTCTGATGGCCATTCCAGAAAGAGTTCCAGAATTACTTTGAAGGGTGAACTAAGTGCTGTGGCATCAGTGCATAGCTTCTGCAGGGAAGTATTTTGAAGCTGACTGTAGTGATATTCAACAACAAGGTATGTAACACTTTTTCTAGGGTGAGTTCACAAATTTAATTGTCAGTCTTCATGACATCCCTGGTTCATGTCCTCTTCTGAATCCAGCACGAATTTCTGGCAGTTCCCTGTCAATATGCTGCTGCAACTATTTTTGAATGATCTTTAGCAAAATTTTACCTACATGCGATATTAATGCTATTGTTTGATAATTTCTGCATTCATTTGGATCACCATTCTCGGGAATAGGCATAAATATGGATCTCTTCCAGTTGCTTGGCCAGATAGTTGTCCTTCAAATTTCTTGGTACAGACAAGAGAGTACTTCCAGCTCTGCATCCGTTTGTTGAAATATCTCAATTTATATTCTGTCCTAGAGCCTTGTTTCTTGCCAGTGCCTTCAGTGAAGCTTGGACTTCTTCCTTAAGTACCATTGGTTCCTGATCATATGCCACCTCTTGAAATGGGTGAGTGTTGACCAGTCTTTTGGGTATAATGACTGTGTATTCTTTCTATCTTCTTTGGATGCTTCCTGAGTTGTTTGATAGAGATATTATTGATATACAGCAATGTGTACAAATTGGAACATTGGTGGTTCACTGGTAGAATTCTGACCTTCCATGTGGAGACCTATGTTCAATTCCCCAGCAATGCACCTCATGCCCAGCCACCACCTTTCTGTCAGTAGAGGCTTGCATGTTACTATGATGCTGAACAGGCTTTAGATTTCCAGACTAAGACAGACTAAAAAGGACTAGTGATCTGCTTCTGAAAATCAGCCAGTGAAAACCATAGCTCTCAATGGTTTATTGTGTAGGGGGTTTCCATGAGTTGGGAGCCAACTAGATGGCAGCCAAAAACAACAAAGTGCATAAATCTTGAGTGGCTGATGTATATACCTGGGTAATCTATACCTAGATTAAGTTACAGAACATTTCCAGCATCCTTGAGAGCTCCCTCACATTGTCTCCTGGTGTCTTCATGACAACCTCAGACCAGTTATGTGTTATTTGCCCATGTTGCCACTGAGGAACATCAGTCTGAGGGGCTAAGAAACCTGCCAATGGTGTCAGAAGCTCCTTGAGATTAGGATGGTACTGCCTTTGCTGCAGGATGGTGGCTGATAGCCCTTCTTCTTGAGCTGGCGTCCTTGCCAGTGTGTTGACTTCCTGAAAAGTGAGACTGCTCCCCTGTCCATATAGCCAGGTGGGAAGCCAGGCTAGGGGTGGTTGGAGGCACCAGCTAGTTATTTAACTCCAGTTATTTTCCAGAGCTATCTCCCAGCCACCGACATACTGGTCAATGCCCTGGAGGCTGAGGGTTGTCAGTACCAGATGCAGGGATGCTAGTGCCAGGTTAGAGACTGCCTCTGGGGAAGGAGTAGTCACCAACCAGTCAAACTGGGTGGGTAGGAGAGCTGGATGCACAAGGGCAAGGCCTGGTACAGAGGCCAGCGTGAGTGTGTTCAGGGCTGACTCTCATTGCCCCGCTATCCTGGCATGGGCCTGGGCAAGGTCTGAGGACTCCTTGAGCAAGCACAGAGCAAACACAAGGTGTATCAAAAGCTTTCATGTGGGTTCCTCCCTTCAGTTCAAAGCACTTTCTCAAACAGGCTGTATCCTTGGGTTATTGCCCTGGAGACCTTTGTCTTCCAGGGGTGACCCAGTAGGCCCATCCCAGGCCAGGATTCTGTTGTTCAGTGTTACTCAGAGCTCTAGGCAATTTTCTAGGCCTTTCAATGAACCTTTCTTCCTGCTGTCATGAACAGAGCCCCCAACTGGACTGGAATGCTGTTCTCAGAAGCCTGAGGAATACAGAGCAGGCCTGGATCAGAGGCCCAACCTGGCTTCTCCTCAGAGCCAGAGCCCACTTTAGTCATGCTCGCACTAACTGCTAAGCAGCTGGGTGACTCCTATTTCTGGAAAGGAAAGGATCAGCAAGTCAGTTGGCCTTATCTATTTATTACTGTACTGAGATCTGAATGAGGAAGTGACATGAGAGACACAGTACCTGAGGCACATGAGGCAGCAGTCATGAGAAATCTTCTCATTTTTCTTTTTTTAAATAATGGCCTTAATTCCAAAGCCACAAATGAACTCTCACATCATCTGCTCATCTCACGATGTAGCTGAGGATTGTATGATGACTGTTGCTCGGAACAGCTGTTTGTTCTCAGTGACCATTTCTCATAGACCCATTTTGGGGATTTGCTGTTTTTCACCTCCACGAGGCAGGAGGGAAGCAGATCTCAAATTTCTGTGTCCAGCACTTGCCCTTCTCTTCCACGTGTTTGGCTGATATCAGGACAGGCACACACTGTGGCCCTGGCTCAACCCTCCCTACTACTGGTTGACAAGCCAAGGGATAGGAAAAAAAAAATGTGTGTCAGCTCTGAGCCACCCCAGAGGAGAGCCTATATGGCACAGGGCAAAAAAGAAACAGCCTAGCCTTGTGGCTTATGATAACAAGGGGCACTGAAAGGACTAAAGTTTCACTCTTCAGGAAAAAGACTTCCTGTTGTTTCCCGGAACTGAGCTTCTGAGTTGAAACTGTCAGCCTCGGCTAACACAAATGGTTTACTTAGTCTTAACTTGGGCTTTGACATGAATTCCAGCCCTTTGAACTTCGGCACATTTCTTCACGACGTTGTAAAAAGAGGAAAAAACTACAGCCACCTCTAAACAAGAAGTTATTTAGTTAAAAAACTGAAGCTTTGTTGTGAGTACAAGTGTAGCCATACCTCAACATAGAAGGTCCCTCCAGAGAGATAAAGAACCAGGTTACCTGAGTCATATGACCCCAAAGGCTTATTGAGATCTGGGTGAAATAGAAATTTCCTGTTTACTTTAGTTCTTTAAAGCCACAAGGGTGAGGAGGAAGCAGAGATTGAAACCATTACTGTGGAAGCCAAATGAATGGCAGCTGCTGTGTCTGTCCTGCAAACTGTGGTGTTGTCCCTCCCATCAACTGCATCTTCCGGTTCCCACCAAGGATAAAATAGAGCTAATACCATAATTACACGGAGGATCTGCCCAAAACTTGCACCAGATGCTTTCAATTAACTAATTTTAACCTCATAGCATCCTTCTAGGGGTGGGGATGGAGAGCAGATAGAGTTATTTGTTTTACAGATAAGAGTTGTCATGGGGAGGCTGAGTGACCCAATCTAGGTCAAATCATAACTCAAAAGCTGAGTCAGAACCTGGCTTGGTTTCACACCCTCCTCCCATCTCAGCTGCTGTCTCCAAAATCTCTCTAGTCACTCAGTTTCTGAGGCCTTTTGTTTTAGCACTGCAACAGCCATGATTCATTTCTTGGCAATCCTCACACCCAAAGGCACGTCATTTCCACCACCCTCACCTTGAGGTTGTGTATGGAAGAGCTAGCTGCACAGCACCTCAGAGCAGTTGCAGGCAATTTTCGGGCTTCCAGAGCTTAACACAGGGATGCTCAGATTTTATTAAAAACACACAAGGCTGAACATATGGAGAATTTAGAGCTCTCTTTCATTGCTGGTGTGATTGTAAAAGAGTCAGCCTCTTGAGAAAATAGTCTGAAAGTTCTTCCAAATGTTGCATACCCACTCATTGCTGTCAAGTTGATTCTGATTCATGAGACAGAGTAAAACTGCCCCATAGGGTTTCCAATGCTATAAATCTTTATGGAAACAGATTGCCACATCTTCCACCTGAAAAGCTGATGGGGATGTGGGAGTTGAGCTGCCCACCTTTTGGTTAGCCACCAGAGCTCCTTACATAGAGATAACATATGGCCCAGTAATTCCACTACTGGATATCTAACCAAGAGAAATGAAGACATGTGTCCACATAAAACTTGTACACAAATGTTCATAGAAGAATTACACATAATAACTCATGGATTGAATTGTGTCCCCCCAAAAGTGTGTATAGCAATTTGGCTGGGCTGTGGATGCCCACTGTTTTGAGATTGCCCTCCATTATGTGATTTTTCCCATGCTGTACATCTTAATCTCTGTCTGTGGTTGATTGGATTATGTTAAAGAGGACTAAGGTAAGACTGTAACACCCTTCCTGAGGTCACCTTCTTGCTCCATCATAAAGGGAGTTTCCCTGGAGTGTGTCTTACACCACCTTTTATCCTACAAGAGATAAAAGGAAAGGGAAGCAAGCAGAGAGTTGGGGAGCTCATACCATCAAGAAAGAAAGCAGTGCCAGGAGCTGAGTGCATCCTTTGGAAAGGACCTGGGTCCTTGTACCTCAGAACCTTCTAGTCCAGGGAAAGATTGACCACAAGGACCTTCCCCTAGAGCTGACAGAGAAAGAATGCATTCGCCTGGAGCTGGCACTCTGAATTCAAACTTCTAGTCTGCTGGACTGTGTAAGAATAAACTTTTCTTTGTTAAAGGCATCCACTTGTGGTATTTCTGTTAAAGCAGTACCAGATGACCAAGACAATAACCCAAAAGTGGAAAAAACCTGTGCCCATCAACAGATGAATAGATAAACAAAATGTGGTACATCTATACAATGACAATTAAAAAACCCTATAGGGCAGTTTTACTCTGTCCCATGAATCAGAATCAACTTGACAGCAATGGGTGGGTATGCAACATTTGGAGGAACTTCTAGAGTATTTTCTGAAGAGGCTGACTCTTTTACAATCACACTAGCAATGAAAGAGAGCTCTGGTGGCTAGCCAGTAAGTTCATTCCAACTCCTAACAACCCTATAGGACAGAGTAGAACTTTCCCAGAATTTCTAAGGAGTACCTGGTGGATTCAAACAGCCAACCTTCTGGATATCAGCCCTAGCACTTACCACTATACCATTAGAGTATCCCATAGAATATCATTTTACTACAACAAATGAAGTGCTGATACAACCTACAATGTTGATTAACCTTGAAAATATGTTAAGTGAAAGAAGCCAGACACAAAGGGCCACTTCTATGAAACATCCAGAACTGGCAAATCCATGGAGATAGAAAGCAGATTAGTGGTTGTCAGAGTCTGAGGGGGAGCATAGAATCAGGAGTGACTGCTGGTGGATACTGAATTTTTTTTTTAGGTGATAAAAATGGTCTAAAATTAGTAGTGATGGTTGCACAACTCTGTGAATATACTAAAACTCACTAAATTGTATACTTCAAAAAGATTTCATGGCATATAGATTATACTCCAATAAAACTTTTGGCAAAAAACCAAAACAATAATGTGCCTGGTCCCGCTCTCAGACAGTCTGGTTCAGCGAGTCTGAGATGGGGCCTGTGCATCAGCATTTTTAGTAAGTTACACTAAACCTTGGGGAATGGGTGCTTTACAAGTGAGCATATGCCATGTACTGTGTCCTTGAAGAGCTTAGTTAGACTGAAGAAACACAGGGACCAATTCAAGAACAATCAAGAGCCAGAGTGCCTGGTCCTAGATATAAATACACAAGAAGTTCAAGGTGTCCTGGAGGAGTGGGAGAACTCAACTGAGTCTTGGAAGATGATGAGATTTACACAGACAGAAGAAACACATCCCAGGCAGTAGAATAGCCCCTGCTGAGATCTGGAGGTAAGAATGGTTCACAGCAGGTACTGGGAATGGTTTGGAGACTGGTCTTACTAACCTCGAAGGTGAAACCGGAGGGCGTTGAGAAAGACAGGTTTTGAGAGGTGGGCTGGGGGCATCTCTGAAAGTCGAAGTGCATTTGGGGTGAGTGATGCAGAGCCAAAGGCTACTGTGAGCCAGGGAATGATGTGAACAAAACAAAATATAAGGAGGAATAGTCTGGCATTGATACAGAGGTGTAATGTAAGCAAGGACTGGCAATAAAAGACTGAGAAGCTAGGGCAGGAATCAAGAAATGTAATGAGGAATGTAAAGGTCTTGACAGTGGACTGGAGAAAAGAGCAAACTCAGAGTTTAAAGAGGAAATTGATGAGAGATTGGCTAATCAGGAATGCAGAAAAGGGAAGAATCAAAGGGAAGCCTACATGATGATGGGCACGAAAGGATGAAACAGGGCTGTTTCCAGAGTAAGACCAGCCAACCACCAGCTTAAAGTAGGACAAGGTAACCTAGAGGAAGTGAAAGCTCAGAGTTTGTGGTTGAGTCTACTTGGATTCATTGTGACCCTATATGTGTGAGTGTAGAACTGTGCTCCGCCAGGACCTGGTTTAAATCTCAGTGGCACTTGGCTTGGCTTGTCTCTATCACTATTGGCCATGTAATGTTGGGCAAGTCACAGGACCTCTTTGTGCTTCAGTTTTCCCAAGTAACACAAGTAACTGCCTCCTAGGCTGTCATGACAAATGATAGAAAATTCATGTGAAGCAGAGGAAATACTTTGAAAAACATGACCGTGCTTTTTTCTTTTGCATTCCTCTATATGTGACCTTTTCCTCGGGCATTCTGAGGAGCCATCTGCTTGGGAGTAGAGGAAATTTGTCAAATTGAAAGTCCATTCTGGAGAACTCAGATCACAGTAATTCTTTCATTATGGAGAGAAGATACAGCTTTCATCATCAGTAAGGCATGTTGCCTTTGACTAGGAGGAAGTGGAAGTCCAAAGTTTGATCTTTCAGAGCCACTGGAAGAAACATGAAGGCGGGGCTAGGAGGGGTGTGAAAGTGGGTTCCAAGGTCACTTTTCTGAATTTCTGTACAGAGAAATGAGTGAAAGTTAAATGTGATGAAAGGGAAGCCATAAGCAGTTGGTCTTTGGCCAGATTCACATTTAGAACCCCGAAAGGAGATTTTATCCCACACCATCCCCCTCTACACCTGGAGGCCACATGGGAATGACTTGGAGGTGCAGTGTGGTGAGACTGAAGAGCACAAAAGTTAGCCATCTGGAATTGCCCTCTGAGGCTGTGTAACCTAGAAAGTTCTCTTATGCTTAGAGTTAGAAAAAGATGAGGAAATCAGGCTTCAGGTAGAAATTTAAGAGTCAGCATCTCTTGAACGCCTAGAAAGTTCTACCCTGGGAAATACAGAGACTGGTGCAAAGATGAACTCTAGTTTTAGCTCTCCAAAAGTGATCCTCAAAATCAATCTGAGGTAAACTCTGTGATGAACAGGACAGAACCCAGGGGAGCTCCTTCACCCCCGCAAAAGGAATGATGCAAGGTAAGGGGCTCCCAGTGAAGACTGGAAGTATAGTAGAACTGGAAAAGTGCTGTGTCAAAGAAGCCCAGGGAGGCAAGAGTTTCAATTCCCTAAGTGCTTCATACAACACACCCACTGTACTGGGAAACCAAATTAGGTTAATCTCTGTTGAAAGAGCTGTGCTCACTGGTATGCCTTTGAGCACTGTGCACTGCTTTAAATTTTCAGGTGGGCAAAGGAATTTCTCCAGTAGTTAAATGTACTCTTTTCTGCTGAGACAAGAATACTGTGGGATCCCTGCCTGACAGCAAAGCAGGTCTCCATTCTGTGTTCCAGCCAGGCCCTTACCTGTAGGTCCCGTACTTATTACAGGTCGAGGAGGTGAGTCATGGCCTTCTATAGCCCAGTGAGCTCTCCCCGTCAGCAGGGAGCCCAAGGCCTGGCTCCACGCCGGAGAGCACTAGAGCAATTCATCTCCCTTCCACTTGCAAGGCAACCTGTGCAGAGTGGCTGAAAACAGGTGTCAGCATGGCTGGCGCCATGGAGGTGCCCAGATGGGCACACTAAGGGCAGGTGGGTAGGTCATTTACGTGACCAGGCCTGCCCAGTCCAGATCTGTGAACTCGGCTAGGAGGGCGTGTATGGACAATTACCAGAGCAGGCTACATTTACGCACATATCACCTGATTTCCCCACGACGTGCTACTACTTGCTCTTCCTGTTAGGATCATTTTAGCTGTGTCTTGCTGGTTACTTTTCAATAGCACTTGGATTTTTAAAAAGGAAAACAAAAAGAAAGAACCGTTCTCTTTGGGCTTACAGGAAGTTCAGAATTTTCCAAGTCCCTGGTTGAAAGAAGGAAATACTGAGGAAGTCCCTTTCTAAGGCTCTTGGATGCTACATTACAGAGATAACAAAGCCTTTTGGTGTGGTTTATTCATCTTTGCAACACCAGGTGTAGATGGAACATCCTCCCTTACCAAGGTCTTTCAAGACTTTTATGACGTAAAACCCCTTTGTTTTCCACCCATTGTCATTTATTCATGTCTTTAAATTGTGATAAATATATATGTAACAAAACATTTGCCATTTTAACATCTTTTACATGTACAATTCAGTGGTGTTGATTACATTTATGGTGTGGTTGCCCATCACCATTATTGTCATTTTCCACAATTTTTCCATCATGGTTAACTAGAAGCTCAGTGTCCACTAAACTGTAAGTCTGCCCTTTCTCCTCCCTTCTGCCTGACCCCGGTAATTGCTAATGAACTTTGGTGTCTCTCTCCTGTTCTAGATATTTCATGTAAACACTATTCACATTAGCCAAAAGGTGAAAACAGCCTAAATGATAAACAGATGACTGATAACCAAGTTGTGGTACCTGCATACAATGGAATATTACTGAGTTAGAAAGAGAAATGAACTCCTGATACAGGCTACAGTGTGGCTAAATCTTGAAAACAATGTGCTGAGTGAAATAAGTCAGTCACAAAAGGACAATCACTGTGTCTTTTGCCAATTTTTGTGGGTGAAACTTACCACCTCAGATTGCTAAAGTAAAAGTCATGGTATTTTGATCTTAACCCACTAAGCATCTATTTTCTTGCTCAGTGCTTGAGAACTTCAACTTCACTCTTGTTCGTTCATCCATTCATTGATTCAGTAAACAATTTTAAATGGTAAATGTACACCAAGTTGGCTGCTTCAAACTGGCAATACAGAGATGAAAAGTGCAGTCTCTTGGGGGGCGGCTAAAAATAAAAGTAAAATTCAGTGTGAAAAGCATTGTGAGAGACGTAGCAGATGCTGTGGATGGCTCACCCCATATCCCCTGGGCCCACTTGAGTTCCTGTGCAGCTGTAGGAGGCAGGTGACTACTTCCTACCTCAAGTGTCAGGCTGTCTCAGCTTCTTAGAGAAACACCACTGGAGGGGTAACCCAGAAGGGTAGGAAGGGTGGGAAGGAGTTAACCACGGGGGATGGGAACTAGTGGAGAAATGCACCAGCCTCCCTGCTCTCCAGTGAGACAATCTGACAGTGGGACAGTCTCTAGGACAATCCCCAGCAGGATTGTGCCCCACTTGGTAACCCACTCGCAGACTCAACCTTTGTTAGCTTTCTTCCCTGCCTTTTTCACTTTCCTCACACTTTCACTTGTGATTTCTGGGGTCACCACCCAGATAAATCACCTGAGCCCCGAGTCCATGTCTCAGGACTTGCTTTTAAAGGAACGCAGTGAAGACAATAATGATGTGAATGGAGACTTTGGGAGCACAGAGGAGAGGTTCCCAACCCAAACTACTTGGACCAAGAAGGTTTCATCAGATTGAAAGCTGTGAAGGAAGTCACACGTAAAACCTGAGGTGGTCATGAAAGAAGAGGGAGAAGGTGTTGGGTTCTAGATGCAGGGATCAACTAGAGAGTGGAAAGATACATCACCATGAGGAAAACGGTGAATAAGGAAAATTTTTCAGAGAGGCTGAACTGCAGAGTACTTGTAAGAGTTGTTGGGGCAGGCAAGGCCTGATCCTTTCAGACAGCCAGGTCTGGAGTGGGGCCTGGGCCTGGTGGTATGCCTCTATGCTTTTTAAAATTGTGGGAAAACATAGACAATGTAAAATTTGCCATTTTAACCATGTTTGGGGTTTTTTAAAAACAAATTTTATGGTGGTAAAATATACATCACACACCATTGTTAAAAGTACAACTCAGGGACATTAATTATATTTGCCATATTGTGCCACCATTACCACTATCCATTTTCAAGTTTTTCCTTCACTCTTAACAGAGACATAGCAAACTTTAAGTAATACCTCTCCATTCCTCTCCCCACCCACCCCTTGGGTCTGCATGTATTTTCCTATTCTACACATTTCAAATAATCCGAGAAGCTGGACTATACGAAAAATGAGACATCAGGATTGGAGGAAGATTCATTAACAACCTGCATTATGCAGATGACACAACCTTGCTTGCTGGAAGTAAAGAGAATTTAAACCACTTATTGAGGAAGATCAAAGATCACAGCCTTCAGGATGGATTGCACCTCAACATCAAGAAAACAAAAATCCTCACAACTGGACCAGTAAGCAACATCATGATAAATGTCAAAGGTTCCATTTTACCTGGTTCCACAATCAACATCTGTGAAAGTAGCAATCAGGAAATCAAAAGATGCATTACATTGTGAAAATCTGATGCACAGGACCTCTTTAAAGTATTGAAAAGTAAAGATATCACCTTGAAGACTAAGGTGCACCTAGCCCAAGCCATGGTATTTTCAATCAAATCATATTCATGTGAAAGCTAAATAATGCACATGGAAGACAGAAGAAGAATCGATGGCTTTGAATTGTAGTGTTGAAGAACATTGAATGTACCATGGACAGCCAGAAGAAGAAACAGATCTGTTCTGGAAGAAATACAACCAGAGTGCTCCTTGGAAGCAAAGACGGCAAGACTGTGTCTTACATACTTTAGACATGTTGCCAGGAGAGATCAATCCCTGGAGAAGGCTATCCTACTTGGTAGAGTGGAGGGCCAGCGAAAAACAGGAAGACTCTTGAGCAGATGGATTGACACAATGGCTGCAACTATGGGCTTAAACATAAAAACAATCGTGGGCATGATGCAGGACTGGGCAGTGTTTCGTTCTGTTGTACCTAGCATCGCTATCAGCTGGAACCAGCCCAATGGCACCTAGCAACAACACATATTTTAAATGGATGGGATCATACAAAATTTGTCTTTCTAACCATTTGTAGGTGTACAAATTCAGTGACATTAATTACCATTACCATTACCATGTGTAACCACAGCCGTGATGTGTTTCCTGGGTTTTCATCACTCCAAATAGAAATTCTGTAGCCATCAAGCATTAACTCCCAATATCCACCTCCCTCAGTTCATAGAAGCCTCTGATCTACTTTCTGTCTCTATCTATTTGCCTATTGCATTCCATTCTTGAAGCCTTTATTGAATTTCAGAACCAGTTCACCAGAGCACAAATCCTACCCAGCATTCTTTCCCCACTGGCACCAGGTAGAAAAAAATTCAAATGCTAACTTTTTAGTAAGACTTGGACATCTTTTAACAAGGATAAAAATAAAACCATATTTTCACCCTCATGTTGGAGGGGGGTGGTGGGAGTACATGGATAAATCATCATGTAGTCAACCATTCAATACTTTATTTGCCAGCCAAGTCAGTGCATAGTCAGCACAAGGAGGTAGCCAGAGTTTCCTGTGTCTGTCTGCAAGTAGACATTTGCCTGAAAAATGAGCCATAGAGTTGATGCAAAAGTGCTGTGGTTAGTGATGACCTCATGCACAACAAGGTAAGACCATTGTAATCCACAGCGTTTTCACCAGCTAATATTTCTGGAATTAGATCACTAAGTCTTTCTTCCTTGTCTGTCTTAGTCTTGGAAACGCAGATGAAACTTCAGTGACAGGCGGATGACGGCTGTGCATGCAGTGCATTTGGCTGGGAATCAAACAGAGGTCTCCCTCATGGAAGATGAGAATTCTGCTGCTGAACCACTACTTTCTGATTCAGGGTAGAAGTATTTGGGGAACACAGGAGAAGTGGCTGTCAGTCTTGTTCCCAGCTTCAGTATTCTCATTTTGCCCTACTTTTTTCCACTTTTCTTCCTCCCCCTGGTAAAGAAATGTAGACACACTGCTGCTGCGCAAGGTGGAACAGCTCTATACAGTTTCCAAGGAGTGCCTGGTAGATTTGAACTGCCAACTTTTTGGTTAGCAGACAAAACACTTAACTACTATGCCACCAGGGTTTCTATCTGCAAAGGCAGAGCTAATCTTGTTCTTTGTTTCTTTGGCACGTTCAAAGCAAACCTCTGGGATTCTTGTGTAACTTCCAGAGATATTCTGTGTATTTACAAGCATACCAAAATACAACTTTTCTTTCTTTTCTTTTCTTTGCCTCATATAAACAGTAGCAGTCTAAATATATTGTGAATTTTCCATTTTAACCTAAAGATAATTCTTGAAGATCTTTCTATATTAGCACATCTAGAGTGTTCTCATTTGAGGGCTATAATATCATGTCCTGGAAATCCTGGTGATGTAGTGGTTAAGTGCTGCAGCTGCTAATCCAAAGGTCGGCAGTTCAAATCCACCAGGTCCTCCTTGGAAAGTCTATGGAGCAGTTTTACCCTGTCCTATAGGGTCACTGCGTCAGAATCAACTTGACGGCAATGGGTTTTGATTGGTTGGTTTTAGTTATTATGTCTTAGTGGAGTAATGGTTAAGCGATGTGGCTACTAATCAAAAGGTCAGCAGTTTGAATCCACCAGGTGCTCCTTGGAAACTCTGTGGGGCAGTTCTACACTGTCCTGTGTGATTTCTATGAGTCAGAATCAGCTCGATGGCAATGGCTTAGGTTTGGTTTTAGTTTATCATGTACTTGATTAGTAGATATAATATCAGTAGATATTGGGGTTGTATATAGTTGCTTGCTATTGCAAACAGTGCTGCAGTATGTCTTAGTTTATAGACTGTCCTGCACACATTTAAATACATCTGTAAGATGAATCCTTGAAGGTAGAGTTGCTGAGTCAAAGGATGAACAATTTACATTTTCATAGATATTACCAGTTTGTATTCTATAGAGGCTATCCCTATTTACATGCCAACAAGCAGTAAATGCATGTACCAGTTTCCCCACACCCCTTTAAACACAGTATTAGTTTTCTACGACTGTATAACAAATTGCCAACAAACTCAGTGGCTTAAAACAACACCCATTTATGAGCTCACAGTTCTGTAGGTCAGAAATTCAGCATGCCATGGCTGGGTTCTCTGCTCAGGGTCGTTTTTGTTGTTCTTAGTTGCCGTCTAATTGCTTCTGACTCATGGTGACCTTAGGCATAACAGAATACAACATTGCCCAGCCCTGCATCATCCACACAATTATTGGAATCTTTGAGCACACTGTTGTAACTATTGTGTCAGTCCATTTCATGAAGGGTTTCTTTCGTTTTCACTAACCCTCTACTTTATCAAACATGATGTCCTGCTCCAGTAATTGGTCCCTCCAGATAATATGCCTAAAGTAAGCAAGACTACATGCCACCATCCTCATCTTTGAGAAGCGTTCTGACTGTAATTCCTCCAAAACTTATTTGTTCATTCTTCTGATTGTGCATCCAGGTGGTGGATGGGCTAAATTCTTGCCTCGCAGAATTCAGCTCGTTGTGGTTGTAGGACTGAGGCCTGTGTCTCTTTGCTGGCCACTCTCAGTTCCTAGAAGCTGCCTGCATTCCCTGCCATGTGGCCCCTTCCATCATCAAGCCAAGACAGGCATGTCAAATCCATCTCCTGCTTGTATCTCTGACTTCCCTATCTCTGACCTCTAGGCCCAGATTTAAAAACTCATATGATTAGGTCACTGGAAACACTGGTGGCATAATGGTTAAGTGCCATGACTGCTAACCAAAAGGCTGGTAGGTCAAATCCATCAGACCCTCCTTGGAAATTCTATGGGGCAGTTCTACTCTGTGACTATGAGTCAGAGTTGACTCAATGACAATGTGTTTGTTTTTTCTGGATTCATAATTAGGTTGGAAACCTTGGTGGTTTAGTGGTTAGATGCTACAACTGTTAACCAAAAAGCCAGCCAGCCAAGTGCCGTCGAGTAAAAAGGTTGTTCTAATCTACCAGGTGCTCCTTGAAAACTATGGGGCAGTTCCACTCTATCCTATAGGGTTGCTACGAGTTGGAGTCAACTAGGTGGCAAAGGGGCTTGGTTTGGTTTTTTGGCATGATTAGGTCAGGCCCACCTGGAAAATCTCCCTATTATACTGTCATCTGATTTAGGATCTTAATTATATATCTGCAAAATCCTCTCTCATCAGTGTCTAGATTAGTATTTGGTTGAATAACTGGGAGAAGGTACATGTACAAGAGGTGGCAGGAATTTGGAGGACCATTTTAGAACTTTGCCTGCCATACACAGTGTTATCAAACTTTTTGATCTTTACTAATATAATAGATATAAATGAAACTTCTTGGATATTATACCTGAGAATCTTTTCATATGTTAAAGATCTATTTGCATTTCTTTTGTGTGTGTGAATGAATTTGATTATATCCTTTGCCACCTCTAAAAAAATCTTTTCATTGTTCTTTAAGTGAAAGTTTACAACTCAAGTCAGTTTGTCTTACAAAAGCTTGTACACTCGTAATTGCGATGTAACTCTAGCTGCTCTTCCCACCCTATGACAGCACACTTCTTTCCACCCTGTATTTCCCAAGTCCATCCAACCAGTGCTTGTCTACCTCTGCCTTCTCATCTCACCTCTGGGCAGAAGCTGCTCAGTTGGTCTCATGTATCTACTTAAGGGAAGAAACACAGCTTTTGCCACTATGATTTTGTGTCTTATAGTCCAGTCCAATCTTTGTCTGAAGAGTGGGCTCCCAGAATGGTTTGGGTTCTGCCTTTGCCCCTTTATCTAGTGAGTTCTTGGTCTTTTTCTTTTTTATTAGAACTCTTTATATGTTAAACAAACATCATTTGTCTTATTTGTTTTGCCTGGAGTCCCATCCCCCTTCCTGCTACTTCTATAGCCCAAGTCAAGCCTACATTGTTCTTAGAGCCATACCTGGTCACACCGATGGTCACTTATCTCCCCCTGTTGAATATTTTCTTGATTAATGCATAATTATTAGGTGATATTAGAGAATGAGTGATGTAATCATTCTTTTTTGTTGTTGTTAGTTTGTTTCCCTTTGGCAAGACTGTGGCAGAGAAATTTATCTTCTCCAAATCTGTAACATTATTTAATTTTACTTGAAAAATAATTTAGGATTTTATCACAGAATACATGTTCATAGTTTTAAAAGAGTTAAATAGATCAGAAAGCCTTACAAGATCTGACAATTAAGTCCAAGAACTTAATTGTTCTAAGTGCTACATACCTCGTTGCTGAGTATCACTATAGTCACCTTTGAAGTGCTCACCTTGGGAAGCTATGCACCGATGCCAGGGCCCAGTACAACCTCCAAAGCTATTTTGGAACTCTCTGGAATGGCCATTGTGCCTGGTGGCACAGTGGCAAGGTCGCAAACTTAATTGTATAGTTGTCTGTGAGGGAGCTTTTAGCCAGTAAGCAAATAACTGTATTAGAAAACCCTCCCTACTTACCTGATCTGACCCTCAATGACTTTTTTCTTTACTTAAAGACAAAGGAAATATTGAAAGGAAGACATTTTGATGATATTCAGGACATCAAACATAATACAATGACAGCTCTGATGGCCATACCAGAAAGAGAGTTCTGAAATTGCTTTGAAAGGTGGACTAGGTTCTGGTGTTGGTGCATAGCTTCCCAAGGGAGTACTTCTAAGGTGACTGCAGTGATATTCGGCAATGAGGTATGTAGCACTTTTTCTAGGATGAGTTCACGAGCTTAATTGGCAGAACTTATATAATGAATCACAGCATTGCCCTGTCCCGGCCTGCCCTGCCCTCTGCATCTCCCTCTCTGCTCTTCTAAAGCAAATAGTTTCATTCCCTTTTAGCTCCTTCTCCTGGTGTATTGGAAACCCTGGTTGCATAGTGGTTAAGTGCTACAGCTGCTAACAAAAAGATCAGCAGTTCAAATCCACCAGATGCTCCTTGGAAACTCTATAGGGCAGTTCTACTCTGTCCTATAGGGTCACTATCAGTCAGTCTCGACTCCATGGCAGTGGGTTTGGTTTGGATCCTGGTATATATCTCCATGTTTTTGAATAACACACTAAAACTTTCTACATTTTATTTTTTAAGTTTTGACATTACCTGTGACTTCCTGCCATGGTGAATGCGGACTTAATCTTTTCAGCCACCTTAGTCTCATTTTTAATTCCCTCCAATGAAAACTCCGGTGGCGTATAGGTGAAGTGCTATGGTAGCTAACCAAGAGGTCAGCAATTCAAATCCACCAGGCACTTCTTGGAATCTTTATGGGGTAGTTCTATTCTGACCTATTGGGTCATTATGAGTTGGAAACAATCTGATGGTTCGTAACAACAACAGTAACAATTCTCCCAATGGAGTGATTTTACAAATTTTGGTTGAATCAGTAGTAACTGATTTTAGTACATTATTAAAAAAAAACAAAAAACAAAACCAAATCCACTGCTGTCAAGATGATTCTGATTTACAGTAACCCTATAGGAAAAAGTAGAACTAGCCCATAGGGTTTCCGAGGGGTGCCTGGAAGATTTGAATCGCTGACCTTTTGGTTAGCAACTGTAGTACTTAAGAACTACACCACCAGGGTTTCCATTTATGTTATTATGCCCATGCAAATATTATTCACTGCTGAGCTAGATCATTCTCTACAGCCACATCTTCTTTCTTAAACTATGTAAATTTGAGTATACCAGTAAGGATGCTCCAGGTTACAAGTAACAGAAAACATACCTCAGTAACAGTGGCTTGGAATGAAAACTATTTCTTTTTTTAAAAGTATTTTATTGTGCTTTATGTGAAATTTTATAACCCAAGTAATTTGTCATACAAAAACTTCATACACATTGCTGTGTGACTCTAGCTGCTCTCCCCAGCCTGTGGCAGCACACTCCTCCTTTCTACTTTGTATTTCCTGTGTCTGTTGAACCAGCTCCTGTCCCCCTCAGCCCTCTCATCTAGCCTTTGGACAGGAGCTGCCCAGTTAGTCTCATGTATCTACTTAAGCCAAAAAGCACACTCTGTGCCAGTATCATTTTCTGAGAAGACTAATTCTTGCTTACTTAACAAGAGGTGTGAAGTAAGCAGGTGTGGTACAATGAACAACTTTGTATGGCACTTCTAGCCATGGTCTTGTGACTCTCACAAAATGATTGGGTAGGAATATGCAAATAAGGTGCTCATGGCCCACCAAGAGGATTGGACAGCCTGTTATAAGGTGTATGGATCACTCGAGGGGTGGGACTTGGTAGATAAACTACATAGACTTAACGGGAGCCAGTTCCAGAGGCTGAGAGTTATGCCACTACCACCAAGAAGAAGAGCTGGGAGTGAAGTATGTCCTTTGGACCTACGGTTCCTGAGCTGAGGTCTTTTTAGACCAAAGAGACAGAGAACTGTAACACTGAAGAATGTGAGAAGCTGCAGAAAGCATAGCAGAGTCCAGTGGCAGAGAAACAGCAGCTGGAAAACTAGAAAACTGGAACAAAACAGCTCATTGGGCTTTCTGGCCCACGGGGCAAAGCGGCTATGGTGAAAGCCTTGAAGCAGGAGGCTTCCGAATGGTAGAATGAAGTGTCTCCAGGTAATTATTGTTGGAGCTAAATAGCTTTGCAACACTCGTTTATGCAAGGTAGAGGCCAGGCCTGAGTGGGGCTGACTGACTGAGGGCTGGGGACCAAGAGAGGAGGCCTGTCCCGAGGGGCTGAGAGGAGGAGGCTGTCCTGAGGGAATTAAGAGAAGGACTGTCATCAGGGGGTTGAGAGGAGCCTTGCATGGCCAAGAGGAGCTCAGAGAGCTATCCTGCACTGAAGAAGGGAGACTTAGTCTATACGCTTCCTGATCCTGAGTTCTAGCATGTTACTTCCCTAGTAAACCCTATAATCTTGAGTATGGTCTGTGAGTTCTATGTGGCTGTTGCTGTGATTTATTGAATCAGAAGAGAAGTGGAGAGTGCTGTAGGAGGGACAGCTGGTGCCAGAATTGGTTAACAAAAAAAAGATGGGAGACAGGAAATACGTTTGACTTCTGCCTAGTAGGAATCAGCCTTGGGCTGATGCTGCTGATCCTGACCATTCTTTCTCTTCCCCATGAAGTCAGATAATGGCTAATGCCACACCTTGTCCAGGACTGTGTCACCTGCTTGCTTGTAAACCAATCACCATGAAAGGGAATAAATTACCAAGATTGTCTCTGAGTAATCAGAATTCTCCCTGTGGGGTTCACAGAAGAGCCCCAGCAGTCCTGAGGTGATAAGGCTGACCTATACCTAAATGGAACTGGAGTTCCATTAGCAAAGAAGGAGACATTGCTTTTGGGGAAGCAGCCAATCGTATCCACCAAACCGTAATTTTACCTGGAGTTTATAATTGCCTTGGTTTTTTTATTTGCCTTATTATTACTGTTATTCTACAAATATTTAATGACTGAGACTTTGCCAAGTTTCAGGCACTACTCTAGGTACTAGGTATTCATCTTCATCAAGAAAAACTAAGCCCTTGTCTTTCTGAACTTCACCAGAAGACCATACAGGTTGAGAATATTGATTGATAGTGGCACCGATCATGAAATATTCTCTGGAACATCAGCCACACAGGTTGGAGAGACCCCTTTAAGTTGTACACAGTTAGGTAGAACTTAAAGAGCTATCAGTGGTACAGACACCCTTCTCCACAGGTATTTGCCTGGTTTTCTGTATAGTTAACAATAGTCTTTCTCAAATGCTCCTGTGTCTTTTTCACTAGCTAGCTAATCTGTCATATTTTCCACGTGTTCAAACCCTCTCAGTCCTCATTTTTTCTTGGAGAGCTTTTCCTGCTCTTCCTCCCTATCCAGCACTTTGTTCTCTGGGACTGCTACACAGCTGTCATTTTGTGACTTCCTTTAGCCATTACTTCAAAACTTTCTGACTCTTCCCTCCTGGGTTGGGACACTGTTTCTGTGATTCCCCTTCTTTTTCATTGTTGCTCTACTTTCTTCTGCATAGGAAATATATTTTTGAGCCCAAGCCCATCTGAAAACGGCTTTAGTCTACATCCACTTGATGGACTATGTGGCTGAGCAGAGAATCCTAGGTTGAAAATAAGTTTCCCATAGACTATTGACAGCAGTGTTCTGTTGTCTCCCAGCATTCAGTGTTTCTCTTGAGAAGTTCAATGGTATTTTAATTCTTCTTCCTTTATAGGTTGATGGCACTGGGCTTGGGCTTCCTTTATACGAGGTTTGTATGTTTGTGAAGACTGCAAAAATGGCATGTGGTTGTCAGAGGTCCTCTAACGTCACAAGGAGGGAGGAGAAGCATTAGCAGCAGCCCCAAAAGGCTGATTCCTATGAGGTAGAAGTCAAACATACTTCCACCCTCCAACTTTTGACCGCTTCTGACACTAACCATCCCTTTCCCAGCACTTTCTACTTCCCTTCTGGGTTCAACAATTTATTGCAATAGACACACAGAACTCACAGACCACACTCACAGTTACAGGGTTTATTAGAGAAATAACAGGTTACAATTCAAGATAGGAAACAACTTGGAATCCAGTTCTTCAGACAGCATGGCTTCTTAGCCATGACCGAAGGCAGGTCTCTCTTTCTCTCTCCTCTCTGTTTCTGTCTCCAGCAGCCCTCCTGCCCCAGGGCACTCAGCTCTTTCACTCTCTGGGTTGCCACACCCACTGAAGCTGCTTTGCTCCACAAGCTGGAAAACCCACTGCATTTCTCGTGCTGGTTTCCTGGTTCTGCAGCTGCTGGATTCTGCTGCACTTGCTGCACCTTCTCCTTATCTGTATTACACCTCTCTGTTCCCTGGACCTAGAAGATTCTCAGCACATAGACCCTTCATTCAGAGAACATGCCCTATTCCCCCGGCTCTTCTTTTTAGTAGTAGCGAAGTTTCACTCTCCACTTCTGAGGTTGACTCCATTTAAGCCTAGCGGGGTGGCAAAACTGACCAGCTCCCTTGTTAAAGTTCCATATACCTGATTTGCATGGCTCCACGCCCACAAGAGTTCCATGCACCTTATTTCCATTACTAGTGAACTATCCAGTGTTCTTGGTGGGCCACAAGCATCTTATTCATAGAGTAACCCAACATCTTGTGGGAGTCACAAGACTGTGACTAGAAGGGCTGTATTAATTAATTCACTACACCACAAAGATTTTAACGAGACTTTTAAGACGTTTCTTTTTTGGTGGTATTCTCAAATTTATTGGTGATATACTTTCCTGTGGAAAGTATAGTGGTTACATACTACTACTGCTAACCAAAAGATTTGAAGTTCAAATCTTCCAGATGCTCCTTTGGAAACTCTATGAGGCAGTTCTACTCTGTCTATAGGGTCACTACAGTTGAAATTGACTTGACGGCATTGGGTTTGGTTTTCGGTTTGGTACTTTCCTGTAGGTTGGTTGTTTGTTTCTCCCATTCATTGGGTTGATACTTTCAATATGGAGGCTCAAGTTTCAGGAAATCCTCTATAGTATTTTTTTTTTTTTTTGGTAATTTATTTTCTTCTTTTTCTCTCCTTATGGAAAGAAGGACATATTGGGTAATATGAGTGATGGAACCCCCGCACTTTTCCTCTAATTTTTTCATCCTTTCTTTCCTACTTTCCACATTTGTATTTTTATGCCACTTTTGGAGGGTCTTTATCAACTCCTATTTCCTAATCATTCTTTCAAATTTTTTTGGGTGGAGTGACTTTTTTTTTTTTTTAGTATGGTTGAGTGAAAATGTACAATCCCATATAAATTTGCATGCCCGCCTATGCACTGCTCCTACTGCTCTCCCTGCCCAGTGACAGCATACTCCTCCTCTCCGTTCTATACATAGCAATCTCCTATCCGCTCCTCTACACCCTCTCCCCCGCCTCCAATAAGAGGTCAGCAGGACATCCTATAGATGCACAGAACCATAAAGTGCACACACAATACAGTCACTCTGTTTTCACCAATTCTTTTGAATTTTTATTAATTTCCACTATTCTGGCAACCTATTTTAAAACTGCCAAAAGGTTTTTCTTGTTTTTAATTGTTTCTTTTTCACAGCTTCTTGTTCTTGTATTATTGTTGCAACTTTTCCCATTTTCTTATCAGGTTGCAATGAGTTGTACTTGACTCGACGGCAAGAGATTTGGTTTGGTTTGGGTTTCCCACTTTCTTTGTCTTCAGGGCTAATTTCCTTTGAATTTATTTACAAAACTGTAGTAGGGTTTGGTGAATCAGAGGAAAAGAACATATGTGGTCAAGTCTCATTTTAAACGAAAACTCCTCACCTTGAAATTTGGTATGACATCTCTTCTTTCTCCACATATATGAAATATCCTTTTCTTTTTTAAGTCTGTATCTTACACTGCCACAGTTTCTCTGGGTCTGTTTTTCTGTTTATCCCTTTTTTTGGTCCTATATATCCATTTTTATCCCCCTTTTTCATAGTGGAGGCTTGTACTAAACGTCTAGTACTCTTGGCTGTGGATATTTATGAATAAAACACTAAAAAGCTGATTGGAAGCTCCGGGTATAGAGTGAGGTTTCTCAGTAGGTGAGCTTTACTGAAGGAGGTCAGCCAGAAAGGGATCCTCAAATGTCAGTATCTACGGATTGTCTCTGGGAATGTTCTTGGGAAGAAGGGTGATGAGGAGAAAGGAAGTATCTCTTGGCTGTCTAGGGTGGTAGAGGGAACTTAGTCATCCAACCACTATGCCCTATACACACACTTTCAACTGATGCTTCGTTTTGACTTTCAGGTAGTGACCCGAGACCCCAGTGCTGAGCTTCTTAGGATGGCTAGTTCAGTTGATGTTGGCATCCTCTTTGCAGGCCCTAAACTGTAGCTTTCTTTCCCTATTCTGCCAGATCTGTTGCCCATCTGCTGTCTGCTTTCTCTCTTTCTCATATTTTCTGCACCTCCAGCCGTGCCTGTTTTTCTTTGACCTTTAGGATAAAACTTTTTAAAAGCCTTTGCAAAAATTTTAGTTGTGTTTGGCTAAGAAGAGGAGAGGAATATGTTTGGTTACTTTCTTTTTAACAACAAAATTTTTTAGAGCAGTTTTAGATTTACAGAAAATACAGACCTAAGCCAAAAACTAAACCCATTGCTGTTGAGTTGATTCCAACTTATAGCAACCAGACAGAGTAGAACTGTCCCATAGGGTTTCCAAGGAGTGGCTGGTAGATTTAAACTGCCAGCCTTTTGGTTAGCAGCCATAGTTATAGTTTATATTAGGGTCCACCTTTGCGTTGTACAGTACTATGAGTTTCAGCAAATGCATAATGTCTTGTACCTGCCATTGCCACTATAGTATCATACAAAATAGTTTCATTGACCTGAAAATGCCCTGATCTCCTTTTATTGTGCTGTCACTTGAAACTGGAACTCCTCATTTTCAATTGTGTATAACCCATAGCCACAGCCCAGTGAAGTTTGTTCATCTGAGCCTTCCTTCTTCATATAGGCCCACATGCTTCCACATGATCTGTATTCTATCTGTGTTACATATAGTATTATCTTTAATAACAGTGCAGGTAATCGCCAACTTTCAGCACATTTCAGTTACTATGAACCACACTTAAGAACATCTTTTTTATTAGTATATCTTATTGTACTACATACAATGTTGTAGTACATACAATAAGTACTACATACAATGTTGCAGTGCATAATTTGCTGATGTTATATTCTCACATTTTCACATACATTCAGTGTTATGATTTACCATTCAAAACACTGCATTATAGCAGGCAATAATGAAAACTTAAAAAACAAGAAGTATTCGAGCTGTGTTAGAACTGACTTATGGCTGAGTCATTGGAAAAGACCTTGTCATAAGTTCTAAATTATCTCTAGTCCTACTTCCCAAATCAGAAATCCAATCACACAGTACAGTCTAACAAGCATTTTTGTATTTAATATGTGACTTTTCTTCAGCAAGTTGGTATGATGTTGTTGAAACCTTCATTCAGGATTTGAAGTGAAACAGACTGGGTTTTAAGCCTGCCAGCTGTGAAGGTGAATTACTTCCTGGGCTGAGTCTTGAGTTTCCTCACCTGTAAAACCAATCAGAATGAGAATATTCATCTCCTAGAGTTTTCAAGATTGAATGAAATAAAATACATCCATTTATTGTTGGCAGGCAACATGTGTTAATTTCCTTGGTCCTGTGTTTATAGAAAAAGTCTTATAATGTGTTACAAAAAAAAGGCAATGGAGGTGATTCCAGTTCGTAGCAACCCTAGAGGACAGAGTAGAACTGCCCTATACAGTTTCCAAGGAAAGGCTGGTGGATTCTTAACTGCTGACTATTTGGTTAGGAGCCAAGTTCTTAACCACTGCACAACCCTTATAATGCATAACCCAAAACCAAAGCAAAGCCATTGCCATCGAGCCTATTCTTACCCTATAGTGACCCTTAGAGAAGAACTGCCCCATAGAATTTCCAAGGAGTGTCTGACAGATTTGAACTGCCAACCTTTTGGTTAGCAGACATAGCACTTAGCCACTACTCCACCAGGGTTTCCTATAATACATAAGGCAATCTAATTTGATATACAATTAATATATCACCTTCATTGGAATGAAAAACATTCATTAACAATATAAAATTTAAAATATAAAATTGAGCAACAAAACATGTGCCCAAGAGTACATTATTCCTGCTATATTTTTGCTATTTGCCATTACAAATCGAAGAAAAATATCACTGGGGTTGCATTGCACTGCTTGAACAACTCTGTTCAACAATGATGTATTTCTCTTTAGAACTTCAAACATTTCTTGGCCTGATTTTGAGTAATATTTAAACAGTAATAGGAGGTTTCACAGTTTCAATTGTCAGTTACTTTTCTGGTATCTAAAACTTAATAATTAACAAAAACCAATCTTGCTTCCCTAAACATGAGAGGACCAATATTCTCATGTTCCTGTAATAAACGCCTTCAGGTACATGCATTCATTACCGATTTTAAAGACAGTGCTCTGTGCGTTCCTTTGGATCACTGTTCTGATTGAGAAAACACATAAGGGTGATGGGACATTATGATAAAGAAGGAAGAAGGATTTTTTAAAAAATTTCACGCTTTCTTCAGGTGAGCCCACTCAGAGAGCTGTTTTTTCTCTCCATTGAAATTAATCAGAATCGGTTGCTGCTGAGTCAATTTCAACTCCCCGTGATCCCAAGTGTGCTTCGGTGTAAATGGTGCGCTGTAGAATTTCTAAGGGCTGAGTTTTTGAAAGTAGGTCTCCAAGACTTTTTTTCCAAGACACCACTGGGTGGACTCCAGCCTGCAACCTTTCAGTTGGCAGCACACAGCATTAATTGTTTGCACCACCCAGGAATTCCTATTGACATTCAAGTAATCAACAGATGCTTTCAAGATTTGCCTTTATTATCTTTTCACATTTATCTCCTGCTATTATTTCCGTTCTAGGAGCTACAAAATTTGAGACGTTTTCCTTTCTTTTAAGCTCTCCTACATTATGCAAAGTCAGTATTATTTTGTGAGCAGATATGCCAGCAGTCTTAATAAGATGTCCTCGATGCCTGATAACAATGAAAGTATTTAATCAGTCAATTAACTTAAAAATATTTCAGTAATGCTAGGAAAACCTTTTTTACAGAGGTATTTAGACAAATCTATTGGCTATCTAAGAGATAAAGTTTCACTCAATGCCATTTGCTAATTCTTTTCCACAATTGTTCCCCTTTTTGTTGGGGCTAATCTTGGCAATGAAAAACGTGAGTTTTGACTCTGTGAAAATTGAGATTCAGGTACAACATGAAACCATGGCTGTGTTGGGTAATGAGGTGATCCATTTAAGTGATAACTTCTTTTCTCATTATAAAAGCACTGTTCCATTTTAAGCGAAGTGTTGCATGAACATTTTCTTCACGGACACAATACAAGCTGCAGAACTGGACAGGAACAGATGGTTCTTTGATCGTGTGCGTGAAGTCCCATTTCCCCCCTAAAAAGCATGTATCTCATTTTCCCTCTCAGTCCAAAATGATAAAAGATCTATCTTGTAAAACAAGATTTCATGCCTTTTGCACTTGTTTTGACAGTTACAGATAATAATCTCCGTAAATTAACATCCACTCTTTTTTTCACTTATCTGTCACTTGTGTTCTGACACCAGCTACATACGCAGCACTCCCTCCGCTGGCTGTAACTACCCAGAGGGACCTCACAAGTTAGAGGCCACTGTCCTCCAGACTGCCAAGTTGGCCCAAGACTCCAGAAGCCAGTGCAAACCTGGGAGACACCCTCTTTGCTGACCTTTTGAATATAAATTTAAGCATCCCTCTACTCTTCTGGCCTGCTGACTCCCACTGCTCCCTCAGGTTTGTTAATTCACTAGAATAACTCACAGAAAGTGCTATACTCACCATTACAGTTTTATTATGAAGAGATACATAGGGTGAGACTGGAAGGATTCCCATGTCCCCAAAAAGTATACTACTCCCACACAACCACCCATGTGCATTGATGTCTTTCACCAATCAGGAAGCCAACGGAGCCTCCCTGCCCAGAGTGTTTTACTGGGGCCTTATCACATAGTCAAGATTCATTGAATCAGTCCACTTCCCCTGAGGTCAGCTAATAACATGAGGCGATCTTTCTGGCCTGTCAGCCCCCTCCAGTGTTGCCTCATTAGTATAAACTTTCAGGTACGATCTGGAAGCCTATAGATATCAAGACCAAAGAAACCCACTTGCCATAGAGTTGATTCTGACTCATAGCAACCCTATAGGACAGGTTAGAACTGCTCCACAGAGTTTCTAAGGAGTGCCTGGTGAATTTGAACTGCCGATTTTTTGGTTAGCAGACGTAGCACCTAACCACTACACCACCATGATTTCCATAAATATCAAAGGCACCTCAGTTACTCGGAAATTCCAAGGAGTTCAAGTTTTCTCTCAGCAAAAAACAATGTAGACCAAAATACTAAATTTAGGTAAACTTAGTGTAAAGCCAAAATTAAATACTCAGAAGGGGTTTTACAGTTTCAGCCGTCAGTTACTTCTCTGGTAATTAAAAATTACCTTTAAAAGTTTCCCCAAACTCTTTAAACAGGGTGGGACTGTTGCAGTTAGCCTGACTGACACTTGCACACCCTGACATGGCCAGTCCTGGGGAAGCACTCCATTGGCACCCACTCTCAGCTGAGGGGCGTTACCCCAGGTCTCCTTGCTTCCTACTGGCTCCCTGCCTCTTCTTTGCTCCTCTGCATCCCAGCTTCTGATGGTGAATTTCCTCCCTTAAGTCCAGTCCACTCCTTCCTGGCCTCCCCCCATGAGTTTGGCTACTTCAGGTCTTAGTTTGTTAGCACTGCTGTAACAGAAACACCACATGTGAGTGGCTTTAAGGAACAGAAATTCATTTTCTCACAGTTTAGGTGGCTAGAAGTCCAAATTCAGAGCACTGGCTCTAGAGGAAGGCTCCCTCTATCAGCTCTAGAGGAAGACCCCTGTCTCTTTCAGCTTCTGTAGCCCCAGCATTCCTCAGTTCTTAGAGATTCTCATAGGGCATATATCTTCCCCCTGTATGTGCTTCCTTCTGTGTCTAATCTGATTTTTTTTATAGCTCAAAAGTGATCAGATTTAGGGCAGACACTACCCTGATATGGAAACCCTAGTGTTTAAGAGCTACGGCTGCTAACTGAAAGGTTGGCAGTTCAAATCCACTGGGCACTCCTTGGAAACTCTATAGGGTAGTTCTACCGTGTCCTGTAGGATCTCAATGAGTTGGAATCAACTCAGTGGTGCCAGGTTTTGTTTGTTTGTTTACTACCCTGATATGTCTCTATTAACATAACAAAATGCTATTTTCAAATAGGATCACATCCACAGATACAGGGGTTAAGATTCTAACACATGTTTGAGGGGACTGAATTGACACATGACATTCAACCTTGTCCCAGCTCTCTGTGCTTCAGCTGTGTACTGACTCTAGCAGAGAAGGACCACCCGCAAGCTGCCATGGCAGAGGTGACAGGTCCATGCCCCATGTTATAGGAACAGGGATGAGGTGGCAGCCAGGCCCCAAGGCCTGTGTCTTGGGAGCATGCACCATCATCCTCTACATGCATGTGTTCTGGGCAAGGACAGACTTGGAAGACCTTTAGAGTGTGGGCATCTTCTCCTGACCTCTAAGCACCCCGAGGGAACCATCTGCTGCACTTCCTGATGGACCTGCTTCTCCCTAGTGTTATAACTTGATTCTGTCACATCTGGCTACCTGCACTCAAGAGACCGCCACTTGTCTTGTTTATTAAGGAGACATTCCACCTTTGTGGGTCACCCTGACCTGATTTCCAGTTAGCCAGCCAGCCAAGCCAAATGAGGCTGCAATTTTGTACAGTTACAGACTTCATGAGTGCCCTTTGTGTCCCAGGCACTACACTAAGCATTTCACATAATTTATCTCCTTAAGTCTAGTTACAATCCTGTGAGGTAGGCACTGTGTATAGCCCCATTCAAAGATGAGGAAACTGAAGCTTTGACAACTTATATCAACCTCTGGCCGCCATCAACATAGCCTTCCAATTTGTGTCCTACAGCCAAACTGAATGATTCATCTAGCCCCACTAGAATTTACCATACAGGTAACACATAACCTATAAATTTGCATCCCTCTACCTAGAACATTCCATTCTTTGGTCATTATAGCTTCCATTCCTATAGCCCCTGAGCCCCACTGTAATGCCAATCGCATATAAATGTCTAGCAAAACTTTCCCTTGCCTCAATAGGACACACACCACATCAGATTTAAGGGAGACCCATGGGATAACTTCCACCACCCCTTTGTCAGTTTGTCATACGGTGATGGCTTGCATGTTGCTATAATGCTGGAAGCTATGCCACCAGTATTTCAAATACTAACAAGCTCACAGTGGACAGGTTTCAGAGGTGCATATAGACTAGAAGGAAAGGCCTGGTGATCTACTTCTAAAAATTAGCCAATGAAAACTCTATGGATTACAACAGAATACTGTCCAGTAGTGCTGGCAGATGAGCTCCCAGGTTGGAAGGCACTCAAAATACACAGTGGCACAGAACGGAGAGGAGGAGTGTACTGTCATCGGGCAGGGAGAGCAATGGGAGCTGCTCATTGGCGGGTATGCAAATTTATATGGGATTGCATATACTCACTCAATCATAATAATAATAATAATAAACACGCAGTGGCCACAACAATGGACTCCAGCATACCAGTGATTTTGAAGATGGTGCAGGGCCAGGCCATGTTTCACTCTGTTGTCATGGTTGGAGCTGACTCAACTGCAGCTAACAGCAGTAACAGGAAAGCATATAAAGTGTAGGCTGTCAGGCAACCAGTTCCAAGGGAAACAATCAGAGAAGATAGTTGAAGGCTCTCCTTCCCACACAACTGCTTTAGCGTTCTCTCCCTGTTGAAAAACTGAAGTCCACTTTCTAGGCCTGTGGAAGATCACAGGCTTAATCTGCCTTGTTGTATTTCAAGGTGTGGGAGTCCTGTCAGACCCAACAACATCTCCTACAACTCCTTGCCTTGGTTGGCTCTTCTGGAGCCTGCCCCATCCCTTTTGCATTAGTTTCTTGCGGCTGCTCTGACAAATTACGACAAACTCAGTGACTTAAAACAACACGGATTTATTCTGTTACACATTTGGAGGTCAGAAGTCCTAAAATCTAGGTGACAGGGCTATACTCCTTCTGGAGACTCTAGGGGAGCCTATGTTTCTCTGACTTTCCAGCTTCTAGAGGCTTCATGGATTCCTTGGCTCATGGCTACCTTCTTCCACCTTCAAAGTCAGCAGCGCAACATCTTCAACTCTCTCCGATCTCTGCTTTTTGGTCACATCTCCCCTCTGACTCTAGCCCTCCAGCCTGCCTTTTACAAGAACCTTTGTGATTATATTGGGCTCACTCAGATAATCCAGGACAATCTTCCTATCCCAAGTTTCTTAATCACAAACCTCAAAGTCCCCTTTGCCATGTAAGGTAACATATTTACAGGTTCCAGGGATTAATGGACATCTTTGAAGGGCCATTATTTGGTCTACTATACTTTTTTACCACAACAGCCTGACTGCTGGAGATTAGGAACCAGAGTACATGGAAGAGGAGGTGCTAGGTTACATCAGATACCATGACTACCTCTGCCTAGTATGTGCTATAATAAAATGAGGTAGACCAGAAGAATCTAAAGTTTCCTCAGACAAATTTGAAACAGCTGTGAATTTGTCTTGCCCTGCTCAGCTGACTGGTAAGTGGGGTTGGTGTGCCCTTAAACCAGGTCATATTACATCCCTCCGCAAGATGGATGGCTGACCAGGAAAGTCACTATTTCCATAAACATGCTCATTTTCATCTTGTTCCTCAGCCTTGCTCCTGTTTCTAGCTTTGTTTCTAACCTGAAGATTTGCCCAACGACCTGAGTTTCCAATCCTCGGCCCCAATGGATGCTGAATCAGCTCTCTGTCTGGCTCTTCTTCCTTCAGCAGAAATCTATGTATCATCTTTGGTTCTGACTCGACGGCACTTGGCTTTGGCTTTGGCTTTGGTTCCCTGGTTGTCAACTACTCTACCTCAAGGAGATGGACTTTGCTCAGGGAAAAGGCCTGGAAATATTCCCTACTGTTCTTTCCTTGTTCTCCCTGGCTCCTTACTCTTAAGCATTCTATGAGAAATATGTGGTACACACAGCCTTTCCCCAGTAGACTATGGGTCACTGTGAGCTCAAATTTGTGAGGAATTTTAAGCGTCTCAAAAAATGTTTAAAAGTTTGGATCATTCAGATGTAGTTTGTCAAGATTCTGGAATTTACAGGAAACTGATGATTTGTAGTGATAAGGAGGTAGGTTATTTAAAATTCAGGGCTGCCCCAGAATTTCCAAAACATATGATCAGTATCTAGAAAACATTGGTACGAATGGTGTAGATGCCACAGATAACAGAGAATTGGAAATTTTAAGAACGTACTCAGCATTTCTGGGTCCTAAGAACATTAGTACAAAGCAAAAGAATGCCAAAAAACACCCCAGGACTACTGACAAGAGTCCCTCCCCTAGAATCAATGGCCTGATTTGGTCTTCTAGCCTCCACAACTCTGCAACCATAAATTCCTGTTCTTTAAAGCCATCCGCTTGTAGTATTGTTGTTATGACAGCAGCAGGAAACTAAGACAAATACAAATGCCAGAGACTCTTACATGACCAAATATTATTTCCCACTAAGGCTGCATACGTATTTCCTTGTCCTTCTGTGTGTTCCAGTGGTACTGCATGGTGGCTAAGGAACACTAGAAAACACTAAAGTGTTCATATTCATATTCTTTCTAAAGATATGTATGTGCATGATATATATATGCACATACACACATATGCTCATAATACGCATGAAGCATAATAGTAGCTCTTTATGTTGGAACCTAGATAGCCATTGAACATTACTATTGGAAAAATATGTGTATCTGTAGAAAACATTTAACAAGACTCAATTAAATCTTCATAACTAAATAATTTTGATTGTGACATCACGACTGGAGAAAGAGTTGTGACAGGCAGAGCAATAATAAGTGGCTACATCTTGAGTATAACCTCCACCACTTTGTTTCCTGATTCTGTCTCCAAGCATGAATCCATTGTTTCCCTTAGTTTCTCTAAAGGTTAAGGACTACTCTGTGCTCTCCTTAGCCAAGCCAAGTGCCGTCTGTGCTCGCCTTAGGACTGTGGAAAAACAGACGATAATAATCTAAAGACTGTAACAGAAAAACAAAAGAATCTTCCAGGAGATTATAAGATAATCAGACCACTTCAGGACACAAGACACCAATTAAGGTATAACCACATCTGAGATGCGACCATTGCGACCTCCTAAAGAAGAATAACTTTCTACAAATTCCTAAGACTCATAAATCCTTATCCTCTTCTGTAAAACTTTCACCTAGTCTCCATTTCAGGGAGGTAGATTTTGAAGAATGATCCTTGTGCCTACTGGTATTCAATAAACATCTTTCATCTCTTCTCACCCTTGTCTCAGATTGTGACAGGCAGCATGAACTCTGCTTAGGTTTGCAGTAACAAATTTGGCACCCAATGTAGGGCCTCGCTGTTTGTGACTCGGACAGCCCCATGGTGCGCCTGGTCTTCACATCAGCTTACAGCAGACAGACACTGTTGGCGACCTTTTTGTCTCCAAACTGAGCTGCTGGGAAGGTCCAGGTCTGGCCATGGCATCACTGGTCCCCATCATACCATAAAAGTGAGTACATAAGCAAATCTTGGATGGGATCTCCAGGTCCACAATTCTCTCCCCGGGTGCCACAGGGCTAGGGTGGGTAGGGTTAGAGTCCTTTGGTTTCTGGGGTAAGCAGCACCCCAGATGACTGACCCTGTGTGTAGAAGTGTCATGAGGGACTCCTGGAGACTCTAGAGTCTTGTTTTGGGCATAAGCGTATCTGGGAGATTGAGGCAGCCAAGAGCACCTCTGTCGAGCTCAAGGCCTTGTTTGTAAGATTAAGGCTGCCAAGAGTATTCTGTTCCCCTAGAGGTTTAAGTGTTTCTTGTGTGTCTACGTAAAGAAACACTTGTACAGACTTGCGCGTTTTGTCAAGTCATAATATTTTAAATTATTATTTAAATTATTTGAGACTGACAACTGGTTCCACTGATCTATAGAAACTTTCATGCCTGGACACTTGGGCAAACATGGCTGTGACAGCATGCGTGTCCATTTTCCCATTCTTGTCTATTCCGTAATGGTTTTTGGACTTGCACAGACATGGCTGTGGCAACATGCGTTTTCCTATGCTTGTATATTCTGTAATATTCTCTATACTTGAGCAAACATGGCTTTATCAACATACTTGTCCATTTCTCACTTTTGCCCTTTTGAATATATATTGAATGAATCTTTCTTTTTACTCTGTTCCTCACAGCAGTTAATGGTGTAGTCATCAAGGATTTCTGATTCAAGGAATCCAATCAAACTCAGGACGACCTGGACTGTGGAGCAAAAGCCAGCAAAAGAGAGGTCCTATCTTCTGGACCTATGTGTTCCCACCCCCTTCAACACCAACAGGGTGAATAGTCTTGGAAAATAAGAGCTTGCTTATTCTTTTTTTTTCTTTCTCATATTAAGTTTTGTTTGGCATATTTGTATGAAAAACCGTTGGTTGATTAGGAGAATCTTTTTTAGATTTTGCTTGATTGCTTGGTTATAAGTGACCTTGATTAACTCTTTGGGTAAATTGCAGTTTTGATTTGGATTCAGACATTTGAAACGTTAAAGAGGTAATTCTGTTTTCAAAGACCTCTGGATCTGGATAAGATCTGTTTTCTAAGACCTCTGGATAAGCTACAAAATTTGGGCCTTTTTGTGACTCAGAGGAAACCCTGAAAATAGTGCTCTGTTTTGCAAACTTCCCAGGGTGAGGTGGCATCTCCTGACCTGTGTTATGAAATTTAAGAGAGAAATGATAGTTCCTTACCCTTTTAAATGATGTAGTTTCTGAATGAAGAATCACAATGTTAAAATTAAACGTATCAGTAATTTTAAAGTACTTTGCAACTAGAGCCACCCTAAACCCGCTGCTATTGAGTCAGTTCCAACTCATAGCAACGCTATAATGCAGAGTAGAACTGTCCCACAGAGTTTCCAAGGTGCACCTGGTGGGTTAGCAGCCATAGCTCTTAACCATTATGCCACCAGGGTTTCTCTTCCAAATGAAGAAACTAGTATATTTAAGGTCTAAAATAAGAGACAAGGTCTCCAGTAATGAATGAATTGAGTTCAAAAGAAGGAAACCAAAGCTTGAACCTTAGAGCTTAATATTTTGATAAATGCACCTAGAATCCCCCCTCAGCCCACTGAGACACTGGTTTGTAGTTCATATTTAAAACACTATAAACTAAGTATACTAGAAGTAATTTGGAATTTCAGGGACCACTTTGGAAAAATGAGTTTTCATTTGTGTTGTCCTTTCTTTTCTCTCTAGGGAGATTTTTCCTGATGTTCAGGTTTTGTCAAAAAGAAGTCTAATATTCCTCCATCTGAGGCTCTAGAAAGTGAATAGGTTATCCAGAACCTGTGTTTTCTGGTGAATTGAATCAATCTTGTCAAAAACTTCTATATATGCTTTAAGAAACAAGAACCCCCGTATCCTTGTTTTTGTGTGGTATTATTGAGTGAGTACATGTGGTCTCTCTGATCCTTTTGTTCTAGGAGCTTCCTTTGGCCTAGAGCATTGTGTCCACATTTCTGTCTTTTATTAGGTTGGTAGCTATGGCTCAAATTGCTGTTTTTTGTAAGGCTATCTTAGAACTTTAGTACTTCCCTCATCTGAGAAAAAACACATCCTGTACCTGTCTTCTGATTTAGACTTTTAGCAGCTACCTGGAGAAATTTTGATATAAGTTGGTCTATTTAAAAAGTACACTAAGATTTTTATGTTCTGTATGTGAATTCTAAAAGCAAAACCATTCTAAGTAACTTAAGCTAGATATTCTATGAAATGTTTTTGGGTTAAAGAAAAACAATAATTTGGACTTAAAGTAAAAGTAACAGATGTAGAACAATAGACAGAAATTAGTTATCTTTTGCTTTTCAAAATGCCTAAGTGAACATAAACATATGTAAATGATTTGGAATGACCTAACCTTGTCTTCTACATTGAGCCAAAAAAATAAAAGGGTGGGGAAGGACCAGTCCTCCTCAATCCTCCCTAGTCTCCAAGATGGTGTAGCTCCAGGGAAGCTTCTGAAAAGATAGTTTCCAACTGTGTGGAGACTTTTTATGACAAAAAGAAAATAAGAGATAATTATTGCTTTGCTACAGTTATCAGAAATTGGGTGTACCCTAATCATAAAAGAACTATAAACAAGCTCTCTATATTCTAGAGGAACTTTGAGAAATGTTTGAAATGGCCTGAAAAAAAAAATTCCAACCCTAACAAGAGATAGGAGGTTATAACCATATCAACAAATTTGTCAGTTGAGCAGAAACTTTGTGATTTCCAAAGCTGATTCATAAAACCTTTGAAGGCTAAACGTAGATTGGGAAAATATGAGGAATGGTAAAGGCCGGGTAAAATCTTGGAATGTTTAGACAAACTATATTTCAGTTATAGGTTTAAAATAATTTCCAAAACATTTTAGGTAACTTACTCTATTAAATCAAATTAATAGATGTTTGTTACAATTTAAGTTTCTATACCTTTACTTTCCATGCCACAAAAGAAAAAATAGGTCTGTTAATGAGTATGTTCATTTTTTGCTATTTAAAGGGATACACTATAAGATTTATTGAAAAATTCCTATTTGATATTGTCGAAGTGTCCTTTGTCTGACAAAAGCTTGAGGTTTATGAGATTTTTAAGTCCATTAATGCTAGATAGAATATTAAACAAAGAATTGAGTTTTTCACTGTTAAAATAAAAATTTTCTCTGATTTCAAGTTAAAGTATTAATTTATTCTTTGTGTAGTCTCCCTCAGAGGCAAAGGTCTGACCTCTCATTAGAATAAGATTCCTGAGTCAAAACCAAGCCACATAGCTTGAGACAGAAGAAGGCAAGCTAAGGTTTTTGCTTTAAGATCTTTAGTTTTATCTAATAAAATTATACAGAACAGATTAAGATCAAGAGAAGTGCCAGACTCTAGTAGGGTTAAAATTTATGTTAGTTATGTCCCACTATGTTTTTGCCTGACATTATTTGATAAATGCATAATATTATGTCACAATTTTATTATTTCTTAATTGCTAACTTAGTTATCACTTTATTGTTTTAATCTAGCATCATCAAAGCCAATGCTTTGACTGGGGAATTCAAATTATTTACCTACAAATTTATTTTTGTAGTATTCAGGTATTTAGAGATTTAATAACCTTGGTGTATGTGTAATCTTTGTATATAAGGTATTATACCTCAAGATCATTATGTGTGATGTCTGAAGTTCTCTAAAACTATGATTAATAGTTTAGAAATATTATTGTCGAAAGTTTCCTAGCAGATTTGATTTTGACTTTTACATTTTGCTTGTAATTGACTTCTATGAGGTCTGTCATGGATTGAACGATGTCCCCCCAAAAATGTATGTAATCATGTGACTGAGCCATGATTCCCAGTATTCTGTGATTGTCCTCCATTTTGTGATTTTCCCGTGCTGTATGTCAGAGGATTAGGGTGGGACTGTAAATCCTTTCATAAGATCACCTCCTTGCTCCAGTGTGAAGGGAATTTCCCTAGAGTATGGCTTGCACCACCCTTTATCCTTTCGTCCTGCAAGAGATAAAAGGACAGGGAAGCAGGCAGAGAATTGGGAGCCTCACACCATCAAGAAAGCAGCACTAGCTGACTAAAACAAGGTCTTTTCACTATTAAGAGTATTTAGATTTATATGAAGTTTTGTCATCTAGAAATAAATTTTCATTTTGCTGATTTTCTGAAAATGTTTGACCAGAACAGTTGAAACGACAACAGAAAGACTAAATTAGACCTATAAATCAAAGTTTCCAAAACTCTATGCAGAAACTAGTGGGCTCACAGACTGCAGCTGATACAGAATCAGATGAAACAGAAAATAACAACATGAGACTGAGTAAATGAAAAGATGTTAAGGGTTTTATGTGGGAATATTGCTGATGTGTTAAGGTCTTTTCTAGATATAAGAATCCATTTTTCTTTCTCCCAAATTGTTTAACTAAATGGTTTAGATATTATAACTCCAAATTAGAAGTATCTATTGGTAAACTTAGCAAAGCTGAAAATCATCAGAAAAGTATCTAAAATTTTAGCTATGCTTTTACCAATTAGAATACCATTAGCTTTTCTATTCTATCAAAAGACAGTATGTGCCTGAACAGAAAATGTTGCTGTATTTATATTAATATGGAATCAGAAGTTTTATGGAATGTAGTTGCTGCTGAGGCACATGAAAAATAGTTACTGATGTTGCTTATGCATAAACAAACACCTCATGAGATTTGTTTCCTTTTTGAAGATCTTAGAGTCACAATTTCATTGGTTATTTCAGATAATTAGCCTAATATTGTTAGCATTTCTATTCTGCTTCCTAGTTTACTGTATAGTGCCTGGGATCTTAAAAAACAGATGATGTTCAATTACCATTTATTGAACATTTTAAATCAAAGAATCTATAGTGATACCATGATTCAAAAGAGGGAACCGTAAAAGTGTTGTATGCAGTTCTTCTAGAATCTAGATTCCTGACTTTCATTGTAGTTGAGTAATCCACATAAGCCTTTGGATATCCTTTGGAACTTTGAGCTTTGAGGAAAAAACTGGTTCCTGAAGCCACTTTAAGTCAAATAATAGCCCACATAAACTAGTACTACGGTATTGCTCTGGTCAGTTTTGTCTTAGGTTGCACTTTTGCTTCTGTGGTAGTGATTCATGACTGTTAACAGGTAAACCAGAAAAGGGACAGCTTGCCCTTGAGAACACTTAACATGTCTTTAGGGATTAACTGAAAACCTCCAACAGGAGAGATCCATTCTGTATTATCTTGCTAGTCATTAGTTCTCTAATGAAAACTTGTTTGTCACTTGTAAATTTTTCTATACTTTCTGGGGTTTTTTTGAGACAAACTCTGTGTGCTGCTTATGGGTATATATTTTTGTGTGATAGATCCAACTATACTAATTTAGATGATTCCTTTCAACTGACAGTGAATTTATGTGGACAATCTCCTGTTTAGATTCCTAGCGAATGTGTGGGCAATACATTTTGGGAACTTCAAGATTATCTTTTGCTATTCATAGTAATGGTGTTAGTAAATACTGAAAAGATAATTTTAAATTGTTACACATTTTCAAATGAGAGTCAGAAGAAATCTGATTGGTCCAACACTCAGGGTGGGGTTTGTCATTTCTAAGAATTTTAATTTCTGGTTATAGCGTGGTTTAATTGGAGACATCTTTAAGAAATTTATCAATCACTATGGGTCAAATGGAAACCCTGGTGCATAACTGTTAAGTGCTGTCTGATAACCTAAAGTCAACAGTTCAAATCCTCCATGTGCTCCTTGGAAACTCTATGGTGCAGTTCTACTCTGACCTCTAAGGTCATTATGAGTTGGAATCAACTTGATAGTGGTGGGTTTATGTGACAAATAACAGATTAAGTTGCTACCGGGATAGAAACACAGCAGTAATTTCTGACCTCGTAAACCAAGCTGACATGAAATAACAGAATAGCCTTTTTATGAGCCCAGGAAGATAGTTTGTGCTATAAAAATAAGACAACAAGCTAATTAGTCACACCTGTAAGGCAAAAAACGGCCTCGGGCTAAAATGTTGACGTAGCCGAGCCTGTTCCCTGAAACAATGCAACCAATGACAACCGTGCTCTTGTTCAATAACCTGGTAAAAAAAACAGATGGTATCTAGAGGAAAACCAGCACCATGAGTTTAAGGGCCTGCAATGGCTACCACCTAGGAACCTGACCAAGTACGCGTATTGATCATCAGTGTGTCATTGTTTCTTGTCCTTGAACATAGAGAGTGTAACCCAGCTGGAGCTGGACACATCAACTGAGCCCTGAGGTAGAAAGACAATAGCTCAGATAATCTTGAAGGATATTTTGGGGGGAAGCTGCTCTTTAGGTAGAGCAGAAGAGACTTTACACTCTTAACTTTTTCTATTAAAATTTAATAAATTGAAAATTTGGACCAACAAAGACCCTCCTGACTGTCATCTCTGAAACCTGTATCAGTGATTAAGAAAGGAGTTACTGACAGCTAAGTAGCCCTTGGTTTTAATACACTGATATTTTCTGTGCACTAGATCCAATGTGCCCCAAGAATATATACTGTTATTGTGTTAGTGTGAGCCTGTTTACTATACTGTCTGTCAGTTTCTAGGCTTGTGTGTTTTCCTGTGACCTGAGCGCTGGACTTAACCATATCGTCTGCTCCAACTAAGAGCCACAGTATTTCTCTCCTCTTTTTGGACCCGACAGGATGCCAAGTGACAAAGTTCCCAGAACTGTGAGAACTAGACTTGTTAGTCTAAAACTTTAGATATTTGTTTTCCTGGCACCCTCCCACAAAGCCTGTGTTTTCTCCATGCTCATTACCTCATCCATAAAGATGTGGTAAATTTTCACTCTATCTTTCCTATGGCTCACCATCCCTGAGGGTCACTCTCAAATCAACATCCCCACCCAGCAAGAAGCAGCCAGAAAGACACCATGCCCTGTTTCTCAAGCTTGAGAAACCCACAACAAAAAGAAGGGACTGGAGAAGGAATAGTAAAACAAGGGCTGCATCTTGAGCATAACCTGCACCACTTTGTTTCCTGATTCTGTCTCCAAGCATAAATCCATTGTTTCTCTTAGTTTCTCTCAAGGTTAAGGACTAATTAATCTGTGCTCTCCTTAAACCAAAAACCAAACCAAACCCACAGCTGCTAAGTCGGTTCTGTCTCATAGCGACCCTACAGACAAAATAGAACTGCTCCACAGTTTCCAAGGAGCACCTGGTGGACTCAAACTGATGAGCTTTTGGTTAGCAGCCATAGCACTTAACTACTACACCACCAGGGTTTCCATGCTCTTTTTAGGACTGTGGAGAAATAAGTGATAATAATCTAAAGACCATAGCAGAAAAACAAAGGAATCTGCCAGGAGATTATATGACAGCCAGATCAGCTCAGGGCCCAAAGCACCAATTAAGATATCAACACATCTGTAATGCAACCATTGTGACCACCTGAAGATTAACTTTCTACAAACTCTTGGGACTCATGAATCCTTATCCCCTTCTCCTATAGAACCGCCAGCTAGTCTCCATTTGAGGGAGGCAGAGTTTGGAGGAATGATCCCCTTGTCTACGGGTATGCAACAAAAGTATTGCTGGTCATCTCACCTCATCTCAAAGACTGGCTATTTGAGGCAGGCAGCCTGAACTTTGCTTAGGTTTGCGGTAACAGCATCACTAACAACCTGTGATATACAGATGACAAAACCTTGCTTGCCAAAATGAAGATCACTTGGAGCACTTACTGATGAAGATCAAAGACCACAGCCTTCAGTATGGATTACACTTCAACGTAAAGAAAACAAAAATTGCCACAATTGGATCAATAAGAAACATCATGATAAATGAAGACAAAATTGACGTTGTCAATGATTTCATTCTACTTGGATCTACAAGCAATGCCCATAGAAGCAACAGTCAAAAAATCAAACAATGTATTGCATTGGGTAAATATGCTGCAAAAAGCCACTTTAAAGTGTTAAAAAGCAAAGCTGGCACCTTGAGGACTAAGGTGTGTCTGACCCAAGCCACAATCTTTTCAATGATTTCATATGCACTTTAAAGTCAGACAATGAAAAAAGAAGTCAGAAAAACTGATGTGCTGAAACTGTGGTACTGACTGGCAAAGTGTAATGAATATATTGCGGACTACTAGAAAACAGAACAAGTCAGTCTTAGAAGAAATATAGCTAGCGTGTTTCTTACAAGCAAAGATGGTGAGACTTTGCCTTGCTTGGTTTAGACATGTCATCAGGAAAGACTAAGTGGTAGAAAAGGGCATTATAGTTGGTGATGCGGAGAGTCAGCAAAGGCGAGGGAGGCCCTTAGTGAGATGGATTGGCCAAGTGGCCAAAAGAATGGACTGAACATAACAATAGTCAACAAGATGGTGCAGGACTGAGCAATGTTTTCTTCTGTTACACAAGGCCTGACAATTAAGTCTGCGAACTCATCCTAGAAAAAGTGCTACATACCTCGTTGCTGAATATCACTATGATCACTTTAAAAGTACTGCCCTTGGGAAGCTATATACTGACACCAGCACCTAGTCTACTCTTCAAAGCAGTTTTGGAACTGTTTTTCTGGAATGGCTGTCAGAGTTGCCATCATATTACACTTGATGTCCTGAATGCCATCAAAATGTATTCCTTTCAAGATTTCCTTTCTCTTCGGGTAAAGGAAAAGATCATTGGTGGCCAGATCAGATGAGTAGGGAGGCTGTTCCAATACAGTTATTTGTTTACTGGCTAAAAACTCCCTCACAGACAACTATACAGTTCAGTTGGCTAACTTGCCCCCATGCCACCATGAGTAATGGCCGTCCCAGAAAGAGTTCCAAAATGGCTTTGAAGGGTGGACTAGGCACCGGCATCAGTGAATAGCTTCCCAAGGGAGTACTTAGAAGGTGACCACCGTGGTGATATTCAGCAATGAGGTAGGTGGCACTTAGAACAATTAAGTTCGCGGACTTAATTGTCCTCGTTCATAAGGCGTCCATGAGTTGGCGCAAACTCCATGAGAACTAACAACAATGTAGTTTCATCAATTGTAACAAAATCTACCACACTGTTGAGTCAATTCCAACTCACGGTGACCCTCTAGGACAGTGCAGAACTGCCCCATAGAGTTTCCAAGGACCATCTGGCAGATTCGAATTGCTAACTTTTTGGTTAGCAGACATAGCACTTAGCCACTATGCCACCAGGGTTTCCCAAGATGTTAATAATAGGGTAAAAGTGTGCAGGTAGGACTGGGGATACGTGGAAACTCTATGTACTACCTCCTCAGTTCTCCGTAAGCCTAAAACTGCTCTAGAAAATAAAATCTATTAATCTGAACAAACAAGCCACAAAGAGAGTGAGTAGTAATTGTGATAAGCCTCATTCATGGATTGACAGAGTAGAAGACAACCAGCACCTTTCCTCAGTCACAATTCTCCATTGATTTTGCATCAGTAATTAAGTTCAGTTTCCTTCTTTAAAAAAAAAAAATAGAAGACAGGGTTCTATAATGATCCCCCTAAACATAGGGGTAAGGGTGGGAGTAGGTGGTATGATGAGCCACGCCCTGATAAACCAGAAAGCCAGGTGGAGGCACAATTAATAGGAAGAACAAACTTCGGCCCAAGCCTTTTGCTTATTCCTGACCACCTACCAAGACCCTAGTCTGGGTATTCTAAACTTGAATATTTTATAAATTGGTCCCAAACTGAAGAGAGAAGTTCTCTTCCACTGGGGATTTGAAAAGGGTGGGCTGGGCTTTTCAGGATTCTAGAAGGTGCAGCCTCCTTTCTATCCCTCCTTAGTGGTAAGAAGGAAAGAGTGAACTCCTCCAGGACAGGCTCCTTGCTACTCACCTGCAGGCTTTAGGCTGGGTTTGGCCTAACACTTGCTATTTCCTGGTTGACATTTAACTTTAGCTATGGTGGAATTTTCTGTAAAAGTACTGTTGTTTCCTCATGCTTGTAGAAGTGGGAGAAAGCTTGCCAAACTTTCCCTTGTCAAAGTGCTGGATTATTATTTGCTTCTTGAATTTATTTTGATACTACTAAGTTCCCACAGCCAGGACCACCCTTAGATCTTGGCAAGAGAAACCCCTGCCCAGATCTTGTCAAGAGGGACCCAGCCCAGGTCCCACATTTCAGAGAGTTCCACATGTCGCAAATACACATTTATGAGCAAACACATGGGCACCTCTTGTCTCAGGATCAGCTATTCAGCACTGGCACAGCATGGTATATGGCTCTTAACACCCTCTTCCAGGACTGACAGTGTTCTGATGGCAGGGAAACACTTCGCTATAGGTCTAGGCCTGTGTCCTTCAGACAAAAGTTGAGTGTGACCAAATGAAAGGAAGGTTTATCGGTCATCCTGTGGAAGATACCAAAGACAGACAGTGCTACAGTGTTCTAGGAGGTTTTGAGGGACTGAAGCACTTTGGAAAGAGAAAAGACACTATGGAATTCCTTCCTCTCAGCACACATGAATGTAAGTGGTTCTCCTGTTGGTTCTGAGTGTCTGTTTTCTTGTTTTTGTTAGAATTCCAGTTCATGGTTTGGGAGGTGTCCCTCAATTAGAGTGATATTTGGTGGTAGCTGAGGAATATTTGGCAATATTAAACAATTTATACTACTCCTAATATGGTATACGTGTAGGTCTGGACCTAATATGTATATAATCCGTTATCAGTTCTTTACATTGTTTTACTGTTAGACAAATAGTGAGTAATAATTACATTTTCAAAAGCATGTTAAAAAAGGTCATCTTTATTTTAAAAATTTACATAAAATGATATCCATTGATTATACTTGCCATTTAATTTTATAATATAATTGTGAATATTTTAGAAAAAATGTTTTTAAAAGCTTATTTAATTTTGTTGTTGGAGAATGTACATGGTAAAATAAGCACCAGTTCAACAAACTTCTACGTGTAAAATCGAGTGACATTATGTTCTTCAAATTGTGTCATCATTCTCACCCCCTTTTCCAAACTGTTCCGTCCTCATTAACATAAACTCACTGACCCCTAAGTTTTGCGTCTAATCTTTTGAGTTGCTGTTGTCAGTTCAATCCCATAAAGATCTTAAAAGAGCACAATGCTGAAAACAGACATTTTTTAGTAAATTAAGCTAAGCTACTGTTTGGTTTAAAGAAGATGAAGAAAAGTACTTCTGAAATATTAAAAAATAACCAAAGATTTTGAATTTTACTACCTGCTTTAATTTAAATTTTGATACATAGTAAAAATGCATATCATTTTTCATGCAATTAAGTCTTATTTCATAATCCCATAGATAATTATTGTCAACTGAACATGAATTACTTGAAGTTTTAATTATAGCAACATAATTTGTGATTTTGCAAAATAAAGGCAAGTAAATACATTTATGGAATGTACGGATATTCTGTACATACATATGGAGATATACACAAATGCATGAATTATGTATGTCTCTATTTTATTAGTCATCCATTCTCACAGGACACAGGAATAAACATAATGAATTTGACTCATCTTTGATATTTTACTGTTTGAAAAATCATAGCTTTACATGTACATTTATCAATTTTGTTATCGTGGGAGTATATGTATTAAGGCAAGAGAATAGAACATATTTTATTGAACAGTTTGTTAGTTTAATTGATAACTTTAAAGTCCTTAGACTTAGGTGTCTCCTTTGTACCCTTATTATGGGCAGTTTAGGGTTTCCAGACTTAGCAAATTAAAATAGAGGACACTTAGTTAAATTTGGATTTCAAATAAATAGTGAATACTTTTTTTTACTATAAGTATATTCCATGCATATCTGGCTTGGCATTTGTGATATACTTATACAAAAAAATTATTTGCTGTTTATTTGAAACTCAGATTTATTGACCAGAACTCCATGAAGATAAAGGATAGACTTGCTCAGAGCTCAGCATAATATGCTGTGAATTCCACTGTAATTCAGTTTTGTGGAACCTGTTAAACCTTTTCCCCTGTGAAATAACAAAGAGAAAAAATGCACTAAATTTACCTGTGTGCTTTAACAAAGAATTATAGAGTGAACACTCATCTCAATAACATCCATGTCAAGAAATGGAACACTGCCCTTAAAGCTTCCAGGTGTACCTCCTGATGATAGTCTCCTTCTGTCCTCTAGAAATAATCCCTAACCTGATTTCTAAGATAGTAATTTCTTTGCTTTCTTCATAGTTTTACTGCTTATGTGTACATTCTAAAAGAATTTTTTTCACTTTGCATGTGCTTGAACTTCAGAGAGATAAAATAAACTGCATGCATTTTAAAATTTATTTTAAACTTTTGGCTAAGCATTATTTACTATGACATGTAACTCTGCTCATTTTCATTGCTGTATAGTATTCCATGGTAATACTGTAAGTTCTTCATTCTGTTGTTGATGGCCAGTCGGGGTGTTTCTAGTTTGGAGTCCTTATGAACAGCATCATCATGAGTGTCTTTAAAAAATCCTTTTAGGTACAAATGAGAAAATAAATCAACAAATTGCTAATGCCTTGGAGACTTAGGTCCCTTACTTCTGTGATCGTGTACTTAAGTAGAAATATTTCTTTTCTTTCCCCCCAAACATAGTACTTTTATTAAATACATGACATAACTTTATAATCCTTTGGCCTACATTTTTTTGGCTGCAAATTGTCAGAATGCTTTTTCATATGACAGCAATTTATAGTAATACCCTTTTCTATTGAAACCAAAAAGACAACTCAGTCTTTTTTTTTTTCAGTATAGTTGACTGATGGATATTTTTTTCTTGCACTTCTTAATAATAACACTTTATCGTATTTTCAATGAAAGTTTCCACAGCAAAGAGGTTCCTGTTCAACAATTTCTACATAAATTGTCCAGTGACACTAGCTACATTCTTGACATCGTGTCAACATTCTCATTATTTCTAGTCTAGTTGCTCCATTCTCAGTAATGTGGTTTCCCTGCCCCTTCCTACCCCCTCATCTTTACTTTGGAATAATTGCTGATCATTTGGTCTCATATAGATAATTATTTAAAGGAGGGTACTACTCACAGGTATCATGACTATTTTTGCAATGTGTGTACTACTGCACCTATGTTAGAATTTTGCTAGGGATACACTAAGTTTTGGATTTCATAAATATGGAGAATTAATTACCATCTAAATAGAATTCATTGCATATATTGGAAGTTTTCTGCTTAAAGAGTTGCATGTGTGATGATGAAAATGAAGAATTCTAGTTTTCTTCTTACTGCTTAGTTCAGAGAGTAAGTTATTGTTTAACATTTAAACAAAAAAGAAAATGTCATTTTTAAGTACATGTAAGAACATATAGCTCTATCTCTTCTTGCTTCTTTTTCTTAAATGTCGAGGCCTGTCACCCACAAAAGCCCCTGTGAACAAAGTCACAAGCTTATGTGATGACAGGTGGAGGCATCTCACCCGTGACATATTTCTGGCCATACTCTCCTTGATAATATATTGCAACCTAATCAAATCTTCCTCAAAAAATACCCCCTCCTCTCCCGGCATGAGGATCAAAGCAGATGCCTTCTAAGAGGGGCTTTACGACCCCCTCAGCTTATGAAATAATATTGGGAAAACCTGACTGGGAACTCCTAGAGAAAAGAGCTCGGAGGAATGAATTCCAATGCAGCACGCCCCACCTGAGAGCACCGAGGCCAGCCCAACCCCACTGGCTTCTCCCAACTGCACATCCCCCTTCACAGATGATAAGCAGATTGCAGGAAGGCCCTGGGAGGCTCCCGAGGGACGACCCCCCCCTCCCAAGCTCTTAGAAATGAACATTCCACTCCTCGCATCAGGAAGACAGATAGGCTCCCAAGTTTATTATATTTGGTATTGGCAAATAGACAAATACTAAAGAAATACCCTTCTTAGAACAGTTTGAGAGAAGCTTAGAGTGGGGGACCATGGACACTTATTGTCCCCACAGGAAGAGATAAAAAGAGCAGAGAAGGAACAAATAGAGACAGTCAGATTAACTTTTAAGATGAGTCTGTTCCATCTTCCTGTACCTTTGACCTCAAAGTATAGATAGAGCTCAAGGATTAGCCTTGTTCCGACTGTTGATTATAATCACAAATATACTTGTCTCAGACCATTATTTAGAGGGCCCTAATGATTAACATGAAAAAAGACCACAATGTATTGGTTCCTTACTAGCTAACAGAGAGGACCCTAATAATTAACATGAAAAGAGACCACGAGGTAACAACTTCTTACTAGCCAATAGCCTGCGTGGTCAAAGAGCAGTTACCTCATCGATTATAAAAAAATAAAGAAAGCAGACCCTGATGGGCTGCAGGCTGTCGATCTCCAGATTCCTGATTGTCTCAGTCTCATCATTTTCCTCCTCCACCGACGCCACCCACCCCTTCGTTTTCCCGAAATCCAGCTGTGGCTGGCTCCCGGCACTTAAATTTAGATATATGCATTTAATTTGTGGACTTTTGAAGTTACCACCCCTACGAAAAGGAGAATACAAAGTAGCCATCTTCAATATTTTTCTTTTTCCCATGATTATAACAGTCCATACTTTATTATTAGAATGTTCTGTGTTCATAATGTTTTATGGTTGCAAGGGTCAAAGGGCCTAAGGGTCTAATGTTTTAAAGCCCTATGATTATGAAGATAAGCCTCTGATCCTCAATATTCTTTTTTTTTTTTAATTATGTTTTAGGTGAAAGTTCATAGCACCAATTAGTTTCTCATTCAAGAATTTATACACCAATTGTTTTGTAACATTGGTTGTAATCCCTGCCATGTGTGCACTCTTCCCATTTCCCTTTGCCCCATGGGTTCTCCTTGCTCCTTTGCCCAGTTTTCCCATCCTTCCTACCTTCTCTTTGCTTTTGAGTATGTATTGCTCATTTGGTCTCATATACTTAATTGAACTAAGAAGCACATTCCTAACATGTGTTTATTTTATAGACTTCTCTGAAGAGCTGAGCTACAACGAAAAGGCTGGCAGTTTGAATCCATTGGCTACTCCTTAGAAACCTTATGGGGCAGTTCTACTCTGTCCTATTAGGTCACTATGAGTCAGAATTGATTCAACAGGAATAGGTATGGTGTGGTAATCTTTGGCTGAGAGGTGGACTTTGGCAATAGCTTCAGTTCTGAGTTAGCAGGGTGTTCTGATCCTCAATATTATTGATTTTCTTTTATCCTATAATTTTTCTGGCATCCACTTAGCTGTCCCAACAGCTCAACTCAATCCACCTGTAATAATGGTGGCCATCTGCCAGAAACAAGGCTCAGAAGAAGGCAGAAGAAAAAGCAACCCCTGCAGACTTAAATCATTTTTTTTTCCACATGAAGTGCCTGTAATAAGACCAGTAGTGGTATTTTTTTTTTTTTTTCTGGAGAAAGAATTGAGTGAATCTAGGAAAAGCATTTGAAAGCCCAACTGTGTATGTGTCTGGAGACAACTGAAATGCAATATAATGTAAGAATTTGGCTCAATATTTTTCTGTCCACTTTCTGAGAGGGGGAGCCCTGGTGGCGCAGTGGTTGCTAACAAAAGGTTGGTAGATCGAATCCATCAGCTGCTTCTTAGAAATCCTATGGGGCAGTCCTACTCTATGCTGTAGAGTCACTGTGACTCAGAATTGAGTCTACGCTCGTGATGCAGTGGTTAAGAGCTGGCTGCTAAGAAGATGGGATGGGACTTGGCTAGGTGGTAGTCACAGTGCTAGGCAGAAGTAGGGAAGGTGGCAGGGTGCTTGTGCAATCCCAGTCCTGGTGGTGCCCTCATTAGCAGGCCTGGGCACATGTGGCACTGAAGGCTCTGTGAACCCAAAACCCTAGTGTGAGCCCTTAAATAAAACCCAAGCAGACTGCATTCCTCTCACATGCAAAACCTCAGTATTAGCTACTTGTCACTGTATTAAAAAGCACAACCTGCACTGACATGGTCTGGAGCCTTAAGTAGGGGGACCAGGGCTCTCCACTGAGGACAGTTCATCCTTGGCAATCAAGGTAGGGGCCTCATTCTTTTGTGGGTGAGATACAGACACACAAGTTCTAGTAAGAGCTGGCCTCTTTGCAACAATACTTAATTAGCTTCCTCAAGAGTCTTTGCTTTGCTTTGTTTTCAACATTTCCTTTTTTTAGAAAATGACCTAAATTAAGTAATTTTTAGAACAGAGTCTAATGAAAATACAAGCTTATTGTTTAAATGATCCATTTCTATATAACAGTAGTTCCAAAGTTTGGCTCATGAACCCTATGGGATCCCTAAGAGCCTCCCAGGGGTCCCATGGAGCTAGAACTATTCTCATAATAATGCTAAGAATTTTTCACTTTCATTTGCTTACAAGTGTACAGTGGAGTTTTCCAGAGGTTACAAGATGTTTGATATCTCAACAGATGGAAAGAAAGAGCAGATAGAGAATCCAACTGTCTTCTATTAAGTCAGACATGAAAGAGATTTGCAAAATGTAAAACAATGCCACTCTTCCTCTTTTAGTTTTGTTTTGGAATCTAGAGCTATTTTTCATACAGTTATATTATTTACGCTAGTGTACAACAGGCTTATTATTGTTTTTTAGAATGAGTTAATGAATATATATTTTAAAAATGTCTTAGTTTGAATTTATAAGATACCAATACTGATGGATATAAATCTCTTTGATATCCTCAATAATTTTTCTTTTAATTTTATTAATTTTGTTGTTGTTGCTGAGAATATACATAGCAAAATGCACATCAGTTCAACAGTTTCTACATGTACAGTTCAATTACACTGATTGTATTCTTCAGATGTGTAACCATTCTCACCTTTTCTGAGTTTTTCCTCCCCAGTTAACATGAATTCACTGCCTTCTAAGTTTCCTATCTAGTCTTTCAGGTTGAGCTATCACTTTGATCACATACAGATAGTTCTTAAAAGAGTAAAATGCTGTTCAAGGCTGACCTTTTTTATTACTTAATTATTGTTTAGTTTTAAGAAGACTTTAGGAAATATTTTTAGTCTAAGGTTTAAAGATGATCTCAGAGCAATAGATCCAGGAGTTCTTCTAACTCTCATGGCTCCAGGAATTCTGTAGTCCATGAAAATTTGAAATTCTTTTCTACATTTTCCACTTATTGATCAGGATCCTTCTATAGAATCTTTGATCAAAATATTCAGTAAAGGTAGCCAAGCACCATTCAGTCCTTCTGGTCTCATGGGAAAACAGGTAATTGTTCATAGAGGCAATTAGCCATATGTTTCGTATCTTCCTTTTACTCCTAACTCTCCTTCTTCCTCTGTTGCTCCAGGCAAATAGAGACCAATTGCTGTGCCTTAGATGGCTGCTTGCAAGCTTTTAAGACCCCAGGTACCATGGAAGGAACTAAGAGACAGATCAGAAGTACTGAACACATTATTAGGCCAATTAACTGGGACGTCCCATGAAGCCATGACCCTAAACCTCTGAACCAAGGTACCAAATCCCATGACTTGGGATTTGTACATAAGCAGCCTCAGCAGCTCCTTTTCTTTTCTCTCTCTCTCTCTCTCTCTTTTGTCATTGTAACTATATCTATGATACAACTTTTGCCAATTCAACTTTTTACAGGTGTGCAACTTATTGAGAGCAATTGCAATAATTGGTAGTGCAGCCCTACCTTTAATCAGTGCAATATTTTTATCACCATTAATCTCTTCCCTCTTTCTCTCCCATTGCCTCTTATCTTTTTATATAAGAAAACTTGTTACTGTCACGTCAATTTCAACTCATAGCAACCCTATAGGAGAACACAGAACTACCCTATTGAGTTCCAAGGGGTACCTTAGTGGATTTGAACTGCCAACCTTTTTGTTAGCAGCCACACTACCAAGGTTTCCATGTAAGTGAAGTCATATGATATTTGTCCTTTTCTGATTGACTCATTTGACTCAGCATGAAGTCTTCCAACTCCATCCATATTGTCGTGCATCAAGACTTCACTTCTTCCACTGAATGAGTAGTATTTCATTGTACAGATGTAGCACATTTTTCCTTACCCATCTGTCGATGGGCATTTCGGTTGTTTCCATCTTTTGGCTACCGTAAATAGTACTGCAATGAACATTAGTGTACAACCTCTGTCTGAGTCTCTTCTTTCAAGTCTTTTGGGTACATATCTAAGAGTGGAATTCCTGGGGCATGTGGTAGTTCTATTTTCAGTTTTATTATTTATTTATTGTGCTTCCAGTGAAATTTTGCAATTCAAATCAATTTGTCATACAAAACTTACACACACACATTGTTACATGACCCTAGTTGCTCTCCCCGTATTGTGACATCACAACTCTTCCTCTCTACTACGTATTTTCTGTGTTCATTCAACCAGTTTCTGTTCCCCTCTGCATTCTCAGAAACTCTGGTGGTCTAGTGGTTAAGTGCCATATCTGTTAACTAAAAGGTCAGCAGTTAGAATCTTCCAGGTGCTCCTTGGAAACTCTATGGAACAGTTCTACCCTGTCCTCTAGGGTTGCCATCGGTCGAACTGACTCAGCCGCACTGGGTCAGGTCTGGTCTGGTCTGCCTTCTCATCTCACCTCTGGACAGGAGCTGTCCAGTTAGCCTCACATATCTGCGTAAGCCAAGAAGCACATCCTTTGCCAGTACCATTTTATGTCTTATAGCTCAGTCTATTCTTAGTTTTTGAGGAACCACCACACTGTTTTTCACAGTGGCTATACCATTTTGCATTTCCACCAGCAATGGATAAAGATTTCAGTTTCCCCACATCCTTGCCAACATTTATGACTTACTTTGTTTATTTATTTATTTTTATCCATCTTAGTAGGAGTGAAATGGTATCTCTTTGCAGTTTTGATTTGCATCTCTCTGATGGCTGATGATGCTGGGCATTTCTGTGTGTGTTTGCTGGCCATTTGAATGTCCTATCTGGTCAAATATCTGTTCAAGTCCTTTGCCCATTTTATGATTGACTTATTTATCTTTTTGTTGTTAAGTTGTCAAAGTTTTAAATATATCTTGGTTATTAGATTCTTGTTGAATATATGGTTTCTAAAGATATTCTTCCAGTTGCTAGCTTATCATTTCACTTTTTTGGTAAAGTCTTTTGATGAACAGTGGCATAGTGGTTAAAAGCTATGTCTATTAACCAAAAGGTTGGCAGTTTGAATCCACCAGGTGCTCTTTGGAAACATTTTGGGGCAGTTCTACTCTGCCCTATAGGGTTGCCTTGAGTCAGAATAGACTTGATGGCAACAGTTTTTTTTTTTAATGACATCTCATTTATTTTGTCTTTGGTTCTTTGTGCTTATGTTATTGTATTAGATAATCCATTGTTAAAAGCTAGATCTGACGGTGTTGCTTCTACTTTTTCATCTAAGAATTGTACTGTTTTAATTTGAACATTTAGACTCTTCCTTAATACTGAGTTTGTTTCTGTGTGTAGTGTAAGGCATAGATTCTGTTTTATTTTTCTGCGTGTGAAAATTCAGTTTTCCCAGCAATGTTTACTAAGAGACTCTTCTTTCCCCATCGAATGGACTTGGCACCCTTGTAAAAACTCAGTTGACTATACATGCATTGGTTTATTTCTGGACCGTCAATTGTATTCCATTGGTCTATGCGTAGCCAAGAATGCCATTTTCTTAAAAACAGAGAAAATTGGAATGGGCTGTCAGAACTAATTCTTGTCCTATTTTTTTCAGGACTATTTGTTCTTTGCTAAAAGTCCTGGCCCCAGAAATCACACATTTATTTGTAGGAGCCAGCTCGAGCGGACCCCCTATCCAGATGACAGTTGAGAATGTCTTGATGAATATCTCCAAGAGACCCCTCAGATCTTCAGAAGGATGCCTTCTTTTTCCTCCATTGCTCACATTATTTCCCTGGCATTTGCACCTGCACCTGCGTGTAGCCTGCCCCACCTTTAAGTACTCCGATCATGCTTGATGGTTTCCAACAGACTTTGGTGGAAGTATTCCCCTCTGTTTTGTGCGTTGCTAGCATGCACATAATGAAAGTCTTTGGTCACTCACTCACACCTGTCTCTGCAGTTGGCTTATCAGGCGGCAGGTAGCCAAACCCCGGGTCTTTCTCTGGTAACATATGCCTCTATTGTTATACCAGTACCAGGTGTTCTGAGTAGTACGTGGTATGTCTTAAAATCAGGAAGTATGAGTCCTGTTTCAAAGTTCCCTTTCAGTATTGTTTTAGTTGCCTGAGGCCTTTTACCATTCTGTATAAAGTTGAGAATTGATATTTCTATTTCTGTAAAGAAGGCTGTTGGAATTTTTATCAGGATTACATTGAATCTGTAGATCACTTTACATAGTATTGACATCTTAATAACACTAAGTCTTTCAATCTGTGAACATGGAACATTTTTCCATTTATTTAAGTATTCTTTAATCTCTAGCAGTGTTTATGGTTTTCATTTCATAAGTCTTTCACATCCTTACTTAGATTTATTCCTATATTTTATTCTCTTAGATGCTATTGTAAATAGAATTGTTTACCTAATTTCCCTTTCAGATTTCCCACTGCTAGTGTATGGAAACTCAACTGTTCCTTTTTTCTCTCTCTTCCTTTTTTTCCATCCCCACACCTCCTCTCCCTCATAACCATAAAAGATTGCTTCTTTCTTTGTGTAAACCTCTTCACGAATCTTTGTATTAGTGGTCTCATGCAATATTCGACCTTTTGTGATTGACTTATTTCAGTCAGCATAATGTCCTCCTGAATCACCCACGTTATGAGATGTTTTACAGATTCATCTTTGTTTCTTATCTCTGCATAGTACTCCATTATGTGCATATACCATAGTTTGTTTATGTATTCATCTGTTGATGGGCATCTAGATTGTTTCCATCTTTTTGCTATCATGAAAAATGCTGCAATGAACATGGGTATGCGCACGTCATTTTGAGTGACAACTCTTATTTCTCTAAGATATATTCCTAGGCATGGAACTGCTAGATCATGTAGTATTTCTACTGCTAGCTTTCTTTTTATTTATTTAGTTAGTTTTGTTGTGCTTTAAGTGAAAGTTTACAATTCAAGTCAGTTTCTCACACAAAAACTTACACACGTTATTAATGTTACCCTAGCTGCTCCCGTCACACTGTGACAGCACACCATTTCTGTCATGGATTGAACTGTTTCCCCCAAAAAATGTGTGCAGCCATTTGGCTGGGCCATCATTCCCAATATTTTGTGATTTTCTTATGCTATACTTCCTAATCTCTGCCTGTGGTTGATAGGAAAATTATGTTAAAAGGGGATTAGGGTGGGACAGCAACACTCTTGCTAAGGGAGTTTCCCTGGAGTGTGGCTTGCACCACCTTTTATTCTTTCATCCTATGGGAGATAAAAAAGAGAGATAAGGAAGCATAGAGTTGGGAACTTGACATCCTTAAGAAAGCAGCACCACTGGGAGTAGAGCGCGTCCTTCAGACCTGACGTTCCTGCACCAAGATGCTCCCTGAACAAAGACTGATGCAACACAAGGACTTTCTTCCAGAGCTGACAGAGGAAAAGCCTTCCCTTGGAGCAGACGTCCTGAATTCGGACTTGTAGCCTACTGAACTGTATAAGAATAAACTTTCCTTTGCTAAGCCATCCACTTTGTGGTATTTCTATTACAGCAGCACTAAATAACTAAAACACCTCCTTTCCACCTTGTATTTCCTGTGCCTACTTGACCAGCTTCTGTCCCCCTTTCCCTTCTAATCTTGTTTCTGGACAGGAGCTGCCCATTTAGTCTCATGTTACCTACTTGAGCCAAGAAGCGCACTCTTCACCAGCATCATTTTACGTCTTGCAGTCAAGTCTAATCTTTCTCTGAAGAGATGGCTTATGGAATGATATCAGTTCTGGGCTAACAGAGAGTCCAGGGACCATGTCTTCTGGAGACTCACCAGTCCCAGTCAGACCATCAGGTCTGGTCTTTTTACTAGAATCTGAGTTCTGTACCCCACTTTTCCCCAGCTCTGTCAGGGACTTTCTGTTGTGTTCCCTGTCAGGGTGGTCACTGGTGATAGCCAGGTATCATCTAGTCTGGTTCCAAGCTGGTGGAGTCTCTGGTTTATGTGGCCCTTTCTGTCTCTTGGGGTCATGTTTTCCTTATGTCTTTGGTGTTTGTCATTCTTACTTGCTCCAGCATGGTTGAGACCCACTGATACATCTTAGTTGGCTGCTTGTATTTCTAACTTTGTGAGGAAGTGCTGCATCATTTTCCAAAATGGTTGTCATTTTGCATTCCCACCAGCAGTGCATAAGAGTTCCAGTTTCCACTCAGTCCCTCCAACATCTGTTACTTTCTGCTTTTATTGATTCTTGCCAGTAATGTCAAGGTGAGATGGAATCTCATTGTTGTTTTGATTTGTGTTTTTCTAATGGCTAGTGATTGAAAGAATTTCTTCATGAATCTGTTAGCTTCTTGAATATCTTCTTTGGTGGTGTCTATTAATTTCCTTTGCACATTTTTTAATTAGATTATTTGTCTTTTTGTTGTAGAAGTATTGGATTTTCCTGTGTATTTTACAGATTAGAACCTTTGTCATGGCCAATTTTTTCCCCCAGTCTGTAGGCTCTCTTTTTAATGTTTTGGTGAAGTCTTTGGATGAGCATAACTGTTTAATTTTTAGACAATTCTAGTTATCTAGCTTATCTTCTGGAGTTTGTGTGTTGCTAGTTATGTTTTGTATAACGTTAATGCTGTGTATTAGGGCCCCTAGAGTTGACCCTAAGTTTTGTTCTGTGATCTTTATAATTTTTGGTTTTATGTTTAGGTCTTTGACCCCTTTTGAGTTAGCTTTTGTGTATGGCATGAGATATGGGTCTTACTTTACTTTTTTGCAGATGGACATCCAATTTTGCCAGCACCATTTGTTAAAAAGACTGACTTTTCCCCATCTGATAGACTCTAGGCTCTTGTTGAAGATTATGTAAACTCAGGTGGATAGATTTACATCTAGAGTCTCGATTCTGTTCCATTGGTTAATGTATCTGTCTTTGTACTGGTGCTGCACTATTTTGACTACAGTAGCTGTCTACAGGTTCTGAGGTCAGGTAATGTGAGTCCTCCTACTTTCTTCTTCTTTAGTAATACTTTATTTAGGACCTCTTCCCTTCCATATAGAAGTAATGATTAGTTATTCTGTCTCTTTAAAGAAGGTGCTGGTATTTGAATTGGAATTGCATTGTATTTGTAGATTGCTTTGGGTGGAATTGACATTTTCACAATGTCAGTCTACCTATTCATGAGCATAGTAATGTTTTTCTACTTATGCAGCTCTCTTTTGGTTTCTTGCAGTAGTGGTTTGTAGTTTTCATTGTATAGGTCTTTTATATCCCTAGTTAGATTTATTCTTTTTTTTTTTTTTTAGGGGCTGTTATAAATAGTATTGTTTTCCTGATTTCCTTTTCTCTTTATTGGTGTATATGATTTTTGTATGTTTATCTTGTATCCTGCTGCTCTACTGAATCTTTCTATTAGTTCCAGTAGTTTTCTCATGGAGTCTTTTGAGTTTTCTACATGTAGTATTATATCATCTGCAAATAGGCACAGTTTTACTTTTTCATTGCTAATTTGGATGACTTTCCTTTCTTTTTCTTGCCCTACTGCTTTAGCTCAGACTTCCAGTCCAATGTAAAATAGAAGTAGTGATAACGGGCATCCTTGTTCTTCTCCCCGAAGGGAATGTTTTCAGCTTCTCTCCATTAAGAACAATGTTGGCTGTTGGAAATCTTACTGATTTTTGTTTGTTGACTTTGTACTCTATAAGCTTGTTAAATTCCTCTACTAGTTCTGTAGCTTTTATTAAGGATTCTTTGGGATTTTCTATATATAGGATCATGTCATCTGTGAATAAAGATAATTTTATATTTTATTTTTCAATCTGCATATCTATTATCTCTTTTTCTTGTCTTATTGCTCTGACTAGGACTTCCAATACAATATTAAATACGAGTGATGAGTCTAAAGAGACAAGTCACAACTTTGTTGAAGGGTAAGACAGTACACAATACTGGAGAAGCCAGCAAAACTTATTTAAGGCAAGGTCATGGACACATCTGAAGTCCCTAAGGGGGTGAATTGCTGGGCGGAGGGTTGTGGGGACCATGGTGTCAGGCAACATCCAGTTCAACTGGCATAACAGAGTTTATAAAGAAAATGTTCTACATTCTACTTGGTGAGTGGTGTCTGTGGTCTTTAAAGTCTGTGAGCAGCCATCTAGGGTATTCCATTGGTCTCACCCTTTTAGAAACAAGGAAGAATGAAGAAAACTAAAGACACAGAGGAAAGATTTGTCCAAATGACTAATGGACTGCATCTATAATGGTCTTCAGCAGACTGAATCCAGTACAGCTAGAAGATGCATGACTACCATCACTGACTGCTCTGATAAAGATCACAACAGAAGATCCTGGGTAGAGCTGGAGACAAATGTAGAACAAAATTCTGACTTTAAAAGAAAGTTCAGAATTGCTGCCCTGACAGAAAGTGGGGAAACCTTAAGAGTATAGTCCCCAGACACCCTTTCAGTTCAGTAATGGAGTCATTCCTGAGATTCACCCTTCAGCAAAGACTGGACAGGCTTATAAAACAAAATGAGACTAAAGGGGCAGCCCAGGGGCGAAGACTAGAAGGCAAGAGGGAGCAGAAACATTGGCAATAGGGAACCCAAGGTTGAGAAAGGAGATTGTTAACATGTTGTGGGGTTGTTAACCAGTGTTGTAAAGCAATATATGTACTAACTGTTTAACGAGAAATTAATTCATTCTGTAAACCTTCACCTAAAGCAAAAATGTAAAAAAAGAAATACTACATAGAAATGGTGAGAGCAGGCACATTTGTTTCTGATTTCAAGAAAAAGTTTTTAATCTTTCTCCATCAAGTATAATGTTGTTTGTTGGCTTTTCACATATGCTCTGAATTACGTTGAGGAATTTCTCTTATAGTCCAGTTTTCTTCAGGGTTTTCATAAAGAAAGGGTGCCGGATTCTATCAAATTATTTTTCTGCCTCCATAGAGATGATCATATGGTTCTTTTCTTTTGTTCTATTGGTGATTGATTTTCTAGTGTTGAACCATTCCTGGAATAAATCCCACTTGGTCACCTTGTATGACCTTTAACATGCTGTTAGATTCTGTTCACTAGTATTTTGCTGAAGATTTTTGCATCTATATTCTTAAGATGTATTGGGCTTTGTTTTCTTGTGGTGTCTTCATCTGGTTTATCAGGATTGTGTGTTTTTCACAGAATGAATTAAGGAGTATGACTTCCTTCTCTATCTTTTGGAACAGTTTAAACAGGGTCTTCCATAAATTTTTAAGAGTACAAAGGGGTCACCTTACCAAAATATTTTGGTAGGTGCTAGCTATCTAGTTTTTTTCATAAGTTTAAGTTTATAGAAAAGTTATAGACAGAGTTCCTTCATACCCCTCACCCAGCTTCTTATAATATCATGCTAAATTAGCCAAAACTTTAGAAATTATCTTTGTTGGGTAACATAGTCATTGCATGCTCATAATGACCCCATGTCTCAGAGTAGACTGTTGCATAGTTTTTTTTTGTCTGTAATCTTTACAGAAATTGATAACCGGGTCTTTCTCCTGTAGACTCCCTGGGTAGGTTTGAGCCACCAACTTTTCAGTTAGTAGCCAAACACTTAACTCGGTGGAGCCACCAATGCTCATTAAAACTAATATTGATTGGTACATAACTATTCACTACTGATTTGATATGAATTCGATCAACTTTTCCACTAATGTCATTTTACTGTTCCAAGATCCAATCTAGGATAGCATGTTGTATTTAATGTATATCATTTTTGAAAATTTATAATTGTCTTTCCCCACTTTTTACTGAGAATTAACATATGTCCAGGAAAGTATACATATCATAAATGTATGCTTGGTAAATGTTCACAAATGGCATCTAGGACATGACACCAAACATTTCAATTTCCCCAGAAGCCTCCCATTTGAGACACTACCTCCCTAAAGGTACCAATTATCCTGACTTCTATCAGCATAGAAGAGTTTTGCCTGTTTTTCACCTTAGGTGAACAGAATCATACAAAGCATACTCTTGTGTATCTGTTTGTGAGATGCATCCATTGTTACATATAGTTGTAGTTCATTCTTGTTGCTGTATTGTGTGGGTCAGCAATTTTTTTTCTGTAAAGGGCTGGGTAGTAAATATTTTAGACTTATGGGTGGTCAAGTTTCTGTTGCAACTCTTCAGCTCCTCCATTATAATCACTACACAAATGAATGATGTAGGTGTGATCCAATAAAACATTATTTACAAAAACAGGTGGTGGGCTAGGTTTGGCCTATAGATTGCTGAGCCTTGCTGTATAGTAATCCATTGTGTGAATATTCATAATTTATTGGTTCATTCCACTGCTGTTGTGCATTTGAGTAGTTCTCAGTTTGGGATTATTAGAAATGATGTTGCTATGAGCATTCTAGTATGTGATTTTCCTTGGGATGTATACCCAGAAGGGGAACAGTACATATCTATGTTCAGCTTTAATAGGTATCTGTTTGCGAGATGTATCTGTTTGTTACATGTAGTTATAGTTCATTCATTCTTACTGCTGTTGCTCACAGTTTTCCAACACAGTTGTACAATTTACACTCCCAGCAGCAATATATGATTGTTCTGGTTATTCTATATCCATACGAACATTTAGTATTGTTTTTTCTATTTAAGCCATTTTTGTAGGTGTGAAGTAGTAGCATTATGGTTTCAATTTGCATTTCCCAACTGGTACATGAAGTTAAACAGCTTTTCATGACTTAGAATATTCCCTTTTGTGAAGTGTACATTCAATGTTTTCTTCCTTGTATAATCAATGTGTGCCTATTCCCCTTGCTTTTTTTTGTTGTGCTTTATATTATTTTGTATGAACATTTTCATGTTTTTACATGGTCTACATCTGTCATTAAATTTTTGCTTAGTTGTCACCCATACTGCTGTATATTGGGTTGTCTCCATAACTCATTATTATATCAATAGCCTGCTAGGAATGTTCTTGCTCAATGTAGCCATTTATTTAATTATTTAATTTTAATTTTGCAGATTCTTTCTGTTAATTTCCCAGAATAAAATCACTGTCAAAGAACATGAATAGTCCTATAGTTCTTATTGTATATGATAATTTTAGATGTTGTGTCATTGTATTAGTAGATTCTCTTGATCACAAGGTACAGAAATTGAACTCAGAATAGTTTAAGACACAGAAGGGAACTTCTTAGCTCCAGCAACTGAGGCTTACTTCAGGCCTGGATGGATCTAGTGATCCAAGTGTGTTATGAGAACTGTTGTCCTCTCACTTTCATATCTTGGTTCTTTTTCTGTGTGACTTTCCATCTCAGGTGCATCTTTTTGATGTTACTAAGTATATGTCTTTCTTAACACTCTCAGAATCTTGGAGAATTTACTATGACTGTCTTTCCCCCAATGTCCATAGCAGTCTTTAAAAAAGGCTTTGATTGGCCAGTTTGTATCACATGTGCATTCCTGGGCAATCACTGTTTTTAGAAGCATGAGTTACTTTGGCAGGGTGAGTCACCTCTTCATTAAGGACCTATAGGATTGACAGTTCCACCAGAGTCGTGTGGAGTGGGGGAGGAGAAGTTCCTCAAGGCAGTGACTTCTATTACCACAGGAAGGTGGAAGAAATGGGAATTAGGCAAAAACAACAGATGTCTACTACATATGTTCTGGATTTCCTGTGTAACTCAGGCATTACTAAAGAGAACATTTAAATGTGATTGACATTTTATTTTGCTTTTGCTATTAGTATTTTTTATTTTATTGCATTGTGGTTTAACTATTTGATGGGTAATAGTTCTGCCTTTTTGTGAATATCAAACAACCTAATATGGTGAATAAACCTTTAATATGTGCTAATTTAATGAAGGAATGAGTCTTTGTCGTCTAATACAGGGTTATAGTTTTTGTATGTTAGTTTTGTAAAACAGTTTTTGAGAACAGAAAAACCACATTAAAAACAATACTAGAGATTTATTACTCTATCAACTATTTGTGGATGGGTGAAAACACAGCCTCAACCACATATTCCAGAGCAATGTGGCAGCATCAGTCAGAGGAGAAGGAAGAGTCTGAGAAGTCCAGACTGTTTTTCAGAGGTTCATTAAAATGTCCTTCAATATCCTTCTCTGCAATGTTAGTTTGCTTAAGACAAATGTTACTGTTCTGAGGGGTATCACTCCCTGCTGATAGGGCTCTCAGCTAACTTGGCGTTTGCTTGTCTGGAATGCAGGAGTTGGAGAGCAGGGACTGTTTATTGATTATACACAAATCTACAGAAACCAGTGAATTACTATTTCTAAAAGTTAGGTTATTTATTCTCTTCAAGTTTTGCCTTGTGAAACCAGGTAGTAGTTATGCTCTTCCAGACTGTGTATAAGTAACTCCATCTTTGTTTTCAGCTTTCACAGCCAGAGTTTGGTGATGATAGTATGATCTATGTACACTTGAAAAGAGACTATATTAACTTATTCCATCTTTAGTCTCCCTATATGTTTGTTAAATTCATATTGTTCATGGAATTGTCTTCTAGTATGTAACCCAGGTCCTGGAATTTAGTGAGCCCTAAAAAATGTTTTTGAGTGAATTATTAAATAGAGTTTTTTAAAAAATGATCTATTCTTTATCATTTACTGAAATGGAATTTTGAGATTTCTAATTAAAATAATATCTGCTTTTATTTCTTCTTGCATTTTGCCCAGTTTCTTTTATGGACTTTGTTGCCATGGTTTTTGTAACACATACATTCAGTATTTTTCAATTTTCATAATTTAGTATTACATTTACCATTATGTAATGACCTTATTTATTTTACTGCTTTTTGCTAAGACATCTGCTTTATCTGGTACCAAAATAGTAATCCCAGCTTTTCTTCTGTTCACATGAAAATATCCTCTTATACTGCTACACTGTTGATGATTTTGTGTGTGTGTGTGTGTGTGTGTCTTGTGGGTGATAGATCATTAGATTTTATTTTTTAGAAATCAGTGAATTTCCTTCTTTCATAGGAGAGTTCAGCTCTTTTATATTAATGTTCTCTTGTTGTTGTTAGCTGCTATAGAGTGAGCTGGCCCCCAACTCATGGCAATCCCATGCACAGACTGAAGAAAACACTGGCTGGTTGGTCCTCTGTTATCCTCATGATCTGTTGCAGATCGTATTTAGTGCTTTTATTGACTACATTTTTCAATAACCTATTTCCGTTTAAGTTCATTCTAATTGTTATTTACTCTCTCCTTTCAATGTATGCAGTTTATGTAGGGTGCTTTAAATTTTGTTTTGTTTTGGATTACATCAGAAGATAACTAGTTAATCTGTTTTCTAACATTGTCAATGTATTGGCTTTATATGAGTGCTTAGTTCTAATATTTACTTCTATTATTAGGATGCTTTGAATTCTCATGAAGGTATGCTAAAAACCTAGTTTTTTAAAAAAAGATTTATTCACTGTTCTGTTATTCCTCCCATCATCTATGCTTGGTAAACAGTCTTATTGCAATTCAGTCCTTACCAGTTACCTCTCAATATTTACTGATTCTTTTAGTTTTTCCTGTCAGACTTGTCCTTTTATTAGAATGTACTTATCTCTCATTGCTATTGTCTGTAAATTGTATTTTTGGATTAAGCACAGATCATCCAAGAAGGATGTACCTGTGTTACATAGCTGTGACATTTGTAGAATGACAATTATGGAAATTTGCTTTGGCATCATGCCCATAACATATGTTGAAGACTGCAATAAGAAATAATCCTATTTAACTTTTTACTATGTTTATTGCAGAGATGGTTTTGACAGTTTTTATATGTGTGTGTTTTTGTTTTTGTTTTTTTAAATATTACTGTGCTTCGATGGTATGAGCCCTGGTGGCACTGTAGTTAAAGTCCTCAGCTGCTAACCAAAAGATCTGCAGTACAAGCCCACCAGTTGCCCTGTAGGAGAAAGTTGTAGCAGTCTGAGTCCATACAGATTTCAGCCTTGGAAACCTATGGGGCAGTTCTACTCTGTCATGTAGGGTTGCTAAGAGTTGGAATTGACTTAATATAAAGGAGACCGGTGGTACAATGGTGATGAGATCAGCAGCTGACCAAAAAAGGTCAATGGGTGGAACCCACCAGTGGCTCTGTGGGTGAAAAAACTTGGTGATCTGCTTCCATAAAGATTACAGCCTAAGACACCCCATGGAGCAGTTCTACAGGGTCTCAGTCAGAATCGACTCAGACTGTACATATGTGGGCCTGGGTAGGAAAATTGTCCATACTAACAGTACAATTGTGCAAGTGGTTACATTTGCATGTTTGAATTGGCTGCTGGCAGGTGTCAAATTTGAAAGTCATCTTTAAAAAGTATGTAACCTATGTCATGAATTTTAGGCACTAACTTTAGCTTCAGTATTATTTTTTCACTTCCTGTTCAATTTTTTCACTGATTTACTTAGAAAAAATTTATTTATCTAGTAAAAATTATTCATTTTTTGAAATTGGGTATCCAATTTATTCTATTAGTTTTTTAAAAGTTTGTGTTGTATGCTACTGCAATTTGTTCTGGAACGAGACAAGGTTTATGTAAAAACAAATAATAGTATTTTTAAAAATATATATTCCAAGCCTGCTCGATAAATGTTTCCTGATACATTGGCTGAGCATCTCCAAATTGGTGGTCCCTCACCCGTGGACACCCACTAGACTACAATTATGTGGGGCTGTAGTTTTGCTTGATAATTCACTTGACTGAAATAATCCTCCTTAATCTTTGTGATAATCTTCAATGTGCAGTTCTGTTGTTCCCACAAAAATTTTACATCCAAGGACACTACAGAAAGCAAGTTACTAAAAACACAATCTTCTCCAAACCCAGAAAATCTCTCCATAAACATAGAACAGAAACAAAAGTTTTATTATTGAATAAACATTCTACCAGAATGGGAGGCTTCACAGGCAGGGATTGCAAGGACAGAAAGAAAACTGATCCTTGATACAATGGAGTGGATACAACTCATTACGTTTACGTTTAAGATCAATGGTAAATCTCTAGTATTTTTATGGCAGGAAATGTGAAGTTACACTCATCTCCCTTCAGGAAATTGAGAGGTAAGGGTGCAACCCTTCTTGCTGATTGCATTTGAAAAGACATGGCTCCAAGGTAGGTTCCTGAGGAAATATCCTTGATTTACATACTTTTCAAAAAGACACCGATTTTAACATTACAAGTTACCTAAAGTGGATTCTGAAAGAACAGAGAAGGCAGGAAGCACCTTCCTTTATTTTCAATAGGGTGAATTAAAAGCCGGTATTTTGAATTTGTATTTTTCCTTCCACCCACTACAGTGTTAACATAAGAAACAGCAGACTCGGTGGCCACTAAGAACAACCCCCTCTCCTTTACCGCCTTGGTTCCTTCCGCTCCCTAAGCTCTCAGCCGCGGAATAGCCAAAATGCTCCCTCTTTTTTTATGCTGAGCAGCTTGACTTTCTCTTTGTCTCCTCGGGCCGGTCAGGTCATTCCAGCCCCGCAATCTTTTTGTGATACAACAGCCCATCAATTTGCTTTTCTAAACAAAGACAGTTCTGGGCCGCACGAAGAATTCCTTTCTGTATCACTCAGGAAAGCTTTAGACAGGAATTAATTAACAGACCGTCAAATGAGACAAAGAGAGAGCAAAACTGCTTTAGCATAAGAAAAGAGCAAGCATTGTGTGTATTCTCCGGAGCGAGCTAGGGAGAGGAACCTAGGAGGTAAGGGAAAAGAAGTAGTTACTGCCTTGGGGGTGAGGTGGCGTGGGGTACTCACGGCGACCCACGTGTACGACCGAGCAAAATGTTGCTTGGTGCTGGACCATTTTCCGAGTTGAGTACGTTGTTGCAGGCACTGTGTATTTTGATTGCCTTCCAACCTAGGAGGCTTATCGCCCGGCATTGTAATGGACAGTGTTCTATTCACTGGCTAGTTTTTGGTGAGGTCCCTTTTCTGAGCCTGTCTTAGTCTGAAAGCACTGCTGAAACCTCCCTATTATGGGCGACCGTGCTGGTATTGGAAATAATGGTGGCACAGCCTCCAGCATCGTGAGGGATGTAGCATCATGATGCTGGAAGGAGGGGGAGATGGCCTCACAGCTGTGGCTGGAGGTGGAACCTGAGTGAAAGAGGGATCAATAAAGGAGCTCTGATAGGGAATGGACGAGGGGGGAGGCCAAAACCAAACCCATTGCCATCGAGCCAATTCTGACTCACAGCAACCCTAAAGGAGAGGACAGAACTAACTGCCTCAGAGTTGCCAAGGAGCGCGTGTTAATTCGAACTGCCAATCTTTTAGTTAGCAGCCACAGTTCTTAACCACTACACCACCAGGGTTTCTGGGGGCCAAGAGCAATAATCTAATATTTTGTTTTAAATTCTTACTGTGCTCTGAGTGAACACCCCCATTCGTGCTCCCAGTCCTCGGAAAATGTCTGCTACAGATTGACAGCAGCCTTGGTGAAGGGTGTTTTGGAGAAAATGAAGGAAAAGGAACTTGATTACCTCTTAGCCTTGACATGAGGTGGAGAGAAAATAGGAGGTGACAAGTGTGTGAAGGAGAGAATTCTGAGCAAGCTGGAAATCGGAACCGGAAATTACAAGAGAAAATCAAACACTGCCTTACCTTATTCTACTATCAGGCGGGAATCTTTGTAGCTATTGGAAAAGGACACAGGGTTTCCAATTACAGGGAGATTTGAGCTTCAAAGAATAGCATTACTGTAGGTGGTATCTGGATTATAAATGCACTGGTCAGCAATTTCCCAGAGGGACTGGTATTCAGTGGCTGAAAAGTTGCATGTCTTTCCTTTCCAGGTGCCAGGAGCTGAGTATCTTGCAGCTCCTTCTCTTCAGGTGAGGATTTAAAAGGAAGGTGCAGGTCTCTGGTGTCTTTTTGGAGGCCATCAAATTGATATTCCAAACGAGCAATTTGAATATTTTCTTTTACTGCTGCTACCTTCTGTCTGAGTTTTGGCAACTGTACCTAAAAGATGGCCACTTAACTGGTTGTTCATTTACTGTGTTTACAAAGGTTTCCAGCATACCTTCACTCAGATCTGGGGGCATTTGTCTTTATTTAATGTTTTAAAAGTCTAAATGCCTAACTACTAACCAAAATGTTGGCCGTTGGAACCCACCCAGAGGCACCTGGGAAGACAAACCTGGTGATCAACTTCAGAAAGGTCACACCTTGAAAATCCTATGGAGCAGTTCTATTCTGCACACATGGGGCGACCATGAGTCAGGATTGACTCCACAGCAACTAACAGCAACAACAAGAATCAGGAGTTAGGCAAGTTTTCAGGATGAAAGCAGGGCTCTGTGGTTATGACATCATCAATGCTAATTATCCCTTTGCAAACATCTGCCTGAATGGAGAAGGTGGGTGTGTCTGTGTGGCCTTTTACATGATGATTAAAATTATAGTTTTCACTTCTTTAGCCTTGTACATCTTAAAATCTTCTTAAAAGTGCTTCTGTGAGCTCTAGTTAATCCTTATAACTCTATCGGGAAGAAGTAAAACAGCTTCATTTTACAGAAGAGGAAAATGAAACACAAGGAAAAGGTTCCTGTTGGAGGAAAGGATTTGGGTGGAATAAGCTACCCAGCCACACATCAAGACTCAGTGAACCCCTCAGCTGAACCCAACTCAGCTGAACCCCTCAGCTGAGTTGACTCTGACAAGCTTTAAAAGAAGGGCATGAATTTGTTCACAACTTGACACTTGAGACACTTGAGCCAAACCAGCACATTTTGGGCCCCATAATAAACTACTGCTAATTAAAATCACCTCCTACAGTTATCTCAACAAGCAAACATCAAACAAATGAACAAAGTAGTAAATCCTCAAGTAATCAAATGGCCCATAAAAGTCAGAAGTTCTGATTCTTTTTTTCCTAGTTTTTAACCATGTTGTGTTTTGGATTATGTATGGAACGATTCTGAATCAAAACAGGAAGGGAGTCATTGAAAACGGATGGTCAAAATTGTTCACAATTTCACGTCATTGAGCTGCTTAACCAGTATTGTTAGGAGCCATGGAGTCAATCCCTACTCACAGTGATCCTACAGGACAGAGTAGACTGCCCCATTGGGTTTCTCAGGAGTAGCTGATGGATTTGAACTGCTGAGCTTTTGCCTAGCAGCTGAGCTCTTAACTTAACGCCACCAGGGCTCCGAGTCAATACTAGTAACAAATATTTTCCCAGTTTCATCTGTATCTTGGCTTTTTAATGCTCTTTTTGATATCTCAAATTTTTTATAGCATCACATTTATATGAAGTTCCCTGTCTCTAGGCTTCTTGCCATATAGCGAAATAAACTACTGTTGATTTGGTTTTCTATTTAAAATGCCACACTTTTGCGACAGGGACACGAAAAGGCCAGCCTAACCACACATTGAACATTCCAAAGTGATAAGTAACTTCTTTTGTTACCCACACCTGGGGATGAGTTCCTTAAATATCCCTCAAGTTGTTTTTCAGAGAAGCCAGTTTAGACCCAATTCAGAGACATGCGCACATGAGACAGGGGTGATGGCTATATGTCCTTTCAGTGGGAGCACCAGAGAGGATTGGGGAATCAAACCATGTGAACAAGAAACTGCGCATGCACAGCACCCCATAATAAATCCTGCTACCAGTCCCAGAAGCCCCTGTGACAGAAACCATTTTGAAGTCTGTGTGCATGTGCAGCCAAGGGACAAGCAGCTTGTCTGCCATCCAAAACCAGAAAATTCTTCAAATCCCCATCACTGACTTGTTTTCCTTAGCTATACCCACAGAGGCATAGATGGGGTACAAAAACCTAACCCTGAGCTTACTCAGTAGTGCAACCTACAAGAGTATCATGCTCCCACTTCAAAATGCTTTCATTTTCCAATATCGATTTCTCTTGTGGGCCAGCCATGTCTCCCCAAATAATTCTTTCTAGTGGGTCTGACAGGGACCCTCGAGGGTCTTCAGAAACCCCCAGTAACACTTGCACTAATCTTTCCACTTTGTATAGGTTATTTTCAATCTCAAATGAAGGAAATGCATGAAAGTTGGTAAGAACACGTGTCAGGAAATACAGAGAAAACTAGAATATTTTCTTTGTACCAAATGTATTTAGCTTTATGTCTGAAAAGGGTCACATGAGGGACGTGCGATTTAAAAGCTAGTCTGGAAATTTTCAAACACACACAAAAGAGTAGAGAGTTCCATGTATTCATCACTCAGTTTCAATAGCTATCAACGTTCTGATATTCTTGTTTCCATTCGCTCCTGCCACCTGTTGTTGTTTTGCTGGAGTATTTTAACACAAATCCCAAATACATCATTTCACCATAAATGCTTCTGCATTCTTCCTAGAAGAACTTTAAAAATAGAACCATAATACTGTACTATAATCAACAAAAACAAACAAAATCTGTACTATAATCAACAAAAATCAAACAAAAATTCTTTGATATTGTCTAATAATCAGTCTATATTTCCTTTCACTGATTGTCTCCAAGTTGTGCAAAAACTGCATTTGATAATAGCTCTTAAATCTCCTGCATGTAACAAGTCTCCCTTTCTATTCCACCCTCCATTCCATTAATTTGTTGGAAAAACTGGGTCACTTTCCCTGTAGAACTTTCCAGTCTATATTTAATATTTAGCTGATCGTGTCTTTGCCTGGTGTCTTTTTAACAGGTTTCTCCATCCCTCTTATTTCTGTAAATGGTAGTTAGATCTAGAGGCTTGATTAGCTTGACCTTTTTTTTTTCTTTTGCAGAACTACTTCAGCTTCAGCAGTGGTGATGCTGCTGTGTACTTTGTACTTTCTACTGCATTTCATCAGGACGTAGGTAATGTGTGGTTGTGAATCTTTTGAGACTGTTGGGAGTATCAGTTGAATCTGTGATTTTCATTGCAGTAGTGACTTTCTAATGGTATCACCTCTGCATTTATTAGCTGATTCTTTTTATAAAGAAAACCTTTCCATCATCAATTATTGTATCTAGGTATCCTGAAATAGTCTATAAAGGAAGGGCAAGATAAATGCTTCCGCCTTTCCCTTTAGTTATCACTTTTCAGAACAATGCCATTCAGAGTAAGTTACTGATGAGGTGCTTTTTTTTTAGTCATTAGGAACTCATGGATTTTAAATACTGTATTTTATGCTTTCAATTCATTACATTCACTATTCTTATTGATGTTTTCCACCTCAACGCCTTCAAGTGGGCTCCTGAGATCTTTCCACCGACCCCAGGATCTTTGATGGCTTGTTTTCTGAAATAGTTAAGATGACCCAGGATCACTAAGTACTGCCCCATCCGTAGGTCTGGAAGTAGCCTTTCTGCAAGGAGCTCTGATTCCTTTTACTGGGAAGTGTACAGGAAAATACTTTTGATATAAAGTGAGCAGTGACTTCAGAAGAGGTTCCCAGACAGTGTATCCTTGCGGACCTCACGGTGGGCGGTGTTTGTTAAATGGAATGGCAGGAAAGGACCCTGGGTAGACTCATTCCCAGTTGAGTAAACAAGGAGGGTCTCAGGCATTGTTAGAGCTACATGGCCAGGTCTGGAAGGCAGGGCACTCAGGGACGACCTGGAAGGCCCTTCACGGGTTGTGACCTTTGGCAAATCAGGGTCTTCCCCTCGCATCCTTTCCAGCCCGCCTTTGAGGCTCCAGGTGCGTGATTAACATTTCCGGTACAGACACGCCCTGGGACTTTCCCAGGCCCGCGTCACTGCAGAGCTAGAGCCAGTGGCGCGACCGCTGGGAACCGCCCAGCTCAGGCTTTGGGCCCTTGGCGCCCTCTGGTGGCCACGCCGGGCAAGGGCGGAACTCGGCGCCGGCTGCTCCGCCTCTTCGCCCCGGGTGGGGCTGTAGTGGAGGCTGCCGGGAGAGGCAGCCATGGTTACGCAAGGACGTGACCTCAAGTGGGAAAAAACTCTGCTGTGTGTCACGAGGTTGCAAAGCGGGGTTAGCGAGTTCAACTAGTTCTCTGACGTCTGCGGAGGAAGGAATGGGCTGGGACCGAAACCTCAACATGTGACACGCTGTCTGCTGCCCTCCATTACGCGGAAGGCGTGCCCTCCGCTTGGAGGGCGGAAGGAGGCTCTAGTCCTCCCCCCAAGCTGCAGTTTTTGCGACCGAGGCCACTGTTCTCACGCTTACCATTCCAGAAACGAGGCCCCCAAGACCTAGCTGATCTAACCAGTTCCCACGGAGCCGTGGTTTTGATTGGAAGGTTGGAACTGAACCGACAGAGGAGGTAGAATGGTTTGTGAATAAAGAACAAAGACATTTTGGGTGCTTGGTCCACAGAACAGGTTCAGCCAAGGTGGTTTAGGGTTACACCCTTCCTCTCCCGCCCTCATCCTGTCTTCTCTTGAAGGCAGTAGGAGTGGCCGAAGAGACCCGGTTTGCCAGATGACTGTCAGGATCTTAACTGTTGAGAGAGTAGCTGTCCGTGGGTGAATCTTGCTAGGGTTCCAGGAAAGCCCAGAAGCAGGAAGGCAGGAGGCCTTGGTCCTGGCTCCACTTTGATCTAACTGCCATGCTTGCAAGCAGGTCACCTCACCTTTCTGGAGCTAATGAAGGGACTACTATTGAATATATTTCAAGCACCATCCCATGGAACTGAGGGCCAGGGGCCAAGGCTGTCACTCATCCCAGTTCCCTTTCCAGGCTCCCTAGCAAATTCTCACAAGGCCTTCAATTACCTTTAGCAAACATTTGTGTCCCTCCTCCTATGTGCCAAACACAGGCTCACTGCTAATGTTTCTGGGACATGGGGCAAGAATGCACATGGAGGTCCACCTATCATATGTCTAAATATTTAAGTTAGAAATCAAAGTAATGAACTGTTAAATAGGTTTGATTCTCCTACCTTGACACATGTATCTCCATAGCAATCTGGAAGGCTAGGTTCAAGTTCGGAATTCTGGTAATCCTCAGAGCTGTGGACTGCACTGTGGTAGCACAGAGTGGGCTCCAGTCCAAGGCCTCTGGCATGCATTCTCTCATTTCCCAACCGGGGTCACACCAAGTGAGCCCTTTTGCATTCATGCATGGATTTTCCTCCTCTGCAGCCCAACCTCTGGCCACATCCCTGAACAGCTGCCTCTTGGCTGCCCCTGGAGTAAGCCTAGTTGTGTGTTCACTAGTGGCAAAGTAGTCAAAAGAAGTGGGTTCTGAACTTAGCAGGCAAGAATTTCCCGAGTCCTAGATACCCAGAGCATGGTCTAGAAGGGGAGCATGATATCTGAATAGGTATGTCCCCTTGACCCCAATGACTTCTCGGCCCTTTTCTCACTCCCTCTTTTCCTAGTCTAAGGATGGGCAAGGCATTGTAAGAGTGCAGACAGGGATCAGACATAGCCCCTTCAAGAAGTAGATCAAACACTATTAAGTTGCAAGGCAGGTGGCTTCAGGTGATGATGAGGAGTTACTGGAAAGGGGCTTATTTCTTAGAGGAAGTAGCACTTACGTTGAGCCTGGCAAGGAGTTTAGGATTTCAGCAGGTTGAGAAGTAGAGAAAGAAAGAACCAAAGGCCCTGGGACCAGCCATCCAGGATCTGGGTGCCTGTGAATTGTGACTACAGTGTAGAGAGGCTGTCTTCTGTGTACTGTGAATTGTGTGAAGGAACTCTGGTTGTGCAGTGGTTAAGCACTCAGCTACTAAACAAGGGTGGCGATTCAAACCCCCAGCCACTCTGTGGGAGAAAGATGTGCCAGTCTGCTTCTGTAAGGATTTATAGCTTTGGAAATCCTATGGAGCAGTTCTCCTCTGTCCTAGGATCGCTGTGAGACGGGATCACCTTGGTAACAAGTTTTGGTTTTGGTGAGCTGTATGGAGTAGGGTAGGTGCCGCCAAGGGGCAGCCTAACCCTCAGGACCAGACAGCTTGTCTCATGGCAGCTCAGCCCTAGGCAGAAGTTCAGATCACCACCTCATAGGCCACTTTGGTAATCAGCATATCTCTAGAAATTCCATGTTGAGGAAACTTAGCTATTCGCAGCTTTCATAAGGTATTCTGCCTCCCCTGATTTGCTAGGGAGTTTCCTGGGTGGTACAATGTGTGCCCAAGTGATAACCAAAAGGTTAGCAGTTAAACCCATCCAGTGGTTATCATGGAAGAGAAAGGCCTGGCAATCTGCTTCCATAAAGATTACAGCTAAGAAAAACCTATAGAGGCCAGTTCTACTCTGTAACATGGCTAGCCATGAATTGGACTCGATGGCAATGGGTTTGGATTTTTTGGTTTGGTTTGCTGTTAGATATGGCCCTGGAAAGAAGTTTTCTTTAGGAATGGACATCACTGTGTCTAGTAGTCAGAGGCTGCTGGGGAATTAGCACCTCCATCCCCACTGGGACTAGCACCGTGCCCCTCCATGGGGAAAACTCCGAGATGTGTACTCTTCACTGTTTCTCAGTTCGCCATGGGATTAAGCTCCAGTTGCCCACAGTGGTAACTTGCTTGATAACACCTTTTATTTCTGCTTTCTCTTCCTTGTCTCCCTTCCCCCACCCCCCTGCTGGTGCTGCCTGAAATCACTTCCCAAACAAATAATTACATTTGAATCCTGGTTTTAGGATCTGTTTCTGGGGGAACTCAGACTAAGTCTGGGTTTCCTTATCTGTAAATTAAAAGTGTTGAACAAGGTGATCACTGGTTCTCCTTCTAGCTATCTGCTAGGCATTTGCCTTCTCTGTCTCTCATAAAATGAAACAGGGCACCTACTGCGTTGTTTCAGTGAATGGCTGGCTAAATAGGCCCAGGCTCCACCCCTGCAGAATGGTCCCTCACCATGTGGTGTGTGTACACGCCTACAAGCAGGAATGTGAAGCCAAGAAAGAAAAAGGAATCGAACTTCCTATCCAAGCTCCTTCCGAGAGGCCTCACAGGAGGCCACTGAACACCTAAAGCAGTGAACCCTCAAAGAGGTATTCTGTTTTCCTTTAATTTGAGGCATCTTGCTGGGTCCCTGCTGGCTGCCTCTAAACCAGTGTAGCAGAAATTACAAAGAAGCAGGAGAACATTTACCCCCTCTGTGGATGGCATCTTGTCTAAAAGGCTATCTGCAGAGACTAAATGATTCCTACAGAGCCACCTCTATTTTACAGACTTAGGAAGGCTGACAATTAAGTCTGCGAACTCAGTTGTTCTAAGTGCTACATACCTCATTGCTGAATGTCACTGAAGTCATGTTTGAAGTTCTCCCCTTGGGAAGCTATGCACCAAAGCCAGCACCCAGTCCACCCTTCAAAGCAATTTTGGAACTCTTTCTGGAATAGCCATTACACATGGTGGCACTGTGGCAAGCTCGTGAACTTAATTGTTTAGTTGTTTGTGAGGAAGCCTTTAGCCAATAAACAAATAAACGTATTGGAACAACCTCCCTACTCACCTGATCTGGCTGGCAATGACTTTTTTCTTCACTGGAAGATAAAGGGAAGACATCAAGGGTAACGCAACAGCTCTGATGGCCATTCCAGAAAGAATTACAAAATTGCTTTGAAGGGTGGATTAGATGCTTGCGTGGGTGCATAGCTTCCCAAGGGGGGTACTTTGAAGGTGACGATAGTGATATTTAGCAATGAGGTTATATAGCACTTTTTCTAGGATGAGTTCGTGAACTTTAATTGGCAGTCCTCGTACTTAGCATACCCCTTGTTTATCTTGCTTCATGACAGGGAGCTATTGTGGGTGTATAACTGCCCTAGCAGCCCCCGTGTTCCTAGAGTTGGGATGGGCTATGAAAGGAAGTGGCCTCTCCTGCCTTGGTCCTTTGCTAACATGTCCTGTCTGAAGTTTCTTCTTGGGTGCATGTCAGTCAGTCACACTTCCTATTAATAAAGGGTTATCCTAAGCTACCCGTGGCCACTGAGTCAATTCACACTCATAGGATAGAGGAGAACTGCCCCATACAGTTTCCAAGGAGTGGCTGGTGGATTCAAGCTGCCAACATTTTGGTCAGCACTAGAGCTCTTAATCATTGAACTACCAGGACACCAACCTGACAACAGTAGACCATTACCACAAAACAGAAGAAAACAAAAATCCAACAGGGCACAGCAGTCTCAGGTATGTAGGTTCACACCCAGGGCCCTTGTGGGAAAGAAAATTCCATCAACATACCAAGTCCAGTGCAATGAAGAACTTGGCTGGTTGCCATGGATACCTGGGCATACAGTCCCCACAAAGGTAGAAGATCAGACTTTATACCCAGGCCTGGTACATCTGCTGGGACTAGGAGGCTGTGGGATCACCTGAAATGCTGGCCAGAAGGACCAGAGAAATAGCTCCCCTATGATTACTAAGATTGTGTGTCAACTTGACTGAGCCATGATTCTTAGTGGTTCGGCAGTTATGATGTAGTTCGGCAGCTGTGTAATGATGTAATCATGTCTGCGATGAGATTTAAAATAATATGATCACCTCCAAGATGAGATCTGCTGCGAGTAGCCAGTCAGTTGAAGGAATTTTCTTGAGACTGTGGCCTGCATCCAATATAGGTAGACTTTGCGGCAGAGCTCACAGGCTTTTGCTTGCTCTGGATCCTGTAACTGGCTCCTATTCTTCTAACCTCTGGTTTTTAGGATTTGAGCCAGCAGCGTACATGCTGATCTTAGGATCATCAGTCTCTGCAGTCTGGATCTTGAGTTTGCCAGCCCCTGCAGCTACCTGAGTTAGGAGAAACTTTCAACCTGACCTATGGCTTTGGCATTTTCCAGCCTCTACAACTGTGTGAGCCATTTCTTTGATCTGTCTTTCTTTGTTTCTCTCTCTCTCTCTGTGTATATATAGATGCTTCACTGGATTTGCTTCTCTAGAGGACCTAGCCTAAGACATTTGGTACCAAGAGTGGTTCTAGAGAAACAGAATTGTAAGGATAAGTTTTCTAAATTGGTTTTGAAGTTTAGTTACTCTTAAAGATGTTAATGACTCTGCTTCCAGTAGTAAAGAGGGCACTACTAATCCATGGCATGAGGTGACAATAAACCCAAACCCACTGCTGTCTAGTCGATTCTGACTGATGGTGACCTTATAGAACAGAGTAGAACTGCCCCATGGAGTTTCCAAGGAGCACCTCATGGGTTCAAACTGTCAGCCTTTTAATTGGCACCTTTAGCTCTTAACCGCTATACCACCAGGGTTTCCAAGGTGGCAATAGGAATAGGCAAAATATCACTACCAATAGATCAGGTATTGGTGAGAGGCAAGGCTCTAGATGATTGCAAGTTTGATGCTTTTCTACAATTTCATGATAGTTAGAAGCATAAGGAAGCTGGTTGTTTGGTCCTGTGTTCACTAGACAAACTGGTGAACGAAAGATGAGATGAGATGAGGGCTTCAGAGTCAAAGTTCAAGTGCTGCAAAGATGACCTCAGAGTTTGCACTTGTGTCTTGAAGGACAGCCTCATGTCTTGTAGTGACAGAGCTGATACTGCTAATACCAAATTCAGTCTTATTATAGGAGTGGTTGAATTATAAGACCAACTGAATTCCCAACCTTGAATGGTGTCTGAAGTTAAAGCAAGGGCATCAATTGGGAAGAAATGAGATCCTAAAACTCGGACTATGGACATGTCTCCCCAGAAGCTGGGGAGACAGAGCCCCTAAATTCTGATGGAACAGCCTCTTGCCAACAGAATAGCCCTTTCACTCCAATCTGAAGAGGTTACTCTATCTTTGTCTGCTAAACCACCCTCTCCAGTGAAACCAAGACCGCCTCCATCCCCATCTGAGATTAACACAAGGGTCTCAAGAGTCTTTGACTGAGTCACTGCCTGGGGCATTGCTTGAGGCAGATACCTTACAGGACAATGCTGAAAGTTATCAAAACACATTCCTACCATCCGTTTTGTCTTCTAGGCCTATAACTAGACTTAAGTCCCAGCAAGCCCCAAAATATGAAGCACAAACTGAGACCCTGGAAGAAGTATGCTATACTGCAAAAGGATTCTAATATATACAGACAGATACCTGGGGAACATGTGCGGGAACGGCTATCAAGGGTATATAAGGAATATAAGAATGGACCAATCTGAGTTCATTGATGTGGGCCCACTAAGCACAGACTCTTTATTCAGTGTTTCAGCTTGAGAGGTTAGGAAATGTTTTAATAGGTTATTTGGCTGGGTCGCTGAAGCATGAAACCCATTACCATCAAGTCGATTCCAACTCACAGCAACCCTGTAAGTAACAGTAGGGCCGCCTCATAGAGTTTCCAAGGACTGCTTGGCAGATTTGAGCTGCTGACTTTTTGGTTGACAAACATAGCACTTAACCCACTACGCCACCGGGGTTTCCAGATTATGTAATGGCCTACACTAAATCTGGTACTAAAGTACCAGACTAGCCTTGGTATACTGTAAAAGAAGGTATTCACAAGGCTTGTCGAAACTGGCATGTTAGAGTAGATTTAACAGATTTGTTGCCATAAAACACAGATCCATTCTGCCTGTTGCGAAGCCAATACTGAGATGGGGTGAGGTGGGTGATCAAGAAGAGGTTTATTGTATATTGATATACAAGAGACAGAGGGAATAAAGTCCTCCAAAGCCCGTCTCACTTCTTCAGTCAGGCTGAGTGTTTTTGTGGAGTATCTAAGTGGAAACATTTAGGTATGAAGGACAGTAATCATGGAAGAATGTAGGTAATTCATGGAGGGTGTCTGGAGAAGGATGTCTAGAGCCTGGAGGGGGTTTGTCTGGAATTCTTCCAGCTGTCCTCCAGCAGTGGTTATCTGGACAGGGGGTCACTGACTGGTGCCTCCACCTATTTGGTGATCTGGAGAGAACCTGAAACGAACCAGCTGCAAAGATTTTATTGCACTTCATGCCTGATGTATTACCTCCCCTCCTAATAGTTTTAGTGGGTTCAGTTCTTTATGCCACCTACTTCAGGTTAGACCTACAGACCCACACATGGAGTACCCAGAAGACACACCTTTTATCATAACTGTAACAAATTTGTGAAGGAGGCCCCAGCGTCCTTGAAGACTACTGTGATTGCTATTTTATGTAAGTCAGATTTGGCAGTGGGAACTGCCCTAACTTAATTAAGTCACCTTACCACAAAGAGATTGATTAGACCCTGTGGTGGTAAGGATGAAGTAGCAGCACTCAACTGACAAAGACAAGGTGGACATGTTACTGTAATGGACCATGGATTCAAAACTGTAATCAGAATAATCTGACTCATGTAGAATTATGATGTTGGCTACTTAGTCATGTGTCCCTAGGAATGAAATAGAAATCTACTAAGTATTTATTTAATCTGTACAAGCAGAATTATAAGTCAAGTGAATGGTAGTTTAACTAGGATTCCCAGAAAAGAGTCACGGCTGTTCAGTCAATTCCCAGATTTGATCAAGTTTAAAGACTCACAATCCCTTGAATAAAGGGGAGACTGGGTCCCCTTGAAGAAGGACTTCACTACACTGCCCAAAATTTATACTGTTGATCTTTCTTCCAGCCTTATCCAAAGGGATCTAGGGCCTTTTATGAGAGTGACTGTTCACTGGGAAAAGGAAATAATCAGACTTTTCTGGGATTACTGAATACTGGCTCTAAATTGACCCCAATTCCAGAAGACACAAAGTGTTACTGTGGCCTACCAGTCAAAGTAGGGGCATATGGAAGTCAGGTCATTAACAAAGTCTTAGCTCATGTTCATGTCACTGTATGCCCAGTGGGTCTCCAAACTCATCCTGTAGTGATTTCCCCTGTTCAGAATGCATAGATATACTCAGCAACTGGCAGAACCCCCACATTGGATCTCTGACAAGAGTAAGGGATGTTATGGTGGGAAAAGCCAAGTGGAAGCCATTAGAACTTCCCTGACCTAGGAAAATAGGGTGTCAGATTATGTAGTGGCCTACCAAAAGCAATACCACATTCCTGGAAGGATTACAGAGATTACTGCCATCATCAAGGATTTGAAGGATATAGGGGTAGTGATTCCCACCACATCCCTATTCAACTCATCTTTTTGGCTTGTGCAAAAAAACATATGAATCTTGGAGAATGACAGTTGATTGTTGAAAACTTAACCAGGGCATGACTCCAACAGCAGCTGCTGTTTCAGATTTAGTTTCGTTGCTTGAGCAAATTAATACTCTCCTGGTAGCTGGTATTGATCTGGCTAGTGATTTTTTTCTTCATACCTGTTTCAAAGGACCATCAGAAGTAGTTTGCCTTCGGCTGACGAGGTTTGCAATACACCTTTTGTTGTCTACCTAAAAGCTATATTTACTCTCCAGTCTTACGTTGTAATTTAGTCCTCAGGGATCTTGATCGACTTTCCTTTCCACAAGGCAGCACACTGGTGTGTTACACTGATTTGACCTAGTAGAGAAGAAGTGTCAATGACTTTGGTTTTACTGGTGAAATATTTGTGTACTAGAGGTGAGAAATTATTCTGACAAAAATTCAGGTGCCTTATACCTCAGTGAAATTTTTAGAGTTCTAGTGGTTGGTTTGGCTTGGCAGTGGTTTGGGGCATGTAGAGATATTCCTTCTAAAGTGAAGGATAAATTATTGTATTTGGCTTTTACAACTAAAAAGGATGAAGAACACTTAGTAGGCCACTTTGGATTTTGGAAGAAACATATCCCTCATTTGGATCTACTACTCTGTCCTATATGTCAAGTGCTAGTTTTGAGTGGGGCCCAGAATAAGAGAAGGCTCTGCAACAGGTTCAGGCTGCTGTGCAAGTGGCTATGACAATTGGAATGTAATGACCTGGCTGATCCAATGGAGCTTGAAGTGTCAGTGGCAGATAGAGATGCTGCTTTGGGTCTTTGGCAGGCCCCTATTTCTGAATCACAATGCAGACCTTTAGGATTTTGAAAAGCCCTGCCTTCCTCTGCAGATAGCCACTCCCGTTTTGTGAAGCAGTTTTTGGCTTGTTACTGGGCTTTAGTAGTGACTGAATGCTTAACCACGGGACACCAAGTTACCATCAGCCTGAGCTGTGTATCATGAAGTGGTTGTTGTCTGACCCACAGAGCCAGAGTTGGATGTGCATAGCAGCACTCTGTCATTAAGTGGAAGTGTTATATATGTGATCAGGCCCATGTAGAACCTGAAGGCACAAGTAAGTTGCTCAAGTACCCATGGTCTCCACTCCTGTCGCATTACCTTCCACCTTCCCAGTCTGCATCTAAGGCCTCATATGGAGTTCCTTATGATCAGTTGGCAGAGGAAGAGAAACTCAGGCCTGGTTTACAGATGGTTGTGCATAATATGTAGGTAACACTCGAAAGTAGACAGTGGCAGTGTTAGGGTCCGCGATTTTCAAGATGCGACACTGTTACTTTAAAGGTTAAATTTTATTAAAAAAATATGCCCAATAGCAAAAATACTGGTGCACCAGGGATGCACCCCAAGCTACACAGAGCAGGGGGTGACGACGAGTTTCCTCAGCGCCCAGTATTTAAGTCGTGAGATTGCAAAGCAGGGAGGGTGAACTGACCTTTACATCGATTGGTTAACTCCTATTAGTTGTAAAATGTGGTCAAGGTCTAGGGGTCACTTGCAGGCTGTCACTTGCAAGGTTGCCCCCAGGCTTGTCTTGTGACAGTGTTTTGTAAGACAAAGGTGAGATTATTCTATGGTATTTTCTGCTATTAAGTTGTTTCCTGGGGCTTTCTTTAATACCTCCACATTTACCGCGCCCTTCCTCATTTCAACAACTGGACTGTGACAAGATAATATATGTCTTTTTGAAGCCATCTACTTGTGGTATTTCTGTTATAGCAGCATTAGATGACTAAGATAGACAACTGGAAACAGGAAAGTATGGGTAAGAGTTATGTGCATAGACATCTTTGAATAGATCAAAGAAATGAAGGTATTTGTGCTCATGTGAATGCTCACCAAAGGGTGACCTCTGCAGAGGATGATTTTAGCAGTTAAGTGGATAGATGATATATTCCGTGGAAAGCAGTCATCCTCTTTCTCTACCCACTCCCACTATTGCCTGATGAGCTCATGAAACAAGTGACTATTGTGGCAGCAGTGGAAGTTATGAGTGGGCTCTGCAACATGGACTTCTACTCACCAAGGCTGGCTTGTCTACAGCCACTGCTGAGTGTCCAATCTGCCAGCAGCAGACACTAATACTGAGTCTCCAACATGGTACCATACCTCAAGGTGATCAGCCAGGAACCTGGTGGCAGGTTGATTACAGCGGACCACTTCCATCATCGAAAGGGCAGTGCTTTGTATCCACTGGAATGGGCACTTCCCTGGATATGGATTTGCCTTCTCTGTGCACAATTCTGACAAAGCTACCATCCAAGTAATCACAGAATGCCTTATCCGTTGTCATATAATCCTGTACTGCATTGCCTCATGTCAAGGGAATATGGCAGTAGGCCCATGCACATGGAATTCACTGCTCTGTGTTCTCCATTATCCTGAAGCAGCTGTCTTGGTAGAACGATGGAATGACCATCTGAAAACACATTCATGGCTCCAGCTGTGTGGCAATACCTTGTGGGCTGGGGCAGAGTTCTCCAAGAAGCTGTGTATGCTCTAAACTGACATCCAATATATGATTCTTTCTCTGACAGCCAAGATTCAAGGGTCTAGGAATCAAGTGGTGGAAATGACAGGGGCACCACTCACTGTTATCTGTAGTGACCCTCTCATAAAATTTTTGCTTCTTGTCCCTGTGACCTTATGCTTTACAGGTCTAGAGGCCTCAGTTCCAAAGGAAGGAATGCTCCCACCTGGAGGCACATCACTGATTACATTGAACTGAAACTTAGGAATGCCCCCTGGCCACTTCGGGCTTCTTATGCCTCTGGGTCAACAGGCAAAGAAGGGAGTTACCATACTGGTTGGTGTGATTGATCCTGATTGCCAAGAGGAAATAGCATTGATACTACATAATGGAGGTAAAGAAGAGTATGTCTGAAATACAGGAGATTCCTTAGGGCATTGCTTAGTACTATCATGCCCTGTAATTAAAGTCAATGGAAAACTACAGCAACTCAGTTCTGGTATGACCGCTAATGGCTCAGACTCTTCAGGAATGAAGGCTTGTTCACCCCATCAGGCAAGAACTGTGACCAACTGAGGGCAAAAACAATGCAGAATGGTTGGAAGAGGAAGGTGGTTCCAAATACCAGTTGTTTCAGTCAGCTAGTGCTGCTTTAACAGAAATACCACAAATGGATGGCTTAAAAAAGAGAAATTTTATTTGTCACAGTCCAATAAGCTTGAAGTCCAGATTCAGGGTGTCAGCTACAGGGGAAGACTTTCTCTGCTGGCACTAGACGAAGGTCCTTGTTGTCAATCTTCCCCTGGCCTGGAAGCTTTTGAGATTCAGGGACCCTTGTCCTTTCCAAAAGACACGCTCAGCTCCTGGCACTGCTTTTTGGTGGTGTGAGGTTCCCAAAAATCTCTACTAGATTCCCTCCTTTATATCTCAAGAGACTCCCTCAAGGCAGAAAATAAACTTATCCATTGAATCCTGCTCTACCAATACAGTTGCAGCCCATGCACCCTCATTAACATCATAGAGGCAGGAATTCCAACATGGAGGAACATCATACAATACCGGGAATTATGGTCCTGTCAACCTGCTACAGAGTTTTTAGGGAACACAATTAAACCCATGACACCGGTTACAACCATGTGACGATTTGCAGAAATGAGTATTGTAATTATTGTGAGTATAGCTTCCTTGTATGTGTGCAGCAAATATTTTTGTTTTCTTCACTTATAAAGTATAAGATGTAAACAAGACCAGTGTGTTTTCAATTGTACCGTCTTAGTTTTATCATGTGAGGTGCAAATACGACTTTGCAATTATCTTTATTCAGAAATATGTGTGGTTTAAGGAGATGTGTACAGGTGCCAGGTTGACAAGGGGTGGTCTATGATGGTTAAGATTGTGTGCCAACTTGGCTGAGCTATGATTCTCAGTGTTTATATGTGATCACTCCCGTGATTGCATTTGTAGTGAGTAGCTAATCAGTTTAAAGGGAGCTGCCTTGGAGGTGTGGCCTGCATCCATGTATGTAGCAGGTATTTTGGCTTTTTGCTTGCTTTAGATCCCTGTGGCTACCTCCTGTTCTTCTGGCCGCTGGCTCTTGGGACTTGAGGTAGCAGCTTATTTGCAGATCTTGGGATTCAGATTTTGTATCTGTCTCATGTTTGTCTGACCTCTGGCTGTTGGGACTTGAGCTTCAGTTTATCTGCAGATCTTGGAATTTGTCAGTCTTCACAGCCTGAGAGAGCTATGAGGAGGAGCCTTACTTGCCAACGTGGTGATCTTGGGTTTGCCAGCCCCTGTGGCTATGTGAATCAAGAGAAGCCTCCATCCAGATTTGTGAACTTAACAAGGGGTGGACTATGATTTTGGGGGTCATGTGTTAAGTTGGCTAGGCTATGATTCTCAGTGGTTCAGTAGCTATGATATAGTTTGGCAGTCATATAATGATGTAATCATCTCCGTGATGAGATCTGATAGAATGTGATCACCTCCATGATGGGACCTCTTGTAAGAAGCTGGTCAGTTGAAAGGAAGTTTCTTTGGGAGTGTGACCTTCATCCAGTATAGGTGGACCTTCTGGAAAGACTCACGAGCTTTTGTTTGCCCTGGATCCTGCAACTGGCCCCTGTTCCACTGGCCTCTGGTTCCTGGGACTTGGGGGCCTTGAGTTGGCAGCCTACCAGCTGATCTCGGGACTCATTACCCTCCATGGTGTGCATCTTGGGCTTACCAGCCCCTGCAGTGACCTGAGTTGGAAGAAGCCTCCATCCTGACCCATGGATTTGGGACATTCTAGCCTCTACAACTGTGTGAGCCATTTCTTTGGTCTCTATCTGAGAGAGATAGAGAGAGTTCACTGGTTTTGTTTCTCTAGAGAATATAGTGTATGATAGATACCCCTGGATACTGCCATCTTGATCAGACCCCTCCTCTATCACCTGGCTGGCAGAAAGGCCTACTAGGGGGTGGTATCTGCAGAATTTCCCTAAGATGGGGCTTCCCAGACTTTAACAGGCACAGGAATAACCTGAGGTTCTGCTTAAAATTTGAATGCAGACTCAGGAGGTCTGGGACAGGACCTGAGAGTCTACTTTTTTAACATGTTACCTGGTGATACTGATGTTGCCAGTCACTGGACCACACTTTGAGTGGTGAGGTCCTAAACTGAGTCCTGGTGGGCCTGAGAAAGCTTAGCCTGATCTGAAAATGGTGCAAGGAGCTCTTAGGCCATGGCTATCCCAGCCTCGCCCTGCACAGTGGGGCCTGTAGCTTTATTGTAGTGTAAGGCCACTGTCCACAGTCCAAGGAAAGGCACTCAGCAGCCTGCATTTTGGTAAAACATAATTATTTTAAGCTGTCCTGTTCTTCCCCACCTTTCCAAGTTATATAACATGTCCTTGTTGAAACATGCTGATAATGCTATTTGAATGACAGGAAGTCAATTTCTGGCTGCATTTTGTTGGGGGTGGGTGGGATAGAGTCAGAGCAGGGGGCAGGGTCTCCTGAAGGTTTAAGGAGAGAAGGGGGCAAGGCAGATGGAGAGGGTGAAGAGGGCGAGGGCGGCAGAGGCCTCTGGATAAAGCCGATTGGTGTGTCAGCAAAATCTGTCGCTGGCTTTGGTGATTCGAAAGGCAGACACATTCTTTCATCTCTGTTAATCCTCATCTGATACAGAGGATTTTCCTGCCATTAAATCTGGAAAAAGAAAAATAAGCTCTCAAACCTGTGTAAGCAACTATTCCTCTTCGTTCCCTGGCCCTGCCCCCATTTGCTTCTTGGCTGGACCATTCTTTTTGGTCTGTGACTGCCAGGCTCGAATGATGGATGGGCTGGGGGAGCTGAGGGGCACTTCAGAGGAGCAGTGGGACCAGGCAGGCCCCCAGGCTGGTAAGCAACATTTGGTGACTATTTAGTTTATCCCCAGAGGTTTCCTCTCTGCCCATTTTCTTGCTGAACTGTCAGTGGTTCCATTTGTGTTACTGTCAGGATTTTAGCCTGATGGGGGTCTTCAAATTGATCCAAGCTATCAGGTGGCAGGGAGCTTCTGCTTGGCTATTGTGACTGGTTTCTCTTAACCCAATGCCAAGCTCATTGCAGAGAAATGAGTATAAAGATGGGAGAAAGGTGGGGCATTTAGGAGGAAGTTTGAAGGTGTGGGGGGACCCCTCTTGGGCACCTGGTGACCACTGCTTTCTCCCTCAGGTAGGGATCCTGCAACTGGGTGGTTCTAAGCCACCAGGTGCATGAGAGGCTGCAGGGATGCTGGTCCTGCTTCTGTACGGTGAGTTGTCTAAGGCCTGCTCCTTCTGACAGCTGGCCAGTGGGTGCAGGGGTTGGGAAGCTTCTGAAAAATATGTGGAAAGCACAGGGCTTCTACCCAAGGAAACCAAGTCTTCAGATTGCTTCTGTACAAGTTCAACCTGGATCCTGGTTTGTTTGATTAGGTTTCATTGAAAGTGTGATCCTTCAGTGAGGGTGGGGGAAGAGGTGGAGAAGGAGAGAAAACCACAGGTGGCATGTTGTTGTGCACCAAACTCAGTTAATTCTGGTGACCCTCTATGACAGATATGTCCTGTAGAATTTCTAGGCTGTAATCTTTACTAGAGCAGGTCACCAGGTCTTTTCTCCAGGGCTTTGAACTGATTTATTTGGTTTGAACAAGAATGAACCAGTTTGAAGCCCTGCTTTTCCCTGTGGAGCTGCTGGGTGGCTTCTAACTACTGACTTTGTGGTTAGCAGCCGAGCCCTTACCTGCTGCACTACCAGGGCTCCTTGGTGTAGACCTTTAAAAACAAAATTCATGAGTCAAATATATTACATATTCTTCTTGGTGATTGTCTTGTTCTAATTTCAGATATGAATGCATTGGTGTAATCACCAAAAACTGCATTGGTTTTCTAATGACATTATTTTAAGCTCGTTAAGTTGACAAGGAAACCTCTGTGGCATAGAGGGTAAGAGCTATGGCTACCAAAAGGTCAGCAGTTTGAATACACCAGACACTCACTTCCTTTGTGGGCAGTTCTACTCAGTCTTTCAAGGGTTGCTGTGAGTTGGAATCAATTCAACAAGCAGCAGGTTTGTTTTGAGGGATTCAGTTTAGAAAAATTCTCTTACAGAAACCATCTTGCTAAAGGGAAAGACAAATTAAAAATATCCTGTTGGACTCGTAGGATTATGAATGTTGAGAATTTTGTTTTCAAAGTTTTTTGTCGTGTTGTTCTATGGTTTTTAATATCACAAGAAGATTCATCACAAATTATTTTTCCCACTTTTGCAGCTCCAACTGCATAAATCTAAGTGATATAGACCAAGGAAAAATGCTTTGTTCAGTTCTTCAGTGAATGATTCTACACAAAGGAGTTGTTTTTCTTGCCAGGAGCCAGCCCCAACAACTTTTTTGGGGCCCCATGAAGGGAGGGTATGGTGTCCATGGAGGAAATGAGACAGAGACAGAAAAGAGTTTTGGAGAATGGCAGCCTGTTAAGGTCTGTCTTCCTTTATTTTTTATAGTCAATGAGGTAGCTGTACTTTGACCATGTAAGAGATTGGCAAGCAAGAAGTGGATACCTCGTAGTCTCTCTTCATGTTAATCATTAAGGTCTTCTAAATAATGGCCCAAGACAGTGGTCTCTTTTCATGTTAATTATTAGGGTCCTCTCTGTTGGCTAGTAAAGAACCAATACCTTGAAGTCCTTTTTCATGTTAATCATTAGGGCCCTCTAAATAATGATTTGAGACTAGTATATTGTGATTATAACTGACAGTCGGAACAAAGCTAATCCTGGAACTCTATTAACTCTACCTATGCCTCGAGGTGAAAGGTGCAGGAAGAAAGAATAAACTCATCTTAAAAAGTTATACTCTGACAGTCTCTATTTGTTCCTTCTTTGCTCTTTCTTATCTCTTCCTGTGGGGACAATGAGTGTCCACCGTTCCTCACTCTAAGCATCTCTCAAGCTGTTCTAAGAAGGGTATTTCTTTAGTATTTGTCTGTTTGCCAATACCAAATATAATAAACTTGGGAGCCTATCTGTCTTCCTGATGTGAGGAGTGGAATGTTCATTTCTAAGAACTGAGGGGGGGCGTCCCTGGGGAGCCTCCCAGGGCCTTCCTGCTATCTGCTTATCACCTGTGAAGGGGGATGTGCAGTTGGGAGAAGCCAGCGGGGTTGGGCCGGCCTCGGTGCTCTCAGGTGAGGTGTGCTGTATTGGAATTCATTCCTCTGAGCTCTTTTCTCTAGGAGTTCCTGGTCAAGTTTTCCCAATATTATTTCATAAGCTGAGGGGGTCGTAAAGCCCCTCTTAGAAGGCATCTGCCTTGATCCTCATGCCGGGAGAGGAGGGGGTATTTTTTTGAGGAAGATTTAATTAGGTTGCAAAATATTATCAAGGAGAGTATGGCCAGAAATACGTCACGAGTGAAATGCCTCCATCTGTCATCACATAAGCTTGTGACTTTGTTCACAGGGGCTTTTGTGGGTGACAGGCCTCGGCATTTTCTGACCCTCGGGTGAATTTCACTATTTTGAGGCTCTGACTATCTGTGTAATAAACTGCAGTATGCAGTGCTGATAGAATTTTACCACATAGACAATTCCAAAATGGCAATAACAGAATTTCCTTACTCTTTATTCCCCCTTTTCAAACAGTAGACAGTGAATCTACAATGAGTCTATAGGTATGTGCTGTGTACCTTCAATATGCTCGGGTGGTATTATGAGAGATGAAACCACTGCATGGCCTTTGTCCTTGAGAAACTTACATAGTCTTTTATGGGAAACCCAATAAACAGATGAGAAAAAATTTAGAACAAGGGACAAGGAACACTATGATAAATACTTGGGAGCCCCCAAAGGACACAGGTTAACATTTATATTATTACAAATTGCCAACTTCTTGCCATTTATCCTATCTAGAAAGGATATGAAGTTTGAGTGATTCACTGGGACAGAATGTTTGCTTCCAAAAGCCAGTATTATTTCCAAGGTGCTGCCTAGAAGCACCAAAGCCTGACAGCGCATCAGAGAATGCAGACAGTGTTCACAGACTGCATACTGCAAAACAGAAACTGTCCCTGCTACAGAAACCTGAAATACATCCAGACTTCTTGTGACAAGTTGGAGAGTTTAGCTGTGACATCATTTGCTAACAATAGATGCACTTAAAATTAATGACCACCTCCAAGTCCCCTGGCGCTTTAATTTAAAATACACTCTAGCAGCCCAAACAACATTACTCTTGACTGCAAGTCACAGGCAATGTGGACAACATGTTCCCCAGAAGTAGGTGGAGGAGAGTGCTCTATATCCTCAGCTAGAACAAAATGACAAAATGAGCCTCAAAAAATACAGCCTCAGTAAAATCAGGAGTCACTTTCAGCAGGGTCAGTTTAGGGCAAGAGTGAAGCAGAAATTATCCTGAAGACCCATGAGTCTCCTGAAAGTGCCTCTCCTCTGGTATTGGTAAGTGCAGCTATCTCCCACCAACCCCACCCCATAATAGGCCCCTCAGGGTTTTCCAGCTGCTAGCTGGATTCTTTAACTTGTCTTACAGGGTCCTCCAAGAGCTGTCTTGCTCTGCACTGTGAACCTTTGTGTTTTATTCATTTCTCTGCCCCTAGCACTTATTACAGGGAGACCTGGTGATGCAGTGGTTAAAGCAACTGACTGCTAACCAAAAGGTCAGCAGTTCAAAATCACCAGCGGACCCATGGGAGAAAGATGTATCGCTGTGCTTCCGCAGATTTACAGCCTTGGAAACTTGTGGGATCACTATGAGTCAGAATGGACTCGATGGCAGTAGGTTTGGGTTTAGCACCTAATGGGGAGCCTTGGTGGCACAGTGGTTAAGAGCTCGGCTGCTGTTTTAGTCAGCTAGGGCTGCTCTAACAGAAATACCACAGAGTGGATGGCTTTAACAAAGAAAGATTTATTCTTACACAGTCCGGTAGGTTGCAAGTCCATATTCAGGGTGTCCGCTCCAGGGGAAGGCTTTCCCCTTGTTGGCTCTGGAGGAAAGTCCGGTATTGCATCAGTCTTTGTCCAGGGAGCGTCCTGATGCAAGAACCTCTGGTCTGAAGGATGCGCTCTGCTCCCGGTGCTGCTTGCTTGGTGGTAGCGAGGTTATCAAATTGTCCTTTGTTTCTTTTTCCCTTTATTCCTTGCAAGCTAAAAGCATTAAGGGTGGGGCAAGCCATACTCCAGGGAAACTCCCCCTACAGCAGGAATTTACAGCCCCACCCTAATCCTTTAACATACAGGTTAGCAAAACCACACAATGGAGGACAGTCCCAAGATACTGGGAACCATATCCCAGCCACGTGGCTGCACACATTTTTGGGGGGACACAACTCCAACCATGACAGCTGCTAACCAAAAGATCTGCAGTTCAAATCTGTTATAGAAAATAAGGGAGTGAAAGACACCCAGGAAGAGGTAAGAAGCTGTTCATTACGCTGGCAGGCCAACAGGACCTTCTCAGGTTCCAACAAATGGCCCTGAGTGGGATTTTGGGAGGGTAGATATAGTGCAGTTTGAGGATGTCATGGTTGAGACAAATGGGGCTAGTGGGCGGGGTTCTAGGAGGGCGCATCCTGCTAGGCGGGAGTGAGGCTTATCAATATTCTGTCAGGCAGGGGGGCCGGGCTGAGAAGGGGGGAAGGAGTGTTAGGTAGGCGCCGGACTTACCAAAGGAGAGTGTGCCGTCAGGCGAGAGCTGGCTGTGTCTTGTCAAGCGGGCACCGGGCAGCTGCCCAGTGGAAGCGGGAACAGCAAGGAGGGGGAAGGGGAGGAAAATTTTTCAGTCTCAGTTATCTACATCATTCCCCCCTTTGATGCCCCCCTTTGATAAGGGTGGGTATCACCATTCTTCAAAGTTGGCTTGGGGGAGATAGATTTATATAAGAAGTGGTTGGTAAAGTTGATTCACTCTATTTTCTTCATTATATAAACTATTGGTTAATAAGGAACTGACCCATCATTATTGGCTAGCAAGAAGTTGACCCCTCGTGGTCTTCTTTTTCTAGTTAATTGTCAAGGCTTTCTGGATAATGGTCTGAGAGAAGTATTTATGGTGGTAAGTGTCAGTGAACACAATTAATGGTTTTATTCGTATTTCAATGTGGAAGGCACAAAGAGGTAGATTCTTCAAAGCATCACCATTTGGCTGTCTCTGTTTCTTTCAGTTCTTATTTATCTCTTCCTGAGCAGAGAGTAAGTGTCTGCCATCTCTTAATCCAGCCCAGCTGCTCTAAGAAAGATGTTTCTTTAGTGATAATTCATTTGTCATATCAATTATAAGTTTATCTATTTTTCTGTTGTAGGGAGTGGGATGCTTGTATAGTTTTAATGGCCGTGTGGAGAATTGTCCTTGGGAAGCCTTTCAGGGGTTTCTTTGTAAACTTGTGTCTGTCGAAAAAGGGAGGGGGAGACGCAGTTAGGGGGAAGTCAGTGAGGCTGGGCAGGCCTCAGTACTTTCAGGCATGCTGTATTGAAATCCATTCCTCCAAGCTCTTTTCCCCGGAAGTTCCTGGTCATATTTTCTCAATATAATTTCATAAGTCGAGGGGATTGTAAAGCCCCAGGGTCAGCTCTTCACATTTCCCCCTTTTTCTTTTTCTTATTATAAAACCAGCTGGCTCTCAGCTGTCTCCTCTGCATGCCTGGCTTGGGTCGCACTTACTGATTCTATCTCTTACCCGTCATCGGAGTCCAATCTCTTTATGATTGGGTCCTGTCTTACGTTGAGATAGTTCAGCTAAGTGTCTTACCCGTCATTGACTACCACAGAGGGTTAGAAGGTGAAGGTGGAGGTCTTTCGCCGAGTCTGCAGTTTCAGATAGTGTACATCTATTAATAGCTGTTGTAGACTTCTGTAAACTAGTTTAAGCACACAAGGTGTGCAGAGTATTATCAAGAGGACAATTTCCCCGATTGTGATCATGGGGATCAATAAGTGCCAGATTTGGTCAAGAGGTCCAGCAAACATGTTTTTAAGGTTATTCAGAAGATTTTCAGCTGTCGCAGCAGCATTAAAGGGTAAATGGGCATGACTTAGTGCCAGAATTTCTGAATGTAATTGTATTAGGTCCAGAGTTTCATTAGTATGTTCTCATGCGCCTTCTAAATGTTGTTTAACTCTTCCTCATGGATCTTTTTGTTAGTTACACAAATCTAGGTAAATTCAGCATGACAAGTCAGCCTGGCTTGGTGTTGTAAAGTTTGGACCAGACTTCCGATTACTTCTACAGTTTTAAACAGTAGCTCTAACTTTTTTTCTACTTTTAGATCAATCATTTCCTGAGTACTCATAAGTTGTGACATATTATAAACCACATTATCTGTAAATTGAGCAATCTGTACATTCTGAGTAATGGCCATGGCAATTATAGCAGATACAAGTATAGTTATTTCCATAATAACTAATCCTACATCCCGCTTAGGCCTAATCAACTCTTGCAGTCATCACTTGTAGCCCTCTGTCCCGACAAGTTTACAGGCAGTACCACAAAGGGAGGCTGATGTAGAACAATCATAAGTCCCCTTCCCCAAGGGGGCCCACACAATTAGCAAAATTACAGTTAAAGCATATTATGTTAAAACAGGTTACATTGTGGCGTGTTTCATTGTCCTGTATGACAGTCACCTTTTTTCCAGTGATGTTCATATTTTTCTCACTGGAATTCCCTTTAAGTATTATGTTGGTCCCTGTCACACAAGTGGTGACTGTTTTATTCAGGAGAGATTGGGTTAGTTTATGTCTGAGTCCAGAGTTCTCTCTATCTCAGCCATTGGCAACATAGCCCCCTGTGTCATTTAAGTTGGTGATGTTGTACTACCTGCTGTACACTGCAGGGATCGGGTATGGCGAGCTTGTCGGCAATCGTATAGTAATGAGTTAACTGTACGACAGAAATCTTGGGAGACAGGAGCTGCAATATCTGAAAAGTGTTAATAAAGAGGAAGAGATGGAGGAGCTGGTGGGCACCAATCACACGATGTTTCGGCGGTGACTTCATTGTTGCTGGGGAGATTTCTCAGAGGGAACGGTGTTAGGTTTCGTCTGCGAGTCGAATTAACCCTTCAAGAATTCAGATAGGGGAGTCATCATCCTGTGAAAACATAATTTCTGCCTCTATGGCTTGGTTAATAATAGCAAGTGATTGATAACAAGAGGATATATTTTATTAAATGATATGGTGTGCTGTGTTTATAATTTTAAAGGTGTTGTAAAATTCCTGAAAGCTCTTAGAAGTATAAGCCGGGGCATTATCTGTTTTAAGATGTGAGGGAATCTGGCAATTTGCAAAACAGTAAAAGAGGTGTCGAATTACATCCTTGCAAGCTTTTCCCGTTTGGGCTGAGGCCATAATTAAGTAAGAATAAGTGTCAATGTATACATGGACATAACAGAGCTTTCCAAGGGAAGGTATGTGAGTAACATTCATTTGTCATAATTGTCCAGTCTTTAAACCTTGTGGGTTAATTCCCATCGGTAAGGAGGACTGTTGAGTGGGGCAAATACTGTAACTTCTTATAATAGAACATGCTTGTTCTCTAGTTAACTGAAATTAGAGGCGAGGACTGTGGTGTTTTGATGGTGCAGGGCATGGCCTTTTAGAATCTATTGTAAGACAGAGAGGCTTTTGGGGCTCTTGGCTTTCTTTTTACTGAGAGTGGCCATCAAGGCTGGATTACAAGACAATGAAGGCAGATGTAGGCACTCCAGGGGTCTGTTTTGCCAAAGACACTGAGCCTTAGGAATCATTTGTCTCTTATGATACATATAGTCATCTTAGCCAGGCAAGAGTCTGAGACAAATTTAGTTTTGGTGGACTGTAAGATCAGGACTTCTGAAAACCGCATTTTCTAAAACCAGTTTAAGGACTTTCTTACTTAGCTGTCTGGGTTAGGTTGTCTTTATCAGGCCTGGGTGTTAACCGCCCATTTCACTCTTCCCTGTGGCATGTATATCATTCTTTAAAAAGTACAGTTTAAAATCATGGTTACATTTGTAATTTATGTCTCATTTTAACATTCCCCTCTTGAGTTCTTGTCTCAAAGTCAAATCTTAAACTGTGAGTGGGGGCCGGACTGTTTAAAGTCCTGGCCGCTCAGGGGGTGGTCAGTCACGGAGATTAGGAGAACAAAGACTCATAAGTTCTGGTTTTGTTTTCTAGTTTTGCTTGGTCCTCTAATCTTTTTAGGCTTGTCTCTTCTCTAACACCCTCATTTTTTTAGAACTCTCCACAGCTTTACTTTTTTGTCTTTTCTTGCCAATCTTTGCCTTTGTCATAAAATAGTCACAGGAAACTCTAGTCAGGTTGTTTACATTAGGCTAAGTTTAAAACCTAAGAGAAAATTTCTCAGGTAATGAAACTAGTCTGTCAAACTTATACTCTCACAGAAACAAGGAGTAAGCAAGCACGTTGTGAATATATAAAATGTAGTTTCTGTTCTCTAGTCTGAAGGCTATTTTCTTGGAGATTAAAGGAGAAGTGTTGGGAGTGGACCCCCCCTCTCCCAACATGAGGATCAAGGAAGATGCCTTCTAAGAGGGGCTTTACAACTCCCTTGGTTTATGAGATTATATTGGGAAAACTTCTAGGGAATAGAGATCAGAGGAATGGATTTCAATACAGCATGCCTAATAGCACTGAGGCCTGCCCAGCCTCACTGACTTCCCCCTAATTGCGTCTCCCCCTCCCTTTTCTCCACAAACACAAGTTTACAAAGTAACCCTTGAAAGGCTTTCCAAGGACAGTTCTCCACACAGCCATTAAAACTACACAAGCATCTCACTCCCTACAGCAGAAAGAACAAATAAACTTCTAGGTTCATTATAGCTGGTATGGCAAACTGATAAACACTAAAGAAACATCTTTCTTAGAGCAGCTGGGCTTGATTAGGGGATGGCAGACACTTACTATCTGCCCAGGAAGAGATAAATAAAAACTTAGAGAAACAAATGGAGACAGCCAAATGGTAAAGCTTTGAGGAGTTTACCCTTCTGTACGTTCCACTTTGAGGTACAAATAAAACCATTAATTGTGTTCACTGACATTTATCACCATGAACACCTGCCTCAGACCATTATCCAAAAAGGCCTTGACAATTAATTAGAAGTAGAAGACTACGAGGGGTCACTTTCTTGTTAGCCAATAATGTTAGGTTAGTTTCTTGTTAACCAATAGTTTATATGGTGAAGAAAATAGGGTGAACACTATGTCACCTCTTCTATAAAAACAATAAAGACAGACAGCTCTCTCTCTTCTCTCTTGGTCGTGCTGCCTTAAACCAAAAAACTCTTTCCTGTCTCTCTTAATTCTTTTCCCGCCGACGCCTCTCCCTCCCTCCGTGTGGGACCCTGAAAAGTGTTGGGGCTGGCTCCTGGCAGAGAAGGGACAAAGGAATCTGTAACTGCTTGTGATTAATTAGTTGTAAGTCCCACGCTGCACTCGGACCAGCCTTGCGGGAGTTAATTTCAGTTCTAAGGACTGCAATCAGTTGATCTCACCAAGTAGTTTTGGAAAGTCATTTAAAGTTTTTAAGTGGGTGGTTTTTAAGACAAAGGGAACATGAGCCACTGTGGTGTCATTTAATATGCGGCTTAAGTAGGATATTTAGGCTGAGTTTGAATTTTATTTGGAGCAATTATCAAGCCTCTAGCTCTCAGGACAGAGGTGAGTGTCATTAAGCACTCCTGTAAAAAAGAATGATTAGGGTGAGCTAGCAGAATGTCATCCATATAATGAATGAGATAAACAGAATGAAATTGTTTCGAACATTCTCTATTGCAGCATCTATAAATTTCTGACAAAGAGTGGGACTGCTTTTCATTCCTGGGGGAGGACTTTCCACTGATATAGCTAGAAAGGCCGTTTGAAATTCTCTGATGGCGGATTAAAAGTGAAGCGTAAAGAAGCACTTTTGTAAATCAATTCAGTAACAGCATGGTTCCTTGGGATAACACTTTAGGGGAGGGAGTTCAGGTTGTAAAACTCTCACGAATTCCATTGTTGTATTGATTGTCCTTAGGTAACAAACGTACCAGGCACAGAAGCCTTGGCGGGGGGGGGGGGAACTGAGCGCAGAGAGAAAATGGGTGGTCTGTTCCTTTAAATTCTCTGCATCTGCCGGCAAGTGAATGGCCTGCTCTTTTTGATCTTCCGTGCTTGCCGGCAACAACAGCTTGACAGGTTTTTCAAGCTCGGACTCTAAGTCAGAAGTTTGCTGTACTGCATAAGCTTGCTGTGTGACCTTAGAAGGAGTCACCTCTCTCAAAGGGGTCTTAGATATTAGGAGAGAAGTCTCAGAAGAGGAATCTCTCGCACCAGTTAGCGAGTAATATATTAAGTTCCAATAAGGAAAGGCACTTATAAGAACGCCATTAGGCCCCTGGTCGTGGTAAATTTTTTGTATGCTATGACCAACACGTTCCCAGATTTCCTTTTCCAGTGTACCTACAACTGGGAACCAGGGACAAGACTTCTGGACAAAATCCATGAAAACTGTTAAATCTTTGGTGGAGACCTTAACCCTTCGTTGGCATAATAGGTTCTTAATTACTTTCACAAAGAGTTTTCTCTGCTTTAATTCTTTACGACCCATAATCCTTTGTTTGACAAAAATTTATAAAGAATCCTGTTTTTTAGAACTCTTCATAGCACATAAACTTTACTTGTTAGGAGACTTGAAAAGAAGGGGTTCCCAAACGGCTTCAGGTTTTGACTCTGAATTAGAATCGTCCCTTAATACCGAACAGCACAGAGAAGAGGTGCCCTCTTGGAGAAATGCCTGGTGGAGGGCACCCTGAGAACCCACGAGACTGAGAGCAGAAAGAAAATAGGTAGCCTGTTCCTTTAAATACTCCGGCAGCTGCAGCGGCTGCTGCTGCTGGCGCAAAAGCCTCAGAGGCGCCCGTGAACAGAGAAAAAAAACTGAGTAGCCTGTCCTTTTAAATTCTCTGCTGTGGTGGCGGCTGGCTCAACAGTTTTTCTGGTTTTGACTCTGAGCCAGAGTCATCTCTAGTTAATTAACAGGCTCTTTAGGTGGCCAGTTGGTGTCAAAGGAGGGCCATTCGACTTGGCACAGGGTTTTTAATTTTTTGGTGCTAAGTTTAACTCTATAGTCTCCCTTGAAGCCCTTATAAAAATTTTTCAACATGCAGTCTAAGACTGTAGGTTTGTTGTGTGTCCCACCCATGCTGACGATGTTGCAAGTGAGACGAACGACTTGTCCCGAGGACCACTCAAATGCCCTTCTGGCTATTCTCCTCGTGGGGACTTAGGTGGACTCTTGGCTAAGGTGTCCCTGTATAAACCCCGGGGCAGAGGAGGCTTGACTTACACCGTTATGCCTTGTGAGTCCACACGGAACCGCAGGAGAGGGCCCACTCAGCCTCCGTGTGAACTTGGAGGCACAGATACAATCACACAACACAAAATATATTCACTCACACAGACTGAGACTTCCACCCGGAGGGGGAGTCCTGAACTGGGGCACAAGGGCTGGGAGGTGATCAAGCTCCCCTTCACCCTGTTGAGGGCGGTCCTGACTGGAGAATCCTGAACTGGGGCACAAAGGCCAGGAGGTGATCAATCTCCCCTTTGCCCTGTTGAAGGCGGTCCTGACTGGGTTCTGGTGGCCCTGGGGCCTTACCTGGACTGAAGTCTTCTGATGCCTGTTACCTGATCCTTTAAGGGTCCTGCGTCTTGGGAAACCTCTCCGGCGGGTACGAGGCAGAGAGGTAGAGGGACCTCGTTAACCAGAAAATGAGTGGCGCCTGTCCTTCCTAGCCTGTCCGCCCCGGCCGACGGCTGAGGTCCCGAGAGGCAGGTGACAGCAAGGGGTCAGTTCATTCACTTCCCGGCCAGGGAACCAAAAACTGTTATAGAAAATAAGGAAGCGAAAGACACCCAGGAAGAGGCAAGAAGCTGTTTATTACGCCAGCGGGCCAACGGGACCTTCTCAGGTTCCAACAAATGGCCCTGAGTGGGGTTTTGAGAGGGTAGATATAGTGCAGTTTGAGGATGTCATGGTTGAGACAAATGGGGCAAGTAGTCAGGGTTCTGGGGGGGCACATCCTGCTAGGTGGGAGTGAGGCTTATCAATATCCTGTCAGGCAGGGGGGCTGGGCTGAAAAGGGGGGAAGGAGTGTTAGGTAGGCGCCGGACTTATCAAAGAAGAGTGTCCCATCAGGTGAGAGCTGGCTGTGTCTTGTCAAGCGGGTGCTGGGCAGCTGTAAAAAAAGGGGGGGTATCCTGCCCGGCGGAAGCGGGAACAGCAAGGAGGGGAAGGGGGAGGAAAATTTTTCAGTCTCAGTTATCTACATCAAATCTACCATTTGCTCCTTGGAAACCATATGGGGGAGTCCTGCTCTGCCCTTTAGAGTTGTTATGAGCCAGAATTGACTCAGTGGCAACGCATAATGGATTTTTGTTGTAAGGTGACGCCCAGTCGATTCCGGCTCAAACCAAGCCAGTGTGACAGAGCAGAACTGCTCCATAGGGTTTCCTAGGTTGTAATCTTCACAGGAACAGGGAGCTGACAGATCGCTACATCTTTTCAGCTCCAACCACCAGCTTTATGTGCTTAGGAAGGGTTTGTTTGTTGAATGAATGAAGCTGCCCAGATTAGAACTGTTAGTCTGATCAACTAATCCATACTAATTATTATTAGGTCTCCAAATTAGGTAGTTATAGTGACTCACAGTAGCCCTAGAGGAAAGAGAACTGCTCCATATGCTTTCCAAACCTGTAACCCTTTTTGTTGTTGTTGAACATTTAATTGTGGTTTAGGTTATATATAGTTTATGGAGCAAATTAGTTTGCCATTCAACAATTTATACAGAACCTGTTTCATGACATCGGTTGCTAGGCCCTCAATGTTTCAGCACTCTCCCCACTTCCTTTCTAGGGTCCCTATTTCCATTCACTGAGCTTTCCTGTCCCTTCTTGACTTCTGAAGTTTGCTTTTGAGAACATTCTGCCCTTTCGGTTTCATATGGATGATTTTGTTCTGGGGAGCACATTAGTCACCAGTGTTGTTGTTCACTTGATAGACCTGCTGTTTGGCTGGAAGGTGATCTCTGGGAGTAGTTTAGTTTCGAGTTAGAAAGGTGTCTAAGGGCCATAATCTCAAGGATTCCATCAGTCTCTATCAGACCAGTAAGCCTGGTCTTTTTTATTTTTTATGAATTTGAATTGTGTTCTATGTTTTTCTCCCACTCTGTCCAGGACCTTCTGCTGTTATTCTGGCTAGAGTGGTAAGTAGTGGTAGCCAGGCACTATCTAGTTCTTCTGGTCTCAGACTAGTGGAGGCTCTGGTTCATGTGGTCTGTTAACCTTTGGAATAATTGTTTCCTTGAGTCTTTGTTTTTCTCCATTCTTCTTTGCTCTGGACAGGAAAAGACCAATGGTTGTGTTTTAGATAGCCACTCACCAGTTTTTAAGACCCCAGATGCTGCTCACCAAACTATAATGTAGAGAGCATAGTCTTTATAGGACTATGTTATGCCAATTGAGCAAATGTCTCCCAAGACTGTGGTCCTAAGCCCTCAAGCCCAGTGACTCAGTCCTGTGAGGTGTTTGGTTTTCAAGACTGTAATCATTTTCTTTTTTTAAAATTGTACTTTAGGTGAAGGTTTATGGAACAAAGTAGTTTCTCATTAAACAGTTAATAAATATATTGTTTTATAACATTGGTTAACAACTCTATGACATGTCAACACTTACCTTCTTAAACTTGGGTTCGCTATTAGCCAGCTTTCTTGTACCCTCCTGCCTTCTAGTCCTTGTCCCCAGGCTGGCGTGCCCCTTTAGCTTTGGTTTATTTTATGGGACTGTCCAATCTTTGCCTAAAGGGTGAACTTCAGGAGTGACTTCATTACTGAGTTAAAAGGGTGTTCAAGGGCTGTATTCTCAGGGTTTCTCCAGTCTCTGTCAGACCAGCAAGTCTGGTCTTTCTTTTTGAATTAGAATTTTGTTCTACATTTTTCTCTAGCTCTGTCCAGGACCCTCTATTGTGATCCCGGTCAGAGCAGTAAGTGGTGGTAGCTGGGCACCATCTAGTTGTATTGGACTCAGTCTGGTGGAGGCCATTGTAGATGTGGTCCATTAGTCCTTTGGACTGATATTTCCATTGTTTCTTTAGTTTTCTTCATTCTTCCTTGTTCCTGAAGGGGTGAGACCAGTGAAGTATCCTAGATGGCCACTCACAGGTTATGAAGAGCCCACACTACTTACCAAAGTAGAATGTCGAGCATTTTCTTTCTAAATTGTGTTATGCCAATTGAGCTAGACATTCCCTGAGACCATGATCTCCACAGCCCTCAGCCCAGCAATTTGGTCCCTTGGGGAGTTTGGACATACCTGTGGAGCTTCCATGATCTTTCAAAGGTTGTAATCTTGACAGAAGTAGATTGCCACATCTTTTTCTCATGGAGAAATGAGCAGTGAAAACACATGTCCACAAAAAGCCTTGCACACAAATCATTATATAAGCTTTATTCATAACAGGCTAAAACTGAAAGCAATCCACATGTCTGTCAACAGGTAAATGAATAAATGAACTGAGGTACCTCTGTACAGTGGAATACTATTCAGCAATAAAAAACAATAATCTATTGATATTTGTGCAGCAATATGGATGAAGTGATGAGTATCACATGTGTGATACTCATCAATACTATTGTGTATATCAATAGTTCCTTTTTATTACAGGATAGTGTTTATTCTCTTGTATAAGGAACCTTGGGAGTGCAGTGGTAAGTATTTGGCTGCTGACTAAAAGGTTGGTGGTTCAAATCCATCAGCTGCTCTGCAGGAGAAAGATGCAGCAGTCTGCTTCTGTAAGGATTGCAGCCAGGAAAACCCTGTGGGGCAGTTCTACTCTGTGCTATAAGATTGTTATGGATTGAAATTGCCTTGATGGTAGTGGATTCGGTTTGATTGTTGGATGGAGTTCCTGGGTGATGCAAATAGATAAGGTCTCTACTACTAACTGAAAGGTCAGAAGTTTGAACCCATCCCATCCAGAGGTGTCTTGGAAAAAGGTCTGGCAACCTGCTTCAGAAAGGTCACAGTCTTGAAAACCCTGTGGAGCACAGTTCTATTCTACATACTTGGGGTTGCCACAAGTTGGAATTGACTCAATGGCAAGTGTTTGTTTATTTTTGGATATTTAAATTTTTTTCCAGTTTGGGGAGACTATGACTATTTAGGCCCAGCAGCCTTTTCTGGGGTCTTGTATTTTACTCCTCGGATGTGACAGCTCTCCACTCTTAGTTCTACAAGGACTGTGGGGGCATCAGCTGACCACCACTCTGGGGACAAGGTTGATTTCTCAGCTCCCATTAGCCAGAAAAACTGCAGCTTGGATCAATGATCCTTTGTTTCCTGTCACAAAGTTACCTGCATGGTGTGAAAAGCGAGTTCCAGGTTAACTGGGAGGTCAGAGGCCAACAGATTGTCTCCCACTGTGTTTCCATCTCTTCCAGTCAGTTATGTTTTGAAAATCCAGCATTGGGTCTTGGCCTGAGCTGCAACTGGAGAATGACTTTCAGAGCTGAAGTGGCTGAATAGGTTTTGCTGAAACCAGAAAATTGACCATATTTTCCCTTGCTATTTGGTTTCATGAGGTGCAAGTTCTTTTGAGACAATGAGAATGAAGAAACACTTCAGACTCAGTCTGTGGTTGGAAACAACATGAGTAATGTTCTTCTAGCATACCTCAAGGGAGGAAAAACACATATTTGAAAAGCCGAGGACCTAGAAAAGAGCAACTCTTCAGCTGGTCTGCGTTAAGATATCGTTATGTGGCTGCCTGAGCTTGGCCAGTACAGGCCTTCCTGCAACTTGTGGGCACCAGGACACCCTTCTAGGACACAAAAGCACAGACCCATTTCTGGTGTTTGCCCAGCTTCAGGGACACCTTGTAACATTTTCTTTTATTGAGATAAAATTTGCATAACAAAAAATTAACCATTTTGAAATGCAACAACTTGGTGGCATCTAGTACATTTAGGATGTTGTGCAACCATCACCTCTATCCAGTTCCCAGACATTTTCATCACTTCCAAAGGAAACCCCATACCCACTAAGAGGCCACTTTCCATTCCTCATCTTAGCTCCAGGCTAGTTAGCTTTCTGTATTTATGGATTTGCTTATTCTAAACATTTCATATCAAGATGATCATAGGCTATGTGACCATTTGTTTCTGGCTTTTTTCACTCAGCATAATGTTTTCAAGGTCCATCCATGTTGTAGCATGTAATAGTACTTCATTCCTGTTTATGGCTGAATAATATCCATCAGTTGATGAGGTACTTGGTTTGTATCCACCTTTTGGCTATTATGCACATGCGTGTACGTGTATTTGTTTGAGAGCCAGTTTTCAATTCCTTTCGGTATATACCTAGAGGTGGGAATTGCTATGTCATATGGTAACTGTGTTTTACAACTTGTAGAATTTTATAGCTCACAAGTGAAGTCTGTTTGTATAAAGTTTTCCACTTTGGTCAGTGGGTTTTGACTTTGGCTGCATATTGGAATCACCTGCAGAGCTTTAAAAATCACCAGACCTGGTCTCACCCCTGAAGGTTCTGATGGAATTGGACTGGCATAAGGCCTGGGCATTGTGAGTTTTAAAAGTTCCCTAGGTATTTCTAGGGAAGCCCTGATGGCATAGTGGTTAAGTTTTATGGCTGCTAAACAAGTGGTTGGCAGTTCAGGTTTGCCAGGCACTGCTTGGAAACTCTATGGAGCAGTTCTACTCTGTCCTATAGGGTCACTATGAGTCAGAATCGACTCTGTGGCAGTGGGTTTGGTTTGGGGTTCTAGGTGCTTCTAATGTGAAGTGCAGGTAGAGAAGCATGCTCCACTATTCATTGCAGTCTATTTATAGTAGTAACTACAATAATCTCTGACACTTGGTGTTTTGCTTTCTGTTCTGGAGTAGATTTCCAGTTGGTCTTTGAAGGATTGATCTCTTGGCGAGGTTTAGTTCTGTAGCAACAGTGGCTTGTGGAGCTTGGTATTAGCCTTGCCCAGTGCTTTCACAGCTTTGCAAGCATTACAACTCATTCGTTCCTCGTAACTGTCCACATGTTACAGATGAAGAAACTGAGGTACAGAGGTTTTGCCTGAGGTAAAACAAAATAATAAAAACACAGTATGAGCAAACAGAGATGAGAAGGAGGGTCCTTAGACTTTATGACAGAACTTAGATGAGTGACCCAGACCTCAGGGTGAGTATTTCAAAACTGAATGCTCTAATAAAGCAAGAAAAAGAAATAAAAGACATCAAGATTGGAAAGGAAGAAGTAAAACTATCCCTATTCATAATGATATGATCCTGTATAGAGTGAACCCCAAAGATTCCACAAGAAAAATACAGAAACTAATAGAAAGATTCAGGAAAATAGCAGTATATAATATCAACATACAAAAGGATTCTTGTACACCAACAAAGAGAACTTTGAAAAGGAAATTAGGAAAATAATACCATTTATAATAGCCCCTAAAAGAAATAAAATATTAGAAATAAATCTAAGCAGGGGTGTACAAGACCAATACAAAGAAAACTACAAAACACTACTCTAAGAAACTAAAAGAGATCTACATAAATGAAAAAAACATACCATGCTCATGTATAGAAAGATTCAGCAGTATGAAAATGTCAAGTCTACTCAAAGTGATCTACAGAAAAAAAAAATGTAATTCTTATCCAAATACCAATCGCATTCTTTAACAAGATAGAAAAACTAATCACCAACTTTATGTGGAAAAGAAAGAAGTCTTGAATCAGTAAAGCATTATTGAAGAAAAAGAACAAAGAGGCTTCACACTACCTGATCTCAGAACCTGTTATACAGCCATGGTAGTACTGGTAGTACTGGTGCAACAACAAACACAAAGACCAACGGAACAGAATCCAGAAACCAGACTTAAAACCATCCACTTATCGTTAGCTGATCTTTGACAAAGGAACAAAGTCCTCATTAAATGGTGCTGGCAAAACTGGATGTCTATTCATAAAAAATACGACATAAGACCCATACCTTGCATTATACACACACTAACTCAAAATGGATCAAAGATGTAAACATAAAACCTAAACCATTAAGGATCATGACAGAAAACATAGGGACAATGGTAGGGGCCCTAATAAATGGTGTAAACCATAATTAATAATACACAAATACCAGAAGATAAACTAGATAACTGGGATCTCCTAAAAATTAAACACTTATGCTCATCAAAAGACTTTACCAAAAGAGTAAAAAGAGAACCCACAGACTGTGAAAATTTTTTTGGCTATGACATAGCCAACCAGAGTCTGATCTCTAAAATCCATAGAATACTTCAGTACCTCAACAACAAAAAAATATAAATAATCCAATTTAAAAATGGGCAAAGGATATGAACAGATGCTTCACCAAAAAAACATTCAGGTGGATAACAGACACATGAAGAAATGCTCATGATCACTAGCCATTAGAGAAATGGCTATAAAAAATAGAACAAGATATCATCTCACACTGACATTTCTGGAACTAATAAAACAAAACAAAACAAGAAACAGAAAATATTAAATGCTGGAGAGGTTCCGGGAAGACTGGCACTCTTAGTGCACTGCTGGTGGGAATGTAAAATGGTAAAGCCATTTTGGAAAATATGATGACACCTTAAAAAGCTAGAAATAGAAATACAACATGATCTAGTAATCTCCTTTCTAGAAATATACCCTAGAAAAATAAGAGCCTTCACAGGAGCAGACATATGCTCACCATGTTCATTGCAGCATTATTCACAATAGCAAAAAGATGGAGACAACCTAGATGCCCATCAGCAGATGAATGGATGAACAAGTTATGGTACATACACACATAGAATACTGTGCAACAAAAAGAATAATGATGGTCCACAAAATATCTCATAACATGGATGAATCTGGAGGGCATTATGCTGAATGAAATAAGTCAATTACAAAAGGACAAATGTTGTATGAGACCACTATTATAAAAACTCAAGAAAAGCACACACTGAAAAAAAATCTTTGGTTATGAGGTATGGAAGGGCTGAGGACAGGAAATCACTAACTAGACAGTAGATAGGAAGGTAACACCATCAGGTAAGGAGAGTAACAGCATCAAGCAAGGAGGGTAACAGCATCAGGTAAGGAAGGTAACAGCATCAGGCAAGGAGGGTAAAGATAGAGTGAGCAGCCCCACTTGTCTGTCAGTGGAGGCTTGCTTGTTGCTGTGATGCAGGAAGCTATGCCACTGGTATTTAGGTACCATCAGGGTCAACCATGGTAGACAGTTTCAGCTGAGCTTCCAGGCTAAGACAGACTAGGAAGAAGGACCTGGAAGTCTACTTCCGGAAGGAATTAGCCAGGGAAAACATGAACAGCAGCTGAACACTGTCAGATATGGTGCTCGAAAGTGAGCCCCCTTGTTGGAAGACACTTGGAAGATGACTGGGGAAGAGGTGCCTCCTCAAAGTAGAGTTGGCCTTAAGGACATGGATGGCCTAAGGCCTCTGGGATCTTCGTTCACTGATGTGGCATGACTCAAAATGAGAAGAAACAGCTGCAAACATTCACTAATAATCAGGACATGGAATGTATGAAGTATGAATCTAGGAAAACTGGAAATTGTCAAAAATGAAATGGAACACATAAAGTGACATCCTAGGCACTAGTGAGCTGAAATGGACCAGTTTGGGCCATTTTGAATCCGACAATCATGTAATCTACTATGCTGGGAAAGAAAACTTGAAGAGGAACAGTGTTGTGTTCATCATCAAAAAGAACATTTCAAGATCTGTCCTGAAGTACAATGCTGTCAGTGATAGGATAACATCCATACTCCTACAAGGAAGGCAAGTTAATACAACTATTATTCAAATATCTGCACCAACCACTAAGGCCAAAGATGAAGTGGTATAAGATTCTTACCAGCTTCCGCAGTTTGAAATTGACTGAACATGCAATCAGGATGCACTGATAATTACTGGTGACTGGAATGCAAAAGTTGGAAAGAAAGAAGAAGGATTGGTAGTTGGAAAATACCTTGGTGATAGAAATAATGCCAGAGATCGCATGATAGAGTTTTGCAAGACTGATGACTTTTTCATTGCAAATACCTTTTTTAACCAACACAAAAGGTGACTGTACACATGGACCTCACCAGATGGGATACACAGGAACCAAACTGACTACATCTGTAGAAAAAGACCATGGAAAAGCTACATATCAGCAGTCAGAACAAGACCTGGTGCTGACAGTGGCACAGATCATCAATTGCTCGTCTGTAAATTCAAATTGAAACTGAAGAAAATCAGAACAAGTCCATGAGAGCCAAAGTATGACCTTGAGTATATCCCTCCTGAGTTTAAAGACCATCTCAAGAACAGATTTGATCACTAATGGCTGAAGACTAGCCAAATTGTGGAATGACATCAAAGACATCATCCATGACGAGAGCAAGAGGTCATTAAAAAGACAAGAAAGAAAGAAAAGACCAAATTGGATATCAGAAGAGACTCTGAAACTTGCTCTTGAACACTGAGTAGCTAAAGGAAAAGGAAGGAATGGTGAAGTAAAAGACCTAAATAGAAGATCCCAGAGAGCAGCTTGAGAAGACAAACAAAAGTATTACAATGACATGTGCGAAGAGCTGTAAAGGTAAAACCAGAAAGGAGTAACACGTTCTGCGTTTCTCAAGCTGAAAGAACTGAAGAAAAAAATTCAAGCCTTGAGTTGCAATAGTGAAGGGTTCTACAGGGAAACTATTAAACGACTTAGGGAGCATCAAAACAAGATGGAAGGAATATACAGAGTCATTATACCAGAAAGAACTGATCAATGTTCCAACATTTGAAGAGGTAGTGGATGATCAGGAACCAATGGTACTGAGAGAAGAAGTCGAAGCTGCATTGAAGACATTGGCAAAAAACAAGGCTCCAGGAATTGATGGAATATCCATTGAGATATTTCAACAAACAGATGTAGCACTGGAAGTGCTCTTTGGTCTATGCCAAGAAATTTGGAGGACAGCTACCTGGCCAACTCACTGGAGGAGATCCATATTTATGCCCATTCCAAATAAAGATGGTCCAACTGAATGTGGAAATTACTGAAAAATATCATTGATATGACACACAAGTAAAATTTGTTCAAGATTATTCAAGAGTGACTGCAACAGTATATTGACAAGGAACTGCCAGAAATTCAAGCTGGATTTAGAAGAGCATGTGGAACCAGGGATATCATTGCTGATGTCAGATGGATCTTGGCTGAAAGCAAATAATACCAGTAAGACGTTTACTTGTGTTTCATTGACAATGCAAAAGCATTCGACTCTGTGGATCATACTAAATTATGGCTAACGCTGCAGAGAATGGGAACTCCAGAACACCTAACTGTGCTCCTAAGGAATCTGTATATGGATCAAGAGGCAGTTGTGTGAACAGAACAAGGAGACACTGCATGGTTTAAAGTCAGGAAAGGTGTGTGTCAGGGTTGTATGCTTTCACCACACCTTTTTAATCTGTATGCTGAGCAAAGAATCCGAGAAGCTGGATTATATGAAGAATGAGGCATCAGGATTGGAAGACAACTCATTAGCAACCTGTGTTTTGCAGATGACACCATCTTACTTGCTGGAAATGAAGAAGATTTGAGACACTTACTGATGAAGATCAAGGACCACAGCCTTCAGTATGGATTGCACCTCAACATCTGGAAAACAAAAATCTTCAAACTAGACCAGTAAGCAACATTGTCGTAAGTGGAGAAAGCATTGAGGTTGTCAAGGATTTCATTTTATTTGGGTCCACAATCAATGCCCATGGAAGCAGCAGTCAAGAAATCCAAGTATACATTGCATTGAGAAAATCTATCACAAAGGATCTCTTTATTCAAAAGTAAAGATGTCACCTTGAAGACTAAAATGCACCTGACCCAAGCCATGGTATTTTCAATTGCATCATATGCATGCAAAAGCTGGACAATGAACAAAGACAGAAGAAGAATTGATGCTTTTGAATTGTGGTGTTCGAGAAGAATGTTGAATGTACCATGGACTGCCAAAAGAACAGATAGATCTGTTCTAAAAGAAGTACAACCAGAGCGGTCCTTAGAAGCAAAGATGGCAAGACTGTGTCTTACATACTTTGGACATGTTGTCAGGAAAGATCAATCCCTGGAGAAGGACATCATGCATTGTAGAGTGGAGGGTCAGTGAAAAAGAGAAAGACCTTCAACAAGATGGATTGACACAGTGGCTGCAACAATGGGCTTAAGCATAAAAATGATAGTGGACATGGCCCAAGACCAGGCAGTGTTTCATTCTGTTTTTAATAGGGTCTCTGAGTCGGAACTGACTTGACGGCACCTAACAACAACAGCAGACAGCAGTTAAATGTTCACTTTGGTGAAGGGAAAGAAAACACAATATAGGGAAAGTCAGCACAACTTGACCAAGGCAAAGTTATAGAAGCTTCCTAGACACATTCAAACACCTTGCTGGACTGAGTTACCGGGGCTGAGGGCTGGGGATCATGGTCTCAGGGAACATCTAGATCAGTTGGCATAACATAGTCCATAAAGACAATGCTCTACATCCTACTTTGGTGAGTAGCATTTGGGGTCTTGAAAGCTTAAGAATGGCCATCTAATGTCCAATGTTTTTTTCTATCTTGTCCGGAGCAAAGGAGAATGAAGAAAACCAAAGACACAAGGAAAATATTAGTCCAAAGGACTAATGGACCACAACTACCACAACATCCACCAGACTGAGTTCTGCACAACTAGATGGTACCCAGCTACCACCACCAATGACTATGACAGAGATCACAATAGGGGTCCTGCACAGGGCAGGGGAGGGCAAAAATGTAGAACTACAGTGAGATGGATCCATTTTGTGTGGCCTCTCACCATAGCCTTGTAACTTCTACTCAAGTGATTGGATGGGACCATGCAAATAACGTAAATGTGGTTAACCAAGGGGTTTGGTCATTTTTGCCATCCTGCTAGGCTTAAAAGAGAATCAATTCCACAGCAGAGAGAGGATGTCACTACCAGCAAGGAAGATGAGCCAGTAGTGGAGCATGTCCTTTGGACCCAGGATACTTGCACTGAGAAGCTGAGAAGCTCCTGGAACCAGGAGACTGAGAGAGAACTGTTAATACTGAAGAGGTTGAGAAGCAGTGGCAGAGAAATAGTGGCAGGAGAGACTGTCAGGAGATGGCATGGTGAGCTTCTCAGTCCCTGGAGGGAGAATGTAGTTAAGTATCTTTGGGCAGGAGGCTTACTGATGGAGTAGAGTATCCCTGGGCGTCTGGTAGAGCTAGGATTGCTGACCCAGGGAGCTATAGCTGTGTACCTTTGTGTGGAGTGGGGTGCCTTGGGGCATTTAATGGCAGAGCTAAAAGAGCTTTGCAACACTTGCCTGAGCAGGGCAAAGGCTGAGGAACAGAGGAGAAGTCTGCCTGCAGGCATGGCAGAAAAGAGGTTGGTCTAATGGAAGAACTGTATCCTGACTGTTACTGAACCTGCTACTTCTCTAAATAAACCCCATAATCATGAATACTTTCTGTCAATTGTGTGTGACCATCACAATGAATTATGACAGCCAACAGAGAAGTAGAGAGTGCTGTGGGGCTATGGGAGGGATGGTTGGTGTCAGGACTGCTAAAGGTGGTAGAGGGAGGAGGCATGTCTGATCTCTGCCTCATGGGAATCAGCCTTGGGTGGCTGGTCTTCATTCTCCTCCTCATGAAGTTAGAGGAGGGCAGATGCTGATCCCATGCCATTTTTACAAGAACAAAATTCAAATTCACTGGGAAAAAAATAAATAGATAAATAAAGACCAGACTTACTGGGCTGACGGAGACTGAGACTACGGCCCCTAGACACCCTGCTAACTCAGAACTGAAGCAAGTCCCCAAATCTACTTTCAGCCAAAGATTAGACAAGTCTATAAAACAAACAATAAAACATGTGAGGAGCATGTTTCTTAGTTCTATCAAGTATGTGAGACCAAATGGACAACACCTACCCAAAGGTGAAGACACCAAGGCAGGAAGGGATAGGAAAACTGAACAAATGGTTACGAAGAGCCAGAAACGGAAAGGGGGAGAGTGCTGACATATTGCAGGCACTGCAACCAATGTCACAGAACAATTTGTGTATACATTTTTGAATGAGAAACTATTTGGCCCTGTAAACTTTCACCTAAAGCACACACACACATGCAAAGATTAAGTTCTCTAGAAAACCCCATGCGTGAACTGTGGAGCTATGACAAAGACTGGCTGAACAGTGGCCAGTTCTGAAGCCAGGCTAGTCCTGCTGAATTTCCCATTGTTCCCTATTTTCCTCTTGAATGGAAGCCTTTTCAGATTTCCATAGAGATCCTCCCCAAAAATACCAGTGTGAGAAGAGAAATTGCTAAGCAACTGCCAATGATTGACTTTCTCTTTTCACAAACTGTAATCCAAATTTTAATTTGGTATATGTTTTGCTGGCTCAGGTACTCCCATGGAACAACTCTGGATAGCTAAGGAGATTTGTTTTTGGAACACTCACTGCTGATTCTGGGAGAGGCCATTTTCTCGTTTGAATTTGGAAAAGTCAGGGATGTCCTAATAATTTTTGATTCAATATTATGTGTCAGATCTGACTTGACGGCACTTGGCTGGCATTATGCATCTTCTATTGATTCATTTTTTTCTATCAAAGTTGAGTTCATGTGGTTCTTCAGAGCCATGGGAAGAGGGAAGAAGGAGGAAGATGGTTCTAGAAAGATTAAAGAAACTTGTTTTGGTGAGAATTCTTGTTGTAAACAATAGAACCCTCTCTTGGCTGGTGAAGCAAAGCAGGAGTTTGTTTATGGATATTAGGTGTTCAGAGCCTTCCTGACTGGAGGCTACAGACCTAAGAGCCATGCCTAAATCATACAGGAGAGTAGCTACAGCAAAAATCCTGTGACCACTCTCACTGGGGAGCACACATGGTAGCTCACAAAAATCATGCTGGGTGCCAGAAATTCCATGCTAACCTGAAAGTCAGATGCCTCTGTCATCATTTTTCTAGAATGTTGTTTCAACACGACACTGGCTTCTGAATCTAAGTTTGTCTTGGGTGTGTCTGAGTAGCTAAGCTAGGTCACAAGCCTGAGCCTTAACTTGAAGGGAAGCTGAGCTGGGAAAGAGTTACTGGCTTCTGTCTTGAGGAGGCAGGACTTGTAATTTAGTTGTTTACCACGGAGTCACTTCCATCTCATAGTGACCCTGTAGGGCAGACTAGAACTGCCCCAGAGGGTTTCCAAGGCTGTAATCTTCATGGAAGCAGATGGCCAAGTTTTTATTGCTCAGAGCCACTGGGTGAGTTCGAATGACCGACCTTTTAGTTAGTGGTGGCGTGCTTAGCCATTGCACCACAAGGCATCCTTGTGTAGAAAACTCCCTAAATGTAGAAAGAGCGCTTATAATGTTCTAGATAACCAGAAGAGGTTTCAGCTGTCCACAACTACTTTGACTGCAAGGAACAAAAATCCACTCACTCACACATATGGTTTGAGTGGCTTTCTGAAGTGGAAACAAGGAAATGTCAGAAAAAGCTGATGCAGAACCTTACTGGAACTAAAGGAGTCCCTGGATGGTGCAGTTAAGCACTGGACTACTAATCAAAAGGTCTGGCTGTTTGAACCCACTGAGGGGTGCCTGCCTGAGAAGACTGGCTGGCAATCTGCATCTGAAAGGTCACGTCCTTCAGTGGCATGACACATTCAAAGCCTTGAAGGAGAAGAACTTCCAACCAAGAATTATATATCTTGCAAAACTATCTTTTAAATATGAAAATGAAATTAAGGCATTCGCAGATAAACAGAAACTCAGAGATTTTGTAAAAAACCAAACCAAAACTACAAGAAATACTGAAAGAATCTCTTGGCTCGGAGGAACAAAACTGCTAACTTTGTATTTTAGAAGGATGCATTATACAGAATCCTACTCATTTAGAGAAGGCTCCAAACAATCAAAGCTATAATAGTGAAAGAAATGATCTAGTGATCATATCATGTAAACTATGCTATCATCATATTAAAAAGAGGGGTGTACTACAGTCGTTATAGTCCTTCCAGATGGAGAGGAAGTTGACAAGACTGGTAGCAATCAAAATTGGGGTTACATATAGTTTATTAAGTGGGATCATAGGGGCAGCCGTAAAACACAATAAAAAAGCAGCATACCATATCAAGAAATGTAATACAGGAGTCTCAACAACCACAAAACCAACCCTGAAAAAGGTGAAACATCAACTCACAAAGAAGAAAGTCGCAGAACAGATTAATAAGAACAACAGAAAAAACATCAACTGAAAAATAAACATATTACAATGGCAGCACTGAAACATACCTATCAATAATTACATTGAATGCGAATAGACTGAATGCTCCAGTAAAGAGACATTGACTGACATCTTGGATCAAAAGACATAACCCATCTATATGTTGCCTACAAGAAACTCACCTTAGACCTAAAGAAATGAACAAACTGAAAATCAAAGGATGGAAGAATATGTATCAAGCTAACAATGAACAAAGAAGAGCAGGTGTGGCAATTTTAAGCTCAGATAAAATCGATTTTAATGTAAAATCCACCATCATGGACAAGGATGGACACTACTGCTGAAAGATTCAATACACAAGCAGGTTGTAACAATATTAAATATTTATGCACCTAATATCAGAGCACCTAAATACGTCAAAGAAACACTGACTACACTCAAAAAAGAGATAGATCACTCCACAATACTAATAGGAGACTTCAACACTCCACTCTCAATATTGGACAGATTGTCTAGAAAAAAGCTCAGTAAAGATACAGAAGACCTTATTGCCACAATTAACCATCTAGACCTCATCGACATATACAGAACTTTCTATCCATCAGCAGACAACCACACCTTCTTCTCCAGTACACATGGAACATTCTCCAGAACAGACCATGTGTTAGGACATAAAGCAATTCTCAACAAAATCCATACCATTGAATTAATGCAAAGTGTTGTTAGGGTCCGGATTTCAAGACGCAATGCAGTTTTCCTTTTAAAAGTTAAGTTTTATTAAAAAATGTGCCCAAATGGAAAAAGACTGGTGCACCAGGGACACACTCCAAACTACGCAGAGCGGAGGCGACCCCAGGCTTCCTTAGCGCGCAGTATTTAAGTCGTAAAACCGCAGAGTAGGGAGGGAGAGCTGGGTTTTGCACTGATTGGTTGAGGCCATATGGAATTTCTGCAAGTCACAAAATGTAGCTGTTGATGAATGTGTCAGCTACATTGGTGAATGTTTCAACCACATGGAATTTCCGTAAGTTGTAAAAATGGATGTTTCATATTGGAAGCACTTTGTGGTTATAAACATCTACAGGATATCATCTTGCTGACCTCTGGCTGGAGGAAGGGGAGTAGACGGAGAGGAGGGGAAAGGAGACTGTTGGGAGGATGAGACATGTATGGAGCAGAGAGGAATAGTGTGCAGTCACTGGACAGGGAGAGCAGTGGAAGCTGCATATAGGTGGGCATGTAAATTTATACATGAATGTACATTTTCACTCAGTTATGTTAAATAAAAAAAAAAAGGATGTTTCAATGGCTTGTGGTTAGGGTTAGTTCCACAGGTTATTTGTAAGGCTGTCTCTAGGCTTTGTCTTTTGCAAGATAAAGGTGAAACTACTCTAGAGTATTTCCAGCTATTTTCTGCTAAGTTATTTCCTGGAGCCTTCTACCCTGAATTTTCACTTCCCTTTTCCCAAGATGGAATCTGAGGTTCAAAATGGAGTTACTTATGTTTCATTTCAACAGTGTCTTCTCAGATCATAAAGCCATAAAAGTCAAAATCAATAGGAGAAAAACATAGATAGAAAGCAGAACTCATGGAAATCAAACACCTTGCTCAAAAAACCATGGGTTACAGAAGAAATCAAAGATGAAATAAAGAAATTTATGGATTCCAATGAGAATGAAAACACTTCCTACTAGCACCTATGGGATACAGCCAAAGCAGTGCTCGGAGGTCAGTTTATCTCCATAAATGCACACATCTGGAAGGAAGAAAGAAACCAAATCGAAGAACTGACCCTACAGCTTAAACAAGTAGAGAGAGAACAACAGAGGAACCCCTCAGGCACCAGAAGAAAACAGATCATAAAGATCAGAGCAGAACTAAATGAATTAGAGAACAGAAGAACAATTGAAAAAATTGAAAAGACCAAAAGTTGGTTTTTTGAAAAGATCAACAAAATTGACAAACCACTGGCTAAACTTACTAAAGAAAAACAGGAAAGGAAACAAATAACCTGAATAAGAAATGAGAGGGGAGTTGCCACAACAGATCCAACAGAAATCAAGAATATCATAGCTGAATACTATGAAAGACCTAGAGGAAATGGACGAATTCCTTGATTCATATCACCTACCAAAATTATCACAAGGTGACTCAGAACAACTTAATAAACCCATCACAAAGGAAGAGATTGAAAAAATCATCAAAAAACTGCCAACCAAAAAATAGCCCGGGCCCAGATGGCTTCACTGCAGAATTCTACCAAGCTTTTAGAGAAAAGTTATCACTAATACTACTGAGACTATTTCACAGTACAGAAAGGGATGGAATACTCCCAAATTCATTCTATGAAGCCAGCATAACCCTGATACCAAAACTAGGGAAAGACTCAACAAAAAAAGAATTACAGACCGATATCACTCATGAATCCAAATGCAAAAATCTTCAACAAAATTCTTGCCAATAGAATACAACAACATATCAAAAAAATAATCCATCATGAAAGGTCACATCTTTGAAAACCTTATAAAGTAGTTCTACTCTATACATGTGAGGCCGTGGTGAGTTAGGATTGATTCCACAGCAGCTAACAGCAACAACACATGGAACTAAAGAGCAGGCCAGCAGCTTCCCTCTCCCTGGTTTCCCGATCTCTGCCTCTGTGGTTCTTGTGTCAGATCTAGTCCTGTCTCTCATACCAGCTACCTCACCTTGCCCTTGATTCCTGCTTCCCCATCCCATTGACCTGCACAGTGGCTTTGGTAGAAAACTCAGCCCCATTGACCCAGGACCTTATCCATTCTTTTTGTTCAGGTGCTTATAAGACCTCACTGACAGTTTCTCAGTGCCAATTCCATTTTCATGGAGAAGGATGAATTACCACGTGTCAAATGTTCACTCATGGTACAAACAGCTGTGGCTGAGAGAAGACAGCAAAGACATGTGGGGCTTTGATTAGGGTATTTGTTCTAAGAGACAGTGGCTGGCAACAGCTGCTGTCCAGTCATGGAGAATGAGAACCAGAAGAGCCTTCAAAGATCATGAAGCGTAAGTCATTCAGTTTATAGTTAGAGAAATGAAAGCTCAGAAAGGCTAGGTGGGTGGGGGTGGGAGATAGTACGGATTAGTGGAAAGACAAAGGTTAGTGTCATTTAACCACTATGAGCCTGTTTCCTCTTTCGTGGGAAGGGGAAAATGATACTTAACTGGTAGAGATGATGAGCAAACACTTAACTAAAGTTGCCTTTTATGAGGAAATGTTCACAATCAGTAGCCAGTAGAGAAATGCAAATCAATACTACTATGAGATGCCATCTCACCCCAACAAGGCTGGCATTAATCCAAAAGACAATATAACAAATGTTACAGAGGTGTGGAAAGGTTGGAACACTTATAGACTGCTGATGGGAATGTAAAATGGTACAGTCACTTTGGAAATTGACTTGGTGTCTTCTTAAAAAGCTAGAAATAGAAATACCATACTATCCAGCAATCCCACTTCTTGGAATATACCCTAGAGAAATGAGAGCTGTTACACAAATAGATACATGCACACCAGTGTTCATCGCAACAGTGTCCACAGTAGCAAAAAGATGTAATCAGCCTAGGTATCCATCAGTAGATGAATGGATAAACAAACTATGGCATATTCACACAACAGAATACTACAGATAAAGAACAACCTTGAATCCGGGAAACATCTCACAACATGGAGTAATCTGGAAGGCATTATGCCGAGTGAAATTAGTCAGCTGCAAAAGGCAAATATTGTATGGAACCACTATTATAAGGACTCAAGAAAAGGTTTAAACACAGAGGAGAATGGTTTTTGTTGGTTATAAGGCTGGGGAGAGGGAGAGAGAGATATTCACTAATTAGATAGTAGACAAGAATTATTTTAGGTGAAGGAAAGGACAACACACAATATAGCAGTCAGCACAACTGGATTAAATGAAAAAACTAAGATGTTTCCTAAATATAAGCAGACACTTCAAGGAACAAATTAGCAAGGGCAGGAGTCTGGGGACTGTGGTTTCAGGGAACATTCTAGTTCAACTGACACAACAAAACTTATTAAGAAAATGTTCTGTATCTCACTTTGGTGAGTGGTGTCTGGAGTCTTAAAAGCTGGTGAGCAGCCATCTAAGAAGCATCAATTGGCCCCTACCCCCCTAGAGCAAAGGAGAATGAAGGACATCAAAGACATAAAGAAAATATGAGCCCAAAAGACAGAAAGGGCCACATAAACCAGAGACTCTATTAGCCTGACACCAGAATAACTAGATGGTGCCTGGCTACCACCAATGACTACTCTTATAGTAAACTCAATAAAGAGTCCTTGATGGAGCAGGTGAAACGTGCAGTGCATTAACAAGTGGCCATCTAAGTGTCATCAATTGGTCCCAACCTTCCTGGAGTGGAGGAGAATGCAGGACATCAAAGACCTAAGGAAAATATAGGCCCAAGAGACAGAAAGGGCTGTATAATCCAGAGACTACATCAGCATGAGACTGGAAGAACTAGATGGTGCCTGGCCATTGCCGGTGACTGCCCTGACAGGGAGCACAACAAAAGTTCCCTGATATAGCAGGACAAAAATGGGCTGTATAACTTAAACTCTATTAAATAGACCAGACTTGATGCTCTGACAAACTGAAGGGTTCCCAGAAGACATGGCCCCCTGAACTCTCTGTTAATCCAGAACTGAAACCATTTCCAAATCCAACTCTTTAGAGAAAGACTGGACTGGACTAGACTATAAGACATAAAAGGATACTGGTGAAGAGTATGCAGCCTGGCTTAAGTAGATATATGAGACTAACTGGCGAGTTTCTGTCCAGAGGCAAGATGAGATGGAAGAGGAGGACAGGAGCTGGTTAAATTGATACGGGAAATTCAGGGTGGAAAGGAAAAGTGTGCTGTCACAGCGTGGGGAGAGCAGCTAGAGTTACATAGCAGTGCATGTACATAAGTTTTTGTGAGAGAAATTGACTTGGATTGTAAACTTTCACTTAAAGTGAAAATCAAACCAAACCTATTGCCGTCAAGTTGTTTCTGATTCTTAGTGACCCTATAGAACACAGTAGAACTGCTCCATAGAGTTTACAGGGAGTTCTCGCAGATCTGAACTGCTGACCTTTTGGCTAGCAGATGTACCACTTAACCACTATGCTGCTAGGATTTCCTTTCACTTAAAGTACAATAAAATATTAAGAAGAAAGAAAAAAACTCTAATATTTTGCCAGAAAAAAAGAAATGTGGGGTGCAGACCTTGAACTCTGATAAAAAGACCAGACTTGATGGTTTACAGACTGGAGAGTCCCTGAAAGACATGGCCCCCGGATTCTCTGTTAGCCTAGAACTGAAACCATTCCTGACGCCAACTCCTCAGACAAAGATTAAACTGGACTATAAGATATAAAATGATACTGGCAAAAAGTATGCTCTTGGCTTAAGTAGATACAGGAGACTAACTGTGCAGCTCCTTTCCAGAGGTGAGATTACAAGGCAGAGGGGGACAGGAGCTGGTTAAATGGACATGGGAAATACCAGGTGGAGAGGAGGAATGTTCGGTCACAGTGTTGGTAGAGCAGTTAGGGTCACATAACAAAGTGTGTGTAAACTTTTGTATGAGAAACTGGTCACATAATGAAAATGTGTGTAAGCTTTTCTCTGAGAAACTGACTGGAATTGTAAACTTTCACTGAAAACACAGTGGAAAAAAAGATTGTCTGTTGTAAGAACGGAGCCATGGTGGTGCAGTGGTTAAGTATACGGCTGTTAACCACCCAAAAGTCAACAGCTCAAATCTACCAGCCATTCCTTAGAAAACCTATGGGGCATTTCTACTTTGTTGGAATCGAGTTAACAGCAACTCTGTTGTAGATAGTGGATATGAGTCAGAATCAACTCAATGGCAACAGGTTTGGTTTGGTTTGGTTGTAAGAGCAACAGAAACCTATCACATTTATTTCATTTGAGCAGCATTATACATGTTCATATCAACCAGATAACATATTACTTCAGTTTCTAAACTATGTTCTGTATATATTTGCTATCATTTGGGATTAGTCTTCTTGTAGACCTTGTTCTATTGCACTTCCCTGAACCACTTCCAGCAGTTTCTGTTCTAGGACTGCATATAAATGTACGTACTCTTTTGTGTCAAGCTTCTTTAGCGCACCATAATGTTTTTGTTGCTTGTGCCAATAGCCTGTTCTTTTTGATTGCCAAGTAGTATTCCATTGTATGATGGTATTATTTATTTCACTGTGGATGATTTCCAGTTTTTGTTTATTATGAATAAGGCTGCTATGAACATTTTTGTCCATGTCTTTATGTGAATACTTTTTCTCTTTCTTCTGGGTAAAATATTTAGGGGCTCTGGTGGTGCAGTGGTTAAGGTGACAGACTGCTGACCAGGAGGTTGTTGGTTCAAAACCACCAGCATCTCTGAGAGAGAAAGATGTGGCAGTCTGCTTCTGTAGAGATTTACAGCCTTGGGAACCCTATGGGTGACTTTGAGTCAGAATCAACTTGACAGTAGTGGGTAAGATACATAGGAGTGGAATTGCTGAGTCATAGGGTAGACCTATGTTTGTCTTTAACAGATACTTTGGAAGTTTCCTAACATTATTAGACTATTTTCTTTTCCTACCAAGAATGTAAGAGTATCCAGATGTTCTCCATCCTCACCAACATTTGGGGTTGCCAGTCCTTTTATAATCTTAGCCATTCTAGTGGGTATGTGGAGTCCCTGAGTGGTACAAACAGTTAACATGCTTAGCTGCTACCTGAAAGATTGAAAGTTTCAGTCCATCCAGAGGTACCTTGGAAGAAAGGCTTAGCAATCTGTTTCAGAAAAATCAGTCGTTGAAAACGCTATGGAGCGTAGCTCTACTCTGACACAAAGGGGGTTGTCATGAATGAGAGTTGATGACAGAAACTGGTTACTATGTGTGTAGTTATATCTATTGTAGTTTTAATTCACAGTTCACTAATGGCTAATGATGTTGACAGCCATTTTGTGTGCTTAATGGACATCTGTATATATTCCGTTGTGTAGTGTCTGTTCAAGTCTCTTACTAATTTTTATTTAGCTGTTTGTCTTCTTATTGTTAGTTTGTGGGAGATTTTTATATTCTGTATATAAGTCCTTGGAAAACCCTGGTGGTGTAGTGGTTAAGAGCTATGGCTGCTAAACAAAAGGTCAGCAGTTGGAATCTACCAGGCACTCCTTAGAAACTATAGGGGGCAGTTCTACTCTGCTGTATAAAGATCACTGTAAGTTAGAAATCGACTTGACAGCAATGGATTTTGTTTTGTTTTGAATGCAATCCTCCGCAAGATAATTACCTCTAACTCTCTGTCTACCTGTATATTGTTAGGTGCCATCAAGTTGGTTCTGACTCATAGTCAACCTGTGTACAACAGAACAAAATGCTACCTGATCCTATACCATCTTCACAATAGTTATGCTTAAACCCGTTGTTGCAAGCCACTGTGTCAGTCCATCTCATTGAGAGCCTCCCTCCTTCTCACTGACTTTACCAAACATGATGTCTTTCCCCAGGGACTGGTCCCTCCTGACAACATGTCCAAAGTATGTGAGTATAGGCTCACCATCATTGCTTCTAGGAGCATTCTGACTATACTTCTTCCAAAACAGGTTTGTTCATTCTCCTGGCAGGCCATGGTATGTTCAATATTCTTCACCAACACCATAATTCAAAGGCATCAATTCTTTTTTGGTCTTCCTTATTCATTGTCCAGTTTTTACATGCATATGGGGTGACTGAAAGCTCTATGACTTGGGTCAGGCACACCTCAGTCCTCAAAGTGACATCTTTGCTTTTCAACACTTTAAAGAGGTTTTTTGCAGCAGATTTGCCCAAAGCAATATGTCGTTTGATTTCTTGACTACTGCCTCCATGGGCATTGTTTTAGTCAGCTAGGGCTGCTCTAACAGAAATACCACAGAGTGGATGGCTTTAACAAAGGAAGGTTTACTCTTACACAGTCCGGTAGGTTGCAAGTCCATATTCAGGGTGTCCACTCCAGGGAAAGGCTTTCCCTTTGTCGGCTCTGGAGGAAAGTCCGGTATTGCATCAGTCTTTGTCCAGGGAGTGTGTTGGCGCAGGAACCTCAGGTCTGAAGGATGGGCTCTTCTCCCAGTGCTGCTTGCTTGATGGTAAGGAGGTTCCCAATTCTCTTTGTTTCTCTTTCCTTTTATCTCTTGCAGGCTGAAAAGCTTAAGAGTGGGGCAAGCCACACTCCAGGGAAACACCCCTTACAGCAGAGCAGGAAGTAATCCTATGCAGGAGTTTATAGCCCCACCCGAATCCTTTAACATACAGTTTAGCGAAACCACAAAATGGAGGACAGTCACAAGATACTGGGAATCATGTCCCAGCCACACAGCTGCACATATTTTTGGGGGACACAATTCAATCCATGACATTACACCCTTTGACAACCCAAAAATCACATCACAGAAACACTTAACACATTCATCTCACCATAGCAAAATCATATCCATCTCATACAACAGAAGTCTTAAATCAGTTCCAAGTCGAAAATACAAAAATTATTCCACATCTGTGAAACTTAGAAGGCAAGCTATCTGCTTCTAAAGGCACAATGGCAGAACAGGCACAAGTTAAACATTCCATTACAAATGGGAGAAATTGCAGGGAAAGAAGGCATTAACAGGCAACAAGTGAGTCAGCAGAACATATTACATTAGCCCTGAAAGCTTTAGAAATACTCTTACATATTCTGAGACATTCTACACAACAGCCCTGCTCTCCAGACTCTAGGTATTGGCCACACTCTGGATTCTGAGTGGAGACCTCCAGCCCTGTGCTACAACTCTGCCTTCAAGGCCCACTTGGACAGAAACTCTGCCCCATCAGCTTTAGGAGCACCCTAAGCCCAACTGAGTGGCAATCCCACCCTTACGAACACAGGATGCCATGGTTCCACCCTTTCAACTCCCTGAGGTCATGACCATACCTTTCGAGACTGAGGCAGCTTAGCTTCTGGCACTGTCTGTTTCTTCAGCTTCAGCTTCCTATGGCCACATGGCCCGGGCCTCAGGCCCACATCTGCCCTGCCAGGCAAGTGTTCCAAAGCTCTGTAGCTCCACTGATTTAAGTGCCTGCAGGCACCCCACTCTTGCTGGAAAGAGTCCTGCCCAAAGACGCTCAACTCTCTCGCTCTGTGGGTCAGCAAGGCCAGCTCCACCGATTTAAGTGCCCAGAGGCACCCCGTTCCACGAGGAAGCTGCACAGGCACTCAGCTCTCTCGCTCCATGGATCGGCTCCAGTGCTGCCGCTGGTTCTGCTGCTGCCGCTGCTGCCGCTGCTGCTGCTGCCGCTGCTGCTGCTGCCAGTCCTCTGTTGTTTCTCACCATCTGCGCCTTGTTCTTTCTTTCTGAATCTTCTATCCATTTGCAGTTTCAAAGTGGCTTCCACATTTTAGGTATTTGCTAGAGCAGCACCCCACTCCCACAGTACCAAATTCTGTTTTAGTCAGCTAGGCCTGCTCTAACAGAAATACCACAGAGTGAATGGCTTTAACAAAGGAAGGTTTACTCTTACACAGTCCGGTAGGTTGCAAGTCCATATTCAGGGTGTCCACTCCAGGGAAAGGCTTTCCCCTCGTCAGCTCTGGAGGAAAGTCCGGTATTGCATTAGTCTTTGTCCAGGGAGCGTGTTGGCACAGGAACCTCAGGTCTGAAGGATGCGCTCTTCTCCCAGTGCTGCTTGCTTGATGGTAAGGAGGTTCCCAATTCTCTTTGTTTCTCTTTCCTTTTATTTCTTGCAGGCTGAAAAGCTTAAGGGTGGGGCAAGCCACACTCCAGGGAAACTCCCCCTACAGCAGAGCAGGAAGTAATCCTATGCAGGAATTTATAGCCCCACACGAATTCTTTAACATACAGTTTAGCGAAACCACAAAATGGAGGACAGTCACAAGATACTGGGAATTGCCGAAGCCCATCACCCACAAAGACCTCTGTGAACAGAGCTACAAGCCTTTGTGATGGTGGGCGGACACATCTCATCCCTGACATATTTCTGGCTGTATATTTTTTCACCCTAATTAAACTCTCCCCCAAAATACCCCCTCATCCCGGGAACGCCCAGCCCTGCTGACTTCCCCCAACTGCACATTCCCACCCATGTGAAAAGAATTATCCTTTTTAGAACAGCTTAAGAAAGGCATAGGGTGGGGGACGGTAGATGTTTACTGTCCCCGCAGGAGGAGATAGAATAAAGAGCAAAGTAGGAACGAATAGAGATCATAAACTTTAGAACTCTCCTCCTGTACCTTTTAACCTTGAGGTATGAGTAGGGCTGATTGAGCTCGGGGCATGTCAATTATCACCACAACACACCTGCCTTGGACCATTGTCTAGAAAGCCTTGACAATTAAAAGGATCACAAGGTTTTGGTTAGCTAATAGCTCATGTGGTCAGGGGGCAGGGTAAAAATTACATCACCTCAAGACCACGAGGTTTCGGTTTCAAATTAGCCAATCACGAGGTTTTGGTTTCACATTAACCAATAGATGTGTGGTCAGTGGGCAGGGTAAAACTCATGTCACTTTGACTATAAAAACAATAAAGACAGACAGCTCTCTCTCTTGGTCGGGCTGCCTTTAAACTAAAAAACTCTTTCCTGTCTCTCTTAATTCTTTTCCTGCCGACGCCTTCCCTCCCTCCATGCATGACCCTGAAAAGTGTTGGGACCGGCTCCCGGCAAGGAATCATGTCCCAGCCACACGGCTGAACATGCTTTTGGGGGACACAATTCAACCCATGACAGGCATTAATTGTGGGTCCAAGTAAAATTAAATCGCTGATAACTTTAGTATTTTCTGCATTTATCATGGTGTTGCTCATGGGTCCAGTTGTGAGGATTTTGGTTTTCTTTTTTTTTATGTACAATCCATACTGAAGGCTCTAGTCTTTGAGTCCTCTACAATTTCAAGAAGTGTATCTCATCTGCATATCTCAGGTTGTTAAAGAATACTCCACTAATCCTGTTACTGCATTCTTCATATAGTTCATCTCAGATTATGTACTCAACATACAGATTGAATAATTATGGTGAACAGATACAACCATGAATCACATTTTTCTGAATTTAAGCTATCCAGTGTACCTTTGTTCTGTTCAAATGATTGCTTCTTGGTCTAGGTACAAGTTCCTCATGAGCACGAGTAAGTGTTCCAGAATTCCCATTCTTTGCAGTGTTTTACATAATTTGTTATGATCAACACAATCCAGTAATTTTGCATAGCCAATAAAACATAGGTAAACCTTTTTCGGGTATTACCTGCTTTTAGCCAAGATCCACATCTTCCTTTAGTAACTTTGGTTCTTGATCACATGATACCTCCTGAAGTGGTTGAATGTCAAACAATTTTTCTTGGTACAGTGACTTTGTATTCCTTCCCATCTTCTTTTGATACTTTCTGTGTTGTTCAATATTTTCCCTGTAGAATCCTTCAGTATTGCAACTTGAGGCTTGAATTTTTTCTGCAGTTCTTTCAGCTTGAGAAACTGAACATATTCTTACCTTTTGGTTCTCTAACTCCAGGTCTTTTGCACATTTCATTATAATGCCTTACTTTGTCTTCTCAAGCATCTCTTTGAAATCTTCTGTAGCTTTTTTAAACTTCACCATTTCTTCCATATGCTTTAGCTACCTGATGTTAAAAAGAAAGTTTCAGAGTCTCTTCTGATATCCACTTTCGTCTTTTCTTTCTTTCCTATCATGCTTTTTTCATGTGTGATATCCTTAAAGTAATTTCACAACTTGTCTGGTCTTCAGTCTTTAGTGTTCAGTGTGTTGAATCTGTTCCTGAGGTGGTCTCTGAATGCATGTAGAATACACTCAAGACTGTATTTTGTCTCTCACAGACTTGTTCTAATTTTATTCCATTTCAGCTTGTACTTGCATATGAGCAGTTGATGGCCTGTTTCACAGTTAGCCTCTGGCCTTGTTCTGACTGATGATATTGAGCTCTTCCATTGTTTTTTTTCCAGAGATATAGTCAATTTGATTCCTATATATTCCATCTGGTATATAGTTGTTGTTTATGTTGTTAAAGAAAGGTATTTGCAATGAAGAAGTCATTGATTTTGCAAAATTCTATCATGCAGTCTACAGCATCATTTCTATCACCAAGACTGTATTTCCCAGCTATGGATACTTCTTGTTTCTAGCTTCCACAGTCTAATTGCCAGTGCATCATGATTCATGGTTGATCAAGTTTAGACTGCAGAAGTTGGTAAAAATCTTCAATTTCCTCATGTTTTTGGCATTAGTGGTTGGTGCATAAATTTAACCTATTACTGACAACATTGTACTTCACAATATATCTTGAAATGTTGTTTTTGACAATGAATACCACACTATCCTTCTTCAATTTGTCATTCCTGACACAGCAAACCATGTAGTTGTCCCATTCAAATGGTTAATACCAGTACATTTCAGCTCACTTATGCCTAGGGTATTGATGTTTATGTGGTCCATTGCATTTTGGACAATTTCCAATTTTCCTAAATTCGTACTTTATACCTTCCATGTTCTGTTTATTAATGGATGTTTGCAGCTGTTTCTTCTCATTTTAAATTACGCCACCTCAGCAAATGAAGGTCTTGGAAACTTAATTCCATCTATATCATTAAGGTCAACTCTACTTTGAGGAGACAGGTCTCCCCCAGTCATATTTGGAGTGCTTTCCAATCTGAGAAACAATGTCCTCCTGCTATGAATAAGGTTTTCACGGGCCAGTTTTTTCACAAGTAGACTGCCAAGTCCTTCTTCTTAGTCTGTCTTAGTCTGGATGCTCTCTGAAACTGGTTCATCATGGGTGACCCTTCTGGCATTTGAAATACTGGTTGCATAGCTTCCAGTATCACAGCAACATGAAAGCCACCACAGTCATGTGGGATATATGTTACTACAAGTATTCCTTCCTTTAATGGTATCTTTTCATAAAACAGTTTTATTGGAGTAAAATTGTTATACAATAAGCTGAACATATTTAAAGTATGTACCTGTGAAACCATTACCACAGTCAAGGTAATGAATGTATTTATGTCATTCCCAAGATTCTTCATGCTCTTTTGTAATCTTTCCCTCCTGTCCCCCAACCCATACTTCCTAGGCAACCACTGATCCTTCTGTCACTATAGATTGGGTTGCATTTTCTAGCATTTTATGTAAGTAGCATCATATATGCCCTCTTTTTTTGACTTTTTTCACTCAGTGTAACTATCTTGAGATTCATGTTGCAAATATCAATACTTCATTCCTTTTTATTGAGTAGTGTTTCATGTATCACGGTTTGTTTATCCATCAACTTTTTGTTGTGAATAAAGCTGCTACAAATCTTCATGTTCAAGACTTTGGGTGGTCACACGTGTTTATTTTTCTAGGCATGAAGTGGCTGGGTCATAAGGTAGGCATATGTTTAACTTTAACCCTTTCAAGACCCAAATGTTTTCTCCTTTGAATTTTTTGTTGATACTATGTGTTTCAGAGCCCCTGTGGTGCAGTGGTTAAGACCTATAGTCTGCTAACCAAAAAGTTGGCAGTTCAAATCCACCATCTGCTCCTTGGAAACTGTATGAGGCAGTTTTACTCTGTACTGTAGGTCACTCTGAATTAGAATCTACTTGATGGCGATTACTTTGGTTTTAGACTAGCGAAGCCCGTGTTTCATTAATGAAGGCATGCTGATTAAAGGACAAATTCAGAACCTTTGTTACAAGTTATAGATTTTGATACCCATTACCTGGGACTGCATAGGTCCCGTGGCCTCTGGACAACGTAAATCCTTGCCAGTATGAGTCAATGATCAAATCTTGTATTTATTTTTTTTACTTTATTTCTAGAAAATTTACAAAACATGAAATAGAACATGAAGATACCTGGCAATACTGCACATACATTTTGTTCTAGTCTCCTCCTTCTAAGCCTTTTAATTATTTTTCATGAAACTTTCCAAAACATGGTACAATACATTCGTCTTTACTGCAAAAGCAGTACTTAGAGGCAAAATAAATAAAACTAAAGCAATTTGAATCTCAGGAAAATTACCACTGGTATGTAGTCTTTATCATAATAAAAGTAGTACTAACAGCTAAGAAGCAAACAGCTACCCGGAATACTGCAGAACTGCCCACAGTAGAACAGTCCATGCTATAACGTGGAAGTAATGATTGGGCCCTAAGATTCAATGCAGGGTAGGAGTTCCAGACTCCTTAAAGAACCACTGCAATGCATTATTCCTCATTGGAAGGGGATTATTTACTGTTTAGAAGCTAGAAGAGAGCCAGTAACACTTGGAAACATTGAATTACATAAAGGAAAAAATGGTCAGTATGACTGAGTGAAGACTGGCAATAGTTTATTCTCACCATAAGGGCATTCTCACAAGAACATAGTAAAAGGGGGAGGTAGTGAGGAGGCTTATCTCACAGAAATAAAGGTAAACCTGTCAAAGCTTTAGAAAAATCACACATCCAGATGTTGCCATCTAAGACAATGCTCAGTCTACACAAAGATGGGATTCCCTCTTCAGATTTTTAAGTTCCAGGCATTTCAAAAGGCTCCCACCTCGAGGCTAAGTGTGTTAAAATCAGGTTATCCTAGTTCCAAAGAACTCAAGAGGCATAAAAATTGGGTGGGATAACCGTATGTCCTAAAGATCTTGAAAGTGTTAAAAGAAGCTACCAAATTGTTTTCCAAACATTTCACCCTCCTGCCAGCAGTGTACAAAGGGCCAGTTGCTCCACATGTTTTCTGACACTTGGTATGGTGAGTCTTTCTCATTTTAGCCATTCTAATAGATGGCCATTTTAGTCTGCATTTCCCTAGAGTCTAAAGACGTCGAGCATCTTTTAATGTGCTTATTTGCCATCTGTATGTCTTCTTTGGTGAAGTATTTCTAATTGGATTGTTTGTTTTTCTATTATGAAGTTTTGAGGGTTCTTTACAGATTTTGGATATAAGTCTTTTATTAGACATATAATTTACAAGTATTTTTTCCCAGTCTGTGACCTCTCCTTTTATTTTCTTAATAAAACCAAAACCAAACCCACTGCTGTCCAGTTGATTCCAACTCATAGTGACCCTGTAAGAAAGAGTAGAACTGCCCTAAAGAGTTTCCAAGGAGTGGCTAGTGAGTTTGAACTGCTAACATTTTGGTTAGCAGCCATAGCACTTAACCACTACAACACCAGGGTTTCCATTCTGGCAGAAGTTTTTAAATTTTGATGATGTTCAATTTATCATTTTTTTCTTTTACAGTTAATGCTTTTTTGGGGAGGAGTGTACTGTCATAGAAATCTTTGCCTACCACAAGGCCACAAAGATATTCTCCTATGTTATCTCTAAGAAACTGTATAATTTTAGTTTTTACATTTACATCTAAAATTCATTTTTGTGTATGGTTTGAAAAGGGAGTTGAGGTTCTTTTTATCTTTCATATGAATATCCAGTTGTTCTAGTAACAATGCTGCAGGATTTTCCTTTCCCCATTGAATTACCCTGACATGATTATAAAAAATGTCAATTGACCCTGTATTCATAGATCTATTTTTGAACTCTCTATTCTGTTCCTTGATCACCTGTCCTTACACCAACAAGATACTATTTTGATCACTATACCTTATTAGTAAGTCTTCAAATTAGGTAGTATAAGTTCTAACTTTGTTCTTCTTTTTTAAAATTGTTCTGGCTATTCTAGATGATTTCCATTCTAGAATCAGCTTGTCAGTTTTGACAAGAGAAAAGTCTACTGGAATTGTACTGAATTTATAAATTAGTTAGAAGATAATTGTCATCTGACAATATTCAATAATATTCCAATTTATGAACACTGCCTCTCCATTTATTTAAATCTATTAAGATTTCTCTCAAGGATGTTTTATAGTCTGCAGGTCATATCTTTGGCTAAATTTATTCCTAAGTGTATGTGTGTATATATATATATTATGCCATGCTAAATGATACAGATTTTTAAATTTCATTTTCAGTTTTTTGTTAGTATATAGAAATAGTATTGATTTTTGTATATTGCCCTTTTCAACTATGGTTTTGCAAAATCTACTAATTCTAGTAGTTTTTTGGTAAATGACTTGTACTATTTTATGTTCACAATCATGTTGTCTCTGATGAAAGTTCAATTTCTTGTATTTCAGTCTTGTATTTCTTCTTCTATCGCTGCGTGTTGAACTTCTGGGTCACTGTTGAATAGCAGTGGGGTGAATAGGCATCCTTGCCTTGTTCCTAATCTTGGGGAAAAATATTCAATATTTCATTATTAATTATAGCTGCAAGTTTTTTCATGGATGCCCTTTTCCAGACTGAGGAAGTTCTCATCCATTCCTAGTATGTTGCAAGTTTATTATTATTACGAGTGGTTGTTGAAATTAGCCGAATACTTTTTTTATGCATCATTGGAAGAACTATATGTCTCCTTTATTCAGTTAATTACATTGATTGCTGGGATAAATCTCACTTGATGGATTTGACTTGCTAATATTTTGTGGAGAAATTTTATGTCTATATTCATGAGGCATACTGGTTTGTAATTTTCTTTTCTTGGAATATCCTTGCCAGATTTCAATATCAGGATTATACTGGCCTCATAAATCAAGCTGGTGGTTAATTCTTTTCTCCTCCATTTTTCTGGAAAATTCTTTAATGTATTTATGATAAAACCTCATTTGGCAATTCCAACATCTAGACTGTGATGTACTTCTGTTAGCTATTTTACTCTTTGGCTGCTTCTTCACACCTCTAGTATTATTTAATTGTAAACTAGATGTTGTGGATGGCAGTTGTAGAAACTGGGGATTGTCTTATCTTCCTTTGAAGAGCATAGAATTTTGTTGTGGCAGGCAGTTAAATTACTGGCAGACCACCTTGATCTCGGGATGACTTGACCTTTGGCCTTGTTGAAACCAAAATCCAAACCCACTGCCATCAAGTCGATGCTGGCTCATAACGATCCTATAGGTCAGAGTAGAACTGCTCCATAGAGTTTCCAAGGAGTGCTTGGTGGATTCAAACTGCTAATTTTTTGGTTAGCAGTCATAACATTTAACCAGTATGCTACCTGGGTTTTAGGCCTTGTAATAAAACCAACCCAACCCACTGCTGTTGAGTCAACTCCGAATCGTAGTGAACCTATAGATCAGAGTAGAATTGCCCCATAGAGTTTACAAGGAGCATCTGGTGGATTTGAACTGCCGACCTTTTGGTTAACAGATGTTGCACTTAACCACTAAGCCACCAATTTTCCAGGCCTTTTTAGGGTAGGCCTATTTCAATTTTGCCTTTAGGCTTGGGAAGCACTCCGCTCCTGAGGTTGCAGTGTAAAGCTCCATTTATCTCACAAGACCCTGTAGCTAGGTGGATGTTGAAATGTCCACTTGTCCCTCATCACCGCACAGCTGCTGAAATTCCTGCTCAGCTTTTAGCCTTCAGGTCTCTGGTCTTGCTTTCCCCTTGGTCTCCTTGGAGTCACTCCACATGTACACTTCATGACTCAACCACAGTTTGAAGGGTCTGCATGCCAGTTTGGGGGTTTCTCTCTTGTGGCTCTCTCTTTATGTTTTTTCTCCTCACTTTCCAGACACTGTGGCAGCTGTAAAGTCTGACCTCAAACTTGTCTGCCCAATGAGACTGAGGCTTTCTGGTTGAGTGCTGCTCTCTGTGTGCTGTGTGGACTGAAAAATGTCCAGAGATGAAAAGCCAGTTAAGTGTGCCTCTTCTTTTAAAGGCTGTAGGTACCCTGATTGTCTGTTTTGGTTACTCTCCAGTACCTTCAAACAATTAAAAAAAAAAAAAAGTTGTCCAGAGTTTACAATAGATATTAGCAGGAATGTTACTTTGTCTAATATAAACTATGTTACTGTTACTACAAACAGAAGGCATCCCATTGCATTATTATTTAGAACAATTGTTTTCCTTTTTTGATTCTCCTGCTTGTCTGGTACACTAAACATATACCTAATCTTTATAGTAGTTTGGTTGTCTAGTCTGAGAAATTACTTAATTTAACAATAATGAAATAATACTGCAAATTAGTTATTGTTCCTAATGACTACTGAAGCTTCAGAGGCTGAAAATAAGTCGATAACAGCGACAACATCATTTTGTTTGTTGGCTTAATCTTACTGTGCTTTAGGTGAAAGTTTACAGCACAGGTTAGTTTCTCATTCAACACATTTATACACAAGTTGTCTTGTGACACTAGTTAACGACTGGTGACAACAGCTTGAGTGTATATTTTTGAAGTATGCTTTAGTTAATAGTTAACCTACTTTTTGAAATAAGTAATACATTCACATGGTTCAGAATTTAAAAGGTGACAAAGGATATATGATGAAAAGTTTCCTTCCCACGTGCCTGCGTGTGTTTTTAAGAAATTGGCAGCAAAGGACAAATATTGTATGAGACCCCTACAATAAGAACTTAAAATCAGACTCACGCTTAGTGGAAAGGGTGGGAAGGCGAGGGGGGGAGGGTTTAGATTAGGTAGTTGATAGAGATTTGGTTGGGTGAAATCGGTGACAGCACACGTTAGTAAGAAGATCAGTATTAACTGGACTTCAACACAACTTGAGTACTCCTCCCATCTTAACCCAATATTGCAAGGACAGAGTAGCTGGGGTGGGGGGCTGGGGACCGTGCTCTCAGGGGAAATCGAGGCCAATTGGCACAACTAGCATTTTGCTAATGAGGACTCTCTGCATCCCACATTGGTGAGTGGCATCTGGGGTCTTAAAAGCTGCCAAGCTGCCATCTGAGGGTACAGCAAATGGTCCCAACTCGCAGAAACAGATGATCACTGAGGTCCATAATGACATGGGGGAAAGGGAACCCAGAAAACAGTGAGACCCACGTGAGTGGGTGTCTACATCGACTTGTGACCAGAAGGACCAGGTGGTGCCCGGCCACTACCAGTGATAGCCGCAATGGAGCTCACAGAGTTGAGTGTCATTGGCAACACAAAAATAAATAGAGGTGCACCCTGAGACCTCCACTAAAAGACTACAATTGATGATCCAGGGCCTTCGGGGTTCCCCTGGGAGCATGGCCTCTGGCCCTGATACTGCCCCTGTCCATGAATCATAATGAAGATCAACTCTTTGGACAGGAATGGCTTGGACTTGGCCACACAGAGTTACCATATTTTGTGGGGACTTTATGGTTCTGTGCATCTACAGAATGTCTTCCTGCTGACCTCATACTGGAGGAAGGGGAGTGGGTGGAGAGGAGGAGATAAGAAACTGTTGGGAGGATAGGACATGTATGGAGCAGAGAGGAAGAGTGTGATGTCACCGGGCAGGGAGAGCAGTGGGAGCTACATACAGGTGAGTATGCGAATATATATGGGAATGTACATTTTCATTCAATCATGAAAAAAAAAGAAATTGGCAGCTACATTTTTTGGTCTCTTGTGTTATACAAACTGTTTGTATCCTGTCTGTCACAATGCAGTGAATTCCTTGGTGAAGTGTTTTCAAAATAAAGGTCACCCTCCACCAGGAATTTCACAGAGGAAAGTATCAATTCCATTTAATTCTGCAAACATTTATTGAGCCACACAGTATGCCTGCAACAATGTTAGCTATTATGGGGTATAAACATGAGTCATATGGTTGATAGTACGCTTTTCTTAATTAGAAAGAAGAAGAAAGTAGAATGAAGGATTGTCAGGCAATCTGATGCCTTCTACTTAAGCTAGTTACAAGACTCGCTAGAAAGAGGTTTGGCCTCTGTCTGGATGAGTTCTGGATGTCAGGTTACATTCTTGGCCCTGTCCCTCTAACAGACTGTGTCTCCAACCCAGCAGTAGCCTTGTTCATAGCCAAGCTCAGCACCTGCCCCAGAACTTTGTTGGAAGTTTAGTGTCTATCTCATAGTTTTTATGGAGAGGAAAAAACTAAGACAAGTCTTTGTAAAATTAACATCAGAATGTTGACTAGCAACAGCTGACAACTGAAGGGTTGTTCAAAGTTCTGAGTGTTCTCCAGCCAACTCTGAGGGGTTGAATCCCCTTCCCAGCATCTGAGAAAACACAGAATGTCCACTACAAATGGACCAAAAAGACACTGGAAGCTGAGCAAACTTACCAAGACAGCAAGGTGGCAAACATTCAGATTCTGACAGGGCCTTGGAGACACCAGGCAGGCCTGGTGAGAAGGACTGAATGGTAGGCCAGGCCTGTTTGCTAGGAAGTTGAAAGTACTGACAGGGAGAGATATAACCAGAATGCTCCATAAAAGTGAGGACGGTGACACTTGGACTCACTTACTTTGGGCATATCATTAGGAAAGATCAGTCTCTAGGAAAGGACATCATAGTTGGCAAAATAGTTCTTATTAATTGTCGTGGAGCTGATTCTGATTCACGGCAACTCCATGTGTGCAGAGTAGAACTGCTCCATAAGGTTTTCAAGGTTGTGACCTTTCAGAAGCAAATCACTAGGCCTGTCTTTCAAGGCACCTCTGGGTGGGTTTGAATCACCAACTTTTCAGCTAGTAGTCGAGTGCTCAACTGTTTGTTTCACCCAGGGATCCTTGGCAAAGTAGAGGGTCAGCAAAAACATGGAAAACCCTCAATGAGATGGACTGATACAATAATGGACTAAAACATAACAATAATCATGACAATGGTACAGGACTGGGCAATGTTTTGTTCTGTCTTATGCCACAAGCTGGAGGTGATACGAAGACAAGAATAATGATGGAGAGAGGTAGAAATTATGACTCAGTGGGCAGTTTTATGCCTGGGTACCCTTTGTTCCTTTGCAAGAATTTCACCTTAAAAATTCTACCTGTGAGCTGCTGCTGGCCAGAAAATACAAATTGTGCATCTACCGTGTTGCCTTTTCCATTGGTCCTTGAGATGGGGTTCAGGGTCTCTGGCTTCCATTGTGTGGCAGGCCATTCCATTTTTTCTTTGCTGTGGTAGCAAGCCTACTTACTGGATGGCTTCTGAAATCTTAATCTGATCCTCCATTCAAATGCTCACAATAAAAGTTTCTTTCTTTCCCATGATGATGTAAAACAGTTTCTAGAGAGCAAGGACTGGTGAATGGAAATTAATTGCACAGCAGTGTCCACAAGGATTCTTTTGAGATGTGTAGGAAGGTCACTGGTAAGTTTATTTAGTATGCTGGCCTTATAGTTTAATTTTAGTGACTGTTAAAGAGATAAAAACATAGGTTCATTGCCAACTGCTGGGAGCCAGCCCCAGCTGGGTTTCATGATCACGAAGGGGTGGGTGGCATCAGTGGGAAAGAGAAAGAAATGAGACTGAGACAATTAGAAGTCTGAAGAACGGCAGCCTGTTAAGGTCTGTCTTCCTTTATTTTTTATAGTCAATGAGGTAACTGTACTTTGACCACATAAGCAATTGGCTAGCAAGAAGTAGATACCTTGTAGTCTCTCTTCATGTTAATCATTAGGGTCTTCTAAATAATGGCCTGAGACAGTGGTCTCTTTTCATGTTAATTATTAGGGTCCTCTCTTTTGGCTAGTAAAGAACTGATACCTTGAAGTCCTTTTTCATGTTAATCATTAGGGCCCTCTAAATAATGGTTCGAGACCAGTATATTGTGATTATAATCGACAGTCAGAACAAGGCTAATCCTGGAACTCTATTAACTCTACCTATGCCTCGAGGTGAAAGGTGCAGGAAGAGAGAATAAACTCATCTTAAAAAGTTACACTCTGACAGTCTCTGTTTGTTCCTTCTTTGCTCTTTCTTATCTCTTCCTGTGGGGACAATGAGTGTCCACCGTCCCTCACTCTAAGCTTCTCTCAAGCTGTTCTAAGAAGGGTATTTCTTCAGTATTTGTCTATTTGCCAATACCAAATATAATAAACTTGGGAGCCTATCTGTCTTCCTGATGTGAGAAGTGGAATGTTCATTTCTAGGAGCTGAGGGGGGACGTCCCTGGGGAGCCTCCCAGGGCCTTCCTGCTATCCTCTTATCACCTGTGAAGGGAGATGTGCAGTTGGGAGAAGCCAGCGGGGTTGGGCCGGCCTTGGTGCTCTCAGGCGGGGTGTGCTGCATTGGAATTCATTCCTCCGAGCTCTTTTCTCTAGGAGTTCCTGGTCAAGTTTTCCCAATATTATTTCATAAGCCGAGGGGGTCATAAAGCCCCTCTTAGAAGGCATCTGCCTTGATCCTCGTGCTGGGAGAGGAGGGGGTATGTTTTGAGGAAGATTTGATTAGGTTGTAAAATATTATCAAGGAGATTATGGCCAGAAATATGTCACAGGTGAGATGCCTCCGTCTGTCATCACATAAGCTTGTGACTTTGTTCACAGGGGCTTTTGAGGATAACAGGCCTCGGCAGCCAACCTCCTGCTCCCTAATGCTCTCTTTCCATGAGGGCTGTATTTCTTCAATGGGGATTTTCAGGAATTTCTTATTGCGGGAGGGCCTAGAACCGCTCTGGCCAATAGAAGTATAATGTGAACCAAGTTTAAATTTTCTAGTAGCTACATTAAAAAATAATAAACACGTAACATTAGCTTTAATAGTTTAGGACAATACATATGTCATAAATATAATTTCAACATGTTATTCATGTAAATAAAATTAATGACAGCTTGTGTGTGTGTACCACGTCTTCAAAATCTGGTGTGTATTTTACACTTACCAACCCAAACCAGTTGCTGTCAAGCACATTCCCACTCATAGCAACCACATGTGTGTCAGAGTAGACTTGTGCTCCACAGGGTTTTCAATGGCTGATTTTCAGAAGTAGCTATAGATTGCCAGGGGTAAACTTGAACCTCCAGCCTTTTAGTTAGCAGCCAAGCACATTAACCATTTGCACCATAGCACATCTCAATTTGAACTCAGCACATTTCAAACAGTCAACAGCAACATGTGGTTAGTGGTGGCTACTATATCAGACAGCACAGGACTAGAATGTAGGCCACAGTGGTGCCCGCAAGGTCTCCCTACTCAGGCAGACAAGAGAGGCCTTTTGGTGCAAATGGTTAAGTGCCAAATTACTAACCAAAAGGTTGGCAGTTCAAACCCACCCAGAGGCACGAAGGTAGTATGGCCTAGGGATCTGCTTCTGAACCATCACAGCCTTAAAAACCCTACTATGCACAGTTCTACTCTGCATGCTTTGGGTTTCTTTGAGAAGGAATCCACAGGACAGCAACTAACAACAAGAAGTGATGATACAGGCAGGGGGTGTTTAGATTGGGGTTAGATGCCAGGATTAGCTCTGGGTTTTGTTGATTAAGATGCCTAGAATGCAAAGGGCAGCATGTTTTAGTTGGGAAAACCTGTGTAAGGCACGGGAGATTGGACGAGGCCTTTTGGAGGTCGTGTGGCCTTGCAGGAGGTAAGAGAGCATTCAAGGGAGGAGAAGGCATGGTTGGACCACTTGGAGGAACACACATTCAGCCACGTGGGCAGGTAGGATTTTACCTAGTGCTACCTTTCAGCTGGAAACCCTAATTACATACTGGTTAAATGGTACGGCTGCCTGTCAAGAGGTTGGCAGTTTGATCCCGCCAGGAGCTCCTTGGAAATTCCATATGGCAGTTCTACTCTGTCCTACAGGGTCACTAGGAGTCGGAAACAACTTGAAGTCAGTGGGTTTGTTTTTGTTTTTTCTCACCCTTCGGCTAACGGTTGTTCTGCTTTTGTTTTTTCTCCTGTGCCCCCTGCCCACCCTCCAGCGATGGTTCTAGGCCTGCCTGGCACCTGGGCCACGGGAACTTGTGTGCGCACCTGTCCTACCGCCTGTGTCTGCAGCAGCTCTGAGCGCGGCTGCTCAGTGCGCTGTGACCGTGCTGGCCTCCTACGCGTCCCGGCCGAGTTCCCATGCGAGGCGGCCTCCATCGACCTGGACCGCAACGGCCTGCGCTTCCTAGGTGAGCGGGCCTTTGGCACATTGCCGTCGCTGCGCCGCCTGTCGTTGCGCCACAACAACTTGTCCTTCATCACGCCTGGTGCCTTTAAGGGTCTGTCAGGTTTGGCTGAATTGCGCCTGGCTCACAACGGTGACCTCCGCTACTTGCACGCGCGCACCTTCGCCGCACTCGGCCGCCTGCGCCGCTTGGACCTGGCCTCCTGCCGCCTCTTCAGCGTGCCCGAGCGCCTCCTGGCAGAGTTGCCTGCCCTGCGAGAGCTCGCCGCCTTTGATAACCTGTTCCGCCGCGTGCCCGGTGCACTGCGTGGCCTGGCCAACCTGACACATGCGCACCTGGAGCGGGGCCGCATCGAGGCAGTGGCCTCCAGCTCGCTCCAGGGCCTGTGGAGTCTACGCTCTCTCAGCCTGCAGTCCAACCATGTCCGCACAGTGCAAGCTGGTGCCTTCCGTGACTGTGGCTTCCTGGAGCACCTGCTACTCAATGACAATCTGTTGGCAGTGCTGCCTGCCGACGCCTTCCGTGGCTTGCGTCACCTGCGCACACTTAACCTGGGCGGCAATGCTCTGGGCCGAGTGGAGCGCTCTTGGTTCACAGACTTGGCAGAGCTTGAGCTGCTTTACCTGGACCGCAACAGCATCGCCTTTGTGGAGGAGGGGGCCTTCCAGAACCTTTCCGGGCTTCTGGCTCTGCACCTCAATAGTAACCACCTCACTGCACTAGCCTGGGCCGCCTTCCAGCCTGGCTTCTTCTTGGGCCACCTATTCCTCTTTCGGAATCCTTGGCACTGTGACTGCCATCTGCAGTGGCTGCGAGTCTGGATGGAGAGCTCTGGGCATGCCGCTGACATGCTGTGCACCTCCCCTGGCTCCGTGGCAGGCCTGGACCTCAGCCAGGTGGACTTTGGGCGCTCCTCTGATGGCCTCTGTGTGGACCCCATGGAACTGAACTTGACTGTGACCAGTCCAGGCCCATCCCCAGAGCCAGCGGCTACCACTGTAAGCAGGTTCAGTAGCCTCCTCTCCAAGCTGCTGGCCCCAAGGGCTCCTGTAGAAATGGCGGACAACACCACCGAGGTGCTGGCCAACACCTCGTTTTCCAGCAGCCTTCCCTCCCATGGGGTAGAACACTGGGGATGCAAGGTCATGATTCTACTTAGCTCTTATCTTCTGCTCACTGTGGTCCAGTATGTGGTGTTTGGCCTGCATGTGGACTGACCCTGGCACACTGGAGTGGCGCAAACTACCTTGGCCTGCAAAAGAAAGTTTGGGTAACTGGACTTGGGGGAGGGTTCTTGCAGAGGGAGGGGACAGGATGGGGGCAGGTCATGAGGCTGCCAGCAGAGGATGGAAGGAGTAGTGGGCCTCCAGAGCTGGCCCTAGGAAGAGAATCTTGGGAAATGCCACGTGGGAGGAAGAGAGAGGCTATGTTTTTTTGTCCCGTGTCATGGGTATCAATTGGAAAGAAGAAACAAGAATGAACATGGAAGGCTAGGAACTGGAATCTCCTGGGGCTGCACAACTCTCCACGCCCCCTACTCCCCTACCCATCCCCACCCCCGTCTGCAGGCAACAGTGCCTGCAATGCCTGAATTAGAGTCAGTGCATTGGCTGAGTACTAAGAACTGTGTCATTTCTCTTGACAGGGTAACCCATTAAGCTCACAATACTCCCCTCCTCCCTCAGGGGCCTAGGTACGTTGGGGTCCAGGAAGGTGGACAGGACGTGAGAGAAGGAGGATAGGAATAGGACTTAGAGTGCGAAGGTGGCTCCTGGGGTCTGAGATGTTTTAAGAAGCACTGTGGTTATGGGAGCTAAACCCAACCTGGAGTCCCCTTATACCATCTCAGAAATGTGTGGCTACTACCTGGTTTCACAGGGCAAAATTTTAAGATGCTAAGTAACCTAACTTTTAGAAATAGTTATTAGATTTTTGTGTGTAGAATTATGTGTAATCAACAGTTCCTGTTCTTCAGCTCCTGCATTCCACACAGGCAGATGCCTGGTTATCTGTCTCTGCTCAGCAGGCACCAACCCCTACCCTATCCTGAAAACTGCAACATTTGTCTTCTTAAGCAAACTAATATTTCAGAGAAGAAAGGAATTTGAAGACCATTTTAATGAAACTCTGAGAAAAACTGCTAAAACCGCCTGGACTCCTCTAGCTGTCTTTGTTTTCCTCTGACTGTATTAACCTTGATGCTACTACATTTCTTTGGAACACATAGTTTAGGCTGTATGTTCCCTGATCTGCAAACTGTTGATCAAAGAATAAACCTCTAGTGTTGTTTTTGACTTTGCTTCAATCCTCAGAAATTCTTTTACATTTCTGGCATCAGAGAAATGGGATTCCCCAGCAATAGGTTCTGCAATCCCGAGAACAATTGCTAGTTTTGAGCTTCAGTACAAAGCTAAGCCGATTGGGTTCTTTGTCTCAGCTTTACTGTGGTTTCACTCAGGTGAAAAAAAAAAACCTCTTAGATAACAGCTGTCACAAGAACAGGCACGTGCACATCAATGTTTATTGCAGCACTGTCAACAATAGCCAAAAAATGGAATCATCCTGGGTGCCCATCAACAGATGAATGGATAAACAAACTATGCTATATTCACACAATGAAATAGTATGCAACGATAAAGAACAATGATGATTTTAGGAAACATAACATGGAATCATCTGGAAGACATTATGCTGAGTGAAATTAGCCTGATACAAAAGGACAAATATTGTATGAGATCACTATTATAAGGACTTAAAAGGTTTAAGCACAGAAGAAAATAATCTTTGAAGATTATAAGGGGGGAAGGGAGAGAGAGGGGTAATTAGATTAGATAGTAGATAGAATTGGGATAGGAGAATGGAAGTTAGCATAACTGGGCTACACAAAAAGCTAAAAGGTTTTCTAAATACAACTCAACATTTTGAAGGGCAGCGTAGCAGGAACAGGGGTCTGGGGACCACAGCCTCAGGGAACATCTAGGCTAATTGGTATAACTAAGTTTTTTAAAGAAAATGTTCTGCATACCACTTCAGTGAGTGGCATCTGGGGTCTTAAAAGCGAGCAAGCAATGCAGTAGAAGGCAGATTAGCAAAATTGGACTATACCATAAACTAAAAAGTTTTCTAGCATTTTAAAGAACAGAGTAGCAGGGACAGGTCTGGGGACCATCTTTTCTGGGGATATTGAAGTCATTTGGCATAACTAGTCTTTTGGTAAGAGAGTCTTCTGCACCCCATATTGGTGAGTGGTGTTTGGGGTCTTAAAAGACAGCAAGCTGTCGTCTGAGGAACATCAATTTGTCCCAACCCACCTGGAACAGATAACTCAGAACATCAAAAGACATGAGGAAAAATGAGCCCAGGAGACAGAAGGACTCATACAACTGAGAGACTACGTCAGCATGCGACAGGAAGAACCAGATGGTGCCTGGCTACCACCAAAGACAGCCCTGATAGGGTACACGATGTAGAGTCCCTAATGTAGCACAAGAAAGAGAGGTGTACAGATCAAGAACTCTATTAAAAGACCAGAATTGATGGTCCAACAACCTGGAGGGTCCCCTGAGAACATGGCCCCTAGATTTGCAGCTAGCCCAGAGTTGAAACCAGTACTGAAGCCAACACTTCAGACAAAGAATTGATTGGACTTGGGGACACAGAGTGATGCATGTGGTGTGTGTACTTTATGGCTTAATATATATACGAGACTGTCTTACCGTTATCTTTTTAGAGGGGAGAAAAGAGGGTGGAGAGGAGGGGATAAGTGTTGGTTGAGTGGATACTGGAAGTAAGGTGTGAAAAAGAGGAGTGTGCTATGACAGGTTGAGGAAAGCAGATGGAGTTGCAGAGATATGGGCACTTGGGGTTTTATATGGAAAACTGACTTGGACTGTAAACTTTCACTTAATCACAATAAAAAAATTAAAAAAAAAAAAAGCTAGCAAGCAGCCATCATCAACTAGTCCCAATCCACCTGGAGCAGAGGAGAATGAAGGACATCCAAGACATGAGGAAAATAGGAGCCCACCAGACAGATGTCATATGATCCAGAGACTACATTACCATGAGACTAGAAGAACTAGATGGTGCCTGGATACCACCAGTGACTGCCCTGACAGGGAACACAGGGTAAAGTCCTGATGCAGCGAGAGAAAAATGGGTGTTCAGAACTAGAACTCTATTAAAAGACTACTTTTGATGATGCATCAGGCTAGAGGGTCGCCTGAGGTCATGCCCCCCAGACTCTCTGTTAGTCTAGTGCTGAATCAAGTAGAGAAGTCAACTCTTCAGACAAAGATTGGACTGGACTATAAGACAAACAATGATGCTGGTCAAGAATGTGCTTCTTGGCTTAAATGTACGAGGACTACCAGTTAAGTTCATGAACTAATCCTAGAAAAAGAGCTACATATCTCATTGCTAAATATAATTATGGTCACCTTTGAGATACTCCCTTTGGGAAGCTATGGACTGACACCAGCCCCTAGTCTACCCTTCAAAGCAATTTTGGAACTCTTTCTGGAATGGCCATCAGAGCTGTTGTCGTATTACCCTTGATGTCATCAAAATGTATTCCTTTCAATATTTCCTTTACCTTCAGGTACAGAAAAAGACCATTGGGGGCCAGATCAGGTGAGTAGGGAGAGTGTTCCAATACAGTTATTCATTTACTGGCTAAAATCTCCCTCAGAGACAACTATACAATTAAGTTTGGAAACTTGCCACCTTGCCACCATGTGCAACAGCCATTCCAGTAAGAGTTCCAAAATGGTTTTGAAGGGTGGACTAGGTGATGGCATCAGTGCATAGCTTCCCAAGGGGAGTACTGTGAAGGTGACTGTAGTGATATTCAGCAATGAGGTATGTAGCACTTAGAACAATTACATTCACAGACGTGTCAGACATTATATATGTGGGGCTGTCTGAGCAGCTCTTGTTCAGAGGTGAGATGAAGGGGTGGAGGGGGATGGGAGTTGGTAGAATGGATGTGGGAAGTACAGGGTGAAAAGGAGGACTGTTTGGGGGTGAGGGGCAGAGAGAAGTTAGAGTTTCATAGTGGTATGTGTGCAGGGTTTTATGTGGCAAATTGATTTGGAATGTAAACTTTCACTTAAAGCACAATAAAATGTTAGAAATAAAACCTCTTGAAATCTTAACAGCATACCTTGCATAGCAGCTCTTCTGACATATTTTATTTCTATTTTGGGTTGTCAGCTTTGGAGCTGCTGTCCTGATGGATAATGTGAACTCCAATATTTACTGTGAGTTTGCATGGTGCTTAGGATTGCCCCAGGGTTTGGTATGCTGAATTCAAGAAAGCAGCTTATTTTCCTAGTGGAACTCCGACTCACTACATGGCCAAGGAATATGGATCTAAGTCTCATTTGTATTTGGATTTTGGTTTGATCTCCCTAATGACAGTTAAATCACTGACCATTTTGGGGTACCTTTCAACTAGAGACTAATATTTTTACAGTCTAAAATAAGAGACTAGGTGTCTAACCATCCAAATGAATTAAGCTCAGAAAGAATGAAACCAGGTTTCATATGGTTGTTACAAAGGAATTTCAGAGTCTTCAAGCCTCAAAAATATGTGGTCATGGGTCGAGCATCTCATGTGCCCTTACGGGGCTCACCACTGACAGAGACTTAAAATGAACAGGCCCATAAAACAAAATGAGACTTAAGGGGCATGCCAGTCAAGGAGCAAGGACCAGAAGGCAAGAGAAGACAAGAAGCTGATAATAGGAAACCTAAGGTTGAGAAGGGCGAGCATTAACCTGTTGTAGGGCTGTTAACTGATGTCATAAAACAATATGTGTAGTAATTGTTTAATGAGAAACCAGTTTGTTCTGTAAACCTTCACTAAAGTATAATAATAATAAAAACTCAGAAAAAAAAAGACAACCATGAAAAGATAAACTGGGACATGAGAGCTCTAGGCTGCCCACGTATGCCTGTGCCCATTGCCACTGAGTCGATTCCGACTCATAGCAACCCTATGAGACAGGGTAGAGCTGCCCCATAGAATTTCCAAGGAGCACCAGGTGGATTCAAACTGCTGACCTTCTTATTAGCAGCTGTAGCATTTAACCACTACCCCACCTGAGTTTGTAGGCTGCCCACAAGTTGTAAGAAAACTCTCATTTAACAAAAGTGTATTGTGAAACAAAACTCAAATCCCTTGGCAGGTTCCCTGCTAGGAATTTTATCTGACTCTGGGAAGCCAAAGTTTCAATTTAAGAGAATAAGATTCTTAATATCCTTGATAAATGAATCTGGGCTTCCCCCCTACCAGGATGCTGGTTTGGGGTTCATGTTCAAAAACATTATAAGCTGAATATACTTGAAGTTGTTTGAAATCTCAGTAATCACTTTGGGAAAATTATTACCATTTTTCATTGTCCTTTTCAGAGAACTTTTGTTTAATGCTCATTTTTAGTCAAAGGTTCCAAAAAAATTCTTCCATCTCAGACTCTAGCAACTTAATGGGTTTGTCTAGGACCTGTTTTTTCTGTGGAATGGAGTCAGTTTCATCCAAGAATTGCTGTATACATTTTAAGAAACTGGGTCCTCCATATGTTTGTCTTGTGTGATGTTGAGTATACGCCTGGGTTTTGAGCTGGCCTCACAGATTGATAAAATTATGTAGTTTTTCTGTCTCATTTTGTGTCTGAGAGTCTGTCTTGTCTCACGAAGCTGAGACTCACAGTTGCTCAGTTTTTTTCTTTTTTCTCTCATGAGGCAGTCTTTTAAAATTTGTTTATTTTTGTCTTGCAAGAAAAACTGCTTCTTGTGCCTACTTATGAGTTGGGCTTTCAGTAGCTACACTGAAAAAACAGTCATACAAATTGATTTATTTGAAACATGCACTGGAAAGGATGGATTGTTTATTTTGATTGGTAAAACAAGGCCTTAAAAAGGAAAACTTATTCTAAATTGTTTCTTTAAAGGATCCTGTAAAGCATACAAAAAGACACCACCCGCTGCCATCGAGTGGATTTCAACTCATAGCAACCTTACAGGACAGGGTTATGAAAATGTAATAATTTCTTAACCTTTGTATGAAATCCTATTATTAAATTATAATATTCCTTAAAAGAACTTGGAAACACTGGTGGCAAAATGATTAAGAACTATGGTTAGTAACCAAAAGGTTGGCAGTTTGAATTCACCAGGGGCTCCTTGGAAACTCTATGGAACAGTTCTATTCTATAGGTTTGCTATAACATGAAATTGACTGGACAGTGATGGGTTTCGTTGTTGGTCCCCCTGCCCAAACTGACTCTGATTGTTTTAATGGTGAATACTTATTAAATCAAATAGTCCTAATAGTCCCAGAAATTAGTGAAAATGAATCCATTCCAACAAAGGTTTTTATGTTTATGTCAACTTTAATCGTGAAATCTTAAAAGATTTAAGTAACTTAAGCTAGACATTATACAAAGTGTGTTTCATTTATGGAAAAGGAGTAATTATTTTTATTAATACCAGAATGAGAACAAAGAAGGCTAAACTGCTTACCAAGAGAATAAAAATATTAAATGGACAAGAATTTAGTTATGTTTCGTCTTTCAAAATACATAGGCCAAATAAACACAATGTACATGAATTGAGCTTAACCAATTCTTTCTTAACAGTGAGCCTCTGATACCCACACTGCTCCCGTGAGGTGTTTGCGAAAACCCTCCCAACCAGGTAAAAACCTTTTTGAGACAAAACAAGATAAATACTGTGGATGTTAACCAAAAAAACAAAAGCAAACAAAACAATGAAACCTACTGCTTTCAAGTCTATTGCGACTCATAGGGACCCTATAGGTCAGAGTAGAACTGCCCCGTAGAGTTTCCAAGGAGCACCTGGCTAATTTGCATTGCCAACCTTTAGGTTAGCAGGTGTCACACTTAACCACTGCATATGCCACCAGGGTTTCCGGTGGACATTAATGATATCTAAAATAAGAAAATTCAGTGACTGGAAATTGGGTGGATCTCCAACATAAAAATACCTGTGGACAAATCTAAGGTTAGATGGAGAAAATGTAAGAAATGGTAAAGGTTTGAATGGAAATGTAGACTATTTAGACAAACTATTTCAACAGTAATTATGTTTCATAATATATAGGGTTGAATTAATATCCAAAATTTTTAGGTGACTTGCTGATACTAAATGCAGTTAATGAAGTTTATAGGCTCTCACTTGTTATGCCTTTTACGCCACAGGGAAATACACACACCCACACCCACACGTATACACCAAACCCATTGCCATTAAGTCTGTTCCAACTCACAGTGACCCTATGGGACAGGGTAGAACTACCCCATAAAGTTTCCAAGGGGTAGCTGGTGAATTTGAATTACTGATCTTTTTGTTAGCCACTGAGTTCTTAACCACTGAACCACTATGTCTCCATATGTATGTACGTATATATATAGTGACACAGTGGTTAAGAGTTATGGCTGTTAACCAAAAGATTGGAAGGTTGAATTAGCCAGCTGCTTCTTGGAAATCCTGTGGATCAGTTCTACTTTGCCCTAAAGGGTTGCTATGAGTTGTAATTGACTTGATGGCAATGGGTTTGGGGTTTTATACAGACACACACACATACTTTGTTCTGGTTGCAAGTGTGATTATTTTTGTCACCTAATGTGTTGTGCTGTAAAATATATAATAAGGACAGGAAATTAATAGGTCTATTAAAAAGGAATTTATTTGATATTGTCAAACTTATTTGTTGCTGCTAAGTTTAGTTTAAAAATTCATGAGAATTTTTAAGAGCTTTAATGTCAAATCACATGTAGAGCAAAGAATTGGGTTTCTCATTGTTGATAACAAAATTTACTTTGATTGGTGAGTTGAGGAGTTAATTTTAGTGTGTGTTTTTTTTTTTTTTCAGTCTGCCTTGAAGGCAAGGGTTCAACTGAATACATTCCTGAGTTGGAAATGATACTGCATGGCTTTGGAAAAAGCTAAAGATTTTACCTTTGAGATCTTTGACTAAATAACAAGTATTGTTTTTCAATAATCTATGATGAATTCACGTCAACTCTGAAAGTTCATGGAAAGCCACAAAAGATTTCTTTCTATTTTATAAGGAGAAAACTGCTAAAAAGGTTTATTTAATGTGTTCTGAATTACATGAAACATGTTGTGAAATCAAGAGACAGACCAAAATTTCCTCGGGTTAAAATTTATATGTCCATAATGTTTGCCTGATATTAGACAACTAGCACATAATACTATTATTTCAATTGCTTACTTGGTCACAACTTTGTTTCCTTTGAATCTAGCATAATCAAAGCCAATGACTAACTGGAGAATTCACCTAATTTACTCATAGAGTTTTTATTACTATTCAAGTGTTTAGATACTTCATAATCTTGGTATATTCTTGGTATATCCCGATTATTTGGTATTGTGTCTCAAGATTATTATGTGTTATATCTGAAGATCTTTGAAAATAAGGTTAATCACTATGTTTAGAGATATTTTCACCTGTAGTGTTTTTTTAATTGGCTTTATTTTGGCTTTGTACTACTTTTGTAGTTAATTCCAAGCAGGTCCTTCACTTTCAAGGATTAGTATTATTAGTTAATCATTGCCGTTTTTAAGTTTGTCATCTGTAGATAAATTTTACTTTGCTGATTCACTGGAAGTGCTTGATCAAAATTTAACAAAAATGGACTATATCAGACTTATGAAAGCCAAGTCAAGTGCCATTGAGTCGCATCCGACTCATGGCGACTTACGAAAAGGATTACAATAAATCTAACATGGATAATACTGTACTGAATCAAAATTTCTAGAACTCTTAGGCAGAAACTGAATTTTCAGATTGCTGCTGTCCGGAATTTCATGTATCCAAAATTAACTGCATAGGCCTGAGTAGATGAGAGGATTATGAGGGTATTTATATAAGAATATTGCTGATGTTCAATGTTATATTTTCTAGATATAAGAAACCATTTTTTCCTTTCCTTCTTTCAATGTAAATGTCAGCTACTTCAGTAACTAGTAACACTTAGGCTGGCTACAGAATATCCTATGGTATGGGTTTTTCTCATCTCTTAATTCTTGCTATGTGACTTGCCCAGACGGTACTTCTTGGTTATGTGACTTTAACCTTTGGACTTGGCTCCCACCTGAATAGATTAACAGATACACGATTGAGCTGGACCCAAGGTCAAATGTTGACTGAATTTACCTATTTCAACTGATGTCCCACTTTTAAGAACTTGTCAGTCCAGATCTATATTTCAATGGTATAATTGTTTAGCTTGTATTTTTGTACCTTAAGTAGAGTTAGAAGATGTTATGGCACATATCTAAGTTCTGGCTAAATATATTGAGGATGTTTTCAATAATTCCACCCAAGCACTACAAGAAATAAGCACCAAAAAGACTATGATGAGAAGAGTGGTTCACCAAAACCTAATAGCTCTTGACAGTCTCATTACCACTCACAGAGGCACCTGTATCATTGTTAGAGCTGATGATTGTGTTTATATTCCTGATAGTAGTACTACTGTCACTATGTTTCCCATATGCAACACACAGTGTGAAATCTCAGTAATCCTGTTCTCTCTTTGAGTGATATTTTAAATAATTGGTTTAGTTTTGGGGTGGATGTAGGAAGAAAATGTTAATTTTCTTTAGCTTCTTTCTATTCATCTTTGTATCGATCTTTGTAAATATAAAATGTTGGTTTTTGCTAATTAACGATTGTATTTCTATGGAATGCTGTGTACTTAAAACCTACTCACCCCACAGAAAAATTGATGTTAATCACTTGTGCTTTTCAGCAAAGAGATAACATGTAACTTTTTGCCCTTTGGTATGCAGGTATTGGCTAATGTTCTTTAGGCTGGCTAAGGAGTTTCTCAAATTTGGCCTAAACCTTCTACCAATAAAATTTCAAAGTGACTTACTCTGAAGAAGAGGCCTAACAGCATGGCAAGGTAAAGAAAATAAACACGAGGTAAAATGACACTGAAAGTAAATGATGGAGAGATCAACAAGAAGTTCTTCTAGAACAAAAGTTACTGCATTTGTAGATGATCAGTGCCTCCTAATGGAGGCAAGATCAAAAGGGAGAAAAATGTGGCTATGGAAGCTGAAATCAACATGGAGCCCCTTAGGCCAATGTTGGAAGAGCATGGTTATTACCTGGTTTCACAGGGCAAAAGTTTAAGATGATAAGATAACCTAACGTTTAGAAAAAGTAATTTAGCTCGTTTTTATAGATTTATATATAAATCGACAGTTCCTACTCTTTAACTCCTGCATCCCAGACAAGCCTGGTTATCTGCCTCTCCTCAGCATGCGTGGACATTCCCCTTCTGAAAACTGGCATCTATCTTCTTAAGCAAACTAACATTTCAGAGAAGAAAGGAATTTGAAGGATATTGAAGTAAAACTCTGAAAAACCAGCTAAAACCACCAGACTTTTCTGTTTCCCATTGACTGTACTAACCTCCATATTGCCACATTTCTTTGAAACATGAGGTTTAGACTGTGTGTTCACCTATTCGTTTATTTTTGATCAAATAGCAAATCTCTAGTATTGTTTTTACCTTTGTTTTAATCACACAAATTCTTTCACAGCTTTAAAACGAAAAACAATTTACTCCACAGTTATCCTCAGAGATGACCTTGGCCACAAAAGAAGTTTAGGGGAAATTAGGAAAAAAGAGAGGGGTCTGAGGACAAATAAGTTTGTAAAATCCTACTTAAAAAAAAAAAAGGAGGCTGAGCAGGTTTCTCTACTGTAGGATTTTTCAGAGCCTTTCATACGCTAACATACTGTGTATTTCCCAGGAGGCCATAAATACCTCATTTCTCAGCCTTTTGTGGGAAGTGTCCAGAGGACACAGAGATGCTGTGTTAGTGAGATTAGATGATCCCCTTAGGTGTGGAAATCATTATGGGCTGTACACTTTGGGGCTTACTAATGGCTAAGAGGAAAGGAAGAAGTCAGTAACTGACAGGGAGAATCCCAGCATTTGGAGGTGGCCATGGGATGCTCCCAGACCTGACTGCCAGAGCCAGGGTAAACCAGTACCTGGAGCGACTGTACATGTCCTCTGGGTGGGCTAGGTCAGAGGGCAGAACCACCAGATCCCACGCCAAGGGCCCTATCAAGCCATCTGTTCTGAGGGTTTCAGTGGAAATAAGTGAGCTGGACTATGCTGTCGCACTCAGGACCAGCAGCTCTTTCAGCCCAGTCACTGGCTTCAGGAGAAGGCTTTGCAGGCTATATTCTCCCTTGTCCACCTCTATAATTAGCTGCAGAACCACCTTGAGTGGGACACAGCAGGCCCACATTCATGACGGACCATGAGTGCCATATGTCTGCTAACATCATGCTCAAGCTGTTCTCTACACCACATGCAATGATGACTACATTGGTCAACATTCTAGAAGACTGTAATCTTCTTAATGTTCCCAGTTCCTCTCTCTGTATTTGAAGCGGTGGTTTTTCAAAGCCCAGATGGATTCAGGGAGCTGGGGACAGTATTTCTCCTATGTCTCTAGGTTTAGTATTAATAATGTTGCAAAAAGCACCACTGAGGGCAAGAATTTTCAAATGAGGTTGCGACCATTAGTGGTCAAAAAGTCAATTTAATGTCACAACCAGCATTTCAAAACTGTGATAGACTACAATAGAATAGTCATAGAGTGTCACATGTGACATTATAAAGGTACTGTTTTGTGAAACTTTTTATTATATGCATTTGTTCAAATTATAAATGCATATATGTGTATGCTGGGTTGCTATGTACAATTTTGTTTTCATGAAAGTTAACACAGCAAATTAGTTTTCCATTTTGTAGTTTGTACACAAGGTGTTCCATAACATTAGTCTCATTCCCCACAATGTCACCACTCTTTCCATTTCCACCCTAAAAATACCTGTTTCCTTTTGTTCTAATTTTCTACTCCTTCTCGCCTTCTCATCTTTGCTTTTGGGCAAATGTTGCCCTTTTGATTTCACATAACTGATTGTTCTAAGGAGCTTGTTCCTCTCAGGTGTTATTGTTTATTTTGGGGCCTCTCTACGCTTTGGCTGACAGGTGATTTCTAGGAACGGCTTCACTTCTAGTTCAAAAGGGTGTCTTGGGGCCATAGCCGCAGGTGTTCTTCCAGTCTCTTGTCAGACCAGTAAATCTGGTCTTTTTTGTGTGAATTTTATTTTTTTATTCTACAATTTTCTTCCTGCTCTGTTTGGGATCCTCTGTTGTAATCCCAGTCAGAGCCATCAGTGGTGATAGCTGGGCACCATGTAGTTATTCTGATCTTGGGGTCATATAGGCTGTGGTTCATGTAGTCCACTAGTCCTTTGGAATAATTGCTCCCTTAAGTGTTTCAGTTTCTTCACTCTCCTTTGTTTTAGATGATAAGAGACCAATAGTTATATCTTAGATAGCCACTTGCAAGCTTTTAAAACCCCAGGGTCTACTCATCAAAGTAGGATGTAGGGCTTTGTCTTTTATGAACTATGTTGTGCCGGTTGGCTTGGATGTCCCCCAAGTCTATGGTCCTTTACCTCTAAGCCTAAGAACTTTGTCTTGTGAGGTGTATGGTACAATTCTTAGTGCATAACCCCAAACCCAGTGCTGTTGAGTTGATTGTGACTCATAGCAACCCTATAGAGCAGAGTAGAACTGCTCCATAGAGTTTCCAAGAAGCACCTGGCAGAAGTGACCTGCCACAAGTATAGGATTGTTAATTTCCTGTTTATCTCTATTTTTCTAAATTTAAATCAGTCTTTAATTTCTTTGTGTTGCCATCTCCATATGAAGGATCTTTTTTTTAAGCCCCTCTTTTTTGCTCTAATGTTTACATAATGACATCTCTGTTTCCCTATTTTCAGTGTTTTGCCTTTGATTTATTTTGTGATTTCCCTTTCTGGGTTGGTAATCGGTTGTTCTGTTCTGTGTTCTAATCTTAGGTGGTATCATGGATTGAATTTTGTCCTCCAGAAAAAATGTGTAGCAGTTTGTCTAGGCCATTGTTCCTGGTATTGTATGACATTCCTGTAGGCTGTAAACCCTGCCTCTATGAAGTTAATAAGGGAGGATGAACAGCAGTTGTGTTGGTGTGGCAGGACTCAATGTGTAAGATTGTATTGTGCTTTGAGGCAGTCTCTTGGGATATAAAGGAAAGGGAAGCAAGCATCTGGAAGCTACCATCTGGAAGCAAACAGTGCCAGAAACAGAGCACATCCTTTGGAAAGGACTCAGGGTCCCTGTACCTCAGAAGCTTGCATTCCAGGGGAACACTGACCATAAAGACCTTCCTCTGGAGCTGATACCCTGAAATCTGGACTTTTAGCTTACTTTACTGCAAGAAAATAAATTTGTCTTTGATAAAGCCATGCATTTGCAATATTTCTGTTGAAACAGCAACTAGATGACAAAGACAGTTGTTATCTGATGTAGTTGATTTTCTAACCAGAGGATTCCCTTTAGTATTTCTTGTAATTTTCACTTGGTGTTTACAAATTCCCTAAGTTTCTGTTTATCTGGAAATGTCCTAATTTCCCCATCATATCTGAGAGAGAGTTTTGCTTCATATATAGTTCTTAGCTGGCAACTTTTTTCTTACAAGGCTTTGTGTATGTTATTGCCTTCTTGTCTGCATGATTTCTGCTAATTATTCCCAGCTTCGATTTATTGACTCTCCCTCGTAAATTATATTTTGTTTATCCCTAGCCACTTCTAAAATTGTCTTCTTAACTTTAGTTTTGGCAAGTTTGATTATCATATGTCTTGGTGTCTTTCTTTTGGGATCTACCTTGTGTGGCGTTTGATGAGTGTCTTAGATAGATATCTTTTCATTTTTGTGATATCAGGGAAGTTTCCTGTCAACAAATCTTTGCCAGTTCTCTCTGTATTTTCTGTTATCCCCCCTCTTCTGATACACCAATCACTCATAGACTGTTCCTCTTGATTGAATCCCACATAATTCTTAGCATTTCTTGATTTTTTAAAAAATTCTTTTATCTGATTTTTTTCCTCAGATAGGTTGGTATCACACGTTTTGTCATCAAGCTCACCAATTTAGCCTTCCATTGCCTCAATTCCACACTTTTAACTTTCTATTGAATTGTCTAGTTCTGCAATTTTATTATTAATTTCTTGACTTTCTACTTGCTGTCTCTGTATGCTTTCTTGCAGCCTATTCAACTTGTCATATTGCTCTGCTGCATTTTGCCTCAGCCCCTTCCTCATATCTGTAAGAATTTTAAATATTAATCTTTTGTATTCTTCCTGTGATGATTCCTGGAAGTTTTCTTCATCTGGAAAATTTCTTGATTTTTGTTTTGGGAGTTTTCTGAAGCCATCATGGTCTGCCTCTTTAAAAAATTTGATATTGACTGTTGCTTCCAAGCTATCAGTAAGTTGTTGGATTTTTTTATTTTTTTGTTTGCTTATTGTGTTCTAGCTTCGTGTTTTGTTTTGAAATATGCAGATAGGCTAGTTGTGTGTTCTAGTTTGGCTGTTGGCTCCTTTGAAGCTCTAATGGACTGTCACTCAGTGGTTAGAGCTTTTACTACACATGCACATCCAGGAGTCCATTTACTTTTCTTGTATGGGTTCAGCTCAGGTGTTACCAAGTATGTGGTGCAGGCTCTCCCTTACAGTTCTAGATGGGCAGAGGTGATTGGTGTAGGCATTGCTATTTGGGTGCAGGCACTGAGAAAGGCAGGAGGCTAACAGCTGTCCCTGGGTGTCTGTGAGTATGTCCTCTTACGTCTGATTCTATGTGAAAGAACTGTTTCTGCCCTGAATTTCTGGCTCAGGGGAGTTTGAAGATTTTTCTTCCTCTTCCCCCAGTTTGTTAAATTGTTCTCTCTCCAATTCTAGGATAATGGCTCAGGGTGCTCGTGTAAGGAGTCCTACTTCCAGGTAAGGTAGTAGCATCAGACTATGGAACTGGGCAGAATGCAGAGAAGCAGGGGGTGAGGGGATGGTAAGTGGGGGAAATGCTAGGAAAAAGGAGAATTTTATCCTGAAGGAAAGATTTGTATCCACTAGAGTAGGTTAGATACAAGCCATTTAGCTTTTGATGATAGAATACTACTTTTCACTGGTTCTGGAAGTGTGAGTGTACCCTCCTCTGCTCCATCTCTCCCACTGAGGGAGATGCCCTCCAAATGCTGTTCCATTCACCATGCTAGCTGCACCTGATTCCTAGTGCATGAGGTCTGGCCAGTCCTAGTTTCTTCTGGACCTGATTTCCCTCCCCCATCATTCAGTCTTACTTCTCAACTTTCCCTTTGATGTTCAGGGCTCCTAGAATATCATATATAATCAATTCATTTGTTTTGGGGGGGGTCTTTGTTGTTAGAGGGATCACAAGGAATATCTGACTACTCTGCCTTCTTGGCCCCACCTCCCCGTTGGATACAGTTTTTATTGTGGGTTTCAGTTAAAATGGTTTGGAAACAACAATGGTACAAAGCATGCATGTTTTTTTCTTTTTTCTTTTTAATCTTGACAAATGTAAACTTACATTTCAGAGTTGTAAGACTAAATACATTGACTATTTCGGCCATTCACTTAGGTTCCCAAGATGTTAACATTTTACCATATTTACTTTTCTCTCTCTCTCTTTTTACATATTATTATTGTTTCTTACTAATAATTTGGGTTAGTTACAAACAAACTGCACTCTAAAAGGGGCAAGGTGGCCAAACCCTACCTCTATCACCAACTGTGTGGCAAGGATCACTATGAATTCAATTCCCAGTTGGAAGTGGATCAAGTCCTCATGTTCCCATATTGCTATTTTTCTCTCTCTAGTCGCCTGAGACTCGATAGCAATCTAGAAGGACACTACCCTTCTTCACTGAATGCCTGTGAAAGTTTCCCTCACCACCAGCCACCCAGAGCCCATCTACACAAATCGACTCTGCACTGCCAGCCCCTGCTGGGTCATTGCCCCTGTGGGTTTGTTAATTGCCTAGAATGGCTCCTAAAACTCATAGAGACTATTACCTGTACTTACAATTACCCATTTGTTATAGCTAGGAAGAATATAAGCTAAGACACCCATCAGGCAAGGTCTGGGAAAGGTCCCAGCACCAGCCTTCCATCGTCCTCAAGGATGTGCTGCTCCCTCTCCCTAGCATGAATGTTCTCACCAATCTCAGAACACCTAAGAATACTGCAAGATCCCAGGTCCCCCAGTCATTGGGAACTCAATGACTATACATGTGCAATGAATATGCATGATGATCACATCATGCCCCTGGCCTTCCTGAAGTTAGTTCGCCAAGTATGGGGCCTCTGTAGCTTCTTTTTGCCTGGCTGTTTTAGAAAGACAAATCCCTCAAAACCCACTGCTGTTAAATCAATTCTGACTCATAGTGACCCTGTAGAACAGAGTGGAACTGCCCAAGAAACACCTTGTGGGTTTGCACTGCTGACCTTTGGTTAGCAGATGTAGCACTTAACCACTATGTCACTAGGGTTTCCTTAGAAAGACAAACAGTATCTTAATTGCTTGGGCTGTTTTCAGAAAGCAATATCCAAAGGCCAGATTTAGCTCTTTGCCCCACAATACATCAGTGTATATTTCCTAAGAGCAAGAACATTCTCTTACCCACAATACCATTACCAAATCAGGAAATTTATCACTGATTGGATACTGTTACCTAAAATACACTTTATATTAAAATTTTAACAGTTGTCAAAAAGCAAACCCTGGTGGCATAGTGGTTAAGAGCTATGGCTGCTAACCAAAAGGGAGGCAGTTCAAATCCACCAGGTACTCTGGAAACCTTGTTGGGCAGTTCTCCTTTGTTTTATAGGGTTGTTATGGTTCAAAATTGACTCATGGAAGCAGGTTTGGTTTGGTTTGCTTATGGGTGGAAAATGATATTCCTAGGTTATAGCCTTGCTGACATTTTGTCACATTATAAAAGCTCTAAATTTGTCCACTGGTTTTAATGTTACAAAGTGAATTAGATCTTGAAATGTTCAAATGTAAGAATCAGATGAGATGAGAAAAAATGTTTGTTTGCATTGTGTTGTTGTGGCCATGGTAACTAAGGGAGGATGAGGAGAATCCCAGAGAACAGATCTCTGTACTTGAGCAACCATGGAAGTCCACAGCAGAGACATGCAGCCTGGATTACTGAAGAACAAGACAATGCTTGGAGAGGAATAGCCTTCCTTTCATTTGGGGTGGGTTCGTGAGAGTCTGAGAGTCGGCTTGAAAAGGCTGCTCTAGTTCTGCCTGGATAGTTAGATGGCCAGCTTTTTTTTTTTTTAATTTTTATTTAACATAACTGAGTGAAAATGTACATTCACATATAAATTTACATGCTCCCCTATATGCAGCTTCCGGTGACAGCACACTATTCCTTTCTGCTCCATACATGTCTCATCCTCCCAACAGTCTCCTTTTCCCTCCTGTCCGTCCACTCCCCTTCCTCCAGCCAGAGGTCAACAAGATGATATCCTATAGATGTATAGAACCATAAACTGCTTCCAATATATGGTCACTCTGCCTTGCCAAGTCCAATCCATTCCTGTCCAAAGAGTGGAACTTTGTTATAATTTATGGGAAAGGGCAGCATCAGGGCAGGGTGTCACTGCCTAACTGTCCGCCGGCGGAAAGAAGACAGGACACACGGATACGAGCCGCCTTACTGGTTGCTTCCTTTATTCTTATTCCTCCTCTCTTTCCTGGTGCTTGCTCAATTTATAACCTAGATTCCTCCAATCCTCATGTGCCATGCTCTCCCAAGATGAAGGCCCACGATAGGCTAGCGGGAAGCCACTGCCCACAGGCATGCGCCATGAAAGCCCTAAGTCTGGTAAACAAGGGTGTGGTTGGGGTGCTGTTCTGGCCCTGGGCGCCATCTTGGGCCATCATGTCCCACTTACCACAGCAGGGGGCCATGCTCTCAGAGGAACCCCCAAACCGCTGGACCATCAATTGAGGTCTTTTAGTGGAGATCTCATGATGCACCTCTTTATTCTTGTGTTGCCAGTGAGACTCCTCTCTGTGAGCTCCATCGTGGCTATCACTGGTGGTGGCCGGGCACCATCCAGTTCTTCCGGTCCCAAGTCGATGTAGGCACCCACTCTTGTGGGTCTCTCCGTCTTCTTGGTTGTCTTTACCGCATGTCATTTTGGTCCCCAGTGAGCATCCGTTCCTGTTGAGTTGGGACCATTTGTAGATGGCCAGCTTTTTAATGAACATTTATTTGGCTGAACATTTTTGAACAAGTTTCAAGTCTGAAATAGCCTCCAGGGAGACAGAGTTTTATAGAGTTAACCATTCCAGCAGAATTGTGGGAACATGGGTGCTGCAGACTGACAAACAGATGCAAAGTTGCCTGGGATGAGTTCCTGGTCAACTGTGACCTAAAGATCTCATGAGAGAAAAGGAAGTGAAGAGTTTCCATGTTGAGCTTTAAGTCTTTCACCCCAGGATTGCCTAATTAGTACCTTGGGAAACATCAGCTACTATGGATACTGCTAGGCAAAACTTTTGTGTCCCAGTTAGAATGGGCCATGTTATGTTGTGGTAACAAACAATTCCCAAACCTCGGTGGCTCCCTTAGGTTTCTTTCTTGCTTATGCTACGTATCCACTGTGGGTCATGAGAGGGCTCTGGTCATTGCAGCTCTCAGAGTCCCAGGTTGATGAAGGAACTGCCATTTTAGCATATTGCTATCCATAGACAAGGATTCCAGAGTTTCCTGCAACACAGCAGAGCCTGGGAGGATCCTGTATCACTCTTAAATGCTTCCACCCAGATGTAATTCAACCCCCTTTTACATTTCATTGGCCAAAAAAGACAGGTGGTCACACTAAACTTTAAATAGGCAGGGAAAAATCGTCCCTGTTTGTTACCAGAAGAGAACTGAGAATATTCATTTTAACACTCCAAAGCACCAGTGGCTCCATATCAGTAGTTCATCTGCTAGAACTGAACCTGGATTCTCAGGTCTGTCAGAAGAAACAGATTTGAGTGGGAAATCTGGGGAGAACCACCAGCCCTGATTGGTCTCTCTCCCCAGCACCTCAGCTAGGCTCTAAACACAAGTTCTGCTTTGGTCAGCGAGAATGCTATAGCCTCATTATATTGGTTCTTTCAAAAAGGTAGAGAGAAACTACAGAGACTGAAGGGTCATACTTCTACCTTTTAAAAAATGCTTCCCATGTAAATACTCCAAGTACAATATTCAAATCACACAAGCATGATTGCTAGAAAATATTCTCTCTTACAAAGCCTCCAGGCTGTTTCTGAGAAGTCTCCTGTGGTGATTTCACAAAGATGGTATGCCGTCCTCAGGCCCACCCACCTTTTTTGTCAGGCTGCCACAATGCTGCCTTCTAGAGGACACTGCCTGCTGGGAACTGCTGCCCTTGGCTGTTGGTCCCCTATACCGCCCTCACCCTGATCATGAGGGAGGGGCTTTTGCTCTTCCTTTTGCTCCGTGTGAGGGCAGCTTGGGTCTTCCCTTTCAACACTTGACAGCAGGGGAACAATAGGGCTGAGAAGTGAGTGGACTTTAATAAAGGGTTGGATCTAACAGAAGTAAAATAAGAGGAACTTCTGCCTACTTCTGAAAATAGCTGTTGGCAGAACCCCCAGGTCTAATGCCCTCTCATGGTCCCCTGAGTCTGGGTTGCCATAACTGCCTCCCCTGCCCAATCATCCTGGGAATGCCAAGACCTCATGCTATTTCTGAGACCAAACGCCTGTGAAGGACTTTTTACTTGTCCCCGGTATAAGTCCCACCTCCCCACCCTCACATGGGAAATGCCATCCCTATGTGTGGTGGCCTGGCCTCAGCAGCATTCCCCGCAGGACGTCACACACAGTCCCACCTTGTGGTCCAGCAGAGCCAGAGGGTGCAGCCAAGTCCAGATCCTCATCCTTCTAGTCTCTTCACCCCAATTCCACACTGCCTAAAAGTTGCTGCTCAGAGCTCCATAGGACAAAAAGAAAATCTGGGGGTACCTATTAGTCTAAAGTTGCACAGAGTAAAGCAATATTTCTCCCCAAAGAAATCCCAATATCTAGAAGACATTTCTCTGGTAAAAGCTATAACTCCATCCCTTTTAAAGCGTTACCTGTATGGCCTATGTTTTTTCTGGAAAAACACTCCCATTTTATATTACAGTCAACCCTGCAAAAGCCAGAATCTGCATGACTTGGAAACCTGCCAGAGAAGGAAAACTCAAATACATTCCACTAAAAACACTGGAGAAGTTGCAAGACCAAGAAAAATACAACAATCCTGTTGAGTTCTGGCTTTTACAGTTTTCATTGTATCCACCAGGAGACTTAACTTTTCCATCTGAGACTGTGTTGAGGTTTTCCCCAAGAATAAGGTATAGAACTTGGCTTGCTATTTGCACTAGTTGCGATAGTTTCACAGAGCAAAAGCAGTCCTGCCCAGAGGCCCACTCAAGTGAGCAGTGAGCTGGGAGTGCTAGTGACAGTAAATAAGTTTTCCAGGTTCTAAGTCTGGAAACTCTGTCCTGATCCAGGCCACCTAATTGCCCAGGGAGTGTCTATGTGTCTGCTACCTTTCTTGGGTGATGTGTGTGTGTGTGTGTGTGTGTGTGTGTTTGGGGGCTGCTTTGGGAGAGTGGAGACCTTGTGATCAGTGTTGTCAGGAGAAGATGAGGGGGACTGGAGTCACACAAGGGGAAGTGGTAGTTTTTTTTTTTTAGTAACATCTAAGTCATTCACACACACACATGCACACACATACTCATTCATTTAGATTGGGCAAATTTGAGGAGGAGTCTGCTGTCTAACTCTCTTCTCTCCGACACAGCGCGTACAGGCCCTGCTCTGAAAGATCATTTGACCCTTATTTCTCTGTGGCTGGGGTACATGGCTTAAGTAAAACATGTTTACCTCCACAGTGTGTCCTGGCTGATTACATCTCCTGAATGAGTGTTACTTCTATTCCTTCTATCTGTGTTCTAGTCAGGGAAAATTTAGAAGCACTTAGACAAATATTTGCAATTTTAAGGGGAGTTCCCTTGAAACTTTGCTGACTTGAAGAACCTTGGGCCTGAGCGGACAAAAAGAGAGCTTTGTTCACAGCCAGACTGACTGAAATACTAAGTAAGAAACTCTGGAGGCCCCTGGAGTTCTTTGCCATTTTCATTGGCTGAGCTGGAGTTATCACAGAGCCTATGTTACCTCAGGGCTGAGGCCCAATTGTGGGCCGCTGGAAATCCATTAGGTAGATTATAGCCTCAGAGAGCTGCAACCAGCATTAAAAAGTAATGAAATAGATGGAAAATTTTGGCTCCATCACAGGTAGTAAGAAAAGTATCATTAAACTTGAATTTTTTTATCTTGAACATTTTAGCTCTTTAAGCCTCAGTAGGGGCCATGGTAGCACAATGGCTAAGCCTCTGCTGCTAACCAAAAGTTTGGCCTTTAAATTCACCAGCTGCACTGCAGAGGAAAGACCTAGCTATCTTCTCCCTTAAAGATTACAACTTTGGAAACATTATGGAGCAATTATACTCTATAGGGTCAATGAGCTGGAATCCACTCAGTGGCACCTCACAATAAAAAAGCCTCAGTAATTTATTTTGCATTTGCTTCAGTTACGTGTGTGTGAGTTTATGTGTACCAGATCACAATATGAAAATGTATTTTTCACGTCATGTTTATTTGACACCCAGTGTCATAGATCAATTCAGTTCCTTATTTGTTTTCAAAGACTGTAAAGTTGACAGTCAAGTGCAGGGCCACATTTCACTTGTTCATTATTCTCCCAGCCAGTTTATTTTTCTGCACCACTACCAAAAAGTGAAACTGCCTTATTTATACCCTATTTAAAGACGTAGTTAGATCCAAAAAAGCAAGATTTCAATGATTACCTGGATGAATAGGAGTTCTAATTGAGGTGTTTTTTTATTGGGCTGAAAGGGTGAAATGATACGTGCAGAACAGGTAGCTAATGAGTGCTTGGCTCCTGCAGTGAGCCTCCGCAGAGGCCCACAGAGTACTGCTGGCTGTTTCTTTAGTAAGTTAATAACTGTTAATGAAAATGCCTTTGAATGGCCCTCTTGGTGTCTTGTAATGATACCTGTTATTAAAGAACCAAATAACATGGGGGGAAAAAAGTGAAGATAAATGAATACACAGATTATGATCCTTTACCATAATAATATATGTATCCTCCTTTCCAAATTTATCTAATTTTCTTCAAAATGGTTGTTTATCTAGAATTCAGATGGTTACCATTATTGACTACTGCTTATGTACCAGGTGATCAGTGTCTTCCCTAGAAAAAGACATCATGCTTGGTAAAGTAGAGGGCCAATGAAAATGAAGAAAACTCTGTAAGATGGATTGATGCAATAGCCATGACAACAGACTCAAACAAAACCATTATGAAGATGACACAGGACCAGGCAATGGTTCATATATAAGGTCGCCATGAATTGGAGCTGACTAGGTGGCAACTAATAACAAAATAACAGTGACAATCAATGTCTAATTACCTGATTATCTCATTTAGTTCTGTCAACAATCCTGCAATGTATGTGGTGTTCTCCAGTGTTTTAGTCAGCTAGTGCTGCTCTAACAGAAATTCCATAGAGTGGATGGCTTTAACAAAGAAAAGTTTATTCTTACACAGTCCAGTAGGCTACAAGTCCAAATTTGGGGTGTCCACTCCAGGGGAAGGCTTTCCCCCTTGTCGACTCTGGAGGAAAGTCTGGTATTGCATCAGTCTTTGTCCAGGGAGCATCTTGGGACAGGAACCTCAGATCTGAAGGAAGCAGTCTTCTCCTGGTGCTGCTTTCTTGATGGTGTGAGGTTTCCAATTCTCTGTTTGCTTCCCTTTCCTTTTATCTCTTGTAAGATGAAAGGATTAAGGGTGGGCAAGCCGTACTCCAGGGAAACTCCCTTTACAGTGGAGCAGGGAGGTGATCTTATAAAGGTATTTACAGTCCCACCCTAATCCTTTCACATACAGTGTAGGAAAATCACAAAACGGAGGACAATCATAAAATACAAGGAATCATGGCCCAGGCACATGGCTACACATATTTTGGGGAAGACACAATTCACTGCATGACATCCACGTTTTATGGATGCAGAAACTGAGGTTTAGACAATTTAAATGGCTTTCCCAATGTCCACAGCTAGTCATTGGCAAAACTAGAATTTGAACTGGGTCTCTAAGCTTAAGATCCTATGCACCTCCTAGTAAGCTGCACTGGCTCTAGATAGTGATGCAACACTTTTCACTTCCAGAAACTTCAGCATAACAGTTGAAGTTCAGAGGAAATGACTTATAAAAAGAGACATGTGCTTGATGCCAATCCAAGCATTTTTTAAAAATGAAATAGAAAAACTAAGGAAAGAGGCCCTGAATAGCTAAAACATTTTTGAAGAAGAAGAACAAAGAAGTCTCATACTTCCTGATCTCAGAATTTAATGCACAGCTACAGCCTGGTACTGGTACAATGACAGACACACAGATGAATGAAACACAATTGAGGACCCAGAAGTAAATACATCCTGCTGTGGACAGCTGATCCAAAGATCCAAGGGCATCTGATGGAGAAAAAAAATAGTCTTTTTTACAAATGGTGCTGGCAGAGCTGGATATCCATTTGCAGAAAAATGGAACAAGATTCATATCTCACAATGACATAGAAAAACTAACTAAAAATGGATCAAAACCCAAAATGTTAATGTTAAAACCACAAAGATTCTGGAAGATACCACAGGGACAAAGCTAGGAGTCCTAATTTATGGTATAAATAGACTGTCAAACATAACTACAAATGTATAAGCAACAGAATATAAACTAGGTAACTGGGACCTCCTAAAAATTAAATGGGTATGCTCATAAAAAGACTTCAACCAGGTAAGGCAGAGGTGGTAGAGTGGTCAAATGTTTCCTATGATGCCTCTAACAACAAAGAACTGAGAGAACAAATGAATCCATTACATATGATATTCTAAGAGCTCTGAACATCAAGGGAAAATCTGAGAAATCAGGCTGAGCAATGGGGAAGGGATAGTAGGTCCACAAGTACCTACGACTGGCCAGACCTGTCCTTCTGGGAATTGGCTGTTAACAGTGTGGTGAGTGGAGCAGTGGTATTTGGAGGACGTGCTTCTCAGCAGGAGAGACTGAGCAGAGAATCCACTTGCACCTCCAGAACTAGTGAAAAACAGCATTAGATGGTCAAAAGCTAAGTGGTTTGCATCTAACCTACCATGCACATATCTAAATCTTTCCTTTGGAATAAACATTGCTCCCTTGTCTAGTGCTTCCCTCCCCCTTCTTTGCACTGTGTCCAGCTCTGGAGTCTGGTACCATTAACTGAGCCAGAAGTAAGACTTCTTAAGCCAGCCTTGAGCCATTCTCTAAGACCTGAAGAGGAAAAATTTAACAAATGAGGGGCAGGAATCAACTGACCCCTTAACCATAAATGTAGGGCAGAAACAATTCTTTCACCCAGAATCAGATATAAGGGGACATGCCTTCCTCACAGACACTCAGGGATCACTGCTAGTCCCTGCCTTTCTCTGTGCCTGCAGTCAGATACCTGTACCTACAATAATCACCCCTACCTATTGAGGACAGTAAAGGGGACCTTGCACCACACACTTGATGACTGACTACCTGGACACATGAGCTGTACCCATACAAGAAAAATAAACAGATGCTTGGGCTCATATGTCTAGTAACAACTCTAACCACCTGGTGACAGGACATTAAAGCTTCAAAGGTACTCATAGCAAAATTAGCACACATGACCAGCCTATGTGGACATTTGAAAGCAAAACAAAACAAGAAACTAGAACACAGTAAGCAAACATAAAATAAATAAATTCAACAGTTTATTGATGGCTTGGAGACAACAGCCAATGTCAAATTACTTAAAGAGGTACACCACAATGGCTTCAGAAAGCTCCGCCCAAAAAAGAATCAAGAAATTTTCTAGATGAAGAGAACTTCCAGAGATTATTGGAGGTAGAATACAAAAGATTAATATTTAGAACTCTTCAGGAGATCAGGAAGGAGATGAGGCAAAATGCAGCAGAGCATAATGACAAATTGAATAGGCTTCAAGCAAGCATACAGAGACAAGGAGTAGAAGTTCAAGTTAATAATAAAATTAAAGAAATAGAAAAATCAATAGAAAGCCAAAGAAGCAGAATTGAGGCAATGGAAGGCCGAATTATTGACACTGAATATAAGGCACATGATACCAATATATGTGAGGAAAATCAGATAAAAGAACTAATAAATAAATAAATGCTAAGAATTATGTAGGATTCTATCAAGAATAATAAACTATAAATGATTGGAGTACCAGAATCGGGAGGGGGGACTAAGAGAAAATAGAGAATTATCAAAGATCTTTTGACAGGGAAAGTTCCCTGATATCATGAAAGAGGAGAAAATATCTATTCAAGACGCTCATCAAACTCCACACAAGATAGATCCCAAAAGAAAGACGTTAAGGCATATTATAATCAAATTTGCCAAAAGCTAAAGATAGAGAGACAATTTTAAAAGTGGCTAAGGATAAATGAAAAATAATTTACAAAGGAGAGTCAATAAGACTAAGCTCAGACTACTCAGCGGAAAATATGCAGACAAGAAGGCAATGGGATGATATATATAAAGCCTTGAAGGAAAATAATAGTCATCCAAGAATTATATATCCAGCAAAACTGTCCCTCAAGTATGACGATGAAATTAGGATATTTCCAGATAAATAGAAATTGGGGGAACTTGTAAAAAACAAATGAAAATTACAAGAAATACTAAAGGGAGACTTTTGGTTAGAAAAGCATTAACATCAGATAACAGCCCAAGACTAGGACACAGAACAGAGCAATTGGATATCAACCCAAACAGGGAAATCACAAAAATAAATCAAAGGTAAAAGACTGAAAATAGGAAAACAGAGATGTTATTATGTACACGTTATAACAAAAAATGGGGCCTTCAAAAATTTAGTCATAGATCATTCATATGGAGAGGAAGTCAAGATGACACAAAGAAACTGAAGACTGAATTAAATCTAGAAAAATAGAGGTAAATATTAAAGTAACCATGAAAAAAAAAAATCAGTCCTATGCATCAAAATAAAAATAAGAAAAACATGAAGTCTAAGCAAATACAAAACTACAAACGATGAAAAAGATGAAAATACATAAAGCAAAATGACTCAGCATATAAAATTAAGTGGAACAAAGGAGACATCTACAATGCACATAAAGAGATGTCAAAATGACAGCATTAAACTCATACCTATCAATAATTATGCAGAAAGTAAATGGATTAAATGTACCAATAAGGAGATGGAGAGTGGCAGATTGGTTAAAAAAAAAAAAAATACATGATCTATCTATATGCTGTCTACAGGAGATACACCTTATACTTACAGATGCAAACAGATTAAAACTCAGAGGATAGAAAAAGACAATATCAAGCAAACAACATTCAGAGATCAGAAGTGGCAATATTACTTTTTTTATCTTTTGCCTTTCATGGAACTTATAGTCTAGAGGGGCAACAATAATAAAACAAAAGTAGAATGTGTTATCCAAAGCTACATGGCCCACCATGGGTCACAGAAAAACCTGGGAGTCACAGCAGTTGGACTGAAATGTTGCTCTCTCCTGTTAGAGGTTACAACTCCCAAAGACAGCGATCAGCTGTTTTAACCTGTACAGTGCACAGATCCACAACAGTGTATCGGGCATTCAGCGGATGTTTGTGGAATGGAGCACAGGTGTGTGGCTGGCAGTTTTCACAAAAAACTCTTGAGTCTGGGCATGCATGTATCTGTTCACGGAAGAGTTCTGGGCCAGTGGGCAGGGATGGTTTGCATGATCTTGTCACATAACTGGGATGAGTCTTCCATGCTCACTAACACAATGTGGGTGATCTACTTTGCTTCTTAATTCAACATAAAGAAGTCACTCCGTGAACAACAACATACTGTACTATAAAATATGAAGATTTCTCTTTACCCTATTAACCAAAGCACCTGTGAAATCACCAAAACATCACTACAACTGCTGGAACCACCTGATGCCTGGAAGCTGAATAATCCAGTCACACAATATTAATTTCTGATAAAATAGTCTTTAAAATCCACCACATTGGATAAGGAAAGACACTATTTAATGATTAAAGAGTCAACATGCTAAGAGGACATAACCATATTAAATATTTCTGCACTCAATGACAGAGCTTATAAATATGTCAAGCAAGCCCTTTACAGCATTGAAAAGTGAGATAGACAGCACCACAATAATAGCAGGAGACTTCAAAGCACCACTTTCAGTGAAGGATAGAACATCGAGAAAAAAGCTCAATAAAGACATGGAAGATTTAATGCCACAATCAACCAACTTGACCTAATAGACATATACAGAACACTCCACCCCACAGCAGTCAAATATGCTTTCTTTTCTAAAGCACATGAAACATTCTCTAGAATGTACCACATACTAGGCCGTAAAGCAAGCTTCAACAAAATTCAAAGCAACAAAATATTACAAAGCATCTTTTCAGACCATAAAGCCATAAAAGTAGAAATCAATAAGAGAAAAAGGAAGGAAAAAAAATCAAACATATGGAAACTGAACAACACTTTGCTCAAAAACTTATAGAAGAACTCAAGGACAGAATAAAGAAATTCATAGAGTCAAATGAGAATGAAAACACATCCTACCAGAACTTATGGGACACAGCAAAAGCAGGGCTCAGAGATCAATTTATCTCCATAAGTGCACACATCCAAAAAGAAAAATGAGCCTAAATCAAAGAATTACCCCTACATCTCAAAGAAGAGAGAAGAGAGAAGCAAAAGAAGCCCTCAGGCACCAGAAGAAAGCAAATAATAAAAATTAGAGCAGAACTAAATGAATTAGAGAATGGAAACAGTATTGAAAGAGTTAAAAAAAAAAAAAAGCTGTTTTTTAAAAAAATTCCAGAAAATTGATAAACCAATGGCCAAACTGACAAAAGAAAAATAGGATAGGAAGCAAATAACCTGAATAAAAAATGATATTAGTGATGTTACAACAGACTCAAGTGAAATAATAATAATAATAAAACCAAGACAGAATACTATGGAAAATCACACTCCAACTAATTTGAAAGCCTGGAGAAAATGGACAGATTTCTAGTAACACAGTACCTACCTAAACTAGCACAGAGGGTAAAAAATTAAATAAGCCCACAATAAAAGAAGGCATCAAAAAGGCAATTAAAAACTCCTGACAACAACAAGCCCTGGCCCTGATGGCTTCACTGGAGAATCTAAAAAACCTTCAGAGAACGGTTATTGCCACTATTTACTGAAGGCTCTTCAGAGCACAGAAAAGGATGTAATACTGCCAAATTCACTCTATGAGGCTAGCATTACCCTGACACCAAAATCAAATAAAGACAGCACAAAAAGGGAAAATTACAGACCAACATCTCTGCTAAACTTAGATATAAGAAACCCTCAACAAAATTCTAGCCAGTAGAATTCAACCACATATCAAAAAAATAATTCCACTTGGGAACCAAGCGGAATTCATACCAGAGATGCAGGGATGGTTCAACGTTTGAACAACAACCGGTGTAATCTTCAACATTAGAACAACAACCAGTGTAGCCAACCATGTAAATAATACAAAAGACAAGAACCACTTGATTTTAACCATGGATGCATTTGACTAAGTCCAACACCATTCATATTAAAAACTCTCAGCAAAGTCAGAATAGAAGGGAAATTCCTCAACACAATAAAGGGCATCTATGAAAATCTAGCAGTCATCATCATTCTGAATGAAGAGATGAAAGCATTCTGCTTGAGAACAGGGAACCAGACAAAGATGCTGTTTGTCACCACTTCTATTCTGGTTCTAGCCAGAGCAATCAGGCAAGATAAAGAAATAAAGAGCATTCAAATTGGTTAAGAAGTGTTAAAAGTATCTCTATTTGAAGATGACACTATCTTTCACACAGGAAGCCCTAAAAAATCCACAAAATAACTGCTGGAACTAGTTAAGCCATCACCAAAGTATCAGAATACAAGATAAACAAGCAAATACCAGTTGGATTCATTACACCAACAAAGAGGAAATCACTGAATCCATACCATTTGTAATAGCCCCCACAAAGATAAAATACTTACAAATAAATCTAACCAGAGATGTAAAATACTTACACAAGCAAATGTAAGACACTACATCAATAAACCAAAAGAAACTTACATAAGTAGAGAAACTTACCTTGCTCATGGGTAGGAAGGCTCAGCATAGTGAAAATGTCTATTCAACCCAAGGTGATCTACAGATACAATGCAATCCCAATACATACAAATTCCAGTGGCATTTTTTTAATGAAATGGAGAAACAAATCATCAACTTCATTTGGAAGGTGAAGGAGCTCCTGACAAGTAAAACATTACAGAAGAAGAAAAGCAGGAGGCCCCATAATACCTGACTATAGAACCTATTATACTGCTTTGATAGTCAAAACGGCCTGGGACTGGTACAAAAACAGATCCTTAGACTGGTGGAATGGAATTGAGAATCCAGACATAAAATTATCCACCTATGAGTGGATAATATTCCATAAACCAGGGAAAACACATTCTCTTTAACAAATGGTGTTGACCTACCTGGATCTCCATCTGCAAAAAATGAAATAAGACCGACATCTCACACCATGCACAAAAATTAACTCAAAATGAATCAAAGACCTAAATATCAAATCTAAAGTGATAAAGAGCATGGAACAAAAAATATGGACAATGCAGGGAGCCTTAACACACAGCATAAACAGAGTACAAAACATTACTAACAATGTACAAACAAGAGAACATAAGTAACTAGCAACTCCTAAAAAGCAATCATTTATGCTCATCCAAAGATTTCACCGAAAGAGTAAAAAGACAACCTGCAGACTGGGAAAAAAATTGGCTACGACAAATCCAATCAGAGTCTAATCTCCATAATACACAAGATAATTACAAAACCTCAAAAACAAAAACACAAATAACCCAATTAAAAATGGGCAAAGAATATGAACAGGCATTTCACCAAAGAAGACATCCAGGTAGCTAATAGATACATGAGGAAATCTTCACAACCATTAACCATTAGAATAATCCACATTAAAACCACAATGAGATGCCATCTCACCCTGACAAGGCTGGTGTTGAACCAAAAAACATGAATTAATAAATGTTGGAGAGGCTGTGGAGAGATTGGAACACTTACAAGGTCTGCCAATTAAGTTTGCAAACTCATCCTAGAAAAAGTGCTACATACCTCATTGCTGAATATCACTATGGTCACCTTCAAAGTACTCCCCTTGGGAAACTGCACACTGATGTCAGCACCTAGTCCATCCTTCAAAGCAATTTTGGAACTCTTTTTCTGGAATGGCCATCAGAGCTGTTATCATATTACCCATCAAAATGTCTTCCTGTCAATATTTTCTTTATCTTCAGGTGAAAAAATCATTGGGGGGCCAGATCAGGTGAGTAGGGAGGACGTTACAATACAGTTATTTGTTTACTGGCTAAAAACTCCCTCACAGACAGTGCCATTTAAGGTGGTGCACTGTTGTGATGCAAGAGTCATGAGTTGTTAGCAAAAAGTTCAGGTTGTTTTCATCTAACTTTTTCAAACAGCCTTTTCAGCACTTCCAAATAGTAAACTTGGTTAACTGTTTGTCCAGCTGGTACAAATTCATAATGAACGATCTCTCTAATATCAAAAAAGGTCAGCAACATTGTTGTGACTCTTAATTTGGGCTGAGGGAAACTTTTTGGTCTTGGAGAAGTGGCTGACTTCCACTGTGCACTTAGACACTTTGTTTCAGGGTCATATTGATACACCTACATTTCACCACCGGTGGTAACACTGTCCAAAATATCATCTTGCCTCTTCAAAAGGTCTTGGCAAACTTTGACTCTCCTTTGCTCTTGTTCATTGTTGAGCTCCTTTGGAGCCATTTTTGCACACACCTTTCTCATGACAAGATTTTCAGTTAAGATTTTCCTGTTTCTCTGTCAATGTTTACTTGGTTTGCTATGATTCTCACTGTCAGCTAATGATTCTGATGCACAATTTGACAAAAATTTGCAATGTCTATGTCAGTTCTGCTTGTTACTTACTGCCCTGACCTCTCTTCATCAGTGATGCTTTCACTCCCCATAGAAAATGTTTAATCCATTTGTACACTGCCATTTTTTTCATGGTATTATCCACATAAACTTGGACTAACATGTCCCTGATTTCACTTCCACTCTTGCTGTTTTAGTCTTCTAGTGCTGCCCTAACAGAAATACCACAAAGTGGTTAGCTTTAACAAAGGACAGTTTATTCTTACACAGTCTGGTAGGCTACAAGTCCGAATGCAGGGTGTCTGCTCCAGGAGAAGGCATTCCCTCTGTCAACTCTGGAAAAACGTCCTTGTGTTGTATCAGTCTTTAGTTGGGGAGCACCTTGGTGCAGGAACCTCAAGTCTGAAGGATGCACTCTTCTCCCAGTGCTGCTTTCTTGATGGTGTGAGGTACTGTGGGAGTTGGGTGCTGCTCTAACAAATACCTAAAATGTGGATGTGATTTTAAAACTGAGTGGATGGAAGACTTAGAAGGAACTGAGGAGAACTGTTAACACTGAAGAAGGCACAGATGGTAAGACACAATAAAGAACCAGCTGCAGCAGAAACAGTAGAACCAGACTAGCATGAGACAGCAGTGGAGCTGACCCATGGAACAAGAAAGCTGAGTGCCTGTGCGGAGAGGTTTCCTGGTGGAGTGGGGTGCCTATGGGCACCTGAATCAGTGGAGCTAGGCATGCTGAGCTGTGGAGCAGGAGAGCTGAGTGCCTGTGTATAGGAGGCTATGTGGCAGAGTGGGGTCCCTCTAGGCACTTGAATTGGTGGAGTACAGAGCTATGGAACACTTGCCCCAGCAATAAGGCCTGTGCCATAAGGCCATAAGAAGCAGAAGCTGAGCTGCCTCAGTCTTGAAAAGTATGGTCATGACCTCAGGGGTTTGAAAAAGTGGAGACATGGCTTCCTGTGTTTGCAAGGGTGGAATTGCTACTCAGTTGGGCTTAGGATTTACTTAAAGCTGAAGGGGCAGACTTGCTGTCCAAGTGGGTCTAGAAGGTAGAGTTGTAGCCCAGGGCTGGGGCTCTCCACTCAGAATCCAGAGAGTCAATACCTATAATCTGGAGAGCAAGACTAATGTAGAAATTGTCTCAGAGAACCAAAGATTATTTTCAAAGCTTTGAGGTCTAATGTCATTGTTGTGCTGACTTGTTTGTTGTCTGTTTTTCCTTCTTTCTCCATTTGTAATGGATATGTCTAACTTGTGCCTGTTCTGTCATTGTACATTTGGAAGCAGATAGCTTGTATTCTATGTTTCACAGATGTAGAGGAGTTTTTGTATTTTGGACTTGGAACTGATTTAAGACTTCTATCATATGGGAAGGACATGTTTTGCTATGATGGGATGAATGTGTTACATGTTTCAAATGTGATTCTGGGGGGGCAAGTGATGGAGTGTCATAGAGGGAACTATGTCCCCCCAAAAATGTGTATAGCCATTTGGCAGGCCACGACTCCCAATATTTTATGACTATCCTCCATTTTGTGATTTTCCTATGCTGTATGTTAAAGAGGATTAGGGTGGGAATATAAATCCTTTCCTAAGACTGTCTCCCTGCCCCCAGTGTAAAGGGAGTTTCCATAGAGTGTGGTTTGCATCACCATTTATCCTTTGATCTTACAAGGGATAAAAGGAAAGGAGCAAGCAGAAAATCGGGAACCTCACAGTATCAAGAAAGCAGCACTGGAAATAGAGTGTATTCTTTAGACCTGAGGTTCCTGCACCAAGATGCTCCCTGAACAAAGACTGATGCAACACAAGGACTTTTCTCCAGAGGTGACAGAGAGAAAGCCTTTTCCCTGGAGCGGACATTCTGAATTTGGACTTATAGCTTATTAGACTGTATAAGAATAAGCTTTTCTTTGCTAATGCAATCCACTTGTGGTATTTCTGTTAGAGCAGCATCAGATAACTAAAACACTTGCCAAGTTTAACCAGAAATTTAATGTTTGTTCATTGCTCTAATTCAAGCTCCAACATTCTTATAACAGCACACAGAAGCACGAAACAATAATGAGCACCACTGACCAAAACATTGCCACACATCAACACAAACATAGCTGTAAGACACTGATATACCAAGGTTATGAAACCTTACCAAGTTGTTTGTACAGTGCTGCAAACATAAGTGCACAGTGGCAAGTTCATGAAGGTAATTGTCGGACCTCGTATGCATACCTGTGATCATTGCAGCATTATTCACAGTTTCAAAAAGGTAGAAACCATTTAAGTGGGCTTTGACAGATGAATGGATAAACAAATTGTGGTATATACATACAATGAAATACCATATGAAAATAAAGAATGATGATGAGTCCATGAAACATAACATTAATGAACCTGGATGATATCATGCTGATATAAGTCAACTGAAAAAGAACAGGGGTGGGGTCAAGATGGTGGACTAGATACACATCTCCTCAATTCCTTCTGAGAATTAAAGCCTGGAATGATAATTGAATAGAGCAGTGAGGACATCCAGGGAGCCCCAGGATTTGGCATAGTGTTGTCAGATTGGACTAGGTGCCAGTAAGGGGAAACTATCTCTCTCTCTATAAGATGAGGCAGTGGCTTGCTGAGTTCCGCTTCTGCTGACTCATCATTTGGGAGGACTGTAGGTACTGATGCCTTCTTTGTTATCTGGGAGGCGGGGACTGGGCATGAGCTAGGTAATGCACTGAACTGCAGTGCTTAAGTGAAAAGTGTATAGCGCAGCACAGAGACTGTTCTTGGGGTGGCCACATACTGACAGCCTGGCTGCTGACTAGTGCACAACTACCCCTCCACCCTCTCTTTTCTGAGCTGCACCATAGACTGTCCTGTTTCACAGCAGGAAGGACAGCTCAGGCAGGATACCATCTTGGCCATTTGGGAGGTGGAGTCACCAACTCAGAGGTATTAGCTGGGGCTATCTCACACAGAGCAGCAGCCCCTGTCTGGAAACTGCTTCTCTAGCAGAAAAGCTGTGTTTAGGATGGTGGTGCCTAGAGCTATGGGTGGGGCCTGGCAGAGGATGGCAGCAAGACCGTAACTCTTTTCTGCTTTGAACCACATCATAGTGTTTGGGGACAGCCTATGTGATGTTTTTGTTGCCAGCCAGAAGGTGGAGACTGCTATACCTGAGGGCCTGACTGATTTTGGAAACTGTCAGACAGTTCCTCCCTTGGCAGTAAAGTACCTTTTTAAAATAAGACCACCTGGAGAACTGTGGTGCAGCCCAGCAGCATGCCCTCCATCCTTCACTGATCCACATCATGGAGTTGACTGATGGCCTCCCAGTGACTCCATAAGTAGGGTACTATTTTTGCCAGCCAGGAGGCAGAGCCTGCCACTCCAGAGAGTCCATCTGGGGCCAGTCACTAGAGTACACAGAGGCAGCTGGTGACAAACTCTACTCTTAGAACTACTCCTCAGTTGCTGTTGAGGTAACACCAGAGAAACTGAACAGCTTCTAGATGGTGAGAAGACAACAATCAATAACTAAAAAAGCAGTCCATCATGACTCTGGAAAACTCCCAAAATAAAGAATCAAAAAACTTCCCAGATGAATAAGCCTTTTTGAAACTATCAGAGGTCAAGTACAAAAGAATTATGTATAGAGCCCTCCTAGAGATTAAACAAAATGCAACAGAACAAAATGAAAAATTAAGTAAGCTGAACTGATGGAACACTAATGATCTGAAACTCAGCAGATCAATAATAATATTACAGAATTAGACAATTCAATCCAAAGCCAAAAGAGCAGAATTGAGGAGATAGAAGAGAGAGTTAGTGAGCTTGAGGATAGAACAACTGACACTCACATTTATGTGGAGAAATGAGAGAAAGTAAATAAGAAAAATGAAGAAGCATTAAGAAACACGTGGAACTCTATTAGGAGGAATGATCTATGAAAAATTGGATTTCCTGAACAGAGAGGGATAGCTGAAAATACAGAAAGTATTGTTGTAGAGTTACTGACAGAAAACTTCCCAGAAATTATGAAAGAGAACATAGATATCCAAGATGCATATTGAACACCACAAAAACCAGACCCCCAAAGAAAGACATGAAGACATAGTATAGTCAACAGAGGCTCCAAAAGGCAGTGAGTCTTAAAGCAAAGCTAACATACAGAGGGAAGCCCTATAGGCTTTCGTCTGACTTCTTGGCAGAAATGATGTTGGCAAGAAAGCAGTGGGATGACACATTCAAATCCTTGAAGGAGAAAAACTTCTAACCAAGAATTATATATCTGGCAAAATTGTCTCTCAAATATGAAGGTGAAATTAAGACATTTGCAGATAAAAGGAAGCTTAGACACTTTGTAAAAAATCAAACCAAAGCTACAAGAAACAGTGAAAGAAGCTCTCTGCTTAGAGAAATAAAAACATCAAGTGTATACTTCAGGAGGTAAAATAGGACACATCATCCAGAATCCTACTCAGTTCGAGAAGTCATGAAGCACAAACAAAGCTACAATATTAAAAGAAGGGAACCGGTGATCCTAACACAGAAACTATGATGTCACTGTACTAAAACAAGGGATATATTACAGTAGTTATAATCCTTTCAGATGGAGAAGAAATTTAAAAGATATGCAGAAGTTAGGGGGATCATAGGAGTAGCCACAAGGCAAAATAACAAGGTGACATATCAACAAAAGAAACAATTCAAAAGTCTCAACAAACACAAAATCAACACTGATAAAAATGAAAAGTCAACCCATAAAGAAGAATGACTGACCCAAAACAGAATATTAAGAGCAACATAGAAAACATCAATAATGCAAAAATAAAGATATCAAATGACAGCACTAAACACATACCTATCAATAATTACAATGAATGCAAAATGGACTGAATGCTCCAATAAAGAGACAATGAGTGACATACTTGATCAAAAGACATGATCCATCTATATGTTGCTTACAAGAAGCACACATTAGACTCCAAGACATGAATAAACTGAAAATCAAAGGATGGAAAAATATATACCAAGCTAACAATATACAAAGAAGAACAAGAGTAGCGATACTAATCTTAGATAAAATAGACTTTAATGTAAAATCCACCGTCATGGACTAGGATGGTCACTATTTATTGCTGAAAGGTTCAATGCATAAGCAGGACTTAACAATATTAAATATTTATGCACCCAATACCAAAGCATCTAAATACATTGAACAAACACTGACAATGTTGAAACACGAGACAGATCACTCCACAATAATAGTTGGAGACTTCAACACTCCACTTTCAGTAATGGACAGATCATCCAGAAAAAAGCTCAGTAAAGATGCAGAAGATCTTAGGGTTAAAGCAAAGCTAACATACAGAGGGAAGCCCTATAGGCTTTCATCTGACTTCTTGGCAGAAACGATGTTGGCAAGAAGGCAGTGGGATGACACATTCAAATCCTTGAAGGAGACTTATACAGAATTTTTACCCATCAACAGATAAGTACAGCTTTTTATCCAATGCACATGGAACATTTTCAAGAACAGATCATGTGTTAGGACATAAAGCAAGTCTCAACAAAATCCAAACTATTATTGCAAAGCATCTTCTTGGACTACAAGGCTGTAAAAGTTGAAATCAATAGAAGAAAAAATATAGGTAGAAATTTGAACTGATGGAAACCGAACAACACTTTGCTCATAAATCCATGAGTTATAAAAGATATCAAGGACAAAATAGAGAAATTTATGGCATCAAATGAGAATAAAAACACATCCTACCAGAACATATAAGATGCAGTCAAGGCAGGTGCTCAGAGGTCAATTTATCTCCATAAGTGCAAACATCCAGAATGAAGAAAGGGCATAAACAAAGAATTAACACTACAGCTAGAACAAGTAGAAAGAGAGCAACAGGGAAACCCTTCATGTACCAGAAGAAAATAGATAACAAAGATCAGAGCAGAACTGGGTGAATTAGAGGATAGAAGAACAACTGAAAAAAAATAACAAAATGAAAAGCTCGTTCTTTAAAAGATCAACAAAATTCGTAAATCACTGGCTAAACTTACAAAAGAAAAACAGGAGAGGAAACAAATAACTCGAATAAGAAGTGAGATGGGAGATGTCACAACAGACCCAGAGTGACCATATATTGGAAGCGCTTTATGGTTCTATACATCTATAGGATATCATCTTGCTGACCTCTGGCTGGAGGAAGGGGAGTCGATGGAGAGGAGGGGAAAGGAGGCTGTTGGGAGGATGAGACATGTATGGAGCAGAGAGGAATAGTGTGCAGTCACCGGACAGGGAGAGCAGTGGAAGCTGCATATAGGTGGGCATGTAAATTTATACGTGAATGTATATTTTCACTCAGTCATGTTAAATAAAAATTTAAAAAAAGAGAATAGGTTAACACATAGAAAGCAACATTATTTGATGGTTACTTGGTATGAGAACTAGAGGAAGGGAGAATCATTTACTAGATAGTAGATATATTAATTCTGATGAAGGGAAAGACAAAACACAATATGGGATAAGTCAGTGCAGTGTGACTAAGGGAAATGAAGATACTGAGAGTTACACAAGAGTAAAGGACAACTGTGGTAACTACTGTACTATATACAGTTCTGCAACAACAATAATAACAACCAAAAATTTCTGAGTGTTGGAATAGTTAGACATGTATGTTATACAGATGGGGAGAGCATATGGGAAGGCCTGTGAGTGCATATACGAGTATAGTTATGAGCATTTATATATACATATTTTTATGTGCTGCAAGTATATTATATGCAATAGAGCACATAGGAGGCACAGCTTTGGAAACTTCCTAAACATACAAATACCTCATGGGACTGAGTTACTGGGCTTGAAGGCTAAGGAATATATCTTGGGGGACATCTAGGTAAACTAGCATAATATAGTTCATAAAGGTAGTGTTCTACTTCCTATTTCAGTGAGTAGCATCTGGGGTCTTAAAAGTCTGTGAGTGGCCCTCTAAGATACAACTATTGGTCCTTTCCCATCTGGAGCAAAAGAGAATGAAAGAAACCAAAGACTCAAGGAGGCAATAAGTTCATAGGACTAATGGCCTGCGCCAGCCACAGCCTCCTCTAGCCTAAGACCATAAGAACTAGATGATGCCCAGCTACAACTACCCACTACTCTGACCAGGGACACAATAGGAGGTCCCAGTTAGAATGAGAGAAAAATGTAGGACAAAACTCAAATTCATAAAAAAAAGACTAGACTTACTGGGCTGGCAGAGACTGGAGGAACAACTTACACTGTCACCCTAAGACACCTGTTTAACTGGGAAAGCTACTTCCAGAGGTCGCCTTTAAGACAAGTAATAGATTAACCTGTATAATGATTATAAATATGAGGAATAATTAAAAATATGAGGAATGTGCTCCTTAGAACAATCAAAAGCAAAGATGAGAAGGCAAATGGGGGCAAGGAAATTCGAGGGATGGAATTAGGAAGCCAGAGTGGAAATGAGGAGAGTGCTGACACATTACAGGGACAACAACCAATGTCAGGGAACAATTTATATACGAATTATTAGATGGGAAACTAACTTGCCTTGTACAGTTTCATCTAAAGTGTAATAAAATGTTTACCCCTCCCCCAAAAAGGAGAGATTTTTTTCACAGCCAGACTGACTAAAATACTAAGACTGAAATTCTAGAGACCCTTGAAAGTCTTGCCTTCGCCGTTTGCAGTGGCCTAGCAGGAGTTACCTCCAAGTCTGTAACCTTGAGGCTGAGGCCTACTAGTGGGCCACTCAGAATCCATTAGCGGGTAGTAGAAACCAGCATTAAAAAACAGCAGTAACAGGGTCGGTAACAAATTTTAGCATCTATGATCATTAAGGTTGTGTGTCAATCTGGATGGGCCAAGATTCTCAGTGGTTTGGTAATTATGATGTAGTCTGGCAGTTGCTGGTTTGGTAATTATGGTGTAGTCTGGCAGTTGTATAGTGATATAATCACTTCCATAATGAAATCTGACATAATGTGATCACTTCCATGGTGGGATCTGCTATGAGTAGTCAATTAGTTTTAAAGACAGTTTCCTTGGGGAATGTGGCCTATATCCAGTACAGGTGGTCACTCTGTCAAGACTTGTGGGCTTTTGCTCACTCTGGATCCTGTGACTGGCTCCTGTTCATCTCACCTCTGGTTCTTCAGTCTTGAGCTAGCAACTTACCTGCCAGTCTTGAGACTTGCTGGCCTTCACAAGCTGTGAGCCAGAGGTCTACTATTTGATCTTCTGATCTTGGATTCTCTAACATCTGCATCTAAGTGAGTCAGAAGGAAAGCCAGCCTGACCCGTGAACTTGGGACTCTCAGGCCATTTCAGTGGCATGAGCCATTTATTTTATATAAATCTCTCTCTATGTATATTTATATGCTGCACTGGTTTTGCTTCTCTAGAGAATCCAGCCTAAGACAGGGTCTGAAAGAATTACACATACTGATCAACTAAGATTTATTGCAGGTATGCAAGGCTGGTTTAACATTTGAAAATTAATCAATGTAGTCTACCATATGACAAGCTAAAAAAGAAAAAATGATATGATCTTGTCTACTGACGCAAAAAAAGCATTTGATAGAAATCCAATACCCATTCATAATAAAAACTCTCAGCAAGTTAGGAACAGAAGGGAATTATCTCAACTTGTTAAAGAGCATTTACAGAAAAAGTACAGCTTATAAAATATTTGGACAGGTTTCCAAGGAGCAGCTGGTGGATTCGAACTGTCAACATTTTGGTTAGTAGCTGAGCTCTTAAGCACTGTGCCAGCACAGCCCCACCTCATATTAAGGCTTACTATATAGCTCCAGAAGGAGCCTTGGTGGCACAATGATTAAGTGGCTCAGCTGCTGACAGAAAGTTTGGTGGTTTGAACCCACCAGCTGCTGTGCAGGACAAAGATGTGGTAGTCTGCTTCCATACAGATCACAGCCTTGGAACCTGTAGGGTAGTTCTGTTCTCTCCTGTACAGTCACTCTGTGTTGGAATTGACCCAACAGCAACAGGACATAGCTCTGAGACTCTGGGTAGTGCAAATGGTTATCATGTTGGGCTGCTAACTGAGAAGTGGGAGGTTAGAGTCCACCCAGGGGCACCTTGGGAAAATGATCTGGTTATCTACTTCTGAAACATCAGCGATTAAAAACTCTGTGGAGCACAATTTTACTGTGACACATATGGAGTCACTATGAATCAGGACTGTCACAAGTTGCAGCCAACTTGATTGCAGCTTAAAAAAAATGAAATACAGCTGTAGTAATCAAAACAGTATGGTATTAGTGGAGGGATAGGAACAGAAACATAGATAAATGAACAGAATAGAGACTCCAAAAATAGATTCACACAAATATGCTCAACTGAGTTTTGACAGAGGTGTAGGAGCAATTCAATGGAAGGAGGAGAGTCTGTTCACCAAATATTGTGGGAGTAATCAGACAAGCACAAGCAAAAATGAACCTCAACCTAAAACCAAAACGAATATTCAAAATGGCTAGTGGAATTCAGTGTAAAGTACAAAACTATCAAACTTTTATAAAAAAAATTATAGGAGAAAATCTTTGAGATGCAGGGCTAGGCAAAAAGCTTTTAGAGTTAATGCTAAAAACATGATCCATAAAAGGAAAAATGGATAAATTATATCTCATCAAAATAAAAAACTTTTTGCACTTCAAAAGACCAGGTGAAAAGGAGGCAAAGACATGCTATAGCCTGGGCGAGAATATTTGGCAACCATAGATCCAAGCAAGGACTTGTGTCTAGAATATATAAATAACTCTCAAAACTCAAAATAAAAAACAAATAATACAATTAGAAAATGAGCACAAGACATGAATGGACGTATTACTGAAGAGGATATACAGAAGGCAAGAAAAAAAAAAACCCATTCCCAGAGATTCTGACTCATAGCAACCCTAGAGGACAGAGTAGAACTACTCATAAGGTTTCCAAGGAGCAGCTGTGGATTTGAACTGCCAACCTTTTGGTCAACAGCTGAGGACTCTAAATCAGCACAGGAAAAGATGTTTAGTATCATTAGCCATCACGGAAATACAATTTAATCGCAATGAACTATCACTACACAACTCATTAGAAATGCTAAAATGAAAATAGTAATAACATGAAATCCTGGTGAGGCTGCAGAGAAATTAGATCACTTATACATCAGTGGTGGAAACGTACAGGCACTCTGGAAAACAATTAGCTGACTTTTTTTTGCTTTGCCTACTTTTAAATACACTCATCAGTAAAATAGCAGACTGCCCATTATGCACAGCATCATCGCAAGCTCACCCTGGGGGTTTGAAACATTCCTCTCTGGAGCTGAGAAAGAGCATAGCAAGTTTCTCTGGCATATGTTCTGACCTTGTAAAATAGTATCCTTTGGTTAGAAGGTGGTCTCCAGATGAACAAAATCCTCACAGCACTTTCATAATTTCAGGTTGTGGCAAACTGGGAAGAACTTGTGTCTTCTGGTTTCCCTGACACATGGCTGACATCACAGGACTTACTCACTGTGATTAATACAGCAGCTGCAGGAACAGCCTTCTGGAAAGTAAAACCAGCGTCACATGTCTCAGCTCACTAAATGAATGCTGAAGCTTCCATTTTCTCATTGGGAAAATGCCTTTTACCTCAAAGAGCTATTGTGTGCAATGAAAAGTAGAAACAACCATGAAGCCTTTGTTGGGCAGCAAGGGAATGTAAATCATCTCTTTCTTGGATCTTAAGTAGGATGGATTTAGCTGTGAGTAACAGTAAAACCCAAAATACCAGTGTCTTAAGACAGAATATTAGTTCTCGCTTATGATCAAGTCCAGTGTTAAGAAGTCTGGAGCACGTATGACAACATTGAAATCGGTGGGAGGGGGACCTTCAGGCCTCCGTTTGTAAAGGGGAAAGTGAAATAGACAGGACTGATTCTTTACCTGTTTTACAGGACTGACACTTTACTTTTATTCTCTAAAAATTCCTAGCTTCCTAGCACACCAGGACCAGGAAATCACACATTAACTTGCAGGAGCTACTGACATAAAAATATCTGCAGTTTTTTTACAGTTTCCTTAGGCACACTAGACAGTGGAGGCATCGATAGAGATGCCAATCAGAGGACCCCTGCTTTAGATGACAACCAAGAGCGTCCTGGACCCCAGCTTTTGATGTGCATATCTTCCCCAAACTCCTGAGGCCTGCTTGGACGGAGGGCCCTCCCCATTGCACGAGCCCCTGCCTCTCCCTTAAAAGCCCCAAACTTGTCTGACGGCTTCAGACAGGCTTTGAGAATGAAAATACTGTCTGTCTCCTGTGTCTGCCAGCAACATAGAAATAAAAAAATATTTGATCATTCACCTAATCTCCCATCTCTGAGACTGGCTTTAGTGGCAGACAGTGAGAACTCCAGTAACAACAGAGTTCCACAAAGCTCATGGCCACCTGCCACGGAGTTGATTCCAACTCACAGCAACCTCAAGTGTTTCAGAGTAGAACTACCCTCCAAAGGGTTTTCGTGGCTGTGAACTTTCAGAAGCAGACTGTCAGGACTTTCTTCTAAGTTGCCTCTGGGTAGGTTCAAACTACCAGCCTCTCAGTTAGTAGCTCAGCACTTAACTGTTTGTGTCACCCAGGGACTGTACAAAGCTTTTAAGGACCTAGGTTGTTTCTCTATTGTGTCATTATGTGCAGTTTTTCTAGTCTCAAGATTGTCTCATGATCCAAGGTGCCTGCTAGAGCACCAGTCAGCACATTCACATTCTAGCCAGAATTAAGGAGAAAGGGGGTAAAGAATAGCATTTTTTTCTACCAAGATATTGTTATTCCCTTTGACCACATATCTGGCTGAAATTAGAGGTTCTGTTACTGCAGAAAAAGGAAGACTATGGAAAACGGGGAACAGCCACAACTTGGTTGGCCCCCTAGGAAAGTAGAGACCTGTTTTGTAACTCCCACCAGTAAGGTGTAAGAGATGGGTCTTGTTTCAATTTTTGACAGATGGATATCCAATTTTGCCAGCACCATTTGTTAAAGAAACTGTTTTTACCCCATTTTACAATCTTAGGGCCTTTGTCGAATATCAACTGTTCGTAAGAGGATGGTGACATCTCTGGAGTCTCAACTCTGTTCTCTTGTTCTATGTTTCTTTGTGTACCAGTACCACACTGTTTTGACTACTGTGGCAGTGTAATAGTTTCTAATGTTGGGTAGTGAGAAGCCTCCCACTGTGTTCCTCTTCTTCAGTAGTGCTTTGCTTATCTGGGGTTTCTTCACTTTCCAAACAAAGTTGGTGATTTGTTTCTCCATCTCCTTAAAAAAGTCACTGGAATTTGTATTGAGATTGTATTGTATATTTAGATCGTTTTGGGTAAAATAGACATTTTCACACTATTAAGTCTTCCTATCCACGAGGAGGGTAAATTTCTCCGTTTACGTAAGTCTCTCTTGGTTTCTTGCAGTAAGGTCTTGTGGTTCTCTTGGTATGGGTCTTTTATTTCTCTAGTTAGATTTGTTCCTAGGTATTTTATCTTCCTGGAGGCTGTAGTAAATGGTAGTGATTTGATGATTTCTTCTTTGATGATCTCTTTGTTGGCATAAAGGAATCCTACTTATTTACTTATGTTTATCTTGTATCCTGATACTTTGCTGAATCTTCTGTTAGCTCCAGTAGTTCACCTGTGGATTCTTTAGGATTCTCTTCATACACAATTATATCATCTGCAAATAGGGAGAATTTCCCTTCTTCTTTGCTGATGCAGATGCTCTTGATTTCTTTGTCTTGTTTAATTACTCCGGCTAGAACTTCTAGTACAATGTTGAGTTGAAGTGGTGAGAGTGGGCATCCTTGTCTGGTTTCCATTCTCAAAGGAAATTCTTTCTGTCTCTTTCCATTCAGGATGATGTATGTGGTTGGCTTTGCATAGATGCCCCTTATTGCACTGAGGAATTTCCCTTCTATTCTTATTTTGCTGAGAGTTTTTAGCATGAATGGATGTTGGACTTTCTCAAATGCATTTTCTGTATCAGTTGATAAAATCAGGTGATTGTTATCTTTTGTATCATTTATGTGGTTGATCACATTGTTTTTCTGATGTTGCACCAAACTTGCATCCTTGGTGTGAATCCAACTTGGTCATGGCGAATTATTTTTTTGATATGTTGTGCACTTCTATTGGCAAGGATTTTGTTAAAGATTTTTGCATCTAGGTTCGTGAGTGGTATTTGCCTTATAAGTTTCTTTTTTTGTGTGATCTTTCCATGGCTTTGGTATCAGGGCTATGCTGGCTTCATAGAATGAATTTGAATTCCATCCCTTTCTATGCTGTGAAATAATCTCAGTAGTATTGGAGTTAACTCTTCAACTTTGGTAGAATTCTCTGGTGAAACCATCTGGGCTGGGACTGTTTTTGGTTGTTAGTTTTTTAATGACTTTTTTTTTGTTTGGTTTGGTTTTTTTTTTCCTTCTTTTTTTTTTTTATTTAACATAACTGAGTGAAAATGTACATTCACGTGTAAATTTACATGTCCCCCTATATGCAGCTTCCACTGCTCTCCCTGTCCGGTGACTGCACACTATTCCTCTCTGCTCCATACATGTCTCATCCTCCCATCAGCCTCCTTTCCCCTCCTCTCCACCCACTCTCCTTCCTCCAGCCAGAGGTCAGCAGGATGATATCCTATAGATGTATAGAACCATAAAGTGCTTCCAACATATGGTTATTCTGCATTGCCAAGTCCATTCCATTCCTGTCCAAAGAGTGGACCTTTGTTACAATTTATGGGAACGGGCAGCATCAGGGCCGGGGGCCATGCTCTCAGAGGAACCCCAAAACTGCTGGACCATCAATTGAGGTCTTTTAGTGGAGATCTCATGATGCACCTCTTTTTATTCTTGTGTTGCCAGTGAGGCTCTTCTGTGTGAGCTCCGTCAAGGCTATCACTGGTGGTGGCCGGGCACCATCCGGTTCTTCTGGTCCCAGGTCGATGTAGGCACCCACTCTTGTGGGTCTCTCTGTCTTCTTGGTTGTCTTTACCGCATGTCATTTTGGCCCTCGGTGAGCATCCGTTCCTGCTGAGTTGGGACCATTTGCTGTGTCCTCGGATGGCAGCTTGGCAGCTTTTAAGACCCCAGACGCCACTCACCAACGTGGGGTGCAGAGAGCTCTCTTAGCAAAACGCTAGTTGTGCCAATTGGCCTGGAATTCGCCTAAGAGCATGGTCCCCCGCCCCCCACCCCAGCTACTCTATCCTTGCAGTATTGAGTTAAGATGGAAGGAGTACTCAAGTTATGCTGAAGTCCACTTAATGTTGTTCTTGTTCCTAATGTGTGCTGTCACCGCTTTCTCCCAACTAGATTTCTAGTAACTACCTAAACTAAACCCTCCCCCCTTGCCCTCCCTCCCTCCCTCCCCTCCCTTGCAGCTGTCAAACAGTCTTTTCTTCTATACACAAGTCTGTTTTTGAGATCTTATCATAGAGGTCTCATACAGTATTTGTCCTTTTGTCGCTGACTACTCTCACTCAGCATAATGTCTTCCAGTTGAAACCAGGTTAGGAGATGTTTCCTGGAATCATCGTTACTCTTTGTCACTGCGTAGTGCTCCATTGAGTATATGTACCACAGTTTACCTATCCATTCTTCTATTGTTGGGCATCTGGGTTGATTCCACTTTTTTGCTATTGTGGACTGTGCCGCGATAAACATTCTGGTGCATGTGTCCGTTGGTGTGAAAGGCCTTGAATCTGTAGGATATATTCCAAGTAGTGGAATTACTGGGTCAAATGGTATATCGATATCCATTTTTTTAAGGAAGCACCAGATTGCCTTCCAAAGAGGCTGGACCATTTTGCAACCCCACCAACAGTGTAGGAGGGTTCCACTTTCTCCACAGCCTCTCCAGCATTTGTTGTTTTGTGTTTTCTGGATCATGGCCAATCTTGTTGGGGTGAGATGGTATCTCATTGTTGTCTTGATTTGAATTTCTTTAATAGCTAAAGATCGTGAACATGTCCGCATGTGTTTTTTGGCTGCCTGGATTTTTAATGACTTTTTAAATCTCTTTCTTTGTGATGGGTTTGTTAAGTTGTTCTACTTCTTCTTGTGATAATTTTGGTAGGTGATTGAATCTAGAAATTTGTCCATTTTCTCTAGGTTTTCAAATCTGTTAGAATACAGTTTTTCACAGTATTGTGTTATGATACTTTTGATTTCAGTTGGGTCTGTTGTAACATCTCTCATCTCATTTCTTATTTGGGTTATTTGTTTCCTCTTCTGTTTTTGCTTTGTAAGTTTAGCCAGTGGTTTATGAATTTTGTTGATCTTTTAAAGAACAAGCTTTTCGTGTTTTTAAGTTTTTCAATTGTTCTTCTATTCTCTATTTCATTTAGTTCTGCTCTAATTTTTGTCATCTGTTTTCTTCTGGTGACTGAGGGGTTCCTCTGTTGTTCTCTTTCTACTTGTTCAAGCTGTAGGGTTAATTCTTTGGTTTGGGTCCTTTCTTCCTTCCGAATGTGTACATTTGTAGAGATAAATTGATCTGCGAGTACTGCTTTGGCTGTATCCCACAGGTTCCAGCAAGATGTGTCATCATTCTCATTTGCTTCCATAAATTTCTTTATTTTATCCTTGATTTCCTCTCTAACCTGTGGCTTTTTGAGCAAGATGTTGTTCAGTTTCCATGAGTTCAAGTTTCCATGTTTTTTCTGCTATTGGTTTTGACTTTTATGGCCTTATGGTCCAAGAAGATGCTTTGCAAAAGTTCAGTGGATTTTGTTGAGACTTGCTTTATTTCTAACACAGTGTCTATTCTGGAAATTGTTCCATGTGTATTGGAGAAGAAGGTGTACTTATCTGTTGATGGATAAAAGGTTCTATATATGGCGATGACGTCTAGTTGGTTGATTGTCGCAATTAGATCTTCTGTGTCTTTACTGAGCTTTTTTTCTGGATGATGTGTCCATTACTGAAAGTGCAGTGTTGAAGTCTCCAACTGTTATTGTGGAGTGAGTGATCTCATTTTTCAATGTAGTCAGTGTTTTTCAGTGTATTTAGATGCTCTGGCATTGGGTGCATAAATATTTAGTATTGTTAAGGCTTTCTTTTTCTTTTCATTTAATGTGACTGAGTGAAAATGTGCATTCCCATATAAATTTACATGCCCACCTACATGCAGCTTCCACTGCTCTCCTTGTCTGGTGACAGCACACTATTCCTCTCTGCTCCATACATGTCTCATCCTCTCAACAGTCTTCTTTCCCCTCCTCTCCACCCACTCTCCTTCCTCCAACCAGAGGTCAGCAGGATGATATCCTATAGCTGTATAGAACCATAAAGTGAATCCAATATATGGTCACTCTGCATTGTCAAGTCCAATCCATTCGTGTCCGAAGAGTGGAGCTTCATTATGATTTATGGGCAAGGGCAGCATCAGGGCCAGGGGCCATGCTCCCAGGGGAACCCTGAAATCGCTGGACATTCAATTGAGGTCTTTTAGTGGAGATCTCAGGATACACTCCTTTTTATTCTTGTGTTACCAGTGAGACTCAACTTAGTGAGCTCCATTGTGGCTATCACTGGTGGTGGCCGGGCACCATCTGGTTATTCTGGTCCCAAGTCGAGGTAGGCACCCACTCATGTGGGTATCTCCATCTTCTGAGTTGTCTTTACCCCATGCCATTTTGGTCCTCGGTGAGCATTGGTTCGTGCCGAGTTTGGACGATTTGCTGTGCCCTCGGATGACAGCTTGGCAGCTCTTAAGACCCCAGATGCCACTCACCAATGTGGGGTGCAGAGAGCCCTCTTAGCAAAATGCTAGTTGTGCCAATTGGCCTCGATTTTGCCTAAGAGCATGGTTCCCTGCCCCCTGCCCCAGCTACTCTGTCTTTGCAATATTGGGTTAAGATGGAAGGAGTACTCAAGTTCTGCTGAAGTCCACTTAATGTTGTTCTTGTTTCTAATGTGTGCTATCACCGATTTCAACCAACTGGATTTCTAGAAACTATCTAATCTAAACCCTCCCCCCTCGTCCTCCCTTCCTCCCCTCCCTTGCAGCTGTCCAAGAGTCTTTTCTTCTATACACAAGTCTGTTTTTGAGATCTTATCGTAGAGGTCTCATACAATATTTGTCCTTTTGTTGCTGACTACTTTCACTCAACATAATGTCTTCCAGTTGGAACCAGATTATGAGATGTTTCCCGGAATCATTGTTATTCTTTATCATTGCGTAGTGCTCGATTGAGTATATGTACCAAAGTTTACCCATCCATTCTTCTGTTGTTGGGCATCTGGGTTGATTCCATCTTTTTGCTATCGTGGACTGTGCTGTGATAAACATTCTTGTGCATGTGTCCATTGGTGTGAAAGGCCTTGATTCTGTAGGATATATTCCACGTAGTGGAATTACTGGGTCTGCCTCTATGATGTTAATGAGAGTGGATGGACAGTAGTTGTTTTGGTAGAGCAAGATTCAATATGTAAGTTTGTTTTGTGCCTTCAAGCGGTCTCTTGAGCTATAAAGAAAATTATCTGGCAGAGAGAATTGGGAATCTCGCACCATCCAGAAAGTAGCACCAGGAGTAGAGCACAACCTTCAGACGAAGGTTCTCCCTGAATAAAACACTGATACAACATGAAGACTTTCCTCTAGAGTCAACTGAGGGAAAGCCTTTCCCTGGAGTCAACATCTTGAATTCAGACATGTAATCTACTGGACTCTGTAGGAATAAACTTTCCTTTGTTAAAGCCCTCCACTTGTGGTATTTCTGTTAGGGCACCACTAGCTGACTAAAACAAGATGCTCATTTTTTGCTTTGAAAAAATAATTCTAGGAGTTTTTTAAAAAATAAACTATGGATGCCAATTCTTTGTCAGTAACATGCTCCTAGCATCATCTCTAGGTCTATGTCTTATTGTTTCAGTTTGCTTATGGTGTGTTTTGTAAAAAGTTTTTAGTTTGTGCATACAAAATTCAAATTTATCAATCCTTTTCTTTCGTGGTTTATGCAGTTTGAGATATGTTTAAGAAATCTTTCCTCCCAGTAATTCCACTACTTGGAATATATCCTACAGATTCAAGGCCTTTCACACCAACGGACACATGCACCAGAATGTTTATCGCGGCACAGTCCACAATAGCAAAAAGGTGGAATCAACCCAGATGCCCAACAATAGAAGAATGGATAGGTAAACTGTGGTACATATACTCAATGGAGCACTACGCAATGATAAAGAATAACGATGATTCCAGGAAACATCTCCTAACCTGGTTTCAACTGGAAGACATTATGTTGAGTGAGAGTAGTCAGCGATAAAAGGACAAATACTGTATGAGACCTCTATGATAAGATCTCAAAAACAGACTTGTGTATAGAAGAAAAGACTGTTTGACAGCTGCAAGGGAGGGGAGGGAGGGAGGGAGGGCAAGGGGGGGAGGGTTTAGTTTAGGTAGTTACTAGAAATCTAGTTGGGAGAAAGCGGTGACAGCACACATTAGGAACAAGAACAACATTAAGTGGACTTCAGCATAACTTGAGTACTCCTTCCATCTTAACTCAATACTGCAAGGATAGAGTAGCCGGGGCGGGGGGCGGGGGACCATGCTCTTAGGTGAATTCCAGGCCAATTGGCACAACTAGCGTTTTGCTAAGAGAGCTCTCTGCACCCCACGTTGGTGAGTGGCGTCTGGGGTCTTAAAAGCTGCCAAGCTGCCATCCGAGGACACAGCAAATGGTCCCAACTCAGCAGGAATGGATGCTCACCGAGGGCCAAAATGACATGCGGTAAAGACAACCAAGAAGACAGAGAGACCCACAAGAGTGGGTGCCTACATCGACCTGGGACCGGAAGAACCGGATGGTGCCCGGCCACCACCAGTGATAGCCATGACGGAGCTCACAGAGAGGAGCCTCACTGGCAACACAAGAATAAAAAGAGGTGCATCATGAGATCTCCACTAAAAGACCTCAATTGATGGTCCAGCAGTTTTGGGGTTCCTCTGAGAGCATGGCCCCCGGCCCTGATGCTGCCCGTTCCCATAAATTGTAACAAAGGTCCACTCTTTGGACAGGAATGGAATGGACTGGGCAATGCAGAGTAACCATATGTTGGAAGCACTTTATGGTTCTATACATTTATAGGATGTCATCCTGCTGACCTCTGGCTGGAGGAAGGAGAGTGGGTGGAGAGGAGGGGAAAGGAGGCTGATGGGAGGATGAGACATGTATGGAGCAGAGAGGAATAGTGTGCAGTCACCGGACAGGGAGAGCAGTGGAAGCTGCATATAGGGGGGCATGTAAATTTACATGTGAATGTACATTTTCACTCAGTTATGTTAAATAAAAAAGCAAACGAACAAAAAAAAAAGAAATCTTTCCTCATTCTGAGGTCAATAAAATATTATATATATCTTTTAAGTTTTAAAGGTTTACTTTTCACTGTTAGGTTCTGTTAGGTCTTTTAAAACAAAACAAAACCCACTGTTGTTGAGTTGATTCTGACTCATAGTGACACCACAGAACAAAGTAGAACTGCCTCATAGGATTTCTAAGGCTGTAACCTTTATGGAAACAGACTGCCACATCTTTCTGCCGTGGAGCAACTGGTAAGTTTGTAAGCCAACTTTTCAGTTTAGCAGGTGAGCACTTAACCACTGGGTTCTTTGATGTGGTGAAATCCACATGAAATTGCTCACTACAGATTAATAGGTAAGCACAGACTTACTTGGGTTATCCACTGGGTTATCCACCATACCTCATCCCTCCAATCTTTTTTACCAATTCTGACACTAACCACCCCTTCCACAGCACTCTACTACTTCTCTGTTGGATTCGATAATTCATTACAGTGGCCATATAAAACACACAAACCATGCTTACAGTTATGAGGTGTTCTAGGCTTGGTACTCTAGAGAAGCAAAATGAGGGAAGTATATATATGTGTGTGTGTGTGTGTGTGTGTATGTGTATGCGTATGTGTATGTGTATAAAAAGGAAATGGCTCACATGATTGTAGAGACTGTCATGTCCTAAGTCTGTGGGTCAGGACAGAGTCTCCTCCTGATGGCTGGCACACCTAAGATCAGCAGATCACAGAGGAGGGCTCTTATTCATCATCTGTGAAGTTCTGATGAATCCCAAAATGGACAGGCAAGACCACAAGCAATCTTCTAGCTCAAATCCCAAGAACCAGAGGTCATACAGGAACAACCTGCAGGATCCAGAATGAGCAAAAGCCCCTGAGTCCTGCCTAAACATCTGCCCACACCTGGCACAGGCCTCATGCTCAAGGAAACTCTCCTTCAACTAATTGGCTACTCACAGCAGATCTCATCATGGAGGTGATCACATATCAGATCGCAACAGGGAAGTGACCACAGCATCACATAACTGCCAAAATACAGAATCATGGCCCAGCCAAGCTGACACACAGTTTTAACCATCACATGGGGTTTACTAGGGAAGTAACAGGTTATAATTCAGGATACAGTTCTCTCATACAGTTCTCTTCTCAGCTATGACTGCAGGCACATATCTAACTGGCCCCTTGTACTCTAAGCATTACCAAGCTTTTCAGCTCCCAGAGGCACCCCGCTGCACTAGTAAGGCTTGACCTGAAGACAAGTCCCTTACTCCGTGGGTTAGCACAGCCACTGTAACTGCCTAGATCTGTGAGCCAGGAAACATACTACGAGATCCCCTGCCAGTCTGCTGGTTCTGCTGCCTCTACACCACTGTTTCCCTGCTGCTGCTGCTTCTTGCCGTCTCTCACCATCTATGGAATTACAGCTCTCTCTGTTTCCCAGGTCTAGGAGATTCCCAGTTCAGGAACACGAGGTCCAAAAGACACACTCTGTTTTTGTCTCTTCTTTTTGGTGGTCGCTCTTTTATCTTCTGGGAAGGCTCATTTTAAGTCTAGCAGGATAGCAAAACTGACCAATTCTCCCATTAGGGTTCTATACATCCTATTGCATTATTGGCAAGCCATCCAATCACTTTGGTGGGCTGCAAGCACCTTATTTCCACAGCCCTACCCAGTCATTTATTCTACCCTGGCCCTAGGGTCGCCATGAGTCGGATCCTACTCAATGGCACTTGGCTGGCTTGGCACCCAGTCATTTTGTGGGAGTTACAAGATCATAATGAGAAAGGCCATATAAACATGATTCATCATAACACACTGTCTAAAATTGTATTTTTATGTATGATATAGTACAAAGATTTAATTTTAATTTTTTCATAATTTTAATTTTCCCTGTGCCATTTATCAAATAGTTCATAATTTTATCACAAATTAAAGTCTCATCCTTGTCATATTTAATCTTTCATGCACTTATGGATCTGTTTCCAGGAGTTCTATTTTGCTCTTTAAATCTATTTGTCTATCACTGCATACTGCTTTTGTTACTTCAGTGAAACTTTATAATAAGATTTCTGGCTGGGAGACTTTCCCCTTAAGGTATATATTCTTCTCAGCCTAGCACTATCCTGCAATTGTAGTCTGTCTAGAGAAAAGACACCTGTAGCTTTGTTAGCTGAAGCTGACAGCTTGAATTCTCAGGCAGAAATCTAAAGCACTTATTAGGGGGAATAAATTTTTTTGACTGATTTTCATAGGTTGGTATAAAGTGTCCTTTGACTTTGTACTATCTCCTTTCCTGTCTTTGCAACTCTGTGGTGCTCACACAGTAGGTCTGCCTGGTTGGAAAAGGGTATTTAACATGGATTACATTGTGTTCTCCCAACAATATGTATAACAATTTGGCTGGGCCACCATTCCCAGTATTTTGTGATTTTCCTCCATTTTGTGATTTTCCTGTGCTGTAAATCCTAATCTGTGCCTGTGGTTAATAGACTGGAATATGTTAAAGAGCATTAGGGTGGAACCGTAACATCCTTCCTAAAGTCACCTCCTTGCTCCAATGAAACAAAGTTTCCCTGGAGTGTGGCTTATATCACCTTTTATCCTACAAGAGATAAAAGGACAGAGAAGCAAGCAGAGGGTTGAGGACCTCGCACTATCAAGAAAGCAGCAGCAAGAGCAGAGTTCATCCTTTGGACCTGAGGTTCCTGTGCTGAGATGCTCTCAGACCAAAGAAAGACTGATGCCACACAAGGAACTTCCTCCAGAGACGATAGGGAGAGAATTTATTCTTCTGGAGCCAGCACCCTGAATTTGGACTTCTAGCCTACTGGACGGTATAAGGATAAACTTTTCTTTGTTAAAACTACCCACTTATGGTATCTCTGTGACAGCAGCACTAGAGGACTACAACAGTATCCTGCTAGGGAAGTGGAAGACAGAGGACAGGCTGCCACCCACACAGCCAAAGTTGACTGAGAGGGTGGGTGCCAGTCACACAGCCAGAGCTGACTGAGAGGGTAGGTGTTACTGACTTTCAGTGCGTCTCAGCCCCAGCCATTCTCCTTTCTCTCCAATATAGTTGCACCAGATAGTCTCAGTCGAAATACTCACATTTTTGGTCCATTTGTTTCAGTTTAAAAACTGTAAATAGGTGCCATCTACTTTAGCTTCACTTGAGCAGTGATGGCTGTGAAATCACCATTTTCACGTATGTTGTTGTTGTTATCATTACTGCTAGGTGCTGTCTAGTCAGTTTCAACTCATAGTGACCCCATGCACAACAGAAAAAAAACACTGCCTGGTCCTGTGCCATCCTCACAAGCATTGTTATACTAGAGCCTATTGTTGTAGCTACCCTGTCAGTTCGTCTTGCTGAGGGTCTTCCTCTTTTTAGCTCTTCTACTTTGCCAAGCATGATGCCCTTCTCCGGGGAGTGAGGCCTTCTGGTAACATTGTCTCATCATCTTTGCACCTAAAAACCCTTCTCTGGTGTACTCCTTCTTGTTCTTTCTTATGGCAGTACAATATTTTTCACCAATACCACAGTTCAAAGGTATCAATTCTTCTATCTTCCTTATTCATTGTTCAGCTTTCACACACATACAAGGCAATCAAAAACACTGTGGCTTGCATCAGGCACACCTTAGTCTTCAAGGTGACATCTTTGCTTTTTAATACTTTAAAGAGGTCCTTTACAGCAGATTTGTCCAATGCAATGCATCATTGATTTCTTGACTGCTGCTTCTATGGGTGTTGATTGTGGAGCCACATAAAATGAAATCCTTGAAAACTTTAATCTTTTCACCATTTGTTATGCTGTTGCTTATTAGTCCAGTTGTGAGGATTTTTGTTTTCTTTAAGGTGAAGTGTAATTCATACTGAAGGCTGTAGTCTTTGATCTTTATCAATAAGTGCTTCAAGTTCTCTTCATCACCAGCAAGCTAGGTTGTGTTATTTGCATATCACAGGTTGTTAATATGTCTTCCTCCTATCCCTATGCCCCATTTTGCTTCATATGCTCTAGCTTCTCAGATTATTCGTCCAGCATACAAATTGAATAAGTGTGATGAAAGGTTACATCTATCTATGTACACAGTAATATAAACTATCAAAAAATGTCATTTGTTTTCCACTAAAATGGCCTAGTACTACGAGGAATGTGTATGTTGGGCACATGTTCAGTATGTAGGACATACTGGAGCGTGAGGAACAGGAAATAAAGGGGCTACAAGGAGGAGGAAGAGGTCAAGTTTCCCATCAACTGCACGTCCTTCTCAGTGTTCACAACCAGCCTATGTGGTGGATGCTGTCCTTTATATTTTTTCCGTGGGAAAACTTACTTGGAAGTTCTCATGGATTGAATTTTGTCATTCCCTCCCCCTCCCCCACCAAATATCTGTCAACTTGGCTAGCTTATGATTCCCAATACTGTGTGATGGTCTGCCTTTTTGTCATCTGATATGATTTCTCTATGTATTGTAAGTCCTATCACTGTAATGTAATGAGGTAGATTAGTGGTAGTTATATTGATGAGATCTACAAGATTAAATAGTGTCTTAAGCCAATCTCTTTTGAGATATACAAGACTGAGGTGAGTGGAGACATAGGGGGACCTCATGCCACCAGGAAAGCAGTGCTAAGAGCAGAGTGTGTCCTTTGTACCTGAAGTTTCCACACGGAGAAGCTGTTAGTCCAGGGGAAGATTAATGACATAGACCTTCCTCCAGAGCCAACAGAAAACCTTCGCATGAAGGTGATGTCCTGAATCTGGACTTGTAGTCCGCTAAACTGTGAGAGAATAAATTTTTCTTTGTTAAAGTCATCCGCTTGTGATATTCCTGTTACAGCAGTACTAGATGGCTGAGACAGAAGGTTAAGCAAGTAGCTCAAGATACACCGATGTAAGAGGCAGCAATGAAATTGCACACAGCCTAGACTGTTACTGGGTCATGCCACCTAATTGTGGCTGTAGGGGAAGGAAACACAACTTACTGACATGTGGCGTGGGGACTGAGCACTGGAATTGTCCCTGCAGTGTTTCCCCAAGCGATGAGCTAAGAGATGAGCTTAAGAGCCACATATATATGTGTATATATATGTAATATTTACATTTTAAACACATAAAGTAAAACTGTAAAGTAAAGAAAAATGTCACTTATTCTGCTCCTTCCTAATGCCAGCACTATTTTAATTTTGAAATATTTATTTATTTATGGCACAGTGGTAAAGAGCTTGGCTGCTAACTATGAAGTTAGCAGTTCAAATCTGCCAACTGCTTCTGTGAAACTTATGAGACAGCTATGCTCTGTAAATAGAAATTGACTTGATGGCAATGGGTTAAGTTTGTTTTTTGCTACTTATGTTTAGGAGCCCTGATCGTGCAGTGATTAAGAGCTATGGTGGCTAGCCAAAAGGTCGATGGTTTGAATCTGCCAGTCACTCCTTGAAAACCCTATGTGGTAGTTCTACTCTGTTCTTTTGGGTCACTATGAGTTGGAATTGACTGGATGGTAATGGAGGTAAGCTAAGGTATGCAAACTGCATAGTGCCTAGAGCATTATAGTAACTATTCGAGAAATGTTACTTAGTGTCTTTATTATCTTTGTTTTATTTTTTGATTAAAATGGGTTAGAGAAATAGAGTTGTTGTATTTATAACACGAGCTTTTATTTTTGTGGTTCTTGGTTGATGTCACCATATTATTTTCATTGTTATGAGCAATGTCTGAAAACATCAGTTTCATCACCACATGCACTAGCTTTGGGTATATTTTTAAAATATGCTAATTTATAGGTTGAAGTAATGCTGCAAAGTTGTTTTGTTTTGTTTTCAGTTTTAACTTGTATTTCTTTGGCCACTGAGGTTTTTTTTCCAGTGTTTGCTTATTAATCATAGTTTTATTTGTAGACTATTAAATGTTCATAGCCTTTGTTTGGCACTTGGTTGGCAGCCTTTGTTCATATATTGGGCTGTTAGTATTTTTAACCAGTTTCTGTAAGAAATATATTAATTCATTGTATATCATATTTGCTGCAAAACATCTTTCCCAGTTTGTTGTCCATAACTTTTTAATATAAAAGTTATATGTTTTTATGAAGTCAAGTCTTTGAATAGTTTTGTGATTTCTCTCTCCTATACAAACTTAAAAGGTCACCCTCCTCCAGGATTTTGTTAAATTACATGTTTAAAAAACATTCTATTGTGCTTTACAGACAAAATAAATGAATGTAATAACTTATTAATGGCTCAGAGACAACAGTCAATATCAAGTCACATAAAGAAACAGATCATGATGGCTTCCACAAGTGACTAAAACAAAGATTCAAGAAATCTTCTGGAGAAAGAGAACTTGGAATTACCAAAGGTGGAATACATAAGATTAACATACAAACCTCTTCAAAAGATCACAAAGGAGATCAGGCAAAATACAGAACAAATCAAGGAACACACAGATAAAGGAATAGAGGAATTTAAGAAGATTATGGAAGAGCATAATGACAAATTCAACAGACAGCAAGAATCTGTACAAAGAGAGAATAGAAATCTAGAAGACTATTGATAAAATTTCAGAATTATACAACTAAATAGAAAGTCGTAGGAATAGAATTGAGGCAATAAAAGTCAGAATTAGTGAGACTGAAGATGAAGCACTTGGCATCAACTTATTTGAGGAAATATCAGATTAAAAAATTTTAAAAAATGAAGTAACCCTAAGAACTATGTGGGACTTTATCAACAGGAATAACCTGTGGATGACTGGAGTACCAGAACAAGGGAGATAACAGAAAATAGAGAGAACTGTTGAAGATTTGTTGGCAGAAAATTTCCCTGATATCATGAAAGACAAGAAGATATTTATCCAAGAAGCAACTTGAACCCCACACAGGGCAGATCCCTAAAGGGCATCACTAAGATATACTATACTCAAACTCGCCAAAATCAAAGACAAAGAATTTTAAAGGTAGTTAAGGATAAACAAAAAGTCATCTAAAATGGTCAGTAAGACCAAGCTCTGGAACTCTGCCAAAACTGTGCCGGCAAGAAGGCAATGAGATGGTATATATAAAGCTCTGAAGGAAAGAAAATTGGCAGCCAAGATTTATTTATCCAGCAAAACTATCTGTCAAACAAGATGGCCAAATTAGGGCATTTCCAAATAAATAGAATTAGAGGGAATTTTCAAAAGCCAAACCAAAATTACAAATGAAATAGTGGATAAGTTTCAACTTTGGTGAAGGGAAAGACAACACACAGTATAGTGGAAGTTAGCACAACTTGACCAAGGGAGAGTCATAGAGGCTTCCTAGACACATCCAAACACCTTGATGAACTGAGTACGGCTGAGGGCTGGGAACCTGTGGAGACATCTAGGTCAATAGGTGTGGTGGTCAGGATTAGGGCATTTTGGCTACTCCACGTTTGGCTGTTGTATTAAGTGGCAGGGCAGGGCAGGGCCTGTGGTGGCTTCCCACCCCTCAGCTCTCTTCTCCCTTCCTCCCACACCTTCTGTCGGTCTGCTCACATAGTCAGCAGCTCCTGCTTGCTTCTGGTGTCTGGTTCCTGGACTTGAACTAGTAGCTGTTGGATTCATCAACCTTTATAGCCAGTGCTTGAGAGTCCTGTTCCCTGATCTGCTGATCCCAGGTTTGCCAGCCTCTGCAGCTCTGCCTTGCTGCCAGCTTGGGATCTGCCAACCTACACAACCGGTGATGTAGAACTCTGGTCTCTGACCCGCTGACCTCAGGTTCATCAGCTCCCGTGGCCACGTGAGGCTCGTGCCAGGACTTGAGACGTTAAGCTTCTGCAACTGTTTGGGCTGTTTCCTCTCTCTCTATGTATCTTTCCTTGTACTTTTTATATATAAATCTTTCCTTGTACAAACACGTCTTACTGGTTTTGCTTCCCTAGAAAACCCAGCCTAAGACAATTGGTATAACATAATTCATAAAGAAAATGTTCTATGTCCTACCTGAGTAATGCCTGAGGTCTTAAAATCTTGTGAGCAGCCATTTAAGAAACATGTATTGCTCTCATCTTGTCCAGAGCAAAGGAGAATGAAAAACACCACTGAAGGACCACATGAACTACTGTCTCTACCAGCCTGCACCCAGGAGAACTACATGGTGCCTGGCTACCACCACCAACTGCTCTGACAGGGATCTCAGAGCAGGAGAAAAATGCAGAACAATACACAAATTCATAAAAAAAAGACTAGACTTACTTGTCTAACAGAGACTAGAGGAACCCCCGAAACTATGGTCCCCAGACACCCTGCTGACTCAGAACTGAGGCCACTCCTGAAGTCTATCTTTCAGCCGAAGATTATAGAGGCCTATAAAACAAACAATAACACAGGTGAAGAGGGTGCTTCTTAGTTCAGTCAAGTATATGAGACCAAATGGTCAACACTAGCCCGAAAGTAAAGAAGAGAAAGCAGTAAGGGCCAGAGAAACTGAATGAATGAACACTAGGAACCTGGGGTGGAAAGGGAGAGTTGACACATTGCAGGGTTTGCAACCAATGTCACAAAGCAATTTGCATTATAAAGGTTTGAATGATAAAATAATTATCACTGTAAACTGTCACTTAAAGCACAATAAAATTAATTTTAATGTGTAGGATTATTAGATTCCTTAAAATTTACCCCTATTTTTCTACATTTAAACCAGTCTTTCATTTCTTTGTATCATATTGACTTCCTCACTATATGAAAGATTTATGACTACATTTTTTAGTTTCTCTTTTTTGTTTCAATATTGTCACCTTTTTCATACTGACTTCTCTGTTTCCCTGTTTTCAATGTTTTAGCATTGGTTTATTTTTATGGCTTCCCTATCTGGAATTTTATCCTGTTGCTCTGTCCTGTATTCTAGTCTTGCATTGTTATCTGATGTTATTGATTTTCTAATTAGAGGACTCCCTTTAGTATTCCTGTAGGTTCTCTTTTTACTCTTTTGATGAATAGAAGTGTTTAATTTCTAGGAGATCCCAGTGATCTACTTTACCTTCTGGTATTTTTGTATTGTTAGATATGGTTTATATATTGTATCTATGCTGTGTATCAGTACCCTTAGTGTTATTTCAATTTTTCCTTCCATTATCTTTAACATTTTAGGTTTTATAAATTTATTAGGTCTTTGATCCATTTTGAGTCAGTTTTCATGTATAGTGTGAGGTATAGGTCCTTTTTTATTGTTTTATCAGTGGGCATCCTGTGTTTGTTGAAAAGACTGTCTTTTCCCCCCTTTAATGGACTGTGGGCCTTCATCAAAGATCACCTGACCATAGGTGAATGGATTCACATCTGAGTTCTTTATTCCACTCCATTGGATTACATGTCTGTTGTTGTATCAGTACCAGGCTCTTTCGACTACCGTGACTATATAGTAGGTTCCAAGATCAGGTAGTGTGAGGCCTCCTCCTACATTGTTCTTTCCCTTCAGTAATGCTTTGCTTGTTCAAGACCTCTTTTCTTTCTATGTAAATTTGGTAATCAGCTTTTACATCTCATTAAAGAATGTTATCAGTATTTGGATCATGATTGCATTATATCTATAGATTGCTTTGGGTAGCAGTGACATATTCACAATGTCAAGTCTTCCTATCCATGAGCACAGTATGTTTTTCCATTTATGTAGGTCTCTTTTGGTTTCTTACAGTAGTATTTTAAAGGTACCTCCCACCCCTATAGGTCTTTTATGTCCCTTGTTAGATTTATTCCTAATATTTCATCTTTTTAAGGGCTATTATAAATGGTACTGTTTTCCTGGTTTGCCTTCTTAGATTCTGTTTGTAGGTTTATAGGAGTCTAATTGGTTTTTGTATGTTGGTCTTGTATCCTCCTGCTCTGCTGAAATTCATTAGTTTCAATAGTTTTCTTATGGAATATTTGGGGTTGTCAAGCTGGGTTCAGAAGAGGACGTGGAACCAGGGATATCATCACTGATGTCAGAGGGATCTTGGCTGAAAGCAAACAATACCAGAAAGATGTTTACTTGTGTTTCATTGACTATGCAAATGCATTTGACTGTGTGGATCATACTACATTATAGCTAATATTGTGGAGAATGGGAATTCCGTAACACCTAATTGTGCTCTTAAGTAGTCCTTATATGGATCAAGAGGCAGTTGTGCAAAAAGAACAAATGGACACTGCATGGTTTAAAATCAGGAAAGGTGTGCATCAGGGTTGTATCTTTTCACCGTACCTTTTAAATCTGTATGTCAACCAAATAATCTGGATTACACGAAGAAGAACAAGCCATCAGGATTGGAGGATGACTCATTAACAACCTGCACTATACAGACGACACAACCTTGCCAGCCAGCCAAGTGCCATCGAGTCTGATCCGACTCATGTTGCTGGAAATGAAAATTTGAGACACTTACTGATAAAGATCAAGGACCACAGCCTTCAGTATGGATTGCACCTCAACATCAAGAAAACAAAAATCCTCACAACTGGATCAGTAATCAACATTGTCATAAAGGGAGCAAAGATTGAGGTTGTCAAGGATTTCATTTTACTTGGGTCCACAATCAATGTCCATGGAAGCAGCAGTCAAGAAATTAAAAGATGCATTGCATTCTGAAAATCTGCTGCAAAGGACCTCCTTAAAGGATTCAAAAGTAAAGATGTCACCTTGAAGACTAAAACGTGCCTGACCCAAGCCACGGTATCAATCACATCATATACGTGTGAAAGCTGGACAATGAATAAAGACAGAAGAAGAATTGATGCCTTTGAATTGTGGTGTTGGAGAAGAACGTTGAATGTACCATGGACCGCCAAAAGAATAAACAGATCTGTTCTGGAAGAAGTACAACCAGAGTGGTCCTTGGAAGCAAAGATGGCTAGACTGCTTCTTACATACTTTGGATATGTTGAAAGGAAGGATCAGTCCCTGGAGAAGGACATCATGCTTGGTAGAGTGGAAGGTCAGTGAAAAAGAGGAAGACCCTTCACGAGATGGATTGACACAGTGGCTGCAACAATGGGCTTAAGTGTAAAAACAATTGTGCACATGGTGCAAGACCAGGCAATGTTTCATTCTGTTGTTCACAGGTCACATGAGTCAGAACAGACTCGATAGCACCTAACAACAACAACATGTATAGGATCATATCACCTGTGAATAGAGGTACTTTACTTCTTACCAATTTGGATGTCCTTTCCTTTTCTTGCCTTATTGCTCTAGCTATGACATTTAGCAAAATGTTAAATAGGAGTGGTGACAAAAGATATCCTTATCCTGTTCTTGTTCTCTAGGGGAATGATTTCAACCTCTCTCCACTGAGAATGATGTTGGCTCTTGGTTTGGTACAGATGCCCTTTATTATGCTGAGGAATTTCCCTTCTCCTATTTTATTGAGAATTTTTATCTGGAATGGGTGTTTAACTTTATCAAATGCCTTATCTCTTTCTCAACGGCATTTGGCTTCTGCTTACCTCTTTCAGTTGAGATGATTATGTGATTCTTTTGTTCTATTTTTGTAGTGGATTACATTGATTTTCTAATACATGTTTGGTGTGAATCCCACTTGGTTATGGTATATTTTTTTTATATGATATTGAATTCTATTGGCTAGAATTTTGATGAGAATTTTTGCATCCATATTCATGAGAGATATTGGTCTGTAATTTTCCCTTTCTGTATATCTTTGCCTGGTTTTGGTAACAGGGTTATGCTGGTTTCACAGAATGAATTCAGGAGGATTTCTTCCTTTTCTATGCTCTGAAATAGTTTGAGTAGATTTTAGTGTTATGTGTTTCACTCTTATTTGATTATAGGAATTTTTTATTCCATTTTTTTATTTCTTCTATTATTCAGTTGTTTTTAAGCTAAGTGTTGTTCAATTTTCATGTATTCAATAATTTTCCTTGTTATCGATTTCTAGTTTTATGATACTGTGATCAGAGAGAATGCTTTGTGTTGCTTCAGTGTTTTGAATTTTGTTGACGGTTGCTTTGTTACCTAAAATACGGTGTATTCTGGAGAATGGTCCATGTGTTTGGGGATAGAATGTATATTTGGCTGCTGTTGGGTGAAGTACTCTATACCTTTAGAACTTCCATATGTTTGTTGAGTTTCTTTCTAGATGTTCTGTCCTTTACTGAGAATGGTGTGCTGAAGTCTCCCACTATAATTGTGGAACTGTCTGTATCTCTTTTCAGTGCTATTAGAGATTGCTTTACTTATTTTGAAGCCTTGTAGTTGGGTATGTAGGTATTTATTCCTGTTATGTCTTCTTTGTGCATTATCCCTTTAAGCATATAATATCTTTCTTTGTCTTCGATGGTTGATTTTGCCTTAAAGTCTATTTTATCTGAGATTAGTATTGTCACTCCTGCTCTTTTTTGATTACTGTTTGCTTGAGCTATATATATATATATATATATATGTATATATATATTTCCATCTTCTGATTTTTTAAATTGTATTTTAGATAAAGGTACACAGGACAAACTGGCTTCTCATTAAACATTTAGTACACATATTGCTTTATGACATTATTTAACAGCTCTATGTCAGGTCAACACTCTCCCTTCTCAACCTTGGATTCCCTATTACCAGCTTTACTGTCCCCTCCTGCCTTCTAGTCTTTGCACCAGGGCTGATGTGCCCCTTTAGTCTTGTTTTGTATTATTCTCCTGTCAAATATTTGGCTGAAGAGTGAATCTCAAGAGTGACTTTATTACAGAGCTGACAGAGTTTGTCTTCTAGTCCTTCCCCTGGGCTGGTGTGTCCCTTTAGCCTTGTTTTGTATTGTGGGCGTGTCTAATCTTTGGCTGAAGGGTGAACCTCAGAAATGACTTTACTATAGAGCTGAAAGGGTTTCTGGGGGCCATATTCTTGGGGTTTCTCCAGTATCTGTTAGAGCAGTAAGTCTGCTGCGTGTGTTGGGGGGGTGAGAGAGAGAGAGAAAATTTTGTCCTACATTTTTTTTCAGCTGTATCTGGGACCCTCTCTTGCGATCTGTGTCAGAGCAGTTGGTGGTGGTAGCCAGGCACCAGCTAGTTGTGCTGGACTCAGTCTGGTAGAGGCTGTGGTAGTTGTGGTCCATTAGTTTTTTGGACTGATCTCTCCCTTGTGTCTTTTGTTTTCTTCATTCCAACTTGCTCCAGATGGGGTGAGACCAGTGGAGTATCTTAGATGACTGCTCACAAACTTTTAAGACACCCGATGCTATTTACTTGCCACAGATTGAATTGTGTCCCCCCCAAAATGTGTGTAGCAATTTGGCTAAGCCATGATTCCTGGTATTACATGCTTTCTCTGTATGCTGAAAATCCTGCCTTTGTGATGTTAATGAGGGACAGTGGGCAGTGGTTGCATTAGTGAGGCAGGACTCAATCTGTAAGATTGTGTTGTGCAATCTCTTGGGATATAAAAGAAAGGAAAGCAAGGAGAGAGTTGGGGACCTCATACTAGCAAGAGGCAGTACAATGAGCAGGGTACATCCTTTGGACACAGGGTCCTTGCACCTCAGAAGCTCCCAGTCCAGGGAAAGATTGATTACAAGGACCTTCCACCAGGGCTATCAGAGAAAGCTTTCCTCTGGAGCTGATGCCCTGAATTTGAACTTTTAGCTTGCTTTTCCGTGAGAAAATACGTTCCTGTTTGTTAAAGCCATCCACTGGTATTTCTGTTACAGCAACACTGGATTGCTAAGACATTAGCAAAGTAAGATGTAGAATGTTTTCTTTATAAACTATGTTATGGCAATTGAGCTAGATGTACCACAAGATCATGGTCCGCGCAGCCCTTAACCAGTAATTCAGTCCCTGAGGTAGTTTAAATGTGTTTATGGAGCTTCCATGACCTTGTCTTGGACAATTTGTGCTGGCTTCCTCAGTTCCGTATACTGTCTTACCACTTATCTATTGTCTAGCTAGTGTTTTTCCATCCCCATGTTTCCTATCCCTTGTAACCATCAAAGATTGTATCTTTTTGTATGTAAACTTTTCTGTGAGTTTTTATAGTAGTGTCTTATATAATATTTGTCCTTTTGTGACTGATTTATTTCACTCAGCATAATGCCCTCTTGATTCATCTGTGTTGTAAGATGCTTCACAGATTCATCATTGTTCTTTATCACTGCATAGTATACCACTGTGTGTATGTACCATAGTTTATTTCTCCATTCATCTGTTGATGGGCATGTAGGTTGTTTCTATCTTTTCGCTATTGTGAAAAATACTGCAATGAACATGGATGTGGATATGTCTGTTCACGTGGTGGCGGTTATTTCTCTAGCATACATTCCTAGGAGTGGGATTGCTGGATCATATGGTGTTACTATTTGTCATGGATTGAATTGTGTCCTCCCAAAAATTGGTGTAGCCGTGTGGCTGGGCCATGATTCTCTGTATTCTACTGTTGTCCTCCATTTTGTGATTTTGCTGTGCTGCACGTTAAAGAATTAGGGTGGGACTGTAAATTCCTTTATAAGATCACCTCCCTGCTCCACTGTAAAGAGAGTTTCCCTGGAGTGTGGTTTGTCCCACCCTTAATCCTCTTTCTTAGAAGAGATAAAAGGAAAGGGAAGCAGGCTGACAATTGGGAACCTCACACCATCAAGAAAGCAGCACCAGGAGAAGAGGGTGTGCTTCAGACCTGAAGTTCCTACGCCAAGATGCTCCCTGGACAAAGACTGATGCAATACCAGACTTTCCTCAGAGCCGACAAGGGGGAAAGCCTTCCCCTGGAGCGGACATCCTGAATTTGGACTTGTAGCCAACTGGACGGTGTAAGAATAAACCTTCTTTTGTTAAAGCCATCGACTCTGTGGTATTTCTGTTAGAACAGCACTAGCTGACTAAAACAGTATTTCTAGCTGTTTAAAGAAGCACTGTATCATTTTCCAAAATGGTTGCACCATTTTGCATTTCCACCAGCAATGCATAAGAGTTTCAACCTCCCTGAAGCCTAACACTTGTTATTTTCTATTTTTTTGATTCATGCCACTAACGTCCAGATGAGACAGTATCTCGTTGTAGTTTCGATTTTCATTTCTCTAATGGCTAGTGATTGCAAGCAATCCCATGTATCTGTTTGCCTTTTGAATGTCTTCTTTGGTGAAGTGTCTGTTCATATCTGTCTTAGTTATCTATTGCTGCCAGAGCAGAAATATCACTAGTGAATGACTTTAACAAAGAGAAATTTATTCTTTCACAATCTAGTAGGCTAGAAGTCCAAATTCAGTGTGTTAGCTCCTGGGGATGGCTTTCTCTGTTGGCTCTGGAGGAAGGTCTTTCCCATCGGTCTTCCCCTGCACTAGGAACTTCTCTGTGCAGGAACCTCAGGTCCAAAGGACGAGCTCTGCTCCCAGCATTATTTTTATGGTGGTAAATACTGTAAAAGTATTTTGTAAGATAAATACTGGTTCAGGCCATACCCCAGGGAAACTACCTTTAAATCAAATCAGAGATGTGACCTGAGCAAAGTTCTTACATCCCACCTTAACCCTCTTTAACCATATGTGGAGATAGTGATTTCTATAACACAGGAAAATCACAAAAGTATGGCCTAACAAAGTTGACATATATTTGGGGGGGGGTCACAATCCAACCTATGACAATATCTTTTTCCCCTTTTTGAACTGGATTGTGTTTTTATTATAGAAGTACTGAATTTTTCTGTAAATTTTATAAATTTGAGACCTTTGTTGGATATGTCATAACCATTTTTTGCTCCCCCCCCCCACTGTAGGTTCTCTTTTTATTCTTTTGGTGAAGTCTCCTGATGAGCATAAGTGTTTAATTTTTAGAAGATCCCAGTTATGTAGCTTATCTTCTGGAATTTGTGTGCTTTTAGTTGTGGTTTTTATCCTGTCAGTGCCATGTATTAGGGCCTCTAGAGTTGATCCTATTTTTTCTTATATGATACTTATAGGTTTTGGTATTATATTTAGGTCTTTGGTCCCTTTTGAGTTAGTTATTATGTATGGTGTGGGGTATGGGTCTAATTTTACTTTTTTGCAGATGGTCAATCCAGTTTTGCCAGTACCACTTATTAAAGAGACTGTCTTCCCCCATTTGATGGACTTTGGGCCTTTGTCAAAGATCAGGTGACTGTAGCTGGGTGGATTTACATCTGGGTTCTAAATCCTGTTCCACTACTAAACGTTAGCTATCATTGTACTAGTACCAGGTTGTTTTGACTATAGTAGCTGTATAGTGGTTTCTGAGATCAGGTAATGTGAGTCCTCCTACTTTATTTTTCTTCTTCAGCAGTACTGCACTTACCTGAGGCCTCCTCCTTTTCCATATAAAGTGAATTATTTATTTTTCCATGTTTTCAAACAAGGGGTTGGTATTTCAGTTAGCATTGCATTGTACTTGTAGATTGCTTTGGGTAAAATTGACATTTTCACAATGTTGAGTCTACCTATCCGTACATGATATGTTTTTCCATTTATGCAGTTGTCTTTTGGTTTCTTGCAGTAGTGTTTTGTAGTTTTCTTTGCACAGTTCTTTTATAGATTTAGTCCTAAGTATGTTTTTTAGGGGCTATTATGAATGGCATTGTTTTCCTGTTTTCCTTTTCATCCTTTTCTTTATTGGTGTATAGGAATCCATATGATTGTATGTTTATCCTATATCTAGTAGTTCTACTAGTTTTTTCATGGAGTCTTTTGAGTTTTCCATGCATCATATCTTATACTTTTTTTGTTACCAATCTGGATGCCCTTGCTCTAGCTCTAGCTAGGACTTGTGACACCATGTTAAATAGTAGTAGTAGTGATAAAGGGCATCCTTGTCTTGTTGCTGTTCTCACGGGAATGTTTTTAAGCACTCTCCGTGAAGAATGATGTTTGCTGTTGGTTTTATACATATGCCCTTCATTATGCTGAGAAATTTCCCTCCCATACCTATTTTATTGAGAGTCTTAACTGGGAACAGGTTTTGGACTTTGTTAAATGCCTTTTCTGCGTTGATTGAGGTGATCATATGATTCTTGTATTTTGTTTCTGTGGTGGATTATGTTGATTAATTTTCTAATATTGAAAGTTTCTTGCATACCTGGTATGTATCCCACTTGGTTATGGTGTATTACTATTTTTATATGATGCTGAATTCTATTGGCTAGAATTTTGTTGAGAATTTTTACATCTATATTCATGAGATATTGGTCTGTAGTTTTCTTTTTTTTTGTGGTGTCTTTGTCTGGTTTTGGCATCAGCGTTATGCTGGCTTTATGCAATGAATTCAGAATATTCTTTCAATTATTTGTTCCAAAATAATTTGAGTGGTACTGGTCTAAGCTCTTCTCTGAATGTTAGAAAGAATTCTCAAGGAAAGCCATCCGGGCTAGGGCTTTTTTGTTGTTTGGAAGTTTTTTTTTTTGTTTTGTTTTAATATTTTCAATCTCTTCCCTTTTATTGGTCTGTTCAGATTTTCAGCTTTAGTTTGGATAATGTATTTATAAAAATTTGTCCATCTTCTCTAGGTTTTCAAATTTGTTGAACTACAGTTTTTCATAGTACTCTGCTATGATCTTTTTTATTTTAGTTGGCTCTATTGTAATGTCCTCTCATTTCATTTCTTATTCAGGTTATTTACATCCTCTTCTGGTTTTCTTTTGTTATTTTAGCCAGTGGCTTGTCAACTTTGTTGATCCTTTCTAAGAACCAACTTGTGGTTTTGTTGATTCTTTCCATTGTTTTTCAATTCTCTATTTCATTTATTTCTGCTGTGATCTTTATTATTTCCTTTCTTCTGGTGGCTATGAGCTTCTTTAACTATTCTCCTCCTATTTGTTTGAGTTCTGTAGCTAATGTATTGATTTCGTCCTTTTCTTCTCTTTTGATGTGTGCATCTGTTACTATAAATTGACCTTTGAGCATTGCCTTTGCTGTGTCTCCAAGGTTTTGGAATGTTGTGTTTTCGTTCTTGTTTGATTCTGGGAATGTTTTGACTCCATCTTTGATTTCTTCTATTACCCAGTGGTTTTTAAGCAGCATGTTACTCAGTTTCCACGTATTTGATTTTTTTCCCTTGGTCTCCTTGCTATTAATTTCTACTTTGATGCCATTGTGATCAGAGAAGATTCTTTGTATTATCTCGAAGTCTTGAATTTTGTTGAGGGTTGCTTAGTGATCCAAGACATTGTCAATTCTGGAGAATGTTCTGTGTGTGTTGGAAAATTATGTGTACTTTGCAGTTGTTGGGTAGAATGTTCTATATATGTCTATGAGGTCAAGTTGGCTGATTAATCATCTTTAGATTTTCTGTATCTTTGTTTAGCTTCTTTCTAGTATTTATGTCCTTTATTGAGAACGGTGTGTTGAAGTCTCCTGCTATTACTGTGAAACTGTCAATTTCTCTTTTCAATGTGGTTAGAGTTTGTTTCATGTATTTTTGGAGCCCTATCATTGGATGCATAGATATTCATTATGGTTATGTATTCATGATGGATGTTTCCTTTAATCATTATATAATGTTCTCCTTTGTCTTTTGTGGCAGATTCTGTTTTGAAGTCTATTTTATCTGAGATTAGTATTGTTACTTGTTTTTTTTGGTAGCTGTTTGCTTGAAACATTTTTTTGCATTCTTTGATTTTTAATAAATTTATGTCTCTGTAAGGTATGTCTCTTGGAGACAGCATGCTGATGGCTTTTTTTAAAAAAAATCATTGTCTCACTCTCTATGGATACATTTAGGACATTTACATTCAGTGTAACTACTGATAGATGTGAGTTTATTGGTGTCATTTTGCAGTGCTTTTTTTTCTAATTGTGATTAAAGTTTACAATCCAACTCAATTTGCCATGTAAAACCCTGAACACACACCTCTATGCCACTTTATCTGCTCTCCCCACCCTGTGACAGCACACTACTCTTTTCCACTCTGTACTTCCAGTATTCATTCAGCCAACACCTGTCCCCTCCCCTCCACCCTCCCATCTCACATATGGAGTCAGTTTCATATATATATTTAAGCCAATAAGTACATAAGCCACCTGCATCACTCTATGTCTTATACTCCAGTCCAATTTTTGTCTGAAGCATTGGCTTCAGTACTGGTTTCAGCTTTGGGCTAACAGGAAATCCAGGGGCCATGTTCTCAATGGGCTCTCCAGGATGTTGGACCATTAAGTCCAGTCTTTTTGTAGAGTTCTAGATATGCTTTCCTCTTTTTCTTATGCTTCATCAAGGACTCTACATTGTGTTCCCTGTCAGGGAAGTCTTTGGTGGTGGCCAGGCATGAGATCTTCTGGTCTCATGCTGGTGTAGTCCTTCAATCACATGGGCCCTTCTGTCTCCCGTGCTGATATTATCTTAATGTCTTTGATGCTCTTCGTTTTCATCTGTTCAGGTGGATTGGGACCAATTAATGTTTCTCAGATGGCAGCTGGCTGGTTTTTAAGACCCCAGGCACCATTCACTAATATGGAATGCAGAATATTTTTTAGAAAAAAGTAGTTATGCCAATTGACCTCAATGTCTCCTGAAACCATGGTCCCTAGATCCCTGTCCCTGCTACTCTGTCCTTTAAAATGTGGGGTTGTATTTAGAAAAACTTTCAGCTTATGGTGTAGTCCAGTTATGCTGACCTTCTGTCTACCGCGTGCCGTCACTACTTTCATCTAACCCAATTCCTATAGACTATCTAATCTATGAACACCTTGTTCCCTCTTTTCCCACCCTTATAGCCATCAAAAATTATTTTCTTCTGTGCATAAAGCTATTCTTAAGTCCTTATAATAGTGGTCTCATATGATATTTGTCCTTTTGCAGCTGAGTGATTTTACACAGCTTAATTCTTCCAGATGATTCTAGGTTATGAGACGTGTCCTAAAATTATCATTGTTTTTTATTTTAATCATTTCATAGTGTTTTATTGTGTATATATACAATAGCTTATTTATCCATTCATCTGTTGTTGGGTACCTAGGTTGAGTCCATCTTTTTGCTATTGAGGACAGTGCTGCAATAAACATTCGTGTGCATGTATCTGTTTGTGTAACAGTCCTTATTTCTCTAGGATATATTCCAAGTAGTATAATTGGTGGATCATACGGTATTTCTACTTCTAGCTTTTTAAGAAAGTGCCAAATTGCTTTCCAAAGAGGTTGTACCACTTTGCTTCCACCAGCAGTGTAGAAGAGTTCATGTCTCTCCACAGCCTCTCAAACATTTGTTATTTTGTTTGTTGGAATTTACCTTCTATTCCTATTTTTTCTGAGATTTTTTAACATGAGTAGGTGCTGGACTTTGGCAAATGCTTTTTCTGCATCAATTGATAAAATCAAGTGATTCTTTTCTTTTATTTTCGTGGTTGACCATATAATTGTTTTTCTAATGTTGAATCAGCCCTGTATCCCTGGTACAAATCTTATTTGGTCATAGTGAATTATTTTTTTTAATATGTTGTTGAATTCCATTGGCCAGAATTTTGTTGAGAATTTTTGCACATAAATTCATGAGAGATATTGATCTGTAATTTTCCTTTTTTGTGCTGTGTTTACCCAGTTTGAGTATCAGGGTTATGCTGGCTTCATGGAATGAATTTGGGAGTGTTCCATTATTTTCTATGCTGTGAAACACTTTCAGTAGTAGTGGTATTAACTCCTCTCTAAAAAAGTGATAGTGTCTGGACCAAGAGTTTTCTTGGTTGGTAGTTTTTTGATTGCTTTTACAATGTCTTCTTTTGTGATTGGTTATTAAGTTGTTCTAATTCTGTTTTTGATAATTTTGGTAGGCTATGTGATTGTAGAAATTTGCCTGTTTTCTCATCTATTAGAGTACAGTTTTTCATAATATTGTTATGATTCTTCCAATTTCAATTGGGTCTGTTGTGATATCACCCATCTCACTTCTTATTTGGATTATTTGCTTCCTCTCCTATTTTTCTTTTGTGAGTTTCACCAATGGGTTATCAGTTTTGTTGATCGTTTCAAAAAATCACCTTTTGGTTTTGCTAATTCTTTCAGTTGTGTTTCTATTCTCTAATCTAGTTGTGCTCCAATTTTTATTATCTGTTTACTTCTAGTGAGGAGTTCTTTTGTTGTTCTCTTTCTACTTGTTCAAGTTGTAGTGGTAATTCTTTGATTTGGGCCCTTTCTTCATTTTCGATGTATGCATTTATCGAGATAAATTGACCCCTGAGCACTGCTTTTGCTTAATCTCACAGGTTCTGGTAAGGTGTGTTTTCATTCTCACTTGAATCCATGAATTTCTTTGTTTCACCCTTGATTTCTTCTATAACCCAGAAGTTTTTTGTGCAAGGTGCTGTTCAGTTTCCATGAGTTTGAGTTTCTACTCATGCTTTTTCTGCTATTGATTTCAACTTTTATGGCTTTATGGTCTCAGAAAATGTTTTGCAATATTTCAATGCTTTGGATTTTATTGAAACTTGCTTTATGGCTTAATTCATGGCCTATTCTGGAAAATGTTCCATGAGCGTTGGAAAAGAAGGTATACTTTGTCTATTGCTGCGTGGCAAGTTCTGTGTATGTCTATGAGGTCAAGTTGGTTGATTCTTGCATTAAGACCTCTGTATCTTTATTCAGCTTCTTTCTGGATGTTCTGTCCTTTACTGAAAGTGGTTTGTTGAAGTCTCCTACAACCATTGTGGAGCAGGCTATCTCACTCCACAGTGCTATTAGTGTTCATTTAGTGTATTCAGAAGCTCTGTTTTGGGGTGTGTAAATATTTAATATTGTTATGTCCTCCTTATGTATTGACCCTTTAAGCGATAAACAATAACCTTCCTTGTCAATGATGATGAATTTTACTTTAAAGTCTGTTTTATCTGAGATTGGTATTACCACTCTTGCTCTTTTGTTCATGTTATTAGCTTGGTATATATTTTTCCATCCTTTGTGTTTCAGTTTGTTCCTATCATTGAGTCTAAGGCATGTTTCTTGTAAGCAGCATAGAGAGATATCTTGGTTTATTATTATTATTTTTTTATCCATCCTGTTACCCTTTGTGTCTTTATTGGTGCATTTAACCCATTTTCATTCAGTGTAATTATTGATAAGTATAAATTTAGTGCTGTCATTTTGGTGTCTTTTTTGTGTGTTGTTGATTGTTTCTTTGTTCCCCTTGATATTCTGTTCTAAGTCTTTTTTTTTTGAAATGGGTTTTCTTTTTGTCGTTTTCAGTGTTGGTTTTATATCTGTTGAGACCTCTATATTTTGTTTCTTCTTTTGATGTGTAGTATTGTTACTTTGCTTTGTGGCTACCCCTATATTTTCCTCTAATAATCTAAATTTAAGCCAGTCTTTAAATTTTTTGTATGGCCTTGACTTCATCTCCGTCTGAAAGGTCTATGAATACATTAATTTGTCCCTCTTTTTTGGTATAATGTCATAATTTTCATACTGAGATCTCTGTTTCCCTGTTTTTAATACTTTTAGCTTTGATTGAATTTTGTGCACTCTCTATTCCAGTTGGACTGTGGATGCTGTGTAATAAATTGTATCCTCAAGTATACATTTGATTTTAGTGATTTTCTAGTTTAAGAACTTCCTTGCCATTTTTGTTTGGTTTTTACAAATTCTATATACTTCTGTTTATCTGGGAATGTTCTTATTTCACCATCATATTTGAGATAATTTTTTCAGGCTATATAATTCTTGATTGGAAGTTTTCTCCTTCAATGCTTTATGTGAGTCAGCCCATTGCCTTCTTGCCAACATAGTTTCTGCTAAATAATCAGAGCTCAGTCTTAATGATTCTCCTTTGTAAGTTAGTTTTGGTTTGAGCCTTGCTGCCTTCAAAAGCCTCTCCTTATCTTTTGTGAAGTTTGATTATAATATGTCTTGGTGTCTTTGTAGAGTTTGGTGAGCATCTTCGATAGATATCTTCTTGTCTTTCACAATATCAGGGAAGTTTTCTGTCAGCAAATCTTCAACAATTCTCTGTGTTTTCTGTTATTCTTCCCTGTTCTGGTATTCCAATCATTCATAAACTATTCCTCTTGATAGAGTTCCACGTAACTCTTAATGATTCTTCATTTTCTTTGACTCTTTGATCTTTCCTCGTAAATGCTGGTATCCATTGCTTTATCTTCAGTATCTCTGGTTCTGCATTCCATTGCCTTAATCCTGCTCCTTTGACTTTCTATTGAACTGTCTAACTCTGTGATTTTATTGCTAGTCTGCTGAATTTCGGATCGTTGTTGCTCTAACACTTCTCGTAGCTTGTTTGATTTTTAATTTTTTTCTGTCACACTTTGTCTAATCTCCTTCCTGATTTCTTGAAGGGTTCTCTGTACATAATTCTTTTGTATTCTGCCTCTAGTAATTGCAGAAAGTCTTCTTTATCTGGGAAATTTTTTGATTCTTTGTTTTGGGAGTTCTAAAGCAATGGTAGTCTGCTGCTTTAAATAATTACAAATTGATTGTTGTCTTCAAGCCATCAGAAAACAGTTGTAATTTATTTGTTAGGTTATTGTGATCTGACTTATATATATTTCAATTTGGCTTTGACTGTCCAAGTAGTCTAGTCATTTGAGCTAGAGTGATTATTGGAACCTTAATAATTCTGATACTCTGTGACTACATGGTTGAAGCTGTGACCGCACTGAGAAAGGTAGCAGGGATTGTTGGCTCAGGGGAGGAAGCAGAACTATTTTTTATCCCTCCTTTTGTTTCCCTCTCTGACTTCAGGACAAAAACTCAAAGTACATGTGCAAAATGTCTCATTTCCGAGCCAGGTAGTCATCAGAATTTAGTGTCTTGTATAGATTAGAGAAAAGAGGGGGAAAGGGCTGGGAATAGAGACCAATATCAGTCCATAGGAAAGGTTTGAGCCATGAGAGTTCATGAGTACTTAGCTTGGGATGCCCTATGGAAAATCTTCTGTGGTTCTGTAGGTGCAGTGATTCATAGCTCAGCTTCCCCAGCAAGATAAGTGTACTCCTCTTGCTTACCACTGCTGCACTTGGCTGCCAGCCACCACCATGTTCTATAGGTGTGGCCATCCTCAGCTCAGCTTCCTGGCTGAGTAAGACACATTCCACTCTGGCACTGTTGACCTGTGTGGCCACTGACCCCTTCAGTGCTCTCAGGCCCAGCTGTCCCCAGCTCAGCTTCTCTGCTGGGCAATGTGTGTTCCACTCCACTGCTGCTGCTCTGATCCCTCACCAGCAGAAGCAGGCCCCTCTGGGGCTGCTGAACCAATTCTGCAAAGGTAGTTGTTCACCTTCTTGCCACCCAGTCTAATCTCTCAGCTTTCCACCTGACCTTGGGCTTCCTAGAATGTCCTATTTATTCTATTCAATTGTTTATCAAGGTCTTAGTTGTTTGAGGGATCACAGAAACATGTGGCTAGTCTACCATCTTAGTCCTGCCTCAGTGCTTCTTTCATGCGTATGTGTGGTGCTGACGTTTTCTTTGTTCCTCTTAGTCTCCTATGCTGAATTCTTTTTCTTTGTGGATTGTTTTCATTTCTTTCATTTTTGTAGATTTTGTGTTTACTGAGACTTCATTTTTCTTGTTTATTTTGATGAGTAGGTTTATTAAGTTTCTTTGTGGTTACCTTGAAACTTTTTCTTATCTTCCTAAGTTTGAACCAGTCTTTTGTTACATGATATTGTCTTGACTCTCAGTTTGAAAGTTCTATGCCTACACCATTTAGTCCCTCTTTTATTGTTCTGATATTGCCATTTATACCCGGTTCCCTATTGTAAATTTTATAGTTTTGTTTTCTTATTACTAGGTTTGTGTTTTGCTGATGCAGTCTTGTATCCTAGATTCAGGCTATTGTCTGATGTTTGTTCTTTAACGGAAGAACTTGAATAATTCTTACAAGTTTTGTTTGATTTTTGTGAAACTCTTGATTTTTGTGTACCTGAAATTGTCTTAATTTCACATCATATTTGAATAAGAGATTTGTGGGATATATTATTTTTGGATAGCAGTTTTTTCTTTCAACATTTTTATATATGACATCCTATTGTCTTCTTGCTTGCATGGTTTCTGCTGAGAAATCAGAGCTTAGTCTTATTGTTTCTCCTCTGAATATGACTTCATTTTTCTCGAGCTACTGTTAGGATGCTTTTTTTTGTCTTTGGTCTTAGTGAGTGTGATTATGATAGGCCTTGGTGATTTTCTTCTGTGGTCTCTCTTATATGAGTTCTTTGAGCTTCCTGGGTGCTCAGCTTTTCATGTTTTATGATATTAGCAAAGTTTTCTGTCAGTAAATCTTTGATGATCTTCTCTGTATTTTCCCTTTTCTAGTCCTGTTCTGGAATTCTGATCACTTAAAATTTTTTAATTTTGATTGTATCCCACATTGTTCTCAGGGTTTTTTCATTTTTCTTTGATCTTTCCTCTGATTTTTCCTCAAAGTGATATCCAAGAATTTGTCTTTAATCTTGTGGATCCATCCAGTCATCCATTGTTTCAAACCTTCTATGACTCTTTCCATTTTTAAAATCTTGTTTATCTTTGGGATTTCTAATTGTTGTTTTTATATGATTCCTAGTTATGAATTTATTTTCATATTTTGTTCTTGTATTATTTTCCTGAATTAGTCCATTGTTTCACTTGTCGTTTTCATGATTTTGCCTATTATTTCCTCTTTTTTGTCTTTTTCCTTCATCTCTTGAATAGCCATAAATATAGAGATACAAATTCCCTATCAGGCAGTTCCAGTGCTTTTTTTCTACTGGAATGTGATATACTATTTTGGACGCCTAGCAGAACCATCCTGTCCTTTGTTTTTTTAAAAAAATGATATAGTCTGCTCTCTTTAGGACTTTTAGTAAATATTTTCCTTGTTTATTGAGTGTAGACTTGTTTGTTTCATCCATCTATTTTTGTTTTATTTGGTGTCATGGATTGAATTGTGTCCCCCCCAAAATATGATAGCCATGTGGCTGGACCATGATTCCCAGTATCTTGTGACTGTCCTCCATTTTGTGGTTTTCCTAAACTGTATGTTAAAGGATTAGGGTGGGGCTGTAAATCCCTTCATAGGATTACCTCCTTGCTCCACTGCAAAGGGAGTTTCCCTGGAGAATGGCTTGTCCCACCCTTAATCCTTTCATCCTACAAGAGATAAAAGGACAGAAAAGCAGGCAGATAATTGGGAACCTCGCACCATCAAGAAATCTGCACTAGGAGAAGAGTGCATCCTTCAGACCTGAGGTTCTTGTGCCAAGATGCTCCCTGGACAAAGACTGATGCAATACTGGACTTTCCTACAGAGCCGACAAGGGGGAAAGCCTTACCCTGGAGTGGACACCCTGAATATGGACTTGCAGCCTGCCAGACTATGTAAGAATAAATTTTCCTTTATTAAAGCCATCCACTCTGTGGTATTTCTGTTAGAGCAGCCCTAGCTGACTAAAACATTTGGTTATATCTGAGGAGGTGAGCTGGGCATTCTTTATTGCTTGTCTGTTGGCATGATATGTCTCACCACTTTGTCCATCAGGCAGGGCCAGTCACTCATCTACGGTACAGCACAGCACATCCTTTGGAGGGGGAGGGCCTGGGAGTGGTCATTTGCAGCACGTACTGGGGCTGATAGAGTATAGCCAGGGCCCAGTGCAGGGCAGGTTCTTGTAGACTATGTTTATGCTACTTGGAAATCCAATGCTCAGCACACAGTGCAGATGGGCAGGAGGGAGGGGGAAGAATATGATATGTGGAGCTATGTGGATGTGGGAAAGAAATGAAAGAGAGAAACAGAAGAAAAAAGAAAAAGTGCTGAAGGATCTTGCTGTTGGAGTGGCGCAGACTCCTAGAAGCTGTTGATGGCTTTCTAGCTAGGTGGTTTGGCACAGCTCATCAAGAAGGGATATATATGGCACATACAACTACGTGAATGGGAGAAAAGAAAGGAAGGAAGGCAGGTAGGGAAAGACAAAACACTGAGGGAGGGAAAGATGCCAGGTGGTTTGGATACAGGAAATCAGGTAAAGTAGAAAGAGACAGGAAACAGGAAGAATTTTGAAAAATGCCTTAAGGGAGTCCACTGGAAGAAGGTACCCACCTGAGTGGAATAGCACAGCCCATCAAGAAGGAGTAGAGATGACACACAGTGTTGGGTATTCAGGAGAAGTGCAAGAAAGGCACATAGAGTGGCATGAAGCTGAAGAAACAAAGGAAAAAAAATGCCCCAAGGGAGCCCTCTGGCTTGGTGGTGTGGACTTAGGAAGGGGATTCCCATCCAAGTGGTGCTGCACAGCCTGTAAGAAGGAGCAGCACTCACATACAGTGCCAAATGTTCAGGAGAAAAGAAAGGAAGGCTGACTGATAGAGACAAGAAACTGAGAAAAGAAAAAAAAGGCCACCAGGAAGCTTACCAGTATGGCTGCATGGACCAGGGAAGCGGCTCCCCAGTCAAATGGTGCTGCACAGCCCATCAGGAAGGTGGGAGGTGGCACATAGCCTTCAGGTAATCAGGAGAAAGGAAAAGAAGGTTGAGAGAGAAAAGAAAACAAGAAATGAAGAAAAGACAAAAAGAAAAATAAATGCCTCCAGAGGCCCTATTGGTATAACAATGGATCACGAAAGTGCCTCCCCAGCCAAGCAGGATAGCTGCATAGCCTGTCAAGAAGGAACAGAGATGTTACATGGAGCCAGGTTAAAGAGAAAGGACAGAGATGAGAAACAGAAGAAAACAAAAGAGCCAAAAAAAAAAAAAGCATTGTCATGGATTGAATTGTGTCCTCCCGAAAATATGTGTAGCAATTCGGCTTGGCCATGATTCCCAGTGTTGTGTGATTGCCCTCTATTTTGTGATTTTCCTATGTTATAAATCCTAATCTCTGCCTCTGGTTAATAGACTGGATTATTTTAAAGAGCACTATGGTGAGACTGTAACACCCTTCCTCAGGTCACACTCCAGGAGCTTTCCTGGAGTGTGGCTGGTACCACCTTTTGTCCTACAAGAGATAAAAGGAAATAGAAGGAAGCAAAGAGTTGGGAACCTCATACCATCAAGAAAGCAGCACCAGGAGTAGAATGTGTCCTTCAGACCTGAGTTTGCTGTGCCAAGACGCTGCCTGACCAAAGACTGATGCAATCCAAGGGCTTTTCTCTGGAGCTGACAAAGAGGGAAGGCCTTCCCCTGGAGCAGACACCCTGAACTTGGACTTATAGCATAGTGGACTGTGTAATAATAAAGTTTTTGTTAAAGCCATCTACTTGTGGTATATCTGTTAGAGCAGTACTTGATTAAGACAGGCACAGAAGTAGCCAGGTGGTGTAGGTAGGGTTAATCCAGGTGGCAAACAGCTGGTGTCTCCATAGCTGAGTGACTCTGGCCTGTTGGAAAGTGGTGGAGGCTGAGCAGGAGGAAGATGAGCAGGGGAAAACATGTATCACTAATTAATGGGTGCTTACTCCTCCTGGGGGCTCCATGAAGCTGCCTTACTGTACTCCTTGTCTTCTGTTCTTGGTGGCTGAGGTGGTTCAGGGGTCCAAGGTGGCCAATCCATGCTGTATTAGCTGATAGGGTACTTCACTCATCCTAAAATTGTTGTCCATATCCAAAATTTTGTTTATATTTTGAATTTTTAGTTGCTGTTTTTGTAAAACTCCCAGTTGTTTACTTATTTTTGATCTTTTGTTCTTCTATTACTTTCCTGAATTCTTCTTTTTCTGTGTTTTCCTTGATTTTGGCTATGTTTTTGTTGGTTTTTTGCATTCCACATCAGGCAGTTTGACTGTGTTTTTTCCTCCTAGAAGATTATCTGATTATTTTGGTCACTTGTTGAAGCTATCTTGTCCTACTTTATTACATGTTTTAATACTGTTCGCTGTCTCCGAGACATTAAGGTATCATTTTATTGATTGGTTGATTGCATGTTGGTTTGTTTTGTCCTTTTTTGTCTTGATATGTCAGGACAGGCAGGCTGTTCTGTTTTGCTGCTTGCTCATCTATGTGCATAATAGTTCTCACCACCTTATCTGGGTGAACAGGACAGCAGCAGTCAGGGTGAGCCCGTCTTGCTGTACACTGGTTTGGTGAGAAGGCTGAGAGTGGACTGGGTAGGCATTCTCTGTCTCCTGATGTTGGTCTAGCCATGTGGGAGTGGTCATAGTCTATCTGGCAAGGGTCTCAGTTTGGGAAGTATGGGCTCACTTCCCATAGTTCAGTAGCTAGTTGAGCTGGTAGGAGAAGGGTGGTACAGGCCTAGTGTGATGGTGGTACAGGCCTAGTCTGATGGTGGGCCTGAGTATTGGGGGCAGTCTCACTCAGAAGTTATGGCAGGGCTGGCCGGAAGATGGGGAGGTGGTATACAGGGCTAGGTGAGAAGGAGAAAGGAAAGTGAAAGAAAGAAAAATAACAGGGGCAGCATGGTAGAAGTTGGTGGGTGGGATGGGGTAGAACTGGAGGCTGGCAGGTGGAGCGAGGAGATATATGGGGCTAGGTGGAAGGGAGAAAGAAAAGAAGGAAAAAGAAGAGAGAAAAGAAAAAATGGGTGCAGGGGGGTTGGTGTGTACAAGTGGAGTGGACTCAGGGCTGCTGTAGGTCAGTGTTTCAGTGGCACACTATCTTCAGTGGCATTGCGGGGGCTGATGGGAAAGGAGGGGAGGTGACTTATGGGGCTAGGGTGGGAACAAGAAAAGAAAACAATTGGTCACATTATGGGAGCTGGTGGGCAAGGGCAAGGCAGGCCAGACGCAGCATAGCCACAGCTTGATCACTCTCTAGCTGCAACAGCATGGTGGGGGCCACTGGAAAGAGGGGGTATGTGGCATTTGGGACTAGGTGGGAGACAGACAGGGATGAAAGAGGAAAAACTGGCATGGTGGGTGCCGGTGAGTGAGGGCAAGGTGAACTAGGGGGTGGTAGGCACAGAGGGGAAAAGGCACACAGGGCTGGGTGAAAGGAAGAAAGAAAAGAAACAAAGAAAGGAAACAGAAAAAAATGGTGGCACTGTGGGAACCAGGAGGAAGTGGAGGAGGTGGTGTACAGCCTAGGTGGGAGGGAGGAAGCTGTACCACAGGAGGGGGTGGGGCAAGTCTGGGGTGGGGTTTGTACTGTGGACCCTGGCAGTAGGGACTGCTGGGATAGGCTGGATTCTTGCTTTTACTCACCAGATGAGAGCTAGGAAAGCATGATTCTCTGGTTACTGGGGGCTCTGTCTCCTGTTTGGGGCTTTGTGAAGTTGTCTTCCTGTACTCTGAGGTCACTGTTGGCTATGTTACATGATGGCAATGCTGTACTGTTAGTTGGCAGGTGTTATGGATTGAATTTTCTCTCAAAAATATCTGTCAACCAGGCTAGGTCATGATTCCCAGTATTGTGTGACTGTCCTCTGTTTTGTCATCTGATGTGATTTTCCTATGTGTTACAAATCTTGTTTCTATGATGTTAATAAGAGGGATTAGCAGCAGTTATGTAGACTCACTCTATGAGATTAATCTACAATATAAGTCAATCTCTTTTGAATTACAATAGAGAAGTGAGCAGAAATACATGGGCACTTCATATGACCAAGAAGGCAGCACAGAAAGCAGAGTGTGTCCTTTGGACTTGGGGTTCCTACATGAAAAACCTCCTTGACCAGAAGAGGTTAGATGACAAGGACCTTCCTCCAGAGTTGACACAGAGAGAAAGCCTTCCTGTGGAACTAATGCCCTGAATTCGAACTTTTAGCCTACTGGACTGTGAGAGAATAAACTTTTGCTTGTAAAAGTCACCCACTTGCAGTATTTCTGTTATAGCAGCACTAGATGACTAAGACAGCAGGGACCCTACAGTCCATATCTCTCCTTGTTCTGTTTCTGTTAGTTTCTTCTTTGATTTGGCAATGATCTAGTTCTTGATCCTTTCATTTGGTGCTTAAGGTTCCAAGATTGATGTTATCTGTTTTGCTTTGTTTTGGGGGGGTCTTTGCTGCAGAGGGAAGGTGTAGTGCCTCTGTCTAGGGAGCTATGTTGCTGACTCTGTATTCTTCTCATTTAATTTTTATATTTAATGCTTTAATTTGTTTGAAATTTATTTTGATATATGATATCTTAATTATTTTAGCTTTAGAATAGATGGTAGTATTTGGAAGGGATACTCCTCATTTACTTTTCCTCCAGAATTTCCTGTAATTCTCTCACTGTCCATTCTTCTAGATGAACAATCATTTTATAAAGATCCCAGACATTTATTATTGGAATTTTGATTTGGTATTGTATTAAACCTACACATTAATTTGGAAGGAATATGTGCCTCTCTCCTCATTTCTGTATATACAAGTCTTTTTATTCTAAAATCATATTTGTCTTCTACTCATATAAAACCAGCTACCATCAATTCTGACTCCTGGTGACCCCAAGTGTGCACAGTAGAGCTGCACTCCATATGGCCTTCAAAGGCTGTGGCCTTACAGAAGCAGATTGTGAGGGCTTTCTTCTGAGGCCTCTCTGGATGAATTCAAACCACCAACCGGGTGGTAAATAGCCAAGCACTTAACCTATATGTGTGTATGTATATATATATGTAGGCATAAAAAATTCTAGCTTGACAAAGAGATACAAAAGTACTTCTCGTGGTTGTCTCTACCTTTGAATGGCAGGAGTTAGTTCAATCTACTTTTTATTTAAACTATTCACATTTTCTAATATTCTGATCATGTATTATTGAGGCAATTAAAAATAATGGCAATTTTGATACTCTTATTGTGTCACTTTTAGGTAGACTATGTTGGCTGTGGCTGACGCAGATACTCTTTTTATTTTATTTTTTATTATTACTTATTTAATATAACAGAGAAAATGTACATTCCCGTATAAATTTACATGCCCACCTATATGCAGCTTTCACTGCTCTCTCTGCCCGGTGACAGCACACTACTCCTCTCTGCTCCATACATGTCTCATCCTCCCAAAGTCTCCTTTCCTGTCCTCTCCACCCACTCACCTTCCTCCAACCAGAGGTAAGCAGGATGACATCCTATAGATGTATAGAACCATAAAGTGCATGCAATATATGGTCACTCTTCATCGCCAAGTCCAATCCATTCGTGTCTGAAGAGTGGACCTTCGTTATGATTTATGGGCAAGGGCAGCATCAGGGCCAGGGGCTATGCTCCCATGAGAAGGACCATCAATTGAGGCCTTTTAGTGGAGATCTCAGGATGCACCTCTTTTTATTCTTGTGTTGTCAGTGAGACTCAACTTACTGAGCTCCGTTGCAGCTATCACTGGTGGTGGCCGGGCACCATCTGGTTCTTCTGGTCCCAAGTCGATGTAGGCACCCACTCATGTGAGTCTCTCTATCTTCTGGGTTGTCTTTACCCCATGTCATTTTGGTCCTCGGTGAGCATCTGTTCCTGCTGAGTTGGGACCATTTGCTGTGCCCTCGGATGGCAGCTTGGCAGCTCTTAAGACCCCAGATGCCACTCACCAATGTGGGGTGCAGAGAGCCCTCTTAGCAAAACACTAGTTGTGCCAACTGGCCTCAATTTCACCTAAGAGCATGGTCTCCTGCCCCCTGCCCCAGCTACTCTGTCCTTGCAATATTGGGTTAAGATGGAAGGAGTATCCAAGTTATGCTGAAGTCCACTTAATATTGTTCTTGTTTCTAATATGTGCTATTACTGATTCCACCCAACCAGATTTCTAGTAACTATCTAAACTAAACCCTCCCTCCCTCACCCTCCCTCCCCTCCCTTGCAGCTGTCAAAGAGCCTTTTCTTCTACACATAAGCCTGTTTTTGAGATCTTATCGTAGAGGTCTCATACAATATTTGTCTTTTCGTCGCTGACTACTTTCACTCACCATAATGTCTTCCAGGTGAAACCAGGTTATGAGATGTTTCCTGGAATCATCGTTATTCTTTATCATTGCATAGTGCTTCATTGAGTATATATACCATAGTTTACCTATCCATTTTTCTGTTGTTGGGCACCTGGGTTGATTCCATCTTTTTGCTATCGTGGACTGTACTGCTATAAACATTCTTGTGCATGTGTCCGTTGGTGTGAAAGGCCTTGGTTCTGTAGGATATATTCCAAGTAGTGGAATTACTGGGTCAAATGGTATATCAATATCCATTTTTTTAAGGAAGCACTAGATTGCTTTCCAAAGAGGCTCGACTATTTTGCAACCCTACCAACAGTCTAGGAGAGTTCCACTTTATCCACAACCTCTCCAACATTTGTTGTTTTGTGTTTTTTGGATCATGGCCAACCTCACTGGGGTGAGATGGTATCTTATTGTAGTCTTGATTTGAGTTTCTTTAATAACTAAAGATTGTGAGCATGTCCGCATGTGTTTTTTGGCTGCCTGGATCTCTTCTTTAGGCAAGTGTCTGTCCATCTCCTTTACCCATCACTTAATTGGATGATTTATCTTTTTCTTATTGATATTTTGTAGTATCTTATAGATTATGGAGGTCAGGCGTCAGTCTGACAGAGAGCTGCCAAGTATTTTTCCCATTCTGTAGGTGTTCTTTTAATTTTATTAATAAAGTCTTTGGATGAGCAAAAGTGTTTGATTCTTAATAGTTCCCATTTATCTATTTTATCTTCTATTGACTGTGGTTTGTTTGACAGATTTTGGAGTCTGTCCACATTATGTATTAAAAATTCCATTGTTGTTCCTACCTTTTCTTGGATGAGCTTTATCATTTTAGGTTTGATATTTAGGTCTTTTATCCAGTTGGAGTTGGTTTTGTATAAGGTGTAAGATATGGATCTTGTTTCAGTCTACTGCAGATGGATATCCAATTTTGCCAGCACCATTTGTTCAAGATACTGTTTTTACCCCAGTTTAATGTCTTAGCGGCTTTGTCAAATATCAACTGTTCATAGGCAGATGGTGTCATCTCTGGGGTCTCAATTCTGTTCCATTGATCCATCTGTCTGTTCTTGTACCAGTACCAGGCTATTTTGACCACTGTGGCAGTGCAGTATGTTCTAAGGTCGGGTAATGAGAAGCCTCCCAGTGCGTTCTTCTTCTTTAGTAGTACCTTACTTATCTGGGGCTTCTTCCGTTTCCAAACAAAATTGGTGATTTGTTTCTCATCTCATTAAAAAATGACCCTGGAACTTGTATTGGGATTGCATTATAAAGTAGATTGCTTTGGGTAAAATAGACATTTTCACAATGTTAAGTTTTCCTATCCATGAGTAGGGGAGGTTTTTCCATTTATCTAAGTCTCTCTTAGTTTCTTGTAGTAAGGGCTTGTAGTTCTCTTTGTAAAGGTGTGTTATTTCTCTGGTTAGATTAATTCCTAGGTACATGATCTTCTTAGGGGCTATAGTAAATGGTATTGATTTGATGATTTCTTCATTAAAAGTCTCCTTGTTGGTATAAAGGAATCCTACTGATTTACTTATGTTTATCTTGTATCCTGAGACTTTGCTGAAGTCTTCTATCAGTTTGAGTAGTTTACTTAAAGATTCTTTGGGATTCTCTGCATATACAATCATATCATCTGCAAACAGGGAAATTTTGACTTCTTTGCTGATGCAGATGCCCTTTATTTCTTGGTCTTGTCTAATTGCTCTGGCTAGAACTTCTAGTACAATGTTGAATAGGAGAGGTGCGAGTGGACATCCTTGTCTAGTTCCTGTTTTCAGGGGGAAACTGTTTCAATTTCTCTTCATTGAGAATGACATAGGCAGTTGGCTTCGTATAAATGGCCCTTATTGCACTGAGAAATTTTCCATCTATGCCTATTTTGCTAAGAGTTTTTAGCATGAATCGGTGTTGGACTTTATCAAATGCCTTTTCTGCATCAATGGACAAAATCAGGTGATCCTTGTCTTTTGTGTTATTTATGTGGTTAATCACATTAATTGTTTTTCTGATGTTGAACCAGCCTTGCATCCCTGGTATGAATGCAACTTGATCAGGATGGATTAGTTTTTTGATATGTTGTTGAATTCTATTTGCAAGAATTTTGTTGAAGATTTTTGCATCTAGATTCATGAGTGATATTGGTCTGTAGTTCTCCTTTTTGGTTGGGTCTTTCCTTGGCTTTGGTATCAGGGTTATGCTGGCTTCATAGAATGAGTTTGGGAGTACTCCCTCCCTTTCTATACTGTGAAATAGTCTTAGTAGTATTGGAGATAACTCTTCCCTAAAAGCTTGGTAGAACTCTGCAGTGAAGCCATCTGGGCCCGGGCTTTTTTTGATTGGGAGCGTTTTGATGACATTTTCAATCACTTCCTTTGTGATGGGTTTATTAAGTTGTTCTGCTTCACGTTGTGATAATTTGGGTAGGTGGTATGAGTCAAGGAATTTGTCCATTTCCTCCAGGTTTTCAAATTTGTTAGAGTACAGTCATAGTATTCTGTTATGATATTTTTAATTTCTGTTGGATCTGTTGTGTCAACTCCCCTCTCATTTCTAATTTCGGTTATTTGTTTCCTTTCCTGCTTTTCTTTAGTAAGTTTAGCCAGTGATTTGTCAATTTTGCTGATCTTTTCAGAAAACCAGCTTTTGGTCTTTTCAATTTTTTCAATTGTTTTTCTATTCTCTAATTCATTTATCTCTGCTCTAATCTTTATGATCTGGTGTCTTCTGGTGCCTGAGGGGTTCCTCTGTTGTTCTCTCTCTACTTTTTCAAGCTGTAGGGTTAGTTCCTTGATTTGGTTTCTTTCTTCCTTCCAGATGTGTGCATTTATGGAGATAAACAGGCCTCTGAGCACTGCTTTGGCTGTATCCCATAGGTTCTGGTAGGAAGTGTTTTCGTTCTCATTGGAATCCATGAATTTCTTTATTTCATCCTTGATTTCTTCTATAACCCATGGTTTTTCTGCTATTGATTTTGACTTTCATGGCTTTCTGATCTGAGAAGATGCTTTGCAGTAATTCAGTGGTATGGATTTTGTTAAGAATTACATTACGTCCTAACACATGGTCAATTCTGGAGAATGTTCCATGTGCACTGGAGAAGGTGTAGTTGTCTGCTGATGGGTGGAAAGTTCTGTATATATCGATGAGGTTTAGTTGGTTAATTGTGGCAATGAGGTCTTCTGTATCTTTCCTGAGCTTTTTTCTAGATGATCTGTCCAGTATTGAGAGTGGAGTGTTGAAGTCTCCCACTATTGTTGTGGAGTCATCTAATTCTTTTTTGAGTGTAGTCAGTGTTTCTTTGATGTACTTAGGTGCTCTGATATTATGTGCATAAATATTTAATATAGTTGAGTCTTGCTTGTGTACTGAACCTTTCAGCAATAGTGTCCATCTTTGTCCATGATGGTTGATTTTACATTAAAATTGATTTTGTCCTAGATGAGAATTGCCACACCTGCTCTTCTTTGTTCATTGTTAGCTTGATATATATTCTTCCATCCTTTAATTTTCAGTTTGTTCCTATCTTTAGGTCTCAAGTGAGTTTCTTGTAGACAACATATGGATGGGTCATGTCTTTTGATCCAAGATGTCACTCGATGTCTTTTTACTGGAGCATTCAGTCCATTCACACTCACTGTAATTATTGATAAGTATGTGTTCAGTGCTGCCACTGTGATATGTTTATTTTTGTGTTGATGTTCTCTCTGTTGTTCTTATTAGTTTGTTCTGGGACATTCTTTTTGTGAGTTGATTTTTCACCTTTTTCAGAGCTGGTTTTGTAGTTGTTGAGACTCCTGTGTTACATTTCTTGATATGGTATGTTGCATCTTTGTTGTGCTTATAGCTGCCACTAAGGTCCCCCTTAATAAACTATATGTAAATGCAATTTTAATTACTACCAGTCTTGTCATCTTCCTCTCCATCTGGAAGGACTATAATGACTGCAGTACATCCCTCTTTCTAATATAATGGCACCATAGTATTCACGATAATCACTGGATTGCTTCTTTCTGTATTAAAGCTGTGATGGACTTTGGAGCCTTCCCTAACTGAGTAGAGTTTTGAGTAATGTGTCGTTCTAAAATATAAAGTTAGTGGTTTTGTTCTTCTAAGCCAAAGCCAAGAACTTCTTTCAGCATTTCTTGTAGTTTTGGTTTTTACAAAGTCTCTTTTCTGTTTATCTGTGAATGTCTTAATTTCATTTTTGTATTTGAAGGATAGTTTTGCAGGATATATAATTCTTGGTTGGAATTTCTTCTCCTTCAAGGCTTTGAATGTGTCTTGCCACAGCCTGGTTTCTGTTGAGAAATCTGATGACAGCCTCCAGGTTTTCCCTCTGAATGTTAGCTTTGTTTGAGTCTTGCTGCCTTTAAGAGTTGCTGCTTATGTTTCATTTTGTTAAGCTTGATTATAGTATGTCTTGGAGTCTTTCTTTTGAGATCTATATTGGGTGGTGTACGATATGCATGAGTTGTGTATATTCTCTTCCTTCATGATTTCTGGGAAGTTTTCTGTGAGCAGCTCAGCAACGATACTTTCTGTGTTCTCAGCTGTCTCACCCTGTTCAGGGACTCCAATTAATCAAAGGTTGTTCCTCTTAATAGAGTCCCATATGCTTCTTCATTTTTATTGTTTCTTTTTTTCTGATTTCTGCTCATAGACGCTGCTGTCAGTAGCTCTGTCTTCCAAGTCAGAAATTCTTTTTTCCATTTGTTCCATTCTGTTTTCTTGGCTTTGCATTGAAGTTTCTATGTCTTTGATTTTGTTCTTGATCTGTTGGATTTCAGAGTACTGGTGTTTCATCAGATCGAACAGCTTGTTTAATTTTCCCTTTTCTTCCGCTGCATTTTGTATAAGTTCTAGAAGGGCTCTGTATATAATCATTTTGTAGTCACTTTCTGATGCTTTCATAAAAGTCTTCATCTGGAAACCTCCTTAGTTGTTTTGTTTGGGAGCCTTCTGAAGCCATGGGTGATTTCTTGAATGTCACAAGTGTCTGTTGCTTTTTGGGTCCCATGTGAGTAAGCAGAGGCTGGAAGAGATACTGTGAGGATGGAATGCAGATGTTTCTCTAGACTGTCTTAAAATGTAAAGCAAAAGGTATCTGACTACTTCCCAAGTCAGTCAGGTTTTCAGGTGCAGAGGTCCCTCTTCCTAACTGGCAAAGTAAGCACTTCTATATCCAACCCCAGATGATACCAACTAGTTCAGAATACAGCAATGCTACTGCTCTGTTCGCCTCTGCTGATAGGGCCCAGCTGTAGATCACACTGTGTAAAGTACTGCTTTTCTGGTAGAAGAGTGCTCTCCTGTGGGGAGGCTCTGGCTCCGAAGCTCAGAATTAGGTCCAGCTGTGGCCACCATATCCAAGATGGCGCCCTCCACACAGGCAGCCGATAGAGGGGCTAAAGGTGCCGAGAGGTGGTGATTCCTCTGCTTATGTTGCAGGGCCCCCACTGTAGGTGACACTGTGTAAATTACTGCTTTTCTGTCACAGAAGCACTGTCCTGTTTGCAGACACTGGCTCCCAGGCTAAGAATTAGGTCCTGCTAAAATCTTCGTATCCAACATGGCATCCCGCACACTGGCAGTGTGATTCCATACAGACTCTGCTGTGGCAGTGATGAAAAGACCGGCCCAAAATGGCTAGATGAAGTGTCCTAGGCCTGGCTCTCAGAATATGGGAATTTCGCCTGCCTATCCCCCCAGCAGTGTGTCTGAATCTAGCCACTAGGCAAGACCTAGCTCCGCCCACCCGCCAAGACAGAGGAAAAAATAAGTCAAAATGGTGCATTTACCTTTAGTCCGTGACAGCCAGGGCTAGCCAGGAGCGGGAGTCAGTGAAAGGAGGAGGTTTTTCGCTTAGTGGTATGAAGTCCAAATTAACAGCCCTGTGCCATGTCCTGGGGCTGATTATGTGATCAGAAGGCTCCGTTTGATTATCAGTTCAGGTCTTGGTTTCCAGAGGGATATAGGGAGACGTGTGCTTAGTCTGCCATCTTGACTCCACCTCCTGAAGCAGATACTCTTCATCTGCTAAGCATATATTCTTTTATCAGTCTTTTTTTCATTTTTAACTAGAACTGGGTGCTAAATTATGTCAAAGGATTTTTTGGCAGCTGTGAAGACGATCATATGGTTTTTTGTTTTCTAATTGAGGCATAGTTTACATAAAACAAGTGCACACAGACTTTAGGTAGTCCATTTGATGAGTTTTGACAATTGTATGCCCTCAGAAATGCTCGTGGCGTAGTGGTTAAATACTACTTCTGTTAACCAAAAGGTCAGCTGTCCACATCTGCCAGGTGCTCCTTGAAAACCCTATGGGCAGTTCTACTCTGACCCATAGGGTTGCTATGAGTCAGAATGAAATTAATGGCAGTGGCTTTGGCTATGCATATACCACCCAAGGGAATAAACAGAACATTCCTACCATCCTAGAAAAATGTAGGGGCAATTCTGTGGTAAGCTGTTGATCTGTGTGGCTGAGCCTCCACCAGCTGCCTTATGCAGTCTCTATTTCCCACCTGCAACCTCAGTTTAACATCTCCTAGGCCCGGAGTCACATGTAAGGCTCCATCACGCTGTCTCCCACTCCCAGTGCCCCTGTCAAGGAGTTCCTCAGATCACTCAGGCAGCAGAAGGGAGCCAGATTCTCTGCAGAGCAAGTAGCTGTCAAAAGGGTGATATAAAGATGCTTTCTGAGATGTGAAGAGGGCATCAGTGGTAACTTGTCCCCTTACCTTACCCCCCTGGAAACTTCAGTAATCTAGCCACATCCTGCAAGGTTAAGATGAAGGAGAAGAGCTGTGCTGGGTACAGGATTATTGCCATAATCATGGAATTTCATCTGTAGGCCCCATGTCTTGTACTACTCCTGGATAAAGATAGCACTTTCCGGAACATTCTTACATGGAGCAGCCCTTCCCTTTAGGTGGGTTGCTAGCTCTTACTACTACATTGTCCCTGCATCAATCTTGTGGTGTTCGTTTTTGCAGATGATCTGTTTCTGTTACAGCAGTTTACAGAATGACACCTACTGTTGTTTACTCAGTGTATCCATCAGTCGTTTGGGAAAAAATGCAGAAATATTCATTACTACCAGCTTAGTACTCGCACGTTGCAAGTGTTTTGAACATCACGACTATGAAGTTCAGAAAATAAAATTCATGGCAGTGGTATAGTTTCAGTCCTCTGTGCATTTAGGGTAAAATGTCTATAGAAAGATTGCTCGGGATTTCTGGGTTCAAAATACTAGGGGCTCAATTTCTTGTGTCTGTATGTGGTCCAGACTTCTGGTTTCAATTCCTCCTATAAATTTTCTTTTTGTAGAGTGAACTTTTCTTGACTAAGGAAATAAGCACTCCTGATTTGTGTTTCCTTAGTATGGGTCTTCTTAAAGTGAGCCACGTAAGCAACTTTGGGCATGGGCTATTGAGGGGTTGTGTGAATGCAGTAGACACGTGGATGTGTGGCTCTCTTGAAACCACATTTTTTTGCTGAGGCTAAACCTAGGTCAACAGTGAAAAAGGATGAAGGTGTAAATTTCTGAGGTACATGAAGAGCCACATTCCAGATCCCAGACTCAGTCAGACCACAAAAAATTAAAAGGATAAGTGGGGCAACAACCTTGGAGCAGGCTTCCTCTAGAGGCTTCCCAGACGAAAGTTAAAACTGGGCCAGGTTTTTCATGCTGCAGTGCCTACACCACTAACATCAATTTAGACTTCTATTTCTAGATGTCACAACTTAAGTTTTTCTTTTTTTAACTTGATGCTATTTTAAATCTGTAAGCCACTGAGCTTTAACTGCTCTCTGGACGCAGTCAGTAACAGCAACAGCTGAAGACAGAGCCAGGAGGTAGGATGGGTATGAGGGGCTCCTCTGGGAAAGCCTGTGGGGCCTAACCCTGCAGAGAACTCCACAGGGGCCTCTCACAATCCCAACAGCTCTCTTTCTCTAATCCTTGTGCTGTTTATCACCAAGCTGGTTGAGCTGCAATCTGAGAAGACAACTGTCTTTTTGTGTTTTATACATTTTATTCATACATTTCTCCAACTTTGAAATGACAAAAGCCCAATTCTATGGTTTCCCATTACACAGCATCCTACAGGTATGTATAGTCTACAAAGAATACTATGGAGTTTCTCTTCGTCCCCTGTCACACCAGAGATAACAGATTAGGGTTCCATCTACTTGTTGTACTGTACTGGCAGTGCACCAGTATCTGGTTATCCTGGCCACAGGGTCAAGCGATCGGGAAGGGAGGGGCGTGTGCTAAGGCATGTAAATAGATACACACAGAGAAAGAAAACCAGGACAGTTACAAAGAATCTGAACCTTTCACATTCCTTCATCTCCTAGATGCTGAAGGACATCTCCTGCACAGACGCTATTGCACTCTAAGGCTTTGCTGTACCCTGCAAATACTTACAATTGGATACTGTGAGATATACAATAACCATTCACAGCTCTCTCTCTTTTTAATCACTGAGACAATACTTCAAAACCTTTTATAAAAAGGCAAGAATACATACAGAATAAAGAATACGTTGGCAAAATCTTATGAAAAGCAACCCCAGAACTGAATTTGAATGGTGATGCACCTACACATGGCACATGGCAATTAAACGTGATGCTCTGGCCTTGGCACGTGAGGATTTGTGCAGCCTTCACATCTGTCATCCTGCCTGTGGCACCCAGCAGCCCACTGCCCACCTGCACGGATGGCCTTCGGGAGACAGCTGACATTGTAAGTAAATTCTCCCAATTCGGTATCTCTTAAAAAAAGAAAAACAAACAAACAAACATCTGGGGCCACTCACTGTGGAGGAATTCCCATTTCTACTCCCAAGCAGAACTCCTTCTACAGATTGTACTTTCTCTGGGTCCACAGATGGTCAACCCCAGGCCTACATAATTTCTTAAGACTCAGTGAAAACAATGACAGGTGGTTTTAGTCAAATGTCAGAGAGACGGGAGCTAACACACGAGCGGGAACAAAGCCCCAACTTGCTAAGCATACAGATACGGAGTTGTGCTTGGGGTCAGAAATGAGGTCTCCTGTGTGATGACAAACATCTCTTTCCATTTTCTTTTGCTCGGTCCATTTGCACAGGCTCAGGATAGTTGATGGGGTGTCAGGTGAGAGGTGGTGGGAACTTGGGATGTAGCATCCCTCTGAAGAGCTAAGCCTTGGGTACTGCCCGCCCTAGAGATGGTGCAGCCCTCTGCCTACTGCTATTTATTCCTGTGGGCTATGGCTGCCTGGCTTCTGCTGTGGGAGAGTGGCAGTACAGAGACCAGATGAGAAGAGGGATATTGACTGTTGAACACAACTCTTCTCCCTTTTGTCCATTACCTGGTGAATGTGACATTGAAATTTTACTCACTAGAGCTGGAAAATCCAAACTGTCTAGTATCTCCATGTTCAGGGCAGACTGATCTGAGACTATGGGCAAAACAAATCAAACATGAAGCCTTACGAGTATCTTCTTATAATGGTAGATGCCAAATAGAGAGGAAATCTTTTTTCTAAAGGAGTAAGGAAAGAAACTATCTGCAAAATGAAATGAAGTAAGGATCAAAGCTTGTAGCCCTTTCAGTAAGGTGCAGTGAGAAGCAACAATTTTCTAAGAACTAATTTAAAGAGCAGAACAAGAGAAAAGAGCATGCCATAAGCAGCCTCAGAATGGTAAACCATTATAAAGAGGATGGAGTGAGGAGGCTGTGTTCAGTTCTGAGAAAGCATGATTTGCTGATGAGAGACAAGGAGGAGGAAGAGGGAGCGAGGCCTGGAAGGAAGGGGTTGGCTTTTAGAGTACCAATTCCAAGGTGGCTTTTTTACTTTCCAGAGGAGGTGGTGCATACAAGGCATTTCTATCAAGAATTTATCAATCACACAGTTTTCTTGCTAGCTTTAGCAGTAAGTTCTCTTTGTCCCAAGTCATTGACCTGGAATGAAAAGAAGAACCTCACATAGGTGGAGACACAAGAGTGTTTGCTTGTGACTGCCTTGTCCTTTAACAGGCTATTTCCCTAGGGTCTGTTCCATCTGGACATGGCCACTGTCCAGTTGCTTGGAAGGTTGTTCAGCTGACTCAACATTTTCAAGAGATGAACTCAAAGCCTGAAGGAACAGAAACCTACAAGTGATTAAAAAAACAAAAACTACAGCAAGATCAAAGGCTTTAATGAGGGAATAGTGCTGTACAGTCCAGGCCTGCCTGACTCCAGACAGACTGGCCCCTTGTCTACAGGCTCCAGCCACAGGAAGTGGAATTAAAAAGGAGGCAGGGACCCTCTCTGCCCTCTTTCATGCAGTGAGGAACACTGAAGCATCTTTAGATGGTCTGCCACCCATCTGACTGGCTGGATGATATCTCCTGAATGCAAAATAGCAAGATGTAGGTCACCATTTCTTTTCCTTTCTGAGCAAACTTTTTAACCATCTCACCTGACAGCAGACACATTTAACTGCATTTTAAAAGGCTACAATATTATCTTGACATGGGGAAACTTTATGGAGGACTTAAATTGAGCAACCTTTTCCTTTTCAGTGTTAAGACTGAATATACTGCATGCGCAAAGTAATTACTGTTGGATGGTTAGAAAACTACGATGTTTCCTATTTTTAACAATGAATTCAATGTACTAAAACACATCCCTTTTGGCTGTGGGAGTGGGATTGGGGTGGGAGAGAAACCTCAGAACACGTATCATCTACTGATAAGATTCAATAATCTAATCATTTGCTGTGGTCTTTAAAAGGAAAAAATGGTCTTGCTGATGGAATGGAAGCAGAAAAGAAGCTTTTAGCAATTTTCTCTGATCAGTTAGTGGACAACTGCAGTGTAGGGACAGCAGCAGCAATGCACTGAAATTACTCTGAATTCAGAAATGTAGTTAAGTATTTTCTGCAAGGTCATAAAGATACTTCTTTCAAGAAGATGCCTATTAGTGAAATGGTATAGATGACCTCTTTGAGAATTCTGACATGGGAGTTCTGAGTGCAGGTATCTCTCCCATGGTTCAGTGGTAAGAACAGCAGCTACCTGTGACCTTCTCAGAGGATGCAGACAGTGACTGAGAAGAGAGGACAAGCAGTAGGATGCTTCGGAATTCTGGGACCACATACATTTACATTGGCATTGTTTCTCTCCTTGTTGGCATAACTCACTTTTACAAATATGGTGGCTGGGTTAAGGTACGTATCATCACCATCTCTGGAGACCTAGTCTCAAAGATCAAGTAGGGGCATGGGCTTCTCTGCCAGAGGAAGGAAAGTTTCTGTTTCCCATGCATTGGCTGTTTTCTTTGTGCTTCAATGGAAAAGAGGTAGAGTGGGCACTCTGACACTGGAAAAAGCCTGGACTGTGGTCAGTACCATTACAGGAATGACTGTTTCGCCCTGGCATCGATTAGATTTAAGTCAAACATAACATGGCCCTCTCTCCATCCCGCATTAGACCTCTGTGTCTGGTTTGGTTGTTCAGTTATCCTGCTGTGGGACCCAGAGAGAAGCAGTTAACTCAACACCTTGTTAGCAAGTTGCAGACTCACCTGGTCACTGACAAAGGACAACATCAGAAAAAAAAATTAGCATCATTTAATGATGGTAAGTGTGTGGGGGGGTTGACAACATAAAAGGAGTATACAAACGCCTTCTCTGTTTGGTCCTTTAAGAGGAGCTATTCAGCTCAGAACACACCCTGCATATCCTGCCAAGGCACAAAGTGACTGAGGCCATCTAATCTACAAGAAGAAAAAAATGGTGTTCTTGATTTTTTTTTCCCCAAGAATCACAGTTTACTATGACAACTTCACACCCTCAAACTCGAATGAAAAACATTTGACTGGATCTCTGGCAAAGAGTGAGAAAACCCCAAGCCCTCATCTTCTGTACTGAAAGAATACAACCTCATGGAAGGGTGGTGAGATGGTTAATGTCTCTAAAGCAACAACGAAAGATTCTTCTCCTGTGCCAACGGATATAGCAAGAGGAAGTAGAAACCACAGATGGCTGCCAGTACATGCATGGCTGCTGTGGCTCTTGGGCACACACTCTCTCTCTGCGAGTAGTTAGCTGTGGTTCAAGCCGTGTGCTCTTGCAGTTTATTTTGTTGCCCTGCCAACTGATATTCACTCCTGGGCCCTGTGATGGTTCAATGAACATCAAATGAACTCTAAAACCTAAAAGATTATCAGCTTGTAAAACTGAGCAAATCTATAATGAAATGAAGGACCCAAAGGCATTTAATTATTGAACACATAAAATGAAGTATATTTAAAAAAAAATTGGTCAAACCGTCTTGTTAGTTATCATTTTAAAGGAATTTACACAGGGCTGTTCTAGATTATTGTTTTGGAATCATTCAGTTTATATAGCAAATGCCTAAACTGGTTTCTTCATTGCACAGTATTTTCTTTTAAAATGGGTGCTTTTAAAACAATGTACGTATTAAAAATCCTCATTTATTTGCTTAATTAAAACCTTAATACTCTCAGACAACACAGATCTGAAATGGTGAAACCAGCAATTCCCCCTCCCACCTTACAACAAATTAAATTGAGACAAAATTACAAACACATTTCACTACATGATTATTATTAGTAAAAATCAGTTTCTTTTTCTTTTTTATAAAGTTGCCCAAAATGCAAGGGATGTGCATAGGTTTACAACTTAGTCATAATAGCATTTTATTCTTATTCCCCTGGGTGTGCCCCATGAACGGAATGTACTTTGCTGTAGATTACAGATTGTTTATGTCCAACACAGACACACCGACAGCATAAACGCTCGCGACTGTCCACATGCATTAAGAGTCAAGACCCAACTTCAAATCTCTAAAAGGTTTACAGGGTGCTTCAAAGAGACAGTATCACATTATCTGGATGTTACATAAAAGGACTTAAAAAAAAAATACTAGTCTAAAAAAAAAGAGAGAGAGAGAAAAAAGGCCTTTAAAAATTTATGACTGTTTTGTAATCACTAGGTTAATTATTTCAAATAAATAAAGGAAAGAATGATATTCCAATCCATAAAATCAGACTTTAAAAAGAATGTAGTGTTCCACCCCAGTCAAGGTAACAGAGTCATTTTTTTTTATTATTATTAAAATAGATTATAGAAAGCAGCATCTATTTTGTGCAGTTTTTAGGGGCCTTGGAAATAAAAAGCTATGATTTTCAAAAATATAACATTCCAAAGGATTGAATAATACATACATTTAAAGATACCTTTTATTAAAGTTTAGGAGAACTGATTAAAAAAGATACTGTCTCTTTAAATTAGTGTGTAATTGATTTTCTCCTGCTATCTATTCGGACATGACAATAATTATAAATGTAGGTCACACTACAACTAGGTAGTCTCTAGGGACCACGACCTGCTGACACAAGGCCAATAACAAAGAGACTTTTCCATGTATGAGGTGGTTCCCAGTTATGTGTCAGATATCTGGGGAAGAGGCCTAATAGACCCAGGAGACAGGGACCCACTGTGGGGCTGTGCACACGAGCTCAATGGCTTCTTCCAGATGTCTGATTGTTTCGTCAATTTCATTGTTGATAATTGTGAGATCAAAGTAGTGTGCATATGTTCTCTGTAAGATATCAGACTCCTTCTGCAGACGCTGAAGAGATTCATCCTAAATGGTGATGGATGAGGGAGGGGTGGGTATGAGGAAAGGGAAGAACAAACAGAGAAGTCAACTGGATTGTGAGTCTTTTCATATTTCTGTTTGTCCCAGTGTCAGAAACAGCCAAAGCCAAACCTTGATGGGCCACATCTGGGCATGAAGCCAATATTCCTTGGGAGTAGGTTTATAGAACTGTGTCTTGAAACTAAGACTGCTCAACACGCAACAGGGGTCTCCATGAAGGGCTGGGTGCCAGTACGTACCATTCCCTAAGCTGGTTTTTCCTTATTCTTCTAACCCAGGTCCACAGGAGAACCTGTGGTCAGGTCTCCAGCCACTGTCCTGTTTGACATAGGGTGTCACTGCTAAGGTCTTCCATTGTGTTTTCCTTGGTACTCCATGCACATTAGTCAGCCCCAGAGCCCAGATGCATTTGAACCAATAAGCTCTTGCCTTTGGACAACAAATTAAGTTGTATCTTCTCCTTTTCTATTTAAAGGTTCGACATGTTCCAGAAATTAAGTTACATGTAATGGCCCTCAATTGTAGCAGATGCCAAAAGCAAAAAGTTTTTGGATATTACAAAGAATGAATGGAATAAGGCCATTTCCCAAACACAGCATAGCAACTGGTATCTTATGAATTCCAAAAAATTAGTCTGTGTTGGAAAGCAGTCAGACAAATATCACCCTTCATGGGTACTCATATCTCTTGTGAAAAAAAACCCTGAAGGAATAGTAGCTACTAAATGCCAGGGAGGGATGTGGCAGAAAAGGACGTTTCCTAAACTCCTACAGCTTGCTACAGGTTTTGAGAACTTTTAGCAGGGACAGGAAATACTGGTGGTGCAGTGGTTAAGTATTACAGCTGTTAATCAAAGGTTGGTAGTTCAAATCCACCTGGTGTTCCTTGGAAACTCTATGGGGCAGTTCTACTCTATCCTATAAGGCTGCTATGAGTCAGAATTGACTGGATGGCAGTGGGTTTGATTTGGGGCAGGGATAAGCCAACAGTAGGCAATTTTGGCTTCTAAGTTTGTCATACAAGTATGATTTTATCTGTAGGTTGGCAGTTCTTTCAAGACAAGGCTGTGTTATGGGTCACCGTAAAATATGCCTTTGCCTCTTTGCAGGTCACATTTTACATTAAACTCCTAATGGACAAGGTCAACTTGGAAACTGGGGAACTCTGTGAGTCAGATTAATCCATACCACTCCAATACTAGGTAGGGTGAGCTATTGGGCTCATGTTTACTTGATTAGTAATACCTCTCCCTAAGTAGAATATATACTTATCACTGTGCCCTAGCATCACACAGTGCCTTGTGCATAGTAAGTGCTTAATAAATGTTGTTGAAAGAATAAGCACTTGCGTTACTAATAATGCTGGTCATTACAAGATTTTATGAGTATTAAATCTATAATCTAGAGACAGGGCAATTATAGGGCACCAGGGTGCCAGAGCCAGCTCTATGGGGGTGGGGGTGGAGAAAGATGTAGTGTTTTTAGGAACACAGGAGCTGCTAATGCTGGCACTGCCTTAGGGTCCCTACTTCTCTCTGTGGCCCATCAGTTATGTGATGAACTTGATGCGATGTCCCACGTAAACCTAGGTTCTGTGGGGCAGCTCTCCAGAAAGGGGGTCAGAAGAGAAATAACAAAACATAGGAGACTTGGCTAGCTCTTATGACACCACTGGGGTTGGGGGGAGACAGAAACCAGAGCAGCTGAGACTTCAATCTTTCTCTCAGGACACTCTGGAGTGAGGAATTTCCCGCTTGTTTTGTCATCTTCAATAGGAATTCCAAAGCAAGACAATGCCATGCTTTGAATGTTAGGTTTTAACTACCAAACCACCACATAGATAAGACCCTAGTTAAAAATCATCTTCTATGATCATATCCAGAAACCCTGGGGATGTAGCGGTTAAGAGCTTGGCTGCTAACCAAAAGGCTGGCAGTTCAAATCCACCAGGTACTCCTCGGAAATCCTATGGTGCAGTTCTACTCTGTCCTATAGGGTCTCTATGAGTCAGAATCAACTCAATAGCAAGGGATATGACCTTAATACCCTGCCAAGTCAATTCTCACTCATAACAACCCTATGGGACACAGTAGAACCACCCTATACGGTTTCCAAGGGGGTGTGTGGTGGATTTGAACTGCCAACCTTTTAGTTAGCAGCTGAGCTCTTAACCACTGTGCCACCAGGGCTATATGGTCACTATGAGCTGGAATCAACTCAGTGGTGATGGGTTTGTGTTTTTTTTAAGGTCATATGAGCACACTTCCCGCTTGCCCTTAAAAAGCATAGTATTTTCACTGTGATTTTACAATAAACACAATGGAAAAATCTCCATTTTAGGAAACAGGCATTCACCCATAGACAGAAATGCTTCCTACTGGTACCAGAAGGAACAAATCACTCTCCAGGCTAGGGAATTCTATTAAAAAACACCAGGCCTGGGCTTGGAAACCCACCAGCAGAGTTTATTACTTGCTCAGAAATCGGGGCTGATGAAACAGTCAGGAAAATTTATGGCTGAAAGCATCACGCTTTAAATATAGTTCTCTTCAGGAAGAGAAAAAAAAAAAAACCATCCCTTTTAGGCATCTTATAAGATGAAGCTAAATTTGTCAGCTTCTTCCTCAACAACAGCTTGCCTGTGCCCTTAATTTATATGCAACCAGGGTTTAACTCAAGTGAAAACAAAATGCCTTTATTCTAATAGCAAAAGCAAGGATGAATGGGAACAAAATATCTACATTCTAAATCTATTAAAAGAAACAAGGCTGTATTTCAGCACCTCCTAGCTGGTACTTACAGGCAATTTTCTGCACCATTTTGGCAGCTATGGAAAATTAGTAAAAGAGCAGGAAAACAGGCCAAAAACAAAAAACAAACAAAGCAAAGATGATAATTCAAGAAAAATACATGGCAACAAAAGGATAAATGTGGGGTTTCTAACACACTTGTGTATCAAAGAAGGTGAGAAAGCTGAATTTTAGAAAGGAATACAGCTTTTGTAAATGAAAAGACAAAATGACTACTTAAGATATGAATAACACAGTTAAATCTACACAGTTAATCTTCCTTAAAGATACACAAGTCACCATTTCCAAGTGTTGATTTCACTATTACAACCTTGGATGACAAAGACATATGCTTTCAGTTGAGTTTATGTCAGTGTTACATGGTTACTGAACAGAACCAAGAGTACTCAGGTAGTTTCTATAACCTGCAAAAGTAATGGTCTTCAGGATAACTTTGCATAGGAGTTTCTCTAACTAGTGACCTTATAGTCAATAAGAAGCCAAAACACTTACTATACACATGATAAGTATCCTTCCTATGTACCTAGTGATGGTAGGCCTTCTAAGTAGACACTCTGTGAGACAGTGCATCAGCTCTCCCAAGCAATGTCTCTGTGGCAGCTGCCTACCTGAGTTGAGCTGATGGGGGACAGAGCTCATTTCCAAATCTGATAGTCTCTGGAAGCCTGGATATAAATTCTACGTGGGTTCAATTCCAGAGGCTGCTTAGGGCAATGGGGGAAGCTAGGCTAAAGTCATGGATTCCTTATAGCTCTGTTTAGGCGAAGTAGTCCTTGGTGAAGAGGTGATGACTTCTCCATTGACCCTCATCCCAACTCAGAGCTGGACGTGTGTGTGTGTGTGTGTGCGTGCGTACATGTGTGTGCTTTCTTGCCCTGGAGGGCATGAGACTCCAGGGGAGCTTTCTGCCCTGGAAGGGTGAGGGAGTTGATCCTTTGGACTTGAGAGATGAACTTACTGATAAGGCCACAAGCTATCTCTATCCTGTTTCACTGCAGGAGACTTCTGTTACAAATGTATCCTGATGCATGCTTCAGACTCTTCTGGGACTAAAACTTGGTTTTTCCTAGGGATTCTGATGTCAGAAGGACCATACTGTTGTCTAATTCCTATTGCTAGAAAAGGACCCCAAACTCTGGAAATCTGAACTCCCAACATCAGTAACAAAGCAGACGTGACCCTAATACTCCCCAGCAATGGGTGCTTGAAAACTTGTCATAACTAATGCCATGGCGAACCTTTAAGTTTTTTACTCCTTCCTCTTCTTATTTTCTCCTTTGCTCATACCTTTGTTAAGGACTTTGTTTTAAGCTGATGCAAGTAACTTTTTTTTTTTTGATCTGATGCTAGTAACTTTGTTCCATCTGATGACTTGTAATTTATTACTCCCCAGATGGAAATTACAGCCTAGGTGTCTGATACATATATTTTTAGCCTGATAAGGAACTGTATCTCTTTTGCCCGATAAAGAGTCTCTTGTCATTATCAGGTAATGAATAACTCCTCTAGCCATTCCATCCACACAGCTACAAAGACACTTCGAACCTTTGTAAAATCACATCTAAGTTCTAATGTAAAAACTGTCTTTTGAATCCCCAAAGAGAACAACAGCGTGTGTTGCTGTCGGGTCTCCGTTGGTATAGATCTCCTAATAAACCCCACTCTTTTTGACTTGTACTATGTCTTATTAGCTCGACTGCTCCAGGGCACAGACCCTGATAAGGCAACACAGAGCTTCATTTAGTTGTCTTACTGAGACCAGGCTTTGGTCTCCTGTATACCACAAACATTAGTCCTCACAAACTTGTCTGATTCTTACCTCATTTAAACCTGGAGTGATAGTAGGTGCGGCAATAAAAACAACGAAAGGAGCAAACTCAGCAGTTCTCAGGACCTTCAGTGCCTGCGTGAGGAAAAAAGAAAAAAGACACTTAAGAGAAGAAATGACTAATCCAACTAACTTCCAAATGAGCTTCTAAAGAATTACACAACTGAAAAAGCCTTTGGTTCAAATTTTTGGCAACATATTATTATATTTACCAACTTCACTCATGAAGTATATTCCTTTCTTCCAAAGGATGGACAACAGCCATCCAGAAAAGAAAAGTTGACCAAGTGGACATTTTTCTTAAGATTTTGTGAGTCAATTTAATTTCTTTTTCTTTAGCAAAGTGACTCCTAATTAGGTTGGCTAGTGTTCACTGAAACTTAGTTACTAATTTTAGCTGAATTTTAACTTCCAGGAAGTGCATTTTTGGATAGACTTGGACCAGCAGCCTGGCTTCACCACTGACCTAGAGCCCATACTTTGCCACATTTTAAATTTCAACTTGCTAATCATGGAGAGAAAACACTGGTCACTTGTATAAAAGTGAGGGCTATATTCACACTTATGTGAGGCACTCTGAATTTTCCTGAGGAAAGGCCTTTGTGGAGCTCACTGGGAAGGAAGTCTGATGGTGGGGGAGACCTTGTGCACGAGCCTGGCCTTTTTGTCACAGCCCTGCTGTTAAGAAGCCATGTGACTCTGGGCAACCAGGAAGCCCTTGAGAAAACACTGCATTCAAGGGAGAAGGACCTCTGAGGTTACCTTCTGAGGTATCAAACTCATCTAATTATGTACATTATTAGTTTGCATAGATAGTCTACCGCAAAGTTGACGATGGATGCTGTAGGAGCTGATTCTGTAAGGAATTATTGCTTCAGCTCCTTCCACAGCGTTATAAAGTCCCCTCCAAGGAGCAAACCCAAAACACACAGGTACACAGTTAACAATGACTGACGTGCAATTAATTCGTATGTGTCTGGGGTGAATAGCTCCCTCTCCTTTATATAAGAATTGAACATTTTTACTCTATTCTCTGCTAACCAAAAGGTTGGCAGTTTAAATCCACCAGGCACTCCTTGGAAACTCTACAGGGCAGTTCTACTCTGTCCTATAGGGTCATTGTGAGTCACAACCGACTGGACTGTAATGGGTTTGATTTGGTTTGGTCTGTTATCTACCTATTTTGCTTTCTAAACAGCCTTTAAATTTGTTGGCTTTGCACTATTCCTCTTACTCCCCCTTCTGCCTGGTTCAGTGCAGCAGGAATGAGACTGGTCACCCTGCCTCCAGCTTTGCTGCACTCCAGTCCATACTCCACTCTGCTCCAGAATGATCTTTCTGAAATGCAAGTCTGATCATGTCCCTCCCCACAAAAAAACCTTCAGTTATCTCCCTGTAGGCCTTGGGATAAAATGTGCTAAAGCCAGCTTATGCTTACCTCCTTAGCCTTTCTCTGCACCTTCCTCTCCATGGACTAGCCTTACAGAACTACTTTCGGGTCCAGAAGATGCCAGACTTTCCTTAGTTTCCTGATCTCTTTACTTACTACTTCTTCTGCCTGAACCTTCCATTCCTTCTTTGCCTTTCCCACTCTCCTTTTTGCTTGACTTAGCAATCCTTTAGAACTCAATACTAATACTATTCTCTCTGGAAAGTTCTTGGTGAGCATTGAGCCTTGGTTAGGTGATCCTCCCATGTGCTCCTGAAGTACCCTGCACTTATACAACTGTTGTACATATCACACTGGAAAGGTAAGTCCCTGGTTACTAGAGGGGAAGCTTTGTGAGGGCAGAGAAACTTCTTGTTTAGTTGTATCCTCATGGCCAATATGGCACCTGGCATGAACTGTCCTTATGAAATGCAAATAGAAAAGCAGTAAATATGATTTGCACAAAATTTATTTTGTCTTTGAGGTAGGTTCAACCAGATGGGACTCTACCTTCTTGGTTGATGGGAATCTCTTAGCCTCTTGGAATATACAGACATGTTAAGAGGCAAATTTGATATTAAAGGTTTCTGCTTTCTGTTTCAGTATGAGGTTCACTTCTACTAGGATTACATTTCTGAATTTTAGTTATGTAAAATTTAGAAATATAATCCTAGTGGAAATTCAGTAGCAATTTCCTAGGTAATCCTAACAAAATTCAGAAATACAAACCACACCTCTTTGTGGGTTAAGGGAGCTTAACACCTTGCTTTATCACAGTTCTTGAATTGTTTAAGTCACAGACTCAGATTTTCCTTGCAGGAAAGCTTGTATAGCTTTCCTATGTTCATTTTTTGAAAGTTGTATGTTAGCAATTTCTTTGTCAATCCTTTTGTAACCAAGGACATTAGCAAGGAGCAAATATCATAAAGTCCATATACAGCTTAATCAAGTTTGACAGGGGCCTTTACTTAGAAATGTCCTTTTTGTCAATATGACCAGGGATTTTCTTTTTTCCTCCACCTTCCTTCTTGTGTTTATAAATTGGGAGAATATAGGGTCAGCTAACATGCTAAGTTTCTTCATTTACCCCTCTCCCTTCCTTCCCCGTCACACACACACATCCACACCCACAGCTTCTGGGAAACTGAGATGCAAAAAAAGTCCCGGTGCACAGATACTACCCTTGATTCTACGCCCCAAGACAGAACTCTGAGGACCTGGATGCTCAATGGAACCCAGGGATGATGTAGAGAATGATATCCCGGGCACAAAATGGTCTCTTCTCTGCTCAGTAACTCCAGTCTGATTTCTACCCAAGCCTCTAAATATGTTAAGTTCTAGCCTGCTATCACATGACAATACCAGAAAACAACCTACTTGGAAAACATGAGTTTAGCTTCCTGCAGTTTATCCTTCTCTGCACTGTATTTAGTCTTAAATAAAGACAAAAGTGTCGTTCAGCACTTAATCCATAAAACTGTCAATGAAGACCATGTCCATCATACAGTCTAATGTCTCTTATGTGTAAGATTCATGTTTTATTCCTTTAGCAAATGATTCCAAGGAAAGAAATGGCATGCTTCTTTCTATTAAATGAGTGTTATGTGATCTACGGTTGCTAGAACGTTCAGAGTCAAATTTATGTTTATCCCAGTAACTAGAGTTATCCCTGTCATTAGCACATTTCCTTCCTCCTCCTTTTTATGGCTTTGAGTTTCGATTTCTACCCTGTATTATCATATTTTCAAAACTCGTAAGATGCCTCAATTTTCGACTGAGATTTTCTTGTCTGCTAGTTCCTGGTATCTTCAGCAGAGCCACCACACACACATTTCCTCAGCTGTTCTTGAATGTCTCTGTTCCCAAAGTTGGCTCTATTTATGGATCTCAAGTGAACACTGTTTTTTGTGCAATTCCAGCTTGGCCAAGGTTCAGAGGCACTTTAGGGACAGGAAATGGAACCGTTTCATAAGGATTACTTTCCCTCAGGTAGTTAATAAGTAACTTTAAGATGAACTGAAACCTTCTTCGTTTCTGATTCAAGATGAGACACAAGTATGCTAATGTTTACAAGCAAATCTCTCTGATCTTCAGAGAAAGGGAGAGACAGCTCTAAAAAGATCACAGAAAATAAGCTGGATTTAAATAGCCGAAGTAATATGGACATTTAAAGTTAATTCTTTGGTTTTATTTTGGAGATCAATTGATTTCATAGCCAATCTATGGCCAGTAACAAATCTCAGGTTACTATCCACTTCATTTCTAGAAACCTTCCCTCACAGCTACTGTATCCTCAGGGAATAAAAAGTCATTTGACTCAAGTTCTCAGGAACTGATATCTGTAAGACTTATCTGGCCTGCAAACTTAAAAAGTACATAAGGACAAACATTTGAGTCATTCTATAAAAAAATCTAAGGGCACAATGATCCCAGAAACAATCTTAACATAGCTGAATGATTTCACAAAATAGCCCTAGTTCAGAACCCAGTTCTCGGTTCCCAGTATCGATTCAGAACAAATGACTGGTAGCTAGTCCCTTCATGGGGACCTTGCCTTCTGTGGGTGAAAGCAAAACCATAAATATTCTGCCACTGTTAACTTTTTAATGCCGAAAACAGGTAACTCAGAATAAAATTTAAAATCTAAAATTGTGATAGGAAGTTCTTATTATACAGTGGAACTATTATTATTTCAGCATTAGGGACATGGATTATGTATGTTCTGAGTCATGACTTTATTTTCATAAGAAGTAAGTTCTATAGTTTTCTTAGGTCTGCCTGCCTTAAAGGGTTTTCTAAATCTTAAAAAAATTAAGAATTCAAATTGTACTACTACATACAGAGGGGAACAATGGGAAATGCTGCATTTTGAGGACACTTTTCTAATGTGGTCCCTGAAAAGAAGTTGGGATTTATTGTAAAAAACTAAAAACCAATACACGTTCAAGTTCAAACCTCACTGCAGCAACTGGCTGTAAAACCTTGATCAAGCCACAGTTACATTAAGTCCCAATTTCCTCATCTACAGATACAGATATTGATATCTTTCTCACAGGATTTCAAGGGTTAGGTAAGACAACAGGAGTTAATAGTACTTTGCTGCTGACCAAGAGGTTGAAGGTTTAAGTCCACCCAGAGGCCCCTTGGAAGAAAGGCTTGGTGATCTACTGCTGAAAAATCAGCCACTGAAAATGCTATGGTCTCAACAACGACAACAAAATAAAATAAATTTAAAAAAAAATTAGAAAGACAGCCCTATGGAGCACAGTTCTATTCTAACACACATGGGGTCACCATGGGGTTGATTCAATGACAATTTTTTTTTTGTGTATGATAGAAACACAACCTATTGTCATTTTTAAAAAAGCTGGGTTACTAATTTCTTCCAGCTTAATGTATTCACCATGGTGCTTTAGGTTTAAAATTGGACAACATCTTATCATATGATATTATTGGACATTCATACAACTTGGCCTTAGTGGTCTAAAATAAGTTAAGATGACACAAAGTATCAGACCTGAATCAAATGAGCTAAACACTAGTGTGAGGTGGCATCAGCAGTGGCAGAGGGGAGAGGATTTTAAAGAAAGTGTCATAAGGCACTTCTCTAGTTACAGACAGTTTTTGATGAACATCAAGGAAGAAATTTCATCCTCAGCAGTTCTTCCTATTTGTATTCTCAGCTCTTGGCACAATACCTAACCTACAAGTGTGTTGAATCAAACTGTCAGTGAGATACATTGGGGGGGGGCATTTTAAAAAGCTGGGGCAGAAAAAGCATATGGCAAAATACGTCCTAAGGAGAGAGCCTCCTTGGAGCAACCAGGCTCTGCCTGAAAGCAAGTCGTTTGTGACCACAAGCATCCTGAAGGCAGGACGAAGGCCCTTCCCAGCTTGTACAGAGAATAGTTTGGGAGCACAGAAGCCTGAGGGTGAAGCTCAGTCAGTGTAGGCTCTGTGGGCATCCACAGAGGTCAGTGTGAGACCAGTGTTGGCACAAGGTTAGACTGGGCAGTGTGTAGCCTTGGGCAGGTGAGCCTGGGACCAGAACAGTCAACCAGACTGATAAGAGGAGCATGACTCGGGTGATTCCTTTTCCCAGGGCAACTGCCCCAAAGAGGCTCAGGCAGAGAAGAAGTTGCCTATGGTCTGCCCTTAGAGGTAGGTGGACCTGAGAGCCGACAATTCTGAGAAGCGGGCACACGAGGAAGCAGGAGAAGAGTGCAGGTGAGCACATCCAGCAGTCAGGGAGCAGGGGAAACTGCTCAGCCTGGGGCGAGGAGTGCTCTGGTGCCAACTGCAACAGGTCAGAGTAACTGCTGTGGATGTCCTGATGAGGCCAAGAGAAGTGTCTCCCACTCAGCAGTGCAGAGCAATGCATGAATGTGCAAGGGCAAGGAGACAAGAGGGCTGAATAGGAAGAGTGGAGCAGCAGCAGCAATAGCAATAGCGGGGGCAGTGGCGGCAGCAGCAGTAGCGTTGGTAAGGCAGAGAGCCTTAAAAATTAAGACTTGGGAATGCAGAGGGAGTCTGAGGAGCCCTGCAGCCAGCATACTGCTAGAGACATTACTACCAGCAGAAAACGACGTTCAGGTGAAGACCAGTGTGGAACCCAAGGACAGGATGTCGAAGACCAGGACCAGGATTGAGACTTTGCCTCTAGCCACCCCTGGCCAGAAGGTTTTTCCAATCCCTAGTAAGGAGGGATTAGTAGTTAAACAAAAATCAATCTGTGTTACACATCATATATTTAGTTTTATATAGGTCCCAGTTAATGGTTAAGCAAACGGTACAGTGTTCACTCCACAGTTGCTTTCCTCCCTGCCCCCTTGACCAGATTCATTCATGATTTCCAGAGTTCTAAGTTAAATAACCCATCAAGTGCAGCAAATTGGAAATGGGTGAACCCAACTGGCCACGAAGTTAGGATCCCGGAGCATAGTAACTGAGCTGTCAGGCCCCAGGTCACGCAGACCCTGGCTACACAGGTTCTGTCCTCACTTTGGGGATGGCTAGGGAACCAAGTCTCACACAGTGGCCCTTGCGCAGGAACTTGTCCTGCCTAGAACAGCCAGGTAAGCCTTTCAAAGAAATGGAGTCTGCCTGAGGGGAGCTAGTATATCACTTATGCAGGTAGTGTTTAGCTTCCACTTATAAATAACAAGGAATTTTGGGTACAGAGCAGTCTTAGAAACAGCAGATCAGGGGGTTATGTGGGTACCCACAAGCCTCTTCTGTAACCCAGGCTGATGTTTAGAGCACCTTAATCCTTTCTACTGTGCTTTAAATCCCCATCTACCTGGTCTGTCCTTAGGGATGATAAAAGAGCTTGTCAGGATTCTCCACATAGGCTTTCTTTTTTCAGGTTCAGTAATTTCGATTACTTTTGGCACAGAACTTATTTACAGATCATCTAATCATCTCTGTGTTAGCCTCTCCTTTGAATCTTCTCTAAGTTCTTATACCTCCTAGTTTGAGCTCAGGCACCGTCCTCAGGTAGAGAGATGGCAGAGGCCGAGAATCACCCCCAGGGTCTATACTCCGCTCCATCAGGCATCCCCTGGGCTCACCCATGCTGGTTTTCGGAAAGCTAGTGCAAGGTTCCAGACCCAGGCCCCAGGATCAGATTTTTCTGCTAGTATTTAACATAAGATGCCCGCAGAGGCTCTGATGGTCCAATGTGATCTGCACCAAGAGAGGAAAAGTGGCTGCCGTGATAACAAAGTGCAAAAGTTTTAACCTGGGGTCGGATTATTGTAGAATTTCTGGCAGGCACACAGCCAGTCAGGTACTTTACTGAGTTTCTGAGCATAATAAACCTCAGAAGAGAACAATCTCTGCTTCCTAAGTACATGGTGTGTACACTGAGTCCAACAATTAACTTTGCATTCTAGACTGTTACAAACCCATGGCACCTTGATTACTGATGCTTTCTTGTAGTTTATTAAATTATGAAGCAATAATAAATTTCAGAATCTGAGAGTAGCATGCAGGCAGGATGACAGGGGGTTGGGCAAGGCTGGACATTACCTGAGGCTCCACATCCAGTATTGCAATCAGGCCCTGCTCGTGGATCTTCCGGATGGTCTCCAGTTTTGTCCCATACATCGCGTCTTCATGGCTGCCATACTCCAAGTACTCGTTATTAGAGATGTCTTGCATCATTTGGTCATGGGACACAAAGTAATAATTCTTTCCATTTTCTTCATCTTTCTTTGGAGGTCTGGTTGTATCTGCAGTCACAAGTCAAAGAGATATTTAAAAGGCTGAGTTCATGAGTTTAGACTCCTAATGGACCTACCAAAACCCAAATTTCTTCTTAACATCTATGAACAGTATATGTCTCACATCCTCTGGTCCCACTCTCAGTCTCTTTATAGATATAGAAACATTTATCTGAGTGATATCAAACTGCAGGAGCTATTTAGTTGTTTGGTTTGATGAATCTTTCAGTGTTTAGATGAAGGGCTGCATTTCACCCCTCCCTCTAAGATAACATAACTCACTATCCACTTTAATGCAGCTAGGTCTGAAGCAGAAGGGAGAAGGATAAAAAATGGAAAAACTAAGTGAAAGAGGCCAAGGAGAGAGGTTTGAACTTGACTGTCTATAGATGTGTTGTCTAACTACAGTGGTCTCGAGTTATAGGTGGCTATTTACATTTAAATGAATTAAAATTACATAAAATTAAAAGCTGAGTTCCTCAGTTATACCAGCCACATATTAATTATTCAATAGCCATATGTGGCTGCCATATTGGGTAGTACAGATACAGAGTGCTGCTATTATCATAAGTTGAAGAAATGGTATACCATATTAATTTTGCATTAGTTTTAGTAATCTCAATATTTAATCGTATGTTACATACACATCTAGGATCACGTATTTTAGAATGCAGACATGACTGAGGTCATCAACCTTAAGCTTTAAACCAAGCTATTTAATTGGCTATCTGATAACATGGAAGTTCAACTGTTACATGATCAAGAAAAAAAAATTAGCCACACTTGCTGGATATAAGGAAAATTAAAGGAACATTTCAAAGTGTTTCAATAGAACACCCCAGTGGCACTAATTGAAATGATATTTAATAATTTCCCTTCTGTGTGAACCAGACAGGGCTGTGGGATGAGGGTGATATTATGAAGCCCCATGGCTCTGTGGGTGTTGGAGATAAATATTAAGTGGTCTTGGCACCACTTCAGAAAGGCATCTGAAGGCCTGACAGCATGGAGCCAATCTTCACATTTTCTCCTTTAGGGCTTCCTACTGGGAACAAGGCTGTAACCACCAGAACGCTTTCCAGAGTCAAACTTCAGAATGATGATGATGATGCTAATCAAATGATAGTGGCAAGATGGCTACTCTTTATCCAGCCATGGGCTAAGTGCTTTCTAATAATCCTCTTCACAATCCTGGGTCCAGGAATTACTTTATATTGCAGTTGAGGAAACCAAGAGAGCAAGAGGTAAAAAATAAGAAAAAACAAAACCCTTGCCCCAGAGTTGATTCTGACTCATAGCGACCCTACAGGACAGAGTAGAACTGCCCCACACAGTTACCAAGGCTGTAAATCCTTAAGGAAGCAGACTGCCATATCTTTCTCCCAGAGGTTAAAAATAAGATGCAGAAAATAAGGGGAATAAATATCACATAGATTTCAAAATCTTTATAATAAACAATGAATAGTACATTAAAATGACAAATCAACAACTCAGGTACTGATTAAGGAAAATATTGTCATGAAGAAAATTATACAATGATCAAAACCTATCTTTCTGAAGAATAACTCATCTGTATAATGTTTATGATACTGTTGGAGAAATTAGGTTGCAAACACAATGAGTGAGTTCAATTTTATTAAAAAATTATATACACATATTTCCAAGGACAGAGTAGCAGGGACAGGGGTCTGGGGACCATGTTTTCAGGGGATACAGAGGTCAACTGGCATAAGTAGTCTTTTGCTAAGAGAGTCTTCTTTATTTTTTTTAATTATGATTGAGTGGAAATGTACATTCCCATATAATTTTACATGCCCACCTATATGTCGCTTCCACTGCTCTCCCTGCCCGGTGACAGCACATTATTCCTCTTTGCTCCATACATGTCTCATCTTCCCAACAGTTTCCTTTCCCCTCCTCTCCACCCATACCCCTTACTCTAGCCAGAGGTCCACAGGATGATATCCTATAGATGCATAGAACCATAAAGCACATCCAATACATGGTCTCTCTGCATTGCCAAGTCCAATCCATTCGTGTTCAAAGAGTGGGCCTTCATTATGATCCATGGGCAAGGACAGCATCAGGGCCAGGGGCCATGCTCCCAGGGGAACCCTGAAGCTGCTGGACCATCAACTGTGGTCGAAAGTGGCGATCTCAGGTGCACCCCTTTTCATTTTTGTGTTGCCAGTGAGACTCAACTTTGTGAGCTCCATCGTGGTTGTTACAGGTGGTGGCCAGGCACCATCCGGTTCTTCCAGTCTGAAGTCGATGTAGGCACATGTGGGTCTCTCTGTCTTCTGGGTTGTCTTTCCCCCATGTCATTTTGGTACTCGGTGAGCATCTGTTCCTGCTGAGTTGGGACCATCTGCTGTGCCCTCGGATGGCAGCTAGGCAGCTTTTAAGACCCCAGATGCCACTCACCAATGTGGGGTTAAGAGGGTCTTCTGCATCCCATATTAGTGGTGCCCGGGGTCTTAAAAGTCAGCAAGCTGCCATCTGAGGAACATCAATTAGTCCCAACCCATCTGGAACAGATGAAAACAGAGAACATCAAAGACATTAGGAAAAATGAGCCCAGGAGACAGAAGGACCCATATGACTGGGAGACTACATCAGCATGAGACCAGAAGAACTAGATGGTGTCCAGCCACCACCAAAGACAGCCCTGATAGGGGACATAATGTAGAGTCCCTAATGTAGCATGAGAAAAAGGGGTGTACAGATGAAGAACTCCATTAAAGGACCAGAATTGATGGTCTGACAATCTGTCTGAGAACATGGCCCCCAGACCTGCTGCTAGCCCAGAGTTGAAACCAGTACTGAAGCTAATACTTCAGACAAAGAACGGACTGGACCTGGGGACACAGAGGATGCAGGTGCTGTGTGTACTTTATGATTTAATACATATACGAGGCTGTCTTACTTTCTTTTTAGAGTAGAGAAGAGAGGGTAGAGAGGAGGGGTCAAGCATCGGTTGAGTGGATACCAGAAGAATGAAAAATAAGAATGTTCTGTTACAGGGTGAGGAGAACAGATCAAGTTTCAGAGAGGTGGGTACTTGAGGTTTTATATGGAATACTGACTTGGATTGTTAACTTTCACTTAACCACAATAAAAAAATCACATACACACAGACTAGTAGATACGCACACACGTTTGCATTGGGAGGAGTCGGTGAGTGAGTTAGGGTATAGCTACTGTTAATTTATTTTCTTGTTTGTTTTTCTTAAATCTTCCTAATTTCCTACACTGAACAGGTATTTCTTACGTAATCAGGAAAAGGTACATAAATTACAACACTAAAAAAAAAGCAAGAGAAAAGTTTAGTTAAAAGAGAGTGATACATTGCTTACGTGGAATAGGGTATGCAAATCGGTCCGGGTGCTTAGTAATGAGAGTGTTTTTTATGTGTCTTCTTCCAACACCATGTGCACCTATATTATTTTTTAAAAACAAAGTTAAAATTTTTAATTGTTAATAATACTCACCAAATGTTATGAAGATGAGAATAAAAAAGCAAACCACTTAGACAATTGAACTTACCTAATAAGACTAGTGTTTTCCTTTTGAATGCTGGAAGTTTTACTACTTCTTCATATGTAACAAGATCTAATTGATCAAACACTATAAGGCAAAGGTTTAGAAGAAAGGTAAACTAAACTCACAGAATGAATATTTCACACATGAAATTATATTTTTACTGTCAAAGTTAGAGCTATAATAAAGCCATGTCTTAAAGAATTTGAATCCAACTTATAGCATACAGCTTGCATGTAGTTTTAGTTACATAACCTTTAGGGAGAAAATTTTCATTTTAAGCCCATGAAAATGCACTTTGTAACAAGGAGCATCCAAAGATAGGTTGTGCACATGCATAAAAATCCAATCCTAAAAGATACTGCATATCTTTTAATGTAGTATCCAATAAATCACATGAAGTTATTCAGCTCCACATGCTGTTCCCATTTTTGCAATTCTAAGAAATCAGCAATACTAAAAAGAAAAAGTCTACAGACAGTGACCAACATAAATAAAGCATGAATGCAACTACAGTTAACCAAGAGAGAGGTCAGCTAAATCATTTCTAGAGATGGATGAGAAATGGATGGACAACTGGTCTCTAACTTCATGGTTCTTTCTTTCAACAAAATTGATGGAGGTAGCATGCTAAATTCCTTCCAAGTCAAGCTCTGTAACTACAATTTCACAAGCTTTTGAAAGGAGCATCTCACAAGTTTTATTATAACCCAGGTATCCATTCCATGGGAAGTCTTGGGTATGTAAGTAAGGAAACATGCTTCCCTGGGCCCCAACCCTCATCAGCCATTACATGCTCAGCCTGAGTGCAGTAAATCAGGAACGACAGAAATGGAAAGGAGCATCAGGTAAGGTCTGAGGCTGGGAAGCTTTGCACAAGGGGAGTTCTCTAATCATTACAGATGGAGAAGAAATATTTTTAGAAGTATTTTTTGAAACCCATCTCTTGACAAAACTATAGCAAAAACAATTTCAGGAAATATAGACAGCTTTCCTGAGAGGATGACCATTTCTGTTGACATTGAACACAGTCCAATTCTCATACCATTTGTATATTCTCACAAGAAGGTAAAAGTCCTATGTCCAGTAGTAATTCTTGCATGGTAATACCTCAAATGTCAGCCACACACTAAAATTCGTTTCTTTTCTATTTTTTTTTAAAAGATTATTGAATAAGCCCTGAATTTTAGAGTGGTTGAAATAAATTCAGTAAAACTGATTCCATGCTGTACTGAAAGCTTCCGGATGCTTCCTTCAGTCAGTAATAGAAGTTTCTACTCCCTGAAACAATATGGTCAAATGGGTTCTGAGTATCAGCTCAGTCCATATTTATGATCCTCCCAGTAGCAAAGAACCTTAAAATGCAAAATATCAGAAACCAAAAACAAAAGTATCATTCTCAAAATACATTCCAAAAAAGGAAATGTAACATGTTACAATAAGGGTTAGTGCATGTTAATGGGTACCCGTGCATTTGTTTTCTTCTGATAACTTGATTGCATAAAGGCTGAATAAAAGACTTTAAAGCATCTCTTCTAGCAACAGCTAAAAACCAAGAATGTTTTCTGTGCTTCAAATGCGAGACTCACAAGATTAAAATGACTCTGAGATACTCTTTGTGGTGGAGCTGGCTTTAGTTAGGAGTGCTACGGAGTGATGGAGTGATGAGACTTGCAAAAATCAAAGCAAGACTGCTTATGGTATTCTTTTTTATACCTATCGTCCATTAAGTAATATTTTCTTCTACTGAAAGTATGTCCATAAAAAAAGTACATCAACAAATGGATGTATTTTGATATATAAAAATAATCACGCATCTCACAAAACAGAACAATGACAAAGAAACAAGCTTTCTGAATGGTATGCATAGTCTGCTCCATCCTCTCACAGGCTGCCACTTTTCATGACTTCATCCCTACTGACTTAAGACTTGTCATTTTCATAAACACAGGAGAATGAGTTAGATATCAACAATTGATGCCACAAACAAATGAACAGATATGTTAAACATCAATATTTCAACTGTAAACGAGCATCAATGGGTTTGGTTACTCTGGTCCAAATGGAATTACCACATGGTCCAAGGGCTGAGAAACAACAAAAAAGGATATTTTAAAATAAGAGCTATAAGGAGTATAAGGAGAGCACTAACAGACTGAACTTTTAAAGGTTTTAAGTTGCTTGCTGATTAAAAATAAAAGGACTTAATGAAAGGAAACAGTCAAAAACAAAGAGGCATAGTCATTCAACAGGTTACTTACATGCACAGAGGCCATTGGGAGTAAGACAGCATGAAAAATGTACAGGGGTCATTGAAATATGGCTTTTACTATATTAGTAAAATAAAAGTATAATATGCACAAAATATCATGCAATATTCTAAACACAAGGCAAATAAATCACATTAAGAAACAAACTCATTTTAATAAAAATTCAACAATATCCTTACATAAAAGCCAGTGGATTTTACACAGTAGCATATGCATGAAAATTTTATGTGGGAATAGGTACAAGAAACCCTTTTCACAGAGTATAGGTGTAGAAGCCTTTCACTTTGTGTTTTGCACCTTTCTGCACTGTTTTCAATTTCCAATCACATATGGGTATTGCTTTTACTATTTTAAAATGTGCCAACAGGCCAATAGGGCAGTGAAATTATGAACCATTTTTTGTTGTCTTTAGGTTTCTCCATATTAAAGAAAAAAATGAATAGCTTTATAAAGTCAACAATATTAATTTGTGGTATTAGGCCTAATTTAATCACACCCATGAGTCTTATGGAAACTGTGGTAGTGTATGGGTTAAGTGCTGTATCTGCTAACCAAAAGGTCAGCAGATCAAATCCACCAGCTGCTCTTCGGAAACTATGGGGCAGTTCTACTCTGTCCTATAGAGTGGCTATGAGTCAGAATGGGCTCGATGGCAATGGGTTTGGTTTTTCTAGGGGGGGCAGTTATGAATCTTATGTTCATATGCATGTACATAAATAAAAATGGAAGAAATAAGGTATTTAAATACCATTGCTCAGGGCTCTAACATTTTAAAAATAAATTAATGAAAGCTTTTTAAAAAAAGCATCTAGAGACGCCTTTTGAAGTCCTGGGTCTCAGGAATCTCAATACTTGAAGAGAATAATTCTTTTAGGAGTATGACAACGCTCTTTGCATCAAATACATGAGACTAAAAATATTTTACATATTATAGAAAATATATATTTGCTGTAAACACTACATATGCCATAATCAAAGCTATTCCCATGGCTTCAGAAATATTATCTGGAATAATCTGTTCATATTACCTTGAATTTCTTGTAAACTATTCAACATTCCAAGACACTTCTTCTAAGAACTCAGGTAACTACTTTGTCATTGGATTTTTTTTCCATAAAAAATCCATTACCATCAAAACCTGGTCTGTTTTAAAAGCTACAAATAAATATCTTCAAACACTGTAAAAAGCTCTAATTAAAAAATGGCAATTGGGCACTGGTATTACTGAGCCAAAGAGAGTACACTCCTACACCTGCAGGGGCCAGGTAGCTGGACGGAGTGGGACAGCTGCAAGAACAGGAAGTAGGAGGAATGGCAGGTCCTGGAGAACATGTGTCCACCCAACAGTGACAACAAATGCCCACAGACATTAAGAGAAAAAGTTTAAGTTCAGTGTGGCCACATTCTGTTATTTCAGGGGAAGTCAAAAATTGAAATTCTAATGTTAAACATCTTGATTTTTCAATGTGATAACCAGTTCAAGTTATCTAAAACACTGTTTGTCTGCAGCAAACAAAATTTATGTATAGGCCACACTCACTTAAGGGGCTGCCACTTCATAATGTGAGATACAGGCAACACAGTTTGAACAGAAGCATGCCTTTAATAATTACATGAAATTTTTGGGTGAAAATGGAAGTAATTAACTCTAGTATTAATGTTCCTATCAGTTCTAGTTACTGACAAAGTTCCTGTCTTTCATTTTCTTTTTGCAAATATGATAATGTCAGCATTTGATAAAGTTTGACTCTTGATATCAATATATGCTGAAATCTCAAAGATTTGAAGTAGGAAACAAAATACATGGTCCTTATTTTAATTTAGTGGCTACTATGGGAAGAACAAAGAGTATGCTGGATTTCACGATCAACTTCCACAAAAGCCAGGATAAAAAGTTCAGAAATGTGGTTTGACCTGTGGCCCATGAGCCATTTGGATAGTTCCTGGTATATAAAGAGTATCTCAAGGCATCTTCCTTACTGATAAAGATAGACAGTATTAGTTTCTCTCTTAGAGTAATTCTTTGTATAGGCAACTCAGCATAGTAGGATGAAATTTCATTATACCTACAAGTAGAATGACTGATAGAATACCTGGTTTTCCTTCCTGACAAGTTCATCTTTTGCAAAGGAAAAGTAATTACTAAACAAATGGTTCTTATGGAATTTATAATGAATGGAGGAGCTGGCTGGTGAAGTAGAAGAAACCTGAGGAGACGGTGACAGAAAGACATGGTGGTAGGTCTTCTCAGGCAGCATATTTCAAAGAGTAGTGGAGGGGATGGGATGGGGGGAGGCTGGGCATCTTCTTATGACCACGGAAACTAAAAGCAATGAAAGCTCACAAGTGATTACTCTGTGGGGGAGGAAACCCTAAAAATGTTATTCTGACTAAATCATCACTAATAAGCCTAAACACAAAGTTCTGCAAAAAACTGAAGTGGCTCTGCAAAGGCCTGCTAAGAAGCATAGACTTTGCTTCAAAGCACATGAAAGGATAGCCTCATATGCAGTGATAAACACTGACATGTAGAAGGAACAACCCCTTAAGCAGCATGAATGAGGAAGGCTCAGATGCCCCACAAGACTACTGCTTGAGAAAATGGAGAAGATAACAAAAACGTGGAGGTGGTTCCCTTGCCGACAACTTTGTTCTAGTTTACAAGATCTGACATAGGTCTATGGTTTGGGATATGAGGTGTAATGTCAATCGATAACAGAGAGAAAGCAATCCTATTCCACGTCTACCAGGCTCCTGTCTTCTACATCAAAGGGACACTCTTCAAATTTTACAGGCAATCAATCACATGTGTGGTACACTGGATTGCTTTTGTGTGGCCTTTATTACCATGGTTGTGTAACTCCCACCCAAGTGATCGGTGGAACTACACAAATAAGGTAATTGTGGCTCACCAAAGGGACTGGTCATTTCTGCTATCCTGCTAGGTTTCAAAAAGAACAAATTCCAGAACAGAAAGAGGATCACAACATCACCAAGGAAGGGGAGTCAAGAATGGTGTTTGTCCTTTAGAGCCAGAATCCTTGTGCTAAGAAGCTTGGAACTAGGAGATCAAGGGAGAGCTGTAACACCGAAGACAGCAAGAAGAGAAGCAAGAGAAACAGCAGCAGAAGAGATCTGCAGGAGAGATCCACAGGAGACATAGCTTGAGCTTCTCAACCCACAGACTGAGAAAGCTGAGTACCTTTGGGCTGAGGCTTACTAGTGGAGTGGGGTGCCTCTGGTTACTTACTGGCAGAGCTAAAAAACAAGCTTTGTAACACTTGCCAAAGCAGGGCAGAGGCCAAGGGGCCAGAGAGAGGCGTGCCTGGAACACAGCTGGAAAGAGTCTGTCCTGACGGAAGAACTCTATCCTGAGCATTCTTCAACCCGAACTGTAAACTGTTACTTCCCTATTAAACCCAACAATCATGAGTGTGGCCTGTGAGTTTTGTGTGGCCACTGCGATGAATTATCAAACTCAGCAAAGTACACAGAGCCATGGGATGGATAGTTGGGGTCAGAACTGGTGAAAATGGCAGTGAGGGGAAGCAGATTTGACCTCCTCCTCACAGTCTTGGGCTTCATTTTCCTTCCCGTTTGTGAAGTTAGAGGAGGCCAGACTCCTCTGCCATGTCATTTTTTAAGTCTGTGATAAGACAGGCATAAAAGAGTATTTGGTTTCCTTAAATAATCCCTATTTTCAGGCCCAGTAAGGAAAGAACTTTAAAATCACTAATTTTAGAATTAGAAAAGAATTTTAGCATTTAGAATTAGTATTCCCTCATTCTGAGGCTCACAGGAGCTAAGTGATTTGTCCAAGTTGTGTGCTTACTCAAGCATCCTAATTCCTGGTTCTATCTTAGGTTGCCTATTAAACTTACAGATGGACCCTGTGCTCCATCTATTATGAATAAAAGAGAGTGGGAATAAGTTAAGAAGATCAGTGACCCCCTGATGATTGAAGAATGGAAAAAAGTAAACTTTGGGGAAAAACACCGACCACCAAATTGGATGCAGATTCTCTGGAAAATTTTCTTAAATGATCCAGCTGACTCTTCGGGAGTATTCAGAGACTTCTAGCTTTTCTCAGAGCTGAACTAAACATATTGACAAGTTAAATACTTCTGTCCACATGTCCCTCATTAGCACAGTATACAAAACTAACAATGAACTGACAACCTTAACCAGCCATTTCTTTGCTTTTGTATGTTTGACTTAATTTTAATATCATTTGTATCTATACATCACTTAAAATTGTTTTAAAAATACAGGGATATATACATATATACACATATATACATACACATGTATGTACATGTATATCATCAAATCTTGTGAGCCTGTTAAATCTGTTAGAAGCTGATGGAAATAAAGGCAACTAAGGAGACTTGGCAATAACCACTGACATTTTGTGTTAAGAAACATTCTGCTAGTACTACAGTGAATTTCTTCAAATAGTACTACTTGAGCATTTAAAATTACTAGTTGCTAAATTATATTTAACTAGTCCACTTTAAATATTTTCCCCTTTGTAAACTAAAACAAAACCAAACAAACACCATTCTGATACTAGCGCTCTATAGTAGCACAGAATTGAAATGATACATTTTGTAGGAAAGAAAAACATGGTGGTAATGTAGCTAAAGTGAAGGGAAGGACTCCTTTTAAATAGCTCTAATAGAACTATTTTAAATTAAGTCATGTGGCCATTCACATTCATTACACATTATACAGTATTTCAAAAACATTTACTTTTAATCTCTGATAAAGAACAATTCAGTTTCTAGCTAAATTTCCTAGTGAGTCTTAACATGCTGCAATATTCTACAGAAAAAAAGTGCATTTCATATTTGTTAGAATTTGTTGAAGTAAATATATGTGATTGAGTTCACTTGATTTTTATTGCTGCATGTTGGATTTTTGCTGTTATTTCTAAAACGTTGGGAACTAGTCTAATGTCATTGTCAGGGCTTTCAATTCCTCAGAAAAAGTTCCTTAATTTTTTTTCATAGTAAGAAGTTATTTAAAAATCAATCCTACTGTGTATTATATCACCATGCATTTTCTTTTAGCTTAAGCTGTATCTTGTGAGTCTTAAGAGAATTCAATTGCAATGAGGGATCAAGGTTTTTTTTTTTTTTGGAATTCATGTCTGTTTTTAACAAAAAATGTGGATATTTTACTTACAAATGAACACAGTCTTCCATATAAACAAACATACCATGCAGGGAAGGCCAAGAGAATGTTCTTGGTCTTTCAGCTACTAGGAAATATCACGACGACTGACCAAGCCAAGTTAGTATCCATGTCATCTGCGCTCTTTCAAACCAATGACTGAATTGTTTTACAACACAGTTCTTTGTTAAGAGTGCATCTTTGCACTTAGATTTGTATCACAGAGCCACATCCAAATGCTAGAGATGGGCCAGGAGAGAAGGTATCTGCTCAAGAGCAATCTAAACCATGGAGCTAAGAATCCTGGGAATTCAGCCAGCTCACAAGTTCTCATTTCTCAAGGGAGGATTTAATGAATTGAGCTTCATAAGTTCCCGACGATACTAACACTTCAAAATAGCATTTTTCTTCCTGTAAAGTCTAATTCTGCACAATATCTAGTAAATAACCTATGTATTAATAAGAAAGGAGTGTGTTCTTAAAAAGTTTTTGTAGCTAATGAAGATCTCCTATGGTGGAACTTCTGAACTGAGAATGCTGAAGACTGAATTAAAATGTTCCATCTATTTAGGTCTTCGGGATGTTTAACCCAGCCTCAGTAAAAGTTGTACTTTTTCCTACCTGCGTTGTGCTTTGCCAAATATTTATCTTTGTACTGCTTCTTCTTCTTGCCAAACCAGGTACAGCTGGCCTGCTGCTCCTGCTTGGTCTTCTCCATGGCAATGCAAGCTACTCGCCTGACACACACACACAAAAAACAAACAAACAAACAAACAAACAGTAAATCATCTGAGTAGTTTATATAAACCATCATGAACACACTCATCAAAAACTTTTCAAATCTTTCTGATAAAGGTTGTTCTTTGGCTTTCATGACAATTTCTTAGAAATGTTTTCAGAACATTAGAAAAACCTGTTGCCATAGAGTTGATCCTGAATACAGTGATCCTATAGAACAGAGTAAAACTGCCCCATGGGGTTTCCGAGGAGTGGCTAGTGGATTTACACTGCTGACCTTGTGGTTAACAGCCGAGCTGTTACCACTGTACCATCAGAGTTCCTTTAAGAACCCGCTGTTGTTGTTAGGTGTTGTCGAGTTGGTTGCATCTCATAGTGACCCTATGAACAACAAAATGAAACACTGCCTGGTCTTGCACCATGTCCACAATCATTTTTATGCTTAAGCCCATTGCTGTGGCCACTGTGTCAATGCATTTAATTGAAGGTCTTCATCTTTTTCCCTGACCCTCCACTCTACCAAGCATGATGTCCTTATCCAGGCACTGATCCTTCCTGGCAACATGTCCAAAGCATGTAAGATGCAGTCTTGCCATCTTTGCTTCCAAGGAGCAGTCTAGTTGGACTTCTTCCAGAACAGATGTTTGTTCTTTTGGCGGTCCATAGTACACTCAGCATTCTTCTCCAACACCACAATTCAAAGGCGTCAATTCTTCTGTCTTCTTTGTTCATTGTCCAGCTTTTGCATGTATATGATGCAACTGAAAATACCATGGCTTGGGTCAGGTGCACTTTAGTCTTCAAGGTGACATCCTTACTTTTGAATCCTTTAAAGAAGTCCTTTGCAGCAGATTTTCCCAATGCAATGTGTCTTTTGATTTCTTGACGGCTGCTTCCATGTGCACTGATTGTGGACCAAGTAAAACAAAATCCTTAACAACCTCTATCTTTTCTCCCTTTATGACAATGTTGCTTACTGGTCCAGTTGTGAAGATTTTTGTTTTCCTGATGTTGAGGTGCAATCTATATTGAAGGCTGTGGTCCTTGATCTCCATCAGTAAGTGTCTCAAATCTTCTTCATTTCCAGCAAGTAAGGTGGTGTCGTCTGTGTAATGCAGGTTGTTAATGAGTCATCCTCCAGTCCTGATGCCTCATTCTTCTTTGTATAATTCAGCTTCTTGGATTATCTGCTTGGCATACAGATTAAAAAGGTATGGTGAAAGGATACAATCCTGATGCACACCTTTCCTGACTTTAAACCAGGTAGTGTCTCCGTGTTTTGTTTGCACAACTGCCTCCTGATTCATATACAGATTTCTTAAAAGCACAATTAGGTGTTCTGGAATTACCATTCTCCACAACATTAGCCATAATTTAGTATGATCCACACAGTTGAATGCTTTTGCATAGTCAATGAAACACAAGTAAAGACCTTTTTGGTATTCTTTACTTTCAGCCAAGATCCCTCTGACGTCAGTGATGACATCCCTGGTTCCACATCCTCTTCTGAATCCCACTTGAATTTCTGGCAGTTGCTTGTAAATAGACTGTTGCAGTCACTTTTGAATGATCTTGAGCAAAATTTTACTTGTGTGTGCTATTAATGATACTCGGTAATTTCCACGTTGAGTTGGATCACCTTTCTTTGGAATGAGTGTAAATATGGATCTCTTCCAGTCAGTTCTCCAAATTTCTTGGGATAGACTAGTGAACACTTCCAGTGCTATCTCTGCTTCCTGAAATATCTCAATTGATATTCCATCAATTCCTGGGGCCTTGTTGTTTGCCAATGCCTTCAATGCAGCTTCAACTTCTCCCTTCAGTACCACTGGTTCCTGATCACATGCTACCTCTTCAAATGGCTGAACATCAACTAGTTCTTTCTGGTATAATGACTCTGTACATTTCTTCCATCTTGTTTTGATGCTCCCTGAGTCATTTAATAGTTTCCCTGTAGAATCCTTCACTATTGCAACTTGAGGCTTGAATTTTTGATTCAGTTCTTTCAGCTTGAGACATGCAGAATGTGCTCTTCCCTTCTGGTTTTCCATTTCCAGCTCTTTGCACATGTCATTATAATACTTTCTTTTGTCTTCTTGAGCTGCCCTTTGAAATCTTCTGTTTAGGGCTTTTACTTTGCCATTTCTTCCTTTTGGTTTAGCTGCTCGATGTTTGAGAGCAAGTTTCAGAGTCTCTTCTGACATTCAATTTGGTCTTTTCTTTCTCTCCTGTCTTTTTAATGACCTCTTGCTCTCTTCATGGATGATGTCATTCCACAATTCAGCTGGTCTTTGGTCATTAGTGATCAACATATCAAATCTGTACTTGGATGGTCTTTAAACTCAGGAGAGATATACTCAAGGTCATATTTTGGCTCTCGTGGACTTGTTCTAATTTTCTTCAGTTTCAATCTGAATTTGCATATGAGCAATTGATGAACAAACACCTGGTCTTGTTCTGACTGCTGATATGGAGCTTTTCCATCATCTTTTTTCCACAGATGTAGTTGGTTTGGTTCCTGTGTATTCTATCTGGTGAGGTCCATGTGTACAGTTGCTGTTTGTGTTGGTTAAAAACGGTATTTGCAACGAAAAAGTCATTGCCAGCCAAGTGCTGTCGAGTCGGATCCGAATTAGTCTTTACAAAATTCTATCATGTGATCTCCAGTATTATTTCTATCACCAGGGCTGTATCTTCCAACTACCGATCTTTATTCTTTGTTTCCAACTTTTGCATTCCAGTCACCAGTAATTATCAATGCATCCTGATTGCATGTTCAATGAATTTCATACTGCATAAACTGGTAAAAATCTTCAATCTCTTCATCTTTGGCTTTAGTGGTTGGTGTGTAATTTGAATTGTAGTCGTAGTAACTGGCTTTCCTTGTAGGCGTATGGATATTATCCTATCACTGACAGTCTTGTACTCCAGGACAAATCTTGAAATGTTCTTTTTGCTGATGAATGCAACACTGTTCCTCTTCAAGTTTTCATTCCTAGTAGACTATATGACTGTTGGATTCCAAATGGGCAAAATCAGTCCATTTCAGCTCACTAATGCCTAGGATGTCAATGTTTATGCATTCCATTTCATTTCTGATGATTTCCTAGATTCATACTTCATATAGTCTATGTCCTAATTACTAATGGATGTTTGCAGCTGTTTCTTCTCATTTTGAGTCATGCCACATCAGTGAACGAAGATCCTGGAGGCCCTACTCCATCCACGTCATTAAGGTTGACTCTACTTTGAGGAGGCAGCTCTTCCCCAGTTGTCTTCTGAGTGCCTTCCAACGAGAGGGGCTCACTTTCCAGCACCATATCTGACAATGTTCGGCTGCTATTCATAAGGTTTTCCCTGGCTGCTTCCTTTCAGCAGTAGACTGCCGGGTCCTTCTTCCTAGTCTGTCTTAGTCTGGAAGCTCAGGTGAAACCTGTCTACTGTGGTTGACCCTACTGGTACCTAAATACCAGTCGCACAGCTTCTTGCGTCATAGCAACAAGCAAGCCTCCACTGACAGAGAGGCTTATATTAAAATGATGTTGTATTCTTTGAGTGTGCACTAGCCAATGATGAGGATTAGAAGCCTAAACATATGGTTGTTAAGATATAATGGAAATGAGCATGGGATTTTGAGTCAGAACAAGTTTGATTTCAATCATAGTTCTACCACTCATTAGCTTTTACTGAACATTTAATGTTAATACTTTTCTAGGACCTTAGTATGTATTAACTCATTTGATCCTTCTAACAACACATGAAATCTAGCCACCATTTTACAGATCAGAGGCTAAATAACAAGTCCCAAATCACACAACTAATAAGTGGGAGAGTGGGGACAGTCTGGCACCGGAGCACTTGGCCAGTTGCTTAACTTCTCCAAGTCTCTTTTGTATGGCTGTTGTAAAGAATTAAAACAAACAAAAAAAAATGTAATATTCCTGCCACAGTCCCAGGCACACAGTAGATGCTTAATAAATGGTACTGTTACTATATGGAGAACCTGGTCATGTAGTGGTTAAGTGCTATGGCTGCTTAATCAAAACAGTGGAAGTTTCAATCTACCAGGGGCTCTTTGAAAACTCCAGGGAGCAGTTCCATTCCGTTCTATAGGGATGCCATGAGTCAGAATCAACTCACCGGCAACAGGTTTGGGTTTTATTTTTCTTTTTTAATTGAGTCTTAGAGGAAGTATGCTACAATTACATCCACAGTAATAATCACAATCTGATAATTACAATTTTGTTCTACTTGATTATAGTATTCAGGACTTCTAACGGATGTGCAGGTGTTAAAAAGTTGCTCTTTTAAGTTTAGTCTAATTAAATGCTACATTTTAGGATACTTCTGCAGAAAGTTTTACTTACTAATGATTTGCTTGTGGACCAACCAGAGGATTCCTGAATGAACTACATATAAGGAGAACCTCAAATCAACACCAGAATGCTGGACAGTGCTATTGTAAATGCCAAATTATTTTCCAAAATGATTGTATTGCTTTACACTCCTACCAACAGTACATAAGGGTTTCTAATGTTCAACTTCCTCGACACCACTTGGTATTACCAACTTTTAATCTTAGCTATCATGGTAAGTAGTGAAATACCATGATGCTTCTTGTTTGCATTTTACTTATTACTAGTGAAATTAGAGCACATTTTCTTATGATTATTGGCAATTAAGTTTTCTTTCTATAGAATGCCTGCTCAAGTCTTTTGACCATTTTCCTATTCAGTTGTCTTTTTTACACCGAACCTTCATATAGTCTAGGTACCACAGCTTTGTTAGTAATCTCTGTTGCAGATATCTTCTTCCACTCTCTTGTTGTTTCACTCTTTTTATGGAATACTTGATGAACAGAAGTTATTAATTTTAGTCAACTTTATCAATAGTTTTCTTTCTGGCAAATTTTTTAGTGTCTTGTTTAAGGAATCCCTCTTTGCCTCTCAAGAAGTCCTCCAATATTAACCTCTCAGGGGTTTACGATTTTTTCTTTTACATTAGGTTTTTAACATACTAGAGTTAATTTTCACATATGGTGTGAGATAGGGGTCCAGTATCTTCCCCTCTTCCATGGATACCCAATAGTCCAGTATGATTTAGTGGAAAGACTGTCTATTTCTCATGACTATGTATTAGTATTTCTATGTCAAGTATATCCCCCACCCCCAAAATCCACTGCCATTGAGTCGGGTCTGACTCATAGTGACCCTAGAGGTCAGAGTAGAACTGCCTCATAGAGTTTTCAAGCAGTGTGTGGCAGACTTGAACTGCTGACTCTTGGGTTAGCAGACACAGAACTTAACCCACTATGCCACCAGGGTTTCCATATCAAGTATATGAAAGTATATTAATATATAGGAAAGTTTCTAGGTGTTCTATTCTGCTCCACTGGTCTATTTGAGCACCAATGTGCCTATATCTTATTATCTTGATTACTATGGCTTTATAAGAAGTTTTCATATTTGGTGGAACAAGGCTTCCTCCTTGTTCTTCTAGAAGAGAATCTTGGCAATGCCTGATCCTATGCATTTCTCCCACGGAAAATTTAAAATTAACTTATTAAAAAAAACAAAAACCTGTTGGGATTTTGTTTGGAATTATGTTGAATCTATGAACCAATCAGGGAGAAATAGGCATCTTTATAATATTGAGTCTTCCCGGGAATGAATATAGTATCTCTCCATTCATTAAGGTCTTTCTAAATTTAAATACATCTCAGTAAATTTTGTAACTTACCATGTAAATGTCTTAAATATCTTTGCTAGATTTGTTCCTAGGTTGCTGATTATTTTTTAAAAGTGATATTGCAAATAGTATTTTTTTTTTTTATTTTAAATACTGAAAATTTCACACCCTTACAAGAGTGGAAAATGGTATAAACTTGTTCTATAGAGTTGATTCTGACTCATAGCAACCCTAGAGTACACAGTAGAACTGCCATATAGGGTTTCCAAGGAGTGTCTGGTGGGTTCAAACTGTGGTTAGAAGCCACAGATCTTAACCACTGCACCACCAGGGCTCCGGAAAAGAATATATTAAGCCTAAATACCTATCACTCAGCTTCAGCAATTACTAACTCATGGCTTTCTTTTTTTTAATTTACAACCTTCCTAACCTGGATTACTCTGAAACAAATCCAGAAACCTTATCATTTCCTCCTTCAGTATTCTTCAGTTTCTCAGATCTATAGGTTCCCTTGTTTTTTCTTTCTCTCTCATTTTCTTGTAATTTATTTCTTGCAGAAACTTGTTGACCTACAGTTTCTGAGTCTTGACTTTTCTAATTTCTTTGCATTTCCTGAAAATAGGTACTTATATCCAAAGGCCTAATCAAATTCTGGTTCTTTTTTTTTTTTTTCCCAAAGAATACTTATAGTATTGTGGTGTTGCGGGTGGTGCTATGTATGGTGTCTTTTACAATTTTTATTTTCTAACTGTTGCTGGTAAATAGAAGTATAATTAACTTTTGTATACTGATTTTGATCAACAACCTTGCTGAAATATCTCATTAATTCTATTTGCTTATCTATAGATTCCTCTGTATCATTTGCAAAATTTGTTTCCTTTACAATAATGTTAGCTGTGAGTTTGTTACAGATGCTCTCTATCAGGTTAAGAAAGTTTTCTCTCTTCATAGATTGTGAGAGTTTTAATTAATTATGATTGGATGTCAAGTTTTATCCAATGTTTTTATGCATGTATTGGTATGACCAGAAGTCTGTGGATGGAACAAATGATTAAGTCCTTGACTACTAGTTGAAAGGTTGGAGGTTCAAATCCATCCAGAGGCACCTCAAAAGATAGGCCTGGCAATCTGCTTCTGAAAGGTCACAACCTTGAAAATCCTATGAAGCAGTTCTATGCTGCACACACAGGTTCACAATGAGTCAGAACTAACTTGATGCCAATCAACAGCAACACTGATACGATCATGTGGATTTCCTTCTTCAGTCTCTCTATATGCTGGATCATGTTGATTGACTTTCAAAAGTCCAACCAGCCATGCATTCCTAGTATAAACCCTAATGGATCATAAGGTATTATCCTTTTTATATATTGCCAGATTCAACTTGCTGATATTTTGTTGAGAATTTCTACATCTATGCTCACGAGGACTACTGAGCTACAGTTTCCTTTTCTTGAATTTATGTATTTAATTTTGATATCAGACTTGATGGCACTTGGCTTTAGCTATCAGGGTAATGCTGGCATCATAAAATGATTTCAGAAGTACTCTTTCTTATTCTATTTTCTTGATGAAATTGTCATTCATGTCTCTTATCCTCTCTTCTTCATTGGGGTTTTATTTTAACTTTGTTTATTCTGGTTGGGGGGAATACTCATTGAGAAATACTGTAAATTCTCAAGCAAAAGCATCAAAGCCAATCTCCATATAATTAAGTGGCATACAGGAGTTTGAGGAAATCTTTGCTTCGAGGATTCCTCTGGTACAAGCCAATATGCACTATTAGTTACAACTATAGTTTCTATGGGAAACCCTGGTGGCATTGTGGGTTAAGTGCTACATCTGCTAACCGAAAGGTCAGCAGTTCAAATCTGGCAGGTGCTCCTTGGAATTCCACTCTATGGGGCAGTTCTACCCTTAGAGGGTTGCTATGAGTCAGACATGACTCAATGGCAGTAGGTTTTATTTCGTTTTTTTTTTTTTGGTATAGTTTCTATGAGACATAAGATCTTGGGAAACATAAACAGAATTAATCCCAACTTTGCAATGTTATAGCATAAAGTGTCTCTTGTGATAAATGTTCCTAAGCTTAATATATATAAAGTTGCCAGTAAAAATCTGTGGTGTGGTCATATGTGGTATGATGATAGAAAAATGAAACCGATTTTTATCAGCCACTCAGAAAATAAATGTCATTTCTTTTAGCTCAGGAAGTACACAGAAACTATGCCAGGATTAATGTCAATCTGGAGGAAAATCTCAAAAACATGCTTAACATTTTATTAATAACTTGGATGATGATCTATCAGGCAAGTGGCAGGATGACAGATCTGGGGACCCAAAGCATATCAAAGGACTAGACTGATGTGCCTTGTTAAGCAAGAAAAAATTTAACAAGGATAAATAAGGTAAGGCAGTTGGGTCCAAAAATATTGATTTCTCATCTACATGATGTGCAAAATATAACTTTGTAGCAATATATTTAACAGTTTCCAGGTCTGGTTGATGGCATTATTTGAGATGTTTCTTGGTAGTACTGTATCTCTGCTGATATTCTAGATGCCAGTTTAGTTTCCAGATAGGGGAAAATGCTCCTTCCCCTCAGTCATGAATGTCTTCCTGCACCTCCAGAGTCCTACTCAATTCTTTAAGGCACATATTACCCAGAGAGCCTTTTCCTCATCATTCCAGTTAGAATCCCTTTCTCCCTGTACATTTTTGCATATTTATGGAGTTTAGATTTTTGGAATATACTGAACATGTACAATTTCATTAGTTTCACTGTACATATACATGCCATGAAAACATTACTACAATCAAGTTAACAAACATTTCTTACATCCACAGAATTTCCTTATGCTCCTTTGAAATCTTCCCCTCCTTCCATCCTCTATCCCTAGGCACCCACTGTCACTATAGATTAGTTTTCATTTTCTGGAGTTTTATATAAAAGAAATCATAGTTTGCTCTTTGTTGTTGTTTTTTTTTTTTTACCTAATTTCTTGAGATTCATCCATATTACTGCAAGTATGGATAGTTCAATTCTTTTTATTGCTGAGTAACAACAGATTCAACTGTATAGATAGACTATAATTTGTTTAACCATTAACCTACTGATAGACCTTCGCATAGTTTCCAGTACTGACTATTACTAATACTGCTTTGAACATTCATGTACAAGTTTTTGAGTGGATATAGATCTTTGTTTCTCTTGAGTAAATACTTAGGGTTGCAATGTCTGGCTTGTGTGATGGTACATACATAACTTTTTAAGAAATTGCCAAACTGTCTTCCAAACCAGTGGCACCATTACACATTTTGACCAGAAGTGTATGACAGTTCCAGTTAGACCACATCCTTGCCACCAATTCGTGTGGTCTGTCTTTTTAATTTTAGCTTTTCTAATAGAAAGGTGTGCAAGGAGCCCTAGTAGCGAGCGCAGTGATTAAGCACTGGACTGCTACCCAAAAGGTTGGTGGTTCAAAGCCACTGGTGGCCCCACAGGAGAAAAATGGGACTGTCTACCCTCATAAAGATTACACCTTTAGAAACACTATGGGGAAGTTCTGCTTTGTCCTGCAGGATCACTATGAGTCAGAACTGACTTGATAGCAATGGGTTTTGTTACTACACTGTTTTTCTTGTTTCTGGAAGGTTCTTTTGATTTTTTTTCAAGTTTGCTATGTCATTTTTTAAAATTGCCTGTTCCCTGAAGATTTCATCAAGCTTTATATTTATTTTTTAACAAGTAAGCACAGTTGTTTAAAAATCATTGTCACCTAATTCCAATTTTTGTCTCCTAATTCCAATACCTAAAGAGGGTTTAAATGTACTATGGACTGCCAAAAGAACAAACAGATCTGTTCTGGAAGAAGTACAACCAGAGTGTTCCTTGGAAGCAAAGATGGCAAAACTACATCTTACATACTCTGGACACGTTATCAGGAGGGATCAATCCCTGGAGAAGGACATCATGCTTGGTAGAGTTGGAAGGTCAGTGAGAAAGAAGAGCCTCAACAAAATAGACTGACACAGTGGCTACAATGATGGGTTTAGCATGAAAACAACTGTGGGCACGGTGCAGGACTGGGCAGTGTTTTGTTCTGTTGTGCATAGAGTTCCTTTAAGTAGGAAATGACTCGCTGGCATCTAACAACAACAACAAAGATGGTTTGGCTTTGTTTCTGTTGTCATTCCTGTTGAGTGTCAGTAATCCTACCATGTTTCCTTATGTGTCTGGCTAGTTTGACTCTTGCTGGCTACTGTCTTTGAAAATGTTTCTGTGGAGGTTAGGATGAGGTCTAAGATTAGGCCTAGGACAAAAGGATCATTCAGAGATTTTTCTCTTCACTTATACTAGATATGCAGGAGAAATCTCGAATCGAGTGCATGCTTTGAGGTTCCTTGGCTGATCCAGGCTATCTGTATCTGGACGCAAATCCAGTCATGGTGGATCACTGGCCATAATTTTTATCAGAAGTTTGTTCTCCTTTTACTTGTACCTTTAGCTCTGTTCAGTGACAAGACAATCTTCTCTATAGTCACCTGGTGCTAAAGGGAGCTGGGGTATGTTTATTTGCTTGCTCTTACAAATAGATACAGGAGGCATAGCCTTTTGCAGTTCTATTACTATAGAGGAGGGTCTCCTAAAAGAGTCTGGGGTCTTAGCATTGGCTGTCTGACACGAAGGTGTGCAGTAACAGCAAATGTCCTCATGGCAAAGTGGGCCAATTTGGTACTCTAATATTTGGTTTATTGGTCTGATTAAAGGCTTTCATATAAAAATTGGTTATCACATTCCTCAATATCTTTTAAGCTACCATATGCCTTTAAGGTAATTTAAAAAACTTATTTTCTGCAGCATTTTTCTTTCATTTCTCTCAGCAGGAGAACTAATCCAAATAACCTAGTCTACCATTACAGGAGGCAGGAAGCAATTTTGCTCTTTCCACTGCCATTTTTGGGATTCTCTCAGAGGAAACAGAGCTCTCGGTATCAGTTAAACATGATTTTTATTATATAGATGTTCTGCCTAGGGCGAGGAGGTCTAAAATCTATACAATTATTTTCAATAAATGCTTATAGTAAGTGACAACATTTAAAAAAAGACTTTTTGTAAAATATCAGCATCAGTAATGACCTAACAACAACATAATCAAAGGAACTCAGAAATCACTTTCTTCCTGCTTACACTTTTACTGTTTCTTGAAAATCAGACTGAAAAACAATGTGAGATAGAAGGCTGCTGCTTCCTCTGTTTGGGCTTGTTCCCTCATGGGTAGAATGACAGCATCTGCAATCCTCATCACCTCATCACCTTCTACATTTAAGAGTATGGGAAACACGTGATAGCTGACTGGTGAAAAAAATGGGTGCAATGCAGTTGTAAATGCCTATGGACTCAATTTCTTTGGTCTCCATTTCTTTTGTCCCCAGGTAGTTATGGGAGCATTGGCGCAATGACCAGTTTTTTTTTTTTCCCCCCCCAGGGGTAAAAGGAGTCACATGAAACAATACTTAGACATTACACTGCAGTAATTTTCTGTTTTATTGCCAAAGTACTGACAAAGGTAAAACTATCAACATTTTTTTAAAAAAAGTTCAACGAAGCAAATTGTAACAATAACAGCAGATGTGTATTTTACCAAAATATACAGTCAGTCATCTGTGACTCCTAATCTGTCTTAGTTCTCTCAGTGAAAAGCAGTGCCTAAAAACCGTGCTGGACTTTAATCTGCTTCCAAAACACCAACTTGCCAACAGAAAGTGCATTTTTGAAGAACTGGCAAGTTAAAGAAACTTTTGACCTCTCTCTTCTCTTAAAATCTCTGCATTTGAGTTTTTTAGGGTGGTGGGGTGGAATGGGGGGGGTGAGAACATGCGGAGGGGTAAGAAGAGGATACATTTTAAAACAATGTAGTTCTACTTTGGGATCAAATTGATAACAGCAACTAGAGGGGCTGAATACAAACCTGAGGGGGCAGCAGTGAGTTTATGCCAAGAGAACAACTCAGCAAAGGAGGACCAGAAAGGCTGTGAAACTCAAAGAATGCAATCAATGTCAGGGTGCACGTACTAACTGTTGCATGGTGCACGTACTAACTGTTGAATTGGGTATGTCTTGCTGTGTATATTTTCAACAACAACAATGAAATAAAGAAAATTAAAGAAAAAGAATGCAGTTCTGAAACAGCCAAGTAGGAGTGGAGTACTCTCTTCATAGCTCCACGAGGCTTCAGTGATGTGACCTGCAGCTAACTCAGTGGCTGAGTTAACTCAGTTTCTCTCTAGGCCTTTCTTTCCTTGTTTGTGACTACGTCATGATCCAGTTACAGCATCTACCTCCAACCAAGGATCTGGCTAGGTGCTGAGAATTTAGAATTCTTGGGTAACTAATTTGAATTTTGTTTGGCAGATAAGGCAAGGAATCTATTAAAACAGGTTTTGCCCTATAAAAACAATAATATAAACTTGAAAAATAGATTTTGTTTTGATTATAAAACAAAAGAAACAAACAACAGAAACGTACCATTCCTGAAGTTCAGGAGAAGGAATGAGACCTGCTGTTCCATTTTTGGAGTTTTCCAGTTTACCCTGCCACCAATTGTGATCATCCTTACTAATAATCTGGATAATGTCACCAACTCTGAATCGAATACCAGCTTCTTTGCAGGGTATAAGGTCATCCTTAGCTGGATCATATTCAAATTGTGCTCTTACATAGATCTATAAAACAGGAGTTTATAAGAAAGGATGCCGACATGATACGAAAGAAAACAGCTCTAATTGTCAAATAATCACACACCAACACATACAATAGAAACAGAACATCAGATGATGAAGCCAAAAATGATGCATGGAAATACAACACAAAAAAATTTCCACCACTAGAAACAACACACTACCTCTGAAGTGTAAAGGTTCAAAACCTTGATGTTTTTACTTGAAGGGAATGCTTAAGATACATTTTTAAAAAAATACTCAATTCCTGCTTTTACTGTAACAGGATAAGTTTATAATTATAGAGAAATATGCTTACTATTTTTAAACCTGCATATATTTAGTTGATATTCTGGATAAGCTGTCATGGCCATGTGGCAGTCTTTAAGCCCTTAATACTAGCATTCAGTATGTTTTAACCCTAAAGCAGCACATAATATAAAAATAGTGAGAACTCTGAGTAAAACTTGCTGTAAAATATGCCTACATGACAACTACCAGTGTGTAACTGCAATTCAAACCAAATTTTAACAATATTTTTAATAGTTTTGATTTAGTAAAAGGACTTAGGCTTTATGTTTAGTTTTTTTTCTCTTCTGAGAGAAGAGAAATAAATTAGAGTTCTAGCTTTGCCAATATTAACACCTGAAATTAGTACAGAGTTCTGACATACACATAGTTTAAGGCTCTGAGTTTTATGGTATGTGAATTGACTTAGGAAACATTATAAAAAGAAATAAATTAGCTGATAAGAGATTATTTAAGGCAGCATTCTGATGAATAAGTGGATTTCCAAATGCTTTAATAAGGTACTAGATATTCAATTTTACATCAGTTATAAAGAGTCTGACTAAACTATGGATTAATTCTACCAGGTGTTAATTGGTGCAACTCTTACTCTACATCTGGTTATTTTTTAAAACCACATTTCAAGAAAACAAAAATTCCATATGAATTTTATCTCTTGAAATTAAATTTGAATATTAATGTTTAAGTCACTGTAAAACCAACCTGAAAGCTTTGGAATCATTGCATGATTCTTTTTGGTTTAAGTTTATTTTCAGAAATCCAGCCTGCAAAATTAGCCAGTCTCTGAACTTGCACCTAAAATCCACACTTTTAAAGTGCTGGCAATTTGAGAATCACTTGCTAGTATTGGGCAGCACTTAGCTTTTCAAGTTTGAACCAACGCAGGCACAGCTAGATGTAAAGCCAATATATTCATTTACTTTTATTTTTCATGTAAATGTCTTTTAGAAATTTCATACATACAAATAAAGATTTAAGAATAACTCTCAAACTTCAGAAAAGGATTGCTTAAAATGGTCATCCACATGTATTTTTTTTTGTTATTATGAGAATTCTAAGAAGTTTGGAACTTTTTAAATTTTATTTCCACCCCAGAGGCCAGCCTACAAGATCCTCAAAGGCTGAATTCTTAACTATCAACATAAAATTATCAGGTTGAAATTACAATAACCATCACAGCTACAAGGATGTAAGGGAAAAGCTCTTTATAGAAAATTAGTCATGTATAATGTGTTAAAATGAAATGGTACAAGCTCTGAATGTTCAAATGTTATGGTCCAAAATGCAGACATCATGGGATGGAAAGGGTTAATAAAGAATTGGCTATTAGCAGCTCAGTTTAGAGAAGTTTCTATAGAGGATATCTATTCACCTGTCGTCCTTTTGGTTGGGTAGTTGATGGCAAGTCCTGTAGAATAAAGCCAACCCAGGAGAAAAATTTTCATTTACTTTTCAAGAGTACAAGATAATTTGTGTGTTCTGTTACAATATGGTTAAAAAAAATGAACTAGAATTAAGTTGTAAAGTGATAATATACATTATTTCATTTCTCAGAAATGTTGAGTTATCAAGAACTCAAACCCAGGCCATTTAGCAGCAAGCTGAAGAAAGCAGGTAAGTTTAAGCAGAGAGAAAATGTGTTCTTAAGAAACAACTCAGCATCTTCAACACAAAAGCCACCGCAAGTGAAATAGCCTATTTTAAAAAACAACAACAACACAAAAAGACTACCAAAAAAACAACCCTCAAACTAAGAGCCCTTGCCCTTTTTAAGTCACTGCAACCATTTAGATTTTGAAAAATTCAATGACTATATGGATTTTCACCATCATAAATGCATTAAACGTTAACTGTCATAAACAAATTCCTTTTGTAGCCTATTTTGAAGTTCAGAATAGCTGCAGAAAATGTTCTTCTATAATTTGTTTTACTGATATACTTAGAATATCGTTCCAGTTGAGATAATTTCTAAATTATCTAAAAATGTGCCTGATTAAAAAATTGACATATTTTAAAAGGGCAAATTAATAGCCAGGAAAAAATGATACTACTGTATTATTGGAACTTGCAATAAGTTTTACTGGATGATATGCAGCAGTATCAGAAATGTATAGAAGCTTTTGTTACCCCCAAAATATTGTCAACTTGTGCATCTAAGTGTTTTCATTTGTTTAAATGAATTAAAAACAATTTCTTATCTGTTGCAAAACAGATAGTTCTAAAAAAAATGTAAAATTTCATATTTAAGTTAAATATGAAGTACTTTGTGTTAAAGATGTGATAACAGTGTGGCTTAAGTGCAGTTTGAAGCCAGTTCCTTTTGCTTTTCATATCCAGGCAAGGCTTATAATTCACAAAAATATGTGCACGTACCACAATAACAGAGGGCACACCAATTCGTAAACTTAGATAGCGGAAACTAAAACATGTTGCCGATATCACTCGGAATAGAAAACTACAAAGCCCGAGAAAACCCAAATACTTGCTCTGCAAAATCCTTACATTTCTTTAGCAGTATCAAATTAAAAAAAATTTAGAAATGTAAACAAATTTCCATTTACATCCTTTGCAGGGGTTAGAGCAAAATAATGATACTAGGGAGGTGGGAGAGAATTTTTTTGAGAACAACCAAAGCAGTTTTGAACTACATTTCTTCAAACTGAACTACTGAAAAGGATTTTTATGAGAAGAAAATGTTGAAACAGATCTTCCAGGAGTAAACTATGTTGTAGCTGTAGTAGCCTTGTATTATCAGTAGAAGACAAAATTTCCACTGAACACATGTAACTAGAACACTTATGGCAGGTGAGCACCAACAAAATTTTCACACTTTTGGTGTGTGGAGCTAGAGTTCTTACCGAAACAGAATTGTTAGTGCTGCTATGACCATTAGCTGGGGATTGTCTGGAAGTGGAGGGGGAATCTCTCTGAAATAAGACACAAGGTTGATTAACACAGAACACCAGCAGAGAAACACAGAGATATTTACATCAACAGTTAGAACCACAGTCTGACAACCATTTCCTTGAGGTTTTAGCTGTCAAGGTGCCATACAGACTGATTTGCATGATTTCACGGAAGTATGAAAACTTGTTTGCAGTTTGAAGATTCATCACTTGTAATAAGTGATGACATTACTCAGTTTTTCCTGTTGCCAACATTCTATAACCTTTGCTCTCTTTAAAGGAGACCCAGAAGAGTGACTTGATACTACAATCCTATACAAGTACCATAAAATGACAGATACTACTATAATGACTGTAATGAAGATCATGACTGTTTTTTTTATTCAAAGGGTTTTGAAAAATATCTAACAATTTTTAGTGCTTCAGTGTCAAGAATCACTGAAAGACTCAATTAAAAATGAAATGAACCTACAAGACAAGACTTCTCATGCTGTAATTACTTTAGAATATTTCTAAGATAAATAAGGGTAAAAGACAGACATACACCAGAGTAGAACCTTTATTCTTTAAATCACTTCAGCAGATTATTAAAACAATAATCTTGGACCTCTAAAAGCATTATACTTCTGGCAAAGATTCCAGAAGCAACAGCGACTTTCCCTATATTTACTCTCCTCGATTGCACTCTCTATTCTATTAAACAAGCTCAAAACCCTTTCCCGGTTCCACCCGTTACTATACAAATCAGCTTTAACAGTAAGAACAAGCAGAGTGAGAAAATACATATATAGACACATATGTATGTATACACATATACATACATATATATGTATATATACTACATATAAAACTTTTGGTTTAATAGAGTCCTTTTAAGCCTTTGAAATATGCATGTCTGCACAAAAGATTCTTCCCCCGCCGAAGATTTACAGAAAATTTCTGGACCTTGTTAGCCTTGAACACAACAGGAACCCTTAGATCAGCATTCTCAAACTGTAGTAAACAGATGGATCTCCAGGTGCCTGTCACCCTAGAGACTCAATTCAGTTGGGCAGGGTGAGGTCCAGGAGTCTACTCTTACCGAAGGCTGGTGGGACACTGATGTTGGTGGCAAGGCCAGAGAGCCTGTCTCAGGGAAGTATTGCTCTAGCTGGTAAGATTCCCAACCACTGGCTTGAATTATGCCAGAGCATACTCCAAACCAAATCCATTGCTGTGGAGTGAATTCTAACTCACAGAAACCCTTCAAGGACAGAGTAGAACTGCCTCATGTGATTTCCAAGGAGTACCTGGTGAAGTTAAACTGCTGACTTTTTGGCTAGCAGTTGTAGCTCTTAACCACTACGCCACCAACGTTTCCTGCCAGAGCATAGGAGGGCCAAAAAGGTTAGGGGTGGAGACAGAGGGGAAGAAGGACAGTCATTTTTTCCACTATTCAAAGATAAGGAAGGCAAAGAGACAGTGGTGTGTTCCTACTCCAGGGCATAGAATATACATGTACAACACTGGTCCCACTCTAAAACTAGGTCCGAAACCAAAACCCACTGCATCAAGTTGATTCCAACTCATAGCAACCCTACAGGATAGAGTAGAACAGCCCAATAGGGTTTCCAAGGCTATCATCTCTACAGAAGCAGACGGCCACATCTCTTCTCCCACAAACTAAGTCAGCCACTTTAAAAACAAGAGAGAAACCTAAGTCAGTAACTAACAGTACCTTCTGGTTAGTTTGACAAAATGACAAAACTCAACTGTATTCACTAAATTTCTTCAACAGCTAAAAAATGGTAATGAGGAACATCTGTGATTTTAGAATATTTCAAATGATTTACATTGACTATGAGTGTGATACTCTTTCACTCCTAGCAAAGTTTGTGCTTGAGGTGACACATTTTAGTACTCAGAATTTTGGAACAGAAGCCTTTCTGCATTTTCCTATGACATATAGTACTAGTGGAAGTTCCATCAGAAGCCACCAAGAGATGCTCAAGACTTGTTACAACAGAAACCCCAGTTGTGGTGGCTCACTAAAAATACACTTGGCAAAACCACAGATCCTTATACATATCTTTGGCACATTTAGGAAAAACATGAAGCCTCTAATTTTCTTTGTGAAATTTACAGTATTGCTGGAGACTAGAAGAAGCATTTAATTTCTCCCTCAAATTCTCTTCAGTATAAATGCAATTTTCTCAATGAGCTCCAGTAAGTGACTTGTCAGTCTTAAAAATGAACCTTATGAAATGTGTACTTCATATTGATGCACATAAAAATAAGCTTCAATAAATAATACTCAAGCCCAACATGTAATAACCAAAAAATGATAACATTTATGCCAGTTTATAGTTCCAAATATAAAGAGAAGAGTCTTTTGAATCTCATCTAATACCCAACATAAAACTGAAAAATATAGGCTGGAAAGGCTACAATTTCTACAGGATAAGTCTATTGTAAGAAAGCAACTTTGGAGTTAGGTTACTTTATAAAACTTATTGGATCCGACTCGACGGCACTTGGCTTGGCTTGCCTTTATGAATCAGGTAACATTCCCAATTTAAACAATTTCACAGAATTGTAAAAGCCTGTAAGTTACCAGTTCTTTATGGACTTAACAGCAACTAGAGAGAACTGTCATGATGTTTTGGACAACTGTATCTTAACAGAAATAGACCACTTTGCAGATTCTTGGAAAGAAGAACTATCTATGTGATTTCTTAACAAGGGAAGTGAATGTACTTCCTGGAAATATTATTGCAATTATGGTCTTTATTTTCTTCTTCAGGGCCTCCATCTTTTCCTCATTAAGGCTTATGTCATTATTGGCAGCTTCTCTATTTTGCTTGGATTTCAGCCTGAGATTAAAGTGCTGAGGCGATCCACAGGGAGCGGGGCTGAGTAGGTGGATGGGACCTACTCTGTTCCGTTATCTTTGTTGTAAAATTGGTGTGCAGTGATCTAACAGCACAGGCAGAAACACTTTCCCAGAAAGCAAAAACATTCAGCCATCAGCAGACAGTTAAGAACTCAGAGGAGATGGGGGTTTGTCAGAGTCATTACCTCACAGGACGAAGACTGAGTGCGGTAACTTGGCACAATCTTGAAGGTAATGCTCCCCCGCATTTCCCTCTGGAGAAAAAGAAAAAAGAGTTCTCTTACAGATAAGTGTTGTACACAAAAACACATACAAAACCACTCCAAACACGAAAGGCAATTAATGGAAACCACCTGAGAACACACAGAAGCCTCATTATACAGCAAGGAATGCTCACATTCACAGTAGAGGAAGTTTCTGGGAAACACTGTGGAAGTCAAAGCTTAGTGCCTTGTTCACATAACTATGGTATGATGTACCTCTAACAGTTTCCTTTTTATACACATAACTACAAAATACCCTAAGTGTTCTGCATTTCAAGAGTGAATAAAAAACGAACTATACAACAGAATAAATGACATAAAAATTCTATTTAGTGTGCTACATTCCGATGGTGTGCAGCATAAAATCTGCTTTTTACTTAATAATTTTAACTTTAATTTTTATTGTAGTGAGTCTGTGGTGCTTATTTCACACTTAATAGGCCTTCGTAACATGGGAAGCTGGTGTACTGCAGTGGGAAGAGGGAAAAGAGGTCCAGAGACATCTCCCTCTGCTTGGTAGTATGACAATGAACACAGGCAAGTGCCTGTTATGCAGCTTTTATTTTTTATTTTTTTAAAATAAAGAAATTAAACATAGAATGGTCAAAAATGGCCTGGTCTACTGTGACTGTGCTCTGTGCTGTACAGAAGTCCAATACAGCTGGTTATGACTCAGCTAAGCAGGAAAGAGATTTCTGACATTGCTGAGGTCAGGGAGAAACGTATTCATAGGTATACGCTACTGGAAAGAATTTTCTTGAAACAGTTGCTTGATAAGAAACAGCACGTAAAGGGTGTAAGTGTTAAAGCTCAAAGTCTTAAAAGATGGGCAAAATATTTCTGAACTCTATTGGATGCAAACATTCTTCAGATGTCAGCTTTTAGGAATGTTATATATGTTCAAGGCCACACAAATAATGGTACTAGAAATTCTCCAAGTACAAAAGAATACCCCTTTATTTGTGTTTTTAAAAATGGTTGATAAACTGAAAGTTAGTCTTTAAGAAAATAAAAGAACAGCTTTCATTTACTTACAAGCATTTTCTGCAGCTGTTCCACTGTTTGGTTAGCTACACTGATGCCATTGATTTCTCGAATCTCATCACCAACATGAAGTGTACCTAAGAAATACCACAAATACCATACTTCTATAATGATAAAATCCAAAGGAAGCAATGTAAATAATTTCAAATAATTAATTTAAACACCAAAGGCTAATATTTCAGCAAAATTATTTAACTCATGTAGTAAATCACCTAAACAGATATATCTCCTTGTGTAAGGCACAGTTTTGAAGGATGGCTGTAGAAATCTGTTTATTTTTTGGAAAGAGGCAGTTGTAGGCACTAGTTTAAAAATTTTGAAGGATGGTTGTGGAAATGTGTTTAATTTTTTTGGAGCGAGGCAGTGTGGGCAGTGGTTTAAAAGTATGTTCTCTGGGTCCAGACTATTCAAATCACAGCTTCATCACTTAGTAGCTTTAAGGCTTTGCGTAAGTTACTGAAATACTCTGTCTTGGTTTTCACATTTGTCAAATGGAAATGAAAACAGTACCCATCTCATCCTGTTGTTCTAAGGACCAAGTGAATTTGATATATGTAAAGGGCTCGGAATTGTTCTTGGTACAGAGTAGGTACTGTATGTAAGTGTTTCCTGCAATTATTATTGTCATAATTATCTACCAAACACAATACATATGTTTTCAATTTTCAAATAATTGTGATTGGATAATACGTATGTAACACTCAAATTGTATTAAACATAATTTAAACTTTTTAAAATAGTTTTTTAGGCTTCAGATAATTTGTAATACTCTAACTGGAAGAAGTGACCAAGAACCAATGATTAAATAGAGAGTTAACAGAATTTCTGCTTCTTATAAAGTGTGTCCATGTTAACACTGACCTACCTTTGGTATGAAGAGCTCACAGTATTACCTCAGTGGTGAGTAGAAAATACAGTTCTCATTTTTGGGTTGAGGAACTGAAGACCTCCAGTAGAAAGTATGTGAGCTTAATGATTAAATATGAGTCATATCAAATCAAGTTTATAGATCTAACTAGAGTTTGCAGGAAATAAAGGGGCGAGAGCAAATGTTAAATAACCAGATGCTGATGCAACCAGAAGAGTGCAGAATGTGGTAAACTTGGCAGGACAAATGGTCAAGTTTAACAAAAAATTATAAAGAAAAAAAAGAGGGCAAGGGTAGCTATAAATTAAAAATGACTTAAGAGGCATATCAACTAAGCATAATTTGGATACCCTATTTTAATAGTGATTCAAACAAAGTAACTGTAAACAAAAATTTTAAGACAGTAAAAGAAATCTGAATACTGAGTGGACATTTGAAGATATTATGTAATTGTTAACTTTTTAAGTAAGACACTGGTATTGTGATTTTGTCTATAAGTGTATCTTTTAGAAGTGCATATTAAAATATTAATAAAGAAAATAAAATGCCTGGATTTGCTTCAAAGTAATACAGCTGGGGTCAGAGGCAGTAGAGTAAATATAGATGAAACTAGTGTGGCCATGTCCCTATACAGCACAACTGGTTAAGTGCTCAACTATTAGCCAAAAAGTTGATGGTTCAAACCCACTCAGAGATACCTCAGAAGACAGGCCTGGCAATTTTCTTTCAAAAGGTCACAGCCTTGAAAACCCTATGGAGCAATTCTACTCTGCACTCATAGGTTTGCCTTGAGTTGGAACTGACTGCTAGCCACTAACCACAAGACTTGATGTCATGAGTTAATGATAATTACAGCTAATTATAATTATAGGTTATAGGTATGTGGGTGATCACTGCACTATTCTACTTTCCCGTATGTTAGAAAATTACCACAATAAGAAAATAAAACAAAAAATGTGGGGACTTTTACTTCCAGTATGGCTGATTAGGCACTCAGAGACTTTCTCACCACAGTACAACTGTAGCTGGCTTAGTATATACCTGGAAATCCTGGTGGAGTAGTGGTTAAGAGCTATGGCTGCTGATCAAAAGTTCAGCAGTTCTCATCCACCTAGTATTCCTTGGAAACCCTATGGGGCAGGTCTTCTCTGTCCTCTGGAGTCACTATGAATCGGAATCAACTCAATGGCAATGTGTGTGGCTTTTTTGGTTACTATCTATCTGTTGAAATGTTTCTGGTCTCACAAAAGAACAAACCTCTTAAGACACCTGCCACTTTTACCCCCCACTCTACCCTCTGTACAAAAGAACCCTGTGAGCCAGATTCAGAGCAGTGACAAACACAGGGTAGAATGAACTACTGGAAAGGTGACTACCGTCACAGTAACGCCTTCTATTGGGATTCTGAGACTTCAGCCAATAGCAAGTCAGAGAAAATAAGCATAGGATTCTGTAAGGAACAAGGACCCTCAAACCTTCTCTGGAAGAAAGTGTTTTCAGGTTAGTCCCACAGGATTTCCACTGACTTGAAAAAGCAATGAACTCACAATCAAAGATTGCCAAGCACACAATAAGGCAAATCACTATGAGTGAGAGTCACCAGAAACAACACAGAGAATAAGATAACAGTGTGAACAAGCTTAGTGAAATAATTTAAAAAGCAAATGAGAGAAAACAATAAGATTAGAGGCAAGGCTAAGATGGCAGACTAGTCACATGTCTCCTTGATTCCTTCTCAGAACTAAGGCCTAGAAAAATAATTGAACAGAGCAGTGTGGACATTCTAGGAGCCCCAAGATCAGACATGGGGTTGTGAGATCAGACTGGAAGACAGGAAGGGGGACTCTATTTTGTCAGAGATGACAGTGGAACAGTTGAGCCCCACATCTCATGGTACAGTGGCTGAGAGGATTAACCTTTGTTAATCAGGATACTGGGACAGTAGAGCTTGAGAACCTGGCACGGGCCATCTACTGTGCTGAGATGCAGTGCTTAACTAAACAGGGTATACCACAGCAGAGAGGTTGTGCATGGGTCAGTCATATCTAGAGAATCCAGTAGCACTGGTGAATGATGGTACCAGTGTCCCTCCCACCTCTCTTCTTAGAGCTGTGCCACAGATACTGCTGATTCACTACAGGGCAGGTGGCTCAGGCAACACGCCGTCTTAGTCAGCCCAAGGATATGACTGTAGCTAACTCCTACACTGAGCAACAGTGCCTGTCTGGACAGTGCATCTCCCAGCAGAAAAGCTTTTCTTAAGACAACTGTACCTAGAGAATGTAGTGGTGGCTGGTGGCTGAGTGTGGTGGTGTTCCTCTTGCCTCTATTCCCTGAGCTATGCCATAGATACTGTTGACTCCCTATGGGTGTGGCTCAGGCGGGATATCATCTTGGTCACCTGAGAGGGAGAGTGAGTCACACCTGAGGGCTCAGCTGGGGCTAACTCCCACACTGAGCAACAGTGTCTGTCTGGATAGTGCTTCTCCCAGAAGAAAAGCTGTTCTTAAGACAATTGTACCTAGAAAATGTAGTGGCAGCTGACAGCCAAGTGTGGCAGTTCCCTAACCTCTGCCTTCTTTGAGCCATGTGATAGCATGTGCTGACAGCCCCTAAGAGACTCTTTAAGTAAGGTGTCACCTTTGTCAGCCAGACAGCAGGGTCTGCCACCTCTGAGGGCCTGGCTACTATCAGCTGCCACTGGTCAATGCCCCTCTCAGCAGAAAAGCCATTTTTAAAATAAGTACATCTAGAGAACACAGCAGTGACTTGCAGTCTGGTGTGGCAGCGCCATTTCTATCTCCCTTCACTGAGCCTCATCATAGTGTCTGCTGACAACACCTGAGAGACTCCATAGGTAGGGTGTCACAATTGTCACCCAGGAGGCAGGGCCTGCCCCCCTAGAGGGTCTGGTTGCTATTGGCTGCTGCTGGTCAATGTCTCTCTCAGCAGAAAAGCAGTTTTTAAGATGCGTGCATATACAGAATGCAGTAGTGACTAGTGGCCGAGGGTGGTGGTGCCATTTCCACCTCCATTTACTGAGCCCTGTCATGGCACCTATTGACAGCCCCTGAGCGACTCCATAAGTAGGGCATCATATTTGCCAGCCAGGAGACAAAGCTTGCCACCCCTGAGGGCCCAGCTGCTTTTGCCTGTTGCTGGACAGCACTGCACTTAGCAGAAAAGCAGTAAGATAAGTGTATCTAGAGAACACAGTGGTCTCTGGTGGCTGAGTGTAGAGGCATCCTTTTCTCCTCCCTTCACTGAGCTACACCATAGTCTCAACTAGCATGATGCCAGAGAGTTGGCACAAGCAGGTCACCATCTTTATCAGCCAGGAGGTGGGGCCTGCCACCTCAGATGACCCAGCTGGGGCCAGCCACCAAACCAAGCAGCACTGTGGGGCTTGACAGCATCTCTATTACTAGAGAAGCTGTACATAAGTCAGCTGCTCCTAGAGAACACAGTGGCAGCTGGTAGCCAAGTCTAGCAGTACCTTGACTCATTCCCTTCTCAGGGCTTCACCACAGCTCCTGTTAGTGTAACACCGGAGAAACATAACAGCCTCTTGATGGCATGAAGACAACAATCAATATCTAACCATTTACAGAAGCAGACCACCATGGCTCTGGAAATCTCCCCAAATAAAGAATCAAAAAACTTCCCAGATGAAGAAGCCATCCTGAAATTACTGGAGGTAGAATACAAAAGAATTATGTATACAGCCCTTCTAGAAATTAAAAAAAGTGCAGCAAAGCATAACGGAAAATTAACTAAGGTATATGAACTGTTAGAAAATCAATGATTGGAAATCCAGCAGATCAATAAAAAAATTACAGAGTTAGACAATTCAATGCAAAGCCAAAAAAGCAGGACTGAGGAAATGGAATGCAGAATTAGCAAGACTGAAGTTAAAGCAACTGACACCAGCATTTATGAGGAGAAATCAGATAAAAGAAATAAGAAAAACAAGAAGCATTAAGAAGCATGTAAGACTCTGTCATGAGGAATAATCTACAAATAACTGGAATTCCTGAACATGGAAGGATAGCAAAAAATAGAACTGTCAGAGTTGCTGACAGAAAACTTTCCTGACATCATGAGAAAAGAGAAAGAAGACAGATATTCAAGATTCTTATTGAACACCACAAAAGGTAGACCCCAAAAGAAAGATACCAAGACATATTATAATCAAGTTTAATAAAATGAAACATAAAGAGATGCACTTAAAAGCAGGTATGTGTAAAGCAAAATTCACATACAAAAGGGAAGCCCCATAGGCTGTCCTCTTAACTTCTTGGCAGAAACCATGTTGGCAAGAAGGCAGTGGGATGACACCTAAAAAGCCCTGAAGGAGAAAAACTTCCACCCAAGAATTATATATCCTGCAAAACTGTCTCTCAAATACAACAGTGAAATTAAGCCATTCTCAGATAAACAGAAACTTAGAGAATTTGCAAAAACGAAACCAAAACTACAAGAAATACTGGAAGAAGCTCTTTGTTTAGAAAATCACTAACATCAGATATATACTCGACAATGCAATGCAGGTCACAGCAACCACAGTCCTACTCAAGGAAGTCACAAAGCTCAATCAAAGCTAAAATATTAAGAGTCTTAACTTGTAAACTATGATATCACCACCCTATAAAGATGGATATATTACAGTAGTTATAGCCCTTTCAGATAGACAGGAAGTTAAGTAGATATACAGAATTTAAAGATTGGTTTAAACTTAGAATATTAAGAAGGATCATGCTACACATAAAAACAGGAAACATGACACAGGAGTCTCAAGAGACATAAAATCAACACAGAAAAAGATGAAAAGAAAACCCATAAAGAAAAACAACCCAGAAGAGAATACGAAGTGGAATAACGAAAACGTCAACAACATAAAAATAAAAGCATCCAAATGACAGCACTAAATACATATCTATCAATAAGTACACTGAATGTAAATGGACTGAATGCTCCAAATTAAGAGGCAGAGAGCAACAGCCTGGATCAAAAAACGCAATCTGTCTATATACTGTTTACAAGAGACACACCTTAGATTCAAAGATATGAACAATCTGAAAATCAAAGGATGGAAAAAGATATACTAAGCTAACAACATGCAAAGAAGAGCAGGAGTGGCAATACTAATCTCAGATAAAACAGACTTCAATGTAAAATCCATGTGGCATTGTGGACAAGGATGGTCACTATTTATTGCTGAAAGGTTCAATACATAAGCAGGATACAACAATATTAAATATTTATGCACCTAATATCAGAGCATCTAAACACATTGAACAAATGCTGACAACACTGAAAAATGACATACATCATGCCACAATAATAGTAAGAGACTTCAACACTCCACTTTCAGTAATGGAAAGATCATCCAGAAAAAAAGTCAATACAGATACAGAAGATCTTATTGCGACAACCAACCAACTAGACCTCACTGGCTATACAGAACTTTTTACCCAACAACAGATAAGTACACCTTCTTTTCCAATGCACATGAAACAATCTCCAGAATAGAACATTTATTAGGTCATAAAGCAAGCCTCAACAAAATCCAGACCACTGAACTATTACAAAGTATCTTCGCAGACCACAAAGCCATAAAAGTTGAAATCAATAGCAGAAAAAAACATGGGTAGAAATTCAAACTCATGGAAGCTGAACAACACCTTGCTAAAAAATTCACAGAATCAAAAGAGAATGAAAATATATCCTACCAGAACCTATGGGATACAGCCAAAGCAGTGTTCACAGGACAATTTATCTCTATAAATGCATGCATTTGGAATGAAGAAAGGGCCCAAATCAAAGAATTAACTCTACAACTTGAACAAGTAGAAAGAGAACAACCAAAGAAACTGTAAGACACCAGAAGAAAACAGATAATAAAAATCAGAGCAGAACTAAATGAATTAGAGAACAGAAAAACAGTTGAAAAAATTAACAAAGCCAAAAGTCTTTTTTTTGAAATGATCAACAAAATTGACAAATCCTTGGGTAAACTCACAAAAGAAAAACAGGAGAGGAAACAAATAACCTCAATAAGAAGTGAGATGTGAGATGTCACAACAGACCCAACCAAAATCAAAAGTATCATAACAGAATACTATGAAAAATTGTATTCTAACAGATTTGGAAATGGAGAGGAAATGGACAAATTTCTATACTCACATCACCTACTAAAATTATTCTAAAGAGAAGTAGAACAACTTATTAGTAAACCCATCCCAAAAGAAGAGCTTGAAAAAGTAACCAAAAAACTATCAACCAAAAAAATGTCCTGGCCCAGACGGCTTCATCAGAGAATCCTACCAAACTTTTAGAGAGGAGTTAATTCCAATACTACTGAGGCTATTTCACAGCACAGAAAAGGATGGAATACTCCCACATACATTCTATGAAGCCAGCAAAACCCTGACACCAAAACCAGGGAAATATCCCAGAAAAAAAGAAAATTACAGACCAATATCATTCATGAACCTAGATGTAAAAACCTTCAACAAAATCCTAGCCAAAAGAATTCAACAACATATCAAAAAAATAATTCATCCTGACCAAGCTGGATTCACACCAGGGATGCAGGGCTGGTTCAACATCAGAAAAACAATTAATGTGATCAACCACATAAATGACACAAAGGGTAAGAATCACCTGACTTTGTCAACTGATGCAGAAAAAGCATTTCACAAAGTCTAACACCCATTCATGTTAAAAACTCTCAGCAAAACAGGAATAGAAGGGAAATTGCTCAATGCACTATGGGGCATCTATGCAAAGCCAATCACTTACATCATCCTGAATGGAGAGAAACTGAAAGAATTCCCCCTGAGAACGGGATACCCACTGTCACCACTTCTATTCAACACCGTGCTAGAGGTTCTGGTCAGAGCAATCAGACAAGACAAAAACATAAAGGGCAGCCACAGCAGCAAAGAAGACGTAAAAATATGCCTCTTTCCAGATGATATGATCATATACACAGAGAACCCTAAAGAATCCATAAACAAACTGCCAGAACTAATAGAAGAGTTCAGCAAAGTATCAGGATATAAGATAAAGTAAATCAGTAGGATTCCTTTATGTCAACAAAAAGATCATCATAGAAGACATCACCAAATCAATACCATTTACTATAGTCCCTAAGAAGATAAAATGCCTAGGAATAAATCTAATTGGAGAAACAGGAGACCTATATAGAGAAAATTACAAGACCCTACTGCAGGAAAACAAAAGAAACTTACTTAAGTGGAGAAATCTAGGAAGGCTTGACATTGTAAAAATGTCTATTTTACCCAAAGTGATTTATATATACAATGCAATCCCACTACAAATTCCAGTGTTAATGACATAGAGGAACAAATCACCAACTTCATTTGGAAAGGGAAGAAACCCTGGATATGGAAAGCACTACTGAAGAAGAGGAGCACAGCGAGAGGCCTCACACTATCCAACCTTAGAACCTACTATACTGCCATGGTAGTCAAAACAGCCTGGTACCGGTACAAAAAGAGACATAAACCAATGGAACAGAATAGAGACCCCAGAAACATCACCATCTCTTATGAACAGCTGATATTCGACAGAGGCCCAAAGGTTGTAAAGTGGGGTAAAAACAGTCTCCATGACAAGTGGTGTTAGCAAACTGGATATCCATCTGCAAAAAACTGAAACAAGACCCATATCTCACACCTTACACAAAAACGAACTCAAAGTGGATCAAAAACCTAAATATCAAACCTAAAACAATAAAGATCTGTTTTAGTCAGCTTAGTGCTGCTCTAATAGAAAAACCACAAATGGATGGCTTTAACAAAGGAAAGTTTATTCTTACAAAGTCCAGCAGATTACAAGTCCAAATTCAGGGTTTCTGCTCCAGGGGGAGGCTTTCCCTCTGTCAGCTCTGGAAGAAAGTCCTCGTGTTGCATCAGCCTTTGTTCAGGGAGCATGTTGGCATAGGAACAGAAGGTATGAAGGACGCACTCTTCTCCTAGTGCTGCTCTCTTGACGGTATGAGGTTCTCATGCCAACATGCTCCCTGAACAAAGGCCGATGCAACACAAGGACTTTCTCACAGAGCTGACAGAGATATAGCCTTCCCCCGGAGCGGAGACCCTGAATTGGATTTATAGCCTATTGGACTGTGTAAGAATAAACTCTCCTTTACTAAAACAGAATTTGGTACTGATGGAGTGCGGTGTTACTCTAACAAATACCTAAAATGTGGAAGCGGTTTTGAAGCTGTGAATTGATGTAAGATTCAGAAGGAAATGTGGAGAACTGTTACCACCAAAGAAGGCATAGATGGTGAGTGACAACAGCAGAGGACCAGCAGCAGTGGCAGCAGCAGCAGAACTAGAGGCAGCACTGGAGCCAACCCATGGAGAAAGAGAGCTAAGTGCCTGTGCACAGAAGTTTCCTCATAGAGCGGGCTGCCTTCGTGCACTTGAATTGGTGGAGCTAGCCTTGCTGACGCATGGGGAGAGAAAGTTGCCTGTGTGCAGGTGGCTTCCTGGCAGAACAGACTTTTAAATTGAAACAGAGAAAAGCAAGAAAGGAAAACCAATCACAGGCCAGTCTCTCACATAATCACAATTACAAAACTCCTAAACAACACAGCACAGAAAATTCAGCAATACATAAAAAAGATAATACACAATGACTAAGCTGGGTTTTAGGAACCCTGGTGGTGTAGTGGTTAAAAGCACTTGGCTCCTAAGTGAAAGGTCAGGATTTTGAACCCACTTGCCAGTTTGTGTGAAAAAGATGTGGCAGTCTGCTTCTGTAAATATTTACATTCTTGGAAACACTATGGGCAGTTCTACTCTGTCCAACACGGTGGTTGTGAGATGGAATTTTCTGGATAGCACTGGGTCTGTTTTTTGGTTAAGCTAGGTTTACCTGAGAAACACAAGGGTGGTTTATCATTAGGAAATCTTTAAAAGTCATTTACCACATTAACAGACTAAAAGAAAAAAGATATCTACTAAAAAACCTACAGTAAATATTCTTAGTGGAGAATTACTAAAAGAGTCCTTTTTAAAAAAACAGGAATAGAACAAGGATGTCAACTATACCAATTCTATTCAAGACTGGGTGCAGTGCAGTGACTAAGTTATTATGGCCCTTCTAGCCAGAGTCCTTTTAACTCCCACCAAATGAGTGGGTGGGACTATGCAAGTAAGGTGCTGTGGCTCACCGAGGGGATTGGACAGTTTGCTAATAACGCAAGTAAGGTACACAGAACCCTACAGGGGTGGGCCATGCAAATGAGGTGTACAGAACTGTAATGAAGAGATTGGTCAGTTTTACCATTCCACCAGGCTTAAAATGAGCCATCCCATTGGTGGAAAGGAAGTAACCATGACTACCAAGAAGAGCTAGGAGTGGAGCAGATCATTTAGACCTGGGATTCTTGTGCTGAGAACATTCCAGAGTCAGGAGACAGGACAGCTATAACACCAGAGATGGTATAAGACAGCAGGAAATAGTTGCAAGTGGCAGAGAGCTGGCAGCAGCAGAACAAGTATACCAGTAGAGAAGGCATGGTGGGCTTCCTGGCCACAGAGTAAGGCAACTACAGAGGGTATGCTGACCCACAGAGCCAGAGAGCTGGGCACCTTCAGGCAGTAAGCTTCCTGGCAGAGTGGAGTATCTCTGGGCAATTACTAGTGGAGGTAAAGAGATTTGTAGTACTTCTCTGAGCAGTATTACAGGGGCTGAAGGTCAGAAAGAGGCCTACCTGAGGGCATGGTTGAGAAAGGCTATCCTGATTGAAGAACTGTATGGTGAGTTGTTCTGGTCCTGAATTATAACCTGCTACTTCCCTAATAAACTATAACCATGAATATTGCTTGTGAGTTCTGTGTGGCCACTGCAATGAATTACTGAAGCCAATAGAGAAGTAGAGAGTGCCCTGGGAGCGACAGCTGGTGTCAGATTTGGTAAAGAGGCTGGAGAAAGGAGGCATGTCTGACCTCTGCTTCACAGGAATCAGCATTGGGCTGTTCACACTGATAATGATTCTATCTCTCCCTCATGAAGTTAGAGGAGCTCAGATGCCTTTGTGCCACTGTTTTTACACTGGAAGTCCTAGCCAGTACAGTAATATATGAAAAGAAGGTATGGTGAGATGGGAGGGTGGGGGGAGACAGGAGTTGGGTGAAATGGATATGGGACTTAATTAAGGACTTAATTCTAGATTTGATATCTCTTATTCTACCATGTAATATTTATATTATTATTTATCTAACTCTATAATTTCTTAATTCAGAAACAGTATATCTCATTCCTGAATGAATGAGAACACAATTCTTAAACTGTTATTTTACTTTATATATGTGTGTATATATATATATATATCAAACTTTACACAGATATAAAAATGTGTGTGTGTGTGTGTGTGTGTGTGTGTGTATAAAGTTAAATGTCTCCCAAAATAGATGCCTTCCTTACATTCTGGGTCCCAACATGATACTTTGCTTTATCTCCTATAGTTTCTAATAAGTCCAGATCCCAACGTGGTGAAGCATTCATGGATGAATGAGAACAAAGTAGAGGCCAATAGTGATTAAAAGCAAAGATAACCTAAACAGATCTTTTATATGGATCATAAATTAAATTAAGCAGATCTCTTACATGGATCACGAAAAAGCCAAAACAAAATACCAACAAAACTTTCTGCACTAGGTTACAGGAGAAACAAAATTACGGAAGAAAAGAATCATATAGGAAACTTACCTTGCCTGTGAATCATGCCCCCATGCATAATTCTTGCAACAATACAATGATTTAGTTCATTCATTTTTAGAGTGATTCCCTGTAAATACATAAGTAGAATTACTGTGAGATAACACTTCTCCTTTTTCTATTTGTGATTTTGCTTTAGATCATTTTCATTACAAAAGTTAAGAAATCATCAAATGATGGAAAACAGGCAAAAACAATCCACTACTTTACTATGCCAAGACAAAAATAATATTTTTGGTATTTTGGATGCTATTAATAATAGTAGACATAGATTTCTCTGTCTTCACATTTCAGGGAGTCAGCCTGGCTCTGCCTCCGTTCACCCATCCTGTGTTACGGTCTGGAAACCCCCTCAGGGCGGCAAGGTAGGACAATCATATGACGTTGCACTTGTGTCCTGTCTCTCATGGACCACTGTCCTTTGTTGCCTGATGTTCAATGTCCTGAAAACTGTTGTTTCATGTAATTTTGTCTGTTTTTTAATTTCTTTTTGGCTGTTTCAGGCAAGAGGGTCAATTGGTCCCTGTTACGCTCTCTTTGCCAGAAGTTTCACCATCATTTCTAATGCCAGAAAATTATTCAATGAAGTAGATTTCCCCCCCAATTATTCACTATGATAATAAAAGCCTTCGTAAACATATCTGTGCACTACACCTGATCAGTCATACAAATCACACAGGGAACTTTTAAATAATGCTGACTTTTACTTATTGGATTCAGATTCAGCACTGGGGAAATCTGTTGCAAAAGATCTCTTGAAAGTATTGAAAAACAAAGATGTCACCTTCAAGATTACAGTGCATCTGACCCGAGCCATGGTATTTTCAATTACATCATATGCACGTGAAAGCTGGATAATGAATAGAGAAGACAGAAGAAGAATATACACCTTTGAAGTGTGGTATTGGAAGAGAATACTGAATGTACCATGGCTGCCAAAAGAAAAAACAGATTTGTCCTGGAAAAAGGACAACCAGAGTACTCCTTAGAAGCAAGATGGTGACACTACATCTTGCATACTTTGGAAATGTTATCAGAAGGGATCATTCCATGTAGAAGGACATCATGTTTGGTAGAGAATCAGCGAAAAAGAGGAAGACCCTCAATGAAATGGACTGACACAGTGGCTGCAACAATGGGCTCAAGTATGACAATAATTGTGAGCATGGCACAGGACAGGGCAGTGTTTTGTTCTGTTGTGCACTGCACAAGGTCACTATGAGTCAGAAATGTCTCCACAACACCTAACAACAACAACAAAAGGTCTGGAGTAGAGCCCAGAAATCGATGTTTTTTCAATAAGCTCCCTTGGTGAAGACTGGCCATGAATTTGAGATGGCTAAGAGCAGAGACTCCGTCTTGTCTAATTCATTGGATAGTGATGCTCTGTCAGAAAGCTTCATGAAAATACCTGAAACTTTATAATCTCGATTCTATCGTAATTTTCATAATCCTATAAAACATGATTTTGCATGGTTCCTATTTGGCAGTTATTAGAAGTGGTAGGCAAGCAATGTGAAAAATTGTTTTCTCAAATGTTTCTGGTTCCAACATTCAACTATAATATTTAAGTTTCATTTCCAACTTGTACACTCAATCAGAATGTATGGTAACCAGGAGGAGTGCTCCAAGAAAAATGCTGTAAATTAATGTGTACATCAAATCTAATTTCATACGGAAATGATTATATGACGGAACTTTCACCTGTGAAATTCATACATTTATGTATTTATTTAACCAACATTAGTTACTCTATTATCTGCCAGGCACTCTGCTCTAAGGCACAGCATTGTATAAGACAGACCAGGTCCCTTACAGCTAGGGGAAGTTTACTTTAAACAACTGTAGTTAACATTTATTATTTTGTCTGCCCTGAATCTATCCCTCCTTCTGGGAATACACTCCTACGTTTCTGGAAAACATTTTTCTATAGAGAGAAATTGACTCATGTTTCCTCTCTCCCCAGGTTCACAAATTCCAAGGAAGGGGTTAGCTCAGCATGGATTACATGTCTGAACCTACCAGCTTGGGGAAGGGTAGGTGGGGGATATTCCTGGTCTTTTCTTGTTTACATAAGCCTTTCCCCTTTTGTGTAAGCTAATTCAAGTTAGCTCTTTGTCACCTGCAACTGTGGGAGTACCAATCAATACAGAAATAACTGTGAGAAAAATACAGAGTAGGACAGGCTTGTATTACTCTTGGGGAGTGGATCCTGCACAGCTGGATACATTGTAACCTACAAAACAAACAAACAGATAAAAAAAAACCTGTTGCCACTGAGTCAATTCTGAGTCAGAGCTACCGTTTAAGATAGAATAGAACTTCCCCATCGGCTTTCCAAGGAGTAGCTGGGGGATTTAAACTACTGAGCTTCTTTTTGGTTAGCAACTGAGCTTTTAACCACTATACTGTCACAGCTGCAGTTTGTACACAGTAGGCACTTAACAAACATTTGCTACATGAATAAATGAATACATAAAATGAATAAAAAAATACTAAACATTCAGAGCTGGGTAGGATCTTGGGGATCATTTAGTCAAATATTCCTTGATAGATGAGGAAACTGAGGCCAAATTACACGAAGTGATTTTGCCCAAGGCACCCAAAGAGCTGCCACTGCCATGCTCTTAACTCAAGACCTGCTTGAAAAGCACCAAAAGGCAGATTGAGGTGACTGGCATGGTTGTCTGCTGCAAGTTCTGGGATAATATGGTACAACTGGCAAAGAACAGTAAATGAAAATTACAACCTTAACTGTCTAGAATTGAGTGCCCTCTAGAAATTGCAGTCATAGAGTCACTGTTTTGTAACTCCTTCTCTAATTTGGAAGGCAACTGGGCAACTTTTATAGCAGGTGATGTGTTTTTGTATGCCCAAATGACCCCGTTCTATACTTTGGGGGAGAAAATATAAATGTATAGGTTTGAATGGATTTTTTCCTGAACATCTGATTCTCCCCCTCAAATTGAGTTTTCCAATGTTTCTTGTCTCAGTGGGCAGCATCACTGTCCATCCAGCTGTGTAAACCTAAAAGTTTATGAGTCATCTTTGATACATTGTCAATATACTATGAAGGCCTACTAATTTCACTCTTTTGTTATTTCTTAAATCTGTTCACATCTTTCCGTGTTGGCAATCATCCTTTTAATTCAGATTTTTATCATCTCCCTTGTGCTACTACAGTAATAGCCTCTTAATTGGTCTCCCTATATCCACTCTGGAAACCCTGCTGGTGTAGTGGTTAAGTGCTACAGCTGCTAACCAAAAGGTCAGAGGTTCAAATCCACCAGACACTCCTTGGAAACTCTATGGGGCAGTTCTGCTCTGTCTTATAGGGTCACTTTGGGTCAGAATCCACTCAACGGCAATGGGTATTTTTTGGGTTTCTACTCACTCTTGTCCCCTCTAATTCATTGTTCAGAGTGATTATTTGTAAAACGAAAATCAGGTCTCACCTTTCTGTTTAAAACACTTCAATAGCTTCCTATTATTTTTAACATAAAGAACAGAATCCTAAATACCTCCCTCAACATTTGTATGGTCTAGTACCTGCCCCTCACCTTGTTCTCTGTAGTCTAGACATGATCCTTTCTTTCCATTTTGACAAGATCTAAAAGCATTCTCATGAGACAACTGTGGTTCAGCAACAGACTTATCATCTTCCATGTGGGCCATTTAAGTTTGATTCTCAGCCAATGAACCTCATGTGCAGCCACCACCTGTCTGTCAGTGGAGGCTGGAATGTTGCAACAATACTGAACAGGTTTCAACAGAACTTCCAGATTCAGACAGATACAAAGAAAAGCCTAATGATCCACTTCTGAAAGTCAGACAATGAAAACCCTATGGAATGCAACTGATCATGGGGATAGTGCAGGACCAGGCAATGTTTCATTCCATTGTGCACAGGTTTCCATGAGTCCAGGCCTACTTAAGAGCAGCTAACAATGGCAGCTAACAACATTTAAGAGTCTTCTCATTACCAGGTTATTGCACATGCTGTTTAGTTTGCATTCATAGTCTTGGCCGGTTAATATCAAACAGTCTTTCCTTGATCTTTCCAATCTGCAAGAAATCTATGAGAATCAGGCAGGGTTCGGTATTGATTCCATTGTAATGCTAGTCCTAAGTGCTGAGAAAATTTATTCCTATTAAACAGACAGGCGAGAATGGAAGGAATTTCATTCTAGCAGTGTTACTCAATTCTTTGAATGTCTTCTGAATTAGTTTTCCTCTAATTTTGTTGAAGGCAAAAGATGTGGAAACCATCAGACATGTAAAGGGGCTTTTATTTCCCTCACAAAATCATGAGACATTCTATTTCTAAATACCAGTAGCGATATTTCAAACTGTCCTTTGCTTTGCTGCCCCACAGGTTTGGACATGAGGGTAATGTACCAAGTATGCTTTTCTTTTGTAAAGTCAAGAGCAATTGTGAAAGCAGAGGTGGGAAGGAGAAGCAGCATGCTTAAACCATGATGTCAGGCAGAGCAATTCCAGGAAACAGAACTTGAGAGGGAAATTTCAGATCTAGAAACTGATTTTTAAAAAAACCATTCAGGCTGAGGAGAGCAGACAGAGTTGCATAAAGGTGGGTGCTCGGGGTTTGATAAGGCAGATTGACTTCAACTTAATCAAATAAAAAATTAAAGAAAAAAATACAAGGGCTACTGCAAACAAAACAAAACAAAACAAAACAAAACAAAACAAAACAAAACAAAACAAAACAAAACAAAACACTATCCATGTCCTCCTTCTGTCCTCAGCCCCTAGTAGTAGACACTGAAGTTGGCTTATCTAACTCATGGTGGGATTTTATGAGAGTATAGAGAACTTTCTTTTCCTACTCACCATTGGTTCATCTGTATTCTTTTGGAACTGTACCAGTCGAACTCTGGTCACATTCTCCATATCCATGTCTCCGTTAGCGCTTTCTGGAGAATCACCATTCAGATAGGGAGAGGTGGGGGGAGGCGTGACCCTCAATGCTTCATCACTGTAAACTTCATGTGCCACTACGTCATGAGTCTGAAGTAAGGCCTGTGCGTTTTTTTTTTTAAACAAAGGAAGTAAAATACTAAAACATTACTATAATACAAACACATATGGAATTATTCTTTGCCTCTCAAGAATATTTTTCATCCAAAGAAAACTCAAAGCATATCACAGCTCGATGTTAACAACAATACCCCAATTTCTTTGTGACAAATAATAATCATGTTATATTGACTTAAAATAAAATGAAAGAAGGAGTAAACAAATGAATGGAAGTATTTGTTGACTTCCTGGGGGTGGGGGTATGGTCTGATGCTATGAAAGAAGAACTTAACTAAATTGTTCAAATAAAGGTTAACCTTCAACTAATTTAACAGAATTATCTACAAACAGAGCTGGCAGATTTGTGCCAGGGCTGAATATAGTATAGAAACAATAAGAAACAAGGCAATGATTACTGTTTTGAGCAAATATCTTTTTTATCTGGTGTTAGCAGTAACACTTTTATGTAACTCCAAGATTGAATAATTTGTAACATGGTACCTTATAAAAGAAAAACATGCACATAATTGTACCTGAAAAGAGAAAAAGGAATTTTCCAAAATACCATATGTGATATGGAACTCTTAAAATTGAAACTCAATGTTTTATTAATTTTATTTTTTAGAGCACTTGCCTGAATGAAAAAGAAGTTGACATTTATTATCATGACTTTTTTTTTGCAAACCCTTTAGTTACGAAACAGCGATTTCTTTGTATTGATAGTTGCGCATCATCTTGGCAACCTAGGATAACAAATGTCTCCTTTCCCTAAAAGAGGCCATCTTTTCCACTTACTGCATTTTTTGTACTGTCATAAAAAGCACATTTTAATAAAGCATAAACATTTGTTTCAAAAAGAACTTACAGCTAAGTATCAGTGTACTTGGAACTTTACACAAATTACATTTTCCTGCAGGCTTACTATAAATTTGTCCTTTTTTAATTTGTGGTCTGTGTGGTAATAAAATATCTGCAGATAATGAAAACAAAATGAAAATTGCTTTAAAGCTATAACCTTTAGCATCCTAAGCTACTTACTTCGACTTGGGAAAGTTATGGCTTGGTTGTTTTAATTTGAAAAGAATGCATTCGGGACAAATAACGGGACTGTGGTGAAAGCATAAAGCAGGTGATGCTGATTTGCCATCTGGAGACATATGGTTTGGGCAATATATCCACTTGGGTCTCTAATGGAAATGGGGGATATTTCCAGTATCTCAGAAGCCTAGCCAAGTGGGGTTTACGCGAGGGGAAGAGCAGGGCAATCACCATGCAAGCATGGTTTAAACAGGGTTCTGTAATGGCCCTTGTGACCTTGGCTTCTTCACCAGAGCCCTCGCTGCATCCTGCACTGATGCCGAGAGCCCAAGAGAATAAGTTTGCTATAATGGCAAAATTCTTCTTTTTCTGGTTTATTTTTGTCCACTTCAAAAATTAAGATTTAGGGCAGAAAGCAAAAATCAATAATAGAGCAACTGAAAAAGATCATCTGCTAGGAGTAGGTTCATCATGTCCATTATAGAAATTTCAAACACACTTTGTATGGCTGGAGGATATACAGCTAGATAAACAGACAACCAACTTTTGGCAGGTTGATATCAGTCTTCAAATGCTATACAGGATGAAGGAAATATTGATGCTGCTTTTTGGTAAGTGATTTCTATTCACCCTTTAAAATTATTTAAGTAAATGCTTGTATTTAATATATTATTTATAAGGAAGGCTAAGCCCACAGTCACAAGATAATTTCAAAATCAAACTTAAAAAAAAGCTCAGATTACATCACCAAATAAGGCCATATTTGATATTAACCACAACTCGCCACTGCCAAAGGTAGAAGATTGCTACCACAAAACAGAACTTAACCTAAAGCTTTAATTCTTAGGCAAACTGAATTTTTTTTTTAAAACAGACAAAAAGAGGCCACTAACAGACTGTTAATAAGAATCACTTAAAAATAATATAAAATTTATGCAAAATTAATAGGGAAATCATACCATGAGGTGTGATTTAGCCATTGTTACTATGCTGAAATAGTTATTTTTAATCAGTTGAAGAGAATCACTTAATAGGAAAGAAACACTTTCATTTTTTGTACCGTAGTAACGATACGTATGAGAAAACTAACAACTTCATGCCAGAAAAAAAAAAAAATCTCAGTATTTCACAATGAATAGAAAAAATACGGATTGCAGGTTTGAAAAGTAGATCCTCTGACTTCCTAATTACTAGCTATAAAATTTAGCACTTGATTATAAAACTTTAATGACAACCTAAAGTGATTTTAACCATACTATTTTTGGAAAAGCAAGGGTGCAAAATTTGTTTTAAAAAATTTTCTGTTCTAGGTCCTGTCTCTTAACAAAAAAATTAAAGCAGCAACTTTCTCGTCTATTAGTAAGAAATTTGTTTTCATTCTTAATGTTTTGTATTTCATAACTGCAATAAGAAAGGGTTTCTTCTTTTTAAAAAATCATTTGAAAGAATGGAATAACTGAAAACAAGATGAGTCACATAATATTTTTTATCAGGTCTTCTAAAGATACAGTACAGATTTTTTTAATTCAATAATTTTTAATATAGTCAGTGAGTTGTGCAACCATTACAACAATTACTTCTAGAATATTTTTATCACTCCAGAAAGAAAGGCAGGCAGGACCATTAGCAACAACTCCCCATATGCCCTAGCTCTCCCTAGCCCTAGGTAATTATTAATTTACTTTCTGTCCTGCGGATTGGTCTATTTTAGAGACTATATATAAATGCAATTATACAATATGTAGTCTTTCCCTCATGTATCCAAGTTTTTTAAAAAATATATTGGATGCACTTATGGTTCTATACATCTATAGGATATCATTCTGCTGACCTCAGGCTGGAGGAAGGAGAGTGGGTAGAGAGGAGGGGAAAGGCGACTGTTGGGAGGATGAGACATGTATGGAGCAGAGAGGAATAGTGTGCTGTCACCGGACAGGGAGAGCAGTGGAAGCTACATATAGGGGGGCATGTAAATTTATATGGGAATGTACATTTTCACTCAGTCATATTAAATTAAAAAAAATTATTTTTTGTTGTTGAGAATATACATAACAGCATACACAGCAATTCAACAGTTACTACATATACAATTCAGCGACACTGATCACATTCTTTGAGTTGTACAACCATTCTCACTTTTGTTTTCTGAGTTGTTCCTGCCACTGACATAAACTCACTGCCCCTCAAGGTTCCCATCAAATCTTTCAAGTTGCTCTTAACAATTTGATTCTGTATAAGTAGTTCTTAAAAGACTATAATGCTCAAGACTTTTTTTTTTAATGGTTAAACTACTGTTCAGTTTTAAGAAGACTACAGGTGATATTTTTGTTTCAAGGTTATCTCAGAGCAATAGTTTTAGGGGTTCACCTAGACTCCACAGCTACAGAAACTCTGCAGCCCATTAAAATTTAAAATTATTTTCTTTAGTCTTCTTTTGATCAGTATTCTGCTATAGAATTTTTAATCAAAATATTCAGTAATGATAGCTGAGCACCACCTAGTTCTTCTGGTCTCATGGCAACAGAGCTAGTTGTTCATGGAGGCAATTAGCCTCTTTCCCCTCTTCTTGAATCTGTCTCTTCCCTCCTCTGGTGCTCTAGGCAAACGGAGACCTATAGTTGGACCTTGAATGGCCACTTGGAAGCTTCAGATTTCATCATTTAAATCTATGTAATATTTGCTTATTCTCCCTTTAATTAAACATTTACAAGTATCTATGTTTTCAGTGTCAGATAATTCCACATTAAATCATCATGTTATATGAATCACAAAGCAAAGAAAACGCCAGATAATTGAGCAAGTAAGTGTGAAATTAGAAGAAAGCCAAGGATAACACCAAAATCTCATTACAAAAAGCATTAAAACTTTCCTGTAAATAATTAATACTTCTTTACAAATACTAAGATTTTGGAAGCATGACTTTAAACTACTTTTAAGACAGAAAGTTGCTGCACTTAAAAGTTTATTTAACATAGTATATAGTTCAGAATTCTATTTCCCACATGGGACATAATCTACGCATATACTTAGGGGCTCAAGTTTATAGAAAAAGAGTCATGACAAAGCATCCCACCTTTAAAAGCATGGGTTTTGGAGCCATCAAGATCTGGGTTTTGAACCTCAGCACTGCCACTCACTGACTGAGTGACTTTCAGCAAGTCTCTTTACCTCTCTAGGGCTTAGTTTCCTCTGTGAACTAATTTATAAAATGGAATTAATCAAACCACCTCACATCTCAACCATCAGCAAGTCCTATCATACCTAACTATCGCCAAAACAGAACCCCAATCTCACCACTTGTCACCATCCTCATGCTTCTCCAAGTCTCTACCACCTCTCACAATAGCCTCCTAACCGGTCTCTCGCCTTCAACTTGTACTCCCCTGCAACCCATTCTCCACAAATCTGTCTCAGTAATCTCTAAAGTACAGATCACATCATATTTTCTGGCTTACAGTCACTAATTGTCATCTTACTGCAATCAGGAGAAAATTCAGACTCCTTACCACGGCCTGTAAGGTCCTATTTAGTGTGGGCTCTGCCAATCCCTCTTAGCTCACTGTGTATCACTCTCTCCCTTGTCTACTACACCCTAGCCACAATGGACTTATTTCTTTTCCTTGAACTCTCAAAAACTTCCTGCCTCTAGATCTTTGCATTTGCCCTTCTCCGTCCTCGCACATTCAGCAGGCTAGTTCTCTGGTATAACTCAAGTTTCAGCCCAAGCGTTAACTCTTTTGAGAGGCTTTCCCCTGACTACCAAAAATAGCTCCTGGTACCATCTCTCATCCCTATTATTCTTTCTTTTCACCACAGTTAGTACCACTACATAAAACTATCTTGTTAGTTTACTTGCTCACTGTCTATGTCTACTTCACCTACCCATCTCCAATCAAACCTAATTAGAATGGAAGTTTCATGAGGGCAGGGGCCTTTTTTGTCATATTCGCCACTGTATCTTCAGTGCCTTGCATAGTACCTGGCACACAACCAAAAAAAACCCAAACCTGCTGACACTGACTTGTAAGTGACCCTACAGGACACAGAACTGTCCCATATGGTTTCAAAAGAGTGGCTGGTGGATTCAAACTGCTGATCTCTTGGTTAGAAACCACAGCTCTGAACTGCTATGCCACCAGAGTTTCCACCTGGCACATAGTAGGCATTTACAAGGTCTGACAATTACACTCATGAACTCATCCTAGAAAAAGTGCTTTGAGGGCTGGACTAGGTGCTGGCATCAGTGCATAACTTCCCAAGGGGAGTACTTCAAAGGTTACCCTAGTGATATTCAGCAATCAGGCAGTTATACAGCACTTTTCCTAGCATGAGTTCGCGAACTTAATTGTCATACCTGGTACAACAACAGCTGTGACAGACATTCCAGAAAGAGTTCCAAAATTGTTTTGAAGGGTGGACTAGGCACTGGCATCGGTGCAAAGGCAATACTTAATTGTTCGACCTCGTATATATTTGATAAGCGAATGAATGAATGAGAGTATCTTTTAAATACCTAGTTATAGGTATTTAACAAACTGTAAAATTATTTATTATTTCTGAAAAACTTTACTAACAGCAATGGACATATTAACTGCTGTGACTCTGGGAAAGCAAAAATCAAGATGTAGAAAGTAAGTTATGAGACATGAGGCTATCTGACCTTAAATGACCTTGAAAACAGTTAATCTTAAAACAGGTAAATATCTCTTATTTTGGTATATGCTACCTTTTAAATTTAGCTTTCTGTAACTCTGAAGGATCTATTGGTCTTAAATAGCCCTGTGTCATTCTCTGAATTGAGCTGGGCTTACTTGACAATCTATCGAGAGACATGGTTGTCCAAATGTCTACAGGTTTATATCTATGGAAAATACACCACACAGAACAGTCAGTTGAGGAAAGGCTAATCTATCTGCAAATGATCAAGTTTCTAGTCAGGTCAACATATTGCTAAAAACTTAGTATATGTGCTGTACATGATAGACACTATCAGGTAACAGTACTTATTGGCTAACATTTACTAAGTGTCACATATGTCAGACACTGTGCTAAGTGCTTTACATGTATCATTTACTTAGTTCTTATTCCAGCTCCATTAGGTTGGCTCAGAGAGGTTAATCTGTCCAAAGTTCACAGAGCTGTAGCAGCAAGGCTGGGGTCTGAGGCCAGGTCAACTTGAAGCCATAGCTTTAACCACTTCTGCACTAAATTAAGATGTGATGTGCAAATGGGACCTATTTTTAATCCAGGAACTATGGTCCACACATAACGAAACAATTAGTGAACAACAGAATGTTAAGGGTAGTTCACTCCTAATATTTGTGATTCTTCAAATTTGAGGATCCTAATAAGGCTTAGAGAAGCACTGGTGGCATAGTGGTTAAGAGCTTTGACTGCTAACCAAAAGTCTGGCAATTCAAATTCGCCAGGAGCTCCTTGGAAACCCTATGGGACAGTTTACTCTGTCCTATAGAGTGGCTATGAGTTGGAATCGACTCAACAGCAATGGGTTTGGCTTTTGGTTTAATAAGATACACACACACGTATGTAGAAGAGCAGACAGATAGCATAAGGCACATAATTTCTTCATTTTCCTGGTCTGTGAAAGAGATAATAAGAACAATTGAGATCAACAAAGTTTCATAAGAACAACAATGCTATGCTGAGATGTGGATGGACAAAGAAGAGCTTGGTCTGGCCCATTCACTAGTGAAGTGACAGGCCTTCTGCATAGGGGCGTATATTAGAACATTATCCAAGGGAATACAAACAAGTGCAAAATGAGATGAAGTGAAAGGTCAGTGTGGATTTTAGAGGTATTAGGAGAGATTATGACAGCATAGGTAGGATCTGAGCCAAGTCCTGTGTTTATATACATAAGGTATAAAATATGCACTTACTCACAGACATAAAATCTGATTTCTACTCCAACTCACTGGATAGTTGCTGCTATCATACAAAATAAAGTCAAGTATTATCAAGGATTATATCACTTCACTCTTTAATGCTTGGTGGGAGAGTGAGGGTGAATACAGAAACTGCTTCTAAGTGGGCACTTCGAGGAACATATTCCATTTCAATGACTGGGTTCAAGTTTTAAAGTTACTAGTACCTAAAACTCCATGTATGTCAAAACTCAGAGGTAGTTGGTATGATATACATACTAAATCAGTTGCATCTGAGTTGATTTCAACTCATGTCCATCCCAGGTGTTGCAGAGTAGAACTGTGCAAAGGGTTTTCAATGGCTGTGACTTTTTGGAAGTTGACTGCCAGGTCTTTCTTTAAAAGATACCTCTGGGTACATTTGAACTACCAATCTTTGGATCAGTAGCTGAGAACTTAACCATTTTGACCACCCAGGGACATCTAACATATGTATTAGATTATTACAGTTAGCTTAAAAAATCATAGTAGTAATAACTGCAGGGCTTTTAAAGTAGATTTTTTTCCCTCCCAAATGGCAGTCAGCTGCATTTTCTATTTTCTACATATATTACACTTACATCTACATGGCTCATGTTTTATAAATATTATATTTAACAGGAATTTCTATCTTTAATCATGCTTTTCAGCTGCAGTTAAGTAGAACCTTTCTCTACAGAAAATACCTTACCTATTTTGAGTTTTGTTTAAATATTTAGCTTTATAATAATTGGCTAAATACAGGTGCTATTCCCATTTTTCACACAGTAGAAATGCAGTGTAAGATTTTCACATTTTCAAAAAGAGATGCAATTCCTCCTATATATCACCTATATGACAGAGTAGAACTGCCCTGTAGAGTTTCCAAGGAGCACCTGGTGGATTTGAACTGCTGACCTTTTGGTCAGCAGACATAGCACTTAAGCACTATGCAATCAGGGTTTACATATATCACCTAGATTCTGAGAATTCTTTATTATCGAAAACTGTCTCAAATTTTAGTTCTCTGTGGTTAGGTAACATAAACAGTTCTGGTGACTTAATGACTGTTTATAAGGTAGGATAACTTTTCTGACAAGTACGAGGTCCTGGAACAGCTAGTTTACAAAACAGCATCTTTACAACTGTGACACAAAGTAAACAAAAAAATAAGGGCATTTGGTATTACCTAGTGTTGCAATATTAACATTATACAGATAAACATCACGTATGTATAGACTTCAACTTGATGGCACTAGGCTGGGCTAACACCATATGGATGGATAAATAGTATACGAACAAAAATGCATTTGATGAAGCTAGCTGTATTTTATGAGGGTTATTAAACATACGTTTGGAAAGCGAGACTTAAATTTTATGGAAGTATAAGTCTTACTTACCATGAAATGAGGTTGTGTTAAAATACGCTTTAGTTCCTTTGCGTCATTATTCTCAGGGTAACATGAAATTTCTTCCAATACCTAAAAAATAAGCAAGGTATATTATACTGAAAATACAAGATTTAGAAAATGCAACATACTTTTAAATTCAAAAATGATGACTGGATTTTTACAGGAGGCAAAACAATTATTTTAGAAAAAATTCATCATTTTATTTAAAGGTCACTGATACATAAAAGGAAACTCTGGTAGTGCACTGATTATGAGTACAGCCACTAAACAAAAGTTCAGCCACTCAAATCCACCAGGCATTCCTTGGAAATCCTAGGGGGAAGTTCTACTCCACCCTATACGGTTCCTATGAGTTGGAATTAACTCAACAGTAATGAACTTGGTTTAATATAGAAAAGAATTATATTGACGGTAATAAAAAAAAAACAAGTTGCTATAATAGTCTTTGCCTAGATTACTGAACTGTACCCCAAGGGAAAAAACAAATCCATTGCTGTCAAGTTGAATGTGACTCACAGTGACCCTGCAGGACAGAGTAGAACTGCCCACTGGGGTCTCTACAGATTCCAACTGTGGACTTCTTTGGTTAGCCGTCATAGCCCTTAAAAAGCACTGCATCACCAGGTTTCCATAATCTAAGAGAGGCTACTAAAAAATACAAAATAGTATGAAAAACCTATCACACAGATTTATTACAGGGTTAAGTAACTTAATTAAGATAAAGGAAAAATATCTCCATAAATCTTTTTTCCCCAATTCATCATCAAAAATTAATCTGAAATAAGTTATTATTGGCATTCTTTTATATCGGCAGAAATGCTGATTTCTTTTTGAAAGATCAATATGACATAGGCTCAAATAAAAAGAATTTAAAGAAGAAAAAACTTTAAGTATTTTGTTTACAGCCTGACAAGGTCAAACTTACTCTTCACACTCATTTCCCCCCACAGAGAAAATAAAGCCTCTGCCAGTGGTTCCTTGAGTTAACTGCCAGGGAATCCCAGGAAACAGCAGCAAAAACTTCTTTCACTCAAATTTTTGCCACTCAGTAGTCCTAAATACTTTCTCAGTACAGGAAAAAGTCACTGTTTTTGAATAAAATTGTCAAAAGTTATCTGGTACTACTAGAATGGATTTTATCCATTCAAAACTCATTTACCATGAACAAAGAGAAAAGCCTCTGTTGTTTTTCAGAGTAAACATACTCTGTTGTTTTTCATAGTAAACATACTGCTGCTGTTCTAACTGGATACAGCTGAATTCACAGGGTAGTTTTTGTATGTACATTGCACTAGCTTAATTTTGGAAACCCTGGTGTCATAGTGATTAAATGCTAAAGTCAGCAGTTTGAATCCACCAGGCGCTCCCTGGAAGCCCTATAGGGCAGTTCTACTCTGTCCTATAGGGTCTCTATAAGTTGAAATTGATGGCAATGGGTTTGGTTTAGTTTGAGGTTAATTTCAAAATGTTAGCCAATCAAGGCCTCCTCTGGCTGGACTGGATGTCAGGGGCACACAAGTCACCACCCTCCCCCACAGGAATCTTTCCAGTCTAATTTTGGAGAATATTACTAGGGCTTCATACCAGGACAGGAAAGGAAGTTGTGATGCCCCTTGGCCTCAACCTTAGATTTCAGTGTAATACTTGTATCTGTGCTACTCAGTTATCTCCTCTGGAACCAACATACAAACAAAAACTCCTGAGTTTCTTTCTTATCCAAATGTCCTTCACCACAAATGGTAATAGGTCCATAGCGGGTTATGCTGTAAATTCATATTGTTTAATGACGATAAACCAATTTGCCTTGGCTTATTTTATGCCTAAGTTTCTCACTTGAAATGGAAGGTCTAAATCATATATAGATAGCTCCTGGGCTATGAATGGTCGACTTATGCACAACCTGTTGTTACAGACTAACCTCTGTCAGGTCTGTGACCCTAATATTCCCTAACATGCTTCCTCCTTTTTAAAATAGACAACTGAAAGCCTGTGTTAACATCTGAAACCTTTTTTTTTTTTAGTTTTTATTTAACATGACTGAGTGAAAATGTACATTCACGTATAAATTTACATGCCCACCTATATGCAGCTTCCACTGCTCTCCCTGTCCAGTGACTGCACACTATTCCTCTCTGCTCCATACATGTCTCATCTTCCCAACAGCCTCCTTTCCCCTCCTCTCTGTCCACTCCCCTTCCTCCAGCCAGAGGTCAGCAAGATGATATCCTATAGATGTATAGAGCCATAAAGTGCTTCCAATATATGGTCACTCTGCATTGCCAAGTCCAATCCATTCCTGTCCAAAGAGTGGACCTTTGTTATATATGGGAAAGGGCAGCATCAGGGCAAGGGGCCATGCTCTCAGAGGAACCCCAAAACCACTGGACCATCAATTGAGGTCTTTTAGTGGAGATCTCAGGATGCACCTCTATTTATTCTTGTGTTGCCAGTGAGACTCCTCTCTGTGAGCTCCATCGTGGCTATTGCTGGTGGTGGCCAGGCACCATCCGGTTCTTCTGATCCCAAGTCGATGTAGGCACCCACTCTTGTGGGTCTCTCTGTCTTCTCGGTTGTCTTTACCGCATGTCATTTTGGTCCTCGGTGAGCATCCGTTCCTGCTGAGTTGGGACCATTTGCTGTGTCCTCGGATGGCAGCTTGACAGCTTTTAAGACCCCAGACGCCACTCACCAATGTGGGGTGCAGAGAGCTCTCTTAGCAAAACGCTAGTTGTGCCAATTGGCCTGAAATTCGCCTAAGAGCATGGTCCCCTGCCTCCCGCCCCAGCTACTCTATCCTTGCAGTATTAAGATGGAAGGAGTACTCAAGTTATGCTGAAGTCCACTTAATATTGTTCTTGTTTCTAATGTGTGCTATCACTGCTTTCTCCCAACTAGATTTCTAGTACCTATCTAAACTAAACCCTCCCCCCTCCCTCTCCCTCCCCTCCCTTGCAGCTGTCAAAGAGTCTTTTCTTCTATACACAAGTCTGTTTTTGAGATCTTATCGTAGACGTCTCATACAGTATTTGTCCTTTTGTCGCTGACTACTTTCACTCAACATAATGTCTTCCAGTTGAAACCAGGTTAGGAGATGTTTCCTGGAATCATCGTTATTCTTTGTCACTGCGTAGTGCTCCATTGAGTATATGTACCATAGTTTACCTATCTATTCTTCTATTGTTGGGCATCTGGGTTGATTCCATCTTTTTGCTATCGTGGACTGTGCTGCAATAAACATTCTGGTGCATGTGTCCGTTGGTGTGAAAGGCCTTGAATCTGTAGGATATATTCCAAGTAGTGGAATTACTGGGTCAAATGGTATATCGATATCCATTTTTTTAAGGAAGCGCCAGATTGCCTTCCAAAGAGGCTGGACCATTTTGCAACCCACATCTGAAACCCTGACATAACTAACACCATGATGAACCTATATACTCTCCTTCTTCCTTGGCCTATCTTTGCATTTTCCCATACCTTTGCTAAGGACTTCGTTTTGACCTGATGCAAACAACTTTGCCCTTTGTTTTCAGCTGATGCTAATAACTTTGTTTTGTTCTTTGACTTCTGACCACCCATGGGGAGAATGCAGCCCTGGTGTCTGTCATGTATGTATATCTTTAAACCTGAGAAAAGATATGTCCGGCAGTTATTTTTTTTTGTCTGATAGTCTCTCCTCACTATCTTATAAAGAGTAAGTTCTCCAGCCATGCCACCTGCAGGCTACATTTCCAACCTCCATGAAACCATACATAAGTTTTGATGCAAAAATTATCTTTGGGGATCCTAAAGAGCTGGCTTGTGCTGCTGTCACGTCTCTTTTCTTCTGCCTCCTTAGGAACCTTCTCACTCGGATAGGGTGAGAGTTTCAGTGGCTTGACTGCTCCAGGACATGGACCCCAAGTGGGCAACCAGGCCTCTTACATTAAAAATTTCAGGTCCATACCACTTGTAATAATAAACAGGTAAACATTTGACTAACTGACATTAGATACTAACTACATCTGTTTCAACTAAAAGACAGACCTGGAACAGAACTCATCTGTACTCTCTCCAGGTCCTTCTTAACTCTTCCAATTTTTAAAAATATAGAGGCATGATCTAAGCATGACTACGGTGAATCCTTCACCAGGTTTTCACTGGCCAGTTGAGACAAACAATTGTTCCTACAATATCTCTGTTTCTCTCTTAGGATATCATGACGATAGGGTGGTGAACCATGGTTCCTGTTGGTGATAGCTTGGTTCCTTTCAATGAGCACTTGTGAGCCAAGTCAGAGGCAATGTCTTGCTGGTACCTTGACCAAGTAAGCAGGACTGGAAACCTCCACATGATCTGCCAGCTTTCTCAGTGAATATACTATATAATGTCATTACAGATCTTGTGTTTAAAATTTGGTAGGGAAGACATTATTTTTTTATATTCTTTCATTTACTACTTTTACTTTCTAAGGAATATTTTTTTTAAAGGGGAAACGCTTATTTGCATAAAAATTTTTATAACATCAGAAAACAAACCTATGCATCTAACAATAGGGGAAGTTAATTTATTATTACTTAATAGTACCAAAGAAAAATTTTGTAGTCAAGAGAATTTGTATTTATGGAGACAAGCAGAAACATGGAAAGATATCTGTTATATAAACTTAGGGAAAAAACAGATACACTTTGATAGCAACTACATAAACATTTATATGCAATGACAGTGCTACAAAAGGCTATGGGACAATAAAAATTACTGTACTAAGGTGACAGAATTATGGACAAATTTTTATTTTCCAAATTTTCTGAAAAGTTAAACCTCTATAATGAAACTGCTTTCAAAAAATGTTAGGGATGGATACAGACATGTACAGTAACAATTTATAAAAATGATTTTTTAAACTTAGTATATTTAACTGCAATAGATTCTTGAGTTTCAAACATTACCGCCTAAAAAACGCAACTCATATTTTTATAGCATTTCTATTTCTGCCACGGGAAATAACAGAAAAAAGAGAGAGAGAGAGAGACAGAGAGAGACAGAAGCAAATCAGTATGTTAATATGTTTAAGTTTTCATAGTAGAACCAGAACTAGTTACCTGCCAGGCAATATTATTGCTGAGATTCTTTTGTTTGTGTGTTGCAGGAGGAATGTTCAGTGATAAACTAGAAATACCAAGTCTCGTAAAATGAGTCAAACTGAGACCCCCAGGAAACTTCCTCTCAATACACAGCAGAAATGTTTTAGTTCAGGTTGCAAACATGACACACAAACACACTGACAAAATATAATTACTTACCTCTTTGGCTCTCTGTACTGCATCACTTGGAGGATTCCTGATTTGTGGTGAAGACTTCGTGTTAATTTTGTCATACAGCTACAAGCAAAGAAGAAAATCTAATCAATACTTACAGTCTTTTGCTAAAATTCCAAGCTTCATATTTATCAGTTCACTAAAAAATATTTTCTTCTTAAAAAGGCAGACTGATAATTTCAAGTTGGATCCTCTTGTTAGTAATCTCTTATTCATTCAACGAAACTTGCAGCATGAAATCTTATGCGTATCTTTTTTCAATCATCTTTAAATAGATGGTCCTGAATTGTCAATATGGCAACTTCCTTGTCAATTTACATTCGTCACTATTTCAGCAATCACAGGGTTTTCTTTCCTCTGATAGAAGCAACACTCAATAACATGAAAATGAACACTGAGTAAAATGAAAGAGTGCTTTCTGGCCAAGACATGTCCGAAACAATTTTCACAGAAGCCTAAATCTTGGGAAAGGGCAAACCCAACTCCTTCTAGGAAGGAATGTTTTCACAAAAGGTTTATGCTTGTTTTACTGGGCTGATCTTTAACAGTATCAGTGCTGGTATCTTTCAGGTTGAAATCAAGGATACAAACTTTCTTCCTTTGAATTTGTAACTTCAAAGAGTGTGAGAAGGCACTGAAAAGAAAATATACTTTTAAACTCCCATAAAACTCCGTGATCCAAAGTTTGACATTCTAAAGAAAATTAATTTCAGTCTTTTAGAGAACAACTTCTTTAGTTTAGAAATACAGTTAAAACATTATTTTCTATCTCAAAATATCTCAGATTCAACAGTCAGCTTTGAAAAGTGAAAAGTCAAGAATTATCTTGGCTGGTCGGCACAGTTCTATTTACTAACATCTCTAAAATAGGTGGGGACTTTTTTGTTGTTGGTTTTTTCTTTGTTTTTCCTCCACTACTATGCATACCAATGCTTGCTGAGAGGTCAAACAATGGCTGCAAACACTCTACAGATTCCAGTTAGTTCTACTGATGCAAGATAATCTTTATGACTTATAAATATTTGGGCCACTCCTTACATAAGAATGTTTAAGGGGAGCAATGTAAATACACTGCAGTGACCAGTTTTAAATTTCACTGACTCCAAGTCATTCCCATTCATAGTGGTCCTATAGTAGAGCTGACCCCCAGTGCTTCCAAGGCCCCAAATCTTTTTGGGAACAGACTGCCATATCTCTCCTGAGGGGCAATTTGTAGGTTTGAGCTATTGACCTTTCAGTTAGTAGCTGACAGTACTAACCAAGAAAGCACTACTAAATCTGAAGTTAAATAAATAATATAGACAAATAAAATACTATTCTTATTTAAAACATTATATTAACATTTTAGAGAATTAGTGATTGGTGGTTGGTTCACAAAAGTTTGCCCAGATCCTTCTAGAACATTTGGGCAATTTCGATCTTCTGAACAATTTCTACCTCTAAAGATCATAAATCTTGGAACTGGGAAGTAAAGAATATGTTTTCTCTTAGAAATAATATTATGAATAGTTATTAGGTTCCTGGATTAGCCTACGGAAAAAAATGAAATGTACATACGTAATAGAAAAATAGCAAAAACAACCCCCACTCCAAAACTAAGGAATCCATAAAAGTTTAAAAACATTTAAGATACCAAATACCTAAATAAACAAATTTAATTAGAGGGCAATGAGGAGGAAGGAGGGAGTTCTGATAAGATTCTAAAGATTCTCCAGTATTGTTAAAGGCTTTGTAAGTTGTTGGCCCCATTAATATATAATGCCTAATTTTATCAACAAAAAATCCAGGTGGCATAGTGATTGAGAACTACAGCTGCTCACCAAAATGTCAGCAGTTCGAATCCAGTAGGCTCCTTGGAAACCACATGGGGCAGTTCTACTCTGTCTTAAGGGTTGCTAAGAGTCAAAATTGACTTGATGGCAACAGTTTTTTTTTTTAATTTCACACAAATCAGAATATTTAAGGACTATTACTAATATTACTTTAAAAAATTTCAACTATAAGATTATTTTATATTTACACATTCAAGAAATTTTTTATTACAATGCACAAAAATTTGACAACTCCCCAAACTGCTCTCACTTTACAACTGGGAGATTTTTTGTTTTTTGTTTTGGCTTATTCTTCCCATGTCAAGTATGGCTCACAGGTCTGACATCTATGTGGTTTGTTGATGACTTATAGCAGAATCAGCTGGGAGTACTTAAACATATGGATTCTTGGGCCCCACTTGAGACAGAGTGAATTAGATTTCAGAAGGGACTCCAGAAATCTGTGCTTTAATAAACTCCTTCCATATCAAAACCAAAAACCAAACTTGTTGATGTTCAGTTGATTCTGACTCATTGTCCCTACAGGACAGAATTAGAACTGTCCCACAGAGTTTCCAAGTGAACAGCTAGTGGATGTGAACTGCCAATCTTTTGATTAGCAGCTGAAGTCTTAACCACTGTACCACCCAGGCTCCAAATTTGTAAATCTTATGCTCAGTACCAAATTTTGAGAGCAATAATAGTAGCAAATAAGAGTAGTAATAAGAGACTGGTGCCTGCCTGTTTGCTGGCTGGAGGACACCTGAGGCAGCAGTTGATGCCAGAGTGAGGCCAGCAGTAGGGAAGCACACATTTGTACAGTACGTTGGGGCAAGAATGTGTGTGTTTCTCATAAGCCAAGGAGATGCCTCAGTAGGCAATCTGGATGGAGCTTTCTTGATGAAACCCTGCTCAAGAGGGTTGTCTGCACAGGGCAAGGGAACTCAAGTAGTTTGCTGTGGGGTAACACCTAGGTGTAGGAGCCAAGAGGGTACTGCTGAGGTCAGCTACAGAGGATGCTGATGAAGCAGAAGTCACACATTTGCAACCCATGACAGAGGCAATATTTGGATTCCTGTCACGTCAAGGACATGAACAGCCCAGAGAGAAGCACACTCAACATCAGCTCTTTATTTATTTATGTCCCTTTCTTCTAATCCTCTCCCCAACTCCTGTCCTAGAAGACTGAAAAGGAAAGGGAGTGAGAAATCCAGACGTGGAAGAAAAGATCATGCTGCCCTCCCTCAGTCTTGAGCTGGGGAGAAGGAAGAAGCTTAGAACTGCATGTGAGACTAAATGTTTGATTTAGAAAGATAATTCCAATTCTTTAAAGTGACCAGAAAACGCTGAGATCTTCCCAATATGTTCTCTAGGTATGACATGGAAGAGACTGTCTGTTTTTTCCTCCAAATCTTAGTAACGGAACCTTCAGATTTTTGAAAGAATGTCCATCTTCTCTTGCAGCTAAGTACAGCTATGTAACTAAGTTCTGCCCTTTGAAATCTAAGTAGAAGTGCTTCTACTTCTGGGCAATGCCTGAAAAAAAAGGGACACCTCCCCCACCTCCTCTTTTTTTCTTTCTTCTTGGCTGGAACGCAGACCTGATGACTGGAGCTTAAGCAGCTACCTTGGACCATGAGATGGAGATCATATGTTAAGGGGGGCAGGATAATAAGACAGAGTGAACTCGGCTCTCTGATGATTATATAGCTGTCTACCAACCATGGTCTGCTGATGTCTGGATTTAATTCACATAAAACAGAAAAAGCTACCCTATTCAAACCACTGTAATTTGAGAGTTCTCTGTCACACCAAACCCCAAACCAAACCCACTGCTGTTGAATTGATTCTGACTCTTAGTGACCCTATACAGAGCCACTAATATTAACTTATAATCTTAACAGGGAAGGGGAGAACCATCAGAGCATTTTTGAAGAGAATGCAGCTGAAAAAAAAACAAAACTGTTCATATGTATTTAGCAAACTGGCTGCATAGAAAACCTGTTGTTGTTGAGTGGGTTCCAACTTATAGTGACGCTATTAGAGTAGAACTGCCCCACAGTCCCCAAAGAGCACCTGATGTATTCAAACTGTGACCTTTTGGTTAACAGCCACAGCACTTATGCCATCAGGGTTTCCACTGGCTGCATAAAGATACCTAAATACTATATTCACACAATCTCTTGTTTGTGGACCCTGTGGTAGTGAAGGCTAGAGCCTTGAAAGCAGGTTTATATAACTGGTTCCCTGAGGCATATGATTATAGAACAAGTTGATCATGTGCTGCTTTTTATTTTCCATAACCAGACTCTTCAGTTCTTTGACATTAGGAAACAGTACCTAGCATGGAGCTGAGTAAACAGTAGATATTTACTACATGCTGCTTCAACAAATCAATGAGTAACTCAATTGGTACACAGGAATTATAGATATTTTTAAAAATTTAGAACAACAAAAGTGCAATATTTGTTTTAGGTTGCGTCTTTAAGAATTAAATATTTACTTTTGGTCCTGTTTGCAGATTGAAAAACTTTCCCTCAAAATTGAGAAATATATTTTGACCATATTTCAGTTTTTTCCTTTCTTTTGTGACTAAGTGAAAGTTTACAATCTAAATCAATATTGCATGCCTGCCTAATTGCAGCTCCACCTGCTCTCATCTAGTGATAGCACACTCCACCTTCTCACTCTATACTTCCAGTATCCTTTTAACAAACACCTGTCCCCTCCTCTCCACCCTCTTCTCTCCCATCTAGAAAGAGACCAATAGGACAGCCTCCTATAAAATATAAGACCATAGAGTACAAATACCACATCGTCACACTGTGTCCCCAAGTCCAGTCCTTTCTTGTCTGAACAGTTGACATCAGTACTGGTTTCTGGTCAGGGCCAGTGGTATGTCTAGTGGCCATGCTCCCAGGGGATCCTCCAGGCTGTTAGACCATCAGTTCTGTTGACCATACTTAATTTTTTTTGTGTTTCAAGTCTGACTTTCTTAATATTTTTAAGGTAAAAGATCTCTTCTATATTATCATGATTCAACTTGTCCATTTTATAAGGGAGAAAGCTAGGGTCTAGGGAGGTAGACTGATGTGCTCTATGTCATACAAGGTCTAACTATTAAGTCTTTGAGCTTGTTCTAAGTGCTACATATCTCACTGCTGAATACCACTACAGTCACCTTCAAAGTACACTCCTTGGGAAGCTACGCACTGATTCCAGAAAGAGTTCCAAAATTGCTTTGAAGGGTGGACTAGGCACCTGCATTGGTACATAGCTTCTCAAGGGGAGCACTTTGAAGGTGACTGTAGAGATATTCAGCAATGAGGTATGTAACAGCACTTTTTCTAGGATGAGTTCACAAACTTAATTGGCAGACTTCATATAGGCAGAGAAGAGTAGGGACTAAAATGTTGGCTTCCTGATGTACTTCTCTTTCTCCATATCATATTTTATCAGCTTGTATTACAATTCAAGTAATATGCAAAATCTCATGCCAGGGAGATGACTTCATTAAATACTTGGGGAAAGCAATGTAGAAAGAATGCTACTTATAGGCCATAGGAAAAAAGAACCTAAATGATTTAAAAGATACTAACCAATCAATTATAAACCTTGCCATGTCAAAGAACATTAGGGTCCTAATCATCTAGTCAAAAACCCTAGCTGCATAGTGGTTAAGTGCTATGGCTGCTAATCAAAAAGGTCAGCAGTTTGAATCAACTAGGTGCTCCCTGGAAACTCTATGGGAGCAGTTCTACCGTCCTGCAGGGTTGCTATGAATCAGAATTGACTCCATGGCAATGGGTACAATCCTCCAGTTTGGGCCCTGGTGGTGCACTGGTTAATCAATTTGGATGCTAACCAAAAGGTAAGGAGTTCGAGTCTACCAGCCAATTGCTTATAAACCATATTGGGCAGTTCTGCTCTGCCCTACCAGGCTGTTATTAGTTGGAACCAACTTGATGGCAGTGTTTTTTTTTTTTCTCAATCCAGATGGTAAATACTTGAGGCTTCATGGACCATACAGTTTCTGTTGTAACAACCCTGTTGTGTTGTGCAAAAGCAGCAACTGACAATCCATATATTCATAGGCATGTCTATATTCTAATAAAACTTCATTTACAAAAACAAGTGGCTGGCTGGTTGTAGCCTGAGGACCACAGCTCTGCAAGCTGAAATGCAAGGTGGTTTGAAATGACAAAATAGATTTGCTTTTGCTATTTGCTTTTCTGAAATTTGAAGTTGTCAAGTGTATTTACAAAGGTGAGATGTGGAGGGTGAGTGGGAGGGAGGGAAAAATGTCAGTAAGTTATCTCTAGAGAGAAAAAAAGAATGAATTTGTTACTGTTTGCTTTCTTTTCCTAAAGAAATTATACTTACTCAAATTCAGCACATTTTATTAAAAAAAAAAAAAAAACACGGCAAGTTTAGGAAATACAAACAGTTGCAACAGGAAGAACTGTTTCAAACTGTTTCACTCACAGACAGTTCTGTTCCCTGCCAGGCTTTGGCTTCAGGTCAGATATGACCACATATAGCTACATGAGCATGCTTCAGCTTTCTGCCTCCAAGGAGTATAAACACAATTCAGTTAGAAGGCTACATTGCACATTTTAGATGGATTCTTTTAAATACAACAGAAAACAGTTGGTAGTATCTCCTGAGATGATACTTTCAAACATAAAGATGAAACCAATTGATGTATCATTTCTTATTTAATTTAAAAACACTAAATCAAGTTTCCGTGTATGTTGTGTGTGTGTGTCTAACCATCTTTCCCTATATTCCACTTTCTTCTGATTTCTTAGTCTTCAAATAGAAGCCCTCTTTTTGCTTAGAGTTAAATGCACTGTTTAGCAAGAGCGACATACAAAATGAAACAATTAGTGACAAAGAACTGATAAAAATCACTGTCACTGGGGTTCTACTTCCCACTTTTAACATTATTAGCACAGAGAAAATCAAGTCTAAGAGCCAGAAGGTATATTAGTTGAGACAAGCAACTTGGGCAATTAGACTGCGGATATGGGCCAAATGATGATTGGCTTTGTAGAGTTGCACGAAGTTCATTAGCAACTATCGTTTTATCACCTACTTGAAAGACACTAAAGAAACTTGGTTGGAAAATAATTAAAGTTTGCAAAATTCAAGTACATATTTAGCTGCAAAATATGTAATGAAATTTGTTTGTGATTCTAATTAATGGATAATAACAGTGTGCACAAAAGTGCACTGTGCAACAGTAATAGGAACCAAAATTATTTGCCCTGGAAACACAGACCATATTAGTATTATGAATGTTCTTCCCAGTTTTTGTGAATTGTCTGTGAAATAGGGACCAGGTTTTCTTTTCAGTGAACCTGGTAGATCCACCATGAATGTCCAACTGCACTTTTCCAATACATTTGGTATCCAGCAAAATGAAAGGCAAAGCAATTTAATACTAAAATATAGAGAATTGATATTTAACTATCACACTGTAGCTGATTTTCTGAAGCTAGAGACTGAGGAAAAGCTAATAAAAATCTATTTTTCCTGCTCAAGTTTATATATGAACCTTCTATCTCTGGGTTAAAAATCTGTAAATGCCCATGCAAGGATCTTTGATCTATAGATGACTAAGGACAAACCCAGAGAAGAGCAATATATTTAACAGCAGTCTAGAGACTGTACAATGGGCTGAGTGAAATAAGTCAATCATAAAAGGACAAATACTGTATGAGACCAATATTAAAAAAATTTGTGAAAATGTTTACACACAGAAAGAATCTTTGATAGTTACTAGGAAAGGATGGGGGAGCAAAAAACACTAGACAACAGATAACTGGTAATTTTGATGAAGGGTAAGACAGTACACAATGCTGGGGAAATCAGCACAACTTGAACAAGGCAAGGTCATGGAAGCTTTGTAGACACACTCAAACTCCCTGAGGGACTGAATTACTAGGCTTAAGGCTGGGGACTATCATCTCAGGGAACACCTAGCTCAACTGGCATAATATAGTTTACAAAGAAAATGTTCTCCATCCTACTTTGGTGAGTAGTGTCTAAGGTCTTAAAAAAGTTTGTGAACAGCCATCTAAAACACTCACTGGTCTCACTGCATGTGAAGCAAGGGATAATGAAGAAAACTAGACACAGGGAAAGATTAGTCTAGAGGACTAATGAACCACAACTGCCATAGACCTCACCAGACTGAGTCCAGCACAACTGACTGTTCCAACAAGGATTACAATTGAGGGCTCTGGACAAAGCTGGAGACAAACATAGAACAAAATTCTGACTCACAAAAAAATGACCAGATTTACTAGTCTGACAGAGACTGGAGAAACCTCACAAACTCTTTTAATCCAGCACTCAAGTTATTCCTGAGGTTCACCCTTCTGCCAAAGATTAGACAGGTCCATAAAACAGAACAACACTAAATGGGCACATCATCCAAAGGACATGGATGAGAAGGCAGAAGGGTACAAGAAAGCTACTAATGGGAATCCAAGGTTGAGGAGAGTTTTGACATGTGTAGGGTTAATGGTAAGCAATGTCACAAAACAATGTGTATTGTTTAATGAGAAACTAATTTGCTCTGTAAACCCTCACTTAAAGTACAATTTAAAAAATGGGTGGTGGAGGGAATAAAGATTGTATGATGGGAAACCTATATGTGAAAGAAACTGGACGCAAATTTAAAACGACATTTTCAAGAACTGAAGAAGGTACAATTAAACTTTGGAAAGAACACACACAGATTGTCCATCTTACAAATTGAAGAACTGTTATGCAGCATTACGATATTTTGATTTACAAAAAGAAATCAAAATCACCCAGCACACCATTTTATACTCTGTAAGATTTCTATAAAACCATTTAAATTGTTTTTTTAAATAGCTGAAGAAAACGCTTCAACATGCAGATGACACTTACCAGTAATATACTCCATTCATTTGAAGGGCATACTTACATTGTATTTCCACATTATCACTTACAGTTTCTACCATGTGCTAACGCCCAGAAAAAGTCCACGAAGCGTTAGCTTAATAACATGGCAGTGAAATGCTACCACAAATCAAGTTTTAGTAAAATCAAGATGAGAATACACTCTTACTTGAGTTATATGAAGGGCTGCAATTGGCCTGGTAATAGGCTTTTTTTTCAGTTGCTGTCAAGTTGATTCTGACTCATGGAGACCCCATGTTTGTCAAGAGTAGAACTGCACTGCATAGGGTTTTCAATGGCTAAGTTTTCTAAAGCAGATCACCAAGCCTTTCTTTCAAGGTCCTTCTGGGTGTTGAGCTACCCATCTTTCTTTTGGTGAGCAGCTGAGCATGTTAACCAGTATGCTTCTCCAAATAAATTTGTTACTAGAAGTTTTCTTCTGACAGCAAATAAAGTAAATGAAACATCAGCAAATCTCAGCAAACTGAAGATATCCTGAAAGTGGTACAAAATACTCTGAATCTTCACAGTGAGAGGCCCTTGATCGGTTCCGGTTTTATTTGTCTGTGTATAGGGCTGCTTTTGTTTCAATCTCATTAGAAGAATGCACTTACAGGGATTTATTTCTGAGTCCAAAAAATCAAGACTTGCTTCAACCTTCTAAATCAATCTAAAAAGACTTGTTCCTTTGGTGGTCTAGCATTGTAGAGCAGTGTGGTGGATTTCTGGTCAGCTGGTAAGTTTTTCTGAGGAACTCAAACACTGGCCTCAGATGACCTAACTTGACTGTTCTCTAGGCTTTTTTCCACTGGCAAATAACTGTGATTAAGCCCTGTAGGAAACAAATCATAATGCCTATTGAGCAAGGAAAACAAAACAAAACACTCATGGAAAGAAAACCCATTAGTGATATGTGTATACACATATTTTATTTTGTTTTTAACAAAATAGTGTAATTTACAATACCAGATCCAAGAGTCTGGTCAACTGTGAGAAATTTTTGCTATTATATAAATTATTTTTCTATTTTAGTAAAGTGTTAAAATCTCATTTGCTATTGTGTGTTCTTCTTAAGCAGTTGCAATTATATTTACCAGCTAAATGGTATCTACACTAAATGAAAAGGCTGCTTTAAAAGCAAAACAAAAAAAAACATTAGGAAAAAGTGTCTTGTATGGCATTTTATTTAATTACTGATATGATAAAGTAGTTTTGGCTGTTGGTATTATTTTTATTTTATATAGGTAAATAGCAACCATGTGTATAAGCAGCTTTAGCAAAAATAAATTTCTATGGCAGAAAGTTAAAAGAGAATGAGGAAAAGACAGACTGCTGGAAGGCGCTTGTGAGATAATGTCTGAAGGGCCCCAAAGAGAAGAAAGCTACAATGTTCTTCCATTGTGAATGTTGCAAGTCAACCCCTAAGCACATTTTTTAACTGAGCATACCACATTCCTTTCTAGGGGAAACCCCTCCATTCCTTGAGCATAGCATAACGAAGAATCACTGCTTGCCTTACTTTGAAAGTGTTTTAAAAATTCTTTGTCTTTTGGTAAAGTTCACTGTGGTGTCATAAAAAGAGAATAGTACTCAGTGGGTTACACTGGTACTGGGGACAAGTTGGTTCTTGGTATTCCAGAATAAATTCTAGTCCCTGTATTAAGAAGCAATTCAACTGAACAAATAAAGGGAACTGGAAAGACTCATACACTCAACACTTTCAGTGAAAATCACACATTTCTTTCAAAAAGAAGTAAAACATAGAAGCTAATGTGAGACCCAGAGACAGCAACTGCCTGCAGATGTAACTAAGGCAGAATTCCCTACTAATGGACAACCGTATTTGGAGAATTTGGTTTTCCCATCTGCTGTAAAACACTGATGCTATGTCACATAAAATTTGCCAAAAAACTGTGGCCTCTGGGGAATGACAAATATGGTCTTGGATGTAGAAAGAATGAACTAAAACAAAATTGCTCTGAGAAGCTATCCCCCCTCCTACTGAAAATGCAGAAAATTATGCAATTCACAACGTTTTCAAACAAAAAAGAGAATCTGGACTTATTTCATAAGGCACAGCCAGCCAGCCAGCCACTCACTGGTTAATAAAGCAGCTCCTGAGAGAGAAAAACAAATATACCACTTTTAAGTCAGTAGAGTTAATGATAAATTAATGATAAATTTTTAGTCATAAAGCTACATTTTACATGGGGATCTCAGTGTAACGGCTCTGTTAAATCCACTGGGACAACCCCTTCAGTGGGCTTTGGGTACTACAGAGGGCAGGCAACAGATACCCAAACTGCTCTCATAGTGGGAACAATGTATTACAAATGACATGATGTGAGCCACATTACATTATAATCCACAGCATACTGAAAGAACTTGCAATAGTGCTTGGTCTTAAAATAATTAAGGGCAAAATAAGTTTTTTAATTAAAAGGAAAAAAAAATTATTTTTTCTCTTTTTTTTTACTTTTAAAAGCATTATTGAAAAATAATGTATAAATCATACAATTCATCCAGAGAGTGTATCGTTTGATGATTTTTCATAAATTTATACAGCTGTACAATCATCATCTCGACCCAGTTTTAGAGCATTTCTTTCACCCAAAAAAGTTCGTTTGTGTCATATTGAAGTATACTTCGCCTAAGTAAGGTAGTGAAGATTTTACTTTGCCAAGTTTTAAGCTCTCATATTAAGGTCTATAATCTATTTTGAAGGGATTTTTATATGCAATGTGAGTGAGATAAGGACCTAAATTCATTTTTAAAAAATATAGATGTCCAATTATTCCCAGCCAAAACCTATTGTGGTAGAGTAAATTCCAACTTAATAGTAACCCTTAGAGCTGGGTAGAACTGCCCATTGGGTTTCTAAGGCTGTAAATCTTTATGTGAGGAGACTGCCACATCTTTTTCCCATGGCTGGTGGGTTTGAACCATTGACTTTTTGGTTAGCAACCAAGCGCTTAACTGCTGTGCCACCAACGCTCCTTTCCAATTGCTCTAGTACCATTACAAACAAACAAACAAACAAAATCCCTTCCCTAGTGAATGTCCTTGGCACCTTTACTGACAATCAATTGAAGATAAATATGAGAGTTTATTTCTGGACTGTATTCTGTTGCATTGATCTACAGGTCTATCCTATGCCAATGATTACTGTGCTAAACATTAAGTTTTGAAATCAGTCTTCCAACTCTTTTTTTTTTTCCAAAATTGCTTTGGCACTTCCATATAAACTTTAGGATCAGCTTGTAAATTTCTGTAAAAAAAAAAAAAAAATCCTGCTGAGATATTAAAAAGGATTGCACTGAATCTATAGGCAGTATGGAAGGGAAATGCATCCGAACAATATTGATTCCTTCAACCCACCAATATGATGTCTCTTTCCACTTATTTGGATCTTCTTTACCTTCGTTCAGCATAATTTTGTAGTTTTCAGTGAACAGTGCTATACTTCTTTTGTTCAGTCTTAAGTGTGAATTTTTTTATGGTATTGTGAATATTTCTTTAATTTCATTTTCAGATTATTCATTGCTCATATATAGAAAAATAGTTAATTTTTAACTATTGACCATGTATCCTGCAACCTTGCTAAACTTGTTTGTTGTAGATTTGGAGGTCTCTTCTTCCAATGTTTATACCTGGTCAGGCAAAAGCTCCCTTGTGTGTTTCCATCAATGTATTAAAGTATTAGCATCAGTGGAAAAGTACCACAAAGAAAAGACTACCTGAGGTAAAACATTAAAATAGTGAGCACAGGCCATGTGCTTCAATCTATAGCCAGGAAACAAGTAGCACAGGGGCCTATTATTCAGCTGTTTTCATATTTGCTATAGGTTTGCTGAAGCAGCTTCAGGCTGGATGAGGCCCTGAGAAGTTACCAGTAGCTCAGCCTCTGAGGGAACCCTGGTGATGTGTAGTGGTCAAGTGCTATGGCTGCTAACCAAAAGGTTGGCAGTCCAAATCTATCAGGCCTTCCTTGGAAACTCTATGGGGCAGTTCTACTCTGTCCTATAGGGTTGCTATCAGTCAAACTGACTAGATGGCAGTAGGTTTGGTTTTTGTTTACAGCCTCTGAAGGTCTTCTGAAGGTCTTCAGGTAAGTCATACTATTGCAGATATTCAAGTGCAAATTGACAGGACTACAAATTCTGCGGGAGATTTAGTTTTGACATCTCCTGACTGGCAATCTATTTAAACATCCAAACTTAACAATGTAACAACTTATGTCTCGGACTGAAAATTGCTGGAAAACATTATCACCCAATTATTGTAAAATCTGTTTTTTCCCCTTGAGGAAACTTCTGAGTTCTAAAAATATACTGCTCCCAAATATGACTACTAATTTAATGCCATCTCAAAACAGCAACACAGTAAATCAAAAGCTGTGGTTTTCCAGTGCTAACTCCCAGCCAGATGGAAAAATTCTCTAACTCTCCCTAAAGAGTAAGAGCTCACAACAAAGATGTCAAGAATATAAAATATGGAGTATTCCAAGCAATAATTTATTTCAAAAGCAATATTTTAAAATACTTAGTCTATTATAAAAGTCTACTTATAAAATGCTACAGTAAGGTACTATTACAACACTTTAAAATTTTTTTTTTTTTTGCTTAAGTAATCTAACTATTGATCATATTTTTAGAAAACACAATTTTAGGGCTTCCCACAAAAATAATCTCAGTTAGGTGTGGCATCACATTTATTATGGAAACAGCAGTCTGTAAAAAATGCTAACAGCTGTTCAGAGGTGTAACAGATGGTGGGTGAATGTTTAAAAACTTAGTTGTCAAAGTTTGGCAGAGAGAGATTACTGTGTCATTTAATGTTTTGTAACATTGCTAACTTACAAAGTAAACATTCATTCTGTAATAGGAAAATCTGTGTAAGACATTGAGAAGACACAGAACTGCCACTGACTTAAATTTGCAAAATGCTTTTTATCTGAAAAATCCCTTGGTTTTTCAGATAAAAGTTTTTCAACTTTTCAGTTTGAAAGTCCAGTTTGTGTCTCATATTAATAAGAAAATACAACTTTGAAAACCAATTTCAGCTTCTCTGACACTTTAAGATATAAAAAGTTCTTGGTCTAAAGAATGTCAGAACATCTATTCAGTAAGGACTCAACCATAGATAACATTGAAATAAACAAAGTCTCTACACTCTGCTGCAGCTGCTTTCAAATAACCCAACAACTAGTTACATAAGGGGATATGACTTCTGCAGAAAATTCACAGCTGTGAAAATTTACTGCATCCTGTGAAGCAATGATACATGCATATATTTAAACAGCCAATGAATAGAGGTCAAATTCTAATTCAATTAACACATAACAATTGTGACAATGATGTCTACAATGACAAAGATAAAGAAGATGATAATGATGATAGAATACTACAAGATATCCAGCAAAGGGAACAAATTTCAGGGGCTTTTTGGTACCCAGGGAATAATCTTAAAGGAAAGTGTCATTTATCGAAAAGTTACTCTGAATATGTTCCCAAATTACTTAACATAAATTAGGCTAAAGAGAACATTCCTTAGCTTTCTGAGCACATTTCTAAACCCAGATCTCTTGGCTATAAGTAGGCATGTGATTAGTACTGTCCAATAGAATGCAGGCAAAAGTGATAAATTTCCCCCGACTCGACGGCACTTGGCTTGGCTGACCTTACAAGATTTTCTATGCTCTCTTTTCTCCCGCCTGGGAGCCAAAGATCCAGTGGAAGATTCCAAGGCTCTAACAGATGGCAGAGACAAGCAACTAAGAAGTCTGAGTCTCTGAATGACTGTGTGGAAGCAAGCCCCCTCACCTACCAGCACTGGACTGCAATGTGAGCAAGAAATGAATTTTTAATTTGTTAAAATATCCAGATTTGAGGATTCCATGTCACAGCAGTTAGTCAACCCTGATTAATACAAACATATATAAAGATGCCAAACCAACTACAAAAATGAGATAATTAACTTGATTTCACCAAAAGAATTTATGACAAAGAGCATTTGTTAAACACCTACGACTGCACTTAGTGTAAAGCCACAATATGGTGCAACGCTCTTCTCTTTTCCCAAACTGGTCTTCATCAAAACAAGGTTCTACATGATTGTGAAAAGACGTTCTATGCCAAAATAAGTTTGAGAAATGCTGTTAAAGTTAAAAGATACCTTAGCTACAGGGCATCTCAGAGCCATTAATACACTAAACTGTGTATCACTAATTAATATGTGAATTTGCATAAAGGGAAGAAAGAGTGCAGCATTTCCAACACTTGCTTGGCCAATAAATAATTTAACCAACAAATGTAAGATCTGTTTCTTCCCCTCATCACGGCACACTCATCACTATTTCCCAGAGCAAAGTTCTGTAGAATACATTCCGGGGAGCTTAATTTGCATCGTATGGTGGATAAATCAGAGTTAGCACCAAATGGTTCTCAAGCACAGCTAAGTAAATGCCATTCTCTTGTTAAAGGGAGGGATTTCTTGTGAAAACACCAGCATGTATTAATATTAGAGAACCACTCAGAAACTTTTAGTTCTGTCTGCTGAAGTGAACCAAGTTTTCTAAGAAAGGTATTTTGCTTAATTAAACTGTGACCGAAATGAAAGCATATGTGAACTGCCAGCTTCTGTTTTTTCTTTGTATCCCAATCTGCTGTTGTCAGTAGAGCCTGTCCTATTTAATACAGACACTGAGCTATGAAACCTAGCAATGTTAAATATGAAATGCGTGGGAATATAGTCCACTGCACAGTATTTCATTTACTTTTCTTTTATCCTCATGCTGTAGGTACCATGTTTTAGAACCATTTTTAACGTGATAAAAAAGGAATAGCATCTAAGTTCAATGAATTCTTCTAATAGAAATAAAGATACTTCAGTATATTAGAGCTTTACTCTACTCTTTTTTAAAAATGCATATATCATGAATGTGTGCACGTGTGTGATTTTGCTGGGCTATACTGCATTTGTGATACACATGTACTTTACTTTAACCATGTCTGTGATGAATGGTTTTCCCACATTTCCCATAGACTTCAGGTAACTAAAACAGGATGGCTATGATATGGCAATTCATATAAGTGAAAAGATGTGCTAAGTATTCAATTTATAAAAAAATAAAAGTAATCAAAAGAAAGACTTACATCTAGTAGTGTGTGAAGATGCTGATCCTGGAAAACACTGTGTAGAAAATCTAAGTCCTTTTCACTGCAGTCTGTAAGTGCGTGAATTTCTTCCAGGCTGTCCAGCACCTGTGAGACTGCTCCTAAGGTGAACAAACAAAAAAAGAAAAGTCAATGTAACACTAACCTTTGGAACAGAAACTATACTTAAAGAACAATGAACTAACTTCAGAACTTCACAGGCTAACGTCTTTACTGAAGGATAGACTTCAATGAGTATCATATCATTTAAGATAGAGTACCTTCTGAGAAGAAATACATGCTCTTAACAATGTATTTGTGTGCTCTTTGTGTTTCAAAGTGTACTGAAGCTCGCCTTATGTGAATTAAGGTAAGTCACCGCTGAGTTGCCAGAAGATCTGGGTGCAGCAAGTTACAAATCAGAAAGAGAGCATGGGTTCATTGATCCCATGACTTTTTAGCATATTACAGAAACAAGACAGGTGAGTCTTTTACACAGGTGCATTCCAACAAGAACTGATGGTAAAGCCAACTGGAGATCTGAGGGGCCAGCTTGCAGTTTAGAGGGCTTGCTGCTTTTTTAAAATAGGCTTCTAAGGATTTTTTTAAACACAAACTTTACTCAACAAAACCCCAGTTTCTTCCTTTTATTCTTTACATACAAAATCATGAGAACAAAATAATTTTCATTTTGTTACAGCCTTCTTATTTAGAAGACAAAGACAAAGGATAAGTATACTGACTAACACAAATACCTTATTGATATCAAGGCAAATAATTTTTGCAGAGTAAAACAAATAGTAGTGTGGTCACTTTAAATTTTCTTTTCTATCCAGGATTACAGGGAGGTATCAGCAGAGAAGGATACAGATCAAGGAGTAGCAAAGGCATTTATACAGCCTTAAAGAAATGACTTTACCAGGTGGACAACTTGTACATATATACTCTAGAAAAAGAAAAGAAGTCTGAGAGGCTAGCCTTCACAGTATTAGTGAAACATTACAGAAACTCTTAGAACAAATGACTCATTGCACGTTTTAGTCTCTAGATAAGTAGTTCTCAACTGAGGAAGATACTGCCCCCACCAACATTCCCCCTCCCTCTGGCAGGGGACATCTGGCAATGTCTGGAGAAAGTTCTGGTTGATACAACTGGTGGGAGGTCTATTGGCATCTTGCGGGTAGAGGCCAGAGATGCTACCAAACCTCCTACAAACAGCATGACAGACCCTCTGCAACAAAGAATTATTATCAGCCTCACAATATCAACAGTGCTGAACTGGGGTAGAGACACCCTGTTTTGGATAAATATACCAATACTGAATCTTCCTATTCTGAAACTGTGCTGTTTCTAACTACTTCTTGTCTTGGATCTCATCTGCTCTCATGCACTTATTGATGAGAGTATAAATTAGTATCATTCTCCCAGAAAGCAATCTGGCAATATATCAAAGAACTGTAAGTATGCTCATGTACTTTGATCCAGTAATTCCATTTATATAAAAACCTATGACAACAAAAAAAAGAGAAACACAGAAAAAGATTTTTGTATGAGGATAATTATCATACAAAAGAGAAAGAAATATCCAATAAAGAGTAATCACATAAATTGTAGAACATTCATATCATGGACTATGTAGCCAATAAAAAATGTTTTTTTTAATAAATTATAAAGAAATTTAAAAAAGTAGAATAAAAAACTCAGTGTTCCCAATCATGACTAGAAACAAAACAAACATATCCACACATTAACCACACCCCAAAACCAAAACCATAGCTGTCTAGCTGATTCCGACTCATAGTAACCCTAGATGATAGAGTAGAACTGCCCCGTAGTTTCTAAGGAGTGCCTGGAGGATTTGAACTGCTAACCTTTTGGTTAGAAGCCATAGCACTTAACCACTATGCCACTGGGTTTCCTATCCATACATACTCAGGAAAAAACAGAATGAAGTATACTAAAAGAGAAACTAATTATCTTTATGATCTTATTTATATTTCATTCTGTGCTTGCCTGTAATTTCCAAGTTTCACACAGCAGCAAAAAAAAAAAAAGTTGCTAAATAAGCTATTGATTTTTGCAGCATTATTTAAATATCTTACTGATTTGAGGTTTAAGCCATAAATCACATGATTATACAAGTAGAAATTACTGTGGCTAACTTTTTTTTACATTAAACTTCGTATTTTGAGGTAACTGTAGGTTTACATGCAATTGTAAGAAATCATGTACAGAGCCCAGTTTCTCCCAATAGTAGTATTTTGCAAAACTATGCTATAATACATTATCACAGTCAGGATACTGCCATTGATAAAATCGAGACACAGAAGATTTCTATTACCACAAAGATCCCTCATGTTGACCTTTTATAGTCACACTCATTTCTCTCCCACTCCCATCTCCTCCTAACCCCTGGCAATCACTTATCTGTTCTCCATTTCTATAGTTTTGTCCTTTCAAGGATGTCAACCAAACCCACTGCTGTCAAGTCAATTCTGACTCATAGTGACCCTATAGGGCAGAGTAGAACTGCCCCATAGAGTTTCCATGGAGGGCCCCTGCTGGATTCAAACTGCCAACCTTCTGCTTAGCAGTGGTAGCACTTAAACACTATACCACCAGGGTTTCCTCAATGATGTTATATAAGCGAAATTAATAGGATATGTAACTTTCTGAGATTGGCTTTTTTTCACTAAGCATAATTCTCTGGAGATTCATTCAGGTTGTTGTATCAATAATTCTTTTTTTTTAGCTGCTAAGTAGTATTCTATGGTAATGGAATTTGTTTGACCATTTACCTGTTGCCTAATTTTTATATTTGAATGATAATTATGTTTGTCAGGCTTAGTATTCTTTCACTGAAAACATTAAGTGGACATCAAGTGGGCTAAAAAAGGCGCAAGACAGAAATCAGTCCTCATTTCCCTTGGTATTTGTGAGAAGGTATGAGCCTTCCTTCTCAGAACTTTTACTTTGTTTAGAGTGGCCCTCCCACCTCAAAATTTTTTTTTGGAAATCAGTTCAATGCCAGCTCTCTCTTTATTCCTTATTTAAAGTCCCAAATATCCCCTTGGTCCCCTGGCCCCAGCACACCATCAACCACACAGTCAGGTGATGCTAGAACCCTAGTGGCACAGTGGTTAAGAGCTTGGCTGCTAACCAAAAGTCACCAGTTTGTATCCACCAGCAGATCACTTGGAAACCCTATGGGGCAGTTCTACCCTATCCTAAAGGGTTGCTATGAATCAGAATTGACTCAATGCAATACGTTTGCAGTTTTTTTTTTTTAGGTTTATACAGTTACTAAAGCCAACTTTTGCTGTGTTCCAAAGGTTCTCTCTCATAGGATATGTTTTCATTCTCATTTGATTCTGTGAATATCTTTATTCTGCCCTTAATTTCTTCCATAACCCAGTAGTTCTGAGCAAAGTGTTGTTAAGTTTTCACGTGTTTGATTTTCGTTCCTCATTTTTTCTTTCATTGATTTCTACTTTTATGGCTTTATGGTCAGAAAAGATGCTTTGTATTATTTTCATGTTTTGGATTCTTTTAGGGGTTGCTTTGTGGCTATATGGTCTATTTTGCAGAATGTTTCACGTGCACTGGAAAAGAAAGTATACTTGGCTGCTGTTGCATGGAGTGTTCTGTGTATGTCATGGGATCAAGCTGGCTGATTGTGGCACTAAGATCTTCTGTGTCTTTACCGAGCTGCTGGAGTTTGTTTTACGTATTTTGGAGCCTTGCCACTGGGTACATAAATATTTAATATGGTTATGTCTTCCTGGTGTACTGACCCTTTAATAATTATATAGTATCCTTCCTTATCCTTTGTGGTGGATTTTGCTTTAAAGTCTCTTTTGTTAGAGATTAATAGTGCCACTCCTGCTCCCTTTTGATTGTTTGCTTGATATATATATTTTTTCCCTTCTTTGAGTTTTAGTTTGTCTTTGAGCCTGAGATATGTTTCTTGCAAGCAGAGCATAGATAGATTGTGACTTTTTATTCATTCTGTCACTCTCTGTTAGTGTATTTAGTCCATATACCTTCAGCATAATTACTGATAGGTATGAGTTTAGTGCTGTCATCATGCTGTATTCTTTTGTGTTTTTGACAGTTTCTTTGTTTCACTTAGTTTTCTGTGCTGAGTTTTTTTCTTTTTTTAAAATGTATTTTCTTTTAATCTTTTTCATTATTGATTTTGTATTTGCTGAGACCTTTATGTTTTTCTTTTTTTAAATTTTGATATATAGGATGGGTAGTTTCCTTTGTGGTTATGTTAATAGTTCTATTTTTCAAAGTTTAAACCTATCTTTTATTTCTTGATTTCCTCTCCATAAGAGAACTCTTTAACTACATCATTTAGTTTCTCCTTTTCGTTGTTTTAGTGTTATCAGCTTTTATATATTTATCTGTCTGTTTCTCTATTTTCAGTGTTCTAGCTTTGATTTATTTTTGTTATTTCTCTATCTGGGTTGATACCTGATTGCTCTGTCCTGTGTTCTAGTCTTGGGTTGTTATTTGATGTTATTATCTAATTGGAGGACTCCCTGTAGTATTTCTTGTAATTTTGGCTTGGTTTTTCACAAATTCCTTAACATCTGTTTATCTGGAAATGCTCTAATTTCACCATCATAATTGGGAGACAGTTCTGCTTGATATATAATTCTTGGTTGGCAATTTTTTTCTTTCATGTCATCCCATTGCCTTTTTTTCCTATATGGCATCCCACTGCCTTCTTGCCTACATGGTTTCTGCTGAGTAATATGAGCTTAAGCTATTAACTCTCCTTTGTAAATGACTTTTAACTTATCCCTAGCTTCTATTAAAATTATTTATCTTTGGTTTTGGCAAATTTGATTATAGTATACCTTGGTGACTTTCTTTTGAGAACTACTCTGTGTGGGGTTCAATTAGCTTCTGGGATAGATATCTTATTGTCTTTTACCATATCAAGGAAGTTTTCTGCCAACAAATTTTCAACACTTCTCTCTGTTTTTCTGGTATTCCTCCCCCCCTTTCTGGTACTCCAGTCACTTCTAGGTTATTCCTCTTGATAGAGTCCCACATAGTTCTTACAGTTTCTTCATTTAAAAAAAATTCTTTATCTGAGTTTACCTCAAGTTGGTGTCAAGTACTTTATATTCAATCTCACTAATTCTGACTTAAATTGCCTCAAAGTTCTGCTCCTATGACTTTCTTTTGAGTTGTCTAATTCTCAAATTTTATGGTTAACTTTCTGGATTCTATTTGTTCTCTATGAATTCTTGCAACCTGTTAAAGTTGTCATTATTTTCTTGTCTGTAGTGTCACTATGAGCTGGAAATGACCTGATGGTAGTGGGCTTGGGCTAACCTTCTTAAGCTGCTTTTTATTTTATCTGTGTATTCCTCGGCTTGTTCTGCATTTTGCCTGATGTCTTTCCTGATCTCTTGAAGAGCTCCATATATTAATCTTTTCAATTCTACCTCTGGTAATTCCAAGATCTCTTCCTCTGAGAGGTTTCTTGGTTCTTTGTTTTGATCACTTCTAAAATCATCATGGTCTGCCTCTTTATGTGATTCAATATTGACTGTTATCTCTGAGTTATATTTATTTTGTTTACTTACTGAGTCCTAGCTTCTTGTTTAGTTTAATATGTGGGTACTTTAATTACTGGTATCTTTGAAGCTCTCATGTCTTGTTACAAGGTGGTTAGAGCTGCTATTAGGGATGTGAGCCAAGAATTCAGGTCAGGTATCCAGGTCATTGAGTGTGTAGCACAGGCTCTCATGTATAATCCTAGTTGGGCATGGCATGTAGGGGTGGCTGTAGTAGGAAGTTATGTGCTGAGCAAGGTAGGGTGCTGATGGCTGCTCCTAAGTGCCTGGGTAGAATCCATGTCCCTGTTCCCCAGAACATGTAGGTGGGTGGATTTTGCAGCTGCACTTTGAGCTTTCAATGCTGTTGGCTGTAAGAACAAGGAGATACCATTTATTCTCAGAACCCTTATCTGGGTAGGTGAGGACCCTGCTTAATGTGTAGGGCAGTGTGAAATGCCACAAAGCTGCAATCCTCCCTTAGCTGTTGCAGTTGAAAACAGGATTCAGGAGTGTACACTGTTGTACTATACTAATGAGGACCTATACTGTTGAAATGGACCCACACAGGTCTAGGCAGGCATGAAAGGCATTCAGAGTCCATGGAGACCTTATGCCTGTGCCTAGAGAAAGGGATTGTGCCTGCTCTGACATCCTCATTTAGGGGAGCTGGAAAATTATTTTTTTCCTGTTTATATATTAATATGGTCTCTCTTCAAAGATGGGAAAAAGGGTTGGTGCTATCGACAGGCTGGCCCATGAAGCACAGCAATCACTGAAGCTGGACCTGAAATGGAGCAGAGTGGAAGGGGGTGGGTAAATGTGAGAGAGGTACTTTCCAGAGGGAAAAGGTTTTTTATCCCATGTGGTAGGTTAGATGCTTGCACTTAACTTTTTCACAGGTCTGGCATCCCTTTCCCCTGGTTCTGTGGACTTGTACAGACTGTCTGCTGCTTGGTTCCTCTAGGTGTGGAAAACATGTCCTGAGTGCTACTGCCTGTCTCAGCCTGCATGTAACAGCTGATCCAGCCTGCAGGGTACCAGCCAGGTCAGGTCTGGCAAATCCTTGCTGCTTCTGAACAGTCTCTCCCTCTTCTTGCCACTCAGTCTGACTCTTCGGCTTTGTCTTTGATGTTCAGGTCTCCTAGATTGTCATATATAATTGATCTGCTTGTGTTTTTCAGTCTTAGTTGTAACAGGTACCACAGGAAGCATCTGACTACTCCACCATCTTAGCCCCACCTCCCCAGTGGATGCTTTGCTGCAAAGCACAAAAGCTTCTGTTAGCCTGTGTTTCCAGTAGGCAAGACTCACAATTTCAACAGGTCTTTTAAACTACCTGCTTTAACTTGTCACCTTCTCTAAAGCTATTTATAATCTTGTACCCAAATATGATTAATTTCATGAGTTTTCTCATAAGAAAAGAAGTATTTCCATACCCATACCCAAGTTGCCTATTTCAAGTTCTAAAAAGTGCTTGTAATTTCAAGTTTCTGTAATTAGGTAAGAAAATTATAGTTTTACATTCATTTCTCCTCCATTTTCTCAGACTGAATAGATAGACATACAGTTTTGCTCTAATCTCAGAGTATTTCTCCACCCTTGATCATTTTAACATCTTCCTTTAACACCTTCTCTAGTTTTGATATTTCTTTATTTGGGTATGGCTAGCAGAACCACAGAACCCACTCTTAGCCTGACAAACTAAAATGCATTCCTCTTAAGTCAACTCCAACTCATAGCAACACTATAGGACAGAAGAGAACTGCCCCGAAACGGTTTCCAAGGAGCAGCTGGTGGATTCGAACTGCCAACTTTTGGTTAGCAGTCGAGCTCTTAACCACTGCACCACTAGAGCTCTGCTCTGTGTCTGATAGATGTATAGAATTATAATTCAATACCAAGCCCATGTAAAAGCCCCATAGTTTTTCCACTCACCATAAAATATAAATGGGCACAGAGACATGCCTGGTACTTTTCCATGGCTATTTGTTTTAGATTGAAAACAGTAAGGCAGGTGTGATAACCAATACAATACAACTCATACATGCTCTTAAGCTGTTAATGGTATTCATTTTGTAGATCAATACTTCTCATACCTGAAATAACTATTCACTTTTCTCAAAGACTCCAAGGATGTTTTTCTTACAAAAATCTCTGAAGAACTTGTAACTACCTTGAAAAACCACATTAACAAGTAGTACATGAGTTTACCTCAGAAGGTAGTCTATTTAACGGCAGGACTCTGTATCCTATTCATCCTTGTATCCTGGGCTGCACTTCGCAGAGTGCTTTCTACAAAACGACACTTAATAAAATGTGTTCAAATAAAATAATTTTTTTCTGAGCAAATTCAGAACTGAAAATAAAGTACTAGAATGAAAGTTTAACCACAGGAATTTCCTTTATTATTATGGTACTATCTATTAGTATTTCTTTTAAGGTAACAATGAAAAATGTTATAATACTGCTATTTGTACAACAGTTTATAATTTTCCGAAGTGCTTTCACAATCATTACCTTATGTTACTCTACAGTAACCCTGTCATGCAGGCAAGGGGTTTTATATTTGAAAAATTTGAGTCTCAGCAGGGTTAAATGACATGTCAAGGGACACAGGCAGTATGCAGGGAGGACAAATCCTACAGCCCAGGTCTTCTAGCTCCTACTTCAATGCTCCCTCCACCAGCCACTGTCTCCTCCTAAAACCATGTTTTATTCTCAGCAACACACTTGACTAATTTGAGGTGATATCTACTTTCTATTATCTCTGTATTTATCATACAAGGCTTATTGTATAGTCCTTGGACCAGACATTCACACTGATAAATTATTAGAAAGTAATCAAGCCCTGCCTTCAAGATTGTGTTTTGCTTTCATTTTTGAAAATTAATTTGATAATCACATTTGTATTTAAATATTAGGTTGATCAACACATCATTTTAACTTGAATATTCCTACTTTTTATATGAATCTCACTAACATAAACAAGTTTTTCAAAAGTTTTCTGCTATTATTGTCAAATAAATGTATCAGCTACTTAAAAAATGTTTTCTAAGTCAGTTTCCTTAAAGAGGCATATGTGTTCAAGGTTAATAAAAGCCCTGAGTCTGGAATATTTCAATACAAGAGTGGACACGTCTCAAAGCTGATAGAGTAAAAATAACTGAAGGGGCAGAAAAACAAACAGAAGAATGTTTAAAAAGTTCAGTGTTAAAACAGGCTGAGTCTGGCTTCAAACTATTTCCCACATTGTTGTATTAGGGAAGTTTTCAAACACAGAGAAAGATTTAAAGAATTGTACTTATCACCTAGATCCTACAATTATTAACAGATTGCTACATTTGCTTTGTCATGTGCCTATCCGTCTACCAATCCATTAATTCACCTTAGTTTTCATTCATTTTAAAGTGTATGCCAAGGTGAGCAATTATCAATAATACATTTCAGCCCTAAAGTTCTTTCTCTATATTTTAGGTAAAATTTTCATAGGGTGAAATGCACAGATCTTAAGCATATCATTCAATGACTTTTTGATAAGTGTATACAACTTATTTTTTTCTGCAGTTATTTCAATAACAAAAATTTGTGCACTTTTAAAACAAATTGTTTGTACAGCTATAAAACCCAATATCACTAAACACTCAGCATTTGAATCTAAGCTAGTTTCTCCTGAAGAGTAATCAATAACCTTTCTTTCCTATTATATTAGCAACCCTGTTAATATGACACTGCATCACTACAAACCCAAATGCACTGACACTGACTTGATTCCGACTTATGGTGACCCCGTTTTTCTCACAGTCAAACTGCTCCGGGTTTTCTTGGCTGTAATCTTTACTGGGAGCCCTGGTGGTACAGTGGTTGAGATCTTGGTTACTAAACTAAAGGTTGGCAGTTCAAATCCACCAGCTGCTCCTTAGAAACTCTTTGAGGCAGCTGGGCTTTATTGTACAGTCTTGTTATGAGTTGAAATCGACTTGAAGGCAACAGGTGTTTTTTTTTTTTTTGTTTATTTTTTAATAACTAAACCCTCCTTGAGTGTGGGGTTGAATTTATTGACAAACAGAACAGGACAGAAGTGACAGGATGTCACTGCCAAGATCAGGTTATTAAAAGAGCGTGGTTTCTGCCTTGGGTGCATCCTCTCACTTTTGCCTTTGTGTGCTGGGGTAAGCAAGCTTCCATGTTGTAACGAGTACTATGGAGACGCCCAACAGACAGACAGGAAATGAGGTCCTCAGTCTAACAAGTCTTGAGGAGTGCAATCTGCCAACAACCAAGTGAATGAGCTTGGAAGAGGATAATCTTGCAACTGAATCTTTGGATGAGATCACAGCTCTGAACAACAGCTTGACTGTAACCACACAGCAGATCTTGACTTAGAGGCACTCAGTTAAGTCATGCCAAGATCCCTGACCCACAGAAACTGTGAGATGATAAATGCTACAATTTGGGGTAATTCATTACATGGCAGTACATAACTAATACACTGTAAGATCTGCTATATGAAATTGGCTATAATTTGAGTTACAAATAATTAATGAAAGAAAATTTGACAATGAAGTCAATCATTAGCACCCAGATTTTCTAATTCATCTTTGTCTCATCACCCTCCCCATCAAAAAACACAATTTTTGAGGTAAAGGTAAACTTTTTTTTAATTGATTTTTTTTTATGGAGATAGAGATTCTCATGCAGTCATAAGAAATAATACAGAGATCCCATACACATTTTGCTCAGTTTCCACATTTTACCAAAGTAGAGCATAACATGAAAACAGCCTACTGACTGACATTACACACTCCAGCCATCTTATTCAGATTTCTTAGTTTATTTGTACTGATTTGTGTGTGGGTATATATTTTTAATTTGTTAGGAGACATAATTTCAGGAGTTTATTTCACATCTCTGTATTAATAAACTAAATGAAGTTAGTGCTAGAAGGTTAAAAAAATAAAACAAAAAATATAAACAAACAAAAAAACTCACTCAGGTTTAAAGGAAAGTTTACTTACCCTGAAAGTTTTCTTGAAAGCAAACTATGAAGTAAAATGTTATCCTTTCCCCAGAAGTAATGTATTTGAGCTCGAAATTCAGATGTGAAATAGTATCAAATGCAGTTGAAATTTTAACACTGCCTCTTTTCCTCTTACATACGCTGAAGGAAGTGAGAAGTTAACACTGTTTGTGCAATAATGCCTCAGGAATCAATATATCCAAGTTTTCAGTTTACGGTCAGGCAGTGTTAAAGTTCATTATTAAACATCTAACACACAGGCAGCCAAGAAAAAGTCAAGCTGATTATGAACCATGCAAAGCCAAACACTTCTGCATAAAAGAGAAACCTTAGAGGAAAACAAAGGGATACCTACTTTCTGCTGCTAGAAGTCCTAGGAGGAAGGCAGCATATGGACAAACAACAAACAGTATGATTTTAGAGCAAGCAGGTTATCAAGCCACAGTTGGGCTCACTAGACGAGCCACAAGAAGCATGGTCCTCCAGCTGACCATAGGTGGTAGGAACTTGTGTTCCATGAACACAATCATTGGGACTAGTCAGGATTTCAGACATCAACACACTGCGTTCTGATTTTGACTTCTTTGATTTGAAACATGAGAAAAGATTACTTCTACTCTGCATTATTAAGTAAAACAACAATATACTGTTAAATGTAATGAATCTTAATTATGGTGAACATATGATGAATGTATTTCAACAGTCAAAACAAAAAATCTCTACAAGAAAAACAGATTTACATGATGAGCAATATACTTAAACACGTTAGACTTTTCTTTAGATGACAAATTGGGAAACTGGTTAATGTCTAAATTGTGATTTCTTTAACATTAATATTTTCCTAAATGCATTCAGTATTGCTCCTTATCATGACAAGACTTAATTTAAAGAAACAATATGCTGCATTTGGTGAGCAGGTAGCTTTACTTTCATATTTCATATACCAGCAAAATTTTAAAAACTTTTTGGGACCAAGTCAGTTTTTCCTAGCTTTTAATTCTGTCAGGCAAGGTCATTAAAAACTAAGTAAACCACTTATCATTTATTATCATTATCATTTCATAAAAAGAGTAGGAAATGTATTATCTAATGATGACAAACAAGGACAGTCCATCTCAAAAACAGGTAGATGGTGACCTGACATTGTTGTCTCTCTCTTTCCAGCCTCCTTGCTCCCGACAAATACCTACTCCTATGGTCATTTTTCTCTTTCTGCAATGGCCTTAAACTGAGAAGTGCTGTGTTTTGTACTGTAAAATGAACCCATGCAAATTTAAATAGAAGACACTGGAAATAATAACTTTGTGAACTTACAGTAAAAAATGCAGAATTTAAGGATCAATGATAGAGGATAAATTAGGCTTGGAAGCTGATGAAAATATTAAAAAACAAAAATTAAGTTAAAAGTAATGAAAGAAATAAAAGTAACAAAAGGAAGGAAAACAGATGTTTTAATTTATTAAAGTTTCAAGTTCTTATATGAGTCCAGATAAAATACAACCAATCATACAATCATTAGTGTTGGCTGCATAAAAAGAAGTTTTCTGGCAGATTGGCAATTGACAAATAATGGTGATAATAATATAATGATGCCTCCTTCACACTGGCTAAGCACTAAAAATTTATTTTAGAAACTTAAGAATAATTCCGGATAGCCACGTGGAATTCAAGAAAGTATCAGAATTTTCTTCAGTCATTAACTTTTGAGTAAGTAACTATTTTCTCTTCACTGAGTGCACGTGATGATTACCATTAGGTGACACAGGATTATCCTTCCAACTTTTGCAGCCCCTAGATGCTGTCATAAAAAATATGACACAGACATTTACCACATTAAATGAAGGTACAGACCGTTCACAAGGTCACTAAGATCAGAGGCGGTGGCGGTGGGAGGACTGCAGGAAAGGAAAGTCAAAAAGGAATCCTAAATTGGGAACAACTAATTTTTATGCTTGTAGAATACCCACAACACACTGTAATAATTTCTTTCTTTTTCTGTTTAAAACTCAAGTACTGTAATCAGATGCTGCCCTTGCCCATAAATCATAATGAAGGTCCACCCTTCGGACACAAATGGATTGGATTTGGCGATGCATAGTGACCATATATTGGATGCACTTTATGGTTCTATACATCTATAGGATATCATCCTGCTGACCTCTAGCTGGAGGAAGGAGAGCAGGTGGAGAGGAGGGGAAAGGAGACTGTTGGGAGGATTAGACATGTATGGAGCAGAGAGGAATAGCGTGCTGTCACTGGACAGGGAGAGCAGTGGAAGCTGCATAGAGGTGTGCATGTAAATTTATACGGGAATGTACATTTTCACTCAGTCATATTAAATAAAAAAAATAAAAATAAAGAAAATATTTCAACGAAATTATTTAAACACTGTAATGAAAAACGGGAATAAATTTAGGCAATAAAATGTATCTAATAAAAGATAAGTATGCCTATAACTACAGACTCCATATGTCTATTATGCTGGGAAGGACAAATTGAAGAGATGTCATCATTGTCAAAAAGAATATTTCAAGATCTGTTCTGGAGTCCAGTGCTATCAGTAATAGGATAATATCCATAATCCTACACTGAAAATCAGTTGATATGACTACTATTCAAATATACATATCAACCACTAATGACAAAGGTGAAGAAACTAAAGATTTTTACCAACTTCTGCATTCTGAAATTGGTCAAACATGCAATCATAATGCACTGAGAATTACAGGTTTTGGAAATATGCAAGTTGGAAACAAAGAAGGATCAGTAGTTGGAAAATATGGCACTGGTGACAGAAATGATGCCAGAAATCGCATGACTGAATTTTGCAACAACATAAATAGCAACTATACACATGGACTTTGCCAGATGGAATACTTAACCAAATTGATAACATCCGAGAGGACAAAACAGGTCAGAATCACCAGTCAAAACAAGGCTGGGGCCAACTCCGGAACAGATTATCAATTGATCAAATGCAAGTTCAGTTGAAACTGAAGAAAATTAAAACAGGTCCAACAGAGCCAAAGTATGACCCTGCATAAACCCTATCTGAATTTAGAGACCATCTCAAGAGCAGGTTTGATGCACTGAACATGAATGACTGAAGACCAGTCAAACTGTGGAATGACATCAAGGACACTACACATGAAGATAACAAAAGCTCAATAAAAAGACAGGAGAGAAAGAAAAGACCAAAGTGAATGTCAGAGGAGACTGTGAAACTTGCTTTTGAATATAGAGGAACTAAAGCAAAAGGAAGAAATGTTGAATTAAAAGAGCTGAACACAAGATTTCAGACAGCTCGAGAAGAAATGCACAAAGACCCAGAGTTAGAAAACCAGAAGGCTCAGCATTTCTTAAGCTAATGGAACAGAAGAAAATTCAAACCCCAAGTTGCAATGTCAGATTCTACAGGCAAAAATCTGAATGATGCAGGAAGCACCAAAATAAGACAGAAGGAATATGTAGTTACTGTACCAAAAAGAGGGAACTCTGGTGGTGTAGTGGTTGCTAGTCAAAAGGTCAGCAGTTCAAATCTACCAGGCACTCCTTGGAAACCCTACGGGGCAGTTCTACTCTGTCTTATAGGGTCACTATGAGTCAGAATCGACTTGATGGTAGTGGGTTTGGTTTTGACAGTGGTTACCAATCATTTTAGGAGGTGGCATATGACCAATAACTGATGGTACTGAAGGAAGAAGTTCAAGCTGCAATGAAGTCATTGAAGAAAAACAAGGCTTCAGCAATTGATGGAATACTAGCTGAGATGTTTCAACAAAGATGCAATGCCAGAAGCACTCAATTGTCTACGCCAAGATATTTGGAAGACAGCTATATGGCCAAATGAGTGGAGGAGATCCATATCTATACCAATTCCAAAGAAAAATGATTCAACAAAATGTGGAAACTAACAGTATCATTAACGCAACACACAAGTAAAATTTTAATGAAGATAATTCAAAAGTAGTTGCAGCAGTACATTGACAGGGACTGTCAGCAACTCAAACCAGATTCAGAAGAGGACATGGAACAAAGAATATAATTGCTGATGGCAGAGGGATATTGGCTAAAAGCAGAAAATACAAGAATGATGTTTATCTGTGTTTTATCGACTATGCAAATGCATTCAACTGTGTGGATCATAACAAATATGGATAACAATGTGAAGAATGGGAATTCCAGAACACTTAATTGTATTCATGAAGAATCTGTACACAGACCAAGAGGCAACTGTTGGAACAGCACAAAAGGATACTACATAGTTTAAAATCAAGAAAGTCTGTATCAGGTTATATTCTTTCACCATACTTATTTAATCAGGATGTGAGAAAACAATCCAAGAATCTAGACTATATGAAAAAGAATGTGGCATCAAGATTGGAGGGAGACTCACGAACAACTTGCGATGTGCAGGTGACACAACCTTACTTGCTGAAAGTGAACAGAACTTGAAGCACTTACTGGTGAAGGTAAGTGACTACAGCCTTCAGTATAGATTACACTTCAACATATATCTTCACAACTGGATAAAGGGAAAAAGACTGAAGTTATCAAAGATTTTATTTTACTTGGATCCATAACCAATTCCCATGGAATCAGCAGTCAAGAAATCAAATGACACAGTGCTTTAGATAAATCTGCTACAAGAGGCCTTTAAAGTGTTAACAAGTAAAGATATCACTTTCAGGACTACGGTGCACTTGACTCAAGCCACGGCATTTTCAATTGCTTCCCATGTGTGTGAAAGCTGGACAATGAATATGGAAGGCTAAAGGAGACTTGATGCCTTTGACTTATGGTGTTGGCAAAGAACGCTGAATATACCACAGACTGCCAGAAGAATGAACAAATCTGTCTTGGAAGGAATACAGCCAGAATGCTCCTTAGAAGAAAGGATGGCAAGTCTTTGTCTCATGGATATGTTACCAGGACACCATTTCCTGGAGGAGGACATTATACTCGGTAAAGTGAAGGGTCAGTGAAAGAGAGGAAGACCCTCAATGTGATGGACTGACACAGTAGCTCCAACAATGGACACAGCAATGACTGTGAGTATGGCACAGGACTGAGCAGAGTTTCATTCTGTTGTACACAAGGTCACTATGAGTCAGAACTCACTCAATGGCACCTAAGAACAATAAAAATACAGACAATTCCTTTCCTTAAAAGAAAAATCAAACTCCTCACAAAAAGGAACACTTTTAAGTTCATTAACCTCTTGCGAGGACCATACTGCTCTCCAGGCCCATTTCTAAAGATGAAAGTATCATTAGAGATCTTGACTTAAAATCTCAAAGAGATTTATCCTAAATATCTTTCAAATATGTGACTATCTCATGTAGGCATAGTACTACATAAAAACCATGAGTCTACTCCTCTTCCCAAGTAGGGCCAACTGTAATCTGATTGTAAAGAGAGAAGAAAGAGGTTTGGGCTAACAAAATTTTGGGACACAGGTACAGGGAACTAAATGCACTGGAAAGAGAGAGAAAAAAGACAAAACATGAAATCATAGGGAGCATTGGTGAATATACCTATAAACATGACTACAGCCTTGCCTTTCTGGTGGTAAGAGCTCTGGATAATTACCAAGTCATCACAAGAGGAAATCAAAGAGACCATTCTCTGAAATTCTCATTTCTGAGTGTTTTTGGAAACCACCTTCACTCAAAAGAGGAAGATTCACATCCCAATCGGTAAAAGTCAAAGCGAGGAACTACACAGCTGCTAGAATGGGAAACTTGATCTTGTCATTCTGCACAAAGTGTAAAGCACATACTAATTGGTAAGAAACTGTGTGTGTGTTCATGTGTGTGTATATGTGCTCATATATGTCTAAACAGAGGAGGGAAGAAGTGTAAACTCTGACAGGTGCTCATAGTCTCAACAGGCAAAGATCACTGGCACTTTCATTCTTCTATATTGTGATCTATGAAGGATGGACAACTGAAGCTTTAGGAAGGACCCTGGGTTTTGATTCTAACGACAATGTATGAATATTGATTGAACCTGTCCCTGGGTAGAGAAACCAAATCACCAGCGCAAAGTCAATCACATGACAAATACTGAGTGACCCTAACGAGAGAAGGAAGACAAGCTGACGCCAGGGGACATGACTCAGTAGTTAAGAAATCCATAAATAAAATTCAAAAAACTTTAATATACAAATGCATTCACCTACATATACATATAAAAAAAGTCCTATGGATTTTTAGTAAATGATCTTTGAAAATACCTCCCTGGTAAGATGGAAATCCGATCATTTTATACAATGATTTTTGTGAACCTTAGCAGGTTTATTCAGGTGTACCTATACACATTTCACCAACACAGATAACTCTTCTTCTAGGCACTTACCCTTGAATACTTGTATACATATGTTATAAACTTGATAGAGAGATAGGAACTTGATAATTGCTTCAAGAGTTAACGTATGAGACAGCTTTACATTTATTTAAAGATTTAATTCAAAGCAATGTTGTTTCAGTCTAATCTAATAAATCTTGGGGCAGCAGAGAATCTTACATCAGAAGTATCTCTTAAGGCAGAAGGCAATCGGAAAGATCCAAAAAGATTGACAACAATGTTAGATTGAATGAAGTACAATGTTGGGTTTGGAGTAAGGAAAGGGGAAGAAGTATTTCTGAGGTTAAAAAAAAAAATGAAACATTAGTTTTGGAGCAAGAAGGAAAAGCAACGTAGGTATTAAAATGAAAGGAGCCAGATGTGGACATAGAGGGTTTGATTGCTGACAAACTTTCTTAGAAGCCTTGGGAGGATCTGATGACAGTCATAGGAAAACTTTACACACAAGGGACAAGAAATGGTTTACACTGGTGAATGAATGAATGAATGATCAAATCACCTGAGGAGGTAGGGTCTTCGGAGAAATCTGGCAACTCTTCAGGGGGATCCCCGTAGAATGAGTTGAATTTGTGACTTGACACGGCTGCTAGTACTGCACCCTAAAGCAGAAATGGAAAAAATGTTATTAAAATCAAGATGTAAACAATAAAAAGTTAATAAACATGTAGTTTTTAAAGGATTATTCAGAAATCTAATTACACTGGAGATGATAGCTAGAACACAGGTAGTTTTTATGTAAGTTTGGATTCCTTTAAATAAATTGCATATACATATATTAGAATAACATTATTGGGAATTGTGAAATACATGAAACCATTTATATCTTGAGGGCAGACACATACTACACAATGGACTATTTTGCAGTTATAACATGATGCCAGAGTATGTTAAATGAAACAGAAGGATGCCTGTGATGAATTACATGAAAAAAGTTTGAAAGCAATGTACAGTATGATCTCAGTTTTGAAAAAATGTTAATATCAATACAAAAGATTGAAAACACAACAAAATGTCAATGGCATTCATTATTTCTAGGTGGTAAAGTTATGAATCATTTTTCAGTTTTTAAACTTTTTGTCTTTTATTTCTTTTTGTTTTTAACTATGACTGTATGTTTACTTTTACACAGTAATTCTGAATCAGGTCACACCTCAGAATCAACTACGACATCCCTGTGGACTGCAGAGGCAGAAAGATGTTGAGAATTACCGCTTCAGTAACAAGAAGAATGATGAAAGTTATCTTTTAAAAATGTTCAATGCTACAGATATTAGGCACAGGTCAGAATATTCAGGTTTGTTCCCTGCCTCTATCCCTTTCTAGCTATGTGACCCTGGTTAAGCAAATCATTTAATTAACTTCCGTACAGTGTCTTATCTGTGAAGTATGGATAATAAAACCAACATAATTTACAGGAATGTCAAAAGTCATAATGTATATGAAGGTGTTCTGCAAATTATAACATTTTTTAAGTGTAAATCATTACTAGCCCTATTAATATATAGCTAGAATGTGAGTGCAGTCTTTTGCTATTCTAGGTAGGACTGCTCATTCAGGTAGTTTAAATATCAAGCAACCGCCTGAAGCAGTCAAAGTCTAAATTTAAAATACTGAACTCTAGAATTTTTCCAAAAAAGAAAGATAAATGCTTCACATACGTAGGTATTTGATAATTAAAAAAAAAAAAAAAAACCAAACCCACTACTGTGGAGTCTATTCGACTCATAGCCACCCTACAGGAGAGAGCAGAACTGCCCCACTGAGTTTCCAGCGATTGACTGGTGCATTCAAAGTGCTGATCTTTTGATTAACCACTATGTTATCAGGGTTTCCATTTGTTAATATGGATATGAAAACATTTATAGAAATACATTTTCACAAGGTTTACTTTTTGGGGGGTCATGTTGGGGTTTCTCTAAATAAAAATTAAAAAACTGATAAAACTACAGAAAAGAAAGAGCAAAAAAACAGAAATGATCGTGATGACACCATTCCAGGTAGTTTCTTAGATATTGAAAAGTACAGTGTCAATGTATGAAAGCTCCTTCCTTAGGCTGACAAAGCTGCAGATAATGTTGAGTTCTTCTTTCTACAGTAGAATCTTATTTCACTTTACATATTATATGTGTCTCCTAAAAGTTGGGTGGGAATGGAAATTTTATCTATCAAATCAATCAAATCATGTTTCCCACACACTGAAACTAGATTTTTAGAGATGCTTTATTTTCATTTCCAAATGAAGTTCAACTAAATTTGTTTGTTTTTAACAATATTTTATTTTTTGGTGAAAGTTTACATCAACTAAGTCTTAATGTGTTAGTTGTATCTTTCAGGGCCTATTCTAGCTACTACTCTAGTTAAAGACCACATACTACTAGGGCAGTACTATTTATAAAAGCCCTGCAGAGGTAAGTTCTTTTGAAAATGTAGTTGTAGTAAATTTCTAACCCAACTGTGTTATAAACAGCAATTTTGTTTATTTAGTTCTCTAAAATCAGTGAATGCATGTGCTTTAAATACTCAATTTGAAGCTTTTATGTAAAAGAATAAAATGGCTCCAAAACAGCTCATGAATTCACAAAATTTTATTAGAAGTCAACCTTAGAGGTGATTTATTATAAGAGTTTCATTTTGCAGATGAGGAAATCAAGGTCCAGAGAGCTTTAGTAATCTGCTGAGGTCTGCCAAATTACATACAGAATCATGAGTAGGTAGAATTAGATCCTTTGACTACTTTCCCCAGTTTTTAAGAATTTCTGCTACACCAGGGGTCAACAATCTTTTCCTGGAAACATCGAGACAGTAATTATTTTAGACTTTGAAGGCCATATTGTCTCTGTTGCAACTACTCAACTCTGTCACTGTAACATGAAAACAGTCACAGACAATACATAAACAAATGTATGTAGCTATGTGCCAATAAAACTTAATATATAAAAACAGTTACTGGACTGGATTTGGCCCCAAGGCCATAGTTCGTGAACCTCTGTAGGATGCTATTGCTATTGCTTGTGAGTACAACGACGATATAGAATCAGATTGTATACAAGCAGTTATTCAAACTTCCTAGTTTATGAAATCCTTGACAAAGAAGTTTTCTACCTGCTTTAATCTAGAAGGTGTATATTAGTATAATTTAGAGTGAAACAACAATTTCAAGTGAGTGAAGAAGACTATTCACAATCTGTTACGATAACTAACGTTGAAGTTGTCATTTTCTACCAAGCAAATTAACCTAGAAAAGAGAAGGCAGATTCTGTATTCAGAGAACTACAGGTAATTCTGAATTGGGTCAGCTAGATGATTCTACGTCACATTTAAGGAAGTGAAAAACAAGAATATAGTTAGCTCAGACTTCAGTTAAGTTAAACAGTTGAAAGCACTTAAGGAGACAATGAAGTTATTACGTAAAGAACATAAGAGTTGAACGCAGATGTATGACTGACTTGAAAACAACAGCAAAACCAAAACTCAATATTGCCTTTTTGGTCTTCTCTGAGCTCAAAAACAGGCTGCAAGAAGTAGGACAGGCAAAAGAGCCCCCCAAAACAAACCAACCCACTGCTGTCGAGTTGATTCTGACTCACAGCAACCCTACAGGACAGACGAGAACTGCCCCATGGAGTTTCCAAGGAGCACCCAGTAGATTCAAACTATTGACCTTCTGGTTAGCAGCTGTAGTACTAACCACTATGACACCAGGGTTTCCAGGCACAAGAGCAGGGAGGTACATTTTTAAAAGTCAGAATATAAAATACACAAGTATAAGGTGTAGAATAATTGGCTTTGCACTTCAGTGGCAAGGTAATACACAGGAACATTATCAGCCACATTGTAACATTCTGAACAGGAAAAATCCATCACCAGCACATAGAAACAAAAGGGTGACACAGGAACTTGCGAAATAATTACCCTGTTATGATACAGAACACTGAATTCAGAACCTAAAGCTGGTGAAAAACTTGGAGAGGGTTACGAGGCTGAACAGATATGACCAAAAGACTAGAAAATCATTTCAAAGTAGAAATGTTAAAGGATTTGGGTTGATCACTGTACATTTAAGAATTAGGTCCTAGACGATCATTAAGTGAGATCACTGATTAAATGAAAAGTTCTCTCTCCATATAGTCACAACCAGTTGTCATTCCATATAGTCATCACAGTCTACATACATATATGATACTCTGACACAACCTAAACACAGATCTAAAGCCTAGGGTTTCACATTAAGTCAAGATACATGCTAAAAGGAGGCTGTGCTATCTTCTCTGAAGAAAATTAAAAATAAGACTTGTAATTGTGTTAGATGTGGCTATACTGAAAAGCAATTACATAGACTAGTTATCTTATGAAAATTTTACAGTCTGTAGAGAAGTATTTTATAAAGATGTACACAATAATTTCCAAAAGCTATATTGCCTAACTTAGGAAGTAACATGCTACATTTCAGCACACAAATTAATAGAACTGCTTTGTAAAATCAATAAAAGATCAAAATTGCTTTAGTTATTAGATAGGGAATTGTTCATAGCAAAATAACAAGTTTCAGTTTTTAGAATTAAAGGTGCCTTTTGGATATCAGAATTAATGCTCTAATTAGCTGGAGACTGCCATTAATTACTTCTGTATATATACCCTCATTACTGGAGAGGACTGTATGTAAATACTGGGTTTCATTAAGGCATAAAACTCTCTGATAAACCCTTAAGTTAGCTCTGTGCAAATTAACTGAAAGAGAATGACTGCATCAAAATGGCTATTATAACTTCTGGCTGATCTCTTAAGAGGTGCTGCTGAGGTATATACATTACTCTTGGAGATACCAAGACTCTAAATAGCAGTGGTGTACAAAAGAACTTTCTATGATGATGGAGGAGCCCTGGTGGCGTGGTGGTTAAGAACTTGGCTGCTAGCCAAAAGGTTGGCAGTTCAAACCCACCAGCTGCTCTTTGGAAACCCTAGAGGGCAGCTCTAATCTATCCTGCAGCATTATTATGAGTGAGGATCGACTCAATGACAACAGGTTTTAGTAATGATAGAAATGGTCTATATCCACACGGTCCAATATAGTAGCCATTAGCCACCGGTGGTATTGGGCACTTGAAATGTGGCCAGGGCAACTGAGAAACCAAACTTTTAGTTTTATTTAATTTTAATTAATTAAAATTTATGTAGCCATGTATAGCTAGTGGCTCCTGCACTGGACAGTTCAGCTCCTCTTGAAAGTACTGGAAAACAGCATTCCTAAACAAACTTCTAGTTCTGCACAGTTCAGGAATCCAGAAGACCATCTTTAAGTCAGAGAAGCATACAGGCCCATACTTTTGCAATTTGCAAAATCAATAAAGGAAAATGAGAACATTATCAGAAGTCTCTCTCACTTTTATGTATACAAGGAATAAATGGCTTTTATCATCTTCCTTGCATCAACCAAATTCATACATCTCCTGAGCTGGCTGTAATAAACTTAACCAAACACAGGAATATTGCTTCTATTTATATTGAGTTTCTTCAACATACTTCACTGTAGGGAAATATGCTTTCTACAGGCAGAAATAATTCATAAATCAAGGAGATGACCTTCAGAACAGATCCCCTCCTGGGCCTCCTCCCTGGATAGACAAGCTCAGATATCCACAGACATCTGCCCATCACTCTCCTGTCCCTCCCCACCACACCCCTGGCTCAATAACTCCTTCAAATAGATGTCACCCAGGGTTAAAGTACAGGTGTGCTTCTCTGAGCTGAGGCCCATACCCACACAGCACCGATTTTTCAGACTGCTTAGCCTTCAGTCTGTCCATGAATTCCAATATTCAGTCTGAGAAAATATGATCCTCATATCTAGTCCTATGGTTAGGTCTATGTCATTTGTCAAAGGAAGTATTATTTATAGTGGATTTCTTCTCCAAACTGAAGTATTAAAATTTTAGAACTTAGTATGACATAAAAGTGGGAAAAACAGCAGCATATGAACTGCCTGGTAACCAAAATGGAGAAGACATTTTCCATTATAATTCACAGGGATAAGATAAAACGAAGAAGGGAGAATTTTTTAAAAAGTGTGTGATGGTAATTCAAATCACATGCAGGGTTCCATAAACTTGATTCAGACTTGGTTTTAAGGATAGTCTTGAAAATGATGGCTAATGTTTTCTAATTATTCAAACAATTTTCTCTTTAGGGATTTGTGGTTTCTGGTAGCCTGATGAAGAGGATAAATGCCAAAATAAATGTACAAATATGGAAAAGAATAATTTCTGATGTATTATTGATGCTATTATAACCAATAATGATTAACAGACTTGAAATTTCTGCAAAGGTGGTCAGATAAGTAAAATGAGTAATATTTTATATCCTGGCATTAAAAAGTCTCCCAAGGCTATTTCAAAATGAGGAAAAGGTTCATCTGCACAAATAAAAAATTCACTACTAAAATATATCAAAATTGATCTAAACAGGTATAAACATTTAGGAAGACAATTTATTCAGACCAATCTATACAGACACATATACACTATAAAAACAATTCCAGTTGTAGACAACCTACACTACGAATATAATCAGAGCTGTATGAAGTTTTATCAGTGAAAATGGTCAGTGCAACATTATTTATGGTGTGGAAAACTGGAGGCAATCTTCAGATCTAGGAGCTGGTTGATTAAATTATGTTATCTACACATGAGAAAATACTGTGGCTCCAGTAAAGGTGGGTTTTAGGATAATAACTTTTAATAGTGATGTATCAGAATCACCCAAAGGGATTTTTCAAGGTGCACATGTCCCTCACATGCACACCTAGGGTTGCAGGAAGGAGGAGGGTCCCTTGGTTGAGAGTCACTGGTATAATGAGTCACAGTTACTGATGAGAATGTGTTGTATCTGCCAAATATGCTGGAGTGTAAACCAGTATTTAAACCATCACTTATCGTATGATATAAAAATAAATGGTTTACCAAAAGTTATGCACAGTCTGATCCACATTTGCTTTTAAATCTGTTTTAAAACAAATTTAAAGTATTGTACTGTATATTCATGTACAAAAGACTAGGAATCCCTACCAAAATGGTAACAGTGATTCTCCTAAGGGGATAGAACTACAAGGGAGTTTTATTTATTTCCTGTGCTTTTCTTTAAATTTTCCACACAAATATGTTACTCTTATAATTAGAAGGTAGTTACGTATTTTTTCCAACTAAACTTAATTCTGGGCAGGCAACTGTTAAGTGGCCCATAGAACCAACCAGGAATACTTAATTCTCAAATCAATACATGTGTGGTACTTGCCAACACATATTTATTCATTCATTGAATGCATGCTTATTAAGCACCTTTTAAGTGCCAGGCACAGGAACAATTTACAAAACATAGGGACACAGACAGTGAACAGTAAATAAAAATAGAACATCAGTCAAGAAGAAAAAAAAATACAGGGTGGAAAGGAGGAGTATGCTGTCACAGGGTGGGAAGAGCAGCTAAAGGTGCATAGCAGAGTGTGTGAGTGGTTTTGTGGCAACTTGACTTGGAGTGTAACCTTTCACTTAAAGCACAGTAAAAAAATATGAGAACAAAAAAAAAAGAGTACAGAAATAATGACATTCAAGTGATGCCAAAGATCAAGGGGTTAAAGAAGACCTCTCTGACTGCCTGTCATCTGAGTAGTTGTTGTTAGGTGCTGTCAAGTCAGTTCTGACTCACAGACTCATAGCAACCCTTTGAACAACAGAACGAAACATTGCCCGGTCTTGTGCCATGTCCACAATTGTTCTTATGCTTAAGCCCCTTGTTGAGTAGTAGCCTCATGCAGTTAAGGGAGTGAGCTATGAGGCTCTCAGGCTGAGGAAATAGCATGTGTATACAATGGTGGGAATGTTCTTGGTGTTGAATCTAAAGACCAATTTGAGCAGAACTTTCATCTTAATAATTTAGAGTTTTGCAATCTATAAACATGAAATATCTCCCCATTTATTCAGCTCTTCTTTAATTCTTCTTAGTAATACTAGTATATAAGCCTTGTACTTCTTCTGTTAAATTTATTCCTAAATATGTATTTTTGATGTTTTTGTGAAGGAAATTGCTCCTTAATTTCATTTTCAGATTGTTCATTGTTCACATATACAGTTTAATTTTGTATGCTGATGCTGGATTCTGCAACCTTGCTGAACTTATTAGTTCTAATAGTTTTTATTTTTATTTTTTTGGTGGATTTCTTAGCATATGTATAGGATTATGCATAGATAATAAAAAACAGTAAATAAAAAGAATTTTCCTTTCTTTCTCATCTGCATGTCTTTTGTTTTCTCGCCTGATTATAGTAAAATCAACACAACGAAACCCACTGCTGTTGAGTCAGTTCCGACTCATAGTGACCTACACACAAAGTAGCACCGTCCCATAGAATTTCTAAGGAGCACCTTCTGGTTAGCAGACAAAGCATTTAACCACTAAGCCAGCAGGGTTTCCACCTGATTATATTAGGGGCTGAGAATTTCTGTTTCTAAGAGGTTCCCAGGTGATACTGATGCTGCTGGTCTAGGGGACATAGTTTGAGAGTCACTGTTCTAAAGAACAGATATTATATAACAGATACGATTACAGAGGAAAGTAATGGAAAGGCAGGCAATATTGCAACGTATCCTAAGTATAAGATTCTTTCTAGATGCTGGAGGAAAAAATAACACAAAGAGAAAAGTTTAGCCACAATTACTTTGGAAGAAATATAGAGATCACCCAGTGAAATTTTGGTGCTCTATACGTTTTTCAAAAGCCTTTAAAAGTCTGAAAATGTTAATGTCACTGATTACAAAAAGCTAAAATGGTATGGAATGTCCATTTAGGAATCATAGTTGTTCATAGAGTACCAAATCAAATGTATTAAGATTTTAACGACAACAATAACAATGTTGATAGTAAATAACCATCTATGGAGTACTTACTACTGCTAGCTGTTATAGTATAATATATAATTCATTAAATCCTTAGAACCCTATGAATTGGCTACTATCATTATCATCCGTTTTATAGATAAGAAAATTAAGAGCTTATGTAGTTTTTCAATGTTATTATTGTTGAGTAGATTTTGTTTCACAGTGACCCCATATGACAGAATAGAAAGCCCAATGGGTTTTCTAGGTTGTGAACTTTGTAAGTGCAGATGGACAGGCCTTTCTCCTGTGGAGCTGCTGGGTGGGTCTGAACCATCAACTTTTCAATTAGGGGCATAGTGCTTAACTGATGCATCACCAGGGCTTCTTACTGTTCGAGGTTATACAGCGATTAAGTGTCAGAGCTGTGAACCACCCAAGGTAATCTAGCTCCAGAGCCCACTTTTTCCCATCATGCTGTATTCTGTCTCTTTCTTCTTTACACCAATAATAAAAAATCCTCGCCTCTGACTAAGTACCAAAAGCAAATTTCTACTGCTTTCTATGAATTTCTCTGTAACCACTTCAAAGGGAAATATAAAAATTTGGTCGTCTCCTTCATATGAGAAACTTAAAAAATAGTATCTGGGTAGAAGGACAGACTGTTCATTTGTGAAAATAGGATGTATGGTAGGCTCTGAAAGCCAGGGAAATTGAGATCCCTGTTCTAGAAGCTTGCCAAAGGTGCAGACAGAATTAGTTCTCTGGGGAGGATAGGTGTAATATGCTTTAACCAGGGTGGCTGAATCACTCAGAGAAATACTATCTTACCAGGAGCTGCAAAAAAACTCAATAATGACCCTGCTGATGTTCCTAATTCTAGGTTGTTCAGTGTGTCTTGAAACTTTAAATAACTATGCAAAGGGATGTGGTAAATCCACATGACCTCTCTTTGCTGTGACAGCTTGGCCTTGCCCAATTCAATCTTAGTCACCACTTTGGCTATTTTGAGTCCAAGTCTGACTTTGCAGCACTGGAAGAAGTACAGCAAGTTTCTTGTGATGGGGCAAGTCCTAGCTTTATGGCAAAAGGCCTGTACTTAGGCAATGAAAACTTCAACCAGACAGTATAATGTCATACAAGCCCAAAGGAGGATTGGAATTAAAAGACTAGGTAAGAGTTGAGAAAGAGGTATAATTAATAGCTTCTTTTGGGGAAAACTAACTTCAAAAACAGTTGACCAAATTTTACTTTGGATGACGATATTTTTTTTCTTTCATATGCTACACTAGTTCAGGACTTTCTCAACGTAAAGAAATTAAAGTCTTGGGGAATTTCTTCAGGTACCTACCATATCTCAATAATGGCATCTAATTAATAATGTATTTTTGCTAAAGATTTTTAAAGCAAATAGGGAAGAGCTAGTTTGAAACCCTGACTGCAAAAAGAATTAGGAAAAAGGCTTAACTAGGAATAACCATCATCAATAAAGGCATGTTAAAATTTCCCTTGTGCTACAGTGGTACTATCCAACAGAATGTTCTGCAGCAATGGGAACATCCTTTATCTGTGTTGTCCAACACAGTAGCCACATATCGCTGCTGAGCACCTGAAATGTGTCAGCGAGACGGGGAAACCAATATTTTAATTTCAATTAAAGTAGCTACATGTGGTCTACACAGTTTTCCCAAAATCTGTATAAACATTCTTATAAATCTAGAGTTATACAGCCAAAGCCAGCCAAGTGCCGTCGAGTCGATGATTCACAAAATTTCAAAGGTGGAATAATCATGAATTAGAAACATTATTGTAATTTATGATGTATCTGAAAATACTTAAGGAAAAGTTTTACAGGTGGCAGGAGTCATGTAAGGAGGAATACTATACTTAATTGCTTAGATGAGAAAGTTAACATTTTTAAATAGCAATAACAAGAAAGTCAAACATAAGTGAATTTTAATGCAATGATGTAACAGAGTGTCTCTGTTACCTGAGGGGCAGAGTGGAGGGGAATGTTGTCTCACAACATTTTTTCCCAGTGCTGAAAAGACTCTATTATTTTATGCTGTGTATTTTTCAGTGCCTCTTAAAGTCAAATGGACTCCCCACAAGGCTCTCTCTCTCTCATGGGGTAGAGGATAGGGAGAATGGGCAGAGACTTTCTCATGGGGTAGAACAGAGGGAGAATAGGAAGAGGGAGAAAAGTTCCTAGGAAAAATAATGAAAAGGAGAGAAAAGTAATTTGAAAATATTCTCTAGTAGACAAAGGTAGTGGGGATTATACATACTGCTTTGCAATGGCTGTTCAATTGTAGTTCTGATTGTAATCTACTATCATTTCCAGTGAAATAAACTCATGTTTTCTGTCAGAATACTTAGGTATGGGAAAATGTGACCTAGATTCAATAGCAATGGATAACAATTAAAAAAAAAAACCCCACTGTCATCAAGTTGATTCTGACTCAGTGCTTGGCAGATTCAAACTGCCAACCTTTCAGTTAGCAGACATAACATTTAACCACTACGCCACCGGGGTTTCCATGGATAACAATAGCAAAGTAACCTTTTTAAAGTGACTGTATCTCTGCAATGAATGAAAACAATACTACAAATGTAAAACATAATCAATCTTTTATTTATAAATATTAAATAGTTTATATTCACACTGAGATGCTGCCTTAAGCAATAGTTTAAAAAAATTCTTACTAAAATGGTGGTAGTTTTTGGAAATGGTGATTTAAAGAAGACAATGGCCAACACTAGGATATACTTATGGGCACTGAAACAATAAAAACATAATCATCAGCTCTATCTGTCTGGCTTTTTATAGACTGCTTTAATTTACCTTTAGTTTCCTCCTTGCATTGAATTTCCTCAGTTGCTCTACTGTTTCTGGAAGATGAATCTTGTATGCATAACGATCTCGTTCCTAAAAAGAAGATAATGAAAATACATAACCATTTAAAAAACTGAAAAAGCTTAATCTAAAGCAAACAATAAAGCCCAAGTTCTTAAACATAAGACTTTAATTTTGGGAGAACAAAGATTTTATTTCATGATACAGGTAAATGTTTTCAAATGAGAATATAAAGGTCAAAACTGAGGGTAAAATTATATTTTGTTTTTAGCATAAAAATGACCCAAATAGTAGGTCATGAAATTTTCAGGAATATAGTTACATGGCTAAAATAATCACAATTATGAAGCTATGAAGTTACCTTTGACGTGATCTTATCAAATAAAATGAGCACTTGAAAAATTAACTCCACAACTGATTCAGCATACTGTGTTGTCAGGGATAATGGGACTACAAAAATCCCTCATGTAACTGCAACAAACTTTTCAGGGGCATCTAATTCAATCATTTTCTCTATGCAAGGACCCTCTTCAATCCTTGATGGATGACCATTTTCTCTGACCTCCCCCAGTAGGAGTTCACTACTTGATGGCTGCCTATCACAATTTTAAGAAAATCTAGTTTTGAGAAAGTTCTTTCTCATCTTGGACCCAAATCTGGCTTGTTTGGATTAACTCTGTCTTCTGGGGGTAACACAGACTAAATGTGCTACTTTTTCCATATAACAAAAACCCTTCAAGAGTTAAGAGGGAGATCATGTTTCCACTAAATCTTGGAGATGATACTGCCAGTTGCTTTGACTATTCCTCACATGTATTTACAAACCTCTTGTTATTCTTCTTATCCCCCTTTGATTCTGCTTTAATTCACTGATCCTTTTTGAAGATTTATATGATATCAGTATTCATTTATTTCACAAATATTTACTGAGAGCCTACTATGTGCCAGGCATTGTTCTATGTACTTGGAATATACAAAATCAACAAAGAATCCTGCCCTCAAACTAGTGGGAGAAAGTTAGTAAATACACAAAATAAAACAGGTAAATTACACAGTATGCTAAAAATACTGTGGAATAAACCAAAAACTAGAGCAAGAAATACTGGCTTGGTTGCAATGTAAAACAGGGTGGTTACGGTATGCCCAGTTGAAAAGATGACATTTGTAAGGCGTGAAGGAATGGTCTAGGCAAAGGTCCAAAGATGGGAGTGTGTCTGGAATTTGAGAATAGCAAGGAGATCAATGTGTCTGGAGTGAAGTCACCAAGCAGAGAGAGCAGTAGTGGATTGGATCAGAGATAAGGATGGGGTAGGCCATAAAGGGCTATTGGCTTTTATTCTGAGGTGCAGAGGGAACCACTGGAAGATTCTGACTTGGAGTGAGATGATCTGATTTCACTTTAAAGGGGCACTGGTTGTGGTGTCAGTAACAGATTTTGAGAGAGTGAGAGGAAAAAAGAAATAAAACCAAACAAGAAGACCAGTTAAGAGACTACTGCAACAATCCAGGTGAGAGGTGATGGTGGAAGGAACCAGGTGGAAAGAATACAAAGGATAAAAGATAGATGGGTCCTGGTTGTTTCCAATTTTGGGCTATTATGTATTATTGTCATTAAGTGCCATTGAGTCAGTTCTGACTCACAGAGACCCTGTGTACAACAGAGCAAAACACTGCCTGGTCCTTCGCCACCCTTACAATCTTTGTTATGCTTGAGCACATTGTTGCAGCCACAGTGTCAATCCATCTTGTTAAGGGTCTTCCTCTTTTTATGTATTAAGCTACTATGAACATTCACGTACAAGTATTTGTATGAACATATGGCTTCATTTTTCTTAGGTAAATAGTTAGGAGTGGAATGGATGGTTCAAAGGGTAGGAGTATGTTTAAGTTTTTAGAAAACTGTCAAACTATTTTCCAAAGTACTTGAAACATTTATATTCCCATTAGCAGTCTATGAGTTCCAGTAGCTCTACATCCTCATGAACACTTAATACGGTCAGTGTTTTTGATTTCAGCCATTCTCAAACATGTGTATAGGTATCTCTTTGTGGGGTTAATTTGCATTTTTTAGATGACTAATGATGCTGCATATGCTTATATGCTATCCATAGATCTTGGTTGAAGTGTCTGTTCAAATCTTTTCCCCATTTTGAATTTTTTTTTCCCTTAGTGTTGAGTCTCGAAAACTGTTTACATATTCAGGATATGAATTCTTTGTTAGATATATGACTTGGAAATATTTACCAGTAGTTTGTGGCTTGTCTTTTAATTTTCTTTAACAGTGTCTTTTGAAAAACAAAAGTACTTAATTCTGTATATATTTTGAAGATAAAGACAACAGGATTTTCTGACCAACTGGACACGGGACATGAGAAAGAGGGGAGTCAAGGATGACACCAAGATTTTATAGCCCAAGGAATGGGAAGTTTGACAGCGGCAAAGCTGCAGAAGCCTGCAGATATAACAGATTTTGTGGGGTTGGGAGGCTTGGGGAGAAGATAAGGAGTTTAGTTTTGGACATGTTAGGCTTGAGATGCCTAACATTAATGTGGGTATTCCAGTAGGCACTTGGATGTACCATGATGGAGCTGCGGAAAGAAGTCTGGGTTGGAGATAAAAATTTGGGAGTCATTAATATTTAGATAGCATGAAGTATTGAGCACTATGTTCCAGGCACTGAATTAGGGTCTTTCACGTGAATTGTTCCATTTGTTTTTTTTTTTTAAAAATATGTAAGACAGTAGAGAGAACACTACACATTACTTATCTCAGAAGTGTGATGGCTTAAAAATGGTGAACCAAGTGAAAGCATGTTTTGAATCAAGAGTCTACGGCAGCTCTGTCTAACACAGTAGCGATTAGATACAAAAGGCTATTTCAATTTTAACTAATTAGATTTAAATGAAATAAATATTCAGTTCTTCAGTTGTACCAGTCACATTTTAAGTGCTCTGTAGCCACATGTGGCATATGAGATAGCATGGACACAGAACACTGCCATTGTGTCAGACAGTTCTATTGAACAGTGCTAGCAGGAAGTCACTCATTAATACCACTGAACCAAGACTAAAATCTAATTGAATTCTGCTTAAAACAAAACTGCTTAAAATTCCAGGCATATGTAAGAAAAGAATGCTCTACTGCTATTTAAAAGAAAAAAAGCTTCTTACTCTCTTCTTCAGACCCATAGTAGCTTCTATAGCCTCTCTTTGCCTCGATTGCTTTTATCCCAAGAGGTAACCCACCTGTACACAGTGTTCAGAGGAATTACATGAGCATGTCACTTGCACTGTATCATTGCTCAAAAACCTGCAGCAGCTTTTCACTCTCTACCTCCTAATATTTAAGTCACTTATTTTGGCCTCAAACCAAATTTTCCAGGCTACTACTGCTACAATCCTTTTGGTACCTGATTATAACTGCTTTCTGCCGTTTTTTGCCTATGGTCGCTGACTCTGTACTTTCTGTAGGAAGTACAAGTCCCTCTTCAATCTCACCAATGTATGCAGCTGTCCCTGGAACTCTAGCCTACAGTGAGCTCTCATGCTCTTCAGTATTTCCGAGCCCTTACTTCTGTACTCGCCTGTGGTGCTTATCATGTGTGGCTGCTTCAAAGTCATCTTTCTGGGTCTTCAAGCTCTACTAATATCACCTAAAAATCTACTGCAGAGCCTGGCCATGCCTTTCTCTTTCCTGTAGACTGGTAAGTTTAGTATACAGCAGACTGTTGACACTTTTTCTAGTGAACACCTTTTCTGTTTACCATTCACTAAGGTGAAGTGAAGAGAATAAGGACACATTCAAAAAGTATGTTTCTTGTATATCAATGTTCATTTGCACAATTACTCACAATAGCCAAAAGGTGGAAATGATCCAAGTGTCTATCAATAGATGAATGGATAAAAAAAATTATATGTATATATGTATACATTCTAAAAAAACAAACACCAAACCCATTAGGGTTGAGTTGATTCTGATTCAAAGTGAACCTATAGGACATGACAGAACTGTGCCAAAGGGTTTTCAAGGAGTAGCTGGTAGATTAAAACGGCTGACTTTTGGGTTAGCAGCTACACTCTTAACCACTGCACCACCAGGACTCTCTCTCTCTGTATATATACATGCACATGCAATGGATTATTATTGAGCCAAAAAGAGAAATGAAGCACTGATACAAGCCACAACATGGATGAACCTTGAAAACATTATGCTGAGTTAAATAATTCAGACACAAGAAGACAAATATCATATGATCCCACAAATATAAAATATGTAGAATAGGCAAAAGCATAGACATGCAAGTTTGTTTGTGGTTACTAGAGATGGGGGAAGGGAGAATGAGAAGTTATTGCTATCACTGTACAGTTACTGGAAACCCTGGTGGTGTAGTGGTTAAGTGCTATGGCTGCTAAATGAGTCAGAATCAACTCGACGGCAGTGGGCTTTGTTTTTGGTTTCATGTAGTTATTGCCATTACCTATTACTAGATTTCTGTTTGGGGTGATTAAAAATTTTGGGAAATAGTAGTGATAGTTGTACAACATGGTAAATACAATTAATGTCACTGACTTGTACTATTAAAAAAGATTGAATGGCAAAATTTTTCTTTTATATTTCTGCAACAATACAATGCAAATAGTATGTTGTTTAAATTATAATTTCTGATTATTTTTTAAACAGATCAGATGAAATCCAAACATTAAAAAAGTCTACTATCTCTTCACAGAAAATATGTGAACAATAACAAAATTCCAAGGCATTATAAATGAAAGAATGAAAATAATAAATTTTTAGATTAGATGGTCCCACTTGACAGAGTAATGCGATATGAAGTCAGAAAAATTTCTCTAACATATGTCTTGCACTTTAATAGAAGTATTTGATTCAGAGTCCCTTGTGCACACTAGATGCTGAATACACATTTAATTTATGTATTCACTAAGTCTTCCAAAATTCAAACTGATTAGCCTGCCATAAACATCTTTTTCACCTTTCATTACAGTCAACACACTTTATGGTCTGTGTACCAAGGCTACAAAGGGTGTAAAAAGAGCTCAACCTTTTATAAGCAAAGTATAATGTTATCTGGGCTGGTCTCTTGTTTCTTTGGAATGAATATCCAAGGAAGCATCATGAAGTCAGATAGATGGAGGTGTTAAATAGATATAATTTAACAATCATAAGACATTTACCTATCAACTGATATATTTGTTCAATCAAATTCTTTTTTGCTATGAAATGACTGAATAGGAAATTTTTCTTTTTTGTTTTACCAAAACAAAAACAAAAAAACCTTTCATTGACTTTTTCCATCTTTTGATATGACAAAGCAACAGTTTTATAACTGTGTACTCCTCCTTACAAGGAATTTCATTTTTTCATTCTGCAGTTATTCAAGAGTTTTTCACATTTAAAACACAGCTTAAATTTTCACCATTGCTAAATTAACAGGAGTTTCATCCAAGGCAATAACTTATAAATATACATAGATAAGTATCTAACAATAACATAAGCCTGTTTTTAACAGCTAGATAACATTCTCATCGTATTTTTCCATCTTCAGATGATATATAAACTGAGAACATAAGTTGCTGTTTAGATACGACACATGACACTGAACTCAAACAGCGTTCTGGAACTTTTCAGTTAAGTTACTGGCAATGTTAATCTTTCTGGTGCCAGAAATCCATTACATATTAAGCTCAAGTTGTTGAGAATAAGAACTATAATCATTGGGAGGGACAAAAATTTCCCAAAATAAATATGCTGTTTAAGCAAAGACAAGCTCTGATGATTGAAGCTACTGTAAATATGTATTCTTCAATGCTAAAACATTTGCTAAAGAATCCTAAAAATGACTAATACAAATGGATTGGACTCAGCAACATAGAGTGACCCTATTACACGTGCACTTTGCGGTTCTATGCATCTATAGGATGATGTCCTGCTGACCTCTTACTAGAGGGGAGTGGAGAGTGTGGAGAGGGGACAGAAGATTGTTAGGAGGATATGACATGCATAGAATGAATAGGAGGAGTGTGCTGTCACTGGGCAGGGAGAGCAGTGGGAGCTGCACATAGGTGGGCATGCAAATTTATACTGGATTGTACACTTTCACTCAATCACAATAAATAAAAAATGAAAATTAAAAGAATGACTAATACAGTTGCCATTTTTTTTGTTATTTCCCACTTAAAATCTGTACTATGGAGAAACTGAGAAAGGCAAAGGAGAAATAAGTATACCACTACATTATTCATTTTGCGGGGGGAAGAAAAACTAAGAATGTATTTAACAACTATTTACTTATTTTCTGTCTTGTGGATCGCCTATAAGAAATCAGGAATAACTAGAACTGCCATGCCAAGTAAGAAATAACTGGAACTGAGTATCACAGGAAAAAATACGTATTTGGAAAGTAATTTTCTTAGGGAGAATCAAGATCTGTTGGCATCTCAATATTGTTCTGCACTGTTATTCTATGTAACTACTATTAAGATACATTATTAATCTATATTTTAATATGCCTTATTATTTTATATAATCTGGGCAAGTTAGCATGGTACAATGAACATTCATTCTTTAAATCATTAGCAAATATGTATTGCATATTTAATATCTACAAGACACTTTAGGTGCTAGACAGAAATGAAGCAACACCCCTAAATTTCCACCCTTGTGCAGCTTATATTTTATGGGTTAGACAGACAATAAGCAGATAAGTAAAATACAAGTAGATGCCCTGTTGGATCAATGGTTAAGCATTTGACTGCTAACCAAAAGGTTGGTAGTTTGAACACACTAGTGCTTCTATGGGAGAAAAAGACCTGGTGATCTGCTTCCATCAAGATTATAGTCTAGGAAACTCTATGCTGTACTTCTACTCTGTCAAATGTAGGACTGCTATGAGTCAGAATTGACTTGAAGGTGCATAGCAACAACAAAATGTGTATATATCTTATGATGGCAAATGTTCTGTAGAAAAACAAGACAGGGAAATGGGACAGAGTGCTGTTGGCAGGGGGTGTTCTTTCCTAAAAATTTTAAATAGGTTGTTCAAGGAAGGTCTTACTAAGAAGTGGATATGTAAGCACAGTTGAAGATAGTAAGGGAACAAACCATGAGGATATCTGGGGGGAGATTGTTCTAGGGAAGAGGACACAATGAATGCAAAGGTATTGAGATAGGAGGGTCTGAGGTACAGCAAGGAGGCCAACGTGATGGGAACACAGTGAGTGAAGGGGTGAGTAGTAAGTAATGAAGTCAGAGCGCTACATACCAGGGAGCCAAATGCATAGGAGATGAAGAACACGTCAAGTGAGAGCCTACCCTGAAGGCATAAATTTAAAGGGCAGCAGTATATTGATAACATTTAAATTTACTAAGAACAGATGAGGTCTCCAAGGGACCGCATACAGATGGTGGGAAAGAAGAGGACCAAATATGGAGCATTAGGGTATCCCAGTATGAAGAGGTAGGTGGGGAAGATGAGGAAGAATCAGCAAGATCTAAGGGAGAGCAGGTAGAGAAGTAGATGGGAAAGCAGGTGATCAAAGTGCCCCGAAAACCAAGTGGAGATGGTTTCAGAAGGATGGATGTCAAATGTTGCTGATACACCAGTAATGATAAGGCCTGAGATTTGATTGCTGAAATTTGACAAGTGCTGTTTTAGTGGAATGTGAGTTGTGAGCCTGACTAGAGTGGGAGAAAAAAGATGGGAGAAAATGAAGGTGAGTACAGATAACTATTTCTAGGAGGTCTGCTACCACGGGGAGCAGAGGATAGGGGCAGAAGCTGCAGGAGGGCTGTAGGATCAAGCAAAAGGATGTATATGTGTTGTTACTGTTAGGTGACATTGAGTTGGTTCCAACACAAAGTGACACTATGTAGAACAGAAACACTGCTGGTCCTGCACGATTCTCACGGTCATTGCTATGTTTGAGCCCACTGTTCCAGCCACTATGCTAATCCATCTCGTTGAGGGTCTTTCTCTTTTTCACTGACACTCTACTTTGCCAGGCATGATGTCCTTCTCCAATGACTGGTTCTTCCTAACAACATGTCCAAAGTACAGAAGATGAGGTCTCACTATCCTCGATTGTAAGGAGCATTTGTTTATTCTGGTAGTCAGTCCATGGTATATCTAATATTCCTTACCAACACCATAAATCAAAGTCATTTATTTTTCTTTGGTCTTCCTTATCCATTGGTCAACTTTTGCATGCATATGAGGCAACTGAAAATACTATGGCTTGGATCAGGAATACCTTAGTTCTCAACATTACATCTTTGCTTTTTAACCCTTGAAAAAGGTCTTTTGCAGCACATTTTCCCATACAATAAATATATTGTTCGATTTGTTAACTGCTGCTTCCATGGGCTCTGATTGTGGATTCAAGTAATATGAAATTCTTGACAACTTTAATATTTTCTCCATTTATCATGATGTTGCTTACTGGTCCAGTTGCAAGGGGTTTTTTTTTTCTTTTATATTGAGGTGTAATCCATACAGAAGGCTACTGATATCCTTTGTTTGCTGTCCTCTTTTGAACCCTGCTTCAATTTTTACTAGTTCCTGGTTGATGTACTGCTTCAACCACTTCTGAATGATCTTTGGCAAAATATTGCCTGCATGTGATATTAATGGCGTTGTTTAGTAACTTGTACCTTCTGTTGGATCACTTCTCTTTGGAATAGGCCCCAATATAGATCTCTTCCAGTTTGTTGGCCAAGTAGCTGTCTTCCAAATTTCTTAGTATTACATTCATTTGTTGAAACATATTAATCAGTATTCAGTCAATTTCTGCAGCCTTGTTTTTCTCCAGTGCCTTCAATACAGCTTGGACTCCATCCTTCATTCAATTGGTTCACGATCACATGCTATCTCCTGAAATATCTGAAAGTCAATCGGTTCTTTTTGGTAGAACTGACTATATATTCTTTCCATTTTTTTTTTATTTTTATTTAACATAACTGAGTGAAAATATACATTGACATATAAATTTACATGCCCACCTATATGCAGCTTCCACTGCTCTCCCTGTCCGGTGACTGCACACTATTCCTCTCTGCTCCAGACATGTCTCATCCTCCCAACAGCCTCCTTTCCCCTCCTTTCCATCCACTCCCTTTCCTCCAGCCAGAGGTCAGCAAGATGATATCCTATAGATGTATAGAACCATAAAGAGCTTCCAATATACGGTCACTCTGCATCGCCAAGTCCAATCCATTCCTGTCCAAAGAGTGGACCTTTGTTATAATTTATGGGAAAGGGCAGCATCAGGGCCGGGGGTCATGCTCTCAGAGGAACCCCAAAATCGCTGGACCATCAATTGAGGTCTTTCAGTGGAGATCTCACGATGCACCCCTTTTTATTCTTGAGTTGCCAGTGAGACTCCTCTCTGTGAGCTCCATCATGGCTATCGCTGGTGGTGGCCTGGCACCATCCAGTTGTTCCAGTCCCAAGTCGATGTAGGCACCCACTCTTGTGGGTCTCTCGGTCTTCTCGGTTGTCTTTACCGCATGTCATTTTGGTCCTCGGTGAGCATCCGTTCCTGCTGAGTTGAGACCATTTGCTGTGCCCTCGGATGGCAGCTTGGCAGCTTTTAAGAACCCAGATGCCACTCACCAATGTGGGGTGCAGAGAGCTCTCTTAGCAAAACACTAGTTGGGCCCATTGGCCTGGAATTCGCCTAAGAGCATGGTCCCCCGCCCCCTGCCCTAGCTACTCTATCTTTGCAGTATTGAGTTAAGATGGAAAGAGTACTTAAGTTATGCTGAAGTCCACTTAATGTTGTTCTTGTTTCTAATGTGTGCTATCACTGCTTTCTCCCAACTAGATTTCTAGTAACTATCTAAACTAAACCCTCCCTCCCTCACCCTCCCTCCCTCCCCTCCCTTGCAGCTGTCAAAGAGTCTTTTCTTCTATACACAAGTCTGTTTTTGAGATCTTATCGTAGAGGTCTCATACAGTATTTGTCCTTTTGTCGCTGACTACTTTCACTCAACATAATGTCTTCCAGTTGAAATCAGGTTAGGAGATGTTTCCTGGAATCATCGTTAGTCTTTATCATTGCGTAGTGCTCCATTGAGTATATGTACCACAGTTTACCTATCCATTCTTCTATTGTTGGGCATCTGGGTTGATTCCATCTTTTTGTTATTGTGGACTGTGCTGCGATAAACATTCTGGTGCATATGTCCGTTGGTTTGAAAAGCCTTGATTCTGTAGGATATATTCCAAGTAGTGGAATTACTGGGTCAAATGGTATATCGATATCCATTTTTTTAAGGAAGCACCAGATTGCCTTGCAAAGAGGCTGGACCATTTTGCAACCCCACCAACAGTGTAGGAGGGTTCCACTTTCTCCACAGCCTCTCCAGCATTTGTTGTTTTGTGTTTTCTGGATCATGGCCAATCTTGTTGGGGTGAGATGGTATCTCATTGTTGTCTTGATTTGAATTTCTTTAATAACTAAAGATCGTGAACATGTCCGCATGTGTTTTTTGGCTGCCTGGATCTCCTCTTTAGTGAAGTGTCTGTCCATCTCCTTTGCCCATCGCTTAATTGGATGGTTTATCTTCTTCTTATTGATATTTTGTAGTATCTTACAGATTATGGAGATCAGGCATCAGTCTGACATAGAGTTGCCAAATATTTTTTCCCATTCTGTGGGTGTTCTTTTAATTCTATTAATAAAGTCTTTGGATGAGCAAAAGTGTTTGATTCTTAATAGTTCCCATTTATCTATTTTCTCTTCTGTTGATTGAGGTTTCTTTGACAGATTTTGGAGTCTGTCCTCACTGTGTATTAAAACTTCCATTGTTGTTCCTACCTTTTCTTGGATCAGCTTTATCGTTTTAGGTTTGATATTTAGGTCTTTTATCCAGTTGGAGTTGGTTTTCATATAAGGTGTAAGATATGGATCTTGATTCAGTTTATTGCAGATGGATAACCAATTTTGCCAGCACCATTTGTTGAAGATACTGTTTTTACCCCAGTTTAATGTCTTAGGGCCTTTGTCTAATATCAACTGATCATAGGCAGATGGTGTCATCTCTGGGGTCTCAGTTCTGTTCCATTGATCGATCTGTCTGTTCTTGTACCAGTACCAGGCTATTTTGACCACTGTGGCAGTGCAGTATGTTCTAAGGTCGGGTAATGAGAGGCCTCCCATTGTGTTCTTCTTCTTTAGTAGTACCTTACTTATCCGGGGCTTCTTCCCTTTCCAAACAAAATTGGTGATTTGTTTCTCCATCTCATTAAAAAATGATGCTGGAACTTGTTTTGGGATTGCATTATATAAATAAATTGCTTTGGGTAAAATAGACATTTTCACAATGTTAAGTCTTCCTATCCATGAGCAGGGTAGGTTTTTCCATTTATCTAAGTCTCTCTTAGTTTCTTGTAGTAAGGGCTTGTAGTTCTCTTTGTAAAGGTCTGTTGTTTCTCTGGTTAGATTAATTCCTAGGTACTTTATCTCCTTAGGGGCTATCGTAAATGGTATTGATTTGATAATTTCCTCCTTAACAGTCTCGTTGTTGGTATAAAGGAATCCTACTGATTTACTTATGTTTATCTTGTATCCTGAGACTTTGCTGAACTCTTCTATCAGTTTGAGTAGCTTACTTATAGATTCCTTGGGGTTCTCTGCATATACAATCATATCATCTGCAAACAGGGAGATTTTAACTTCCTCTTTGCTGATGCAGATGCCCTTTATTTCTTCGTCTTGTCTAATTGCTCTGGCTAGAACTTCCAGCACAATGTTGAATAGGAGCGGTGAGAGTGGGCATCCTTGTCTAGTTCCTGATCTCAAGGGAAAGTCTTTCAGTCTCTCTCCATTCAGGATGATGTGGGCAATTGGCTTTGTACAAATGGCCCTTATTGTGTTGAGGAATTTGCCGTCTATGCCCATTTTGCTAAGAGTTTTTAGCATGAATGGGTGTTGGACTTTATCAAATGCCTTTTCTGCATCAATGGACAAAATCAGGTGATCCTTGTCTTTGTGTTATTTATGTCGTTAATGACATTGATTGTTTTCCTGATGTTGAGCCAGCCTTGCATCCCTGGTATGAATCCCACTTGGTCATGATGGATTATTTTCTTGATATGTTTTTGTATTCTGTTGGCAAGAATTTTGTTGAAGATTTTTACATCTAGGTTCATGAGTGATATCAGTCTGTAGTTCTCTGTCTTTGTTGGATCTTTCCCTGGCTTAGGTATCAGGGTTATGCTGGCTTCATAGAATGAGTTTGGGAGTACTCCATCCCTTTCTATACTGTGAAATAGTCTCAGTAGTATTGGGGGTAACTCTTCTCTAAATGCTTCATAGAATTCTGCCGTGAAGCCATCTGGGCCAGGACTTTTTTTGGTTGGCAGTGTTTTGATGACCTTTTCAATCTCTTCCTTTCTGATGGGTTTATTAAGTTGTTCTGCTTCATGTTGTGATAATTTGGGTAGGTGGTATGAGTCAAGGAATTTGTCCATTTCCCCTAGGTTTTCAAATTTGTTAGAGTACAGTCTTTCATAGTATTCTGTTATCATATTTTTGATTTCTGTTGCATCTGTGGTGACAACTCCCCTCTGATTTCTAATTTGGGTTATCTGTTTCCTTTCCTGCTTTTCTTTAGTAAGTTTAGCCAGTGGTTTATCAATTGTGTTGATCTTTTCAAAAAACCAGCTTTTGGTCTTTTCAATTTTTTCAATTGTTTTTCTATTCTCTAATTCATTTAGCTCTGCTCTAATCTTCATGATCTCATTTCTTCTGGCACCCGAGGGGTTCCTCTGTTGTTCTCTTTCTACTTGTTCAAGCTGTAGAGTTAGTTCCTTGATTTGGTTTCTTTCTTCCTTTCCGATGTGTGCATTTATGGAGATAAACAGACCTCTGAGCACTGCTTTGGCTGTATCCCATAGGTTCTGGTAGGAAGTGTTTTCATTGTCATTGGAATCCATGAATTTCTTTAATTCATCCTTAATTTCCTCTATAACCCATGTTTTTTTGAGCAAGATGTTGTTCAGTTTCCAAGAGTTCCACTTTCTATCTATGTTTTTTCTGCTATTGATTTCAACTTTGATGGCTTTATGAACTGAGAAGATGCTTTGCAGTAATTCAATGGTATGGATTTTGTTGAGCATTGCATTATGGCCTATCACATGGTCAATTCTGGAGAATGTTCCATGTGCACTGGAGAAGAAGGTGTAGTTGTCTGCTGATGGGTGGAAAGTTCTGTATATATCAATGAGGTTTAGTTGGTTAATTGTGTCAATGAGGTCTTCTGTATCTTTACTGAGCTTTTTTCTAGATGATCTGTCTAGTGATGAGAGTGGAGTGTTAAAGTCTCCCACTATTATTGTGGAGTCATCTAACTCTCTTTTGAGCGTAGTCAGTGTTTCTTTGACATATTTAGGTGCTCTGACATTGCCAAAGCCAAGTGCCATCGAGTTGGATCCGACTCTGACATTAGGTGCATAAATATTTAATATAGTTAAGTCTTGCTTGTGTACTGAACCTTTCAGCAATAAATAGTGACCATCTTTGTCCACGATGGTGGATTTGACATTAAAATTGATTTTGTCTGAGATTAGAATTGCCACCCCTGCTCTTCTTTGTTCATTGTTAGCTTGATATATATTCTTCTATCCTTTAATTTTCAGTTTGTTCCTGTCTTTAGGTTTCAAGTGAGTTTCTTGTAGACAACATATGGATGGGTCGTGTCTTTTCATCCAAGATGACACTCGGTGTCTCTTTACTGGAGCATTCAGTCCATTCACATTCAATGTAATTATTGATAGGTATGTGTTCACTGCTGCCATTGTGATATGTTTATTTTTATGTTGATGTTTTCTCTGTTGATCTTATTAGTCTGTTCTGGGACACTCTTTTTTGTGAGTTGATTTTTCACCTTTTTCAGAGCTGGTTTTATAGTTGTTGAGACTCGTGTGTTAGATTTCTTGAAATGGTATGATACATCTTTGTTGTGCTTTACAGCTGCCCCTATGAACCCCCTTAATAAACTATTTATAAACCCAATTTTAATTACTACCACTCTTGCCATCTTCCTCTCCATCTGGAAGGAGTATAACAACCGTATCCCTCTTTTTAGTATGATGACACCATAGTTTTCATGATGATCACTGGATTGCTTCTTTCCAAATCAAAGCTGTGAATTACTTTGGGGCCATCCCTAACTGAATAGAGTATTGAGTAGTGTGTCGTTCTAATATATAAAGTTAGTGGTTTTGTTCTTCTAAGCCAAAGCCAAGAGCTTCTTTCAGTATTTCTTGTAGTTTGGGTTTGGTTTTTACGAAGTCTCTGAGTTTCTGTTTATCTGGGAATGTCTTAATTTCATTTTCGTATTTGAAAGATAGTTTTGCAGGATATATAATTCTTGGTTGGAAGTTCTTCTCCTTCAAGACTTTGAATGTGTCGTGCCACTGTCTCCGTGCCAGCATGGTTTCTGCTGAGAAATCTGACGAGAGCCTACAGGGTTTCCCTCTGAATGTTAGCTTTGCCTTTAAGAGTTGCTGCTTGTGTTTCATTTTGTTAAGCTTGATTATAATATGTCTTGGAGTCTTTCTTTTGAGATCTATATTGGGTGGCGTACGATATGCATCTGAGATGTCTATATTCTCTTCCTTCATGATTTCTGGGAAGTTTTCTGTCAGCAGCTCAGCAACAATACTCTCTGTGTTCTCCAATGTCTCACCCTGTTCAGGGACTCCAATTAATCGAAGGTTGTTCCTCTTAATAGAGTCCAACATGCTTCTCAATGTTTCTTCATTTTCCTTGTTTCTTTTTTCTGATTTCTGCTCATAGATGCTAGCATCAGTAGCTGTCTTCCAAGTCAGAAATTCTTTTTTCCATTTGTTCCATTCTGTTTTCTTGGCTTTGCATGGAAGTTTCTATGTCTTTGATTTTCTTCTTGATCTGTTGGATTTCAGAGTACTGGTGTTTCATCAGATCGAACAACTTGCTTAATTTTTCATTTTGTTCTGCTGCATTTTGTATAAGGTCTAGAAGGGCTCTGTATATAATCAATTTGTATTCACTTCCTGATGCTTTCATAAAAGTTTCTTCATCTGGCAAACTCCTTGGTTGCTTTGTTTGGGAGCCCTCTGAAGTCATGAGTGATTGCTTGTATGCCACAACTGTCTGTTGCTTTTTGGGTCCCATGTGAGTATATAGAGGCTGGAAGAGGTACTGTGAGGATGGATTGCAAATTTTTCTCTAGGCTGTCTTCAAGTATAAAGCAAAAGGTATCTGACCAGTTCACAAGTCAGTTAGGTTTTCAGGTGTAGAGGTCCCTCTTCTCATCTGACAAAGTAAGCGCCACTATATCCAACCCCTGATGATAACAAACTAGTTCAGAATACAGCAATGCTACTTCCCTGGTGGCCTCTGCTGACAGGGCCTAGCCTTAGCCAACACTGCGTCGAGTACTGGTTTTGTGATAGAAAAGCGCTCTCTTGTGGGCAGGCTCTGGCTCCCAAGCTAAGAATTAGGCCCAGCTGCGGCCACTGTACCCAAGACGGCGTCCTCCACACAGGCAGCAGACAGAGGGGCTAAAGGTGCCGAGAGGTAGCGATTCCTCTGCTTCTGTTGCAGGGCCCCCAACGTAGGCAGCGCTGTGTAAAATCACTACTTTTCTGTCGGAGAAGCGCTGTCCCGTTTGCAGGCGTTGTCTCCCAGGCTAAGAACGAGGTCCCACTAAAATCTTGGTACCAACATGGCTTCCCGCACACTGACCGCGAAGCTCAGCACAATCCCCGCTCAGGCAGCTACAAAACGAAAGGCTCAAAGTGTCTAGATTAACAGAGTCCCGAGCCTGACTCTCAGAACATGGAAATTTCGCCTGCCTATCCCCACAGCAGCGTCTGAGTCTAGCCCCCAGGCAAGACCCAGCTCCGCCCACCGGCCGAGACAGAGGGAAAAAAAAAGTCAAACTGGTGCATTTACCTTCCGTCCATGAGAGCCGGGGCTAGCCAGGAGCGAGAGTCAGTGAAAGAGAGGAGGTTTTTAGCTGAGTGGTATGAAGTCCCAATTAACAGCTCTGTGCCGTGTCCTGAGGCTGATTAGGTGATCAGAAGGCTCTGTTTGATTGTCAATTCAGGTCTTGGTTTCCAGAGGGATATAAGGGACGTGGGCTTAGTCCACCATCTTGACTCCGCCCCCACCATTTGTTTTTTGGATGTTTCCCAAATCCTTCAACACTGCAATTCAAGGCTTGAATTTTTTTTTTAAGTTCTTCCACCTTAAGAAGTGCTCAGCGCATCTTTGCATATTTCATTACACTTTGTCTTCTCAAGGTGCCCTTTGAAATCTTCGGTTCAGCTCTTCATTTCTTTATTTGTTTTAACTGCTCTATGTTCAAGAGCAAGTTTCAGAGTCTCTTCTGACATTCATTTTGGTTTTTTCTTTCCTGTTTTTTACACAAATTTTTATTTCCTTCATGTATAATGTCCATGATGTCATCCCACATCTAATCTGGTCTTCAGTCCTTAGCATTCAATGTAGCAAATCTATTCCTGAGATAGTCTCTAGATTTGAGTGGGTATACTCAAGGTCATACTTTGGCTTTTGTGGACTCATTTTAATTTTCTTCAGCTTCAACTTGAACTTGCATATGAGCAATTGATGGTCTGTTCTGCAGCCAACCCCTATCCTTCTTCTGCCTGACGATATGGAGCTTCTCCATTGTTTCTTTCCACAGATGTAGTCTACTTGATTCCTGTGTAATCTATCAGGTTAGGTTCATTTATGTTATTGCTATTGTTATTGTTATTATGTTATTGAAAAGAGGCATTTCCAGTGAATAGGTCATTCTATCATGTGATCTCTGGCACTGTTACTATCACCAAAGCCATATTTTCTAACTACTGTTTCTAACTTTTCCATTCTAATCACCAGTAATTATCAATGCACCTTCATTGTATGTCTGACCAATTTAAGACTACAAAAGTTGGTAAAAATCTTCAGTTTTTTCATTTTTTGGTATTAGTGGTTGGTGCATAAATTTGAGTAATAGTCATATTAATTGGTCTTCCTTTTAGGCATACAGATATTTTCCTATCACTGACAGTATTGTACTCTAGGATAGATCTTAAGATGTTGTTTTTGACAATGAATGCAAAGCCATTTCTCTTCAATTTGTCATATATATATAAAACACACTGCCGTTGAGTTGGGTCTGACTCATAGCGACCCTAGAGGTCAGAGTAGAACTGCCCCATAGAGTTCCCCAGGAGCACCTGGTGGATTTGAACTGCCAACCTTTTGGTTAGCAGATGTAGCACTTAACCCACTACTATGCCATCAGGGTTTCTATACACACACACACACACACACACACACACACACACACACACACACATATATGAATAATAAATTACAGCATGATAGATCCAACAGAGGTAGGAAACTGCAGGTAAGGGTAAAATTGCTGGAGCAGTATCTATGAGTAAGTGAACGAGAAGAGATTTAGTGTACAAATGAAAGGGTTTTGGTAGCATGGATTAAAATCTTGGTTCCATCATTAACAACTTCTGCAACTTGGAGGGCAAGATTCTTAATCTCTCCAAGCCTTAGTTTTTAGCCTCTAAAGTGAGAATTTCCTGGAATTACTGAACTATCTAATGTCTTTATCAATAATAGTAATTCATTAAAGTCGCAAGTCACAGTTTTCCTTAGTACTCACTGGCACGTCAGGATGTAAAAAGAATTTTTAAATTTATCTTTTTCCTGAAGCAGTGAATCCATACTTAGTATTTACTGAAATAAAAGTAATGCTATAAAGCATATACTCACACCCAAAATAAAGATCACTTTTTTATAATAACCTGCAACAATTTTAGTTGTCATTGTTATACATCTTTGAAACCACGTTTATGAAGAATGAACAAGCCTTCCTCCGTGATGTATGCTGTCTTTCCCACTTTTGTGCCGTCTGTCTAATAGCTGAATGTCATTTGAACAATGTAGCTTGTACTCTGATGTTTACAAATGATGGGCAGAAAATCCAAATTAGAAGAACAAACCAGACCGTAATAAAAAAATGCTCAAAAGAAAAGGTGGTTCCTGTCATTAGAAGTGTTCAGCCAAAGTACAGATGGCCACCTATTAGCTTATGTACCTTAAGCCACGGGTGATTCAGTGCTTCATAAACAGTGATTCTTTCGGCCGGATCCAGCATCAGCATACGACGTACTAGGTCTTTGGCACTTTCAGAGATATGGCTCCACTGCCTTGGATTCATCTGAAGAGGAGGAAAGAAAAATTACATAGTTATCTTCAGTAAGAAATTAGTATTCATGGTTACTTACTATATCTCCATTGCTTTAATATGAATAAAATTTTCAGAGCAAAGAACAGAAATATGAGTCTAAAGACTTGCTTTCAAAAGAACAAGAGGAAAATTGCAATTTTTTCTTGTTATTATTGAGATTCTGCATCATTAAAAATTTCTTACATATCTTCTTCTTGTTACATACATCATAATACTTTAATAACCAAACAAAAATGTTCATGATTGTAGTTTCTACTTTTCTATCATCAGCAAGGAGATCTGAAAGATTACTCTGATCTAGAAAGGACTAAATGAAATTTAAAATTTTAAAGAAATATTTTTGGTTTTTAAAATTAGCAGTAATTGTGAATTTATGCAAAGTTATGGAAAACTTGGTGGCATAGTGGTTACGTGCTAAGGCTGCTAACCAAAAGGTCCACAGTTCAAATCCACTAGGCACTCCTTGGAAATGATGTGGGGTAGTTCTACTCTGTTTACAGGGCTGTGATGACTTGGAATTGACTCGATGGTAGTGTGTTTGGGTTCAGTATTTTGAAAAAACACTTTTACCATGAAGTCTGTACCCAGAGTGAGCTGTAGACTCACTTCTGACTCATGGTGATCCCACGGGACAGAGGAAAGCTGCACCATAGTGTTTCTAAGGCTGTAATTTTTATAAGCAGATTGCCACATCTTTCTCATATGGAGCGGCTGGTTGAATTTGAACTGCCAGTCTTCCAGTTAGTAGCTGAGTGCTTAACCACTATGCAACCAGGGCTCCAAATTCACAGGTATGCTGTCCTCAGTGAAGTTACTTTTGCCCCTTTTTAAAAAGATAAGACAGCTAAGACACTGGGCAAATTGACCAAAGCCAAACAAAAATGTTATAAATTGTTCAAAAGACACAGAACTTATGAGAAAGGCTGTAGATCTGATAGACAGCAGCTGGGGAAGGGGAAAAGGAGTGTGTCTGAGACCAGGAACCAGAGAAAACAAGCTTACGGCTTGGAGGTGGAAGGAAAATAGGGATAGGATGCAGTACGATCTCATTGTCTCTCTGTCACCAGGAAGTGGATTGATCAGGTGAGCTTATGTGAACTGCCTGGTGTTAGAGGCCTTAAACAATGCCAAAGCCTGTTAGAGGCCTACGTCATCTTCTAAGGGAGAAAGACAGAGAATAAACTCCACAGCGATTTAAAATCCAATTAAATCATAACTTGCATAATGGTAACATATGACTCATTACAATTTGGCCTAGGCCTTTCATTAGACACTAAGTTTTGGTTAATGTTAGTTAGGCTTTGTACTTATAGGTAGGTAGTGAAAAATGGCTCTGTGTTAGGGATAGCTCTTAAAATTGGAGTATTTTCTACTTTCTTATTCTAATAGGCAGAATCCCAAGCAACAGGCACTTATTATCAAATTCCAGTAAAATGAATGCCACAAGACTGCTTAAACACTGTCATTCTACTGAATTATGATACAATGACCAGTTTGAACTCAGTGATGAGATGGCTTGGCTAGCCATGCTCTTGCTTGCCCATCCTGGAGTTGATGAGCCCTTTATAGTCATTATGATTTTTCCTTGGAAGATGAGTTGAGAACTGTCTGAAAGTGGTAGTAAGATTTCTGAAGTCAGTGGAAGCTCAGAAAATTTATTTTTCTACTCATCTTATGAGGGAGTCCAACGTAGGGTTTTATATTCCTTTGGCTGATAAGACCAGCTGAAATTAAATTTATAAGGAGGAACAAAACAGGACCCCCAAACAGTCTCATGTATTTGAATACCCAAATCATGGCAGCTTAGAGTTCCACTGTATAACACTAGAATACAATTAGATTGCATCTTTTATATATTTTGGGAAACATTCATATTTTGTTCTCTGTAAACAAAGTTAGTTAAAAAGTCAGTACATGTTCCAGTTAAACAGTATTCTCTGACATCTACCTTAAAAGATCAGGTAAGCTAGCAAATAAAAATAAAAAAGTAAATTAAAATCATTTAAGACATGTAGTAGTTAATAAACCATAACAATTTAAATGTATTACAAAAGGTATCATCAACGTTTTCTGGAAAATATCCATAGAGATCAAGGATTTTGTTAATAGTTCTTTTGTTAAGTACCACCATGGTGTTGAAATATTGCTGAGATGAGTTTTAAAATAACCCAGCAGTGCATGGAATACAGACAAAACAAGATGGGCTATATATTGACAAGTATTGAAGCTAGGGGTTCAATATACTATTATCTCTACTTTTTGTTTGAAAATTTCCATAAAAAAATTAAAAACAAAAGCTGACAGAATCATAGCACAGTCTATGAAAAAACATGTAAATAAAAGGTCCGCCAGGTTTATCACTGATGGTAGAGCTGCATCTATACTTCAAACTAAGCTGCTTTTCATAAGGAAAGCTGTGAATATAATCAACACATTAGATTAAAAAACTAAAAAGAGTAAATAAGGAATTAACCTCAAAGTGTCAAGCAGCCAGGTACAGAAACTGTAATATAGCTGCCACCATCCATCAGACTTACTATAATACTAAGAATATAAAAAATTTAAAATAATTTTAGACATGTGTGGATAGTCCATGTTTCTTACCAAGAAAAAAAAAACAATTATTTAAAGCTTTGAAAAATAGATAAAATCAAATGCCAGTGGCTCTTGGAATAAAGCACACTGCCTTGGAAACCAAGAAGTTAGAAACTGAACAAACACAAATGAATAATTCTATTATTAGCAAATGCTTGTAACTCAAAAAGGCAAGTGGAAGATTTGGCACCAAAGTTGTTGTGAGGATTAAAGGATTAATATACACCAAGTGCTCAGAACAGTTCCTGGCACAGGGTAAATATAAAGTACGAGTTTGTTATCATGCATTATTATGCTGATACATAAACTTTATTTTTATGTGTTAGTTACCTGTGTTTCTCTTGGAGAAATTCAACCAGAAAGCCATGACTATGCTTTCCTGACAGCCCCTCACACTTCCCAGGAATTGTAGGGTGATTACTTACAAGCAGTTTCCTGAGATATCTGATTACTCCAATGGCTAAACAATTCTAAGAGAGCAAGAGACACCTAAACTTAAAACATCATTTTCTGTTAAGAGTTTTAGCAGAGTCTTAATGCAACCAAATTTTTTTAATACCCTCTTTTTTTCTTTCTATTTTGAATGAAGAACAATTTTACAGTCTACATCATGTTGTCATATAATAGCCAAAACTTTCACCTCTATTCTATTCCTGCTGTCCTTCCCCCTGCCCATATGACAGCATACTTCCCCTTTTCTTCGGAATTTCCTGTGACCTTTTGATAAAGATCTGGCCCTCCTCACCCAATCAACTTGGTTCCAGCAAAGCGTCCCTCAGACAAACCCATGTATATTTTTAAAGGTTTGTTTGCCTCCAGTATCACTCTATGTTTTCTATGGTCCAGGTTAGTCTTTGTCTGGGAGCTGGCCCTGGTGCTGGATTCAGTTTGGGGTTAGAGTCCGGGGGCACACTCCCAGGGGGCCCTCCGTTCAGAAGGACCATCAAATGCGGTCTTTTGGTAGAGTTCTAGCTCTGCCCTCTACTCCATCAGCTGCTCTGTCCAGAACACCGTTCTGGGTACCCCATCCATGGTGTCACTGGTGGTGGCCAGGCACCATCTAGTTTTCCTGGTCCCATGCTGAAGCAGGCTATGGCCCATATGGCCCCTTCTATCTGGTGGGCACATATTTTACTTCTGTCCTTGATGTCCTACATTTGTCCCAAGTACAGATGGATTGGGACCATTTGGTGCTATTTAGATAGCAGCTTGCTAGCTTTTAAGACCCCAGTTGCCACTACCCAGGTGGTATGTAGAGCAGATCTTGAGAGAGTGAGAGAGAAAACCCTCGGGTATCCCAATTAGTCTGGATGTCCCCTGAGAGCATAGCCCCTCAATCCCAGACCCAATTCTCTAAAGAGGTGGTCCACATTAAGGGGACAACTTGGATTTGAAGTCGAGTAGTTGTGGGTACCCCACCTCTAGTGTGTGCTGTCACATCCTATACCCATCCGTAATCCTAACCACTATGTAATTTGTGAAAAATCCCTCTCTGCCTGCCCCCCTGTCAAATATTGATTTCTACTGTGCTTAAATGATCAGGTGCGTTCTTATAATAATGGGTGCATACAAAATTTGTCCTTTTGTTTCTGGCTAATTTAGCTTAGCATAATTTCCTCTAGATAGTCCCATGTTGACTTCTCTAAGCCATCATTGTTTCTTATCATTGCATAGTATTCCATTGTATGAAAATACCACAGTTCGTTTAACCATTTGTCTGTTGATGGGCATCTAGGTTGTTTTCACCTTTTTGCAGTAACGGAGACAGCTACAATAAACATTGGTGTGCAAGTATCTGTTTGAGTGGTATTCATTATTTCTTTGGAATATATTCCAAGAAGTGGGATTGCTGGATCATATGGTATTTCTACCTCTAGTTTTTTATGAAGGTGCCAAATCAACTTCCATAGAGGTTGAACTATTTTACAGTCCCACCAACAGTGCAGAAGAGTTCCAATCTCTCCACATCCTCTCCAGCATTTATTTTTCTGTATTTGTTGGATTACTACCTTCCTTGTTGGGATGAGATGGTATCTCATTGTGGTTTTGATTTGGATTTCTCCGATGGCTAGTGATCGTGAACACCTGTATGTCTTCTTTGGTGAGGTGCCTACTCGTGTCATTTGCTCATTTTTTAATCGGGTTGTTTGCCTTTTTCTTGTTGAGGTTTTGTAGTATCTTGCAGATTAGAGAGATTAGATGGCAGCTGGAAGTGTGGTGGGCAAATATTCATTCCCACTTTGTAGATAGTCTTTTTACTCTTTCGATGAAGGCTTTGAATGAGCATATGTGTTTAATTTTTAAGAGTTCCCAATTATCCATTTTTGTTTCTGATGAATGAATAATGTTGGTGGTTTTTAGTAGACTGCTGATACTATGGATTGGTGCTTCCATCGTCTTCCCTTTTCCTTCCAAGAATTTTATTGTTTAGGTCTTTGATCTGTTTTGAATTAGTTTTTGTGCATGGTGTGAGGTAAGGGTCTTGTTTCATTTTTTTGCAGGTGGATGCCCAATTATGCCAACACCATTTGCTGATGAGATTGTCTTTACCCTAATTCATTGTCTTTGGGCCTTTATCAAATATCAGCTGTTTATAAGTGAATGCAGTTATATTTGGATTTCTGATTCTGTTTCATTGGTCTGTGTGTCTGTTTTTGAGCCAGTACCGGGCTGTCTTGAATACTGTGCCAGTATAGCAGGTTTTAAGGTCAGGAAGAGTGAGCCCTCCCATTTTGTTCCTCTTCTTTAGTAATAATTTACTTATCCGTGGCTACCATCCTTTCCATATCAAGTTGGTAATTTGTTTCTCCAGCTCATTGAAAAACATCATTGGAAGTTGAATTGGGATTGCATTGTATGTATAGATTGCTTTGGGTAGTACAGACATTTTCACAATGTTAAGTCTTCCTATCCAGGAGCAAGGTAGATTTCTCCACTTATATAAGTCATTTTTCATTTTTTTGTAGGAGGGACTTGCAGTTTTCTTTCTGTAAGTCTTTTACATCTCTGGTTAGATTCATCCCCAGGTATTTTATCATCTTCCAGGCTATAGCAAATGGCAACAATCTTGTGATTTCCTCTCTAGTTGTCTCTTGCTTGGTGTAAATGAAAACCAATGATTTATGTATGTTTATCTTGTATCCTGATACTTTGCTGAAGTCTTCTATTAGATCTAGCAGTTTTTTGGTAGATTCTTTAGGGTTTTCTGTGTATAAGATCTTATCATCTACAAACAGCGATAGTTTGACTTCTTCTCTGCCAATTTGGAGTCCCCTTATTTCTTTATCATGTTTAATTGCTCTGGCTAAGACCTCCAGAACAATGCTGAATAGAAGTGGTGACAATGGGCACCCTTGTCTAGTACCTATTCTTTTATTTATTTTTTATTAAATAAAAAATGAAAGTGTACATACTCTGTGCTTACAATATTGGGTTAAGATAGGAGTACACAAGCTGTGTCGAAGTCCCATTAATATTGATCTTCTTACTAATGTGTATTGTCACCAATTTCACCCAACCGAATTTCTAATAACTAATCTAAATCCTCGCCCCTCACCCTCCTGCTCTCCCACCCTCCCCACCCTTGTAGCCGTCAAAGAGTCTTTTCTGCTACGTATCAGGATGCTTTTAAGTCTTTATCATAGGGGTCTCATATAATAATTGTCCTTCTGTCACTGACTAGATTCACTCAACATAATGTCCTCCAGTTGAGACCAAATTGAGAGATGTTTCCTGCTATCATCGTTGTTCTTTATCAATCTATAATACTCCACTGAGTACATAAACCAAAGTTTACCCATCTATTCTTCTGTTGTTGGGCATCTGGGTTGATTCCAGCTTTTTGCTATCGTGGACTGTGCTGCAATGAACATTCGTGTGCATGTATCAGTTGGTGTGAATGGCCTTGATTTTGCAAGGTATACTCCAAGCAGAGGAATTACTGGGTCAAATGGTATATCTATATCCATTATTTTAAGGTAACACCAGATTGCTTTCCAAAGAGGCTGCACCATTCTGCAATCCCACCAACAGTGTAGGAGAATTCCAATCTCTCCATAGCCTCTCCAACATTTAATGTTTTGTGTTTTTTGGATCATGGCCAATGTTATTGGGGTGAGATGACATCCCATTGTCGTTTTGATTTGAATTTCTTTAATAATTTGATTTCAATTTCTTTAATAATTAATGATCGTGAGCATTAAGCATGATGTTAGCTGTCGCCTTACCGTACATAGCCTTTTATTATGTTGAGGAATTTCCCTTCTATTCCTATTTTTCTGAGAGTTTTTAACATGAAAGGATGTTGGACTTTATCAAATGTCTTTTCTACATCAACTGATAGAATCAGGTGGTTCTTATCTTTTATTTTGTTTTTGTGGTTGATTACATTAATTGTTTTCCTTATGTTAAACCATCCCTATACCCCTGGCATGAATCCTACTTGGTCATGACAAACTATTTTTTGATGTGTTGTTGAATTCTGTTAGCTGGGATTTTGTTAAGGATTTCTGCATCTAATTTCATGAGAGATATTGGTCTGTAATTTTCCTTTTTTGTGCTGTCTTTAGCTGGTTTTGGTACCAGGGCTATATTAGCTTCATAGAATGAGTTTTAGAGTATTCCATCCTTTTCTATACTCTGTAATACCATTAGAAATAGTGGTGTTGACTTTTCTGAACATTTGATAGAATTCTGCAGTGAAGCCATCTGAGCCAGCGCTTCTTTTGGATAGAAGTTTTTAAATTGCCTTTTCAATTCCTTCTTTTGTAATCAGGTTGTTTAGCTGTTCTATCTCTGACTTTACTGGTTTGAGTAGGTGATATTTTTCTAGAAAATTGTCCATTTCCTCTAGGTTTTCAAATTTATGAGAGTATAATTTTCTGTAGTATTCTTGTATGATTCTTTTAATTTCAACAGGGTCTGTTGTGATATCGCCCATCTCATTTCTAATTTGGAGTATTTGTTTCTTCTGTTTTTCTTTTGTCAATTTGGTCAATGGCTTATCAATTTTGCTGATCTTTTTGAAAAATCAGCTTTTGGACTTGTCTACTCTCAACCCTTGGCTTGGCACTCTCAACCCTTTTTATATTTTTTATTTCATTTATTTCTGCTCTAATTTTAATAAGTTGCTTTTTTCTGGAGCTTGATGGGTTCCCTTGCTGAGATCTTTCTAGTTGTTCAAGTTGATGAGCTAATTCTTTGATTTGTGTACTTTCTTCTTTTTGGATGTGTGCGTTTATTGAGATGAACTGACTTCTGAGCACTGCTTTTGCTGTGTCCCATAGATTTGGTAAGATGTGTCTTCATTCTCATTTGATTCTATAAAATTCTTTATTGCACCTTTGATTTCTTCTATTACCCAGTAGTTCTTGAGCAAAATGTTATTCACTTTTCATGTTTTTGATTCAATTTGCATCTTTTTTTCTGTTACTGATTTCTAGTTTTATGACTTTGTAGTCTGAGAAGAAGCTTTGTATTATTTCAATATTTTGAATTTTGTTGAGTATCACTCTGTGACCTCATACGTGGTCAATTATGGAGAGCACTGAGTGTTGGAAAAGAAAGTATATTTGGCTTAGGTTGGATGAAGTGTTCTGAATGTCTATAAGGTCAAGTTGGTTGATTGTGGCATTTAGATCCTCCATGTGTTTACTAAGCTTTTTTCAGGATGTTCTGTCCTTTACTGAAAGTGGTGTGTTAAAATCTTCTACTATTATTCTAGAGCTGCCTATTTGTTTTCAGTGCAAACAGTGTTTGTTTTATGTATTTTGGAAGCTTGATATTGGGTGTGTAGATCTTTAGCATGGTTATGTCCTCCTGTTGAATTGAGCCTTTGACCATTACATGGTGACCCTCTTTATCTCATATAGTGAATTTAATTTTAACGTCTATTTTATCAGAGATTAGTACTGCCACTCTTGCTCTTTTTAGAATGTTATTAGCCTGATATATTTTTTCCAACCTTTGAGTTGTAGTTTGTTTATGTAGTTTGTCTTCGAATCTAAGATGTGTTTCCTCCTCTAAGTAGCATATAGATGGGTCATGATTTTCAATACCATCTGCAACTCTCCTTCTCTTAATTGGTTCATTTAGTCCATTTACATTGAGTGTGATTACTGATAAATATGATGTTGGTGTTGTCATTTTGATGCCTTTTTTGGGTGCTGTGGTGAGTTCCTCTGTTGCACTCCATTTTCTGTGCTGAGTTTTTTTCTTTACATACTTTCTTTTACTGGCTTTCAATGTTTCTTTTCTTGAAATCATGATTTTGTATGTTGCTTTTTGACGTGTAGAATTACAGGTTTCTTTTGTGGTTACTCCCTTAGTACTTTTTATTAATCTAAAAGTAGTTCAGACTTCAGTGTCTGTGTAACTCCTTGTCTTTTTGCACATCTGGAAGGTGTATGTGTACCTTTCTTTGACCCTCTTTTTCAAATAATATAGTTGTCAATATCCTCAGATTTCTGGATTTCTCCTTTTTGTAATTTGGTTTTGGTTATCGTTTTTGGATTTCCATTCCTGATGTTATTGAGATGTTTTGTCAAGTGCTGGATGTTTAACTATATATATATTTATATATAAATATAAATAGTATATATAAATTTATATATATATATTCTTGTATGTTCTTTTAATTTCAACAGCTTTTAGGACCCCAGACATCACTCACCAATATGGGGTACAGAAGACTCTCTTAACAAATAGGCTAGTTATGCCAACTGGCTCCAATGTCCCCTAAGATCATGGTCCGTAGACCCCCACTCCTGCTACTCTATCCTTGCAATATTGCGTTACGACTGGAAGAGATTTCAGGTTACACTGAAGTCCATTTAAACTGATCTTCTTTCTAATGTGTGCTGTCACTGATTTTACCCAACCAAATTTCTATCAGCTATCTAATCTATAACCACCCCTCTCCCTCCTCCCTCCCCTCCCAGCAGCCATCAAAGTGTCTTTTCTTCTGTACGTGAGTCTGTTTTTAAATCCTCATAGTAGAAGTCTCATACAGTATTTATCCTTGTGCCACTGACTGATTTCACTCAGCATAATGTCTTCCAATTGAAACCAGGTTATGAGATGCTTCATGAAATCATCATTATTCTTTACCATCGCATAGTGTTCCAATGAGTATATTTACCATAGTTTATCCATTTATCTACTGTTGGGCATCTGGGTTGATTCCACCTTTTTGCTATTGTGGATAGCACTGCAATAAACATTCATGTGCATATATATGTGTTCATGTGACTGCTCTTGATTCTGTAGGATATATTCTGAACAGTGGGATTACTGGGTCAAATGGTATATCTATATCCAGCTTTTTAAGGAGGCACCAGATTGCTTTCCAAAGAGGTTGTACCATTTTGCAACCCTGCCATCAGTGTAGGAGAGTTTTAACTTCTACACAGCCTCTCCAGCATTTGTTGTTTTGTTTTTTTGGGATTATGGCCAACCATGTTGGGGTGAGATGGTATCTCATTGTAGTTTTGATTTGGATTTCTTTAATAGTTAATGATCAAGAACATTTCCACATGTGTCTTTTGGCTGTCTGGATATCCTCTTTAGAGAACTGTCTCTCCATCTCCTGTGTCCAATGTTTAATTGGGTTATTTATCCTTTCCTTGTTACTATTTCAGAGTACCTTCTAGATTATGGAGATCAGATGTCAATCTGATATATAGTTGGCAAGTGTCTTTTCCCATTACGTAGGTGGTCTGTTAACTCTTTTGATGAAGTCCTTGGATGAGCAAAAGTGTTTCTTAGTACTTCCCATTTATCTATTTTATCTTCTGTTGATAGTGCTTTGTTTGTCAGATTTTGACGTCTAAGCTGTGTATTAGAACTTCCATTGTTGATCCTATTTTTTCTTGCATGATCTTTACCATTTTAAGTTTGATGTTTAGGTCACTGATCCATTTTGAGTTAGTTTTGTGTAAGGTGTGAAATATGAGTGTTGTTTAAGTTTTTTGCAGATGGATATCCAATTTGCCCACACCATTTGTTAAAGAGACTGTTTTTACCACAGTTTACAATTTTAGGGCGTTTGTCAAAGATCAACTGTTCCAAGAAGGATGGTGGCATCTCTGGGGTCTCAACTCTGTTCCATTGATGTATATGTCTTTTTTTTTGTGCTAGCACCAGGCTGTTTTCACTACTGTGGCAGTGTAATAGGTTATAAAGTTGGGTAGTGAGAGGCCTCCCAGTGTGTTGTTCTTCAGTACTGCTTAGCTTATCTGGGGTTTCTTCCCTTTCCAAACACAGTTGGTGATTTGTTTCTCCATCTCATTAAAAAAAATGTCACTAGAATTTGTATTGGGATTGCATTGTATATGTAGATCGCTTAGGGTCACCATGCGGATCCGACTTGACGGCACTTGGCTTGGCTTGGGTAAAGTAGATGTTTTCACAATGTTAAGTCTTTCTATCCACGAGCAAGGGTAGGTTTCTCCATTTATGCAAGTCTCTCTTACTTTTTTGCAGTAAGGTCTTGTAGTTCTCTTTGTATAGGTCGCTTACTTCTCTAGCTGGATTTATTCCTAGGTATTTTATCTTCTTGGGGGCTATAGTATTTGCTGATTACTTCTTTAATGATTGTTTTGTTCGTACAAAGGAATCCTACTGATTTACTTATGTTTATTTTATATCCTGATAGTTTGCTGATCAATTCTATCAGTTTGAGTAGTTTACTTATGGAATCTTCACAATTTTCTGCGTATACAATCATATCATCTGCAAATAGGGAGATTTTTACTTCTTGTTTGCCAATGCAGATGCTCTTTATTTCCTTGTCTTGTCTAACTGCTCTGGCCAGAACTTTTAGTACAATGTTGAATAGGAGAGGTGGGAGTGGCCATCCTTGTCTAGTTCCCATTTTCAAGTGGAATTCTTTCAGTATCTCTCCATTCAGGATGATGTAGGTGGTTGGCTTTGCACAGCCAGCCAAGCCAAGTGCTGTCGAATAGGATCCGACTCACAGATGGCCCTTATTGCATTAAGGAATTCCCCTTCTATTCCTATTTTGCTGAGAGTTTTTACCATGAATGGGTGTTGGACTTTGTCAAATGCCTTTTATGCATCAATTGAAAAAATCAGCTGATTCTATCTTTTGTGTTATTTATGTGATTGATCACATTAATTGTTTTTCTGACATTGAACCAGCCTGGCATACCTGGTATGAGTGCGACTTGGTCGTGATGAATTTTTTTTTGATATGTCGTTGAATTCTATTGGCTAGTATTTTGTTGAACATTTTTGCATCTAGGTTCATAAGTGATATTGGTCTGTAGTTTTCCTTTTTTGTTGGGTCTTTCCCTGGCTTTGGTATCAGGGTTATGCTGGCTTCACAGAATGAATTTGGGAGTATTTCATCCCTTTCTATACTGTGAAATTGTCTCAGTAGTTTTGGAGATAACTCTTCTCTACAAGCTTGGTAGACTTCTGGGCCAGGGCTTTTTTTTGGTTGGTAGTTTTTTGATGACTTTTTCAATCTCTTCCTTTGTGATGGGTGTATTAAGTGGTGCTGCTTCACCTTGTGATAATTTTGGTAGATGATATGAATCTAGGATTCTGTCCATTTCCTCTAGGTTTTCAAATCTGTTAGAATACAGTCTTTTGTAGTAGACATTTTTGATTTCTGTTGGATCTGTTGTGACAGCTCCCATCTCATTTCTTATTCAGGTTATTTGTGTCCTTTCCTGCTTTTCTTTAGAAAGTTTAGCCAGTGGTTTGTCAATTTTGTTGATCTTTTTAAAAAATCAGCTTTTGATCTTACCAATTTTTTCAATTGTTCGTCTGCTCTCTAATTCATTTAGCTCTGCTCTAATCTTTATGATTTATTTTCTTCTGGTGCCCGAGGGATTCCTTTGTTGCTCTCTTTCTACTTGTTGAAGCTGTAGGGTTAATTCTTTGGTTTGAGTCCTTTATTCCTTCCAGATGTGTGCATTTATAGAGATAAACTGTCCTCTGAGCACTGCTTTGGCTGTATCCCATAGGTTCTGGTAGAACATGTTTTCATTCTCATTTGAATCCATAAATTTCATTTCATCCTTGATTTTTTCTATAACCAATGGCTCTTTGAGTAAGGTGTTGTTGAGTTTCCAATTTCTATCTATGTTTTTTCTGCTACTGAGTTCCACTTATGGCTTTATGTTCTAAGAAGATGTTTTGCAATAATTCAGTGGTTTGGATTTTGTTGAGATTTGCTTTATGTTCGTCCAATACTGAAAGGAGTGTTGAAGTCTCCAGCTATTATTGTGGAGTGATCTACTTCATTTTTTAATGTAGTCAGTGTTTGTTCAATGTATTTAGATGCTCCAGTATGGGGCACATAAACATTAATATTGTTAAGTCCTGCTTGTATATTGAACCATCCATCAATAAATAGTGACCATCCTTGTCCATGACAGTGGATTTTACATTAAAATCTATTTTCTCTGAGATTAGTATTGCCATACTGCTCTTCTTTGTATATTGTTAGCCTGGTATATATTATTACACCTTTTAATTTTCAGTTTGTCCATATCTTGAAGTCTAAGGTGAGTTTCTTGTATACAATGTATAGACGGGTTGTGTCTTTTGATCCAAGATGCCACTCACTGTTTGTTTACTGGAGCATTCAGTCCATTTACATTCAGTGTCATTATTGATAGGTATGTGTTTAGTGCTGTCATTTTGATTTATTTATTTTCCTGTTGGTGCTTTCTATGTTGTTAATATTCTGTTCTGGGTCATACTTTATGGGTTGATTTTTTACCCTTTTCAGTATTGGTTTTGTGTTTGTTAAGACTCCTGTGTTACGTTTCTTGTTCTGATGTGTCGTATCTTTATTGTGCTTTGTGGCTACTGCTATGATCTCCCTTAATATTCTAAGTTTAAACTCAATTTTAACTTCTACATATCTTATTAACTTGCTCTCCATCTTGAAGGACTATAAATACCATAGTATATCCCTCTTCTTAATATGATGGTATCTTATTTTTCACGATATGATCACTGGATCCCTTCTTTTAATATTATAGCTTTGATTAAGTTGTGTGCCTTCTCCAACTGAGTTGGCTTCTGGATGTTGTGTCCTGTGTTGCCTCCTTAAATATACACTGATGGTTTTGTTTTTCTAAGCCAAGAGCTACTTTCAGTATTTCTTGTAGTTTCGGTTTGGTTTTCACTAAGTCTCTAAGTTTCTGTTTATCTGAAAATGTCTTAATTTCATCTTCATATCTGAAAGACAGAATATATATGCAGGATATATAATTCTTGGTTGGAAGTTTTTCTCCTTCAAGGCTTCGAATGTGTTATCCCATGCCTCCATGCCAACATCATTTCTGCCAAGAATTTAGACAAAAGTCTACAGGGTTTCCCTCCGAATGTTAGCTTTGCTTTAAGTCTTGCTGCCTTTAGGAGTTTCTGTTTCTGTTTCATTTTGTTAAGTTTGATTATAATATGTGTTCGTGCCTTTCTTTTGGGGTCTATTTTTTGTGGCATTTGATACACATCTTGGAAATCTACATTCACTTCTGTCACAATTTCAGGGAAGTTTTCTGTCAGCAACTCAACAACTCAACAATACTCTCTGTGTTTTCAGATATCTCTTCCTGTTCAGGAACTCCAATTAATCATAGACTGTTCCTCTTGATAGAGAGCCACATGTTTCTTAATGCTTCTTCATTTTTCTTGTTTCTTTTCTCTGATTTCTCCTCATAAATGCTAGTGTCAGTAGCTCTGTCTTCAAGGTCAGTGAGTCTAGTTTCCAGTCATTCAATTCTGCTCTTTTGGCTTTGAATTGAACTAATTCTGTAATTCTTTTATTGAGGTATTGGATTTCAGAATGCTGATGTTTCATCAGTTCAAACAGCTTGCTTAATTTTTCATTTTGGTCTGCTGCATTTTGTATAATGTCTACAAGGGCTCTCTATATTATTCTTTTGAACTTGCCCTCTGATAGTTTCAGAAAGGCTTCTTCATCTGGGAAGTTCTTTAAGTCTTTATTTTGGGAGTTTTCTTGAGCCATGGCTGGATGTTTCTTTAAATGTTTGGCTAGCATTTGTTGCTTTTGGGACAACTAGATGCTATTTAGTTTCTCTGGTGTTGCCTCAACAAGAGCTGAGGTGCAGTTCTCAGAAGGAAGTTGGTCCCCAACCACCTCCATGTAGTGCAGTGACTGGGCCATGTGGACTCTCCACTTCCTGGTGGCAAAGACAGGGCCCTACTTATGGAGTCACTGGGGGGCTGTAGGCTAACCCTATCATGTGGGTTAATAAAGGCTGGAAGAGATGCCATCAGGCTGCACTGCAGTTAGTTCTCTAGGCACTCTTATTTTAAAAAGGTAAAAGCTATCTGACAGCTTCCAAAATCAGTCAGGGTGTCAGGTGTGGTGAGCCTCTCCTTCTGGCTGACAGTGGTGGTACCATTTCTACTGTCCCCAGATGATGTGATGTATTTCAAAGTAGGGACAGGTTACTGAGCTGCTGTCATCCCCTGCTGGGTCCCAACCATATAGCAACACTGTGCTAAACACAGTGTTTCTGCTAAAAAGCACTCCCCGGGCTGGCAATGCCTTCCAGCCTGAGAATTATCCCCTGCTGAGGCCTCTGGTTGGTTAACTCCACTTCCCAGTCAAAGAAGATGGTGTCCCAGTCACAATCCCACCCACCCTGAAATAGCTGAATCCATGGTGGAGGTCTGTAAAGAGGGTGGAGGGATTGTGACACTCTGAGTCTGGAGCCAGGATCTCAACATGTGGCTATTCCACTGGCTGATCACAACAACACTGCAGGTCAGTGTAGCAGTTTGCTAAGCCCATCCCCTGTCTGCCAGCCAACAAAAAGAAAATTAAAAACACCAGTCACCTTCAGTCCATGAGAGCCGGCCAGTTCAAGAAGAGCAGGTTGGGCTCAGCAGAAGACAAGAAGTTTCCTGTTCAGTGGCATGTAGTCCAAACTGATAGCCCCATATCCTAGGGCTCACTAAGTGTCCAGAAAGCTCTGTCTAATTATCAATCCAGGCCTTAGTTTTCAGAGGACATTAAGGAGATGTGCGCGTAGTCCACCATCTGGACTCCACACCTCTTACTGACTCTTTTATCTGATTTTTCTTCATGCATACTGGTGTCATTTTTACTTTGTCTTCAAGCTTACTAATTCTGCCTTCCATGTCCTCAGTCCTGCTCCTTTGACTTTCTATTGAGTTATCAAGCTTGGAGTTTTTATTCTTCTTCTGTTGAGCATTTCTTGCAGTTTATTTTTCCATGTGCTTTGCTGCATTTTGCCTCTCTCCTGATATCTTGCACAGCTCAGTATATCGGTCTTTTGTATTTGGTCTCTGATAGCTGTAGGAACTCTTCTTCATCTGGGAAATCCGTTGATGCTCTATTTGGGGTTTTCGGAAGCCATGGCTGTCTGCTTCTTCAGGTGTTTAGAGCTTGATTGTTGTCTCTGAGCCATCCAGAAGTCATTGCAGTGAAAGAGACTTAGCACTTCAGTTGGCCTGACTGGCATCTCTCTGTTGGGGCTGGGCTGTAGATTCTCTGTGCAATCTGATTATTTTTGCTGCTTGCTCTCATTGTCCTGCACTAGTCTGCTCCTGCTGCTGGTGCAGCTCCTGGGTGGAGGAGTTGCACCTTCTTTCAGCAGTACCACCACCACTTTTGTCTCTGGGTGGTGGGGGGGTTGCTTGCACAGGCACTGCCCTTTTGCCATCACTCCAAGGTAGGCAGGGCTCAAGTCCTGCTGCTGCAGCTGCCTCTGGTTAGGGCAGATCCCTTGTGTAGCTTCAGCCTCAGCCTCAGCCTCAGGTCTAGGTAGAGGGAGTTGTTGCTCTTTTGTCCCTCTTCCTCAAGTTGCAGCTCCAGTGGCTTTCAGCAGCTTCCAGCCACTGGGGAAATCACTCCCTTCCACCAGGGTCACCTGAGCCCAATCCTGTTGGGCACACTTGGCTCCAGTGGCTGCCCAGTCACTGGGGTGATTTCCTAACTCCTCTAGGGTCACCTGAGCTCAGGCCACTCAGGCTCACCGGGTTCCAATGGCTGCCTAGCTGCCGAGAAAATCACTCTCCCTCCCACGGGTCTCCTGAGTCCATTCTCCCTAGTGCATGTGGCACCAGTGGCTGCCTAGCTGCTGGGACACTCTCTCCCCTCCTCCCAGCTCACCTGAGCTCAAGCCTTCCTGGTGCATGCAGCACTAATGGCTGCCTAGCCACTGGCACTCACTGCCCTTCCCCATGGTCACTTGAGTTCAGATCTCCCTGGAGCATGAAGCTCCAATGGTTGCCCAACTGCTAGGGTGATAACTTCCCTCCCCACCCAGGTCATTTGAGCTCAAACCACGCTGGCGCACTTGGCTCCAACAGCTGCGCAGGCACTGGGGTAATCTCTTCCCTCTTCCTGGCTCACCTGAGTCCAAGCCTTCCTGGTACACGCAGCACTTAAGGACTGCCGAGCCGCTGGTGCTCACTGCCTGTCCCCCATGGTTGCCTGAGCTCAAGTCTTACTGACCCATGGGGCTCCAGTCCTCTCCCAGCCATGGGTGTGCTCTTTCAGCCCCCTACCCCCAGGCTGTGGGAGCCCAGAGCTTCCAGGTCCACTGGCTCCAAGGCTGATCCCAGGTCTGCCAACAGCAGGGCCTTCACTCTGCCTCCCCCCCCCAGGACCTATGATCTCATGCTCCATAGCATGGAGTGCCTGAACCTGGGCTTCCCAGTCCCACGCAGGGCTAAGGCCTGCTATGCACAGCGCACCTGCTTGCTCCTCTCAGCTCTGCTCTCTCTTGCTCTATAGCCCTGGGAAGCTGGGAGCTCTGGCCTCCTGTCCCGCACTCACTGCCCCGTCTCCCTGACCCTCCAGCAGAGGCTTCCCAGCCTCTCACCTCCCAGCCCCTCGCTGCTGCTTTGAGTCTGCCTGGCTGCCTGCTCGGTGGGTCTGGCAGGGCACTGACAACAGCCAGGCTTGTCCCGGAGTGTTCTAACCTGTGTGCGAGTCTTCAGGTCTGGGCTGCAGGCTGCAGCTGCCATGCTTAGGGTAGGGCAGGCCTCTTTAGCAAAACTCAAGGTTGCTCCAGTTCTTGCTTCGGGGGCTCCGCTTGGTTGCTCAGATTCACTGGAGGTGGGTTTTCTCCTGGCAGGGTTGCCTTCAGTTCCCGGGTAATCTCCACCCAGGCCACGTTGTTTTGTAGAGGTGGTTCAGGGGTCCTGAGATCTTCCTTTCGTTCCCTTTGTACTTACGGCTCTCTAAGCACAGTTTAGTCCTTCTAGATTGCTGTATTTGGTGGATTTCATTAATTCTCAGGATCTTAGTTGTTTGAGGGTTTAGCAGTGACGCATTGTGACTCCACTATCTTGGCTCTGGCCCTCCCCCAATTTTTTTAAAAGGCATTTATGTGCTGATAATGCCACTGACAAACCATCACTGCACCAAAGGAGGGGGAAAAAAAAGAAGGTATAAACCATCCTCATCTCCACAAACTTTCGTTGTGGCTTAAAAAAATGAGGCTGCAACTCTGAAAATACTTTGTTCCCTCTCTGCTCATTTTCTTAATTCTTTTTTCTCAAGTCCGGTATGAAATACTAACATTATTGAGAAATTGAAAAGAAAACTTGAGTCTCACAGTTTTGGAGTCTAGTGTACACAAACCTGTGTTTCGTTTTCTCTTGCCAGTCATAGCCAAAACTGAAACACTGATTCTGCTGAATAGGAAGTAGAGGTTCTTAGTAATAAAGGTAGAAACGAATTTTCCCAGAATAAATGTCCCAGAATTGATATCCAGATACAGATTACCCCTCGCTTCCCACATGTAGCAACACATTCCCCATCAGCCACACAAAAGGGCAAAAACTCTTAACAAGAAGCTGAGGTAGTAGAATCAAGGATAAGCGTATTTATTAAAAACAAAAAAACAAAACTAAACCCACTGCCATTGAGTCAATTCCAACTCACAGCAACCCTACAGGACAGAATAGAACTGCCCCACAAAGTTGTCAAGGAGCGCCTGGTGGATCTGAACTGCCAACCTTCTGGTTAGCAGATGTAGCACTTAACCACACTGCCACCATGGTTTCCACTTATTTCTAAGTCCTTAAATCACTTTAATATAGCCATTCTTAATACCAGTAATTGTAATTTAGAAGTTATCATTTTAATCATTTTTAAGTGTATAACTGTGTGGCATTAATTACAGTCACAATGTCGTGATACCATCACTACTATCTATTTCTAAAATTTTTCATTACCCGAAACAGAAACTCTCTACCCATTAAGCAGACTTTTAAGTTTTTAATAATTTAAGTAATCATTTATTAATCATAAGTCTGTGAATTGTACATGGCATTTCTAACCCATAGTAACTAAAGAATATGAATAATGAAGAATGACTCTAAATGATATTATGACATGCCATGATGAGACTGGCATTTCAGTTTATTCTGGAATGCAAGTGGCAATTAGTAGGCTGTGCTGGCTGACTACATAAAATGCAACACCATGTGTGAAAAAGCAAAACAAGTAAAGGCTACTAGATACTAAATTTCAAATGAAGATAAACAGTGAATAAAATTTCCATTTTAGCTTTACAAATTAAGCAAGAAGCTTTCAAAATGAAGATCTTTTCTCCAATTACACAAAGAAGGGCATGGAAGTTCATTCTGTAGTTTAACCAAGTAAATGAGCTAGGTCATCAGACAGGTAATGGAGACTTCTAAATCTGGGTCACAAACAGCTTCCAGGGTAAAATAAAGGTCAATTGTATCTTGGTTTGTATTCTTTCACTGAGTTTGGCTTTGTAAATGTCTTATAATGGAAGGCCCAGACCTTGTAAGTTGTGGACTTACATTTGTGAAAAGATGAAACACATATCCACTCTCATTTTTCTACTGTACTAAAGAGTAAGAACTAGGGTACATGTTCTCAAGTTGAAAGTCAAAGCTGGAATCCAAAGAACTGGTAGAGACTTTAGATGCAATACAGAAGAAAGCAAAAGTGAGAAGCAAGGTGATGGTTGCTATGAAAACAGCCTTCATTCTCGACCATCTGCATGACAGTTTAGCTGGTAGCAACTCAGAACTTAAGTGCTTGAGGTCTATATTGCCTAACAAGGCTACTGTATCAGTGGCATAAGAAGAGAACATTTCTCTGACTGAGTATCCATATGATAGTCAGTCAGTAAGTAATCCAAAGACAGACAGTGATTTTAAAAGCATTTTTCAGAATAATAAAAAAATATTTTTCAGAATAATTTAATCTGAATGGTAAAATAAAATCTTCATAATACATTACCTTGTATTTTCCTTTAATAATGCCTTCAAACAATCTTTCCTTGGTTCCATAAAAAGGCAAACAACCACTTAGCAGAATAAAAAGGATCACGCCACAACCCCAGACATCTACAGGTTTTCCATAAGGCTCTCGTTTGACCACTTCTGGGGCCATAAAATGAGGTGTTCCAACACGTCCTACATTTAAAACAAAAACAATAAGTTAAAATATCTACCTAAAATTAGTTTTTCACTTGAATACTAGACACAGTAAAACAATAGAAAACTGAATGAAAAGTTTAACAATATCTTCTCACTACCTCTCAACTCCCCCATAAAACCAAGTTCACAGAGGAAAAAAATATTACTTATCTAATCCTCTTGAAAACATTGAGACCAGGAAAGGTACTTTGTTTTTTTTAACTCTCTATTGAATTTTGCACAGTACACATAGGTATTCCTACATTTCCTGTTTCATGAAGCAGTTTAAAATTTTTATTTTTTCACGTTTGAAATTACTGGAAACATGGAGCAGAGGCAGGTGGAACAGTCAGTATGCAAAGTCTGTGAGTGCCCAGAAAAGTTGGGACAGGCTTGCCGTGGGCAAGAACAGAGGCACAGGCATGGAGAGAACAGGACAGAAGTGTGAAAGCATTTATGGAAAAAAATTTTCTTTTGCCTTCCAAGTGGAAATTCCCAAATTAAAGAGAATGCTGACAACTTTCATTTGAAATACAAATTTGAATCTGAAATCTGTTGATTTTATGAACTGATTGTAGAAATTAACCACAGTTAATATTTTGTTACAATAGGATTTTTCAGTCTCCTAATGTTAACATTTGCAGAGAATGAAAGCAAACACATGACATAAACCAAAACAAAATTATGAAGCTCCTCCTATTCAACCCTCATTACCCTTTGTCTTCTTCAAAGAGCTTTCTTTTTCCTCTGTCAAAACTAGGTTTCAGGAAGGAAGCTGATCATCAATAATTTGTACACTAGTAACTATTTTTAATGCAGTATCCCCAAAGGATTCTTCCCTTCTACTGTGGAATGAAAGGCTTGTATTCTGTACAAAAATTATTGTGGCAGGGCACAATGCCCACCAAACAGGACAGTTCTATTTGTATGCAGGCCTAGTGAGCCCCTCCTATCATTCAGATCACACTGAGTCCAAGATAATCTTTACTTTATAGATTACACAATCTTTTATCCAGAATTGTGGTTCAGAGTTAAGAGAGAGAATATATCCTAAAGCCCTGTTAGTGATTAGCAAACTTAGTGCAGAGAACAGTAAAACTTCTCTTAGCCTACATATTGGGAATATATGCTGCATATCATTATTGCTTTCCCTCCCCCAACACCCTTATTTCTTCCTTCTTCTACAATAGAAGTTCAGGCCAAGTTAAAGTTCAGGGTTCAGAGAACGAAAATATATGCATTTAAAATGTATAATATTTCCCTAAAAACTCTGTACTGCTTAGAAGGACTTGACCAGAGAACTATTTTTTTCTATACTGCCCCATTTTGCTTCCTCAAGTAATATAAAGAAGCTGAGATAATGAGTGCTAAGCCTCCCACTTCATTAACAGCGTGAACAAGGAGGCCCACAAGGGAATCACCTCGTTCTGAAGCAGAGGAGTTGGTAGAAGTAGGGAAAGGCAAGGCAAGAGCACTGAGTACCAGCCAGGGGTAGGGCTACCTGCTTGTACAGATGATGCTATGAAATCCAGCTTGACTCCTACACCACTTTCTACACAAGAAGGGGCAAGCAACTCAAAATGGGAGGCTCACTCTGGGGAAGACCAGAGCTACCATAGGCAGCCCCAACCTTTCAGAAGAGGTTTTCCTCATTTACCTGGATTGAAGTTTGTTTTTAACTAGAGAATTAATGTTCATTTTAGGGGGAAGACACATGTCTTACTGTTCAAGAATGTGAATTGTATGGTAGAAAGAACATTCAGGAATGATCTTTCTACTTCATGCAGATTGGCAGAACGTGTAAAGAAATGGACTTAATCTTTAATATAAAGCCATCTCCCCAAACTGTTATTACTTTTCTTTCTTTGTGACCACCTGAATTCTATGACTATAACCACAAAATTTTAAGAGCAGGAAACCAATTACTGAACAATATTAAATGTCACTGTTGATGAGATACTTCAGATTAAAACACACACAAAAAAATCCGTTGCCTTCAAGCTGATTTCTGACTCATGGTGACCCTGTAGAACAGAGCAGAACTTCCCCATAGAGTTTCCAAGGAGTGCCTGGCAGACTCGAACTGCTGATTTTTCAGTTAGTAGCTGTAGCACCTCAACCACTTATGCCACCAAGGTTTCCCTTCAGATATATACTTACATATTTAAATGTTAGATTTTGATATTGTAATATCAGTGAGAGAGCTATTTGAATAGCAACATTTTCAATACTTTAGGACTTGAATCTTTACACACCTAAACCTTTTTACTTTAATAATTGTGGATGACTATATTTATATAATTTTATGACTTCTTTTATACTAGATATCATACATAATTTAACCTTTTTTGGTGACTCAGAGTTATCATTTTTAATATCAATTAAAGAATTATGCTATAGAACAGAAAATACCCTCAGTAATTGCAGAGGTATACAAAGGTTGATTTCTTCAGCATTAAAAGGCTACTTTGTTTTCCAGGTTTTGGAGTCTGCTTAAAATATTTTTCTCTGTCAGGTTTTCTCCTACTTTGTCTGCCTCAGCCCCAGTTTCTCCTGATTTGTTGCTTATAATCTGCTATTAATGGGAAACTGATTAGCAATCGATTCTTCCATTTAGTAGCAATTTCCTAAGAGTTTCCTAGATCCTAGACACTGCAGTAAGCGCTGTGGCCATACAGAGGGACAGCCATGGCCTCCCTGGCCCTCACAAAGCTCCCAGTCTTTGATACGATTATAATTCCCTGAATTAAATGTCACATGGTGGTATGTCACCCTCATAATTATGGCAATATGGAAGAGAAGGACTAGTGCTACCTCCCTCACTATGGTGAAGAGTGGCCTGCTTGGAGATGATTATTAACTTAGCCTTCAAGAAGAATAGGCGTTAATCAGATAAAGTGGTGAAAGGCATTACAGCCAGTGTAAGAGTACAAGGCATGAAAGAATATGATCTTTAAAACTGTACTAGGGCAGGTCAGCCTCAGATTGTCTTCAGATACCCACTTGAGAGTACCATAAATGCGTTTTAAGGGCAGGAATAGTTTTGCTGCTATTACAATTATTTTCTTGGTTTCCAGTTGTATTTTGGATAAGTGAAATTCTCAAATAGCAGAGTATCAGATAGGAGAAGTATAAATATATTTAAACATTCTATGCTACTCTGCGGAACACAGAAGGGGAAGAATTCCTTTCTAGTTGGAGGACGAAGTGATCAAAGATTCCAAATGAGAGGAAAAGGGCTTTCTGTTGTAAACTGGATAAATATCAGCAACACTATGGGCAAAATTTCACAAGTACCTTAAATAACAGGAAATAGCATATAAGAGGAGTTTTCACCTTATCTATCAACCTTGGGGATGTAATGATCAGAAATTATTTGTTATAATTGTGTAATTTTAACACAGGAGTGATACTGGAGTTTAAAGTTTAATAGAAACTTTCATCTAAAAAAGAAAACAAACCTAGGATTTTTAGTTGATTACAAAATTAATATGAGCCAGAAGTGTTATGTGATTGTTCAAAAAGCTAATACAAGGTCTGATAATTAAGTCCACGAACTTAATTGTTCTAAGTGCTACATACCTCATTGCTGAATACTACTTCGGCACCTTTGAAGTATTCCCCTTGGGAATCTATGCATCAATGCCAGTGCCTAATGCACCCTTCAAAGCAATTTTGGAATACTTTCTAGAATGGCCATTGCACATGGTGGCAAATTCACGGACTTAATTGTCTGTGAGGGAGTTTTTAGCTGGTAAACAAATTACTGTATTGGAACACCCACCCTCTACTCAACCTGATCTGGCCCCCAATGACTTTTTTCTTTATCTGAAGATAAAGGAAATATTGAAAGGAAGATATTTTAATGACATTCAGAACATCAAGTGTAATATGACAACAGCTCTGATGGCCATTCCAGAAAAAGAGTTCCAAAATGGCTTTGAAGGGTGGACTAGGCTCCGCTGTCTATGCATAGCTTCCCAAGGGAAGTACTCTGAAGGTGACTGCAGTGATATTCAGCAATGAGGTATGTAGCACTTTTCCTAGGATGAGTTATTGAACTTAGCTGGCAATCCTCATATAGTTTGGTGAGCCTAATAGAAATGTAAGATCCAGACCAAAAGGAGATACCTCATGCTATTATGTATCTGTATTTATGGTGTTTGGAGCCCTGGTGGAGCAGTGGTTAAGAACTTGGCTGCTAGCCAAAAGGTCAGTAGTTTGAATTCACCAACTCATCCTTGGAAACCCTATAACGCGGGCCTATTCTGTCCTCTAAGGTTGCTATGAGTCAGAATCAACAGCAATGGATACTATTGTTTTTTTAGATTTATGTTCAGTTTTGGTCTTGTACTTTATGGGTAATGAGGAAACTCTGAATCAGTTTTTATGAGGAATGGCTAAATTAACGTAGAGAAGTTAACTTTGATAGGACTTTGAAGTCTAGATGGTGTAGTGCTTAAGAGCTCAGCTGCTAACCAAAAAGTTAGCAGTTCAAATCCACCAGCCACTCCTCAGAAACCCTATGGGCAGTTCTACCCTGTCCTATGGGGTCACTATGGGTAGGAATTGACTTAATGGCAACAGGTTTGGTGATTTTTTGTTTGTTTGTTTTAAGGAGGCATTACACCTATCTTCAAACATCTAAATGGCTAGCATGTAGAAGAATTAAAATTGCTTTCAGTGGCTCAAAAAGTCAGAAGTAGGACCACTGGGTAGAGGTTAGCTTTCTCTTCAGTGTAAGGATGAACTTTTCAACACTTAATGAGTTTTATAAAAATGGAATGAACTGTCCTGGGGTATAGTGAAATCCTTGCCACTTGAGGAATTAAACTAGAACTCAACCTTTTTTAGGGGGGATTTCATGGGAAAATTAAATCATTAGTTATAAGATTAGAGACATTAAGACCTCTTTGAATCTTGAGATTCAATGATTCTACGATTGAACTACTTTGAATCTTGAGATTCAATGATTCTATGATTGAACTATGCTTTACTATCTGACTCTTTGGTTGTCCAATCCTTACCAAAAGTTTTGAATTAGGAAAAAAAAATAGCATTCTTTTAAACTGCACTTAACTTACAGTTTCTTATACGTTTCAAATGAGTGGGGAGAATGCAAAACTAGAAGAGAATTTAAATAAATTATGTTTAGAGCACTGTGGTAAAAGAGGGAAACCCTGGATAAGTGATTAAATGCTACTTCTGTTAATCAAAAGATTGGCAGTTTAAATCCACTAGGTGCTCCTTGGAAACTCCACGGAGCAGTTCTACTCTGTTCTATAGGGTCACTATGAATAGGAATTTACTCAAGGGCAATGGGTTCGATATGGTGGTGAAATTATGATTTAAAGACTAGAACTCTGACCTGGAGTTCCTTTTACAGAAGATGGTCTATGTTAACACTACTTTGATGATTTATTTATATGAATGCAATTAAATATCTTTGTAATAAATTATTATTTGATGCTTATCATGTGCCAGGTATTTGCATTTAATGTAAGTATTCTTGAAAGATGACACATGTTAAAAGGGTCTGTTGTTATTTTCCATAATTCTACTCTTCATAAAGACTAGCAGTATTTGGAGAGATGAAAAGAGAAGGCAATGACTAAAAGACTGATAGTCTTTGAAGGGAGGACAAGCTAATTTTGCAAAACTAAGAACTACAACTAAAAACAGGGTAGCATTATGAGCTGGAATCTATTAAAACAAATAAATAAAACACAATAATTTGATCTATAATTAGCATCCCACTCCTTACACCGGGGAAACCCTGGTGGCATAATGATTAAGTACTATGGCTGCTAACCAGAATGCAAGTGGTTCAAATCCATGAGGCACTCCTTGGAAACTCTATGGTGTAGTTCTACTCTGTCTACAGGGTCACCATGAGTTGGAATCAACTTGCTGACAGCGGGTTAGTGTTTTGGTTTTCTGTACACTGCTGAAGAGAGTTTATATTTCTTCTTCCTCCTTTTTTTGTGGCATGGGAATTTGCTAATTATGTGCTGATTAACTAATAATAAAATCAGCCTGAATTCACATCTGCTTGCTCTTCCCTAATGCACACAGATTAATGGTTTCAGAAAGATTCTTTGACAAATGGAAGAGAAAAAAGAAACCCAAAAAACCAAAGCCACTGCTGTCGAGTCGATTTTGACTCATAGTGACCCTATAGGACAGAGTAGAATGGCTTCATAGAGTTTCCAAAGAGCCCTGGAGGATCTGAACTGCTGACTTTTTGGTTAGCAGACATAGCACTTAACTACTATGCCACCAAAGTTTCCACAAAGTATGAAATTAAAAATTAGCCCCAGATGTAAACCTGAAAGTAGCTGAGTCATACATTTTAAATTTGACTTCTTTGTTGGGCCAGCTCAACCATAAAAGTCAGTATCTCTCAAATATCATTTTCTTTGAATATCATTTTAATATCTGTATATAGGGTGTCTTCTTTGGTAAGGTTTGGGAATTCAAAGAATAAAAAAAGACAGAGTTTCTATTCCTAAAGGACTAGTTTTGACTGTAAAATTATCAAATTTAAAACTAAATCCATATAATGGCTCTTTAGAGGGGTGGGTAAAATGAAATACAGTATAAAACTTTGAAGTTGGGGTAACATTTAGTTTGAACATTTTACACCAGCCTAAAAATGACGAGGCTTTGAAGGAAATTTTTTTAAAAAGTAGTCTTACCTCCAGCTACAAGTCCAGACTCCCCTAATTGAATAGCTACCCCAAAGCCCCCAAGTTTAACAGGTGCTGAGTTTTCCTTTGAGGCGAGGAGAACACAGTGTGGCTGAAAAGGAAAACAAATGAACAAACAAACAAACAAAAACAAACCCAGAGATAACGATTAATTGAAGATGAACAATTCAATTTACACAAAACCAAGTAACATGACAATATAGTACCACATTAGCAACAATTTTTGGAATAATTTTGGATGCTTAAACTACTTGCCTTACATTCACTTCTGACTAACTTCTCTAAAGACTTACCTGTTCTGGTCAATATTTTTCAGGAATTACTGGCTTCCTAGCTTAGGGTGTAGTGTTAACAATTACTCAGTGTCCTAGTCATCCAGTGCTGCTATAAGAGAAACACTACAAGTAGATGGCTTTATCAAAGACGGATCTATTCTCTCACAATCTAGTAGGCTACAAAATCTAAATTCAGGGCATCAGCTGCAGGGGGAGGGTTTCTCTCTCTGTTGGCTTGGATGCATCAGTCTTCATCTGGGAACACCTCTGCCCAGGAACCTCAGTTCCAAAGGAAATGCTCTGCTCCAGGCACTGTTTTCATGGTGATATCAGGTTCCCTGTCTTTCTGCTTGCTTTTCCCTTTCATATGTCAAGAAAGACTGGCTTAAGACAATATTCAATATCATAGGCCTCATTAATATCACCACCACTAATCTATTTTACTAAATCATAGTGACAAGAATTTACAACACACAGGAAAATTCCATCAAATGACAAAATGGTAGACAATTATACGATACTGTGACTCATAGCCTAGCCAAGTCTACAGATATTTAGCAGGGACACAATTCAATCCATTACTCTCAGAAAGCAAGGGAATTTGAGAAAGATAAATGCATTCTGTGTCTTTTCAAGCAATGTTCTCTTTCTTTGACTGACATTCTAGATTTATTTAAAGAACAATATTTTTTAATGTTTCCTGCCAAAATGTTTTTTGAAACTTCTGACTTTATCCACTCTAATTTGGCCCCTATAGAATGCTGATGGCCCTTTCTTTTTCAACTCTCCCAACTCCCTCCTCTTTCTTTTCTTTATTTTTTTCCACCCTACATGAGAGGAGCACTGTAACAAATGGATTAGGTAGACGTAATGATTTTAAATGAGCCTTATTTCTAGAGAATTCAGTGCTCTGCTTGGATATGGCTTTTATTTCTGTGAGAGTGGCACAGGTGAGAAAGTGGGAAAGGAGACCACTTGGTCCGGCTCTAAGCCAACAAACAACCCAAATCAGTTGTCATAGAGTCAACTGCAACTTACAGCAACTCCACTTGTTGCAGAGTAGAACTGTGCTCTATTGGGTTTTCAATGGCTGTGACATTTTGGAAGTAGACAGCCAAATCTTTCTTCTGTGGTGTGTCTGGGTATGTAAGAACTGCCACCATAATGGTTAGTAGCCACTTTATCAAATGTTTATGCCATCTACCACCAATGACAGCCGTGATGGGGTCCCAGCAGCAACACGAGAAAAAGAGGGGTACACCCTAAGATCTCCACTAAAAGACCACAACTGATGGTCTGAAGGTCTGGGAGTTCCCCTGGGAGCATAGCCCCTAGACTTGATTCTGCCTCTGATGATAAACCATTACTGAGGTCAACTCTTTGGACAGGAATGGACTGGACTCGGGGTCACAGAGCGACTACATCATGTGTGTACTTTAGGGTTCTATGTGTCTATAGGTTGTTGTCCTACTAGCCTCTTACTAGGAAGGAGTGGAGAGGGTGGAGAGGAGGGGACAGGAGACTGTTAAGAGGATATGACATGTATAGAGTGGAAAGGAGGAGTGTGCTGTCACCGCGCAAGGAGCGCAAAAGGAGCTGCACATAGGCGGGTATACAAATTTAAATTGGATTGTACACTTCCACTCAATCACAATTAAAAAAAATATTTATATGAGACCCCTACGATAAGATCTCAAAAACAGTCTTACGTATAGAAAAGACTTTGACGGCTGCAAGGGAGAGGAGGGAGGGAGGGCAATGGGGGAGGGTTTAGGTTAGATAGTTGGTATAAATTTGGTTGGGTGAAATCGGTGATAGCACACATTAGAAACAAGAACAATATTAAGTGGACTTTAGCATAACTTCTTCCATCTTAATCCAATATTGCAAGGACAATATTGCAAGGGGCAGGAAGCAGGGGACCATGCTCTTAGGCGAAATCAAGGTCAATTGGCACAACTAGCATTTTGCTAAGAGGGCTCTCTGCACCCCACATTGGTGAGTGGCATCTGGGGTCTTAAAAGCTGCCAAGCTGCCATCTGAGGGCATAGCAAATGGTCCCAACTCAGCAGGAACGGATGCTCAACGAGGACCAAAATGACATGGGGTAAAGACAACCCAGAAGACAGAGAGACCCACATGAGTGGCTGCCTACATAGACTTGGGACCAGAAGAACCAGATGGTACCCAGCCACCACCAGTGATAGCCGTGATAGGGCTCACTAAGCTGAGTCTCACTGGCAACACCAGAATAAAAAGGGGCGCACTCTGATATCTCCACTAAAAGACCTCAACTGATGGTCCAGCGGCTTCAGGGTTCCCCTGGGAGCATGGCCCCTGGCCCTGATGCTGCCCTTGCCCATAAATCATAACGAAGGTCCACTCTTCGGACACAAATGGATTGGACTTGGCGATGCAGAGTGACCATACATTGGATGCACTTTATGGTTCTATGCATCTATAGGATATCATCCTGCTGACCTCTGGCTGGAGGAAGGAGAGTGGATGGAGAGGAGAGGAAAGAAGACTGTTGGGAGGATGAGACATGTATGGAGCAGAGAGGAATCAGTGTGCTGTCTCCGGGCAGGGAGAGCAGTGGAAGCTGCATATAGGTGGGCATGTAAATCTATGTGGGAATGCACATTTCCACTCAAGTCATAATAAAAAAAAAAGTTTGCGCCACACAGGGGCTCTGGGTCTGCCCTAGTCCATGCCAAAGAGATCTCCCATTAGAAGTAGCCTGCTTGACCAGAGGTCCCTTAATATCACAAGCTTTATGGCAACAATGAGAGTTTCTATATAAAACCGTGTCCCTTGCAACTTCCTTCTGAAATCTTCTTGAGGTTGGTGTCAGGAAAGAATTTAATTGTGAAGCCCTTTGCCCCAAAGCTATCAAATGCTATCCTCCTCAATATTACTATAAATATGTATCATTCATGTTCAAAATATGGGTTGTAAAAACGGAAAACCTTTGCAGGCATGAAAGATGAAGGTATTTTTTTGTTCTCTTCTATATTTGCTCAAAGGAGCCTTGCTGGTGCAGTAATGAAGTATTTGGCTGGCTGCTAGCCGAAAAGTCAGTGGTTTGAAGGAAGTAGCCACACAAGGGGAGAAAGATGTGGCAGACTGCTTCCATAAAGATTATAGCCTTAGCAAGCCCATGGGGCAGTTCTACTCTGTCCTATAGGGCTGCTATGAGTTAGAATCACCAGGATGACAATGGATGTAGGTTTATACATGCTTATTCATCAAATGACAGTTTTAGTTCAGGTTTAGCCTCCCTGAGACCAGAAAGCCCACTGCTGTCGAGTTACTCCTTTAGTCCACAGAAGTATAAAGATCTTTGCAGTGGAAACTAGCACAAGGAAAGATGAGCCACAAATTTAAGCATGTGAATGAGGATGTGTGAGCATGAGAAAGAGAGAAGAGAGGGAAACCTAGGGTATATGAACTGCAACATGATGCAAAGCAGTCAGAGAATCCGTCAAGGGGCAAGCAAATTTCTACAGAAATCAGTCGATAAAGACTGCTCTCAGTGAGAACTTTAAGTTAATTCAAGCAGAGATCAATGGCAACAGACCTGAATGAGAGAGCACTATCCCAGTACCATTCTAGCATGGACATAGCAAATGACGAAGCCTAGAGTGATGCAAAAGAAGAAAAATACAAACGAGACCTCAATAGGGTCTCTTGGCTTGCCTGTAGAATTGTTATTATCAGCTTCATAAGAAGGGGAGGGGAAGTTTGAATCAGAACTTCAAAGTATGTCTTTTATAGTTTGTTTAATACATTTATGCATAAGTCAATATTACACTGAAATTTATATAATTCTCATAAGAGTGTGCATTTGGTTATTCTCAATAAATCTTTAAGCTAGATAAGTTATAAAATTTGAAAATACATAAAAATGAATACTAATCAATATCATGTAAAACCAGGCAGTATTAAGTACTGTAAGGTAAAATTAAGCTGGGAAGGAGGATGGTGTTACAGCTCTGGGGATTTAAAAAAACAACAACAACAAGCAAATCAAACCTACCACCACTGAGTCACTTTAGACTCAGAACAACTCTACTGGATAGAGGAGAACTGCCCCCATAGGGTTTCCAAGTAGTGCCTGGTGGATTTGAACTCCCAACCTTTACGATTAACAAACATAGTTCTTAACCACTATACCACCACACTTTCCATTCTGGGGACTAGAGAATGTCTGTTTTAGTGAGGGAGGTCTGGGAAAGCCTCTTTGACAGGGTAATATCTGAACAGACAGCAGATGGAAGTGAAAAAGTGGGCCAATGGAAGCAACTTTCAGATCAGGAGGGCAGTAAATACAAAGGTCAGCAGGCATAAGGAGGGCTGCTATGTTTGGGGAATAGTAAGGAAATCATTGTGTCTTTGAAGGACTGAGGAAGGGACACATGGTGGGAAAATGTGATTTGAGAGATGATCATCTGACTAGGCCCTTGAAGCTAATGATAAAAACTCTGGAATTTAATGCTGAGAATGATGGCAAACTACTGGAAAGTTCTAAGCAAGAGAGATGTATGATCAGATCCAGGTTTTGAATGAATCCCTTTGGCTGCTGTGTAGACACTGAATTGTAGGGGTACAAGAGTGGAAGAAAGGAGAACAGTTAGGAGGCTATTGCAATTGTTCAGGCAACAGAAGAGAATGGCTTGGACTAAAGCAGACTGAGAAGGAGAAGCAGAAACAGCAAGAAGTAGTTATATTCAAGGTATATTCTGAAGGTAAAGCAGACAGAAATTGCTGATAGGGGATACGGGGTATGAAAGAAAGAAGTAGGACAACTAGGTTTTTGTTCTGAGCAGGTCAATGAAAATGAAGATGCCATTTACTGAGACGGGGAACATTCAGGGAGGAGATTATATGGGTAGCAAGAATTTGGTTTCATATATATATTGTGAGATTTTATCAGATATGGAGAAAGGGAGGCTGGGATTGGAGACATAAATTTGGGAATCAAAATCATTTAGATGGCATTTACAGACAAGACAAGAAATGAAATTTGCTTAGGGAATGAGTCAATAATTGAACCCTGTGGCATATCAATATTTGAGGTCAGGATAAACATACCTAGGCAGTGAAACACAAAGAGAATCAAGTGACTTTGGTATCTAAAAGCCAAGTGAAGACATTTTCAAGAAGGAATGATTAGTAGTGTTTAGTTACCTGAGGTCATTTAAGATGAGAAGTATGACCTGATCATTAGATTTGGCAACTTGGAAGTCACTGGTGACTTTGATAAGGGCAGTTTTGAAAGTATGATAATGATAAAACTCCTCATTGGACCAACCAAGTCCAAGAGAGAACAGGAAGAGATGATATGGCAATAGTAAGCATAGATATCTTTCAAATTTTTACTGTACTCAGAATGGGGAAATGGGATGTAGCTAGAGGAGAATGTGAAGCCAAAAAAATTTATCTTTTCACTTTTAACATTTACCAGCAGAGAAAATAGAGGACTAAATCTCATGTACTTATCACTCAGCTTTAATGACTGCTCATCTATATCTGTCAATTATGTTTTATTTTTTATTTTTGCTGAAGCACTTTAAAACAAATCATTGTATCATTTTTGCCTGTGAATTGTTTGGGATTTCTAACAGATGACTTAAAAAATAACCATAATATAATTTTCATACCCCCCCAAATTAACATTAATTCTTTACTACCACCAGTACACATTTGTTTTTCCTTGACTGTCTCAAAAAGTCTTTTTATAGTCGGTTAGGTCAAAATGAGATTCAAGGTCCATACCCTGTATTTGAAGAACCTGTCTCAATCTCTCTCACTCTACAACAGATCACCCTCCTGTACCTTTTTTTTTTTTAGTGGTCACACCACTGTTTTATGATACTAGATAATCCACCTTGTGGAATCCCCCACAATCTTGACTTAATTAATGCTAACTGTATCCTCAGGGTGTCATTTAACATATTACTTAATCTCCTATATTTCCTATAAATTGGTAGTTAGATCTAGAAATCTGATTAGACTCAGATTCATACATCATAGGTGGTATATCTACCTTATTGCACCAGGAAGAACATAATGTCTGACCGTCCTGCTTTTAGTGAGAGGATTGATTAGTGGGTTCAAGTGTCATTTGCCTGGTCCATCGTTATAAGGCTCTACCCATCAACTTTTCATTCAATGCTTTTAGCTGCCACTGATGCCTAGATCCATAATTAAGGGTTATAAAATGGGTATTTTCCTCAACATTTTATTATAAGTAATTTTAAACATACAGAAAATTGAAAGAGTTGTATAGCAAACAGCTATATATCCACTCTCTAGAGTCTACGGTTAACATTTTGCTACATGGCCTTATCACATCACTATCTATTCATTCTTCTATTCAACTACCAATCCACCTTATTTTATTTTTTTTTGCTGTACTTCACAATAAGTTGTAAGATGATATCCTATAGATGCATAGAACCATAAAGTGCATCCATGGGAATGTACATTGTCACTCAGTCATAATAATAAAAAAAAGTTGTAGCCATCAGCTCACACATCATTAGAGTTTTGTTTACAATTCTTTCTAATGGTAAAAATTACATACCGTGAAATATATATATACATCTTAAGAGTACCATTAGAGTTTTGACCAATGTATACATCTATGTAATCCAAGCTCCTGTCAAGATATTATTGTCATCCTAGAAAGCTCACTCATCCCCTTCCATTCAACATCCCCACCCGCCAGTAGAAATCACTATTGTGATATTGTCTAGACCACAGGTTTGTCTTATTAGAATTTTGTATAAATGAACCCAAACAGTTGCACTCTTTTATGTAAGACTTCTTTCACTCAGCATAATGTTTCTGAGAGTCTCCTATGTTCTTACAACCTGTAGTGTATTCCTTTTTATTGCTGAGAAGCATCCTACTTTATGCAGGTACCAAAGTCCATTCTCCGGCTGATAAATTTTGGGCTATTTTCAGTTTTGGGGTATTATGAACAAAACTGCTATGAACTATTCCCAGAAAAGCAAGTTGGTTTTTAGGCAACCTTGAAAAGTGACCAATACTGAAGGCTTTTTTTGGTTATTATTTTTTATTTATTTATTTTTATTATTTTTATTTATGTATGTGTGATGTATTTTAATCAGTTGCAGCCTTATTTATGTGATGCTCAAACTGTCCCAATTTTCGCCAGCAGAAGCCCTTTTAAGTCAGTTCTTATGTCTTTGTCTAAGAACTAGAAGTGTTTAATTTCAAGCACAAGATAGTCCAGGCTCATCTTGTTCATTTCTTGTCCCACATCTGGAATTAACCACTATGCCAAGCAGCCCTGATTCTTTTTGGTTGGAAAAGATATTTAAATGAACAATCTAGGTACTAGACATATTATTAGTACTGGCTTATCATTGCTTCTCAGACTTTTTAGTGGGGCAACACTGAGGAATACGTATTTTTTAGAAGTAGAAAAATAAATCGGGAATTCATACTGATGGTTTTTCCTGTTTGATTATAGGGTTTTCTTTGATTTTTATAATCTTGGTACCTAATGACATTAACATAATTACTAATTTGCTTTATCCTACTGTGTGTATGTGTGTGTGTGCGTATATATATATATATATGTCAGTCTCAAAATAACAATATCGTTATCAGTAACACGACCACTGCACTCTGCTTAAAGTTTTTTTCTTCTTTTCTTTCTTTTTTGTTCTTAGAACACATCTCACTAGGTAAGCTCAATCAAATACCACTAGATAAAGAATCTGTGAGTCTATGCTGATATAAATAAATAAACAAATGACTGGGGGCAAAGAAAAAGCTTTTCCTAAAGTAGCAAACCAACTAATAAATGTAGAAAAAAATGATGGAACAGAAAATCATCTTTTGGCAGTTATAATCTTTACATATGATTAACATAAGAATCATCTGAGGATGTTAAGTAGTGGGTGAAAGCTGGAAGAGTAAGAGTATATTCACAGAATTTTAAAGTTGTTCCCACAGAACACTTATTAACTACAAAGGGGTAAAAATATAATTTTACAGGAGAGAAACTTGGCAGACACTATTGTCAAAGTTACGTTGCTGGTAATGGGCTAATGGATAGCATGTGCTTCTTGTGATGAGTCATAGAGAAGAGTTCAGCAGCATTTGTACGGTTTTCCTGTCAAAGTTTATAACAAGGTCTAATCATTAGGAGGGGAGCCCTGGTGGCACAGTGGTTAAGAGCTGTGGCTGCTGACCAAAAGGTTGGCAGTTAGACTCCACCAGCTGCTCACTGGAAACCCTACGAGGCAGCTCTTTGTCCTATAGGGTTGCTATGAGTCAGAATTGACTCTAAAGCAATGGGCTTGTTTTTTTTTTTGGTTTAATCAGAAGGAAGGAGTCCTTGGGTGGTGCAATCAGTTAACACGCTCAGCTGCTAACCAAAAAGGTTAACCAAAAGGTTGTCAGAGGCACCTTGGGAGAAAATCCTAGCAATCTACTTCTGAAAAATCAGCCATTGAAATCCTATGGAGTATAGTTCTACTATGACATACATGGGTTGCCATGAGTCAGAATCAACAGTTAACTGGTTGGTTTGATAATCATAAGGAAACATCAGACAAATACAAACTGAAGGACATTCGACATTGTAACTGGTCTGTATCATTCCAAACTCTCCCTACCATGAAACATAAAGAAAGTATTTGAAATTAAAGGAGACTAAAGAAATATAAGAACTTAATACACTGTCTTATTTTTATTTTTGCTTTAAGGACAGTTGATGAAATCTGAACAAGGTCAGTAGATTAAATAATAGTATTCCTTCAATACTAACTCTTTGACTTTGATAACCATACTGGTTATATAATGGAATTCCTTATTTTTGGAAAACAAAAGGATACATGAATGAATCAAAAGAGTGAGAAACTGAGAAAGATAAGGCAAATTTAGTAAAACATTAACATTTAGGGGATCTGGAATCCTTTGTTCTATTCTTGCAAATTTAAGTCTAAAATCATATTTAAAAATGAATTTAAAGTCACTTAAAATCATTCCTCTCTTGGTAATTTACTTTTGGCTTGGCTTGTTATACAGTGAGGCTCATTTGTTTAAATTTGATTTTTGACTTAATTTGCTTTTTGAATTATACTATTTACATGATTCTAAAGTTGAAACTATAAAACAAACACCATTATGAGAAGTCTAGATAATGTTTTTGCTCTCTTCCCATTGGTAACTATTTTTATTAGTTTTTAGTGTGTCCTTCCATTTTTTTAGGGGGAAGGGGAGATAAGAAAATACATACAAATATTAAAAAGTTTCACATAACAATATGTTCTACAGATGACTCCATTGTAGTGCCTAGTGCTATTCAGGGAGTTTTTGTTTTGTGTGCTAAAGGGAATAACACAGAAGGCAGGAAAAACTTGATACTCATGTAGAGAGCAGGGGTGGGATTTAATGTGCTAGTGGGTAAAGTGGGCCTCGTGGCAACAAAGAAGGCAGTGCATAGGGCACCTGCAGATGCAGGCAGATGTGGAGGTAGGAAGATGAGGAAGTTCTCTTCATAATGCTTTTGTTTTCTCAGTGAAATAAAACGTGACCATCAGCTGAGAGTGGAGAAGGAGCGGGGTGGCTGGCAGTTTGAGAAGGGTGAAGGTGTGAAAAAGTCTCTTCAAAGAGTAGGAGAACTGACTGAGGCAGTGATTCTCAAACTTTAGCATCTGAATCTCACAGGCTGCAGTCTCCACCCCCACCCCACCCCCACTCCACCCCCTGAATTTGTGGTTCACACTCTCTGTGAGATCAAGAATGTGATGATACTGCTGGTCTGGGAGCCATGCCTGGAGAACCACTGGACTAAAGAAATCTAACAGAACTGCTTGTAGCACAAGGGCCCATTTGAGGTTTGTGGTTGTGACTTTGAAGCAAGACCAGTCAGCATGACTGTCTTAGTCCCCTGCTGCAGTTCAGGTCTGGAAAGCTAGATTGAACCAGTGTTGGGATTTTGATAAAGGGAGAACAGTGATATTGATAAACATTATTTCTTCTTTTTCACTTCTACTCTTACATAAATAAAAAGCTTAAGACACCAACAGAGAATGAGGAATGGCTAGGTGAAGAGGGTACAGAGGAATGAACTAGGAACACAAACACAGAAAATAGAAAATTCAGAACCTACTGCCATCAGGTCGATTCTGACTCACAGAAAAAGGTGGCATAAAGGAAGAACAAGAAGATACTGGGTTAATTATACTAAAATCTGGTGGTAGCTCTGCTGACTCATTTTGAGGAGAAAACAGAACAAGCATAGTCACAATACAACCACTAGGGAACTGAAGATTAAAGCAGGATTAGTATTTTGAAAAGGGATGCCTTAGGTGTGAAAAATAACTAGCATAATATAGAACAAAACATACTGATACTAGATTTTATGAAATAAAAGGCTAGTATTTTACACCTATTTAATCACTAATAATAATAATAATAACCTGCCAGACCAATACAGTAACCACCTTCTTTCTCAGAAGCTCTAGGAGGAAGTAATATTTTTCTTCTAGTAACCTAAAAAATTCTAACTCATGTGTCATATGTATAGCAAACGAAAAGCTCTGAAGAATATGATGTTCAGAAGAGTACTCCAAAATAATTAGAATATTAGATAAAGCCCAATGAGTTAAATATTATTTAGCCTAAAGTAGACAGGTCTGCAGCATAACAATTATGGAGAGGATTAAAACTATCTCATTTCACATGACAACAACAACAAAAAAGGGAAATAACACTAAACTGCAGGGCTCGCAGTTACATAGATGGGCAGATAGTGGTTAAATACTAGAACAAAACAAAAACTGCAGAATCCCTTCCTTATTTTCTTTAAAATATGGGAGATATTTTAGTTTACTTGGCAGAATTTATTATAGTGACCAAAAGAGAAGAATACATCACAAATCTCATCTAATCCTAAAATTATAGCATTTTTTTTAGAAAATAAATTTAAGATCTTAAGGAATACATGGAAATACACTAAAATCATGTACAGACCAAATAAAACTAAATAACTAATGAATAAAATACTTTCATCCTGATATTAGTATAATTCTATACAGGAATGTCATTTCAGGTGCATAGTTTAATGTCTAAAATAATTCCAGAAAGAAACAGAAATTTAACGACTGCGCATTTACAAAAGTCCATTTAACATACGGCACCACTGCTTAGGAGAAATATGTAGTTCTGCTTAGAATTTATGAAAATTGTCTATTTTGGGGGGATGAAGAAAATTTTTCACAATTTTTAAGTTAGAAGGTATTTACTCATAAAAAAGGTATAATTTCCTAAATTTAAATGATCACTGAGTTTAAACATAATGCTGTTGTATGGTAGTGAACCTTTTAATATTTTCAGAAGGAGTCTTGAGGGTGTCATATGGAAAAAAGAGAGAAAAAAAAATCGACCACCGACACGCGAATATAAAAAAGAAGAAAACCCCAACCAATTGCACAACAACCGGATGGAGGAGTCCAGATAACACCACAAGACAAGTCTCTGTGTCTAGGGAAGTTTGAGGCTCAGCTCCTTTTACTTCAGGAGAGCCTGAACTGTGAGTATTCCTTGATCTCAATCAAATAAATGATCATTTATTTTAGCTGTAATCTGACTATCTGAATGTTAAAAGTGAAACCTGATTCATGGCAATAAGGCTACTCTTATACTGGTACTATTTTGCTTCTAGTAAGACAAGACAGTGGTTAAATACTAGACTTCTAAGTAAGATAGTGGTTAAGTATCGGACTAGGGCCAAAACAAAAACTGCAGAATCTTTTCATTATTATTTTTAAATAGGAAATATTTTAATTTCCTCGGCAGAGTTTATCATAGTGATAACAAGGTGGAGAATACCATCACAAACCTCATCTAATTCTAAAATTAGAATGACACCTGGAACGATACCTCTGTCTTGACTATAATGAGCCTGAGGCTATATCACTTTAGTTACTTTAAGAACTTTACAGCATTCAGTGTTATTCAAGCTTGTACTGTCAATAGAGTCACACTGTTCATACTATATATACTGCAATAAAGATTTGTAGATCTAATTCAATTGATTTATTTTCAGATGCAGTAAATTTTATTTCTAGTGTATTCTAAATTATTTGTAACTGGTTAATTTTATTAAGCTATTCTGTCTTCATATTTCCAATTTCAGTATTTTCTTTATTATATTGTTATTATATGGCAATTACAGGAATCCTGGTGGTATAGTGGTTAAAAGCTACAGTGAGCTTTAAGGCTGCTAACCAAAATGTCAGCATTTTAAATCCACCAGCCCCTCCTTAGAAATCCTATGGGGCAATTCTACTCTGTTATGAGTCAGAATTGACTCACCAGCAATAGGTTTTGTTTTATTTTTTTAGAGAAAAGAAAAAGCAAAATGCACTTTAGTTAATTCACCTAACTAAAAAAAAATTTAAATGGTCTTTTAGACACAAAAAAGTTTACAACAAAACCTAACACACTGTTAATATTATTCCCAAAGTAATATGCTTGCAATTTTCATTCCGTATGCAGCAAAAAATGCAACTGTAGAAGCATGGCCTGAATGATCCAGTCCCTATCAAGTTAAACTGAAAACAGTGAAAAGTTGCTACGACTATCAAATAGGTATGTATCTTAACATAGCAATGTGATGTGTTCATAACCACACCCAAACTGCATTTAAAATGCTTCTGCTCATCTGAGACACGGTGGAATCTGTTAGGTACTTCTCTTCAGTGCAGTAGCTCTGAGCCAGTTAAAAGAAGTCTAGTGGAATGAGGTGAGTGAAGTGGGGTGGGGTGAGATGGAGTGGGTACAAGACACAGATGTTGGGTTCCTAACTTCACAACTGCCAAGGAACAATGGGGAAAATACCAAAACCATCTACTATTAGAGAACCACTGTAATCACTTCAATATAGCACATGTGTCACAAGTAATGTCCACTGGGAAATTAGTCCACTGTGTTATTTCTTGTCTTCTCCAGCAATTCCTGACATTATCAAACACATGGTTTTCAAAACATCAACAGATACCCTTGACAACAGTAAGTGATTGACACGTTGTTAATGGGCCAAACAACCTTAAAAAAACCAAAGTGAAGGAACAAGAAAGGATGAAGAAAACTAAAGATACATGGAAAAGATTAGTCTAAAGGACTAAAGGACCACATCTACCGTGGCCTCGATGAGACTGAGTCCAGCACAACTAGATGGTGCCTAGCTACCACCACTGGCTGTCCTGACAGGTATAACAACAGAAGGTCTCAGACAGAGCTGGAGAAAAATGTAGGACAAAATTCTAACTCACATAAAAAGATTAGACTCATTGACCTGACAGAGTCTGGAGAAACTCTCAGAGGATGGCCCCAAAGACACCTTTTCAGTTAAATAATGAAGTCACTCCTGAGGTTCACCCTTCAGCCAAAGATTAGGTGGGCCCATAAAACAAAACAAGACTAAAGGGGCACATCAGCCCAGGGGCAAGGACTAGACAGCAGGAAGGGACAGGAAAGCTGGTAATACAGAGCCCAAGGTTAAGAAGGTAGAGTGCTGACATGTTGTAGGGTTAACCAATATGTGTACTATTTAATGAGAAACTAGTTTGTTCTGTACACCTTAATCTAAAGTACAACAAAAAAAAAAGAGAGAGAGAGTAAAAAAAGCCAAACCCACTGCCCTTGAGTTGATTCCACCATACGGCAACCCTATGGCAACTCTATAGGACACAGTGGAGCTGCCCCATAGGTTTTTCAAGGCTGTAAATCTTTACAGAAGCAGATTGCCACTTCTTCCATAACCACTCTCCCCACCCCCCACCCCTGCAGAGCAGCTGGTGGGTTCAAACAGCCAACTTTCTGTTTTGAAGCCAAGTGCTTTAATCACTGTGCCACCAGGGCTCCTCCAACCAACCTTACAGGAGGCAGAAATCAGCCATTACATTTACAACAGACTCTCATCTGTTAATTTCCTAATAAATAATTGGACACTAGCCATCTAATTCATGGTTACAAACGATGGCTACGATTATTGTTTTAAACTTTGAGAATAAAGCAAAACCAGAAATATTTACTGTTTATATCTTCTACAACTAATATTTATTTATCTTACTTGCAGATTAGAGCTGAAAGAAATGGTTTCAGGATACATATACTTTGTTCTAAAAGCTTTCTAGTGACATCTTAATTGTGTCTCTCAGGTCTAGAAGTAAAGTTTGCTAAGATAAACACTGAGAGATACGTTGAACATTATGATGAATGTTTGGTGATTTTGAAAACCATAGATTTATTTACTTACTATGATGGATGCCAAAACCAGCCAAGCGCCGTTGAGTTGGATCTGACTCACGGCGACCCTAGGGGCCGGTGTAGAGCTGACTATGATGGATACGCCAAATAAAAAGATTAAGACATTTTCCAAAAAAGTAAACAGATGGCTAATGTTAAATGAATCATGAGAAATGATTTTTGCTGTAAATCAACATTGATAAGGAAAATGCTGATCATACGTGATAAGACAAAGTGAGGCTTGATTAAAAGTGGGCTCCATAAGTCAGACAGATCTGACTCCTAACTTGAGCACTGCCATAGTTTCCAAGAAGTACCTGGTGAATTTGAACTGCCAACATTTTGGTTAGCAGCTGTAGCACTTAACCACTATACCACCAGGGTTTACAAGAGCTACATGGCCGTGGGTAAACAGTCATAACCTCTTGATCTTGTATTGCTTCTTTTGTAATATCTACATCACAAGTTTATTGTAAAGATTATATACCTGAAATTATGTAAATAGGCTTAATACAGTGTCTGGTACACAGCAAGTACTAAATAAATATTGGTTAATAGTTTGGTCATCTAGCTCAAGGGTTTGATTCTGATAGTGCATTAGAATCCCAGAGGAATTTTCAAAGAAAGCCATTGCTTAGAGCCCTTTCCAGACCAACTAAATCAGAATATCTGGGGAGGGAGCCAAGCAGGCACTGGTATCTCTAATATGCAGCCAGGATTGCAAACCACTGAGAATCCCTTCTATAAAGTACCCAGTTGGTGGTAGTCCAGAAAATCTCCAGTGGTAAGACCCTTACTGCCTCTCAAGATAGACTGTCTCATTCTAAAAAAGCATTTCCTTAAAAGGAGGCAACATCTGCCTCTGCAGTTTCTACTCACTTGCCCTTGTTCTGCTTTCTGAAGACACTAATAACAAGCTGAAACCCTTTCCTCCATGGCCTGATGAAGCATTTGTTTCAAGAGCGTGGTGTCTAATTTCTTTAATTTGTTCCTATGACATGATTTCAACTCTTCTCCCCATTTGGTCTGCAGCCTTTTTGGAGTATGCTGCTCAGGATGAAACTCTGTATTTCAGATGAAACCCTACCAGCTTGGTATAGAACCAGCCTAAGAGTAACAACCTTTATTTAAGACACTACATATCTATCAATTCAACCAAAGATGGGCTGAGCTTCTTGTTGCAGGCATCTCACACTACTGATAAGAGCAACAGTTGTCAACTGACACTCTGTTTCTGTTAAAACAACTAAAGCTTTTCCTGTACTTGTCCAATTGATTTTAATATTCACATGCAGAATGTTACATATTATTTCATCTTTCATTCAACAATATTTACTGTGCTAAGCACTTGGTATACAGAGACAAATAAATCAGACCTGGTTCTTACCCTAACCAAGTTGAAAATCTAGCATAAGAGGAGGAAAAATAAAAAACAAAACACCTACCTAAAAATGAGTTTTTGGAGCTACTTGAGCTATCTGAGCTCTCAAAAATCACTTCATTTCTTGTGTCTTAACTCTCTTTAATCAGAATTGACTTGGTGGCAATGGGTTTGATTTGGTTTTTGAGCTGTTTGAGAGCTCCCTACATAGCTACACAGCACAGATACCCTTTCCTCTTCATGGTAGTTCAGACTGTTTCATCAATTTCATTTTTGGCAGTCTGTCGCTCTTCCTAGATTGCCTTTCCTTTTAAAAATCTTAGATGGTGCCTGAGAGGCATGCCTCTAAATTTCTATAGACTTGGTAAAATCCATCATCTGCAACTGAGACACACACCAGACTAGACTCAGTCCTCCTCCTTACTCTTCCTTTTTCTCCCTCATTATCCTCAACTCTAGAGTGACAGACTTTTCTTACCAAGGATTAAAAGACTTCCTCTTTACTAGTCAATTCCTCTTTGTAGAACTTAATTCCCCCTCTACAAAAATTTAAACCTGAATTTTACCCTCTACTAAAATGCTTTCATCTTGATCTAATTATAGGTAGAATTTTAAGACAGTCTAAGTTCTACCAAAGTTTCCTAAGTGTATAATGTCAAGTCAGGAAATTCAATGTTAGGATTCAAATCACTTTACATTAATTAGAGCATTCACAGTTTGAGTACACACTACTACTAAAATGCTGTCTGCCTTATTCCCTTTTGTTTTGCAAGCAACACTTAGTCAGGTATGACATGTTTGCCAAAATGAAATTAAAAGGTGTTTTCAAAAGGTAACTTTTATTGAGCACTTGCTATGTGCCAGGATTAAGTTCTTCATATACATTTCTTCAAGCTGAGGCTTCGAAATGATTAAGCTGTTTGCACAAGTTTACAGTTAGGTCTGATTCTGAAAACATTCGGAACCTCTCTGTGTTACATCTGCTAAGAGGCTACTATTGAGAAGTTAGGGCAATCATTGTAAGAAAGGAATGTGATGAGACTTCCTGTAATCCTCACCTCCTGTCCTCTCACTCTTCATGATGGGTCCTCAGGCTGAGCTCTCCAAGGCAGTTAATGCCTAGGAAAGGACCAAGTGGAACTGCTACGATTCTCTGCTGCCACAAACAACAAGCGGAATTCACACATTAGCTCCTGTAAGTTTCTAGACAGGTGTTGTGCTCTCTTGGTCTATTATGTCAATTATATACCCCTAACTTGCTCTCAGGTATACAATGGAAGAAAGTTAGGGCCCTCACCATAGACTGAGAAATGTCCATAGTTTGTTTGTTAAATCCTGTGTGGCAACATGTGTCAAAAATGAATGAAAGCCATATAAGAGGGATAAGGGTCAAGACAGGAAGCAGTTTTGAGGCTAGGTACAGGGCCATCAGTGGACCCACACACTCACAAGGTTATAACCACCTTGAAGAACACTGATGTTGGTCTTTGAAAAATATCAGCTATAGTTTTTCTTCATTTCCATCTCTATTCTCCATAAGAAAAGATGATCTTATAATTCAATTATTTATTTTAATATAATAAATGAAACCAGCTTTGAATGCATACCACAACCACAGGAAACGTTAGAAAAGAACCATGTATAAGAGCCTACTGTATTTTGTATTTCCTGCTTGTTTGGTGATACAATAATGCTGCTATATACAGAGTATAGGTATCCAAATAGTCTAAACAAGGATAAAAGTAAAGTTTCTCACAATACCCAAAAATTAATCATTTGCTATTTATGCTTTGAGTTAAAGTAATTGCCATTAAAATAGAAAATGACTGTTTGGCATTATATTGCAGGACAAATCTGAAGACACAATAACTACCCACAAGGAACATGTCATTTAGCATCTTCACTTTTTGATCCCCACAGAAGACAATGAAAAGTCGTACTGTCACAATGATGACAACTTCAGTCAGCAGCTGGCCTTTCTCCTCCCATGGAACACACTTTATCACTAATCACAGTGACCAATCACCACAGAACTCAGAAATATCAAATGTTACTGCTGCCTGCTCCATGGATGAAAACTTACTGTCTCGAGTGTTAACAACATTCTACTCTATTATTTTCATTGTGGGACTGGTTGGGAATGTAATTGCCCTCTATGTATTTCTGGGTATCCACCGCAAAAGAAATTCTATTCAAATTTACCTACTTAATGTTGCCATAGCAGACCTCCTACTCATCTTCTGCCTCCCTTTCCGAATAATGTATCACATTAACCAAAACACATGGACACTGGGTGTGGTTTTTTGCAAGGTTGTGGGAACACTATTTTATATGAACATGTACATTAGCATTATTTTGCTTGGATTCATCAGTTTGGATCGCTATATAAAAATTAACCGATCTATACAACAACGGAAGGTAATAACAACCAAACAAAGTATTTATGTTTGCTGCACAGTATGGATGATTGCTCTAGCTGTATTTCTAACTATGATTATCTTACCACTGAGGAAAGAATGGGACAATTCCACCATGTGTTTCCATTATAGAGATAAGCATAATGCAAAAGGAGAAGCAATTTTTAACCTGATTCTCGTGGTAATGTTCTGGCTAATTTTCCTACTAACAATCCTTTCATACATTAAAATAGGCAAGAATTTATTGAGGATTTCTAAAAGGAGGTCAAAATTTCCTAATTCTGGTAAATATGCTACTACAGCCCGAAATTCCTTTATTGTACTTATCATTTTTACTATATGTTTTGTTCCCTACCATACCTTTCGATTCATCTATGTTTTTTCACAGCTAAATAAGTCGCCTTGCTACTGGAAGGAAATCGCTCACAAAACCAATGAGATCATGCTGGTTCTCTCCTCTTTTAATAGCTGCTTAGACCCAGTCATGTATTTCCTGATGTCCAGTAACATCCGCAAAATAATGTGCCAACTTCTTTCAAGACGATTTCAAGGAGAAGCAAGTAGGAGTGAGAGCACTTCAGAATATAAACCAGGATACCCTCTGCATGATACATCTGTTGCAGTTAAAGTTTTGTCTCCTTCTTGAAGTACTTGAGTTACTTCGAGTACAGATTAAAAAGAATGACAACACAGACTCTTATTTCCTTGAAGCGCTAAAACAACTGTAAAACAAAGCTCTAGCATTTATAAGTCTCTAATCTTCTCATAGCTCTTTTCTTATTTGGCATATTTCATTTGCTTACTTGTAAAATATTTCAAGGGAAAGAAAAGCTTACATTTATCATTAGATTTTAAATGTGCACATAAAATCTTTGAAAACCAAATTGTTAGCCTAACATGCTTAACATAGATGATGATGTTGAGTGAAATTCAATAGCTTTAACAACAAAAAAATTAGGGAAAATTCCATAGTTTCTAAAGTCACTAGTTACTAAAATCAAGCACCTAGTACTAGTACTAACGTAAAATATGATTAAAATAAGTGAAATGATTTTGGAATCAACTGAAAATGTCAAAAATATATGTTCATTTGTCATTTGAAAAACTTGTAGAATTTGTCAATGTATTCCTTTATGCCGAAACCCTTATGCCCATATATCAGATGAAACTAATTAATAAAATCCTAATAAAAACAACATCACCTACCATCTATCACTGCTTAAATAAGAATGGAAAGAATTTAAATATTGTACAGTAAAACCAAACAACAGATGAGCTAAGGATTCAATAGCCTAGCAACAGGACTTAAAATCACCCCTTATTTAAAACAGATTTATTAATGACTTAGCTATCTTGGATCCGACTCGACGGCACTTGGCTTGCTCTAGCTATCTTGGACCATATCAGTAAAATACACAGTAAAAGTGAAGATGTGTATACCATATGGCCCAGCAAGTCCATTTCTAGGTATAAATCTTACAGAATTACTGAAGTATGTATACAGGGATGCATATGTAATGATGCTCAGTAAACTACTACTGATCATAACACTAAACAATTGGAAAGTGCCTAATTAATTATCCGTCAGTGTAAAGGACTACAGAAGTAAACTGGCTTATTCACAAAGTGGAGTACTACACAGCACTTCAAATTAAATGAACTACATCCACATGTATCAACATGGGCACATCTCAAAAACAATGTTGAACGACCACAAACTGTAAAAGGGAATGTGTCATATGAAATCATCTATGTAAAATACAAAAATATATAAATAATACCATATTCTTTATGAATCTATACATATGTAATACAAATACAAAACATGCATGGCAATACACCAACATATATACCAACTTCAAGTCAACCTAGGGTACCTCTGGAGAGATTTGAAGCAAAATATGGCAAAATGCTAATGTCTGTTAAACCTAGGAGGTAAGCATGTGGGTGTCAACTATTATTATTTTTGATATATTTTTGGGTGTTTGAAATATTCATAGTAAGAAGGAAAACCTGTAAATTAGAATCAAAAGAATCAAATTCTGAAATTTTCATGAATATTCAAAAAGAATCGTACAGTAAGGTCTATGAGAAAAAGATCTCTATCTTATTCATCATTGCCTCCTTGGAGCTTACTCAGCACACTGCTTGGCACAGAGGAGATCACCATATATTTGTTGACTAACTGGACAGATGAATGACACAAGAAGGGAAGGAAAGCTGGAGTACTTAAAAGAAGAAAAATACATTGTGTACTTAGTGTTTTTCTAGTCAATCTACTCAGATCTAGCAGTATAGAATGTCAAGAAAATTACAGTCTAGGAGCTTATCACTAGAGCAGCCATTTTCCCAAGTGTGGCTAGCATTTGCCCAATTCTTGGGTTCCTCACAGAACCCAAATGCTGTTGAATGAAGGGTAAAAGCCTGTTAAGACAAATGCCACGGATCCATTCATCAGTTGCTGTCACAGAGTATGAAGACTTTTTTACAGTCAAAATACTTCTTAAACCTTAAGGTAGGTCACTCTCTGGGAAAACATTGATGAGGGTTAAGATTTTTGTTAGAGTTGATTATATGGTAATGAGATTTGGCTTGTATACAATTAATGCTCATTTAACCATATTTCAAAAAGTACACATAACTGGTTGAATAAAGAATAGGTCAAAGGAGAATTACATTAAAAAAGTAATATTTGAGAATAAAAACAGAAACTCACAGAAGAATGAGAGACTCAGAAAACAGTAATAAAATGGTATTAATTACCTTGCACTGACATTAACAAATACCAACTAACTGAAATCGAGCATTTGCTTGTATGATTTAAAAATGTGAATATATTGATTTTCCCTTACATCCTAAAGTTCAAATTTTTTCACACTGTTGGTAAACATTTTATATTCCTCCATGTCTCTACTGTAAACATACAGTTTAGTTAAATTACATTAGCAAATATTCTTAATAGCTTTAAAGGAGCATTAAAAGAAAAATATAGTTTCAGAAGCTGCTTGTCTCACTATTTGTATTAAATGAAATGATCCTTATAAAAGTTTTGTATAATAGCACTAACATTTTTTTAAACACACTGAATTAATTCTTGCTATTATTTGCAATAAAATACTTTTTGAATTTTAAAAGTAGATCTGTCTGTAACCGTGTAATGAATTCTGTTTACATAGATGTTTTGAGTAACCTGAATCCTGAGAATGTCTCCAAATTTTTAGAAAAATATCCTACTAACTTAACAAATTTAAGGCTATTTATTTTACATCATCTTTTATTTGTTCCTGAGTATGAGTATATGCAAGCAACATATCTACCTTCCCTCATCCAAGGGTCAGTTCTCGAAGTATATAGCACAGAATAAGAAAATTCAGAAATACATGCATATCTTCACCTTGAGAACATACCTCTAAATAACATCTCCCATATGCAAAACCAAATAAGGGCAAAATTAACTACCTGGCTGCCAGAACCAGACAGAAATGCCAAATAACTTTTATTAGTTTTGGAAAAGTATTTGTGCGGGACCCAGTTTAATAGTGATTGAATTTCTAAGATCAGGGCAGTAGAAAAAGAAAAAGCTTTCATTAATACAGAAGTTTTTATTTTCAAGTTCTTTTTAAAATGGATTAATTGGTCTTGTCGGACATGACTCAGTGGCAGTGGTTTTTGATCTTGTTGATATGAAAGCAGATTAATAATTAACAACTCTTTGAAGCAAAGCCTTTCTGCAAGTTTTCCATAAGAGAACAATGGAATGAAATAGAGTTCTTTCAACAGGCAACCTGGATTTTGCAGAAACATATTAACAGGCTGGTTATTTTTTAGGCTTTTGAAATATAATGGAAATGTACTTTATCAGACAGTAAAATGTATTCTTTTCCTACAATAAAGAAAACATTGTGGGGCAAACCCAAGGATAAACTTACCAGTGGAACAGAATACATATCTCTAAGCAGACCCAGCATGATAATATGAAAAGAGTGTATGATAAATTAATGGTTCTCAAAAGAAGGTAGACTGTAGATTCTGTTAGTCAAGATGTACTAGAATCTTGCAAAATAAATAAAATGAAACCCATCCTCAATGAGTGGATTACAACCCATACCCCCCCCCCCAGAACAGAATAGAAATGTCCCATAAAGTTTCCAAGGAGTGGGTGGTGGATTTGAACTGCCAACCTTTTGGTTAGCAGCCTGAGTTCTTAATCACTGTGCCACCAAGGCTCCAAATCTTGCAAAGGCGAAGTGTAATTTTAAAAGCTTCTTAAGTGACTCTGATACACACTTCTCCTTCAGTTAGAATCTCTACAAATAAAAGAAGCATCACAAAAACCATAGAGGAAGGGAAGGATGGAGTAGTAAAGACTGTTACGCCTGTCTTCTGTTAAAGCCAATTTATACCTCCCTTTCTATCATACCCCCAAAATTATAAGTGGATTAAAGAATTGCAAGTAAAAGACAAAATCATTAAGAGCCAAAAGTACATAAGAAACTGATTCATCTGTGGATAGGTAAGAATTTTCTATTAATAAAATAATAAAAATTGTTATAACAAAAAACTCATATAGTTGACTTAAAGATTTAGATTCTTCTTTGCTAAAAGCTGTATGCAAAAATACGAAGCAGGAAAAATATTCACATTATCCATGACATTTACCAGAGAGACTTTTAGATGTAAAAGGTATTAGCATGACAAGGCATTAGCAGACACAATAAACTATATATAAAGAGACTTGTATTTCTGACCAGAAGAAAGCACGCAAACTTCAGAATATAATCTCAATTATGTCAATTCTGATGAAATAGAAAATGTGGCACAGTCTCATGCCATATTTTCACAGTGGCATCGCCCAACTGAGAGAACATTCCTATTAAAGCAGCCAATTACAGTGGCTCAGTTCAGTCGGCTTTTCAGATGATGAAGAGAATTGGGTGGGTGGTGGTAACAACTGACACAGAACTGGAAAGGAAGTGTGCCTTGTTCTAAACTATTTTGCCTCTTATTTATACACAGCTACCCTTCAATTTCATATGCAAGGGAATGGGAAGTTACTATGTTAGCAGTTTTACACATGTTTCATCATTATAATCTTCACTGCACTGTGTTGTGTCAATTTCATTTTATACATGGAGATGTTTGGGTGTGAAAGTAAATCTCTGCTGATGTTGTTCGGTGTAATCCAGCTGATTCCAATTCATAGTGACTCCTCGTGACACAGCAGAACTGCCCATAGGGTTTTGTTGGCTGCAGTCTTTAAGGGGAGCAGATTGTCAGGTCTTTCTCCTGGAAAGACACTGGATGTATTCCAACTTCCAGCTTTTCGGTTAACAACCAAGTGCTTAATCAATGTGCCACCAGGGGTCCCTTGTCTCTGCTACGACAATACTATTCATCTTCATTTTTTCCATGCACAATACTAATTACTAAGATGTCTTTTAAAATAAAAAAACTGCCATTAATATGTATTTGAGACAAAAACTTCTGCTTATCAGTCATCAATTGTGTGTCAAAAAATTAAAATCTTAAAGCTTGTTTTTCTAGCCATTATATATTTGTATACCTAGTGAAAGTTCTATTTAATACCTGGACAATAATCCAGTACAAACTCATACAGGTTGAATAGATGGGGGGGAAAAAAAAGAATCAAACTAGAGAATCTTACCTTTACTAATTTTGCTCCTGGCCCAGGAAATGCATAAAGACCATCATAAGATAAACTTTGGGAAAAGCTTCCAATTACAGTTTGGATATACATAGGTGTGATGTGTAGAATGTCTTTATCCTTAATAAACCATGCAAATTATCTAAGGAGCAGCAATTAACTGTTTCAATTTTTTTTTTTTTCTGGTCTTAAAACATTTCAAGACACATGTATTTAGTTGGGAGGACAGGACATGCATGGAGCAGAGCGGAAGAGTGTGCTGTCACCGGGCAGGGAGAGCAGTGGGAGCTGCATGTAGGTGGGCATGCAAATTTATATGGGACTGTACATTTTCAATCATAATAAAAAAAGTAAAAAAAAATATATTTAAAAAAGGAAAAACACAATATAATAAGCTTCTAAGTATCTATCATCCAAACTGAACAGGTATTAATGTTTTAGCTTTATTTTCTTAAGTCTCTTTATATGTAAACCCTGATGGTAGGTTGGTTTAACAGCTATGGTTGCTAACTGAAAGGTTGGCAGTTTGGATACATCAGGTGCTCTTTGGGGACCCTATGGGGCAGTTCTATTCTGTCCTGGAGCATTGCTATGAGTCAGAATCAATGCAACTTTAAAAAAAATACTTATAATTAAAAATATTACATCTACTAAAGCCCACCTCACATCTTTGTCTTCCCCAAGGCAGCCTCTTTCCTGAAGTTAGTGTATGTCATTTCATTAGTCTATTTTTGGACTTTTACAAACATATGGATGCATAAACAATATGTACCACTTTTTGCTTTTAAATTTTACAGCAATAGTGTCTGTCTTAGTATTACATTGTGGTTATATCTTAGTTATCACATTAGCGAAAAAATTAATTTTTTCATTTATATGATGTTTATCTATATTGATGCCTGTAGGTATCATTCATTCATTTTCACACCAGCTCACGTTTCCATTTCTCTCAACAATAGGCACTCAGGTCGTTTCCACTTTTTCAGTATGAGAAACCATGCTTAAGTGAAAGCTGTGTATACTCTGTGCACACAGAGCTTCTCTATGGTTGAAATAGTACAGATGTTTGGGTGTGAAAGTATGCCCACCTTAGATCTGTCTCAGCTTTGACAAATTACTTTCTAATGTGATTTTACCACGAAGATATGTGTTCCTGTTTGTCCACATTGACAGCAATCTTTTTTTTTTTTTTTTACCAACACCTAGTTATACTGGATTTACTAATTCTTGTCAATCTGTTTGGTGAGAAATGGTATCACACTGCGGTTTTAATTCACATGTCGCTGATAACTATCAATGCTAAATGGAGCATCTTCTCACGTGTTTTTTGCTGATTCAAGGTTCTTACTGGGTGAACGGCCTGTTCATATCTATACCCTCTCCCCTTTCTGTTACAAATAGTAGATATTAGCCTAAATGAGGTGTCTCCTGAGAACATGGAAGTGGAAATGTTTATGGAATACAGATTCAGATTACAAAGTAGAAACACAAAGAGATAGAAAGTCTCCTAGGCTAGGAGAAGACCAGATTAAATGTATCACTAACACATATAAAGAACTGATCATTCATTAAGTGTGGAAAAACGAGAGAAAGAAAAAAAAAGGGGTGCTAGGAAAACGTTGGTATTGCCTATCCTAGCGCAGTTCAGAGAAGTCGTGGCCAATGGATCTGCAGTATTACGATCCCACTGGTAAGGCCATGGCTAGGGTTATGGTGGGGTTGGATCCAACAGAATTCATTTTCTGGCTCTTAGCCTAATGATACTCAAACCAAAAAACCAAACTCATTGCCATCGAGTTGATTCCAACTCATAGTGACCCTACAGGACAGAGTCGAACTGCCCCATAGGGTTTCCAAGGCTGTAAATCTTTATAAGAGCAGACTACCACATCCCACGGAGAGGCTGGTGGGTTCGAACCTATGATCCTTTGGTTAGCAGCTGAATGCTTAACCACTGTGTTTTAACCACTGAACCATTAGGCTCTTCTCTAATGACATTAAATGCTATTAAATGATAAACTGGGAATAGTATAACAAAGGAGAAGGGTGGATGCCTAGTCAGACTGCCTAAATTCATTTTACGGCTGTCATCTACTATGTAACCTTGCACAAACTCTATTTCCTCTAGCGAGAAAACAGGGATAAGAGAGGTACATAACTCAGAGCTGTTAAGAGGATGAAATGAATTAATAAAAATGTAGGGCTTAAAACATTACCTAGCAAATCAGATGCTTTCAATATATGTTATTCAAATACCCAAATGCCAAGGGAAAGGCAAGATAAATACAAAAAAATGGAATATTTAGAAGTTGAGGTGAATGCTGAGGGTAACACCAGAACTGGAGCGATGTACAGTAGAAGTGGATTTGGATCAAACGAGGTAGGGGAACTAACTCAAAACATGGAATTTAACCTTTGCTCTCATGAATAACAACAAAGCCCAGGACAGGAGAGGTAACAAACCCATTCTATTTTATGTAAGTCAGAACTATACTCTGAAAGTTGAACACAGAGAAGAGTCAGGGCATCTGACACGATATCAGAAGGACAGATTAAAAAAATGAGCTTATTTAACTTTCTTAAAGGAGACTTAAAAGATATTATAGCAAAAAATGTGTGCGTGTGTGTGTGTCTGTGTGTCTGTGTGTGTGTGTGTCCTTAGAGGCAAGCAGAAAGAATCAGCAAAAAATGGGAGCTGCAAGCAGCGTGCTCCACCAAATCGTAAGAGAGGTTTTCTAACAAGTACAAATCTCAAATGGAAGAGAAAGGCAATGAGTTACTTGCTGATAGGACTGTTGCATTACTATATGGGTGCCCAGCAGTTTGGGTTGATCAAGAAGCATTTCAGTCATTTAATAAAATTTAAGTTGATTCTGACTCACCCTATAGGAGCCTTGGTGCCGTGGTTAAACGATCAGCTAGTGACTGGAAGATCAGCAGTAGGAACCCACCGGCTGCTCCATGAGAGAAAGATGTGACAGTTTGCTTCCATCAGAAAGCAGCCTGGAAACCCTATGGGACAGTTCTACTCCGTCCTACAAGGTTGTTATGACTATGAGTTGCCCTTTGGGTCCCCCTACTAAAAGCTTTGGGTTATACAAAACAGTCACGCCTTAAATATGAGTGGCAACCAGGGGCCACCTGTGATCATGTGCTGTGCTACATTAATGCGCTGAGGGCTACTTAGGAGTGTTTGTATGTTACTGGGGGGAGAGGGCTGGAGGTAGTGAGGAGGAGGCTCTTGTTGCATAGTCAGTGGTCCCCAAGTGATTTTTTGGAACCCTCTTTTGTAGTGAATTTGTCTAGTGTCTCTTGTCCAGCATATGGTAGGCATCTGATTGATACATAAATTGATTAAACTACATCTAAAATAAGTCGACAGATTCTGGGAGCTTTGTGCTCTTTATGTTATGTTGCTCAGGCTTCTCGGCTTTCTTACTGATCTTTGATGTTCTGTGATTACTGCATTCTTTGTGAACACTGCATTCTGAAATGGGGGCATAACATCTTTATTGTAAACCTGGCTTAACAGCATGAATCAGAAATGGTAATCACTCTAATTGATTATAGTTTCAAATTTTATCTGACATCAAATGTGTGGACCAAAATGTCTTGATGCCTTCAAGTAGTCCTGCTCACTTATCTGTTACAGGATCTTTGTAGATTACTACTATTTATTTTTTTTACATTTCTTGCCTTCTTGTGTCCTGGAGCCCTGGTGGTGTAACAGTTAAGAGGTGGCTGTTAACCAAAAGGTCAGCAGTTCAAATCACCAGCTACTCCTTGGAAACCCTGTGAGGTAGTTCTACGCTCTCCTATATGGTCACTATGAGTAAGAATTGACTTGATGGTAGTGGTGTGGTTGATTTTGGTTTTGTATCCTGTCACATATTGGGATGTATGGACAATACATACATCATACAATACACCCCCCACCTCGGCTTCTTTTTTCCTTTTCGGTACTCGCAGCATTTTGTTCTCTTCCCTGATTTAGTATTGTCTCTTTGTTTTCCCTACTTTCTGTTTTAATTACCTTTCTCACAATTTAGTGCTTTCTGCTCTGCATTCCCTGATGTATCAGAAGCAGAAACGCTTCATATCTATGTAGAAATTCAGTTTGTACTCAAGAAAAAAAAAGGCACTGTTTCCTTTATATTGAAAACAGCTCTTAGCTGGTTGCAAGAGAACTGATGAGGTTTTTGCATGCATGCTCATATTCAGTTCCCCTTTGTGGCCAGTGGGACTTGAAAAACACTGGAACACAGGGTCAGCTCTTGGGGGGACGGATTATAGAGTTCCAAATATATGTGGCAAGCAGTGCAAAGAGTTAAGTAAATAGACGTGAGCCTCATGGTCTGGTAAGTAGACATTTGTGATCCTGAAAACAATCAAGCCCTTGAGTAACAGGGAATACACTTTAGCATGATGGTGACAAAAATCTACCAAAGGGGCAGGCTAGGTGAATCATCTTTCTACAGCATTTTAGGTCCTAGTGTTAGAGATGTTTATGAATTTATTCAGCTATCAACAACGAACAAACAAACTACTGGGAAGAAGCAGAAACAGATTTTTCTTCTAGTTTCACTGAAAAGCTAGATTAACATTCTGGAAATGTATATTAAAAAAGAGAGCTTATTTACAGAGGATAAAACGCACAAAGGAAACATGGATTCATGATAGTTTTAACACACTTTTCATAGGAATAATCAAAACAAAATGACTATTCCAATTCCAAAGCAAGATAGAGTGAACATCCCTTTGAGAAATAAAATCTCCTTTTTGGCGGGGGGAATATAACTCAAGGAAAGTACTAATTCCTAAGGAATGAACCAATGTACTGCGTTTTGAGGGAAAAAAGTTATACCAATCTAGTTAGAACATTAAAAGAAATGTGGTAGATTAAAAACGGCCACAAATTCTTTGCAGTGCCTCTGATCTAGAGGTAGACTCCCCACCCCTTGAATATGGGCAGAAACCCTGGCAGCACAGTGGTTAAGTGTTACAGTTGCTAACCAAAAGGTCAGCAGTTCAAATCTGCCAAGCGGTCCTCCTAAAGGGTTCTTCACTATGAGTCAGAATCAACTTGAAGGCACTGGGCTTTGAATACGGGCTGAGATTATGACTTGCTTTAGCCAACAAAACGTGACAGATGTTGTACAACTTCTGAGGAAGGCTTCGAGAGATACTGTAGTGTCTAGTTTTGCCCTCTCGGAACTCTAAGACTACCATACTACATATAAGTAAGCCACGATGAAAGATCACATGGACAGAGAGATGCCCAGCTGTCCCAGTCATTCCAGCTCTCCAGACACGTGACTGAGGCCTTCTGGGACCATCTAGTCTTAGCTGAGTGACCAGATACCTAAGCTTCATGAATGATCCCAGGTGAGACTGGCAGAAGAACTGCCTAAGACACACTGCAGAATTATGAGCATCTTAATGGCAGTTGTTTTAAGCCACTAAGTTTGGGGGTGGTTTGGCATGCAGCAATAGATACGTTGTTGTTAGGTACCATGGAGTTGATTTTTGACTCAGAGTAAACCCATGTGATAGAGTCAAACTGCCACAAACGGTTTTCTAGGCTGCAGTTGTAACGAGAGCAGATCACCAGGTCTTTCTCCCATGGAGCAAACAGATGTGTTCAAACCAGCAATGTTTCATTTAATAGCTGCATGCTTAACCAGCAATAAATACATAAAAAAACCCAAACACACTACCATCGAGTAGATTCTGACTCATACGAGGTACATATAAATAAACAGAGAGTACGTGTAGCATGGAAACTCTGCTGGCATAGTGGTTAAGTGCTATGGCTGCCAACCCAAAAAGGTCAGCAGTCTGAATCTACCAGGTGCTCCTTGGAAACTCTATGAGGCAGCTCTACTCTGTCCTATAGGGTCACTATGAATCAGAATTGACTCGATGGCAATAGTCTTTTTTGGAATACGTAGCATACTTTCTAAAAAGGGGACAATTAATATAGTAAAAAGACAATATTTCCAATTATTTTACATAAAAGCTCTGTATGTGTTTGTGTGTCACAGAGATATTTATTTTTCAACCATTGCAAAGCAGAGAGTGGAGGGGTTACTGAAGATATAATAACAGCTTTATGTTGTCACAAAAACCCTGGTGGCCTAGTGAATAGGTATTAGAGCTGCTAACCAAAAGGTTGGAAGTTCAAATCCACCAGGCACTCCTTGGAAACGCTCCAGGGCAGTTCCACTTACAGGGTCACTATGAGTCTGTATCGACTGGATGGCAGTGGGTTTTGTTTGGGTTTTGGTTTTGCGTCATCAGAGTTAAAAAAAAAAAAAAGGAATACTCCCTTGACAGAGATAGATGAATAATGAGACAACCAACAATGTGAGGGTCTCTTAAGATGAAGGGATCTGCACAGTTGTTAAGCATACAGGGAGGAAATGACCCACAGTAGAAGAAAAACATGATCTCCTATACTTTTCTTCACAAGGCAAGGTAGAATATACTTTAACTTACATTTATTAATAGACATAATGTGTTGTTTTCATTACATACTTTTTAGTATTATTTTACTTTTAAAACTATACCCATGAATTACTATCACTAAAAAAAGTAGAAAACAATTCAAAAGATAATGGTAATAAACTTTAACATACGGGAGACTTTCTTTTTACCACAATGATAATTGTAGTTGAGAATATTTTACACAGGTGACTCTTATGATTACTACTACAAAACAAAACAAAGCCCAAACCAAAACAAAACAATGAGACATATCCTAGTGAAGGCAGATGCATGCCACAGGGGTTCACTTTTCAAGGACAGAAATCCATTGTCCATACACTTTTATTGTATCTTCTCTAAAGCGATTTTCAGTTACTAAACTAAAGAAGTCTTCCATATTAACAGAAACTCCAGCCTTTCCATTGTGCTCAGTTTTTAGCTGGGAAACACTGCAACGCAGGCAGGGTATGCTGCAGCCTGTATTCGAAAGAGAGGTTTGAGGAGAGCTAGCAACACATTGCCCTCTGCTGGCCAAAGCCTCACCAAAGGAGAGAGCTGATTCAAGACTTCCTGTGTTAAAAATTTAACAGTGGTTTCTCCTTTCCCATTTTCTCTACCAGGTATTTCTGGAGATACAGAACTCTAGAGAACTTATATTTTTCTGACTCAGACACTTTATCTGTAGGTTTATTACAACACACATTTTAGGCTGGTTTTAGATGGGGGAAAGGAAAGAAGAGGCAATGTGGAAACTATACTCATATAGCACAATTTGAGAAATAACTAAATCACATATATGTACTTATCAATTACAAAGGGAAAAGGGCACCTTTACAATAGAAAGATCTCATATGCCTCTTGATGTGATGTAATGAGGATTTGTATCACCTCTATAGGATTCTTGCCCCAGATGTTCAACCTGAATTTAATCATAAGGAAACAATCAGACAAATCCAACTGTGGGCTATTCTAACTGAAAAAATGGTGTGATCCTCAACTGGATTCTGGATAAACACACACACACACACATACACACAATATGACACATTAGAACTGGGACAACGGGCAAAATTTGCTTATGAGCAATGTATTACATAACATTAATATTGTTGATTGTTTGGTTGTGATAATAGAATTGAGTTACCTGAGCCTAAAGGATCACAAAGCTACAACTTATCTTCAGAGAGTTCAGCCAAAATTGTTTCCATACATACATTTTTGTACGTGCGTGTACACCTACAAATACAGTTTACCAAAAGCCATTGCTGTGGAGTCAGTTCTGACTCAGTACTGATCCTACAAGCATTAATATACGCTAGGTATTATTTGTACCCTCTCCCTAATTATTAGATTCTTTCTAGTCATTCATTTGCATTTGGCATGCTTTTAATTTTCCAATTAAGAGGACCAAATCCTCCCTATTCACCACTTCCTTCTCTCTTCTTGCAAACTTCTCTAAAAATCTTTCTACACTGTTATTTGCACTTCCTCACCTCACTTCTCAACTGTTCCTAACACTCCACACAAACTGTTATCTGTGAATTTATTCCCACTCATAGTGAACCTGTATGATACAGTAGATCTTTAGAGGAGCAGACCTCTGGGCTCCTTCCCAGAAATTTATTGCTGTTGTGTGCTACTGAGTCAATTCCAACCCACAGCAAACCTATGGAGCAGAGTAGAACTGACCCATAGGGTTTCCAAGGAGCAACTGGTAGACTTGAACAGCTGGTCTTTTGATTAGCAGGTGTAGTTCTTAATCACTGTGCCACAAGGGCTTCAGAAATTACTCCTCGTAAAATCACCAATGTTCTTTTGTGTCATTAAATACAAGGGGAAATTGTCAGGACTCATTTTGACCTCTAACACTGTTAACAGTTTCCTCTTTGAAACACTCGTTTTGGTTATTTTTTATGACTCTGATGTTCACTTTCACATCTCTGGTTTTTCCTTTTTAGTGTCCTTTGGTGGTTCATCTTCATGAACTAAATCTTTCAATGGTGGAATTGACCAAGGTTGAATCCTAAGCCCTCTTCTTGCTTTACATTCTCTCCTCAGAAGAGAGATCTCATTCAAGGGTGCAGCTTCCTTTTCTATCTTGACAGATGACTCAAATTTCTAGCAAATCTAGACCTCATCTCTGAGCTCCAGATACAACTCTTGGATCTCTCAAAATAACTGAAATTCATCATCTCTGTCCCCTCTCCTCCATTCCCTGGATGGCCTATAATATTTATCATTACCCTTTCAGTTGCCACAGCCAGTTTCCTCTTCTTCACCTCTTACATGCAACTCCTATCAATTTTATCACCTAAATATTTCTAATATGCCCTTCCATTTATACCACCATCATCTTAATCTAAATTATCATGACTTCTTCCTAGACTACTGGAACAGCCTTCTAACATCCACGTCTACTCTGTTGCCTTTAGGTTCCAAGGAGTGGCCTCACAGTGACTCTCTGTACACCGGAAGGCCGGAAGGAAATCTGCCTGGTCCTGCACCATCCAGACATCATTGTTATGCTTGAGCCCACTGCTGCAGCCACAATCACTGCAGTCTTCTTCACGCTCTTCTCCATAATGCAAAGTGATTGCTTTGACATTCAAAACAGAGCATCTCCCCTTCAATGGTTTTTTTGACTCCTGTCATAAATATCCAGACTTTGAGCCTAATCTCCCTGCTTTATCTGGTACCCCTTTGTTCTCCCTCTAAGATTCCATACAACTGGCTTTCAAACTTTTAGTCCTCTGAATATCTTCTTTTGTCTAGAATTTGCTATTTCCTGGCATAAATTACTCTTTCTGTAGCCCTCTAGACAAGACAGGTCTTCTCTGCCATAGTCCGTGTAATTTATGGAAGTTATCACTTTTCGTTATCATTTATTTGTGAAACAAACTGATTGATGGTGCTACTGCCACTAAAATGTAAGTTCCATGAAGGCAGGAAATGGGGTCAGTTTGCATGCCAGAATGTTTCCAGTAACACACTATCTGAATTTTCCCAACAAATTATCAATAAATACTTGTTGAATGCATGAATGGAAAAATGAAGGCAGATCTGTACCAAGTACAAGAATTATAAAAATAAAAATGATGTCCTTATCTAGAAAAAATATATTATTGGGGACACACATAGATTGATAACTACATTATAGTGCAAAATACGTTATGGCAGAGCTGCAGGAATACAGAGGAAGGAATAAATTTTTCGGGAAATGGGGAGGAGGTTAGAAAGACAGTTGTTGCTTAAGAGTGTAAGCTTTGGAGGCAGACTTTCTAGGTTCAAATACAGGCTTTACCAGTTATTAACTGTGAGATCTGGGGCAAGTTCTTCACCTCTTTAAGACTCATTTTTCCTTATTTGTAAAATGAGGGTAATACCAGTGCCTACCTCATGGAGTTATGAGGATTAAATGATAACTCATGGAAAGCCTGAAGAGAGGAAATGTTACTTTATTTTGTCATTATGAAGAGCAAACAACAGACTTTTCTGAAATTACTATTTAAGAATCAGTTATAACCTTGCTAAAACCCAAGGTATTAGTTTTCTACCTCAGATAATGTTTAAGATATTTTCTCGTTCAAAAAATACAGGTTTGTGGCAAAACGTCAGGATTTACTAATTTAAAATTCTAGCTTGGGTCAAAAATATTTAAACTTAAAATGTAAACTTGAGAGGAAAGGAGACTGTTACATGAATGACAGTTTCTAATCAACGTGAAAATCAACTCTCTGTGTCCTCTTTTGGAAAGAGAAATAGCATTTGGCAGGAGTTAAATAAACTTCCAGATTGGAAACAAGTAGATAAATGAAAAACATTTTTTTGATCACTGGAAATAGTTGGTCACCTTAACCAAATCAATAAGCTAGATTCTGGTGTATGCGGGTCAGTCTGAACTGGAGGTACGAAGATGGACTCTGAAAACAAGCTTGCCTGGGTTCAAATCCAGAGTCTATAATATACCAGTTTTAAGAACATACTGAAGTCCTTTACCCTCTCTGTACTAAAATTTCCTCACCTACAAATAATAGGAAGAATAGTATCTATTTCAGAAGTATTCTGAAAATGACTTCAGTGCCTTTCATTTATTATAATTATTCTTACTAATTTTCTAAAAGTGGTTCTTACGAAAGCTTGTTACTTCAGTGTTTGGGGCTCTTAATAAAAGAAAACGAAAACGCACTTTTAACAGATACAGGAGCAAAGAGCTCTTAGGTAGGAGCAATCAAGATGCCTTTGTTTTCCAAAATAGCTGGGTTAAGTGGCCCCCAGCCAGGCAAACTAACTTCAGGAAGTGGTGGGAAAAGGGGGGTGGCTAATGCAGTCATGTACTTCCATTTGAAGGGGTCAATCATAACTAGGCATTATGGCCCAAGTCATGCATATTCATTGAGATCCCAATAACTAGGGTACTTGGGCTCTTGAAGCGTTCTCTTCTGCGGCTTTCTGGATCTGTAAGAATACCCTTTTGTGGGAGAGGGTGCGATGTCCCTGGGGATAATGGGAGCTCTATGCCGGGACCTCTGCCTGACTTTGCCTGATGTGTTTCTTTGCTTGTGTCTTGTCTGGTTACAGTAAACAGAAACCTGGTGATGTGGTGGTTAAGAGATATGGCTGCTAACCAAACGATTAGTAGTTTTAATCCGCCAGGTGCTCCTTAGAAACCCTACGAGGCAGCTCAACTCTGGTCTATAGGATTGCTATGAGTCAGAATTGATTTGATGGCATTGCTTTTTTAACTGTATGTATAGATGACAGTCTCTGAATGTTGTGAGCCCTTATAGAGAACTAACCAGCAATGGGTGAGCATGCGGTGGCAGGACAGAATCAATTTGTGTGGACCCAGCTCTGAGTGACTGGGTGATACAGAAAGGCTGCACAGACAGGACAGCTGGAAGAACAGAGTTCTAGTTTGTGACTAGTCCTGAGGGACTGAAGAGTCAGAGAAAAGAAGGGCTTTACATGGAAGCGACTATCGATGAGGTCTGGAGATGATGTAGGAAGCAGAGGACCCGCGCATATTGCTAGCTGTAACTGGTTTCATGCTGATCCTTGCCATACGGTTAGTGATAACAAGGTGGGGCTTGCCCACCTTGTCTCTTTTGTGTACTGCCCTCAGCAGCAGTGCCATTCTCTCAGGCTCAGATACCCAGCTCTTCCTTGTCTTCCTTTGATGTCTGTCCGTCTCACTTTGCCTTGGATAAGAAGTGACAGCAAAGAGAGGACTTAATCTTAAATAGAACTTTATTCTGAAGTTCAAAAGAACTAGCCGACAATAAAATGGCCAGGAAAGTTGTGGTCACAGCAGCAGTAAAAATTCTGAGGACTGGTATACGATGCTTTTGTAATTCCCTTAATTTCACAGCAATTCAAGTCATTGTTTCTAGGGGATAGGTGTGTTTGTTTCATACTTGTGGAGAAATAATGGCTTAAACGTTTTTTTAAAAATTCCATCAGTAAATTGCTCATTTTCAAAAACCTTTACCTACCTTTAGCTTTGCAAAAGATAAAAGAAAGAAAAGGATTGGTTCCGAAGCACAGTATAAACCAAATCTGACTGATTCGAACATGCTGAAATTCTAAATGTGACTGTGCTCTAAGATATTTTTGCTTAATGTAGTCTAACGCTAATTCTTCCCTTCCCTAAAACTGCTAATTTCCTAACTGCTTTCTGATTGGCATTTCTGAGGTCATTCCAATTCCTATGTCTGCCACTAGGGCTGCTACCATGTTCGTGTGGTGTGCATTCCTAAAAGACAATGCTTATCTTGTGCATTAATGTCTACATGAAAAGACAAAAGCCAAAGCTGAAGTAGAATGAAACTTTTCATTATTGAGTTCACTTACATGTTGTCATTAGACCTCTCTTACAAAGCTAATTTTTCTGTGCCACTGTAAATTTCCAAACTCTGGACTCTTGTTTTCTGCTGTGTAGTAGTTCTTGAGGTAAACATTCCCATTGTTTGCTAAGGAACTAACTCATTGGAGCAGGTAGAGGGGAACTTCTGCACCCTTATAAAGGATGGGGTGTCCAAGATTCTAGTTGCTTTTATAGTGGGCAAGTGAAGCCCTGAGAGCAGCATAAACTAGAGCTAACTAAAGTTGTGGCCAAATACCACATCCTAAACAGAGCAGAGCAAGGGGCTCCGGTTAGCAAGCCTTATACAAACTACAGCTTGGAACACCTTGCCTGTGCCTCGCAGTTAAAAGATAACTGAATTGGACAAAGCTTACCACTGCCTCTCAGAAATACTGTGAGAAATACTTATTTTGGGGTAGAAGGCACTGTCCTTATGACTAAGCTGTATGTCTTGTGACCCTTATTACGTTCCAGCTTTGAGTAAAGTTGATGGATCGTATCCTAACTCCAACACAATCCATGTGAGTCACAAAAGCTCTCTTGGAACTCCTAACATAGGCAGCTAACCAGGGCAGAATAAAAAATTTGTGATACTCATACAAATACCTCAAAAGAAAGAAACCTAACAGAAAGCAGGACTACATCCTAGGAAACTGCTCCAATGCTTCCAGGAAGCATATCACAAGGGTCACAGTAAAACACGAAGATTAGGATTTCGCAGGTGTTTTAGGAAGCAATTATAATTGTTAGGTGACACCATTTGCACTTTAGATAACAGAAGTGGAACTCTGAAGAGGATATGGATAGGAAAGATGAATGACAGCCAGAGAAAACTATTGATCTGAATCAGAAAAGTCTGAAGGGGTCACTTTTAGAGAACTGAAAATGTACTTTCTTCTTGAAATTTCAGCCTGGCAAAAAGTAATGTTTATGTTAATCTAGAATTCTCTTTTCTACCAACTGAAACAACATCTCATAGCCTCTTAGGAAAATATAAATAAAATTTCCTTATATATCCATTTAAAAAAGAGAAACCCAAGCCAGTTGCTAACAAGTCAATTCCAACTCCTAGTGACCCTATTAGGACAGAGTAGGACTGTCACCATATAAAATTTCCAGGGAGTACATGATGAATTACAACTACTGACTCTGGTTAGCAGCCACAGCACCCGTTTCCATAATTAAATCAGTGAACTCAGTAATTTAAATTAAAATTTAAACCGATTGCTGGGATGAAAATTAAACTCCTCTCAGCTGTGTTATTTACTAGCTGTAGGATCTTAGAGGAAACCCTGGTGGCATAGTGGCTAAGTGGTATGGCTGCTAGGTTGCTAACCAAAAGGTAGGCAGTTCAAATCTGCCAGGTGCTCCTTGGAAACTGGGGCATTTCTAGTGTGGCCTATGAGTCCCAATCTACTCCACAGCAAAGGGTATGGTTTTTGAGTTGATCATTTTACAAACGCTATTGAACTCTTTAAGCCTCAAATTTTCTCACATCAAAAGGGAGTAACCCCACTCATCTCTTAATGTAGTATTTGCTGCTCAAGACCTGGCACAGAATACGCTTTTCTTCCATTTCATTTCCCAAAGACTTTCAGGACCACTTTGATTCACTGTTTTCTCCCTTTATGTAATACACAGAGCATTTAAATTCTGTACCACTGATTGTATTAATCTGAATGCTTGGCTTGCTTGCGGTATCTCTTGCATTTTCAAAGACTAAACTAACATACTTGCTCACACGCCACTAGCAACATAGTAGGAATTTGGTAAATGTTGAATGAATCATACTGAGTTAATAAAAATATTAAGAACCAAAAATAGGATAAAAAATGGCAAAGCTTGCACCTGTACGGGAATTCTTATTCAGTAATTATCCATGATCTGACCATCTTTTTAAAACCATACTTCTGATTTTCCTTGGCTCCGTGGTTGACTGACATCTGTGGTAGCCAGCTTCTAAGATGGCTCTCAGTGCTATTTATTCCACCCACAATGAGTCAAAGTGGCTCTATGTGACCTACAGGATACCACAGAAGTGATAGTGTTCCCTTCCAGCAGCTACATCAAAAGAGGTACTGTAGCTACTGCCACCTTGGTCTCTTGAATTGCTTGCGTTAGGAAGAGCCAGTCACTATGATGTGAAGATACTCTACAACACTATAGAGAGGGACTGAGATCTGTGGCCTATGCCAAAGCCAAACCTATTGCTGGTGAGTTGATTCTGACACACAGTGACCTTGAAAAGAGCACAACTGTCCCATAGGGTTTTCAAGGCTGTAAATGTTTATGGAAGTAGACCACCACATCTTGATCCTGCCACGAGGCTGGTGGGTTTGAACCACTGACATTTCTTTCTGTTATCAATAGTTGAGCACTTTAACCACAGTGCTACCAGGGATTCTCTGTATAGTTTATCAATCTGTCAGCTGAGTAACCTCTTACGATGCCTAAAGCCCCACCTGACTGTGCCCCACCCTGAGCTAGAACTGCCCAGCTGAATTACTGCCAAATTTCTGACCCACAGAAACTGAGAAACAATAACAATTATCGTTTTAAACCACCAAATTTTGGAGTTTTTTTTTAATGCAGAAATAAATACCTAGTACACCACCTAAGACTGTATAAGGCATAAGATCTAGTAGCATCAAGTAATGTAGTAAAAATTAGGTTATGCTGACTTTTAAGTTTAGACTAAACACGTATTTAGACTACCCAAAATGTATAATTTTAGAACAGAAAGTCTGCTGATGTCTAATCGCTGGAATTCTTGTGGTAATTAATCCTTGACTTGCCTCTTTAAAACAGCTCCTTGGGAAACTGGCTCTGCCTTCAAAATAAGAGCCAGAATTCAACCACCTCCCATGATCTTCACTATCTACCACCCTAAATCAAGCTGTTAAGACCTCTCATCTAGATTATTACAATAGCCCCTTGACTTTCTTTTCGGGCTTCTACTGTTTTTTTTTTTTTTTTTTTTTCCCTTGAGCTCTGATGGTATGGTAGTTAAGAGCCACGGCTGCAGAGAGGAAACAGTTGGCAGTTTGAATCTACCTGCTGCTCCTTGGAAACTATGGGGCAGTTCTACTTTGTCCTATAGGGTGTCTATGTGTTGGAAATTCACTCAGTGGCAATGGGTTTAGTTTTTACGAGTTTTTACCCACAGTATCTTCTCAGACAGTATCAGCCAGATTCCTGTACCTGAAAGCCTTCTGTGGCTTCCATTTCACAAAGTGTGCAACCTAAAAAAGGTTCTTGTAGTATCCACAGTTATTAAGTCTCTCACTCATTAGTTTTCTGTCCTCATCTTCTAGCACTCTCCTCACTGTACCTCAATCAAACCAGGTATGCTACCATCTGAGGGCTTCCATACAGGTTGTTTCCTCTCTGCTTGGAATGCTCTTGTCCTAGCTGTCTTCCTGGCATAAGTCACACACACTGAGTAACTAGACCAAGGATATGGACCTACAGCTTATTTCAAAACACTGTCATGAGTCATAATAGAAGGTAGAAAAAACTACAGTTCTGTCCCTGGAAACTTAAATGAACTTTCTGAGCTTTGATTTTTCTCACCTTAAGAATGAAGTACCATTATGTCTTTAAAATAAAATAACATTTCACAAGCAGTTGCAAAGATTGAATAAGACATGCAGGTGAAGCACATAGCAGGATATCTGGCACACTGAATGTGATGATGGTGATGGAAACAGTAGAAGCTACAGTAGCAGCTAGCAGTCAATTAGACGGGAGATGTGGAGGTTTTCGGATTGAGTAAATGAAGGCATGTCATTGAGTTTGGGGACAACAGAAAAAAGTAGAGAGCAAGAGAATTAGTTAAAATTTAGTAGCTCCTTGTTAACTGTCTCTTAGACCAAAGGTGCTTAAGCCCCCCAAAAGTAACATTAAAACTACCAGTACCTATCAATCACAAGTTTTCATTTTTCTTTTACAGAGAAATACCAGCAAACATCAAGGAGAATTTAACACAACCAATGTGATGAAATAAGGTAAGTACTGGGGGTTTGGGGAAACAGCAAAGTGTTTCTATTAATTTTAAATGAAGACTTCTGATAAAGTATTCATTCAGCTTTAATGAAATGAGATTTCAGTTCTCTTTGTCAGAGTCCCCCTCACTTAACTACCCAAGGAAGGGTAGTGCTCGACTGAGGTCTGGTTCTAGCTGTACATACTTAGCTTTCATTTTAATAGTAGTTTGCAGACTAAGTAAACAATCCTATACATAAAATTGACGTCACAAGTCTTGATGTCACAATTCATTTTATCAAGGTGTATTTTATTTTCCCATTCTGACACTTTCCAAGATTCCCTAAAATCCTATTTGGAGATGCTTCAAACTATGTACTACTTTAATTGGAATGAAGGCAGGACAGTATAGTTGGAGTGGAGTAGTGGCTTTGGTCAAGGTGGAACCCAAATCCCTGCATATAGTTTGCTTATCTGGACTTAGCTTCTTCAACCTGAAAACAAAAGGTTATGACCTAGAGATGACCATGAAATTCTCTGTGAGCTCTATATTTGATACTAGTAAGCTGCTCTAGGCAAGAAAACAGACTTTTGTTTCCCTCTTATTCCTGATAAAGATGAATACAAAAAAGTCACCCACAAACTGTTTTACAGACTAGTTTGTAAACTACTATTTAGGTGGGCCTCTGCAGAATGGTTTCCTCTACCACTGTGCAATATAAAATTATCTAAGGCAGATTAAACCGCTGACCCAACTTCAGCAAATCATGCTAGTAAAGATCACTGACGTAAGTACAGCAGTGTCCAACAACTTCCTCTTAGTACAAAAATAGAGAAATGTTATTTTTGTTTCAAGGCAGTAGTTGCTACATTTACCACAACTATAGAATTTTAATACTTTTTTAATTTTCTTTTTTTTTCTGCTGCAGTTTTTGTCAACTGAGAATCTTACTTGTACTGACTGAAATAGAAGAATACTGGAACAGTGGTGCTGGAAACTGTGCATCACTACCCGGAATAACATATACAGTCTTAGCTGGCATAAACTACTAGTACAGGTAAGGCTCATCTATTCATTTTTAGCTTAGAAGTTAACTATATAGAAATTCTGACAGGACTAAACTTCAAATTGTCAAAACAAATCATTAAGAAAGGTAGTCAGCCTTATAAGTATGCAGATAATCATTAGTAACTGACATCAGTGTTCTAAAACTGCTGAGAGGAACTTTCAGAAATTCTCTGGAAATTAATTCTGTTTAGGTAATGTAATTTTTATTTCATTTCTTAAGCTTTAGAGCATTTTCTAAATTTGAGAAAAGAACTATCAATATGTGTTGTATAATCCAAGTTTATTTTTTAAAAAAAGATATAGATACAAGCAAGTTTGGTGTTTGGGAAGCTATAGATTGTTCTTGTGATATTCCCTTGAAGACTGAACCTCATCTGTTTAATAAGGTCAGCTGCTGATAGTCTTTTTAAATCTGCCTGTTCTAAAGCATCTATTAGTGTGAAATGGAAAATTAAGGCAGTAGACTCGAGTACTATGCGATACTAGATGCTATGAGAAGTGGGCCAATTAAAAAAAGGAATACTATTGGTCCTAATACAGAAGCAGGGTTACCTTTACAGATTTTGGTATATCATGCATTATTACTGATATAAGACAGGGACCAGTGCTTTTAATATCATCAACAAGTAACATTTCACTGTTGATGTAAATTAAAAATTGACTTGAATAGATACATTTTTCTTAAAAAACATGTCTCATTTCACTATTCTACTGGTTTTTAAAATTATGTGACTCTAGGTTAGGTTTTATGTATTTTATAACTGGATCTATACTAACTGTAGAAAACCTGGTGGTGTAGTGATTTAGAGCCATGCCTACTAACCAAAAGGTCAGCAATTTGAATTAATCGGGTGCTCCTTGGAAGCCCTAATGGGGCAGTTCTACCCTGTCTTACAGGGTTACAATGAGTTGGAACCCACTCAGTGGTAGTGAGTATTTTGTACTAGCTTCAACCACATTCCAATTCAGCAGAGTGCAGTGGTTTCAAAGACAGACTCACTGAAGCATATGAATTGTTCTTTATATAAAATTACAACTGAAGGAAAATAAAATAATAGAGACACTGGAACAACCGAAACACCTTGCCATGGAGTGGATTTCCACCCAGTGACCCTATACAGAGAGTAGAACTACTCCACATGGTTTCCAAGAAGCAGTTTGTGGATTTACACTTATGACCTTTTGGTTAGCAACCATGCTCATAACCACTTACCACCAGGGCCCTGATGAAGACATTAGTGGACATTAACGACATTGCACAGCCCTTAAGCTTTCAAGTCTTTGGGTGGCTTGTTTGGTTCAGAAGTTACTTCAAAATTATAATATGATTTGAAAAAAAATTGCTGTAATCTGAGATGCAAAAAATAAGTACTACTACTCTTAAAGCGAGGTAAAATTCAAAAACAAAAAGACAGTGCTGTCAAGTCTGTTTCTATTCATCTTGACCCTACAGGACAGGGTAGAACTGCTCTACATACAGCATTATCGAGGCTGTAAATCTTTATGGAAGCAGACTGCTGCATCTTTCTCCTGCAAAGTGGCTGGTAGCTTGGAACTGCTGAACTCTTGGTTCACAGCTCAGCATTTTAACCACTGTGCCACAAGGAGATTTGCCAGGGGTGGGCTAGGGTAATTAAGACTCTTAGAGAGGTGCACATGATTTTTGTTTATTCAATAAACAGAAAATGTGATTGTAAAAAAATTGAAAAACCTTGTTCTAGATTACAAAATGGTAGAGAATATGGTACACAGAAAGTGATGACAAAGCAGAGAAATGCTGCAGATTCTACATAATTCTTTGATCAGAGTCCAAAAACATTTGTCAGTCTTACCCGAAAGAAATGAGGAAATAGGAGAAAAATAAGAATAATTTGTATGTGACTCTCTGGCACTTTGTGTACCCTTTAAATCAAGAAAGATTTAAAACTAAGACCTTAAAGAAGCCAAGAAGCACACCTGCATTTATGCTGTTATTAAAACATCCTCTGAAAAACCCAAAAAGCCTAAATTACACATGAGGGACACATGAGGGTGTACTAACCAACCAGCCTAGCAACTGCCATTTAGCATGCAATTTTGAATTCACTTTTCAATGAAGTATGACAGCGTTAAATATTTTAAATGAGAAGTTACTGATGTTCTTGGCTTTTGGTGTCTATTTGTGGTCACTACACGTTCCTGTTTAATTTAGGATTTTGCTTGAGTTTTTGATTATATAGAATTTCCTTCCAAAATATGAAGAGATTCTTCTGATGTTATTACATTATAGAGGACTGTTTTAATGTAGCAATGAAAAGACGCCATTAATGTGCTAATTAAAAAAATCTATCTTCTCTCTACTAATATGGTCACAAAATACTTCTGTAATACTTTCCTTTACCCAGTATGTACTATCTGCACGTACCATATAATTTCTAAAACGATATTGCTAGGCAAAGTCAATCTCATTTACAAATTTTGTTGTAAGAACTATAAATTCCTCTAGCAATGGTAAACACCAGGCATTTAACTATTTGCATCAATTTTGTTTTTTAGACAAAGGGCACTGTTCATCACAATAATCAACTTTTTGTATTTAATTCAACTGAAAAATCGTGATTTAAATAGGTGAGAAGGCATCTATAATTTCCTTTCTGTCCAATACATTTTTGTTACAAATCTGTCTCAACCGATGCTTTTTAAAGAAAGAATTCAGCTTCAATGCATCTATAATTTTAATAGTAAATATTTGCAATTCTGTTTTAGCTCCTGTGCCAAAATTCAAGAAAATCTGGCATAAATGAGTAACAATTCAACATGTATTCAACCATCTATGATCTCTTCCATGGTTTTACCAAGTGCTTATACTGTCCTTTGTATCGTGGGTGTCTTTGGAAACTCTCTCTCCCAATGGATATTTTTAACGAAGATAAGTAAGAAAACATCAACTCACGTCTATTTAGCACATCTTGTGACAGCAAACTTACTTGTATGCAGTGCCATGCCTTTCATGAATATCTATTTCCTGAAAGGTTTTCAATGGGAATATCAATCTGTACAATGCAGGGTAATCAGTTTCTTGGGGACTCTATCCATGCATGTAAGTATGTTTGTCAGTCTCTTAATTTTAAGTTGGATTGCCATAAGTCGCTATGCTACTCTAATGAAACAGGATTGTATACAAGACGCCACTTCATGCTATGAGAAAATATTTTATGGCCATTTACTGAAAAAATTTCGCCAGCCCAATTTTGCCAGGAAACTATGTGCCTATATATGGGCAGTTGTACTGGGCATAATTATTCCAGTTACAATATACTATTCAGTTGTAGAGGCTACAGAAGGAGAAGAGAATCTGTGCTATAATCGGCAGATGGAACTGGGTGCCACAATCTCTCAGGTTGCAAGTCTCATTGGAACAACATTTATTGGATTTTCATTTTTAATAGTAGTAACGTCATACTACTCTTTCGTCAGCCATCTGAGAAAAATAAGGATTTGTACAACTATTATGGAGAAAGGTTTGATTTACCGTTCTGTGAAAAAGCATCTTTTGGTCATCCAAATTCTACTAATAGTTTGCTTCCTTCCATACAGTATTTTTAAACCCATTTTTTACATAGTATACCAAAGAGAGGACTGTCAACAACTGAATTATTTAATAGAAATAAAAAACATCCTCACCTGTCTTGCTTCAGCCAGAAGTAGTACAGACCCCATTATATTTCTTTTATTAGATAAAACGTTCAAGAAGTCAATATATAATCTTTTTACAAAATCTAGTTCACCACACACCACATAATAGAGAAGTGTTCATGTGACTATTAGGGATATAAAACTACATGATTAAGATGGCATAGCTTAGTCGATAGCATGTGTTGATAAAATCTCTTTGGCTTTAAAATATAAATAAATATGTACACTCATAAATCTCCATTTATAGTTCTATTCATACTGAAAGTGTGCAGACTTTCACAGACAAAAGTCAAGCCCATTCAAGGGATCCTGTTGCACTGCATATCAAACCAACAGCCCATTTCTGTTTAAGTTCAACTGTGGATGTGTCAGTTCAGAACACATTTCACAACTGTAGAATATAGAAGCAAGTGGTTTATGACTCCTTTTTAGTTAGACTACAAGGGCATATTTCTGGCTAGTGTTTGTTTTGTTGGTAGTTTTTTTTTCTTTAACACTTTAAAAAAATGAGTGAAGAGGAGAAATGAATAGAAAATTCTCATACATAAGTCCTGTTTAAATGCATGAATAATGTAGTATTTCACTAACTAGTTGGTAGATAAGAATTATCTTAGGTGAAGCGAAGGACAACACAATATAGGGGATGTCAGCACAACCTGAACGTAAAAAGCTAAGAAGTTTCTTGAATTAGTCAAATACTTATGGGAAAGCAGAGCAGGGTGCGGGTCTGGGGACCATGGTTTCATGGGATATCTGGGTCAAATGGCATAACCAAGTTTATTAACAAAATGTTATGCACCCCATCTTGGTAAGTGGTGTCTGGGGTATTAAAAGCTGGTGAGCAGCCATCTAAGTTGCAACAGTTGGTCCCAACCTACCTGGAGCAAAAGGAGAATGAAGAACATCAAAGACACAAGAAAAATAGGAGCCCAAGAGGCACAAAGGCCACATAAACCAGAGACTCCATCACATCAGCCTGAGACCAGAAGAAATAGCCATTCTTGAAGTCAACTCTGAGACAAAGGTTAAACTGGACAATGAGACATAAAGGATACCTATGAAGAGTGCTGCTTGCTCAAGTAGGTAACACGACTAGATTGGCAGCTCCTTTCCGGAGACAAGTGATGGCAAAACGACAGGAGCTGGTTAATGGACATGGGAAATGAAGGGTGGAAAGAGTGCACTGTCACATTATAGGGAAAAACCTAGGGTCACAAAACAATGTGTGTATAAGTTTTTGTATGAGAAACTAAACTTACTTAAAGCACAATAAAATAAAATAAAAATTACCAGGCTTAAATTCTGTCTAAATGCATGAATAGTGTATTATAAAATCTAAGGTTTTATAGAATATTTATTCCAATATTTATTTAATAAGTAGATAAGACATTTTAAATATTTGAATTAGGTTTTGTCAATATGTCAGTCTATTACATTGTATTTTTCTCTATTCACTATAAATGTTATTAATGACTATAGCACATAAATGAATTTTTGTGAAAGGGTGGTAAAGACAGCATAATAGTATGGTAGGTAAGACAATGGTCTCTGGAGTTAGATTCCCTGAATTCAATCTGGATTCACCTAATTTAGCCAGACAATGTTATACAAACTACTTCAGGTATCAATTTCTTAATTTATAGAATGGAAAAATACTACATAACTCACAGGTACTGTTAAACTATATGATGTACTATTATAAGTAGCTAACACTTACTCAACAAATATGTTCCAGGCACTTTAATACACACTTATCATTTTAATCAGCTCAGCTATACCATGCCCATTTACTGATTGAGAAAACTGAAGGACAGAGTTATGTCACCCCAGTTTTCCTCAATATTTAAATAGTAAGCATTTGTTAATGGTCATTTTTTTTCTTACATGTAAACCTGTAAGACATGATTGTGGCCATATTTTATATTACATACATTCTTTTTTTTTTTTAATATGTGCTCTGTCTTCCCAAAGAGATCCCAAGCACCTTTGGAGCTATGGTCTATTTTCTACTTCTACTCCCCCTCCCTGATACTTGCGTTCTCTTCTCAGAAAAGAGTAATATAAAACCAGTTTAATAAAAGATCAACCACTAACGAACACAGCCACTTTGTTAAGAGATTGCTTAAAGACTCATTTTTGACACGGTAATTCCTTCAGTGCTCAAAAAGAAATTAATGTTCACATAGCACTTCCAAGCCTTTAAGCTAACAGCATGTTTTATTCCTGAATTAGGAATGTAGAAGCAATTACTGTACAGGTTCCCCAAGAGTCAGTTGTTAAAAACCACTAAAGATCATTCCAGCAAATTGGTTTAATTTTCACTACAAAGAATAGAAAAAACAGTAATTTTTTTCTCCTTTGTAACTGAAAAGACAACATCATACAAAAATCTGAAAACCAAACTCTGGTCTCAAACATTCACAATGTGAATCTATTATAGTAGCAAGCTAATTTATGGCTGGTTAATAAAGGAAGACCTAGGGAACTTCAGGTGGCCTCCCTAATGGTGAAGAGATATGTCCAATCTAGTAACCCCATGGATGTGCAAATCAGAATATCTCCAAGTCGTATCAAGAATTCCTGAGCTTTCCAATTTTCTCTACTCATACCAATAGTTTTATTCTTAAGTTTTGAACTAAGAACTGAGATAATGATCAATAATTTCATTTAATATAAGCTATACTATCTTGTTCTGAGTCAGAAATGAAGGCAGTGGGTTTTTGTTTTTTCAGCACTATGTTCAGGAAACCCTGTGAAACCATTGTGGTTAAGCGCTATGTCTGCTAATTAAAAGGTGGGTTCAAGTCTACCAGGTGCTCCTTGGAAAGGCTGTTCTACCCTATCCTATAGGGTCACTAAGAGGTGGAATTGACTCAATGACTGGATTTATCCTGTACTGAATCTTACTGCACTTAGGATTTTTTGTTTTAAATGTAACTTCTACAAATCATAACTTCAAAAGTCATTTTATGTCTCCACTACCTTAAATAAAAGGCTAAAGGTATTAGCAAACTAGTTTTCTACATTTAAAAAAGCAGGAAAAGAAAGGTATGCAGCTTCCCTTTAAGTTACTCAGCCTGACAAAAAACTCCCATTTTATTTCCCTGTACTGAGTTATATACTGAGCTCACTCATGTTTATACCACAGATGGTTTCCTGAATGGGTGATTATAAATTGTCACTGAATTTTTTATGTAAATGAAACAATAAAAATACTGGTCATTCATGTGCTGTATTGTCAACACTGGCTATTCAAAGTTATAGTAATGATCTTTATAAAGTTTACTCTAATGTCAAAGATTGGACTTCAGAAAAAATAGCCCTCTTACATGCCTATGAGTTATACTCAAACATTTCAGGAATTCTAAATTTTGCACAATAGGCCAACAAGATTGTATCATATTGTAGAAAACAGAAATGACATTAAAAAAAATTATTGTGCTTTAGATGAAGGTTTTACAGTGTTAAAAATTAGTTTCTCCTTTAAAAATTTATACACAAATTGTTTCGTGACATTGGTTGAAATTCCCACATTCCATCAGTGCTATCCCCTATCCCTTTCCAGCCCAGGTTTCCTGTGCCCATTCAGATTTCCTGTCTTTTCTGCCTTGTTTTTGGAAGGTGTTGCCCATTTGGTTGCCTATACCTAACTGAACTATGAAGCACATTCTTCACATGTGTTGCTGTTTTATAGACCTGTTTGGTTTTTGGCTTAAAAGGAAGGGCTTCAAGAATGTTTTCCGTTCTGAGTTAGTCAGATGTCTGGAGGTCATTGTCTTAGCAGTTCTGTGTCTGTCAGACTAGTAAGTCTGGTCTTTTTATTGTGAATTTGAATTTTCCTCCTGTCCAGGGGAGCCTCTGTTGTGATCCCTTTCAGAGTGGTTGGTAGTGGTATACTTGCACCATCTAGTTCTTCTAGGCACAGGCTACTGGATGCTGTGGTTTATGTGGTCCATTAGTCTTCCGGACTAACATTTTTCTTGTGTATGATTTTCTTCATTCTCCTTTGCTCTGGATGAGATGGGACCAGCAGGTGTCTTTTGCAGGCTTTTAGGATCTTAGGATGCTAACCAAAGTAGGATGTAGAATATTTTCTTGATGAATTATGTTAGCCCAATTGACTCAGATATCCTGGGAAACTATGGTGCTCAGTTCCAGTAACTTGGCCTCTCAAGGTATCTGGATGTGCCTAGGAAGCTTCTTTGACTCTGCCTTGGTCAAATTGCGCTGACTTCCCCTATATAGTGAGTGTATTGTCTTTTCACCAAAATTAACATCTGTCTACTATCTAGTTATACATTCCCACATAATCATGAAAATTGTTTTAGTGTGTAAACCTCTTCTTGAGTTTATAATAGCAGTCTTATGTAATACTTGTCCTTTTGTGATAGACTTATTTCAGCATAATGCCCTCCAGATTCATCCATGTGGTGAGACATTTTGCAGACTCATCAGTATTCTTTATTGTGCAGTATTCAATTGTTTGCATGTACCATAATTTGTTGATTCATTCATCTGCCAATGGGCATTTAGGTTGTTTACATCTTTTTGCTATTATGAATAATGCTGTAATGAACGTGGGAGTGCATATGTCTATTTTTGTGATGGCTTTTATTTCTACAGGGATACACTCCTAGGAGTGCGCTTGCTGGATAATATGGTATTTCTAGTTTTTCAAGGAGACACCATGTTATTTTCTGAAGTGCTTGTATCATTTTACACTCCCATCAACAGTGCATAAGAGTTCTGGTCTGTCTTCAACCTCTTCAACATTTGTTATTTTCTGTTTTATTAGTGTCAATAATGTCAGGGTGAGGTGGTATCTCATTGTAGTTGTAATATGCACTTCTCTGATGGCTAATGATAATGAGAATTTCCTTGTGTCAGCTGCCTGAATGTCTTTGATGAAGTGTCTGTTCATATCTTTCGCCCATTTTTTAACTGGAACATTTTTTTGTTGTTGCTGAAGTGTTGAAACAGTCTACAGATTTCAGAGATTAGACCCTCATCAGATATGTTATAACCAGTTTTTTTTCCCAGTCTATAGGTTACTGAGTTTATCTTCTGGTGTTTGCACATTGTTAATTACGGTTTGTGCCATGTATTAGAGCCCCTGGTATAAGCCCAATTTTTCTTCTAGGATTTTTATGTTTTATGCTTAGGTCTTTGATCCATTTTGAGTTACTTTGTGTGTATGGTATGAGGTATGGATCCTCTCTCTGCTCCCCAATCCCCCATGCATGGACCCAGAACCATTTTCCCCAATGCACTCTGTTCAACAACCTCACAAACAACCTGACAAACGTAATGTAGACTGACTAATGTGTTTCCAAAAAAAAAAAAACCAAAATGCACAAGTTTTCCTTTTATTGAAAATTTAAAAATTTGTTTCTACAACATCAGGGACTTCTGGCAGCTGTGGAAACAGATGCAAAAAGAACATCAGAAACCAAGAGCAATAGAGGAAGAAATACTATAAGAAACCCACAAAGCCATGGTAACTAGGGTTATGTGATAAATACCCATTTTTTTATGAAGTCTGGCCTTAATCAGGTGAAAGGAGAACTGAGACCAGAAGGAGACCAAAGAGCAGCCAGGCGTATTCACATGGGTCAGTGAAGTAAACCATTTAAAGGAAGCGTGCTCAGAAACACTTAGGTGGGATACTTCTGGCTGAATGTGTGAATGGGGGTTTTGTAGAAGGTTCTAAGAACTAAACACCCAAAACCTTCTGGGTACAGGCCCTGTTCAGAATAGAAAGTGATTGTGTGTAGTAGTCTGCAATTAGAGAAACTGTTTAACTTACAAAGCTTATTAAAATTGCACACCAGTAGGTCAGAGTAACAGGCTACACACAAGTGTGAGGCTGAAGTAGGTAGTCAGGACTAACTCCACTTCTTTACCTGATTTTCTTAAAAGTCCTGGCTTCCTAGCACTACTTAGGCTCCAGAAATCACACTTTAACTTGTAGGAGCCATGGTTCATATCTTTCGGACCTCAGATGCCTGTCTCTGGACATATCTCCCCCAGTTCCAGATACATATCTTCTCACCACACACCCATCTTGGGACCCCCCCAGTGGCCCGCATTCTGCACCTAATGTTTACTTTTAGTTACCCAATAAAATTTCCCAGCCTGACTGAAGAGGGCAGACAGGCTCTGAGGACCGGAATTTCTCCCTGTCTCGCATGGTGGCTTGCAAAATAAACCTCTTGGTCATTTACTGTACCTCTGTCTCATTACTGGCTTTGTGGCAGGTTGCTTAAACCTGTGTTTTACTGTAACAAGGCTGCCTGCAGGAGTTAAGCGAGACAAGGAAATCCCAGTCTCTGCTTAGCAGAGCCAAAGAAATGCATTGAAGGAAGGCAAGGAGCCATGCGGTGCATTTACCTCGACAGCTGTGCTAATTCTTTTTAAACTACTTTTTAATTTAGGGGTGAGAGAAAGAAAAAAGGAAAACACTGCAACACAATGGAAGTTTTTACATACTCTCAGAAGATAAAAAGGGAATAAGGGCAGAAAAATTCTGTGCATGCCTTAGTTAATGCCTATAAGGAGGCAAAGCGTGAGAAGTAAAACATGTTCTAAGATGGTGGTTCTCCATGGAGGCAATTTTTGCTTCCAGGGGACATCTGGCAACCTGGAGATAATTTTCGTTGTCAAAATTTAGAATAGATGTCATTGGCATCTAGTGGGTAGAGATCAGGAATGCTGGTGAGCATCCTACAATTCACAAAACAGTCCTTCACAACAAAGTATTCGGCCCCAAAAGCCCTAGTGTGGCTGCTGGGAGATACTGTATTATGATGACACACTTCCCCAAATTTAAAAAATTACCCTCCTTTATTTTCTTTTACAATTTCACATGAAACTTCTTTGCCAAAACAAGTAGTTGCTACCATGAGCACATGGTACCATATCAAATCTAACAATCTAATCAATCATTTTTAGACTCGATGATGATGATCTCAAAAAGGAATACCTACCAAATAAAGCACAAAGCATTTTGAATCATCATAAAGCTACCATGCCTGGGAAACCTAATAGCATTGGAGGATATGCCAAGAATTACGAGAGAGAGGAGGCAGAAGGAGGAAGGAAGGAAGGATAGAATATTTCTTTGGCCCCAAAGTAATGGAACACTGATAATTTTCTCCAAAAGGAATGAAACATTGTAATGTTCTTCTATTTTCCTTACTAAATACAAGGGAAGGAAACTTAAGACAAAAACTGTTAGCTATAGAAACAAAAGCCTGCATAAGAAACCAAGTCAACATAGAGACAAGTCACTGCAGAAAAGCTGATTATAAAGTGTTTTATTATCAGAAATGTTAATAAAACAAACTAAGTCAAGTTTTGAATTATCAGCCCCGTGAAAGGTATTACTTTACACTGATTACATGTATTACATTGACTATTATACAGCAAATACTCCATAAAAATGCCCTTGTAACAGAGTCTTTGGATTGCCTAAATTGTGTTAGGAAATCCTATTGACTCAACCTTGAAAATACATCTAGAATCTTTAAATACGTTTACCACCGCCATTGTTCCCATTCTAGTCTGAGCTAGACAGGATTATCTCCCATTTCCTGGCTTAGCCCCTTGAGCCTCTTCAACGTATTAACAAAGCAGCGTAGTGCTGTTACCACGGAAAGTTAGATCAGTCTTCCTTTGTTTAAAACTCTAGTGAATTCTCATTTCTCTGAGTAAAAGTCAAAGCCCATCCCCTCCTCTCAAACCTCATTTACTACTCTCCCCTTTGCTTATTTTACCTCAGCCACAGGGGCTTTCCTGACCTTCTTTGCCCTAGTACCTTTGCACTGGCTGTTTCTTTTACAGCGAACACTCTTCTTCCAGTAGTTAACCCAGTCCCTCTCTGCCAGGTCTTTCCTCAGGTGCCATCTTCTCAGTGGCCAATTGTGACTACCTATTTAAAATTGGAATCCCTTCTCTAGTACTGGAAACACCGATGGTGAAGTGGTTAAGGGCTATGGCTACTAACCAGAAGGTCAGAAGCTTGAATCCATCCACCAGGCGGTCCTTGGAAACCCTGCAGGGCAGGGCAGGGCAGGGCAGGGCAGGGCAGGGCAGTTCTATTTTGTGCTATAGGGTCACTGTGAGTTAGAACTGGACTTGATGGCAATGGGTTTGATTGAGTCTTAACACTCCCTATCCCTCTGGTCACATTCTTGTCTGCCTGAACTAGAAATGTTAGCTCCATGAGAGTAATGATTTTTGTCTGTTTTGTTCACTGATGTATCCCCAGTTACTATAGACATACAGTATTTTTTGAGCGCATAGCTTAAGAAAAATATACCAAAACTCAAAACTATCAATTAATTAAATACAAATATTCCATTTATCCATGTAAAACAGGAAGATTTCAGGCGCTACAATACCTAGAGCATTAACAGTAATGTATACTCTATGTTAAGTTTGCTTGTCAACTGAACACTGGCTCTTTTTCTAGTGGTTTCTTCTTATTGATTTACAGTTTGAGAATTAGTACTATGTTCTCTGCCTCAGCATGTTTCTGGGTTCTTCTTCAAAATTATTTGGCATGCATTTTAGAAATAATAATTTAATAAATCCATGCAAAACCAATTTTTAGCCTCTGCATGTAGTTCCTTTTGCTTGAAATGTCGTCTTATCTCTATGTAACTGTCCCACCACTCTAGATCAGGCTCAGCTATAACTGTTACTATGAAGTTTCTCTATTTTTAATAATACCACCCTCTGGAAACTCTAGTTGTGTAGTGGCTAAGTGCTACAGCTGCTAACCAAAAGGTCAGCAGCTCACATGATCCAGTCCTTGGAAACTCTATGGAGCAGTTCTACTCTCCCTGCAGGGTTGCCATGAGTCAGAACTGACTTAACAGCAATGGGTTTTACCACCTTCTATCTTGTACTATAATTATTTGTATGCCTGGCTTGGCTCTACATAGACGGCCATCAACAATTTCTCTCATCTCTGTCAACATGTGCCACTTGAGTCAAAAGGTAGAGTGTATTTTCCTTCCCATCTACCCAGGCTAGGCTTGTGACCTTCTGACTAACAGAATGTAGAGGACTTGACACAGTGTCAGTTCTGGGCCTAGGCTACAAGAGGTCTGGCAACTTCTGTTTTTGTTTGTGTGGAGTCCTGAGACACCATCTTGTTGGAGACAGGGACGATACGGAAAGATATAGGCCCTGAACGAGAGACTGTGAAGCAGGCCCAGTCAGCTCCTAGATGTTGTAGTTACCTCAGGTTTGGTACCAGAAAAACACAAGAAACCTTGATGGATACTCTAAGCTTGCCACATCAGCCAACACTATGTGAAGCAGAATTGAGCAGTCCCCATCAAGCTCTGTCCAAACTGAAGAATTGTGAGCAAATACATAGTGGATGTTGTTGGAAGTCACTAAGTTTTACTGTGTGTTGATAATACACACTGCTGTATTCCTCCCCCATGTGGTCCTAACACCTTCAGGGCTCGAAGCAAAGTATTCAACTTGAAGCAACACACTTGATGATCTCAGTAGGGAAATTAGAAGATGAAGTAAAATATAACTACTTCTGGATTTTATCTTGTTTTAGATATCTACATCGAATACCTGGTTAATCAAAAGTCATTACATTAAAAGTATCATAGTAAGTATGCTGTCAATCATTATTTATTACAATGTTGATTTAATTATTTTTCACGAACAGAGTTCATTCAAGACAAGTGACCTCTGAGCAAAAGGTTTTTTTACACAGTGCTACTACATGAACTAGAAACTACTTTTACACATTCTTGTGTTTTTAAATAATCACTTATTACTGTATATATTGTATGTAATATATAAAGGAGATGTATTTTATTCTGCTATATTATTTGCTTATGTTAATTCAATGCAAAAGAATAAGACAGCATGCTGCTACAGTTGACAATTCTTCTCCTTTTAGTTTCCACACTTCTTATTCTCTTTCTTGGTTAACTAAAGAGCACTTCGGTTTTTTAGTAAAATGTTATTCACTGGATTGTTTAATGTTGAAGTTTGATAAAAATGGTACCATTTTCCTATCACTACATTTGAAAAGAAAGAATAAAATACCTTCCAACTAATTTATACCAACATGTCTTTTGTGCATTTCTCAATGAATTTCATTTGCCACCATAACATTCTACTACAATTGTTTTGGAATTGCTCATACTGTACCTCACTTTTAACTACAAGAAGTTCAGTTACAACATTGTTTAACAAACTTAACTAAACTCAGCTTAATTTTCTTAACCATAAATAAAATACACTGAGGAAGTCAGGCCCCGAATAATATACATGTCTTGAGGAAAGGAACACCGTATCTATGGACACCAGGGGTTAGGGAGAGGCCTATGACACAATATCAGTATGGCAAAGTGTAAGAGTCAGGGTCACACAACCATCAGGGGCTTTCATGTGAGTCTAGGCCTTGGAAAGAGGTCAGAGAGCTGCAGAAAGGCCTATCAGTTTCCTTTGTGCCTCTCTGTTCTGCTTGATACTGTAATGAGCCAGAGACTGTGAGAGTTCTCATTAACTGGATGATTCTGGGCTCAAAGAGGCAGAAAAACTGAATAATGATAACATTTATATTCCTAAGGGTAGAAACCATATTACATCTATAATTTCATACTATGTTTTTAAAATTTATCTGCAAAGAAAATAAAATGCTGACTATTGTACATTGCAATATTAACAAAATAGAAATCTATGATGAACTTTTACTATATACACTAAATGCTAATTTCTTCCTGATTAACTTAGTATAGTATATCAACTGGTTCTTCCTATTTGCTAGGTCTTTCATTTCCCTTATGCACACAAAGGCAAAAGAGGAATAAGAGAAACTTAGATTGCATGTACATTTTAATAAAAGGAAACTAAAATTGTAAAAGTTGTTCATAATAAGAATTAGTATGACTTCTCAAACATACAGCAGTTAAATACTTTTATTGGTAAGTAAGATTAAATTTAAGATATTCCCTATAAAATATTAAAGAAAAATGTTCTAATTATTATCATTGTTTATTACTATTGTTAGTTTCTCTTCACAAACATTAAAGCAAGTGATAAAAATGACTTACCTTCACATCCCTGTGAATTATGTTATTATCATGACAGTAGCGGAGGGCTTCCAGTATCTGTCTCATGTAATGACTGTAGAAAAAGAAAATCTAAAACTGTAAACAAATTTATTTTTAAAGTTTAATGTAGTGTCCCAAGTTTGTAACCCCCAACTTCATATTGGCTGCCTATGAATGTTTTTCATTTGAGTAGATAAGACTGATGGAAAGTGAAGTTTAATAACGAAGAAGTTGGCAAATATACTCATAAATTCAAAATGCAATGAAGAAATCTGTTTTAAATTTCTTAAGATACTTAAACTAGATTACTATTAAGTGAACAGCACTAAGAGATAACACCAAGAATTCTGATGAAGAGGGTAAGGACTTTATTTCCATTTGACTCTAAGGATAAACTAGAGTGAAGAATTTCTTTAGGCTTATAATTTCTTTTTGGAACACAAGCAATTTTCAGGTGGGGCATCCTTGAACAAAGCAGGATTAGTTTCAGGCCTTTGTCCTAGAAACTCTGATTCCTCTAGGGGCTCCCTGAAGTCAGCTGAGGCTCCCCGTACAGGTGAAGAACAAAGAAGGAGTCAGCATTTTAAAAAACAGTTATTAAAAAGCAGGAATAGGGTCAACTAGCAACACGAAGTGACAAGGGTTATTTATTCAATATTATGTTAGGATTTCTTTCCCCTACTTCTAAAGCTCTTATATTCCTTCTGTTTTCCTCATCCACCTTTTCTCCCTCTGCATTTTACTCCCTTCATATCTGACTTTCCCTTTTTCCCCACTATCCTTCCTCCTTTCCCATTTTTCTGTTTCTTTCCCAACCAGTCATGACATAGATATGTCATAGATGTCACATTATTTGTTGTATAATACTCATTGAACTTGTTTTGAGTTTTCAGATCTTCTAGTTCTCACATTTTAAAATAAAAAACAGTAATTTTTTGAAATTTTTGTTACTTGCAAGTGACTGTGTGTGTGTGACTCAGGACAAAAAAAAAAAACAAAACAATTAAAATATTCTCACTCTTGCTTGACAATGAAAAGAGGACATTTCTGTCAAACTCCCTCCTGAGTATACTACCATCTAACCAAGCTCATGTGAATATCCCTCTAACTGATATATGCATTATTTTATATATTGCAATGGATTTGAAGGTTCCATTTAAAAATGAAAGATAGGAAAAAGAATCCTGACTTTGTTTCCATACTTACCACTATCTCCTCCTAACTGGGCTCTAAGCCAGGAATCTAAGCTCATGCAGTTATTCATTCTGATTTCCAATGTCTCTTATTTTGCAAATTTATCTGTAAGGGGTTTCTGTTTAAGTTAAAGACTGATAACTTTGTATGCATGGACTCCTAGTTGTTCAAATCAGGCTTTGGGGGAATCTGTGAGACCCTGCCCCACCCTGAAATGGCTAAGAGATAACAAACGTGAACCTACTCTGTAAATTCTAAACTATGCTTCAAAGGTTAAGTCATTATCATTACTGTTTAATTTAGCCAAAGATCTAGGAATGGCCTCTTTGCCCCTCTAGATGTGGCCATGAAAAAAGTAGGTAAGTTTAAATTAAGTAAGTAGACAAAGCTTATACCCACAGAATGGACTAGTTGGCACCTAAATTTGCATTATTCTAAAGAAAATTCCTACCTGCAAATTCATATAGATTAAAAAGAAAATTCAACAAACGAGCATTCTTCCACTTGAATCACATATCAGAGTACTCAATTATTTGGCCTAAATATATATACATATCTGAACTACTGGAGTGTGTGGAGGAGGGTAGTACAATTTTTATTTCCAAATTATGACAGATACAACTAAGCTTTCTTCTCCGTCCCAGTCCTGATTCTGGGAAGCTGTGAGTGGGAACAATTTGCAAAAATAATTAAGTGAGAACCAGTATCTACTTGCATGTTCTAGAGCTAGTGATGGCACTTTTAATCAAAAAGCTTTATTTTATGAAGCATCACATACTGTCAGAGACATTCAGCAATATACTTGTCTCATCTCCAAGGACTAGGAAAGATGGTAACTCCACAGAATGAAAAATTCAACCTGTAATACTCCCTTTGGAAGGAGGCATTTCCTTGTGGGAAAGAAAAGAAGGGAGGTGATTCAGTCTATTCTCCTTGTCAATTCTATTTCTAGGTAAATGGACTAATGGTATCTGCTAGGAAGAAGAGACCATATCTCTGAAATTCCCTAAACAGAATGTTTCTGGCTAAGGATTAACAAATGGTTGTGAAGTAGACTGACTCATGGTGACCTTGTATTTATCTTTAGTAAAAAGAATGTGGGACTTTTCAGGCATGGCTTCCTGGGGAATATTGTGTAAGCTATATAACCCCAAGCATATAAAATGGAGTTGTTCCACAGACATGTTTCCCTTACGTGCAGAATCCCACAAACCTGAAGTAGAGACTTCCATGCATTCTGGGCCAGAGGTACATGTCTGATGTAGAAAGAAATAATCTGAGAGCTACCCTTGATGTCCCAGATCTCTCTTTGCTTCATCTGAGCCTTTTGATTGCCAGCATCCTTGAAATTATTTAGTAAAGCTTGCTACCAGCTAAGATTTCTCTGATTTCTTTGAGTGTGTGTTGATAATCTGCTATCGTGTGCTAGCTTACCCCACAACTCATGACCCCTGAAAGAACAGAGGTAAACACTAAGTGGGTTTGTACTAAGAACCAATGCAGTTTTCTTTTATGCTCTGCTCTGCTGCTCTCCTAAAGCTCTTGAAACTCAGTCAGTTGGAGAAAAATAACATTATCAATTTGATTACTAGTTGGTGTCTCAGAGCCTCTCTGTAGTTGGTCTCACCAAAATACTGATGCAAACTGAATTTCCCAACACTGAATAATAGAATCAGAGATGAGGAAGGAAAGTGAGAAATATATGGTCTGATACTTTACACCAAAGGAGGAATCTACATGGCCTTTGTTGTATGATCACTGATTCTTTACAAAAGGGAACACAGTTAATAATATTTTCTGATGCCATGCTCTGTCTGGGGTGGGGAGGTGCTATCATTGTGAGGAAGAATCTTGAAAAAACTGTGCCCAAGCCTCTCTTTGCTATGCTACCTACTAGTCCCCGGTGCTACTCTTGTCTGGTCTCTTCTGGAAAGTTCTTTTAATAAATGTATTATTTTAACAGCAATATAGGTAGATTTTAAAGTTGACAGGCCTTCATCTTGATGTATATAAACATCTACTTTATTTTATAAATATCAATATGGGATGAGATCACGAATCATTTTGTTATATGACAACATTCTTACATACCACCACCTTACCTATCCTGATATACATCCTAGTGGTCAAGAAAAACTCTAATGTAAACAAAAGCAATAAGGATGACTGGGGAACAGCATAAAAGCAGTACTGGTTAAATACCAACTCTGATAGCATACAATCTTATTCTGGTTCAGAAAGGAAAAATGATCTTCCTCCAGTGAGCTTCACTATTTTGTACAACGAACATTCAAAACTTTATAATTTTCCCTATTTTTTGCTGCTGTTGAAAGTTTAAAAGGCAAGTTGCTTCACCGTCTTTAAGAAATAAATATAAATAATGATACAAAAAGTTCTCTTTAAAGATGGGTAAGACAGCACTGGCTATTTTTAAAGAATGATATTTAAGAATGATTAAAGAATTAAAGAATGATATTTTACTTGCAAGAATTAAAGAATTAAAGAATGATATTTTACTTGCAAGAATTAAAGAATTAAAGAATGATATTTTACTTGCAAGAATTAAAGAATTAAAGAATGATATTTTACTTGCAAGCACAAAAAGGATCAAAATTTTAAAACTGTGATGAGAACCCAAAACAACAGAAAAATGGAATTAAAAAAACTATAGTCGAGACTGTGGCACACAAGAAATAGGCTATATAGCTTCAGTTCTACCACACATACACCAGGAATTTAAAGAAGTAATTATAATTAATATGTATAAACAGTCATTTGCTTTTCCTCTCTAGCCCTACTAGTACAAAAAAATCAGTTATCACAAATTGAGTGTACTCTTCATTTTGTGCTGTATTGACAGTTGCTTCTTTTTTGAGACTGGGTCTGTTGCTCATCAGCCAGGAGGAGGCAGGGCAAGGAATCTGTGGAAGGTCAATCTACTTAGCAACCCTGAGCTCAAAGTTGTAGCAGGTAGGCTCTAAATTGTTTCCAGCTTGGTCTTTCTATATGCTATAACTATAAAACGTTACATGTTTCCTGAGCTATTAAATAACTTCTGGTATAAAAATCTTCACAAGTGGGAAGGATCCCAGTACTGATGTTAAAGTGCAAACCAACTTCAACGTTAATAGATAATTTCACTGTTCAGTATTTTCCATTTACAGTCCCTATGTGGTTACAGTAATGCACACTAAAACAGATATGTTTTTTATAGGAAAGAGTGGCAGTGTGCTCATCATCAGTTCCAGGGGCAGGCTACTGCTTGTGATTTGTTTATCACTTCCACATTTATCTCTGCAGATTAGACACATATTACATACCTGGCTACAGCTTCACTGTACACAAAACCAGCATCAGCTCGCTTCACAATTTCAAAACACAGATCTGCTCCATCCATACTGTAGATAAAAGTGAAAAAGAATATGAGAAAAGTATAACTTCCAGTAAAGACAACATTGAATGCGAAGATACTGTAGCTAAGTTATTAGGTGACAGAGATAATGATTTTAAGTTACTTAAATCTTTTTGCAATGACAATTAGATATGAATTATAAAGAACATTACAACCATTTTGATACTGAAAATCTACATGGAGAGACACAGAAGGAGCAAGGAAATAGAAGTATCAAATAATATGACATACAGAAAATTGACTAAAATCTTCTTTGTTCTTAACTGCCATCACGACAATACTAACTCACAGTACTCCCCAAAATCTTCTTTAGGTTATCACAATAACAAGTGTCAAAAAAGAGCAACATGGGGGTCGTGGGCATATCTGCATCAAATTAAAAAACTACCTATATTTAAAAAAAATTTTTAGTCACATAATATTTTAAGAACAAGGATCATAAAACATTCAACTATATATACATCACCACTAAATGGAAGTTCTAACTATACACAGTGGAAGGAAAAAATGGTTAATTCTTAATTTACTTTTGTTTACATTTCTATTCTCAAAGTCAATTGCTACAAGCATATTCTAATACTGATGGATTGCTGATGCTGTATCAGTGTCTTGCTCTAAAATGTGTAGTGGTTTTTCACTTCTCCCCAGGAAGGTAAGGCCTCTGGTCTTCGCCAGATCTTACCACTTCTTTTAACCTGTTGGATGACTTTTCACAGAAATGTTGCTCTCTAGGATCACAAGTCTTATTACCACTCCCTTAATATACCATTTCCTTCCTTTCTTTTTTTTTCTTTGGCTATATGCTTCTGTGTATATTGTTTCCTATATTCAAATTCAATATTAATTCAAGCTCCATTCCCCAAGAAGTGCCCTCCAACAATTACCAGCCACATTGAGGTCTTCTTTTCCTTAAATTCAACATAGCTTCATAGCATAACACTTATTGTGCAGGCCATGTCATGAAATTATTCAAACATTAATAGTTACTTAATATTTTCTTAATGTTTTAAGGTTTGCAAAATATTTTCAAATTCATATCTTACTTATTCAGCAGCTCAGTCTACAATATACCTTCTGCAGGCATTATACTTTCTCAAAGGTAAAGGAACTAAGATATTATTCATCAGGCATAATGAGAAACTCTCCTTGTTATATCTCCCTTCATTCTTACAACCAGCCTGTGAGGTAAACATCATTTCCATTCTAAAATAATTCATCCAAGTGAATGGATAAGTATACCACAGGGACAGGGTTCAAATCTTTGTTTATCTAACTATGTCCACTGCTTCTCCTACTACTTACAGCTACATGTAGATGGTGTGCAAGGTACAAATGCACACCTTCACACTATTCAACTGTTCAGTAATGATGTAAAATTCTAAAGAGCAACGAGTAAATTTTACACGTTCAGCATGCTCCCACCTAAACAGTAGATCACATTATTTAGACCTTGGTGTGGTCTGCTATAGCATAATCTGGTTTACCACTCATAATTCAGAATCAACTTGATGGCAACAGATTCTTTTCTGTGTGTGTGTAGTTTCACATAAAGGAAAACATTTTGACATTTCAATAAAGCTTTAAAACTTTTACCTAGTTTCCATATTATAGCTAGTAAACATTTTCTAACATCAATTTTTTTCTATGGCCTAGTCTACTACGGAAGAAGTCCTGATGGTACAGTGATTAACCATGCTTGCTAATCAAAAGGTCACAGGATTGAATCCACCAGTTGTTCTGAAGCACAAAAAGATGTGGCAGTGGCTTCCATAAAGATTACAGCCTTGAAAACCCTATGCGGCCATTCCACTCTCTCCTACAGGGTTGGTATGAATCAGAATCGACTCCACAGCACTAGGTTTTAGGTTTTGTTTTGTTTTGTTTAGTCTACTCTGAAGTATGGCAACACCCATTTTCTACCATTAGAAGTAAAAGTCTGGAGGGACTCTGATCTTATTCTCTGGTAAAAAACATCTACCAGTGAAATTGTTAGGTCAAGGAGGATATACAATAACACTTCTGAGATACACACCACCAGAAAAATTTTAACAATTTATACTCCCACTACTGAGTCTAAAAGTGTTCTTTCCTCTACTTTACCTCCACTAGGATGACTACTCTTTTTAATCTTTGCCAATCAAATAGGAGAAAAAAGACATTCATGATTGTTTTAATTTGCATTTCCTTGATTACTAGGGAGGCTGAATATTTTTCATTTCTTTGTATTCTGAGGGAACGGAATGGCTGAAGGCAATTTACGCTGGTTGATCTGTGAGGACTAAAAAACACATCATAGTGAGAGAATTATAGTTTTGTTTTGGTATTTTACTTTTTAATCATGAAATGTCACAACAGACCTCATTTAACTTAGATGAGAGAGGATTTAGGAAAAGAACAGAGTTAAACTGAGTGTATGCTAAAGTATTAAGAATTTGGGAGTTGTCTCCTTAGATCAAGAGGAAGGCTTTCTGGAGTAACCTGGAAGAGAAAAGAAACCCTGGGTGTGTAGTGGTTAAGTGCTATGTCTGCTAACCAAAGGTGTACAGTTCAAATCTGCCAGGTGCTCCCTGGAAACTAATGGGGCAGGTCTACTCTGACCTACAGGGTCACTATGAGTTGGAATTGACTTGAGGGCAGTGGATTGGGAAGAGAAAAGTAGGAAAAACGATTTTAGAGGAGAGAGAAGGCAGCAAAGTTGTGAGAGGCCAAAACCTAATGGGAGAACTAGCCAGTGAAAATTAACTAGAAATTACTTGTTCTGTGCTACGACTACAGCAGCATGGATCAATCCATCTTTTGGGGGTTATACTTTAAATACTTGAACTTGAAATGACTAAAGTAGGTATGCACACATATACATAGGCTATGTTTTAGGTTTCTATTCTCTCCCACTGACCTATTTTTGTACCTAGTACCATATGATTTTTAATACTCTAATAGTATATAGTTAAACCCTAGTGGCACAGTGGTTAAAAGCTTGGCTGCTACCCAAAAGGTTGACAGTTCAAATCCACCAGGTGCTCCCTGGAAACTCTATGGGGTAGTTCTACTCTGTACTACAGGGTTACTACAAGTCAGAATTGACTCAATGGCAATGGGTTTTTCAGTTCTAGTTTTTAAGGTTTTCTTCATATTGGTTCCAAATACTGATAACTAGCTTTTTTCCCCCTTGGGCATTAATATATTTTAGATGCCATTATATTAGTGAGATATTTTGGAATTGTATATGTGTGTGTGTGTATATGTATACATATATACACATACATACACACACACAAGCACACACACACATACACACACACACACACACTTAAAACCCACTGCCTTCAAGTTGGGTCCAACTCATAGCAGCCCCAGTATATGTATACATATATACACATACATACACACACACAAGCGCACACACACACACACACTTAAAACCCACTGCCTTCAAGTTGGGTCCAACTCATAGCAGCCCCAGAGGTCAGAGTAGAACTGACCCACAGAGTTTCCAAGAAGCACCTGTCAGTTGTGAACTGCTGACCTTATGGTTAGTAGACTTAGCACTTAACCTGCTACGACACCAGGGTTTCCATATACATATATTCAAAGGTTTAAAACCAGAAGTCCCAAACAGAACCACTTGAGTAATTATTTAAATATACAGACATGTTCTTTTGAAGGATTACTCTGAAAGAAAGTCATCCCTAGGAAAGCAATTTTCTATTATTAATGCTATTTGATTAGTTATTTGTAACATTAGTTGATATTAAGTAAAAATGTAATCCATTAATTTTAAATTTCATGATACAGAAATTAAAACTAAAAATACTGCTATTTATGCAAATTGTATTCAACACAGAAATTTAATATATACATATTCATAATACACACAATTCCAATATAGTAACCTTGAACAAAAAGCTTGATGACACAATTCTTTGACAAATCTTAATTGATGATGTGTAATTTTAAAATATATATATGTATACATACATATATATGGCCTCTTTTATAGTGTTTCTGTCTGTTTCCTATCTTAGGGTAATTCTGTGGCTGCCAAGTACTTTCAGAAAGCATGTTCTAAATTCCCTCTAGATTTGGCATCTCTCCCTAGGATAGCCTAGAGAATGAAATGAGAGACAAAATAAACCCTTTTCTGGAATAGTATGAGGAGTGCTTCCATATTGTACACAGACAAAAATTATGGGAGATTTACTGTGTGAAAGTAGTAGGATTATGAATGAGTTTTAGCTGTCTCCCCTTTGTCTACATGAATTTTTAAAATTTTAAGCATGCAATATTTATATAATTAAAAAAATTATCCTAAAACAAATAGGAGGCTAGTTGCCATCAAGATGATTCCGACTCATGGTGACCCCATGGGTGCAGAGCAGAACTGCTCCACAGAGTTTTCAATGGTTGTGACCTTTCAGAAGCAGATTACCAGGCCTACTTCTGAGGTGCCTCTGGGTGGGTTTGAACCACCAAATGCTTGGCCAGTAGTCAAGTGCTTACCCACTTGTGCCATCCAGGGATTCCACCTGATTGTATGAAGACATGCTTGTCAAATTCTCTGTGGTTAAGGACCAGGTTCCCCTGCCCTCCTTAGGTATATCATGAACCAGTGCTTTTATAAAATACAAAACCATATACCAGTTTTCATAGCAATGCCAAGTGGCTTTAAAAGTTTCAAAATGTTGACTCTCGATGGCTGTACTTATCTCATTGCAGAGAGGTGATAGTTGGCAAACTGGCCCTGGTCTGTCGACTATTCTTTGAGTGGCACTGCTAGCAAGGACAGACCAAATCCGGATTTCTCTGACAAGCATCTCTGAAGATGACAAAAGTAACAAGTACAAAAACTGGATGATAAAAAAAAATGTTTAAAGCTTTGAAGAATTAACAATGTAATGAGTGAAACTCTACCTAGTGAGAAGAGGAGATGAATTTGAGCTCTAGAAGTTGAGCCAGAGATGCTTCTGCCCTGGAAGTAGAGAGTGGGCTATGGAAGGGACGAGCTGGGGGTGAGGATGGGGGATCTCATTTTTGGGGAACTCTGGAAAAGTGAGAGGGGTAGACAGGCAGAGCTTGGCAGGTTCTACCTACTTTTATGCAGGGCAATACAAAGAAACAAAGCTATTCTTTGGCAAACCCTGAAGAATCCTCCAAAAGTTCAGGCCCTGATGAAACACCCCTTGCTTGGGTTTGGGGCCATGAAGAGCTGTGTTTTACAAACTGGGGCACAGAATATAGTTTGGTACATCACAGTGGTAGTACTGAAAAACCCAAATGCTTACTATGAAGATAAGAGCTGAGCCTAAAAATGTCATCAAGGAACAGGAAGGTTAAAAAGAAGTGATACTATGTTTGAAAAAGAAGCAGACAGAAATTTCAAAAGTTAAAAATACAATACCAAAGTTAAAAACATAAGCAGATTACATAGTTGAGGAGAATATCAGTGAAATGAATTAGGATATAGTACACACAAAACATGGAAAACAAAAGTAAGGATGCGAAATAAAAAGCATTACAGTAAGAAGGTCAGCATATATTCAAAAGGGAAAAGGAAAAATGGAGCAAAAGCATTATAGAAAAGATCTAGAAATAATAAGACACCAGCTCACTGATTCAAGAAGCCCAATAAATGTCAAATAAGATAAATAAAAAGAAACATACAGTTAGGTATGTATGACTGAAAATAACAGGAAATCAAAGACACAGAAAATCTTGAATACATACAAGAAAAAAACAGGTAACCTCAAAGAACTGACTATCGCACTGATAGCTGACTTCTCAATAACAACAACGGGAAGCCAGCAGAAGACACTGGAAAGTTATCTTAAACAACTGAAATAAGTGCTAATCTAAACTTCTCCTCTTACCAAGTATATCCATAATGAATGAAAGTGAAAAGAATTTTTTTTTAAGATAAACAACCAAGTGGTGAAAAGAATTTACTACCAACATTCCTACTCTAAGGGAAATACACACAACTATTCCTGCAGGAGAAGAAAAATGAAGTCAAATGAAAACTCAGAGATGAAGCAAGACAGTAAAAACATAAAATGTGGTAAATATGTAGATTAATCTTAATTGTACAGTACAACTATTCATTCATTCTCTAAGTAAGTTATATGTATCTAATAGAAACTATAATCTTTTTTTTTTCTCTTTCACAAAGAGGGAGAGAATAAAAATACTTGACAACAACCAGCAATAATTCAGGAGACATACTGTAATGTCTAGGACAGTCACTAAGACCAAAGTTTTCAAAATTTTTGAGCTCACAGTCCTTTTGCATTCTTAACAATTATTGAGAACCCCAAAGAGACTGTGTTTAGGTGGGCGTTATCACTATTTATGGTAGCAAAATTTAAAACCTAAAACATTTTTTAAATGTAAAAATAACAGTAACAAATACATTACATGTTAACATAAAGAAAACTTTTATGAAAAATAATTATTCCAACACAAATAAATTTAGTGAGTGTAGCTGTTTTACATTTTGCAAATCTATATTATTTCTGGCTCAAAAGAAGACAGCTGGATTCTCATATTCGCTTCTGCTTTCAATCTGTTATGTTTTTTGGTTCAAGTGTACAAAGAAAATCTGGCTTCACAAAGAGATATAATTGGAAGAAGATGGAATAAATTAATAGGCTTTGCAGATAACTGTGAATATTCCTCTTTGATACTATATCCAAATTTAAAAAGTGGTGGTTTCTAAAAGGTTAGCCGCAATGTAGAATCTGGAAGCATATTATGGAAATTTTTATACTACTCTGTTATAACACATTTTTTCTTATACTTTGAACAGACCATTACCCACACATGATTTTAGAATAGCATGAACTGGTCATCTGGAAAATATCAGTTCACTGAATTACACAGTGGTTAAAGTCCTTGACTGCTAACTGAAAACTAGGTAGTTTGAACCCAGCAGCCACTCCTCCAGTGAAAGATGCGGCAGTCTGCTTCCATAAAAATTACATATTGCCTTGGAAATCCTATAGGGGCAGTTCCACTCTGTTCTACAGGGTCACCATGAGTCAGAACTGACTTGAGAGCACTGGGCTTGATTTTTCAATTTTTTAAAAGTTACAAAGATTTTCCAAATATTGACACAAATAAAATATTGTATTTTATTACATCATATAAAAAATACATTAGGAAATGTCTTTATGTACTAGAGAGCTGTCAAGCTCAATGTTTCCAAAATTCTAATTTTTACTTGAAAATTTGAATGTCATCACTGGCAACACATTATTGGTTACTTTCCTTGATGCAGCAAGCTCATTTCATTTATCTTTGGGAAAATGTCTGTATATACTTGTGTGAATAGCCACAATTTTTTGTTAGTCATTCTTCCAAGTAAAAATGATGTTCTCCCCAAAAGTGACTAGGTCATCTTACAGCTCAATCACAAAAGTGCTTTTTTTTTTGAGACTACAAAAAAATAAAGGGACTGAAAGCACTTGGAATGTTTTCTCATCATAATATACTGAGAAACAAATGACTAAAATAACCAGAAAATCCACAAGTGTTTGGAAATTCAGAAAAGCATGCCAAATAACATATGAATCAAAGGAGAAATTATAACGAAAATAGAAACTATTTTTCACAATGTTAATGGAAAACAGTTCATATTACAATTTACATAGGATCGAGATGTATTTCAGGGTTGGAGTGTTGCTATAAATAGACCCACGAATATAAAAATAGCTGAAAGGAAATATTGAGGAATAGGTCTAATCTTCAATCTTACACACACACACCCCCCTCAGCCTTGGAAAGATTTTTCTTGAATCAGGTAATCCACTGTTGATGGAAGCATACAGACAGCAATACAACATTTCTGAAGGGCAATTTTATAGTGCTCGGGTAAAGCCTTAAAAATACACAGTTCCTCTGACTCAATGATTTTATTCCAAGAGAAATTAAATACTTCAAAATAGAAGAATAGATAAACAAACTGTGGTACTCAATGTTGAGTTCCTGATGTAACACTAGAAAAAGAGGTGTGCTGCTCAAGAACTCTACTAAAAGACCAGAATTGATGGTCTGACAACCTGGAGGGTCCCCTGGGAACATGGCCCCTGGATTTGCTGCTGCACTAGACCTGAAACTAGTACTGAGGTCCACACTTCAGACTAAGAATGAAATGGACTTGGGGGCACAGAGTAAGCATGTGTTGTGTGTACTTTATGGTTTTTTACATTTACAGAAGGCTGTCCTACAGAGAGACCCACAAGACTGGGTGCCTACATCGACTTGGGACCGGAAAAACCGGATGGTGCCCGGCCACCACCAGTGATAGCCACGACGGAGCTCACAGAGAGAAGCCTCACTGGCAACACAAGAATAAAAAGAGGTGCATCATGAGATCTCCACTAAAAGACCTCAATTGATGGTCCAGCGGTTTTGGGGTTCCTCTGAGAGCATGGCCCCCGGCCCTGATGCTGCCCGTTCCCATAAATTATAACAAAGGTCCACTCTTTGGACAGGAATGGATTGGAGTTGGCAATGCAGAGTAACCATATATTGGAAGCACTTTATGGTTCAATACATCTATAGGATATCATCTTGCTGACCTCTGGCTGGAGGAAGGGGAGTGGACAGAGAGGAGGGGAAAGGAGGCTGTTGGGAGGATGAGACATGTATGGAGCAGAGAGGAATAGGGTGCAGTCACCGGACAGGGAGAGCAGTGGAAGCTGCATATAGGGGGGCATGTAAATTTATATGTGAATGTACATTTTCACTCAGTTATGTTAAATAAGAATAAAAATTAAAAAAAAAAAGAAGGCTATCCTACTGGTTTCTTTCTAGAGGGAAGAGGAGAGGGTGGAGAGGAGGGGACAGGTGTCTGCTTGGAGGATACTAGCAGTAAAGAGCGAAAAGGAGGAATGTGTTGTCACAGGGTGAGGAGAGCAGATAGAATTGTAGACAGGCAGGTATGCAAAATTGATTTCGATTGTATACTTTCACTTAATCAGTAAAAAAAATTGTGGTATATACACACAGTAAAATATGCTGCCATTAAAACTGTTATATTTATTAACATAGAAAGATGCATACAATATATTAAGCTGTATAAAAATGTCTATGATTATGCATTCGCAGATGCACTAAGAATTTTTGTATATTAAAACAGGATGTTAAAGAAGGAGTAGGAATGCATTTCTGATTTTTCTCATCATACTAAAAACAGTTTCAAATGCTTAAAAATAAAATAGTCAAAAAAACAAACTCACTGCTATCAAGTCAATTATGACTCATAGCAACCCATAGACAGAGTAAAACTGTTCCATAGAGTTTCCAAGGAGCATCTGACAGATCCAAACTACCAACCTTTCAGTTAGCAGACATAACACTTAACCACTATGCCACCAGGGTTTCTGTGACTATAAAGGTACATGTAAAACAGTTAAATCCATAATATTATAAGTTTTAAAACTTTACATTATTCAAAATGTAATAAAATATTACAAATATTGTTTTAAAATATTAGAAAGTAAGAAAAGGTGGAATTGGCAAATATCCCATCACAAGATTTTTTTTTTCCCAGAAGAACAGCAAATTAAACCCAAACAAGGGGGAAGGGTTTAATAAAGAGTAGATATCAATAAAGTAAAAAACAAATACACAAACAAAGAGCAGTCATGAGGCAAAAAAAATAAGTTATTTGAAAAGATTTTTAAAAAAATCTAAACTAGAAAGCTGCCAATGTTTGAAAATGTAAAAATTAACTTCCATGCTGCAGATCTCAGTACAACCCAAACCAAACCACTACTGTTGAGTCAATTCCAACTCACAGCAACTCTACAAGTCAGAGTAGAACTGCCCCATAGTTTCCAAGGAGTGCCTACTGGATTTGAACCACTGACCTTTTGGTTAGCAGCCATAGCACATAACCACTATGCCACCAAGGTTTCCAGATCTCAGAGTAAATCTTTATCAAATAAGAACATATTTAACGCTGAGTAATAACAAAAATCAATATACATAGTTTGTAGAGTGCAGTCGTTAGTAGGAAATTTCCAGCTGTTCATGCATATACTAGAAAAGAAGGTTAAAATTTATGAACGAAGCATTCAGCTCAGTAAGTTATATAAACATCATCAAATTAAATGCAAACAAAGTAGATAAAAAGTAATGGAAAAGAAACATGTTGGATTAAGAAAGCTAAAAGTTGTTTCCTGTGAAATGATAAATCTCTGGAAAGTATGATAAAAATAGATAAAGAACACACATATAGCCAATATCAAGACTGAAAAAGAAGTTAGAATTTCATATCCTGCAAACATTAAAAAGATGATGGTACTGAGACTTGATGCCCAAAATTTGAAAATTTGTATCAAGTGGACAAATTTCCCCAAAAATAAAACTCACCAAAACTAACAGAAAAGAATTAGAAAAGTTTACTAACCAATCTTCTAATTACTAAAACAATTGAATCAGTAATTTAAAACTTCATATATCAGACTCTAGACCTATGTGGCATTTCTAATACATTTAAGGAGAGATAAAATTAATAAAAAGCTGGCACAGTCTCCAATTCATTTTATGAATCTAACTGAACCTAGATACTAATCCCATTAAGGATAGTGTGAGAAAATTACGAAGAATCTCACTAATGAATGAACACAGATGCAAACAACCTAAACAAAAAATATTAGCAAACCAAATCCAGTAGTATAAAAAATTTCTATCAGGACCAAGTTTGCTAGAAGAATGCAAAACTGTCAACATTTGGAGCTGAGTTAATGCAATTCTGCACATTATCAGATTAAAGAAATTATATGATCATCTCAATACATCATTAAAAAACTATACAATTATTTACGATTTAAAAAATTTAAAATAAAAATTTAAGAAACTATTAGATAAGGAATAAGCCAACAATTATTCAACAGTATTCGGCAGGTCCTAGTCAGTGTGGAATCAGGTAAAGAATCAAATGTGTAATAACTGAAAAGGAAGAAATAAATTATCACTATTTACAAATGGTATGATTGTATATATAGAATATGCAAAATAATGTAAGGCAAGATTAGAATTATTCACAGTTTAGCAAAATCATTATCTCAAATCAAATGAAAAATTTTAAAGAATGTTTCTTTCATGAACCTAGAAAGAATCTGTTAAAAAGATGTATGGGACCTCTATGGAGAAAAGTATGCTATTTATTAAGAAAAATTCAACATCTAAAACAAGTGGAGAGAAAATTATTCTGTTCACAGACTGGGAGACTCAATATTGTAAATAGTCAGTCTTGCCCAAATTGAAGCACAGATTCAACTGAATTCCAATCAATTTCCTGACAAGTTTTGTGGAAACTGTCAAACAGAATCTAAAACACACAGAATTGCAAAAAGGCCAAGAAGACATATTTGGAAAGAATAATAAGGTGGAAGGATTTGCTGTACCTGATTTCAAAACATAGTACTTTAAAGCTTAGTAATTAAGTCTGCATACTACTGACACTATGAAAAGCAGGAGAGCAGAACATAAAAAAGTGAGGCTAGAAACAGATCCATATGTAAGTGGGTACTTGCCTGAAGAGGAAAGTAGCACTACAGAGTGTTGAGCAAAGATAGTGTCTTCCAAAGAATGTATGCTTATGTGTACCACGTTACATGTACCTTGATGTTCAGAGCACCATTGATCACGATAGTCCCCAGATGTTAAGGCCCAAATGTACATCAACACCAGAATGGAGAAAACAGCGGAATAGTAGAATGGATAAATACACATTGTACACATTGCATTTTCTAGTATTATGCCTTCTTCATTGTAATCTACAAAAGAAATCTACAGCTACATAAAGGAATATGGTTGAATCCTAAAGATACAATATGGAACGAAAGAAGTACATGCAACAGGCTACAAATTCTATTTCTTTTATGTACAGTTCAAAAACAGGAAATTTTATTTTGCTGTAATAAGTAAAGCTAGCATTTACTGAGTGTTTACTACGTGACAGGCATTTAAGTGCTTTACATGCATTACTTCATTTAATGGGTACAAGAAGCCTATGAGGTGGTACTATTAGCATCTCAATTTTACTTATAAGAAAACAGAAACAGCAAGGTTAAGTAATTTGCCTCAGAGACCACTTGTCTAGTAAGTGGCAGAGACAAGATTTTACAGTCCATACATCACTACCCCCAAACTGCTCAGGTTACAAAGAGAGTAATGTCTTAACTTTTGCTCTAGGCTTTGAGGTGCATAATGGGAGATAAGCAATTACAGTTAGGAAGGTAAAACCATATTATACGGGAGGGCTGCATACAACAAATCCATTTCCACGCCTGCTGTGGGGGGCCCTGTGCTCCAGGACCACCTAGGGGGATCTTTAAATGCAGAGCTTCCACCCCCATCATCCTAGATGATGCACTGTAGTATGTATTGTTGATATAATTTAAATGAATTCTCTAAATCTAGTAAGTTTGTTGATAAACGCTTTAATCCTTGCCTAACTCAGTCTCTACTGGTGTTTTTTAAAATAGAACTTTAATTCTGTTATTTCATTTAATGCAAGACTTTGCTTGTGGTACTATTTATTTATTGTGATTCAGTGAAAGTGTACAATCCAATTTCAATTTGCATGCTTGCCTATGTGCAGCTCCTTCTGCTCTCCTTACCCAGTGACAGCACATTCCTCGTTTCTGTTCTATACATGTCATATCCTCTTAACAGTCTCCTGTTCCCTCCTCTCCACCACCCTGTAGTAACAGGCCAGTAGGATGACATCCTATAAATGCACTGAACCATAAAGTGCACCCATGATACAGTCACTGTGTTGCCGAGTCCAATCCATTCCTGTCCAAGGAGGTGACCTCAGTAATGATTTATGATCAGGGGTAGCATCAGGGCTACAGGCCATGCTCCCGGTGGAACCCCCAGGCCTCTGGACCAGTGACTGTGGTCTTTTAGTGGAGTTTTTAGGATGCACCCCTTTTTATACTTGTGTTGCCACTGGGCCTCAACTTTGTCATTCCCATCATGGCTGTCACTGGGTGGTGGCCAGGCACCATGTGGTTCTTGTGGTCACATGTTGATGTAGCATCCATTCATGTGGGTCTTTCTGTCTTCTGGGTTCTCTTTCCCCCATGTCATTTTGGTCCTTGTTGATCATCTGCTACTTCTGAGTTGGGACCATTTGGTGTACCTCAGATGGCAGCCTGCTAGCTTTAAGAGCCCAGATGCCACTCACCAATATGGGGTGCAGAAGACTCTTAGCAATAGGCTAGTTATGCCAATCGGCCTCGATAGTCTCCCCCTCCCTCCCACCACCGCTGCTACTCTGTCCTTGTAATATTGGGTTAAGACTAGAAGTTTTCAGGTTATGTTGAAGTCCAGTCAAACTGATCTTCTTTGTAATGTGTACAGTCATTGATTTCACCCAACCAAATTTCTATCAACTATCTAATCTACAACCAGCCTTGTCCTTTCCGTCTTCCGTCTCCTCCCTTGCAGCTGTCAAAGAGTCCGTTCTTCTGTACATGAGGCTGTTTTGAAGTCCTTACAGTAGCGGTCTCATACAATATTTGTCCTTGTGCTTCTCACTAATTTCACTCAACATAATGTCTTCCAATTGAAACCAGGTTATGAGATGCTTCCTAAAATCATCATTGTTCTTTATCATTGCATAGTGTTTCATTGAGTATATGTACCATAGTTTGTTTATCCATTCATCTGTTATTGGGCATCTGGGTTGATTCCATCTTTTTGCTGTTGTGGACTGTACTTCAATAAACACTCGTGTGCATGTGACTGTACTTGCTTCTTTAGGATATATTCCAAGCAGTGGGATTACTGGGTTAAATGGTATATCTATTTGCAGCTTTTTAAGGAAGCACCAGATTGCTTTCCAAAGAGGTTGTACCATTTTGCAATCCCACCAGCAGTGGAGGAGAGTTCCAATTTCTCCACAGCCTCTCTAGCATTTGTTGTTTTGTATTTTCTGGATCATGGCCAACCTTGTTGGGGTGAAATGATATCTCATCAGTTTTGATTAGAACTTCTTTAATAGCTAATGATTGTAAGCATTTCCGCATGTGTCTTTTGGCTGCCTGGATCTCCTCTTTAGAGAAGTGTCTGTCCGTCTTCTTCGCCCATCACTTAATTGGATCATTTATTCCTTTCTTGTTGATATTTCGCAGTACCTTGTAGATTATGGAGATCAGATGTCAGTCTTACATATAGTTGCCAAATATTTTTTCCCATTCTGAAGGTGGTCTTTTAATTCTTTTGATAAAGTCTTTGGATGAGCAAAAGTGTTTGATTCTTAGTAGCTCCCATATATCTATTTTCTCTTCTGTTGATCATGTTTTGTCAGATTTTTCAAGTCTGTCTACGTTGTGTATTAAAACTTCCATTGTTGATCCTTTTGGTACTATTTTTATTGTCTTCACAAATGTGCCATAACCACTAACACCTTTTTGCAATATGTTTGCTCTTTGTGCCCTTGTCAGGGATGTTTTCACTTGTATTTACCACCTGTCTGACTTTTATACTGACATGGATGCCCTTTATCAGCTTCCTACAAGTCTGCCTGCCTATTCAGCTCCCACTCTTTCCTCCACGGAACTTCTAGGGCCCTAAAACCCTGTGCTTCTCTGTGGTCTTTTAGACCTACACTACCAGTCATTATTATTTATTTCATAGGCATGCCCATGTCTGGTGTGTTCAAACTGACTATAAATAACATGAGGCATATGCAGATCATTTATCTCCAGCACAGTATCTTGCACATTGTTGAATATTTAGAAATATTTATCAGTGGAGAATTCATTTCTGAAAGAGAGAGGGTCATGTCACATGGTGTTTTTCACCCTTCCCCCCATCTAAACAACTCCATATTTGGTAGGGCAGTGTCATGGATTGAATTGTGTCCTCCCCAAAATAGTAGCCATGTGGTTGGGCCATGAGTCCCAGTATTTTACGATAGTCCTCTATTTTGTGATTTTCCTATGCTGTATGTTAAAGGATTAGGATGGGACTGTAAATCCCTTTATAAGATCACCTCCCTGCTCCACTGTAAGGGGAGTTTCCCTAGAGTGTGGCTTGCTCCACCCTTAATCCTTTCATCTTACAAGAGATAAAAGGAAAGGGAAGCAAGCAGAGAATTGGGAACCTCACCCCATCAAGAAAGCAGCACTGGGAGAAGAGGGAGAAGAGCACATCCTTCAGATCTGAGGTTCCTGCATCAAGATGCTCACTGGACAAAGACTGATGCAATACTGGGCTTTCCTCCAGAGCCAACAAGGGGAAAACCTTCCCCTAGAGTGGACATCCTGAATTTGGACTTGTAGCCTACGAGACTGTGTAAGAATAAACCTTCGTTTGTTAAAGCCATTCACTCTGTGATGTGTCTGCTAGAGCAGGACTAGCTGACTAAAACAGCCACAGTGTGTTAGGTTTCATACAGTATGCATTTAGTGAACATCTGCTATGTGTAGAGGTTAGAAAGACCAGTTACACAGAGACTTCATCTTCTAAGAGTCTACATTTCAGACAGCACATGAGTAAAAAGATAAACAAAAACAAAACCCAAAGCCATAATAAATGACAGAACAGCAAACACTAGTTTCAGTGGAAGGGAGGTGGGCATTCAAGGGATTTGAAACAGAAAGTCTTCACAGAGTAGACAGCATCTGAAATGCATCCTGACAGAGAGCCATGGGGAACGGGAGAAGAAAAAAGAATGAGAGTGAGAATGAGAGTGGGTCAGGGTCAGGGTCAGGGATTACATAGTACTTACGAAAACCAAACCAAATTTGATTTAGACTCAGAGAGACCCTAAAGGATAGAGTAAAATGCCTCATAGGGTTTCCAAGGAGTACCTGGTGGATTCAAACTGCCAATCTGTTGATTAGCAGCTGTAGCACTTTACTACACCACCAGGGTTTCTGGTAATTAAAAAAAAAAACCAGACCCACTGCCATCAAGTCAGTTCCAACGCAGAGTTACCCTATAGGACAGAGGAGAACTGCCCCATAGAGTTTCCAAGGAGCGTGCCTGGTGGATTTGAACTGCCAACCTTTTGGTTAGTAGCTATAGCACTTAATCACTATGCCACCAGGGTTTCCTTGCAGTAGTTAAACAAAAAAAACTAAATCCATTGCTGTTGAGTCAATTCCAACACAATGCCACCCTACAGAGCACAGCAGCTCTGCTCCATACAGTTTCCAAGGAGTGCCTGGTGGATTCAAACTACAGACTTTTTGCTTAGCAGATGTAGCACTTAACCACTATGGCTCCAGGGTTTCCAGTAGTTAAGAGGTGAGCAGTATTTGAAAGCAAGCAAACAGCAATGAAGTCTGGGGCACAACGAAATAAACCAACAGGATAGGTGTGTTTGGAGTAGGCTGCAGGAATATATGCGGTGCTATAATTTGAGCTAAACTCACTCCTCTTACCTATATTGTAAATAAAATAATATCAAAGTGTTTCAGTTCAACTTGGACAGGGACCAGAGAAGGTACTTATACAGGATTGTTAACTATGACGTGAAAGTATACAGAAATCATCATCTTTCCACTGGGGAATGCAGTGTTCACTGTAATGAGAACTTAACTGGCTTAGTAAAGCAATTATGACATATTGACAAAGACATTAAAATGACCCCAAATGCCCATTACTAGCTGTATTTCTTTATGTGTGAACTGTCTACTTCTGTCCTTATCATTATGTCCGAAGTTTAGTATCTTCCCTTCTATTGGACTGAGCTTTTTTTTTTTATTATGATTGAATGAAAATGTACATTCCCATATAAATTTGCATGCTGACCTATATGCAGCTTCCACTGCTCTCCCTGGATGGTGGCAGCACACTCTTCCTCTCTGCTTCATACATGTCTTATCTTCCCAGCAGTCTCCTATCTTCTCCTCTCCACCCATTCCCCTTCCTCCAGTATGAATAACTGCCCACACAATGTGGTCACTCTGAGTCACCAAGTCCAATTCACTGTTGTCCGAAAAGTTGACCTTCATTATGATTTATGGACAGGGGCAGCATCAGGGCCAGGGGCCATGCTTCCAGGGGAACCCCGAAGTCCCTGGACCATCAATCATGGTCTTTTAGTGGAGATCTCAGGGTGTATCCCTGAGACTAGTGAGACTAAACTTTGTGAGCTCCATCGTGGCTATCACTGGTGATGGCCAGGCACCATCTGGTTCTTCTGGTCACAAGTTGATGTAGACATCCATTCACGTGGGTCTCTCTGTCTTCTGGATTCTCTTTCCCCCATGTCGTTATGGACCTTGGTGATCATCCGTTCCTGCTAAGCTGGGACCATCTGCTGTACCCTCAGATGGCAGCTTGGCAGCTTTTAAGACCCCAGATGCCACTCACCAATGTGGGGTGTGGAGAGTCCTCATTAGCAAAATGCTAGTTGTGCCAAATGGCCTTGATTTCCCCTGAGAGCACAGTCCCCGGCCCCCCGCCCCAGCTACTCTGTCCTTGCAATATTGGGTTAAGATGGGAAGAGTACACAAGTTGTGTTGAAGTCCCGTTAATATTGATCTTACTAATGTGTACTGTCACCAATTTCACCCAACCAAATTTCTAACAACTATCTAATCTAAACCTCCCCCCTCGCCCTCCCACCCTCCCCACCCTTGCAGCCATCAAAGAGTCTTTTCTGTTATGCATGAGTCTGCTTTTAAGTTCCTATCACAGGGGTCTCATACAATTATTTGTCCTTCTGTCACTTTCACTCAACATAAAGTCCTCCAGTTGAAACCAGGTTAAGAGATGTTTCCTGCTATCATCGTTGTTCTTTATCATTGCGTAGTGTTCCACTGAGTATATATACCATAGTTTACCTATCCATTCTTCTGTTGTTGGGCATCTGGGTTAATTCCATCTTTTTGCCATTGTGGACTGTGCTGTGATAAACATTCTTGTGCATGTGTCCATTGGTGTGAAAGGCCTTGATTCTGTAGGATATATTCTAAGCAGTGGAATTACTGGGTCAAATGGTATATCTATATCCATTATTTTAAGGTAGTGCCAGATTGCTTTCCAAAGAGGTTGCACCATTTTGCAACCCCACCAACAGTGTAGGAGAGTTCCAATCTTTCCACAGCCTCTCCAGCATTTAGTGTTTTGCATTTCTTGGATCATGGCTAACCTTGCTGGGGTCAGATGGCATCTCATTTTGTCATTTTGATTTGAATTTCTTTAACAGCTAATGATCGTGAGCATGTCCACATGTATTTTTTGGCTGCCTGGATCTCCTCTTAAGAGAAGTGTCTGTCCATCTCCTTTGCCCACTGCTTAACTGGATGATTTATCTTTTCCTTATTGATATTTTGTAGTACCTTACAGATTATGGAGATCAGGCACTGGTCTGACATATAGTTGCCAAATATTTTTTCCCGTTCTGCAGGTGGCCTTTTAATTCTATTAATAAAGTCTTTGGATGAGCAAAAGTGATTGATTCTTAGAAGTTCCCGTTTATCTATTTTCTCTTCTGGTGTTTGTGGTTTGTTTGACAGATTTTGAAGTCTGTGTACGTTGTGTATTAAACCTTCCATTGTTGTTCCTACTTTTTCTTGGATGAGCTTTATCCTTTTAGATTTGATATTTAGATCTTTTATCCAGTTTGAGTAGGTTTTTGTATAAGGTGTAAGATATGGGTTTTGTTTCCGTTTATTGCAGATGGGTATCCAATTTTGCCAGCACCATTTGTTGAAGATACTGTTTTTACCCCAGTTTAATGTCTTAGGGCCTTTGTCGAATATCAACTGTTCATAGGCAGATGGTGTCATCTCTGGGGTCTCAATTCTGTTCCACTGATCGATCTGTCTGTTCTTGTACCAGTACCAGGCTGTTTTGACCACTGTGGCAGTGTAGTATGTTCTAAGGTCAGGTAATGAGAGGCCTTCTAGTGTGTTCTTCTTTAGTAATGCTTTACTTATCCAGGGCTTCTTCCCTTTCCAGAGAAAGTTGGTAATTTGTTCCTCCATCTCATTAAAAAATGTCACTGGAACCATAAAGTGCATCCAACATATGGTCACTCTTAGGATATCATCCTGCTGACCTCTGGCTGGAGGAAGAGAGTGGGTGGAGAGGAGGGGAAAGGAGACTGTCGGGAGGATCAGACATGTATGGAGCAGAGAGGAATAATGTGCTGTCACCGGACAGGGGGAGCAGTGGAAGCTGCATATAGGTGGGCATGTAAATTTATATGGGAATGTACATTTCACTCAGTGATATTAAATTAAAAAACCATAAAAAAATGTCACTGGAACTTGTGTTGGGATTGTATTAATTAAGTAGATTGCTTTGGGTAAAACAGGCATATCCATGAGCAGGGTAGATTTCTCCATTTATGTAACTCTCTTAGTTTCTTGTAGCAAGGGTTTGTAGTTCTCTTTGTAAAGGTCTGTTATTTCTCTGGTTAGATTTATTCCTAGGTACTTTATCTTATTAGGAGCTATAGGAAATGGCATTGACTTGGTGATTTCTTCCTTAACAGTCTCATTGTTGGTATAAAGGAATATTACTGATTTACTTGTTTATCTTGTATCCTGAGTCTGCCAAACTCTTCTATCAGCTTGAGTAGTTTTCTTACGGATTCTTTGGGATTCTCTGCATATACAATCATATCATCTGCAAATAGGGAGATTTTTAGTTCTTCTTTGCTGATGTAGATGCCCTTTATTCCTTGGTCTTGGCTAATTGTTCTGGCTAGAACTTCTAGTACAATGTTGAATAGGAGAGGTGAGAGTGGGCATCCTTGTCTAGTTCCTGTTCTCAAGGGAAAGTCTTTCAGTCTCTCTCCATTCAGGACGACGTGGGCAGTTGGCTTTGTATAAATGGCCCTTATTGCGTTGAGGAACTTGCCATCTATGCCTAATTTGCTAAGAGTTTTAGCAAGAATGGGTGTTGGACTTTATCAAATGCCTTTTCTGCATCAATGGACAAAATCAGGTCATTCTTGTCTTTTGTGTTATTTATGTAGTTAATCATATTAATTGTTTTTCTGATGTTGAACCAGCCTTGCATCCCTGGTATGAATCCCACTTGGTCATGATGGATTATTTTCTTGATATGTTGTTGTATTCTATTGGCAAGAATTTAGTTGAAGATTTTTGCATCTAGATTCATGAGTGATATCGGTCTGTAGTTCTCCTTTTTTGTTGGGTCTTTCTCTGGCTTTGGTATCAGGGTTATGCCGGCTTCATAGAATTAGTTTGGCAGTACTCCATCCCTTTCTATACTGTGAAATAGTCTCAGTAGTATTGGAGATAACTCTACTCTAAATGCTTGGTAGAATTCTGCAGTGAAGCCATCTGGGCCCAGGCTTTTTTTCGTTGACAGTGTTTTGATGACCTTTTCAATCTCTTCCTTTGCGATGGGCTTATTAAGTTGTTCTGCTTCACTTGTGATAATTTCAGTAGGTGATATGAATCAAGGAATTTGTCCATTTCCTCTAGGTTTTCAAATTTGTTAGAATACAGTCTTTCACAGTATTCAGCTATGATATTTTTTATTTCTGTTGGATCTGTTGTGACAACTCCTCTCTCATTTCTTATTTGGGTTATTTGTTTCCTTTCCTGTTTTTCTTTAGTAAGTTTTAGTCAATGGTTTGTCAATTTTGTTGACCTTTTCAGAAAACCAGTTTTTGGTCTTTTCAATTTTTTCAATTGTTCTTCTATTCTCTAATTCGTTTAGTTCTGCTCTGATCTTTATTATCTGTTTTCTTCTGGTGTTCTCTCGTTTCCTCTGTTATTCTGGACTGAGCTTTTTTTTATGTGTTTAATAGAATGTAAACTTTTTTATGTCAATATTGAAGCAAATTACTTTCGAGTTTTTCAATTAGTTAAATCTGCTGATATTTTTCTTTGTGAACCCTAATCCACTGAAGCTTTAAATAGTGTTAAGAAGATCTGTTAATTCTACTTTATGCTAGCTTTCCTATAATTTGCTTTGTTTATATGAGGACTGTCAATAAAGTTCATGAACTCATCCTAGAAAAACTGCACATACCTCACTGCTGAATACCACTTATAGACACCTTCAAAGTTCTCCCCTTGGGAAGCTATGCACTGATGCCAGCGCTTAGTCTGCCCTTCAAAGCAATTTTGGAACTCTTTCTGGAACAGCCAGCAAAGCTGTCATTGTATTACCCTTGATGTCCTGAATGCCAGCAAAATGCCTTCCTTTCAATATTTTCTTTAAGTAAAGAAAAAAGTCACTGGGAGCCAGATCAGGTGAACAGGGAGTGTGTTCCAATACAGTTATTTGTTACTGTTTTTGTTACTTGTCATTTGTTACAGTTACTGACTAAAAGCTCTCTCACAGAACAATTACGTTCGCAAACTTGCCACCGTGCCAATATGCACAATGGCCATTCCAGAAAGAGTTCCAAATTGCTCTGAAGGGTGGAGTAGGCACTGGCATCAGTGCATAGCTTCCCAAGGGGAGTAGTTCGAAGGTGACCCTACTGATTATTCAGTAGTGAGGTATGGAGCACTTAGAACAGTTAGGTCTGCAGACTTAATTGTCATCCTAGTATAAATTCTGATCTGGCTCTAGGTTTTCATTTGGGGTGGCGGGAGATTTAAATTGACTTCTGAATTGCTAACTAGTTTTCTCAACCCAATTTAAAAATCCTTCTTTTTCCTACTGTATTTACTGAATGGGAAAAGACTGTGGATTACAGAAAGGACTCCTATTGAAAATAATCCTTTGATGCTGTCTGGTGGCAAGTGGTGTTTCTCATCCTGTATCCCTCTAAGTGGAACTGCCTGGTGCCAAGTGTAGCCTATGGTAGTTTTGTGAATCTGAATGTTTGGTAGTGTTTGAAAAAGGAAGACTTCTTGGTCGGTACTGCAGAATAGTTAACACTTGAAGGGGTTCTCTCACAGCTCACTAAGGGAATGAATGTACCAAGAATGCCTTTGATTGAAGAAAGTAGACACAGAAAGCAGAGCACAAAAGGAGGGAAAAGTCACTGAGGGGAAAGAGCAGCACACATCATACAAATTCTTATACACTATCAGAAACAAAATCCTAAACAAATCTGATGACGGCAACACTGCAGCCAAACAACAGTTTCTGTAGCTTGTACCACTGTCTGTGCTGATGTAGGACCTTGGACATCTCCCAAGTGCTATTACTATAGTTATCCCAGTAATTTTCCCTACTGCCACCTGTCAGAGCACCACATAGTCTTTTGTGTTTTCAGTCACTACTTTTAAGATTGCAGGATGGATCCGTTTGATTCATAAAACCTATGTTACATACCCATATCCTAGCAGACAGGGAGAGCAAATATCTGACATTTTCAGTTTTCATAGTGTAAGGTTGTCTTTGACCTCTGTTGAGATTCTTAAGGTGAGAAATGCTCCAAATACTAGAAGAAGATTCAGATGTTCGATAGGAACAAAGAGAAGTATCTACTACACATGGTTCTAGACTCAAGTCCACCTTTAACTAGCTAGGGGACTTTGGTCATGCCATTTAACCCTTCTGGATTGACAATATATCCTCAATAAAATGTACGGATTGGGTTTAGTAACCTCTGAGGTCTCTTTTGATTCATAATCACACAGAATTTTGATTATTTTGGGGAAGAGACTATTGAAAGGATTTGTTATTTTTAAAACTGAAGTCTAAGATTGTAGTCTAAGATATTGTTCATCAAGTTTTAGAAACTAAGGATTGTTCTAACACCCATTTAGACTGCAAAGGTTGATTTGTCATATATGCAGGGTCCTATATTTATAACCATGGAAATCCTGGTGGCAAAGTGGTTACATGCTAATGCTGCTAACCAAAAAGATCAGCAGCTTGAATCCAGCATGCACTTCTTGGAAACTCTGTAGAACAGTTCTGCTAGTGGGTTTGGTTTTAGTTTGTATTCGCCATCCTTTTCTTTTTTACAAACATTCTTCCAGTTGCTTAAGGGTCTGTGATCTCTCTACCTTTTACCAGTGTTGTGTGGCAACAGTGTCTCCTAGTGGATGAGGAAACTCCAACTACAAAGGAGACAGCAGCAGCAGCAGACCACAGGATTAATTTGTTTAAGTTAACATGTTCCTCGGAATGATTTTCTGATATTGCCAGAAAAGAAAAAAGGTAGAAGCAACAACCCCTGTTCTGTTCTACGTTGCAGGAACTTTACTGTTAGCCAGAAGCAGCAGCAGACCACAGGATTAATTTGTTTAAGTTAACATGTTCCTCGGTATGATTTTCTAAGATTCCTAGGAAGAAAGGCAGGTAGAAGCAACAACCCCCGTTCTGTTCTACTCTGTAGGAACTTTACTGTTAGCCATGTTGCTCTCACTAATCCTTACAGATAAACGCTCAGCTTACCACCCTCCAACAAGGTCATATTTTCTTTCTTTCTGTTTAAGTCTTCAAAGGAACAAGGGGGAGAGGCCTCAAGATAGATATCATGATGAATCACACTACACAATTTTAAAACTGAAAGTTTAATTAAAAAGTCTTGCTCTAGGTAACTATTTAGTGGTGGAAGGGACTAGAACCTCAGACTTCTGTTTTTCATCCCAGTGTACAATTCCATGCTTCTACTCACCTTTTCTTTCTTTCTTTTTTAAATACTACAAATCTTCATAAATGAAGGGAATCTCATCTCACTTTCTTTCCCAGCTAACCAGGAGACAGACATAGTTCCAGGGTACTAGGGTAGGAATTAAGTTTCCAGGCTATTATTGTTTCTATTCTCAAAATAAGGCTGTGGGGGGTTATCATTAACTTTACCCAAAGAATCTGATCTTTGTTCTGGGTAGATGATAACTTCTAAAACCTTGCAATTTTCCTAGTGAGAGAAAAGTCTTTCAGAATGTCTCTAGACCACACTTGAGGGTTTAAAATAATGAAGTAACTCAGGTGGGGGTTAGCCAGGCCAGAAAGACCACCCTGTGATATCAGCTGACCTCAAGGGAGGTGGGCTGATTAAATCAGTCAGGACTAGTATTAAGGCCCCAGTAAAGGCTGGGGATAGGAAGTCCCATGAACCTGCCGGTTTGTGAAAAACAAGCACCTTCATTGGGACAGAGAAGCTTCTGGTTGAGAATCCTCTCAGACCTGCCTCTTTGTGCTGCCCCTGATTTGCATCCTTGATAATAAAGCTGTAATTGTAAGTAGAGGACTTTCTGTGAATCCTAGGAGTTGTTCTAGTGAATTATTAAACTTGAGGGAATAGTGGGAGTTAGGAGGTAAAAAATGAGGCAAGCTAGGGACCCCAGAGCTTACAGCTGGTATCCTGAGGGAGCAGAGGGATCCTCTGAGTTTGTAGCCAGGAGGTCAGAAATGAGGTATCTTCCAAGACGGCGGCTGGCGTTTGATATCTTGGGCAGACTTGGTAGTTTGGAGAGTTGTGGCCTCTAGCTTGTGAAGTCTGACTTGTGAGGTCAGTGCTGCATATGTAGTAGGGGAACAGAACTGGCGACAACTTAATTTGACATTAACTGAAATTGACCTTTATAGTTTGAACTGGCAGAGAACTGGGGAGTTTGGTATTTTCTCCAGCAGTTTGGTGTCAGAAAAGTAGGATTCTTGTTATTTGTTTTTCCTTACAGAAGTCAGCAGAGTTCAACCAAGACATTGGTTACTAAGTGGTCCCAATTATTCTTGGACAGGGCAAAGTATTTCAAAGACCCAGGTCCTTGAACTTCTCTCTTTGTTACCACGCCCTCCTCCCAATCTTTTAACTGTATTAATTAAGAGGAAATTGCCGTGCAAAATACCTTACATCCAATTCTTTATCTAATGGTTTAAACATTTTTTTTAAGCTTCTCAGACCTATGATCTAGCCCAACTTTTGTAGGCAGCGGTAAGGATAGAACCTGATTCATGCAAAATCAAATCACTGATAATCAGCTTACTTTCTAGCCTGTCAAATTTTTCTTAATCTGTGTGGGTAAATAGCTATGATTCTGCCCAAGTCTCTGTAGCTCTTTTCACCTGTTCTCTTTAGGAATATAGTTCTCTCTCTTGCTCCTCAAAACCTTCTCCACATTCAGAAGCAAGTTCATCAATACAACCTCTACCACCACTAATGGTAAACCTCCTAGCCTATTGTAGATGGAGCACAACTTGAAATAATGTAGTTACAAAAACTGCACCGTGTTCGTTTTAGATTATTGTAGATTATCTAGCAAGGATTCAGGATCATTCTTTGACAGTTCTACTTTTGGCACATCCCCTGTTTATCTGTTTTACAGAACAGTTAAAGAACTATAAATAATCATGCCAACTTCTGATGTGGTCTCAAGATGAGGAAGGTAGGCTAATTTGGAAAACAATCTCATCTTGAGCAAACACAATTGTGTGTAAAAATAATTATACATAAAGTTGATTGTGGATTTTCTGTTTTCATTTTACTGTCATTTGCAATCCAAAATCAAACTAGCTGGTATAATACAAAAGCTCCTAGCTGAAACTTGTTAATGAACATGAAATTAATGTTAATACTGGTGCTTGTAAAACTATAGATGTATATACACAAACAAAAAGGGACATAATCATAAGTATCTGCCTATGACTGAATCATTCCAACCGAGCAAGAAAATGGAGCCATTATTGTGTCCTCACAAGATCTCATATGCCCATAAATCATTTCCAAGTTTCAAACATTACAAATAAAAATAAGAGTCCTTTATAACATTTGTGGAAATCTGGTGATGCAGTGGTTAAGTGCTATAGCTGTAAACAAGTGGCTAGCAGTTCAAATCCACCAGCTGCTCCCTCGAAACCCTTATGGGGCAGTTCTGTTCTGATATGTAAGGTTGCCATGAGTCAGAACCAACTTGATGGCAATGAGTTTTATAACATCTACTTGTTGCTTTTATAGTCTCTTGTTCTATGGATATTACTCCTTCGTTTCATCTTTTTGATCACTTTAAAGTCCTATTCAGATTTTTTATTATTTCATTTCAAGCAAATTTTCTATTTATTGAATGTTTCAGGATGTTAGCTTCTACTTGTGTGCTGTGCTTTGAAATTTTCATTTGAACACTAATATTAAGTGGAGATTTCTTAGTATTTGTTTTTCTTCTTTTGTTCCCCTGAGCGATCCCTTCATATCTGATAGCCATAGCTTTTCTCAGCCACTGTTCCAGCCTTAGTATCTCAGTGCCATCTCTTGATTTCATACAGTAAACTTGACTTCTTTCCTTACCAGTAGGTGCTTATTGTCCCTTCTACAATGCAGACGTCCAAATCACATCTTACCTGGAATTCTGTACTGACTTTAGTTTCAACTGTCTATTTCATCTTTCATACTAAGTCTAGAGGAAACTGACTACATTATTACCTATATAAAACTAGTTCAATGCACTCTATCACCCACAGAATACAATTTAAAGTCTGATCAAACATCATCTTAGGAAGGGCTTCCATGAACATCCTATAGTAGTAGCAGTCTCATTACTCTCTGTCAGAGCTAGAACAACATTACAGGCCTTTCCATTTGTCCTCTAAAGTTCTTTCACATATTATCTCCCTCATTAAAGGAATAAGATACCAAACCAAACCAAACCCACTGCCGTCGAGTTGATTCCGACTTACAGTGACCCTACAGGACAGAACAGAACTGGCCCATAGAGTTTTCAAGTTGTGCCTGGTAGATTTGAACTGCTAACCTTTTGGTTAGCAGAAGTAGCATTTAAACCATTGCACCACCAGGGTTTCTCTAGACAGTTTTAAATATTGTTCTTAATACACTCTCTTTACCTTTTGTTACAACTTGCTGTTACATTTTCATCCCATCTCTTAAGCTATTCCTTCTCTATCTCATTTGCTGGCTATCTGTTCTGTTGTACACAACCTTTAAATGTAGGAGAACCTCAGATCTTTTATTCCAAGTCCTGTTTTCTTCTTCCTCTATATATTCTTCTAAACCACCTAAATAGCAACCATTTCCAAATTTCTGTATCTATTTCCCTTTATCTCTGAGCTCCTAATCCACATATTCATTTTCTCTTTTAAAACTTTTAATAAGAAGTCTAAAAGACTTCAAACTCAACATATATAAAATGTGTATCATTTGCTTCCAGGGTTTCAATGGCACTATCAGTCGCTCAAGCCAGAGACCAGTGAGACAACCCTGATTCCTCTTCTTTTCTTACCTCCTTTATCCAATCACCAAACCTTGTACATTCTAGTTCCTAAATATCTGCAGATACCATTCACTTCCTTTTATCTCTTCGCACAATGACCCAGCCATCAATGTCCCTACTCAACTATTACAGTGGCTGTCTTTTTTTTAGTATATATTTTTTATTATGATTGAGTGAGAATATACAATTCCATATAAATTTGCATACCCACCAATGAGCAGCTCCCACTGCTCTCCCTGGCTGGTGCCAGCACACTCCCCTTCTCCGTTCTGTACATGTCATATCCTCCTAACACTCTCCTATCTCCTCCTCTCCACCCGCTCCCCTGTGTCCAGTAGGAGGTCAGCTGGATGACATCCTGTGGATGTATAGAACCATAAAGTGCACACATGATATGGTCACTCTGTGTCACCAAGTCCAATCCATTTCTGTCCAAAGAGTTGACCTCCATTATGATTTATGGGCAAGGGCAGCATCAGGGCCAAGGGCCATGCTCCCAGGGGAACCCTGAGGCCCCGGGACCATCAACTGTGGTCTTTTAGTGGAGATCTCAGGGTGCCCCCTTTTTATTTTCATATTGACTGTGAGACTCAACTTTGTGAGTGCCATCACGGCTATCACTGGTGGTGGCTGGGCATACAGTGGCCTTCTAATTCTCCCCATATGCAAATTTGTTCCATCCAACGCTATATATACACTACAGCCACAAAACTTTTAATTTTTAAGTCTTTAAAAATATTTTTTTATTGTGCTTTTGGTGAGCAAATTCTTTCTCACTGAACAGTTAATACCAAAACTGTTTTGTGACATTGGTCGCCAACCCCTTGGTACATCAGTACTCTCCCTTTCTTCATTCTCAGTTCCATTTCCGTTCATCCAGTTTTCCTGTCCCTTCCTGCCTTCTTGTCTTTGCTTTTCAGCCAGTGTGCCCATTAGTCTCATACACACAATCGAACTATAAAGCAAGTTCCTCTTGTTGTGTTACTGTTTGCCCTATAAAAACCAAAAACCAAACCCATTGCTGTTGAGTCAATTCCAACTCATAGCAACCCTACATGACAGAGTAGAACAGCCCCCTGGGGTTTCCAAGGGGTGCTAGATCTACCATGATCTGAACCGCCTACTTTTTGGTTAGCAGCCATAAACTTAACCATTACATCACCAGGGTTTCTGTTTGTCTTACCAACTTAACTAATCTTTGGCTGAAGGGTGAACCTCAGTCAGGAGTGACTTCAGTAGTCAGTTAAGAGAGGTGTTTCCAGTCTCTGTCAGAACAGCAAGGCTGGTCTTTTTCTGTTGTTTTTTTTTCAACTCACAAAATCTGTAAAAACAACAACCTGATCCCGTAATTTTCCCACTTAAATTTTGATAATAGCCATCCCTTTAAGATAAAATCCAAATTCTTGCCATATCTTAAAGGCCCATCAAGATTTTGCCCCTATTTCCTGGGGTTTTCTTGAGGCTTTACTGGTACACATCTAAAATAGCAAGAATATTTTTAAGACAAGCAGAAATTTCTAGAGTCTGGCAAAAAGACAGAACAAGTATATTTTCTCATTTCCTGTTAAGATTTAAGTCAACAACCAGTAGCGGGATAAACAACTTTATCTCTTTTCCTGAGTTTTAAAAATGTACTTGGAGTCAGTGACTTAGGATAACAGTAAATCTTCTCTAGCTAACAACGTTCCGGGCAAATACAGATTCTGATGGGGTCATCAAAATAAATTAGAATATATCTACTATTCTCTGTGGTTAGACTTAAATATACACACAGTTTTAGAATGAAATAAGGTATTTATTAACTACTATATTTCAGAGGCAAACCTTAGTGGTGTAGTAGTTAATTGCTACAGCTGCTAACCAAAAGTTCGGCAGTTCAATCCACCAGGTGCTTCTTGGAAACTCTACGGGGCAATTCTACTCTGACCTATAGGGTCGCTATGAGCTGGAATTGACTTGATGGCAGGGGCTTTGGCTTGGTTTTGGTATGTTTGAGAGAGGAAACCCTGGTGGCGTAGTGGATTAAGTGCCACGTCCGCTAAAGTCAGCAGTTTGAATCCACCAGGTGCTCCTTGGGAACTCTGTGGGGCAGTTCTACCCTGCCCTATAGCATCGCTATGAGTCGGAACTGACTCAACAGCAGTGTTGTTTTGCTCTTCATGTTTGAGAGATTAGTGTAGTTCTTTTGATCACAATTTAAAATTAAAACTTACAACTCTCATACACTCTGGAGGAAATGCAAATTGATACAGTCTTTATGCAGGGAAATTTAACAGTACCTAGAAAAACTGCATGTGCACGTAGTTATATTTTGACCCAGCAATCCTACTTTTAGGACCTGATCCCTAGTATATGGTAGCAATAGCACAAAATGATGTATGCACAAGGTTATTCATACAGAAGAAAAGTCTGGAAGCAATCTTAATGTCCATCACTAAGAGACTGGTTTAATAACCTATTCCATATCCTTAATGAAGTACTAAGCAGGTATAAACAGGAATGAAGAAGGTATCTATATACTGTTATGAAGTGATTCCCAGTGTTTTCATAATGTTAAATTGAAAAAAAGATTAGACAAGAGTCTAAAAGAGTGTGTAAAAGTGGGAGTGGAACAAAAACATACACATATCTTCTTATATTTTCAAACAAAATAAAGGAACAGCAAAACAGAAACAAATTTTTCAAAATGATTTCCTATAGGGAGAAGTAAATGGGACAGAGATGCAAGCTAGACCCCTATGAATCTGCCTTATTCATACACTTGACTTCACAGTCACATAAATGTATTTTATAATGTAAGAACAAAATAAAAATAAGAAAAAAGGCGATCTATAAAACTAAGAATAAATTGACGTGAAAATCTAGGTAAGACTGGTGAATTGTATCTATGTCAATATCTGGTTGTGGTATCACACTACAGTGTTGCAAAATGTTAACTCTGGAGCAAACTGGGCAAAGTCTACAAGGATCTCTCTGCTATTATTTCATACAGCTTCATATGAGTCTACATTATCTAAAACATTTCTGAAAGAAACTGAAACAAACATAACTCTGTATCAAGATTGTGATATAACCACAAGGAGAATTATTTAACTGGCCTCAAAACACGGTATTTGTGCATTTCTGTAGGCTATATCATAAGGATAAAAAGAAGTGTAAATAAATCTGTATCCATAGGCAGTAGTCCTAACTTTTGTAACATTATTAGAAGTATTATATTTACATAAGATGAAGCAAAAAAGTGGTTAATGTCACAAAAAAATCCAAATTTTCAGAGAACAGAAAAAAACATACAAATATAAAATTTAAAAAGTTGAGTAAAGATCCTGTAATTTCTCTTACATTAAAAAAACTGTATTACGGAAAATTTCAAAAGTTGGCAAATTAGAAAGTATACAGTACTGAAACCATTCCTTAAGACCAAGATTTGACTGGGCTGTAAGACATAGACTGATGCTGGTGAAGAATATGTTTCTTGACTTAAATATGTTCATGCAGCTGAGCACCTCCTGTCCAGAGGTGAGATAACAGGGTGGAGGAGGATAGGAGTTGGTTAAATGGATATGGGAAGCACAGAGTGGAAAGCAGGAGTGTATTGTCACAGTAGGGGGGTGGGAGCAGAGAGCAGTTAAGAGTTGCATAGCAGTGTGTGATTAGGGTTTTATGTAGCCAATTGATTGGGATTGTAAACGTGCACTTAAGCCAGCCAAGAGGGGGTCAGTTCTACCCTGGCCCCTAGGGTCGCCATGAGCACTTAAAGCACAATAAATTTTTTTTAAAGGAAGTATAGAGTGATGAATCCTCACATATCCATCATCTAACTCCAGCAAGTAATTTGGCCAATCTTGTTTTACCTATATTCCAACCCAATACTCACTGCCCACCCTCCACCTGATTTTGAGGCAAATCTCATCAATATCACCTTACATACATAAATATTTCAGTATATGTCTCTAAAACGTAAGGGCTCTTTTTCTAAAAAACTGCAGTGTCAAAATACTATCTCCTTAATGTCTAACAAATGTCTCATAAATACGATTCTGTACTTGGCTGGCGAATTGTTACTTAAAATTGGAAATAATGCCATAAGCTCATGATTTTTGTTTGCTTCATTTTAATCTAAAAAATTATTTTTAGAATTATTTTACATTTATATAAAGTTGCAAAAATGGTTGAGAGGGTTCCCATGTACCTTTCACTCATTTCTCCTACTGTTAAAATCTTACTATATTTTTCAAAACTAAAAGACTAATATTGGTTGTTGTTGTTAGGTGCCGTTGAGTTGGTTCTGACTCATAGTGACCCTATCAACAACAGAATGAAACATTGCCCAGTCTTGTGCCATGTCCATAATTGTTTTTATCCTTAAACCCATTGTTGCAACTACAGTGTCAATCCATCTCATCGAGGGTCTTTCCCTTTTTCGCTGACTCTCTGCTCTACCAAGCATGATGTCCTTCTCCAGAGAGTGATCTTTCCTGACAACATGGCCAAAGTATGTAAGATGCAGTCTTACCATCTTTGCTTCCAAGGAGCACTCTGGTTGTACTTCTTCCAGAACAGATCTGTACATTACTATTAAAAATCTAGATTTCATTCAGACTTGACCAGCTTGTCCACTAATGTCCCTTTTCTATAACAAGATTCCAGTCCAGGATACCACATTGCACTAAGTCATCATGTCTCCGCTGGCCTAAGAGCTTCTTTGTCTTTCCTTGTTTTTCATGACCTTGATAGTTTTGAAGAGTTGCTGTGGAGTTGATTCTGACTCATGGTGACCCTGTGTGTTACAGAAGTTTTCTTGGCTATAATCTTTACAGAAACAGATTGCCAGGTCTTTTCTTCCACGGTAACACAGCCAAAAGCCAAGCCAGCCAAGTGCCGTCGAGTCGGATCCGCGGTAATGCAGAGTGAATTCAATTTACCAGTCTTTAGGTGGCTGAAACCAAAAGCGCATTGCTTTTGAGTGAATTCTGACTCATAGCAACTCCATAAGACACAGTAGAACTGTTCCATAACATTTTCAAGGTTTCAGCATTTATGGAAGCAGATTGCCCCATATCTTTCTCCCACTGGGTAGCTGGTGAGTTAGGACCACTGACCTCTCAGATGACAGCTGAATGCTTTAATGACTGTGCAAGGTACAAATTGTTTGTGCCACCTAAGGACTTTTTTAGAGAGCACTGACCAGGCATTTTGTAGATGTCCCTCAATCTGCATTTGTCTGATGCTTTCCTCAATTAGATTGGGATTACATTTGGGAGGACTGGGGAGAATACCAAAGAGGTAATGTACCCTTCTCATCATATTGTATCAGGGGGTTCATGATGACTTATCATTGGTGATGTTAATTTGATCACTTGGTTTAAGTACCTGCTAGGTCTCTCCACTGTAAAGTAAGTCTTTTCCCTTTTATATGCTTTGTTCTTTGGAAGTGAGTCACTAATTCTAGCCTACGTTCTTCCATTTATTTGTCAATCATTTATTTATATCAGTATGGATTCATATATAACATTTATTTCATACTTTGGGTTATAGCCTAATGCTGTGTTATTTATTTTGTTGCTCAGATTTGTCCATCTTTGGCCAGTGAGAGCTCTTTCAGATTGGCTCCTGTGTTCATGTAACTTGCGCCTATCCTTTTGTTTTTGGAGCATTTCCTTACTTTCAGGAACTATATGATGCTCCAGGCACATCCTGTATTTTCTCTGCTCCAGGCCTGGAATAATCTTCCAAGGATTCCTAGCCCTTTATTCGAGATTAATATTTAGAAATCAAGATGTGGGCATGGGTATGATTGTTAGTACAGGTGTGTCACTGCTTCTAGGCCCTCTTGGTGGATGAAAGCCATTGCTGTCAAGATGATTCTGACTCACAGCTACCCTGTAGGACAGAACAGAACTGTTTCATTGGGTTTTCAAGGAGAAGTCCGTGGATTCAAACTGCTGACCATTTATTTGGTTAGCAGCTGCAGCTCTTAACCACTGTGCCTATGGGTATATAGTAACCCATGTGTGTATGCACATAAATCTCTAATATCTCTGTATTTATCTAAGTTTATATATGTATGTTGACACATATACAAACACAAATACCAACACATATATACAGTTGTTAGATGCCATCAAGTCGTTTGATTAGCGGATTCGAACTGCTGACTTTCTGATTAACAGGTAAGCTCTTAACCACTAAACTATCAGGCTCCTAAATATGAAGTCATACTGATATCTCCAACTCTGATCCAGTACCACAGGGTTCGTTAAGGCCTTCCCTCTTGCTTATAATCTCTTTCTCTGACAGCATTTTAAACTTCTCCATATTTAAAAAATCAATAAGCATAAAATTCAATACCATAAAAAAATTAAACAGGAAAATTTGGGTATAGTATTTGCAAATACATAAAAAAAACTTAAAAACTTTAAGGTAGGATTAAAAACACAAAGCTATACCCACTCTTAAGATACATCACAGAGAAAACTACAGAAAATAAATATCCTTAGTAAACAAAAATTTCTTTAAAAATGGAAAACTAAGGAAAGTGAGTAGGTGACAAAGAAATATGTAAGCACACTGTAAAAATATTTGGTCACACTAATGACAAAATAAATCCAAATTAAACCAAGGTAGCATTTTGACCTATCAAAATGTAAACATGGATACACTTATCTGCCAATAGTTTGAATATAAATTGGTATAATCTTCACAGAGAATAATATCTGATGCTACATAAAAGGAGTTTTGACTATATTTCTAAACTTCTTCTGATAATGGTAGGCTAGAAGATGTCTTCCACTGAAAAAAGCTGGAAAAAACTTCATGAAAACATCAAAATACTAACCAAATTGTTGGGAATTACCAGACTAAGATCTGGGAAAGACTGGGAACCCAGAGGTAGGACCAAGAATTGGAGTCTTTTTTGCCCAAGGATCATTTGCTTATTACAAAAGATATCTCTAAGGGAGAAGAAGCTAGCATTCAGGGAAAACTGATAACAATGGCGTGATACTATACAAAACCAGAGATGAACTGGAAGTAATGACCCCCTTCACAGACTTGTAACCTGGCTTTATATGTAGGTGGCCTGAATATCTAAGCCTTGAACCTTGAATAACCAAAAAATAAAAACCCCCAAACCAATTCCCCTGCCATGCAGTCGATTCTGACTCACACTGATCCCATGTATTACAGAGTAGAATTGTACTCCATAGAGTTTTCTTATCTGTGATCTTTACAGAAGCAAATAGCCAGGCCTTCCTCCCTCAGCACCACTGGGTGGGTTTTAACTATAAACATTTATATTTGTAGTCAAGCACAAACTGTTGGATAATGCCAAATCACTAGTGCTTGATGGTAGCTAGTCAAAGCAAATAAAAATTCTCCCTGTAGGAAAAACGCATTATCCTCGGCCAAAAAATTTTGATCAAGTAATTTTCCAAATAATTTCCAACACACAAATCAAAATGAATCAGGTAGATGAAAGAATAAGAGATGGTGATCAAGAATCAGCAAAAATGACAGATAATAAAGACAAACCCACAAGGAGTTCACATACTGATATTACCCAACACAGACTATTAAATAATGAAGCTTACTATATCCTAGTAGATGAAAGCTAAGCTTTTTTTTTTTTGCAAGAAAATGAAAACTAAGAAGTGACAGCAAGTGGTGATGGTAGCACAACATGGTGAATATAAATAATATCACTGAACTATGTATGTAAAACAGCAAACCTTTTGTTATATGTATTTTACCACAATAAAACTAAAAAAAATGGTAGATTTAGAAAGCAAAAAACATAATACTTGAAATAAAAATTCAGTGGTAATATTTAACAATAGGTTACGTAGAACTGAAGAGAAAACTAGAGATCTGGAAGACAGAATAATAAAGGATGGAGCAGAGAAAAAGCAAAACATGCATACAGGAAAGAAAGTAGGAAACACTGAGAATAGCACATGGTCTAACTTATACCTATTTAGAGCCACAAAGGTGATGAGAGACAGAAAGGGAAAAGGCCCTATTTGAAGAGACAATTGAGAATATTTCATAACTGAGTAATACCACTAATGTCGACTGAAGAAAACTTTTCAAGAACATTAAAAAAACCAAACCCATTGCCTTTGAGTCAATTCTGACCTATAGCAACCATATAAAACATAAGGCAGGATTAAGAAACACCCCCACATGCATAACACATTAAAGGAAACCAGAAAATAAGCGATGAAGAAAAAAGATGACCTAAGAAGTAACATAGACATCTTCAGAGAAATGACAGACTGCTAGCTGAATTCCTAACATTAATGGAAGCCAGTCCAATGATATCTAATGGAAAACACACACACACACACACACACACACATACACAACTGCAACCTAGAATGATCTACCCAACGAGTATCTTTCAAGACTTAAGGGGAAATAAGGACGTTCTGAAACTAACAAAAATGGAGAGCTCACAATCAGCAGATTGACACAAAAGGAAATTCTAAAGAGCACACTGCAGTCATAAGGAAAATGAACCTCAACAGAACCTTAAAGATACTAAACAACAAAGAACAAAGAAGTGATAGGTGTGTGAATAAAAATAATGGTACCAACATTAGACTTTAATGAGTTACAAAGCCGTATTTCTGGAGTACACACTAAAATAGTTGGAAAGGATTAAAAACTTCTAAATTAATAGAAGGAAAACATAATGCTAAAAAAAAATACTCAATTGATTTGGAAATTAAGAAAGGAGAAGGGAAAAAACAGGGAACAAGTGATACAAACAGAAAGCATGTAAAAAGACCACAGATGTAAATCAAAATATACCAGAATATTGTTAAATGTGAACGGATTACATGCCTCCATTAAAAGACAGAGATTGAGAGGTTGGAATAAAAAACGATGATATGCCTTTAACAAAAGATGTATCTAAAATCCAAGGACACAGAAAGGTTGAAATGAAAAGGAATGAAAAAAAAACAGGCAGAAAATTAAATGTGAAGTAGAAAGAATGTCAACATTAGCTGCGGAACCTGATCGCTGCTGCTACATACTAACATATTTTACTCCAGAGTCTAACGTTTTCTAGAGATAACAAAGGTCGTGGTTTGCATTATAGAACACACACAGTATTGACAGTGGCTACAGTAGCCTCAAACCTGATCAAAAACCACGTTACTACCTTCACCTTCCATCTACAACATTACAGCCCCTGCTTTTGCCAATAAAAAGCACTCCCAAATCTATGCTGGGTCTTCTTCCATTCATGGAGACTGACCTGTTCCCTCTTCAGAACATACTTTCCCTTAATAAACTTTTGTCATTTGCTACCAAAAAGAATACATCCTCGTGTGCTTTGGGGGCAGGGGATCCCAGTTTGCCAACCATAGGGAGACTGAATTTGCTAGCTTGGTCTCCAGAACCCGAATCAGGTCACTTGTCTCACCAGTTGTGTGACCTTGACATTTTGGTGCCGGAACCTGGGAGGTGGTTAGCATCTGGCCTGATTTTCATCTTCTTTCTGCTGGTAAGTGATGGGGTCCCCTGGGGAGGAGCCACCCTTACTGCATGTGGGGACCCTTCTCCAGGCCTCCCTCTATTTGGCCCCTGTCCAGGCTGAAAATGAGGTTTGGCATTGCCCTTTTTCTAGGGCCCCGCCAACAGGTACCTACCTGTTTGACGTCTGGTACACAGACCAAGTCCCAGATTGGGTTCCTGACTGACTGAGCTTTCTCAGCAAACATTTCCTTTCATACCCTTTGGACCCATTCTTCCCTTTCAACTATGACCTCCAAAATATTAGTCTTCTGGGGGACTTTCTATAACAGGCCAAAGGGCCCTCTTTGGGGGTATAACTCCCCTTTGAGTTCTGACTCTACTGCCCTTTCTTTGGAAAACGTTTAAGGTAGCTGGATGGATGCTCCCAAGAAACTGGTGTATTGGGATGCCAAAAACATGGAAATATGGACAAAACACGCCCCAGTCTCAGGAGTGACCTACACAGGAGGGATGCCCTAACCAGTCCAGTCTTGCGGACAGTTTCTAGGGCGCAGGTCTCCTCCAGCTGGGGAGGAAGGCAGCGAGACTCCTCCTGGGGAAGCTTCTGAGAAGGGTGGACAGATGCCTCCCTCTATTCCTCTTAATTTCGGCTTAGTGATGGCGGGGACACTGGCCTGACAAGCCCAACTCCCCTTGTCAGGTCCTCCCTATGGACTGTGGCCCACTAAGTTCTAATATATCCCATTAAGTCTCTAACAAAAACTGGAGCAATCCTAACCTAAACCCAGACCCCACAGCCAATGAGGTCTTCCTGAGTAATTCTTTCTTATGTGTCTGACAGGTACCCTTGAGGTTTTCAGAGACCCCCAGTAGCAGTTTGGTGACCAACAGGGGACCACAAAAATCAGCTGAGACTTCCAAACCCTGATAGACGGAGATGGACAAGCCACCTCACCAACAGGACAAGGCAAGTGGCCACTGGAGCAATTTTGACTCTAAGCCTTCTCCTGAGGTAAATGGCTATTCTGGCATCTGGATGGTAAGGGAGTGAGGAAATCTTTAATCTTTGCTTCTTCAACTTGCCTCTCTTTCCTCCACAGTATAACTACCCACCCTTTTCCCTCATGGTTTGTCTTCTGTATTTTTTTAAATAGAGGGCTGACGACTGATCACCCTTGATTGTGTTGGCCTGTTTTGTCTTTTGCTTTGTTGAAATCTGGTTTGTATTCTGGGGGCCAGGCCCAGACACCCATTTTGTAATAAGTCCTAAGGAAAAGTCTCTAACGCCCAGATATCTGGTAATAGGAAGAGATGTCTATAAGGCCTTTTCTTAGGGTCATATCCCCTCCCTTCACTCTGTCCTTCATAATCATTACCTCAGTCTGGAGAATGGAATCTGCTGGTGCTCGGTCTTCTAGGACCATTCTTTTTTCTCCAAATTTCTTGTGGCACCAGTATCCCTCTTAAAGGGGACTGCAGCCCCATTTCTGTCTTTACTTTCCACACTGGCCTTCTGTCTGACAATGTGTTTTTCAACTCCTCATTATTTTTGTGAAGTTTGTGTTCAGTCGTGGGGACTGCCGGTCTGTAACTTTCTCTGGAAAGTATCTGAGAGATTGTGTTATTTATGTAGGATGACTGTATATGTGTAAAACTTTGCTATGAAAAAATGTGTTCCAACCCCAGCAAGAGACTTGGTCAGTTGAGCAGAGAATTTGCAATTCCCAAAGCCAGTTGATAGAAACTTTATTAGTTAAAATTAGATTGGGGAAAAATATGAGATATAGTAAAAATGGAATAAAAATCTAAACTGTTTAAACAAACTTTATTTCAATTATAGACTTAAAAATAATTTCCAGGACCCTTTAGGTAACTTACTGATAATAAACTGAATTAACAGGTATGTGTCACAGTTTGAACGTATATATGTTTGATTTTCAAGCAGCGAGAGAAAATATATATAAGTCTCAATAAGTGAGTTCATTTTTGCTGTTTAAAGGGATATACTGTAGAGGTTTGTTGAAAAATATTTATTTGATATGGTCAAAAGCTTTGTCTGACAAAAGTTTAATGGTTTAATTTATAAGATTTTTAAGAACATTAATGCTAGAAATAATTTTGTTTGGCTGCTAAAATAACAAATTTTTCTCTGATTTCTCAGTAAGCAGTCAGTTTATTCCTTGTGTTATTTGTCTTGAAGACAAAGATTTGATGTCTGAATACAATCGAATTCCTGAGTCAGAAACTCCAGCCACACAACTTAATGACGGAGAAAAAGCTAAGGTTTTCTTACTTTAAGATCTTTAGTTAAATAACTTTAGCACTGTTTCTTGTTAACCTGTAACAAACTCCTAACAACTCTAAAACTTCATGTGAAAACCATGAATATCCTTTTCTAAAGGAAAGGGGGAAAGAGTCTTATTTAATAAATTATATGGCATGGGTTAAAATCAAGTGCCCAATTCTCACTGGGTTAAAATTTATATTGGTTATTTCCTCTTAAGCTTTTGCCTAATATTATTTAAGAAATGCATAATATTAAGTCATAATTTTATTATTCTTTCTTAATTGCTAATGGGAGATACTCTAGTGGCCTAGTGGTTAAGTGCTGTGTTTGTTAACCAAAAGGTGAATAGTTCAAGTCTGCCAGGCACTCCTTGGGAGCTCTGTGGGGTGGTCCTACTCTGTCCTATAGGGTAGCTATAACTCGGAATTAACTCCACAACACTTGGTTTGGTTTTAACTGTTAACTTGACTATAACTTTATTATTATTATTTAAATTTAACATCATCAAAGCCAATGCTTTGAGTGGGGAATTCAAATTATTTCCCTATAAATTTATTTTCATAGTATATAGGTATTTAAAGACTTAGTAACCTTGGTATAGCCTGACTATGTGGTATTATGCCTCAAGATACTGTATAGTATCTGAAGTTCTTTAAAAATATGGACAATGATTATACTTAGAAATAATACTGTCTAAAATTTTCTAAACGATTGAATTTCATTTGGCCTTTACAATTTGCTTGTATTTTTATTAGTCACGTCATATTAAGTTTTTTGCTGATTTTCTGACAACATTTGACCAGAATATCTCAACAAAGATATTAGACCTATGAAAAGGACTGACATCAGATACCCAAAACCCTTGTAGAAACTGATGGTCTCACAGACTACAGCTGATCCAAAATCAGGTGGAACAAAAAAATAACTACATAAGGCTGAGTATATAAAAATATATACTACGGGCTTTATGTGGCAATATTGCTGATGTTTTAAGGTTCTACTTTCTAAATATAAGTAAACATTCTCTTTTCTCCTACAGTACTTAACTAACGGGTTTGAATCTGAGGTTTTACAGACGATTGCTGTGAAGATATGAAAAACAGTTACTGATGATGTTTATGAGGTGTTTACATTTATTTCCTTGTTCAAAGACCTTAGAGTCATAGTTTCATTGGTTATTTGAGATAACTGGCCTGGTAATTGTCTTTTACTTCCTAATTCACTGTATGGTGCCTGGGATTTTAAAAATTTGATGGTATTCAATTATCCCTGATTGAGCATTTTTGATGAAAGATTCTATAGTAAGAGCATGACCCAAAAGAGAAAACCATGAAAGATACATGTAATTCTTCTAAAATCGAAATTTCCGACTTCCATGGAGATTGAGGTAATCCACATAGGCTACTGCTTTTAAAAGGAAAAGATGGTTCCTCAAGACACTGAACCCTTTTGCTGTAAGAGACAAGATGGGAAAAGAACCCCAGTTTACAACTTTATGGCCCATCAAGGAGGAGGCCTGGGAGACTTACATTAGAAAAGATAAAGGACTAGTTCTCAGTCACCTTTTTAGCTGCAGACCTGGAGGAAAGGATTATTTTTACTCTGGTTGGGCTCACCAAGCCCTTTTGGAAAAATGCCATTGCCAGTTTTAAAAGTGGGGGCGGGGGGGGAGGCCATTATGGCCATATACTTTATATTCTGGTCCACATCAGACATAAGACAGAAATTACAAAGCTTGAGACAAAACCTCAGATCCTACCATCTCAATTAGTAGAGGAGACCCTTAGGGTGTTTAATCAGATTTGGTGGCAGAGGATGGAAAAAAAAAATGAAGCCTCAGTTGTTGGCTGTAACTCACAGAGGCCCACCTGGAGGTAACCCAGTTGGCCCCCAGAGGAGGTCAAGACTTGGGTCACCTCAGTGGCCAGTGAATATAGACCCAAGTCATTATAGGCACTGTTAAAAATGTGGTCACTTTAAGGCACAGTGTCATGAACCCCCTACAGCAGGATGTTCACTCAAATTCCCCAACAAAAAGGCCCAAATGGATAGGACCTCATAGACTCTCTCAGAAGAGGAGTCTAAGATACTGACCACTGCCTATCTGCCACCTGGCCACACATTAGAGAGCTAAGAGTTACACTTGATGTGGAAGGTAAGGAAATTAAATTTGTCTTAGACACAATAGCCACCTTTTTTACCTTAGATTACCCAATGGGTCCACTCTCCAAGAGGGACCGTAATTATTGGCTTGGATTAAAAATCCAAGATGAAAGAAATTTTACTGTCTGATGGGATCACAATTACTAATGCATTCCTTTCTAGATATCCCTGACTGTCCTACTGTATTGCTGGAACAAGAATTACTAAGTAAATTGGAGACACATACATTTAAAAACTTGACTATACATAAGAAATGAGGACTAAGAATTACTTACATTGTTGGTTAATATATTAAAAACTAAAGAACCAGAAGGTCATATACCAAAGTAAATTCTCAATAAGGTTACATCAAGAGTTTGAGAGTTGATGCAGAAAGAATAGTCTGTGGGGAAACATACAATGGAAACCCTAGGAAAAATGTAGTACCTCTTTTGAGTCAACAGTCAGGAGTAAGACAGGGAGCCTGAGGGCTTCTGTGGTGTGACTAAAACTAGTGACAAGCAATATTAACTGTGTCCCTAAGCAATTGTGTAACCTTCCTCAAAGTTATTTTTCAGACGGAACTAACTCCAAGGGACATGAGAAGAAAGTCCTGCTTCTACTGCTACGTGTCCATCTAAAATGGGCACTAGAGAGCTACAATCAGTACCAGGGAATTGAACCAAGGGACAAGCAGCTGCCACCCAAAAAGGAAATACTTCAGATCGCCATCTCTAATTTGTCCCCAGATTATACCCTGGGCATAGACTGACTATAAAACCCAACTGGCTAATGTCACTATTACTGCCATTGAGAGTTCCCTTATTAATCTTTTTGATTATCCCTAATTCTTAATACCTTGATTCACTTTATCTGTTCCAGGATAGAACAACTGCGAGTTAAACTCATGGTCCTATAAAAATACCAGCCTATACCCACCAACCAGATGGGAAATCAGGCAACTCAATGTTTCCCAGACAGGGCACAGGAGGAACATGGGTCTGACCTGTAGGTCGGCCTATGCACCCCCCAACAGCAGAAAGTAGCCAAAGATAAGTCTACTTCTCACATTCCCTTTGAGATTTCACGCCTATGTCTCCTCAGGAAAGAAATGTCAAGGTTAGATAGGGAACATGATTGCTGCTGCCACATACTAACATATTTTACTCCAGGATCTAACATTTTCTAGAGATAACAAAGGTCGTGGTTTGCATTACAGAATACAGAGTATTGATAAGGTTGCCGAAGGAACCGAATCTGCCACATAGTAACAGTTCTCCCTGACAGTTTGTGATGCAAATATCAGTTTTTCCTGGCAGTTGTGATACCAATGTAACATCCCTCCTGGCAGCTGTGGGCTAGCTATAGTAGCCTCAAACACAATCAGAAATCAGGTACTACCTCTGTCTCCCATCTATGACATCAACCCTCTGCTTCTGCCAATAAAAAGCACCCCCCAAAATCTATGCTGGGTCTTTTTCTGCTAATGGAGACTGACCCCTTCCCTCTTTGGAAGGTACTTTTCCTCAGACTTCCATCATTTGCTACCAGAAAGGATGTATCGTGTGTGCTTTGGTGGGGGGGGGGGGCCCAGTTTGCTACCCGTTGGGAGACTGAATTTGTTAGCTTGATCTTTGGAACCAAATAGGGTCACTTGGTGTCTAACCAGTTACATGACCTTGACAGGAAGAAAATAACAATGAGCAGAAATCACTGAAACAGAAAATAAAAAACAAAATCAAACCCATTGCCCTCGAATCAATTTCGATTCACAGTGACCCTACAGGACAGAGTAGTGCTGCCCCATAGAGTTTCTAAGGGGTGCCTGGTGGATTTGAACTGCTGACCTTTTGGTTAGCAGATGTAGCACTTAATCACTATACCACCAGGGCTTCTGAAATAGAAAATACACAATAAAAAGGATTTATGAAGCCAAAAACTCACTGAAAAGAATTAACCATTTCAAGACTTAAGAAAAGAACACAAATTATCAACATCAATAATGAAAAAGTTATGACTACAGGTCTTTCAGAGATATAACTGGATGCCAAAACTTAAGTTACCATTTATCAAAAGTGGCAGGGTAATAAATAGAAAATCTGAGTAATCCTTATAAATATTTAAAGAATTGAACCAGAAACTTCTCACAAGAAAAGTGTGGCTTAGATGGCTTTATAGGTAAGTTCTAGCAATCATATAAAGTAGAAATAATAATTCTAATTATACAAACTTGCACAAAACAAAAAGGCAGAGAATACCCCCTAATTCATTTTATATTCCCCTAAGTTATTTCATGGAAACCCTGGTGACACAGTGGGTTAAGTGTGACATCTGCTAACCAAAAGGTTAGCAGTTGTAACCAATCTTTGGAAACTATGGAACAGTTCCATTCTGACCTCTAGGGTTGCTATGAGTTGGATCAGACTTGAAAACAGTGGGTTATTTCATAAAACTAATGTAATCTAGATATTAAAATCTGATATGGACAGTACAGGAAAAATATAACCCAGGTGGCAAAGTGATTAAGATCTTGGCTGCTAAACAAAAAACCAGCAGTTCAAGTCCACCAGCCACTCCTTGGAAATTCTAGGGCAGTTGTACTTTGCCCTATAGGGTCACTATGAGTTGGAATCAACTCAACAGCAACCGGTTTTTATCCAAAAATATGGATATAAAAAGCCTAAACAAAATACCAAATGCAGCAATATATAAAAGGATCATAAAGATTAAGACTAAACTGGGTTAACTGAAGAATCAATGAAATTCATTGTATTAACAGATTAAAGGAGAACATCATGATCATTTCAGTACATACAGGTGGGAAATGCACTTGATAAAATTTATCATCTGTTCATGCTAAAAGGAAAATTCATAGAAAACTCTTTAAGATCAAAATTAGCAAAGATACTTGTTATCACCATTGTTATACATTTTTATCTACTGCACTAATAGGAAGAAAAAGAAATGTAAAAGAAAAATCCTCATAATATGCAGATAATATGATCATAAAATCATATTATGCAGAAAATTCAAAAGATTCTATAGATAAATTATTAGAATTAGTGAACATTTAGAAGCCTGACTACAAAGCCAGTATAGGAAAGGAAGGAGGAAAAGAGAATGTAGAGAGACTGACCTGCCTTTGTAAAATCAAATACCTACAAATACATCTAACAAAACATGTATATACAACCTTTATGGAGAAAAGTACAAATTTTTTTTGAGGAAAATCTAAATAAATGGTGTCATAGACATCATGTTGATGAATTGGAAAACTAAATATTACAACGATATCAATTTTCTGTAAATAACCCATATTTAGTAATTCAAATAAATATACCAACAGTTTTAGGGGTATGGAAATTGACAATTTGAGTCTAAAATACATATGGAAAATACAGAAATAAGTATACCTTTCAAAACACATTTGAAGTGCCAAAGAAAGGTAAAGGCCCTACTCTACCAGTTCTAAGACTTACAGGCCAATGAATCAGAATACAGCCTGGAAACAATACTACATATATGGATGCTTGATACATGGCAGAAGTGGTCTGCAGTGCAATCTTTTCAGTAATTGTGCTGGGACTATGGAATATTCATATGGAAAGAAATGAAATTGGATTGCTACTTTATAGCAAATCTAAAACCAATTCTAGAGGGATGATAAAACATAGGTGAATATTTTCACGATGTCAGGGTAGGTAAATATTTCTAAAACAAGACACAAAAATACCAAGCATAAAGGGAAAGACTGATGAATTACAAACTTTTGTTAATCAAAAGATACCATTGAAAGAATGAAGAGAGGTCATTAAGTGGCAATGAGGAAAGAATAATCACGAAAAAACAAAATGAGTGACTACTATACCCACTCCTCACATGTCCACATGGTTAGGTTCCAATGACCAAGTCATTATGCAAAATCAGCATTATGCAAAATGGAGGATGATCACATCATCATATAACTGCCAAATCACTGTCAATCACAGTCTAGCTAAGCTGGCACACAATCTTAACTATCACAGCAAGCATTACCCTTGTCTTGCAGCTTGATGATCATTACTGCCAGGTGTACATCATTAATGAGTAAAATAGATTTTTTTGTTACTATTCTCATAAATACAGGATGTCAGATAACAAGATAGTTGATTAAGTAAGTAGGTGTACACACCAATTGGCAAAACTTAAAAACAAAAATAACAACTACAAAAAAAACAACTGACAATCCCAAGTACTAGCAAGGATGTGTAGCCTGGGTAATGCTTTACCATGAGAACATAAAGGGGCATTGTAAATAAGTGCACCAAGGGCTAACAACAGGCTTAATCTGAGATGGTCTCAGGAAAACTAGCATTTATCATCACTTTAAAGAGACTTATGGAGCCCATGGATGGTGCAGAAGGTTAACGTGTTTGGTTGCAAACAGAGAGGCTGGAGGCTGGAGTCCACTCAGAGGTGCCCTCAGAATAGAGGGCACCTAATAGAGTGATCTACTTATCCCAAATCAGCCATTGAAAACTCTATGGATCACAGTTCAGAGCAGACACACATGGGGACAGCATGAGTTGATTCTGACTCATGGGCCTGTGTTGGGGATGCCCAACACATAGTTCTTAAAACTAAAATGCAACTAAACATTTTGATATAGTGGTGAAACTAGCCAAATGAAATGATTAAGTAACTTTTAAAAGTTTACGACACAGCCAAGCCAAGTGCTGTCGAGTCGGATCAGACTCATTGCAGTTTTCTTATTTTGGTTAACATTTATTGAAAGTCAACATAAAGCATTTAGCTAGATGCTTTTCTATATCCCATCTTATTGAATTCCCTTAAGTATCAAGTTTCTAATGTCTACAGGATCAAACAGTATTTTCTAACTATTCACTATTATCTGGCATATAACGTGGCATTCAATAAATACTTGATGAATGAATGAGTGGTAATTGGTGTCATCACACATAAAAACAAAAATTCAAAAGAGGTCAGCTAAGACTAGCTATAAAATTATGTGCAGATATTTGAATATATTAAAACGCTGAGCCAGCCAAGTGCCGTAAAACGTTGAAGTCCAGATTTTTATTGTTTGATATGAGGTAAGCATATTTTCCTTTAAGTCGCAAGTTTGCTGATAAGAAGTAATTAGTTCCGCTCTATCAGTATAAATGAATGCCACAGATATTGCCTTCTTTAAGCATAAATACCAGATTAAAAAAATAAAAGTTCAAAAGGAGTTGTCAATTACCTCCTTCATGAGCTTCAAAAAGACAAACTGCTAATACTATTTTATAAGATACAAACTATTGTTTTCATGTCAGATGTGTTTTAAATCCATATTTAATTACTGTAAAATCTCCCTGTGGTATATGTAATCATGTTGTAACAAGGTAATTAAAATTCCTTGGCTAGTTAATTTAAAATTTACAGCTTAACTCAAATGCCAGCTACTACAAAAACCAACCAAAACCAAACCCAGAGGTCAGAGTAGAACGGCCCCATAGAGTTTCCAAGGAGCCCCTGGTGGATTTGAACTGCCAACCTTTTGGTTAGCACAGGTAGCACTTAACCCATTACGCCACCAGGGTTTCCAAAGCCAAACCCAAATGTGCTCCTGCTGACCTCTGGCTGGAGGAAGGAAAGTGGGTGGAGAGGAAGGGAAAGAAGACTGTTGGGAGGATGAGACATATATGGAGCCTCTGAGAGGAATAGTGTGCTGTCACTGGGCAGGGAAAGCAGTGGAAGCTGCATATAGGTGGGTATGCAAACTTCTGTGGGAAAGTACATTTTCACTCAGTCATAATAAAAATAAATAAATAAAAGTATTTAATTTGGGGGGAGGCGATACATCATAACTCTGTCTTGAAAACTGAACCTATATTTTAAAAAATGTTTCAGCAAATTGCTGTGGACAGGTCCAGATTGAACTGTAATTCTAAAGCACAAACAAATACAGGTTTCTACCAAACTATGATATGTGTGTTGGGGAAAATGACAATACAATCTCTTAGTATTGCTCCTACTTTAAAGGTCAGCCATCGCCTGACCTCCTGCATGAGAACCCACCATCTGTTGAAACCAGGTCTAGAGATTGAGCCTGGGTACGTGTGTGTCTAAGAGGTGCTACACAGGATTTTCCAATGCTAAATTTTAAAATCTACTGCTCTGTAATTCTGGTTCTGTGCATCTCTGCATCCGAATATGTTCTAAACCTAGTGGCACAGTGGTTAAAGCACTCAGTTGTCAATCAAAGGTCAGTGGTTCAGGCCTACATTACTGCTCCATGGGAGACAGATGTGACAATCAACTTCCATAAAGATGCACAGCCTCGGAAACCATGTGGGACAGTTCTACTCTGTACTGGAGCATTTCAATTGCCTCCACAACAATGGGTTTGGTTTCCTTTAAAAAACTACATTCCTAGTTCTAAGGATTTTCTAACATAATAAGCAGTTAGACTGGGCCACATAATTTTATGACTTGAGTTTAGAAAACAATAAAAAAAGAGTTGGCTAGTCTGTGGCAAAGACATATATAGGCATCATATTAAGAAAACCAAACTAAACCAAATCTACTGCCATCAAGTTGATGCCGACTCACAGAGACCCTATAGGCAAGTAAAACTGCCCCATAGAGTTTCCAAGGAGCTCCTGGCACATTTCAACTGCCGACCTTACTGTTAGTAGAAGTAGCACTTAACCACTACGCCCCCATATTAAGAAATACACTTTAAATCCAAATGTATTGTTTACCCTAGCCTTTTCTCCACCAAAATTATCAAAGGTGTTCCAAGCAGCTAACAACCGCAAAGTTAACTGACTTTCTTTGTTTTCCCTTCTCTTGTCCACTCTGTTAGTGCCATGTCAGAAAACTGTGAAAAGGATCCAAATAATCTATAACTTGTACAACCAACCCCTGAATATCTGGGGTACTTAAACCTACTGCTAAGAAAAAAAACCATTACCATCAAGTGGGTTCCAACTCATGGCTACCCTATAGGACACAGCAGAACTGTTGCACAGAGTTTCCAAGGAGTGGCTGGTGGATTTGAACTGCTAACTTTTCAGTTAACAGCCATAGTTCTTAACCACTGTATGACTGGGGCTCTACTGCTAGAAACAAGTAACTAATTCTGTGTAGCACCTTAGTTTAAGGAGCTCTGGTAGTACAGTGGTTAAGGTCAGTGGTTCGAATCTGTCAATTGTTCCATGGGAGAAACATGTGCTTCTGTGAAGGTTACAGCCTTGGAAATCCTACAGAGCAGTATTACTCTGTCCTACAGTGTTGCTATGAGTCCATGATGGCAACTGTTGGTTTTTTTCATTTAGTTTATATTGCAGCTCTACCAGCAATTTCTTACCTAACCAGCAGGTGGAGGCATACACAAACTTACTGCTCAGTTATGGGGTTTGCAGCTTGAGTTTCCTCGGGACAGTATGTCTTAAAATGACTGATTTGTTGTGGTTTGTTTAAACCCAAGAGATCATGAAGAATGCAGAAACTTTGGCAGGGATTATAGTGAAGGTGAAATCATAAAATATAAAGATACAAAAGAACAATTTTATAGTTTCATTTGGTTCCCAGAGCCTTGATGGCACAGTGGTTAAGAGCTCAGGCTGCTAACCAAAAGGCTAGCGGTTCAAATGCATCAGTCACTTCTTGAAAACCCTATGGGCAGTTTCACTCTGTCTTCTAGGGTCACTGTGAGTCAGAATTGATTTGATGGCAATGAGTTACTTAGTTTCTGATCTTTTTGAAAACTTGCTGAATTACTTTAACTATGGTGGCTATAAGTCCGAATCAACTTGACAGCAGTGGTTTTTTTTTTTTTTTTAAATAGCTAATAAAGGCTAATAAAGGAAATTACAGTGGCATAGTGGTTAAGTGATACATCTGCTAACCGAAAAGTTGGCAGTTTGAATCCGCCAGAAGCTCCCTGGAAACACTATGGGGCAGTTCTATTCTGTCCTATAGGATTGCTATGAGTTGACTTGACAGCAGTGGGTTTGGTTTTATAGGTAATAAAGTTCTTACAAATTTAGAAATCTGTCATTTAAAATTCATGTTCACCACTCAAATGAGTTGAATACACATGACCACATAAAAACGTAAATACAAATGTTTATAGCAGCTTTAGAAGCCCTGGTGGTGTAATAGTTAAGAGTTATGGCTACCAACCAAAACATCAGCAGTATGAATACACCAGACACTCCTTAGAAACTATGGGGCAGTTCTACTCTGCTGCATAGGGTCGCTACAAGTTGGAATTAACCTGACGGAAATCGGTTTGGTTTTTGGTTATAGTAGCTTTATTCTTAATTGCTCCAAACTGGAAGCAACCAAGATATCCTTTGATTGATGAATGGATAAACTATGGTACATCCATACAGTGGAGTATTATTTTGCAAAAAAAAAAAAAAGAAACAAAAAGAAAAAGAAATAAGCTATCAAACTACAAAAAGGTATGGAAGAAATTTGAGTACATATTGCTAAGAGCTATTGAAAGAAGCCAGCTTAAAAAAGCTATATTATATGATTCCACCTATATACCATTCTGAAAAAGGCAAAACCACAGACAGTAAAAGGATCAGTGGTTGCCAGCATGGTTTCAGTGGGAGGGGAGGAAGATGAAACAGAGGAAGTTTAGGGCACTTTTAGGGCAAACTATTTTGGAAGATGTTATAATGGTGGACACATGAAATTTGGAACATTTGCCAGAACCCATAGCACTCACTGTACAACACACAGAGTGAACCGTACTGTAAACTGTGGACTTCAGTTAATAACAATATATCAATTATTGGCTCATCAATTGTAATAAATGGACCAACATGGCCATGGATGGATCCAGCTTCAAGCTTGAGCATTTCTAGCAAGGAACTGCATATTCTGGAAAGTAGTCATTAGAGAGGCCTTACTTTGGAGGTGAAATCGGCCTCTTTATGTTCTGGTGGCACACTGGTTAAGAACTTGGCTGCTAATTAAAAGGCTGGTAGTTCAAATTCACTAGCTGCTCCTTGGAAAATCTAAGGGTCAGTTCTACTCCATCCTATAGGGTCATTATGAGTCAGAATTGGCTTAATGGCAATAGATTTGGTTTGGTTTGTGCAGGCCACCTGTTTATTCTAGTTACAGCCCTTGATGCTATACAAGATGATCTTTTGAGTAACTAATATCTCTGATACACTTTCTGTGGGCTTCTGCTGTGGGGACTCTTTGCAGAATTAAGTAAGCAAATAAATAAATTCACGGGTAACTAAAGCCTCCCAGTCTCTTCAATACTACTTCTATGCTAGTGGTCTTCAAAATTGGGATTTAAGTAGCTCTGGAAGTACCCCAAATCCTTGCAGAGGACATATGAACTGGGATAGTTTTAATGCAATCAATTTCCATGCCTTCATTTGCCATAATTTGGTCTCTCTGGAATACAGTTTGTGGTACTCCAGTTTTCCTTTTACACTTCTACTCATATAGTCTCCTTTTTCAAAACAGAAAGACAAACTGCTCATTCACCCTGAAAAGACTACCTACTTCAAAGAGACAGATGGAGGAGTGCACTGCCCCTAAGGGAGGGGGCCCTTGAGAGAAAAACAAAGAGGATTTCAGAAGGAAAAGAAGGTGCTGCTATATTTCATCCAAACAACATATTCATGGCAAAGGCTCATTTAATTTATAATTAGACATTAATAGGAAGATGATTGTCATGGGGATTCCTAGAAACACTTTTATTTGCAAAACAGATTTTTTTTTTCATAACAGAAAGTGTCTGCTTTGGCCAACTGGTTTGACAATGAGGACTGGATCTGACACTTAGGTCACATAGCAGACTTTTTCCATAGATTGAATGAGAACAAATGTGCAGCTCTACAGGTTTGAGGAAAATACATTTTAAAGATGGATACAATATAAAAAAAAATTACATCCTCACAATAACGGTTTTCATGTTACCAACTTAACAAATACGTGAGAGGATACATAGTTTTTCAAAATGCTTTTAACAGGTTTGCTAGTAAATAATTTTTTTAACAGCAAAAAATTTGAAGGCCATCATTCCATGGCAAAATTTCCAGGCTCTTCTCCACTGGAAACATTTCAGTGTCCTACTTACTATGAACACTCACAGAGGTGAGCACTCCACAACATAGTGGGGGTGGGTTTTGTTTGGAATACTACTTATTTGTAATTAAGGTAGCCAAAGGTTCCAATGGAAACCCTGGTGGTACAGTGGTTAACTGCTACAGCTGCTAACCGAAAGGTCGGCAGGTGCTCCTTGCAAACTCTATGGGGCAGTTCTACTCTGTCCTATAGGGTTGCTATGAGTCAGAATTGACTAGACGCCACTGAGTTTGGTTTTGGTTTGGTTTAAGGTTCCACTGGAAACCCTGGTGGTATAGCGGATAAGTGCTGTGTCTGGTAACCAAAAGGTGTGCTGTTCAAATCTGCCAGGTGCTCCCTGAAAACTCTATGGAGCAGTTCTACTCTGACCTATACGGTTGCTATGAGTCAGAATTGACTTGACGGCAGTGGGTTTAGTTTGGCTTTTTGGTAAGGATCCATTTGGAGGAGCCCCGGTGGGGGGGAAACGATGAAGCACTTGGCAGCTAATCAAAAGGTAGGCGGCTTAACACTATTAGTGGCTCAGCAAGAGAAAGGACCTAATGATGTGTTCCCCAGTAAAGATCACAGCCAAGAAAACCCTATGAGGTAGTTATACTGTCACACATGGCACTGATGTGAGTCAGAATCCATCTAACACCAAAAATAAGGTTCCATCCAGAGCTTTTAAAGCTGCTTCATACAACTAACGAAAACATTTACTTCTTTTTCACATAAGTAGTCGCAACGAAGTTCAACTGATCTGGCACTCATATTTTTGAACCTGAATGAAGGAGTTTATGTTAATTGATCTTAATTTCACATTCTCTATTTCTGCTCCTTTGCTGTAAATGTGTAAAATACTTTTGAATTTTGATCTAGATAGCCAATTTATTAGCTATCCCCCTGTGTGAGGCAGCTTTGAAGTAGCGCCCAAAGAATCCTGCCTCCTAGTATGCATGCCCTTGTGTTAATTCCTTCCCCTCATGTGTGCATCTACTAAGTTTATTTCTAATAAATACCCTACCAGCAGAAGGGATGGTGTGGGATTTCCCAGATTAGGTTACAAGCCTGTGACTTCTGTCCTGCTTGCACTTACTCTTGTCTCTTGCTTGCTTTCTCTGATGAAGCCAGCTGCCATGTTGTGAGCTGCTCTACGGAGAAGCTCATGTGACAAGAACCCGAGGGAGGACTCAGGCCAACAGGAGAAACAAAGGCCCTCACTCCAGTAGCCTGTGAGGAACCACAGTCTGCCAACAGCCACATGAGTGCAAACTGGAAGCGGATTCCCTTCTAGTTGAGCCTTAAAATGACTTCAGCCTTGTCTCATACTTTGACCACAGTCTTGTAAGACAGCTAAAACCAGAAAACCTGGCTAAACTGGGCCCACATTCCTGATGCAAAGACATAGATAATAAATGTGTATTGCTTTAAGCTGTCAGGTTTTGAGGAAATTTTTTCATGAAGCAACAGATAACAAATACATCTTTTACCCTCTGAGTCTTTTGAAAATTTAATTTTCCTTTTTCTAATCAAAGTCATTGATAAAAATTTTGAGCAGATTAGGATCAAAGACAAAACCTTGAAGGATACCATCCCATAAAGCTTTACATACGGCATAATCATTCAACCAGTCATGAAACTACCCAGTTATACTATTCTTAGCTCACATTTCTCCATCTTACTGACAAAAATTTTATGAGAAACATGCCAATGGCTTGTTGAAATCAAGATACAGTATGTCTATAGACTTTCCTTCATCTACTAATAAGGTGATAATACCAAATGAGGAAGTTAAGTTGCCATTATTTGCTTTTAAATGCTAGAAAAGCTTGCTCTAGAGTTGTTATGAGTCAGAACTGACTCAGCAACAAAGGGCAGAGAGGCTTGCTACATGGATGCCTCTACTCCTACCCCATTCTTCTGCACTGAAATTTCTACAGTCAGAATTTTTATTTGGGGGTCTCCTATTCCTCCAAACTCAATTTTCTTTTGGAGTCACTACTCTGAAGTATGCTGAACAAGTGAGTGCAGCTGAATATGTGCACCACTCTGCTTCCTTTTTAACTTTAGGTCTTTTGAAACAGATGAGTTTTCAACTATTATTAAATTTTAACAGAAAAAGGAGAGCATTATCCCAAACCAACACTGCTTAAATCTTTAACACTCTTAGCAAAACAAAATGCACACTCACAATTCAAAAACCATGTAAAGCATTCCATCTGAGCTATATGTCTCCAGTAACTCTACAATGTGTGGATGTTTCAGCATATGACAGATACTGGCTTCCCGCTTTAGATCTGCAAAACAAACATATAATATACTTTGTCAGATAAGAACAAAAGACAATCTGAGTGAATGATGAATTAATGGATATGATCTATGGTAACATGAAGACTTCTCTAACTAAAGAGATGAAATCCCCCAGTTAACCTGAGCTTAAGTCTCTACCCATTAAAATATTCAACAACATAACTGTTCATATTTTTCCAGTTTAAACATATACCATATTACAGTCAGCTCTTATTAATAAGAAATGCAAATTGCATGAGTAAATATTCCTTTCAAATTCTTGTAATCAAATCTCAACTTTTAAATTTATAAGTATTCCTTGATCTGCTAATTAGTAGCTCAATTTACTGTTCTGAATTGTACCTTCTTAGTTTTGTCTAAATCTGATAATATGCTGTCTATTCTCAGCCTAAAATCTAACATTCACAGACATATCAAGGAAGTTTACGGACTAGGGGACAAAAATAACAAAAAACAAACCAACCCAGTGCCACTGAGTCTATTCCAACTCATAATGACCCTATAGGTCACAGCAAAACTGTCCCACAGTTTCCAAGGAGAACCTGGTGGATTTGTACTGCTAACCTTTTGGTTAGCAGCTGTAGCACTTAACCACTATGCCACCAGGGTTTCCAGGGACAAAAATAGTACAGTTTAAACAGGTTCAGACTCAAAGTCAACATTTTTTTTACCTCACCTATAAAATGTGTTGGATAATCGATGATCTACCATCCTCTGTGTTATTATTTATTTATTGTGCTTTAGGTAAAAGTTTACAGCTCAATTTACCATACAAAAATTTATACACATATTATTACGTGACCCTAGTTGCAATCTCTGTAATGTAATAGCATACTCCCTCTTTCCATCCTAGATTTTCTGTGTCCACCCAACCAGCTCATATCCCTTTCTGCCTTCTTATTCTGACTCCAGACAGGACCTGCCTATTTAGTCACATGTATCTACTTGAACTAAGAAGCATACTCCTCAGGAGTATTATTTTATGTTTTATAGTTTCCTCCAATCTAGGTCTGAAGAGTAGATTTTGGGAATGATTTTAACTCTGGGTTAACAGAGAGTCCAGGGGGCCATGTCTTGGGTGGGTTCCTCCAGCCTCAGTCAGACCATTAAGTCTGGTCTTTTTTATGTGAATTGGTGAATCTGAGTTCTGCAGTATACTTTTCTCCTGTTTTGTTCTCTGTCAGGGCAGTCACTAATGGTAGCCAGGTACCACCTAGTTCTTTGGTCTTGGGCTCATGGAGTTTCTAGTTTATGTGGCCCTTTTGTCAGTTATTTTGAGGGCTACCACAAAAGCTGTGTAATACTATTTGGAAAACAAAGTTGGTAATATTATCATCTACCATCACACTACAACAGTTTGGGAGTCACTGAGCATGGGTGTCACTTGACATGCATACATGAAATAAGATAACTGAACCCTTTCAGTGCTAGAGTTTCACTCTGCTGGATGAACAAAGTCCAAAAAAGTCCAATGTGGTGTTTCACATTTAGAAGTAGAAGGTAGACAGGTAAGAAGAATGAAGGCTAAGGATATACTGCACAGAGCAAAACAGATATATTTTCTCCTCTCTGATTTATTTAATTTTGTCTTGTCAACAAGAACAATGGCTGAAGATGAAACTTGAGAAGACTTACATACAGCCAGAATGATGAAAAGAGGTCAGAAATTAGACAACGGAGAAGCTATCAGAAAAAGAAGAATTAACAATACAATATTAGGAAAATCCAAGGAATAGAGTGAATTATGGTCATAGTAGTTAGAGAAGGCTGAAAACTGGGAAAAGGGTAGAGGATTCAGCCAGAAAAGATTATTAGCATCTTGGACAAGATCAGGTTCTGTAGAGAGGTCAACGTTAAAGTTAGTCTGGAGGGTATAATTATGCAATAATAAAATTTATCATGCTTCACACTGGACTAAGCATTTCATAAGGATGTTGTCATTTTAAGTAGCAGTAACCTATCAAGTCAGTTATTTTACAGAAGAGGAAACTGAGGGTTATAAACTTGGCTCAAGATCACACAGTTATTACAAAGGGTAGGTTTTGAGTCCTGGCATATCCAACTCCAAGGTCAGCAGTCCTTCTACTATGCCAAGCCAGTTGGTTTTAGACATAGTCATATTTGGGGAATCCAGCAGAAGAAAATGAATAGCAGGGTCAAAGAAGCTTTTGTCTGCTTTTGCTATTGTTTCAAAAGAAGCACTTTCCATGTTTGTAAGTGGAAGTGATAAAAAGCCCAAAGGATCTGAGTCAGAAAAGTTGGTATCAGTCCTGCCTCTGCCATGGCTACTTACTAGCAGACTGTTGATGAGAACAGATGCCTTCACCTTTCCAAGTGTCCATGACTTCATGGCAACTAAACTAGGGATGTGAATAGGTAAATGCAGCACATGGATAGTCTACTAAATCTTACTTCCAAGGGCAGTGGAAAGATTCAAACAGGAACATGGATGGGAAAGGACTGTGTACAATGCAGAGTGGGAGGTAGGGGTGGTTCAGTGTTCAGTGTAGAGGAAGAGATCAGAGACACATGAGGATGGCCTTCATGTCCAAAAAGAGTTGGAAAGATCTTGCAGAAGAGGACAGGCTAGGTGTTGCAGCAGGTTTGAATTTTGCGCTGGGAAGGCAGAATTATAAGTAAAGCTTTTGACAAGCAGGCTGTGATGCCAGTCTGAAGGCAAACAACACAAGTCAGATGCCTGAACAATTTTCTTCTCTCCCTTCAAGAATGCTCTGCCCATCAAAGACACAAGGAAAGTACAAGCTCAAGACACAGAAAGGGCCACATAAACTATAGATTATACTGACACAAGACTGGAACAACTAGGTGATGCCTGGCCACCACCAAAGACTGTTCTTACAGGAACAGAGTCCATGACAGGTGGAGTGCAGAACTCAAACTCTAGTAAAAACATCAGACTTGATGGTCTAATAGATGGGAAAGTCCACACAGGACATGGCCCCTGGATTCTGTTAGCCCAGAAGTGAAACCACTGCAGAAGCCAACTCCTTAGACAAAGACTGAACTGGTCTATAAGATGTAAAACGATACTGGTGGAAAGAATGCTTCTTGGTTTTAGTAAATACAGGAAACTAACTGGGCAGCTCCTGTCTGGAGGTGACATGAGAGAACAGAGGGGGACAGGAGCTGGATAAATGGACACGGGAAACACAGGATCGGGGGAGAGTGCTGTCATGGTGTGGGGAGAGTAGCTAAGGTCACATGGCAAAATGTAGCTGTAATTTTTTATATGAGAAACTGACTCACATTGTAAATTCTCACTTAAAACACAATGAAAAAAAATAGAAATTTAAGCAAATAAAAAAATGCTCTGACTCCCGATTCTAAGAAAATCTTACGAGTTTTAGTACTCATTTTTATGTTTATCACTAGCTTCTCATTTTATGAGAAGCTTTGTTTTTTTAAAAAAAATACATTCTGATCTCACTTTAGTTTCTCTCTTTCCATTTCTTTCTATTTTGACAAAGAGCCTGACTTGAACTCAATGCTCTAATATTTCAGTCATAGAGGAAACAGACAGTCAGTATTTGCCATCATGACAACTGGTCTTTTCTACTGTTTTCAGCTTTGTCCCTTGAATGCTCCCAGTAGCACTGTGGAAGGAAGAAAGGCCTAGTGACTTGTTTGCAGAAAGATTACAGCCCTACGGAGCAGTTCTGCTCTGTAACACATGGGGTCATCAAGAGTCAAAACTGACTTGACAGCAACAGGTTTGGTCTTGGTTTTTCAAGTAACTACAGTGTGTTTTTCTCCCTACACTCATTATTTGCCATGTGACATGTCTGTTATTATGGAACACTGTAAACAGAAACACAAGCTCTAACCCCCAAATCATAGCAGCCCTGCAGGACAGAGTAGAACTTCCCCACAGGGTTTCCAAGGAGTACCTGTTGCATTTCAACTGCTGACCTTTTGGTTAGTAGCTGTAGCTCTTAACCACTGTGCCAGTAGGGTTTCCACATGCTCTACAACTCCCTTGCATTTCAGCCACTTATTTTCATTTGGTATACAGCTGAATATGCTCCTTATCACCCCTCAAAATGAAGGCAGAATTGCTGGGAGTCCTGCCTTCAAAGACTAAAGCAATTTAAATGTCACTGGACCTGACATTTCAAGGACTAAAATCAGATCACTGATAAAAATATATTTAAAATTAAAAGGGCAATGATGCAGAAGATGGCTTACGTCTAGGAGAATTGTGGTACCATTCCTCACAATTCAAGTATCAATTAAACAAGCCCAAACCAAATCAAACCCAACCCAACCCAACCCAACGCCATCAAGTTGATCCTAAGTCACAGCAACCCTATAGGACAAAGCAGAACTGCCCCCACAGGGTTTCCTTGGCAGTAATCTTTACAGAAGCAGACTGCCACATCTTTTCCCCTTGGAGTGGCTAATGGTTCAAATTGCGACTATTTTGTTAGCAAATGAGTGCTTTGGTCACTGTGACACCAGGGCCCCTTCATGCCTGTTATATACAAGTGTAGTATTACAATGTATGTATATACCCATGCAAAATTAGGATTCTTTGTTTAGCTATCTATAAAAGTTACTGATATTACTTTAGTGATGATAAAGCAGAGTTTGAAAGTGTCTTAAGCTCAAAACAAAATGACTAGAAAGGTAGTTGTTAAAATTCTAGCATGTCATACCAGGTGAATCTAAATAGATAGCAGTCCAAATAGTAAATCAATTAAAAAATATAGAAGTATATCATATATACATTATAACTACAGACTCCAAGGGTATTAAATTCAAAATGTTTTTAGATGTGAATGTGAATTAAATTGTATGTATTAAGTGCTACTAATTCCATGAAGATACAGCAAACTAAAAATACTATTCAGCTACAAGTCAATTTGAGACAGATTAGACAGGAATTAGAAGAAAGGTAACAATATGAGTTGAAGTAGAGATTATCTGACTGCTTACATTTATTAGCACAGAACATTCCTTAATGACTTGATCCAGAACTAATATGCCTGTTTTTAAGAGCTGATTTCCTGGTTGGCATAAATGGTTTGCACTTGACCACTAATCTAAAGTCTGGCAGTTTAAATATGTCCAGTGGTATAATGAAAGAAAGTCTTGGCAATCTGATTCTATAAAGAGTAAAGTAAAAAAAGCAATTGTCACTGACTGCATTTCAACTCACGGCAACCCCATGTGTGTAGAGTAGAAGTGGGCTCTACTGGGTTTTCAAGGTTGTGAGCCTTTGGAAGCAGATTACCAGGCCTTTCTTCTGAGGTACCTCAAAATGAGTTCAAACTACCAACCTCTGTAGTCAAGTGCTTAACCATTTGTGCCACGCAGGGACTCCTTTTGTTCTTGGTCTACAGACTGATAACTGGTAATGCTCTCCATTCTCACTTTTACTTTTTAATTTTTAAAATATGTTTTATTGTGCTTTAGATAAAGACTTACAGAGCAAATTAGTTTCTCATTAAACAATACACATACTGTTTTGTGACACTGGTTGTCAACACTCTCCCCTTCTTGACATTGGGTACCACATTACCAGCATTCCTGTCCCTTCCTGCCTTCATGTCCTTGCCCCTGAACTGGTGTGCCCATTTATTCTCATTTAGTTTTATGGACCTGTCTAACCTTTAGCTGAAGGGTAAACTTCAAGAGAGACTTTAGTACTGAGTTACAAAATGTCAGGGGCCATACTCTTGAGGTTTCTCTAGCCTCTGTCAGTCCAGTTTAAGTCTGGTCTTTTTTTGTGTGAATTCTGTTCTACACTTTCCTTCAGCTCTGTCTGGGACCCTCTATTGTGATCCCTGACACAGTAGTCGGTGGTGGTACCCTGGCACCATCTGGTTGTGTTGGACTCAGTCTGGTAGAGGATGTGACAGTTGTGGACCATTAGGTCTTTGAACTAACCTTTCCCTTGTGTCTTTGTTTTTCTTCATTCTCCCTTGCTCCAGATGGGGTGGGACCAGTAGAGTATCTTAGATGACTACTCACAAGCTTTTAAGGCCCCAGGTGCTACCACTAAAGTTGGATGTGGAACATTATAAACTACATTATACCAGCGGAGCTAGATGTATCCTGAGATTGTGGTTCCCAGCCTTCACCCCAGTAATTCAGTCCCTCAGGGAGTTTGGACGTGTCTATGGAGTGTCCACGGCCTTGTGTTGGTCAAGTTGTGCTGCGTTCCCCAGTACTGGGTACTGTCTTACCCTTCACCAAAGTTACCACTTATCTATCCTCTAGTTAGTGATTTTCCCTTCCCATCCCTCCCTTCCTTTACTTTTAATTTTTTTAATCTCTCAGGGAGAATTCAGAAGAATCTTTAATAATCTATTTCTATGCTTAGTACTCTTACATTTAATCATGTGCCTATATTTAGTAAATTTCTCTCTGAAAGGGACACTAGTAATGTGAAGATTAACATTTAATGTTTTGACTAAAATCTGAGAAAACAAACTCAATGAACCTGTTGTGTAATACTAAAACTACTACAGTAACACCTGCAAAAGCCAGAACCTGTGTAAGGCAGAAACCTGCCTTACAAGGAAAAATCAAATATTTTTTCATTAATACAGAGAACTGATCAAAGGCAGAAAACATGCAATACCCGGGTAAACAACATAGTGTTCCCTCCAGTTTCCACTGTCATAGATTTCACTGCAATACTATTTCCTATGAAGTTTGGACTGCCCCAAAACAATAAAAAAACAGTGCCTTCAAAGCTCTGCCTGTAAGTCTGTCCCTTAAGTAAGGGATAGTTATGGAAGTGGTTTCAGGTGGTGTGTTTTAAAAATAATCTTCTGAGAAATTATTTATTATTTACTACTGTATCTTCCTGTTATAAAAAGAATTCTTCATGTTCTCTTTTAAAAGTTGGGCACTATTTTCAGAGTGCCACAATTCTATAGCAAGCTAATCCAACCATGAGTCAAAAATAATTGGGATATTTACAAATATGATTGAAGAAAGAACACCTTTTCACTTATTTTTTTTTAGCGTTGCAGTGGAGCCCTGAGCTCAGATCTAAATTTAAGGCTTGCTGTTAGCTGCTGCTGAACTGGCCCCTCAGTCCTAGCGACCCCATGTACATTGGAGTGAAATGCTGTCCAGTTCTACTCCATCTCCATGATAAGATGTGGATCAGACCGCCATGATCCACAGAGCTTTTGCTGGCTAATTTTTGGAAGTAAATTTCCAGGCCTATCTTCCTAGTCTGTCTTAGTCTGAAAGCCCCACTGAAATCTGTTCAGCATCAGAACACCCAATCCTCCACTGACAGATGGGGTGGTGGCTCTGCAGGAGGCACACTGGCTAGAAATTGACCCTGAGTCTCTCACACGGAAGGTAAGAATTATATTACTAAACTATCACTGCCTCAAATTTAAGACTTAGTTTGCTCCAAAATCCATTTAACAGGATTTAGATCAGCACCATGCAATACCAAAATAGAGTGAGGCATATACATATCTAATATACAATCAATATTAAAAATATTGTTTACTGTGGTAAATACACAAACAAAATGTGAATTCAACAATTTTACATGTATAATTCAATGACATTGATATGTTCATCATTTTATGCATCTATTACCACTGTCCTTTGCCAAACTGTTCCACCACCATTAACAAAAACTAGTGCCCTCTAAGCAATGATTCCCCTTTTTCCCTTCCCTCTTGACCCTGGTAACCACTAACAAGCTTTGATCTCTATACATTTGCCTATTTCATAAAAGTGAGATCACACAGTATTTGTTCTTTTGTGACTGACTTATTTCATTCAGCATCCATGTTGTAGCATGAATCAGGACTTCCTTTTCCACTGTGTGAGTATATATGTGTGTATACACACACACACACACACACTATATACACCACATTTTGTTTATCTATTCATCTGTTGATAAGACATTTTGTTTTGTGTGTTTCTACCTTTTGGCTATTGCGAAAAGTGCTGCAATGAACACTGGTGTACAGGTTTCTGTTTCTTCTTTCACTTCCTCTGGGTATGCACCTAGGACTGATTTGAGATTGCTGGGTCATATGGTAGTTTTATATTCAACTTTTAGAAAAACTGAAATATTTTATTGTGCTTTCAGTGGAAGTTTACATAGTAAATTAGGTTTCCATTTAATGATTTCCACACAATTTAGTCAGTAAAATTGATTACATTTTTCACAGTGTGTCAGCTTTATCATTATTTCGGTTCTGGTTGTTCTATTTCCAGTAATCTAGTTCCCCTGTCCTCTTGTCTTCTTGTCTTTGCTTTTAATGTTGACTGCCTGATGATTTTTTAAAGGAGCACAGTACTCATGGATGTATTGTTTATTTTATGAGTCAATCTGATATTTAGGTAAAAAGATGACTGTCACAGATTGAATTGTGTCCCCCGAAAAATATGTGTGGCCATGTGAATGAGCCTTGCTTCCCAGTATTTTATGATTGTCCTCCATTTTGTGATTTTCCTGTGCTGTATGTTAAAGGATTAGGGTGGGACTGTAAATCCCTTTATAAGATCACCTGCCTGCTCCACTGTAAAGGGAGTTTCCCAAGAGATAAAAGGAAAGAGAAGCAAGCAGAGAACCAGGAACCTCACACCATCAAGAAAGCAGCACCCGGAGAAGAGCGCATCCTTCAGACCTGAGGTTCCTGCACCAAGATGCTCCCTGGACAAAGACTGATGCAATACTGAACTTTCCTCCAGAACTGACAAGGAGGAAAGCCTTCCCCTGCAGTGGACATCCTGAATTTGGACTTGCAGCCTACTGGTCTGTGTGACAATAAGCCTTCCTCTGTTACAGCCATCCACTCTGTGGTATTTCTGTTAAAGCAGCAGTAGCTGACTAAAACAATGACCTTGCAGAAAAGCTTTGGTCAAGGTTTAAAGAATATCTCAGGGTAACAGTCTTGGGGAGTGCTCCAGTCTCAACTGGCCCAGTAATCAGGACCTATTAAGAATTTGAGTTCTCTTCCATGTTTTGCACCCATTCTATCAGGATTTCTCTATTATGTTCCTGATTAGAAAGACTGGTTAGTGATAGCTGGGCACCATTGAGTTCTTTTCATCTCAGGGTAGATGATGTTGTGATTCATGCAGACTATTAGTCCTGTGGACTAGTTTCTTCTTTGGGTCTTACTTTCTTTATCTTTTACCAGATATGTAGAGACCATTATTTGTATCTTAGACAGTTGCTCAAAAGATTTTAAGACAGTAGACACTGCTCATGAACTTAGGACATAGAACTTAAACCTAGTGGTTGCTGCACCTTGAGTCAGTTCTGACTCATAGTGATCCATGTACAACAGAATGAAACACTACCCTGTCCTTTGCCATCATCATGATTGTTTTTATACTTGAAACCATTGTCACAACCATTGTGCCAATCTATCTTGTTGAGAGTCTTCCTCATTTTCACTGACCCTCTACTTCTCACATCATGATGTCCTTTTACAGAATGGGTCCTTATTAGTAACATGTCCAAAGTATGGGAGACAAAGTCTTGCCATACATCTTCTAAGAAGCATTTTGGCTATATTTCTTCCATGATAGATTTGTTTGTTATTATGGCAGTCCATGGTACATTAAAAATTCTTTGCCAATACTAGAACTCAAAATGCATTAACTCTTCTTCAGTCTTCCTTATTCATTGTCCAGCTTTCTCATGTGTATGATATAACTGAAAATAGCATGGTTGGGTCCAGTGTACCTTAGTCATCAAGGTGACATCTTTGCTTTTCAACACTTTAAAGAGGTCTTTTGCAGCTTTTTCCCATGCAGTATGTCATTTCATTTCTTGACTGCTGCTTTGAAGGGCGCTGAGAATTAAAAACAAAGAAAAAAGAAATCCACGACAACTTTAATATCATCTCCACTTATCATGAAGTTGCTTATTGGTTCAGTTGTGAAAATTTTAGTTTTCCTTATGATGAGGAGTAATTCATAGTGAAGGCTGTGATCTTTGATCTTTATCAGTAAGAGCTTCAAGTCCTCTTCACTTTCAACAAGCAAGGTTGGGTCATCTGTATAATGGAGGTCGTTAATAAGTCTTCCTCTAATCCTGATGGAGCATTCTTCTTCACATAGTCTAGCTTCTCAGATTATTTGCTCAGCAAACAGACCAAGTATGGTGAAAGGATACAACCCTGATGTACACCTTTCCTAATTTCAAACTGTGCAGTATCCCCTTGTTCTGTCCTAATGGTTGCCTCATGATCTATGCACAGAGTCTTTATGAGCACAATTAATTGTTCAGGAATTCCTATTCAGTGCAGTGTTGTCCCTAATTTGTTATGTTCCATACAGCTGATTGCCTTTGCAAAGTCAATAAAACACAGGTAAACATCTTTCTGGTGTTCTCTGCTTTCAGCCAAGATCCATCTCCTATCAGCAACGATATCCCTTGCTCTGTGTCCTCTTTTGAATTCCATTTGAATTTCAAGCAGTTCCCTGTTGATGTACTGCTGCAACCACTTTTGAATTAGCTTAAGCAGAGTGTAATATTCATTATACCGTTCAATAATTTCTGTATTTGGCTAGATAAGCTTTCCTTGGAATGGGCACAAATATGGATCTCTTTCAGTCAACTGGACAGCTGGCTGTTTTCTAAATTGCTTGGCACCGATGAGTAAACACACCAGTGCTACATCTGTGTTGGTGGAAACATCTCAACTGGTATTTTATCAATTCCTGTGGTGTTTTTTCCAGTGTCTTCAGTGCAGCTTGTACTTCTTCTTCCAGTCCTACTGGTTCTTGATCATATGTTACCTCATAAAATTGTCTGAATAATGATGAATTCAGTTTGGCTCAGTGACTGTATTCCTTCCATCTTCTTTTGATGCTTCCTGCATTGTTCAACATTTTGCACACAGAATCCTTTGGTATTGCAACATAAGGCCTGACTTTTTTCTTCAGTTCTTTCAGTTTGAGAAATGCCAAGTAGGTTCTTCCCTTCTGGTTTTCTACATCTAGATTTTCGCACATGTCATTACAACACTTGACCGTGTCTTCTCCAGGTGCCCTATATTCAAGAACAAGTTACAGAGTTTCTTCTGACATCTATTTTGGTCTTTTTTCCCTCTTCTGTCTTTAATGAACTTTTGCTCTCTTCATGTGTGACTTCCTTGATGTTATGCCACAACTTCTCTTTCTTCTGTAGTGTTCAATATATCAAATCTATTCTTGAGATGGCCTCTAAATTCAGGGGGGATATATTCAAGGTCGTACTTTGGTTCTTGTGTACTTGTTCTAATTTTCTTCAGTTACAGCTTGAATAACTGATGGTGTATTCCACAGGTTGCCCCTGACCTTGTCCTGACTGCTGATATTGAGCTTCTCTATCATCTCTTTCACAGATGTAGCTGATTGGATTGCTGTGTATCCTCCATCCAGCAATATCCACATGTATAGTCATTGTTTTATATTGAAAAAAGATATTCCCAACGAATAAGCCATTGGTCTATCATCTGATCTCTGGTATCATTTCCATCACCAAGGCCTTTAACTCCCACTACAGATCCTTCTTTGTTTCTAACTTTTGCATCCTAATCTCCAGTAATTATCAATAATCTTTTTTTTATTATTATTATGGTTGAATGAAAACATACAATCCCATATAAATTTGCATGCCCGCCTATGTGCAATTCCCACTGCTCTCCCTGCCCGGTAACAGCACACTCCTCCTCTCCACTCTATACATGTCATATCCTCCTAACAATCTCCTATCCCCTCCTCTCTACCCTCTCCCCCACCTCCAGTAAGAGGTCAGCAAGACGACATCCTATAGATGCATAGAACCATAAAGTGCACACACAATATGGTCACTCTGTGTCACCAAGTCCAATCCATTCCTGTCTGAGGAGTTGACCTCCATTATGATTTATGGACGGGGCAGAATTAGGACCAGTGTAGGTATCAGTAATCTTCATAGCATATTTGATCAATTTCAGGCTGCAGAAGTTAGTAAAAATCTTCCATTTCTTCATCTTTGGCATTAGTGTTTGATGTGTAAATTTGAGTAAGAGTTGTATTAACTGGTCTTCCTTATCAACCTATGGGTAATATCCTGTCACTGACAGCATTGTACTTCAGGATAGATCTTGAAATGTTCTCTTTGACAATGAATGTGACATAGTTCTTCAATCTGCCACTTTCAGTATAGTACTCCTTAGGATTTTCTGATTCAAATGGTCAATATCTGTCCATTTTAGCTCACTAATACCCAGGATAGCAAATATCATGCATTCCAATTCATTTTTGACAACTTCCAATTTTCTTTAATTCACACTTACATTTCACCTTCCAATTACTAACTGACTGTTTGCAGCTGTCTTTTCTCATTTGGAATCATGCCACATTAGCAAATGAAGCTTTACTCCTGAAAGCTTTACTCCATCCATGTCAATAAGGTTGACTTTATTTTGAAGAGCCAGCTAGTCCCCAGTGGCATTTTCAGTGCCTTCCAACCTGAGAAGACCATCTTCCAGCACTGTTGGACAACGTTCAGCTACTATCCACAAGGTTTTCACTGGCTTTTTTTTTTTTTTTTTTTACCTAGAAGTAGATTGTCAAGTCTTTCTTTCTAGTCTGTCTTAGTCTGGAAAGTCTGCTAAAACCTGCCCACGAAGGATGACCACACTGATATTTGAAATACCAACGCCATAGCTTCCGGCATCATAGCTGGTTAACAACATTAACTTTACATGCTATATTATCCCAATTTATTAGGTGTTCCACAAGACTATGGTCCTAAGTCTAAGGTGTTTGGTTAAGTATGCATGTTTGTGCCCCCCCCCCCGGTGTGCTTTATATACGACTACATGGATGCATACACTTACATATTATATACCTACATACAGACACATGTAAATATGCCCACACACATATATATACCTATACATTGGCATGCACATGCACACACACATATAACCATACTCCTGTTTTTTCATTGTTGTATATGTCATAACATCTTCCAAAAATGTCCTTTGTTCTTGCACACTTTTTGCTGACATTATTTACCTTTGTCAAGCTGTGTATACTTCACCCACATTTGGTGTTGTACTTCCCATTGCCAGAAATATCAAGTGTCTATCACAATAGTTAAACAAAATTAACTAAAACAAAGTTCACTAAGAGCCAACCCCAGCTCCAAACCCAAATAAAGACTATCCTAGTCATAGAAATAATTAGGAGAAGTATTAACATGATCATTTGAATAAATATTAATGAAAAAGAACTAAACAAAAGTCATTATTGATTCAACATGTTTTTCCTAGGTGTACAGAAATCAGTGATCATACGCTGCTTTAAAAAAAGGATCTAACCAAAGCTATGGAAAGATTATTGTAGCAAGTCAAATTCTGCTGCTGAGTTCCATCTTAATCTAATAACCAATTTGAAGACCAAAGATCCCAGATACCTTTGGTAATGGTACACGTCAGGTTGGCTTCAATGTGCTACCCTCCTATAAATCAGGAAAGTTGATCTTCTCAACTACTGGAAGATCAGAGGCCTTGACAGGCCCACACACCAATCGGGGTTAACTGCAAACTTATTATTGCTTTGATCTTTCACACATTTTACTATGATCCCTATACCTTTTACTATCTTTTTCACATACAAAAGAGAAATTCAAATTGCTTCTGATTTCTTTGAATTCTTGCACTTCCCCCCTTTAAGTCATATGGCCTAAAATCTCACCTGTCAGGGGAATAAATAAAGGAAGTAGTGTATCATTAGTTGAAAATGTTTGGCCAATGTAATTTTTTTTCTTAAATAGGCAAATGTGTATCAGCTAGAAATTAATCTTAACTGCATTCAGCATTTACAGTTAATGGAACTTTGGTTATGTATTTCCAAACCTTTTCAGTTCTGATAAGTGTAACGAATATATTAAAGGAGTCTAGTTGAATTCCAAGTTTAAACTAAATCCAACAGTATATTTATAAACAGCTATCAGCTGTAAAACATAATTACTGTGAGAGCTACTTGTCTTCTGTCTCACCTTTCATTAGGATGAGTTAGTAAATAATTATCTAAAGTGTCATTTATTTTCTAGGGGCTTATATTTTAAAAACTCCAGGTCATTCCTAATCAATGTTGAAGTACGATAAATTGCTGAGCTTCATAACTAGATTCCAGGTGATAAACTCAAATATCTTTACTAATAATTATATTCTGAGGTGTTAAAATGTCCTGAAAGAAAAGCATTTGATTAAAATGCCACTTGCGAATAAGAGCCAACATTAAGTGAGAAAGAACTTATCTGTCTCTTAAAAGACAGAACTTTGTGTTTTATATTCAAGGAGTTACTCAACCATTAAGTGGATGAAAATCTGTTAGAGAGTCAATTAACAAGACAAAAAAAAAACCCTGGTGGCACAGTGGTTGCAGGGCTCAGTGACAGAGCTGTCCATAGTTTGAACCTACTAGCCTCTCCCTGGGACAAAGATTATAGCTTTCGAAATCCTATGGGGGCAGTTCTACTCTGTTCTACATGGTTGCTAGGAATCAGAATGACTCTACATCAACAGGTTTCATTTAGGGGGAATAAGATACAAAGACATTACTCATGTAGATGAAGAGGTCGAGGTGACTGAACTCCAAATCAAATAAAGTTACAGTATTTGAATTTTTCTCAAATGTATGTGCCCATTACTAAGATCATATTTTGCACATGACAAAAACAGAAATACAGAGCTCTTAACATCTTGTTCTTAGGTTGTTACATGCCATTGAGTTGGTTCCAATTCACAGCAACCCTATGTATAACAGAATGAAACAACGACCAGTCCTGCACCATCCTCCAATCATCATATTTGAGCCCATTGTTGTAGTCACTGTGTCAACTCATTTCATTGAGAGTCTTCCTCTTTTTCACTGACCCTTTACTTTATTAAGCATGGTATCTTTCTCCAGGTACCAATCGCTCCTGATAACATGTCCAAAGTATATAAGATGTAGTCTCTCCATCCTTACTTATAATGAGCGTTCTGGTTGTACTTCTTCCAAGACTGATTTGTTCATTCTTTTGGCAGTTCATGGTATATTCAATATTCCTTGCTAACACCACTATTCAAAGCCATCAATTCTTCTTCAGTCTTCCTTATTTGTTGTCCAGCTTTTGCATGCATATGAGGTGACTGAAAGCACCGCAGCTTGGGTCAGGCATACCTTAATCTTCAAGGTGACGTATTTGCTTTTAAACACTTTATGGAGGTCTTTTGAAGCAGATTTGCATAATACAGTGCACGTCTTTTGATTTCTTTACTGGTGCTTCCACGGATATTGATTGAAGATCCAAGTAAAATGAAATTCTTGACAACTTCAATCTTTGCTCTGTTTATCATGATGCTGCATATTGGTTCAGTTGTGAGGATCTTTGGTTTCTTTTTAAATTATTTTTTAATTGTGATTAAGTGGGAGTTTACAGTCCAAGTCAATTTTCCATATAAGACCCCAAGTACCTGCCTCTGCAACTCTTATCTGCTCTCCTTGCCCTGTGACAGCATGCTCGGTCTTTTTCACTCGTTAGTTTCAGTTTTCACTCTTTAGTTTCAGTGTTCACTCAACCAACACTTGTCCCCTTTTCTCCTCTCTCCTCTAAAAAACCAGTAGGAAAGCCTTCTTATACATATATATTAAACCATGAAGTACATACACCACATGCATCACTCTGTGTCTCCAAGTCCAGTTCATTCTTTGAAGTGTTGGCTTCAGTACCGGTTTCAGCTCTAGGCTAGAATGATTGTTTTCTTTGTGTTGAGGCCTAATCCATACCGAAGGGTGTGGTCTTGGATCTTCATCATAAGTGCTTCAAGTCCTCTTCATTTTCAACAAGCAAGGTTGTGTTATCTGCGTAATGCACGTTGTTAATATGTCTTTCTTTAATCTGGATGCCGCATTCTTCTTCACATAGTTCAGCTTACAGAGCGAATAGGTATGGTGAAAGGATACAACCCTGACACACACCTTTCCTGACTTTAAACCATACAGTATACCTTTGTTGTGTTCTAACAACTGCCTCTTGATCTATGTAGAGGTTACTCATGAACACATGTGTTTTAGAATCCTTATTCTTCACAATGTTACCTATAATTTGTTATGATCCACAAGGCTGAGTGCCTTTGCATAGTCAATAAAACATAGGTAAACATCTTTCTGGTATTCTCTGCTTTCAGCCAGGATTCAACTGACATCAGCAATGATATTCCTAGTTCAATGTCCTCTTCTGAATCCAGCTTCAATTTCTGGCAGTTCCCTGTCTATATATTGTTGCAGTCACTTTTTTTCTACGATTGAATAAAAATGTACATTCCCATATAAATTTGCATGCTCACCTACATGCAGCTCCCACTGCTCTCCCTGCCCAGTGACAGGCACACCCCTCCTCTCTGCTCCATACATGTCCTATCCTCCCAACACTATCCTATCCCCTCCTCTCCACCCACTCCCCTTCCTCCAACAAGAGGTCAGCAGGGTGACATCCTATAGTTACATATAACCATAAAATTCTCACAAGATACAGTCACTCTGCATCGCCAAGTCCAATCCATTGTGGTCAGAAAAGTTGACCTTCATTATGATTTACGGACAGGGGCAGCATCAGGGCCAGGGGCCATGCTTCCAGGGGAACTCTGAAGTACCTGGACCATCAATTGTGGTCTTTTATTGGAGATCTACTTTTGTATAACATTTAGCAAAATTTTACTTGCATGTGATGTTATAAAGCATATAATGAAGTACTAGTTTATATACACTATTTTTCAATATTGCTGTGTTAGGTGCTGTGAAGTCAGTTTCAATTCATAGAGATTCTATGTCCAACAGAACAAAACACTGCCTGGTCTTTTACCATTCTTACAACTGTTGCTATGTTTGAGCTCACTGTTGCAGCCACTATGTTAATCCACATCCTTGCTGGTCTTCCTCTTTTTGCTGTCCTTCTAGTTTACTAAGCATGATGTCTATCTCCAGGGACTGCTCCTTTCTGATAATGTCCAAAGAGATCAAGTCTCACCATCCTTGTTCTAAGGACCATTCTGGCTGTACAAATTTGTTCATTCTTCTGGTCGTCCAACACTAGAACCCAAATGCATCAATTCTTTGGTCTTCTTTATTCATTGTCCACCTTTCACATGCACATAGAGTGACTGAAAATACTGTGGCTTAGGTCAGGCACATCTAAATCCTAAAGATGACATCTTTGCTTTTCAACAGTTTAAAGAGGTCTTTTGCAGCAGATTTGCCCAATGCAATATGTTACTTAATTTCTTGACTGCCACTTCCATGAGTGATGACTGTGGATTCAAGCGAAATGAAATACTTGACAATTTCAATCTTTTCTCTGTTTATTGTGTTTTTGATTACTGGTCCAGTTGTGACAATTTTGGTTTTCTTTATGTTAAGATATAATGTGTACCAAAAGCTGTAGTCTTTGGTTATCATCTATAAGTGCTTCAAGTACTCTTCACAAGCAAGGTGGTACCTCTGCATATCAAAGGTTGTTAATGTCTTCTTCCAATATTGATGTTATGTTCTTTTTCATACAGTCTTCCTTCTCAAATTATTTACTCAGCATACACAGTAAGTAGGGTAAAAGGATACAACCCTGACACATACTTTTCAAGACAATATTAAAGTCTTAAAAATCATACATGTTAGGAACATGAGGGAATGTTGTGAGACGATAGAGTGTATGCATTTTTAAAAACTTACTGAACTATATACTTAAAATGAGTTCATTTTAATGTATATAAATTACTTTTTGACAGTTGACTTAAGAAGAGAAACATGTTATTGCAATAAACAGGAATTCATTTACTATCAAAGTAAAAAAAATCTCATTCATATACCTGTATTTTACATTTCACAATTGTGTTATTAATATTTGCCATTTTATTTTTATTTATTGACTGACAGCTGATGAGCTCAACAAGGACACTGTCCAGGACAAACTTTCTTACTAGTCCCTTCATCCCATACCTCTTTTCTAGAGAATGAGGCCCATCTAGGGAATACAGGCAGTCCCTGGTTACAAATGTCAACTCATGTGCAACTCATAGTTATGAACCAACTCCAGTAAGGCCCATCAGGGAAAAACTGACTAGGAGAAAGCCAGACAAGGAGGAAGGCCCAGGCATTTGGGAAGCTCTAGCCTTCCTCCTCTCTACAGCCCCCACTCATTGACAAGTCCAGAGCAGCAAGGCTCCTTACTACTGGATGCTCATCTTGGGGTAGGTGGACCATGAGAATCCCAGAGTGCTGACTGGCCAGGCCCATCATGCGTAGCCCAGGGACAGTGCTTGGGGCATGCTGCTGGTAAGGTGGGCCCTTGCTCTTTGGGAACTCCAGAGAGGTGATGGAATCCTTGCTGGTTACTGCTGCTGCTAGTTGGGTCCACCTTGTCACAGGGGCATGCCGACTGCCAGCAGCAGTCCAAGGACCCTCTGTGGCACCTGTACATGTGAGGGAAGCATGACCCACTGTGGGAGCCCATGGTGAGCCTGAGCACAATGTAAATTTACGTTCAAGTGGTGGTGGGTAACTGGGACATGGTGACGTGCTCCACATATTTCTGAGTACATCTGACTACAGCTGGTCAGTGCACATGGCTGGGCCTCCTTGGAGCCCCCTTACCCAGCTCTACCCTACCCGACTCCATCACCCGGGCCAGCTCCACCCCAGACCATCCTGCAGGGCCCTCTGTGCTGTGCAGCCTTGGCCTATGGCTGCACCTCTCTGGGCTTCTGTTTCCTCTGTCTTACACGTGTGGGGTTTGACTACTGTGGCAGTTCTTGGCCTTTTGGTGGCTGGAAGGTGGTGGCAGTCTTAGATTCCTGATATTCATATGACCATATGATTTCTGAGGATTGGTGGAGAACTCTGGACTTGGGTTTTCCTAAGCATCTATCCCTAACAGGTGGGCTGTAGTGCTCCTCCTTAGCACACCCTGAGGGCACTTTCTTCCTTGCACTCAGAGGCAGGAGTTTCATAATTGGTGTGTGGGTGTGACATGTCTGGTCAGGAGGTAAAGAAGGAATGATATGTCTGTCCCCAGCATCATCCTACTCATGTTCCCAAACCCTCCCTCTGTCAGAAATAAAGGTAGGTGGTACAATGTAGATTTTTTTTAGTTCAAAGTCTACAATAAAGTATCTAATTGGTCTCAAATATTTACAGAACAGAATCTTCTGAGTATTTTAGGTAACGGTTTCACTTTAGGTATCTCTTCTACTGTGAAGAAGGTACATACAGTGGTTCTTAATAACAAACAGCTACTTTGAATTGTGCAGAAAATATTATTACTACTGTATTATTATGTTAAAGATGGTTTAGTGCATCTGGAAGTATTTCTTTAATGTTATTTATGCATAGGAAGATATACTATATACTAAGACAAACATATAACTGTCATTAGGAGCCATACATAACTGTTCAGACTTATGTACAAATCTGATTTAAAGAGTGACTTAGTAATGGAACTAGTTTACAGTCAGGGGAATGTCTGTGCTCCCAACAGGGCAAAATTCACTCCAGAAAGCAATACATGGCCTGTTTCAATATATAAATAAATGAATGAATGAAGCCAAGAGTCTCTATGCCACAGTGAGATAATTACCAAAGTTTTTTTTTAAGTAATGTAGTTATCCCCACCTGACAGTACAGTATTTGCCAAAATCTCATAAAAATAGCACAAACAAATTTACAGTTATACAATAATGTGTGACATTTATTTTGAAATTAACAAAAACAACTAGTTAATTGTTCTCATACATAACAATTTCAGAGATTTAGGTAATACTGTGGATTCATGACCTCAATCACAAATTATTACCGCATTTTATTTTGTCGGTCTACTGTCAAGATCTAGTTCTACACCAACAGATAGGTTAAAATGGCCATTTTTGTGACCTAGTATCTTGTTTCCTATCTCAATATCAAAACAATACGAATTGTTTACTTACTAAAGTATAACAGTTACACACATAAAAGAAATACATTTTAGAGGGTCTATCAAATAATGATGCTACGAGTTTTCCCTATTTGTTGTAAGCTGAATACCAGAATATGCATTTCCTTACTTTTAAAGGAACGTACATTTATAATCAATCTGCTTTCTACCTCAACTTTTTTTGTCATTGCACCAAACGTGGGATGGGTTAAATTAGGATGAGTAATATAGTATGTGATGGTGTCTGCCATGGTGTCTGACACAGAACATGGTGCGCAATGAATTTCCTTTTCCTCTGACAATTTTTGGTGCAAATAATTCTTTCCTATCTGTAACAAATGCCACTAAAGATAAGTCTGATGACAAGAAGTTGGCAATGTGAATGTCCATTACTAAATGACATGGGTTTATAGCTACTTTTTCTGTTTCTGTAAGTGGGACATTATCAGCTGATCCAGTGCCTTCTGTTGGATACCTTTCTTCCCTTTGCTACCATTCTCTGCTTTGTAGTTTTTCATCTACAGTATTTTAGGAAATGGTATAATATACCACATAAATTGCTGAATCTGAAGTTGATAATAAGATTATTTGCAATCAAGATAGGTACAGTCTAGGTGTCTAATAATAAGGAAAGTATAAAAAGCTAACAAAATCAAATCCATACAGCTATTTAAAGTCACAGTGTGTTGCCTACTGACTACCAGCGTCTTTATTCTTCCAGACACTCCCTGGAGTCATCCTCGCACCAGCTACTACTTCTTCTTACATTTCCTGTAAGCAGCTGCCAATACCTGTCCATTCTGCTTCTGCAACACCTGTAAAAATTATCTTCCCCTTATTGCTATTATCTTACTTCCAGCCCTCACTAAGTCTTGTCTGGATCACAGCAAGGATCTTTTAATGAATGGGTTTCTTTGCCTTCAGTGTCTCCTTTTCATCCCACCATTATGGTGTCATTAGAGTTTTATTCTAAAACAGGTATTATCACATTACTGTGAAAACCTCCACTGATCCTCATTTCACACACAAAGAAGTGACAATGCCTCAGCTTTCCTTTGAAAGCCTTACAAAAATGATTTTAAGTCGAACAACTTAACTAGTGCTCACAGAGCTATTTAGCAGCCTAATTGGAAGCAGAACATGGCTCTCCTGTTTTTCAGGCAAGTAGTTTAGGTTTGCTTCCTTTTGTTGAACGTCACACATACCTGTGTTCCTTTCCTTTCTTCCTCTGTTGTCTTTCCTAACCCCTGGCCTCAACTATCTGCAGCTTCTGCACTCCCCATGCTCTCTGTGTTCTTGAAAATAATGCTCCCTCTGCTTAACACTTCATGCGCTTCCTTCTGTGCCTAGTGAATTTCACCACATTCATCAAACTCCCACTTACACTTTGCCTCACAGTTCTCCTTGGTAATCTCCCCAGCTAAGATAGGCATACTCAGCCATAATATAGTAACATCCCCCTCTGTCTACAGGGTTGCTATGAGTCAGAATCGACTCAAAGGCAGTGGGTTTTTTTAATGCATGCTTCAGTATCTTAGCATTTAGTAAACTGTGCTACTGACAGTTAGTTACTCATACTCTCGTCAACACTACTGGTTTTGGAAAGCTTGAAGGGCAGCACCGTATGTACAGAACTCACCCAGCTAGTGTCCATTGCTTCTTCTGCATCACATCAAAGAATGCCAGAACCAGTACAGTTGGTGACAGAGCCATCAACACACTTTTCTCTCTATCTTCACAGTTCACTCATGAGGAAAATGAGGCTCCAGAAAGGCAAATGACATGCCTGACATCATATAGCTAGTTCATATCAAACTGTAAAATGAGCCCAGGTCTCTGATTCCCAGTCCAGTGATCTTTCCATATCCTACACTGATAATGACTTTAAACTTCAAAAAAAAAAACTGAAGCAATTTACTAAGCCCAAACCAAATCCACTGCCACTGAGTTGATTCTCACTCATACTGATCCTATAGGACAGAGTAGAACTGCCCTGTAAGGTTTACAAGGCTGTAAATCTTTATGGGAGCAGACTGTCACATCTTTCTCCTACAGCAGTCTACTACAGATGACATACTCATATACGCTCTGATTAAAGGTTTTCAGAGAAGGACTAAGAAATGCCATCTACTTGTAAATCACTATGTGTTGATGGAAACCTTGGAGGCATATGGTTAAGTGCTACAGCTGCTAACCAAGAGGTCAGCAGTTTGAACCCACCAAGTGCTTCTTGGAAACTCTATGGGGCAGTTTCTCTCTACCCTATAGGGTTGCTATCAGTTGGAAATGGACTCAACAACAGTAGGTTTATGTGCTAATGCTATTCTGTATATTTTACTACCATAACTTAAAATGGAAAATTTCACAGTACTACCAGTACCAAATGCACGGGCTTTAAACAAAAGTAATAAATGTCTACCATATCAATGTCATGTGAGTTGGAAGACTCAGTGGCAACAGGTTTGGCTTTTGGTATTATTCAATACTAGAAATCACATAGCCAGAAAAATCTTGCTTTGAAAAAATATTTAAATTTTAAAGTTTCATGTGAATTTTGACAATGTCTTAAATGCACTGATATATATGGATCTTGTCTTTGATCAACTGTCTCAGGAGTAGTTTTATTAGGTTAAATGATTAGTCTGACAAGAATAAGATTTATGAAAAGAACACATCTATTTTTCTTCCACTAGAGAGCACTAAAGATCATATTATAGCTAATTATTTGTTAAGTGCCAATGAGTAGGGTTCTAAGTAATAGTCACCCTATGCACAACAGAACAAAACACTACCCGTAGCTAGTTAGGTCAATATAACATAGTATCACAGTGATATTATAGGGGTGATTAGGAAAAAAATCCCATAAGATGAAAGATCTATGGCTGCACACAAGAACAGTGGTATACAGATGATGTAATTATTTTCCTATGTCACTCGAACAACCACCACAGGCAGTTTCTCCAACAAATTGCTTGCACACCTAATCACTTCTTGGCTTCTGATTTTCCGAGAACATGATGTAATACACCAAGGTTGCAACAAGGCAAGTCATTAAGAAGTAAGCTGATTTGGCTATCAGAATGTTCCTGTAAAAGGTTTGGGAAGAAGAAGCATAAGGTATCTTCATTGTAGGACAGACAGCAGGAGGAGTGGCTGAACCTTTACAGAAGGACCTGACCCCAGATACCCTCCACCAAGCATGTTTTACTCTCCCACTTTTTCTGAGACTTTGGATAGCAGACTCAAAGTTCAGGTTAAAAATGAGTTGCTGTACTTAAGCAGGAGGATTAACTAGAAAGTTAATGTTTTAAATAACTTTTAAGACCCTCACCTTTTTGCCCCTAAGAGGTTCTAAGAACCACTGCAGTGAGGCTTAGCCTGTCCTGTATACTGACCAAATCAAAAACTAAATCCCCTGTCACTAAGCTGATTCTGCTCACAGTGACCCTACAGGACAGATGAGAACTGCTCCATGAAGATTCCAAGGCTATCATCTTTACAGCCAACTGTCACATCTGTCTCCTATAGAGCAGCTGACAGGTTAGAATTGCTAGCCTTTTGTTTAGCACCAGAGTGCTTAACTACTGTGCCATCAGGGATTCTTTGTATATTGCCCCCCCCCCCCAGAAAACAAACTCACTGCCATCAAGTTAGGTCTGACTCATAGCAACCCTAGAGGTCAGAGCAGAACTGCCCTATTGAGTTTGCAAGGAGTGCTTGGAGATTTGAACTGCCGACCTTTTGGTTAGCAGATGTAGCATCAACCCACTATACCACCAAAGTTTCCTGTATACTAACATTACTCCTCACATGCACACATCCTGAGTCCAAGGTAGGAAACTGAAAGATTCTTCTCTGGTCAAAGGGACCTGCTTAGTAACAAAAGACCTACAGATGCTGACATTCACGGGGCTCTCAAAAAACGGTCCAGTTCTTGCCTAAGCACAAGAGCATCCAAGCAACTAATACTCGCCTCTCAAAAATAAAAGAACAGTCAAAGATCATCAGATATTTGAAGAAGTCTCTAAAAAGAAAAAGATAAAAACAATAAAAAAATTCTGAAGAAACAATGTTCTGCATATGCCAAGACAGAAATTTTTTAAAAGTGTACTATTTCCAGACAAGTAAGAATGATATGAAACTTATGAAACAAGTATAAGAAACCATATAACAAAAAATATTTTTAAAAAGATACATGCAGGAAGAAAAGAGCTCTTGAAAATAAGAAAAGGATAGCCAAACAGAAGGTTCAAATAGAAGGTTAGAAGATCAAGTTAAGGAAGGTTAGAAATAAAGATCAACCCTGTAAACCTATTATTTGAATAAAAATAACCACAGGAAGTCAGAGAAACTTAAGGGAAGACAACCCTGTAAGAATACCAGAAATTTCTCTGAACAGACATAAATTTCCAGATCTAAAAAGACTTCAAACTCCTATCACATTGAATTTCAAAAAGCCCCACCCTAAAGCACATCACCATGAAATTTCAGGATACTGAGATAAAGAGAGTATCATTAAGACTTTTGGAGACAGAGAAAAGGGGTTAGGCACTGTTCTAAGTGCTGTACATGTTATTCAGTCACCATATTTTTATGCAAATGATGTCCACTTTTTGTGTTTGCCAGATGCACCATATTCTTGTGAGGTGCCCTCACATGTGTTACCATGAAATCCTCTTCTACATGTTGATGTAAAAAAATTTAAAAAAGCATCGTGCACTAACCAAAGTACCTCACAGCAGGCAAGGGAGGGGCACAGCTGGCAAATAAATGAAAGTGTGTGTTATTTGTGTAAAAACATGATGATCTTCACAACAATTCTAAATGTAAGCAAGATTACTATGCCAATTTTTTAGATGAGGAAACACATGCACAGAGTGGTTACAAGCCACACAGCTGGTATGTTATGAGCCCAAGCCATCTGGTTGCACAGTAAAAGCTTTTATCTATAAGCTATATGACTACTTCAAAATTCTGAGGGACAGTTACATCTAACCTAGAATTCTCTACCTAGCCAAACATCAAGCAAACTTTAGCATAAAATAGGCGTTTTCAGGTACCTCAAAAAATGCACCCTTTCTCAGGAAGGTACTAAAGTATGTAATTTACCAAAATGAGAAGTAGACCAGGAAAGGAAATCTACAAAACAAAGATTCCAGCACAGATTGAAAGGCAAAGGGAATTCCCATAATGGTGGTCCAGCAGACCAAGACAACAACCACTTTACAATGAAAGAGACAGATGATGGATGAGGAAGAGTACCTCTTGTTGCCAAGGAAAAATAAATGTGACACATTATCTAATGAGTTTGAATGTACTGAAAGAAGTTATACAGTTCAGTGCGATAGTCTGGAAATGAATTAGCAATAATGTATGAAAAACTCAGCAATCAAAGAAATAAGTCAACTATTTACTCCAGGTACAGTAACAAATCATACAAGAAAAGAAATATAATCATATGACACTAATGACTCCACTGTGAATAATCCTATATCTATTTAACTATAATGTGAATATTAAATATTGATTTTATTTGAGATAAATTACATAAAGAAAATGGAGGAGGGAAAGTGAGGAGGGGCCAGGAACAGGAGAGCAACATAAAAAAGTGCCATCTTTCATAGCAGTGAGTAATTAACAGATAATATCTAAAACTATAAAATCAAGAAATAGTAATATAACCACATTACTTTAAAACATGTTGTCAATTATAAAAGAAACAGCAAAAATGCTTAACTTGGTTGCCTCTGATAACTGACTTGTAGGTTCAGAAAAAATTAAGACAGAAATCGCTTTTTGCTGTTGTTAGAAATAGCATGATATGACTTTTAAAAACTATGTAGTTGTGTTACTTTGATAAAAACAAAACCTGAATAGCTGGAATAAAACTTTATATTTAATTTATAAAAACCATACAATTCTGATTATTGAATAGAAGACTTAAGTAGAGTCAAGGTGGGTGAAGTTTTGAAGATTGACAAATTATAAAAATATTGACTACAAGGGAAAGCACTGGCTGTTACAATAACCACTGGCAAAAATATAGATATGTTAATGATAAGAAGTAAATACATAGTCACCAGTTTGTAATATGTTTTCTTTCATTACAGCATAGTTTTTCATTGTGCTCGAATTCATTTCTAAGGTCTCAAGGTCAATTTAATTTACATGGCATTTATAACAAAAATTTAATTGGAAGCAAACTATCCACATACCAAGAATAAACAGTATAATAATTTTCAGTGATTTTGGAAAAGATACTCGACTGGTTGCATTCACCCACCAATTCCCTATGACATATCAAGCTTTAGAATTGTTGGGGTTGGGTTAAAATATTTTCTTACATAGGTGTCAATCCACCATTTGCCAAATGTTACTCTATACATACATACATATAGACATACACAAACAACAACAAATGAGACAGAAAAGAGAGAGAGCACAGTTGTGAGCTATATTCTTAGAAACTGTATCTTTTAATTATAGCTACTAAAGTGACACCAGTGAACTCTGATAAGCTTGCTTTGTAAGTAGTTCAGCACTGGTCAGGGATCTTTACTTTATTGAAACAAACATTATGTTGAGTGAAAGTAGTCAGCAACAAAAGGACAAATACTGTATGATACCCCTATGATAAGATCTCAAAAACAGACTTATGTATAGAAGAAAAGACTCTTTGATGGCTGCAAAGAAGGGAAGGGAGGGAGGGCGAGGTGGGGAGGGTTTAGATTAGACAGTTGGGTGAAATCGGTAATAGCAAAAATTAGAAACAAGAACAATACTAAGTGGACTTAAGCATAACTTGAATATTCCTTCCATTTTAACCCAATACTGTAAGGACAGAGTAGCTGGGGCAGGGGGCAGGAGACCATGCTCTTAGGCAAAATCGAGGCCAATTGGCACAACTAGCGTTTTGCTAAGAGGGCTCTCTTCACCCCACATTGGTGAGTGGCGTCTGGGGTCTTAAAAGCTGCCAAGCTGCCATCCGAGGGCACAGCAAATGGTCCCAACTCAGCAGGAACGGATGCTCACCGAGGACCAAAATGACATGCAGTAAAGACAACCCAGAAGATAGAGAGACCTACATGAGTGAGTGCCTACATAGACTTGGGACCAGAAGAACCGGATGGTGCCCGGCCACCACCAGTGATAGCCTCGATGGAGCTCACTAAGTTGAGTCTCACTGGCAACACAAGAATAAAAAGAGGTGCACCCTGAGATCTCCACTAAAAGACTGCAATTGATGGTCCAGCAGCTTTGAGGTTCCCCTGGGAGCATGGCCCCTGGCCCTGATGCTGCCCTTGCCCATAAATCATAACGAAGGTCCACTCTTTGGACATGAATGGATTGGACTTGGCGATGCAGCGTGACGATACTGGATGCACTCTATGGTACTATGCATCTATAGGATATCATCCTGCTGACCTCTGGCTGGAGGAAGGAGAGTGGGTGGAGATGAGGGGAAAGGAAACTGTTGGGAGGATGAGACATATATGGAGCAGAGAGGAATAGTGTGCTGTCACTGGGCAGGGAGAACAGTGGAAGCTGCATATAGGTGGGCACGTAAATTTATATGGGAATGTACATTTTCACTCAGTCATAATAATAAAAACAACAACAATAACAACAAAAAACCCACTACCACCGAGTCATGTATGAGTTACTTTGTTAGGAAGTGTTATTTTCCATAGAAGGATCTCTGGTGGTATGGTGGTACAGTGGTTAAGTGCTGAGCTGCTAGTTGAAAGGTTGGCTGTTCAAACTCACAAGCAGCTGTGAGGGAGAAAGATGTGGCAGTCTGTTTCCTTGAGTTGCTATGAATTGGAACCGACCTGACATCAATGGGTTAGATTTTCATGGGGGGAGTGGTTATTTTCCATATTACAAATTATAAAGCTCCTTGTGAAGGATAACAAAGCTGGTGTTACATGCTGGGACTGCAAAGGCATATCACCATCAACAAAGCCAGCAACTTCTAGCTGCTTCATTGTTTTAACTTTACTCATTAGGCATTGTAGTGTTTCTTCTCCTCTATAATATTAAAAAAAAACAACTGTTGTGAGAACAACACAAATTTAAAAAGAATTATCCAAAATGTGGTAATTGTCTTTCAGGTCTTTGTTACTTTGAAATACATACAAGCTTTGTAGTGCAGACTGATGGCTCTACCATTTTATTATAAGCAGTCATACTATCCCAACTTATAAGTAGTCTGATCCACTGTTAATGGACTGCTAAAAACCACAATTAAAAATGCCTTTCCTTGTTTTACTTCTTGGTTAATCACAATGCTCAAACAGACTAGTGGAAATAGCTCCCTTTTAACATGCTTAGTTTTTCTCACTTTTATTCCTTTTTTTAAAAAAATATGGCATGGGCCTCATTAATAATGTCATTAGTTATGATGCCTGCTGAGAGGAAATGCTGATTTCATGACCATGGAATCAATTTTCTGAATTAAAAAAGTTTTTTTGAGCCTATTTCTTGCATAGTAGTTATTTCCTCAGAAGCATTCACAGCAGGAAATGTTTTAATTACTGTGGTAGTTGCTAGATTTCCAAATCTATGTTTATGTAATGAAAACATATGAAACTTCTTGAAGTATGCTTCTTTATAGCTTTCAGTCATTTACCCTCTGCAACCTACAATGAATGAAGAAGCATACAAAGACTTTAGGAAGTTTCCTTGTCCAGGAAGACTAGATAGACTTTTCTTACCTTTATATATGTGGATTTAGGGACAAAGGTTATTCTTGAGTGAAGCAATATATAGTAAAAAGAGGTAAGGACACAGAGAGGGCAAACGGGGAAATAGGACAAAGAGGAAGACAGACTCTTTTGTAGATTCCAGGAGGTACTAGGTTTACAGATCCAGCAGAGAAGAGCTAGTATAGCAAAACAATACCATTGAGAATCCACTACTCGAGGTACATGGGCAAAGAAAAGTAAAATACAAGGCACAACCAAGATGACTTTAAGGAGACATACCAAATTCAAAGATGCAAAGTCAGACTCAGGACTCTTGGAGAAACTGGAGACAGTGGCTCCAGGAGCCAACAAAGAGACAGGAAGGACAATGTCTAGCCAGCCTGGCCCACTCCTAGAGACAAAATACCATAAGGCAGGAAGCTTTCAAAAGCTGGCCTTATATTCCCACATGCCCACCACTTAAGTCTTTAAGGGAGAGAATTCAGCACTTTATGAGGTGGGGCTGTTAAAGAAGAAACACTGGAAAAGAATAAAGAAATGTGAGGTGTTGAGTATGAACCCAGTACAAAGAAAATGGTGCAGGTGAAAACTGGCATGGGGGGGACACAACCCAATGCTGTTCAGTCGATTCCAACTCACAGTGACTCTATAGGACAGAGTACAACAGTCCCATGGGGTTTCCAAGGCTGTAATCTTTATAGAAGCATACTGCCACATCTTTTTCCTGAAGACCAGCGAGAGGGTTTCAACCACTGATCTTCTGGTTCACAGCTAAGCCCTTAACCACTGCACTATCAGTGTTTCTTAAGAGTAATATTGGAGTAGTATAGGGAGATTAATACAGGAGTAATATTAAAGGAATTAAAGCTGTGCTGTAATTTGAAAGTGTAATCATGATGATTAAGACTAACTGGTACATTGTGACTTTGTTGTTGTTAGATGCTGTCAAGCAGGTTCCAACTCATAGCAAGTCTATGTACAACAGAACAAAATGTTTCCTGGCCCTGTGCCATCCTCACAATCTGTTTGAGTGCATTGTGGCAGCCACTGTGTCAATCCATTGCATTGAAAGTCTTCCTCTTTTTTGCTGACCTTCTACTTTACCAAGTATTATGTCCTTTTCCAGGGACTAAACCAAAAAACCAAAACCTGGGTGACATAGTGCTTAAGTGCTACAGCTGCTAACCAAAAGGTCAAAAGTTCAAATGTACCAGGTGCCCCTTGGAAACTCTACAGGGTAGTTCTCTGTCCAAAAACAAAAAGCCAAATCCATGGTTGTCAATTCCAATTCAGAGTGATCTTACAGGACACAGTAGATGTCATGAGTTGAATTGTGTCCCCCCAAAAATGTGTGTAGCCATGTGGCTGGGACATGATTCCCAGTGTCTTGTGACTGTCCTCCATTTTGTGGTTTCCCTAAACTGTATGTTAAAGGATTAGGGTGGGGCTGTGAATTCCTTTTTAGGATTACTTCCCTGCCCTGCTGTCAAGGGAGTTTCCCTGGAGTATGGCCTGCAAGAGATAAAAGGAAAGAGAAGCAAGCAGAGAATGAGGAACCTCCTACCATCAAGCAAGCAGCACCGGGAGAAGAGCGTGTCCTTCAGACCTGAGGTTCCTGTGCCAAGATGCTCCCTGGACAAAGACTGATGCAATACCGGACTTTCCTCCAGAGCTGACAAGGGGGAAAGGCTTCCCCTGGAGCGGACACCCTGAATATGGACTTGCAACCTACCGGACTGTGTAAGAATAAACCTTCCTTTCTTAAAGCCATCCACTCTGTGGTATTTCTGTTAGAGCAGTCCCAGCTGACTAAAACAGTAGAACTGTCCCACAGAGTTTCCGAGGACTACCTCGCAAATCTGAACTGCTGACTTTTTGGTTAGCAGCGGTAGCACTTAACCACTATGCCACCACGGTTTCCAGGCGACTAGTCCCTCCTAATAAGATTCCTATTAAACATGCAATAAATGTTTAATTGATAAGATTTTAAAGAACATGAATTCAATGGAATACAATATAGCTATAAAAACAAGTACAATCTCTATATCTTAGAAGAGAATGAATTACAGAATATATATTAAGTGAAACAGAAGATGCAGAATAATACGTAGAATATGCCACAACAAACATTAGTGGTATAGTAGTTAAGTACTACATCTGCTAAACGAGAGGTCAGCAGTTTGAATCCGCCAGGCACTCCTTGGAAACTATGGAGCAGTTCTACCCTGTCCTATAGAGTCACTATGAGCCATAATCGACTTGATGGCAGTGGGTGGGCTTGGATCCAAGAAAGAGGGAAGTGTACATATGCAAGTGTATGAAAATGCAGAGTTAAAAACATCTTTTAAAAGTAAACTCCAGGCCCAGATAACTTCACTGGTGAATTCTACCAAACACATGATGAAAAAATAATTCCAGTGCTACACAAGCCTTCCCAAAAATTTGAAAAGGAAGGAATACTTCTCAAATTATTCTACGAGCTAGCCTTCATACCAAAATCTGATTAAAAGTACTACAACAGAAAACTGCAGACTAAGATCCTTCATGAACATAGATGCAAAAAATCTAAAACAGTTTTAGCAGAATTAAAAAATATATGAAAATTTTAATACATGGTCACTTTGATAGCACATATACTAAGCTCAGACTAAACAGAAAAGATTATCATGGCCTCTGCTTAACAACCGAGTGCAAATTCATGAATTTTCCCTTATCTGTGTGCATATATGTATATATACATAACTTCACTGTGTATGATATAATGTAATTACTTCCATGATGAGATATGCTTGTGAGTAGCCCATCAGCTGAAAGGGATTTCCTTGAGGGTGTGGCCTACATCCAGGATATGCAGACTTTCTGGCAAAGCTCTCTTGCTTTTACTCTTCTCTGGATTTACGTACAGTTCATCAGCATCTGACCTCTAGTTTGTGGGACTTGGGCCACCAGCCTGCTATCTTACCTGCCAATCATAGATTTGTCAGTCCCTGCAGCTACACGAGTCAGGAGAAGCCTCCAGCCTGATGCCTGACCCAGGGACTTGGTACTTGCCAGCCTCTACAACTGTATGAGCCATTTCTTTGAGATGAATTCTCTCTCTCTCTACATACATACACCTACTTCACTGGTTTTGCTTCTCTACAGAACCCAGCCCTAAACACTGTGGAACAGATGTCCAAATTGTTGATCCCTGGGATCTGTGATCATAATAACCAATTTGTGTTATGTCACCAAGTTCTAGTGTAATTTGCTATGCAGCCATAACACTTTGAATAACATGCAATGAAGTAAACTGTTCTGATAAAAGCTGTATTATTAGTCCTGAATGAAAATATATTCTTGATTTTCTTTGTGCCAAAATGGCATCTCTCATAATGTGTCATATCATACCTTTCCACTTCCTGAAATACTACTTTACTATAAACATTTGTTGAACATTTATCATATATAGAAATCCAAGCTTACTTAGAAGTAATTTTCACAAGGTCAAATTTAAGAACTGGCAAAACCACAATCTGAACAGTTTTCCTGAAATTAACTCCCTTGTTCTCACCTACAACATGATAGTTTCTCTTATAGTAGTGTCGTCACAACTACTGTGGTTAGTGACTAGACTTTGACCAACTAGGGTATTTTTGCTGTACCTCTGAAATCTTCCTTCCCCATCCAGTTTCCATGATTCTTTTCCTTGATACCACTTTTAGCCTTTTTGCCATTATCTTCTTAGCTCTCTTGATTTCTTCATCTAGTACGTCTGCTGCATGTAATACCTCCTACTCTGTCACAATCTACCCATACAAATTTCATCTTCTAAACTGTAATTAGTGCTGCTTAGGGAAATCTTAAACGAGCATTTTGATAAGTGCTGCTACAAACTCCTTGCATTCAGCGTCAGCTCGGCTCTTGAGGTGGCTTAGTAATTTCTCATCATATCTCCTTTTCCATTCCTCTAAAGTGCTATTAAAATTCTCTTAGCTCTCTACTATCTACCACCACACCTACTCTTAGCAGGTGAATGCACCTGATTTCACCAAGAAAATCAGACCATCAGCTAAGTGATGTCTACTGGATCCTCCTCCTGCCTAGAGACCCAGTTCTATTTGTACCTTGTCTTTTGTCTCAGTGGAAAGGGCCCACCATCCATCTATGCTTTAGGTCTCTGTCCATCTGCTGCCTATCAAAGACCTTACTCCATTCATACATCATTTTTTTTCTACTAGCTCTTTCTCATGGCATAAAAGATGCCGAAATTTCTCCCATCTTAAACTACATTTCTACTCCACATGCCCCTCTTGAAAAATATTCCATATTTACTTACTTTATTTTCTCATTACTCATTCCTTTCCATCAGACTACCACAATCTGCCTTTTGTCCCCACTACATTACTGAAACTCCTCTGGCCAACGTTGCCAATGAATTTCTTGTTGCTATATCCCACAAACATCTCAATTATTTTCTCGTTAAGCCTCTTGTAGCCTTTTACACCACAGAAAGTCTCTTCATTCTCAGCTTCTATGACAGCACTCTCTGAAGACAATTGTCTTAGTTATCTGGTGCTGCTTTAACAGAAATACCACAAGTGTATGGCTTTTAAAAGAAAAATCTTAATCACAGTCCAGTAAGCTGAAAATCCAAATTCATTTCATTACCATAGTCCAGCAAGCCACAAGTCCACATTCAGTATGAGAGCATCTCGGTGCAGGAACCTCAGGTCCAAAGATGCACTGTGCTCTCGATGCTGCTTTCTTGGTGATATGACAACTCTTTCTGTTCACTTCTCTTTTTTTTTATATATCCCACAAGGTAGTTAGATTGAGTTCCGCCTCACCAACACAACTGCTGCCCATTTGCCCTCATCAACATCAAAGAGGCAGGATTCATAACATGAGAAACATCACTCACGGCCCAGCCAAACTCATACACATGTTTTTGGAGGGACACAATGCAATCCATGACAATAACTTTCCCACCTTTCCTTCCCACTCTTAGCTCGCCTTTATCTGTTCATCCTTTAAATGTAGGTGTTCCTTTAAGTCCTGACCCTCACCAAGTTTTGGTTTCATTGTGGCCTTTAAATGCTTTTTTCCTTTGGCAATCATATTTATTTCCATGTTTCCTTCTATCACTTACATGATGTAGATTCTCAAATCTTCCTTTGCTCAAACGTTAGTCCTAAGGTTTAGACCAATATATTTAACTGCCTACTGATCATCAACATTTGTCTTGCAAAGTTTTCTCAGATTGAGTGTGTTCAAACCTCAACTCACTTAGTTTCTGTGAAATCCTCCCTGGGCCCACTTACCCTTTGACAGCATTTATTTATCTGACTCAACGGCACTTGGCTTGCCTTGGCTATTTGAATGAAATAAACAGCACCAGTGGCCAACTGGTTATAAACTAGACATACTGGAATTTTCTATAATTCTCCTTTTTCTTGAACCTTATAGCAACAAGTTAATCAATTTGATCTCCTTGATATTTCTACATTTCTCCTCTGTTCTCCACTGGGAACTACTGCCAAAGCTTGAATTCAGCCAACCAACTCTTGCGTGGACCATTGTAACTTCCTAGCTGGTTCTCCCTGCTCCATACTACTACTTGACTGGTTTTTCTAAAATATAAACCTGATTGTATAATTTTCCTACTTAAAACCTACCACTGGCTCCCCTGTTAGCAGAGAATAAAGTTCAAACTTCTTAGCATTGCACACAGGCATTCATAACCTAACTGGCACACCTCTAATCTTCCCCACACCCTCAGTTCCAAGAACACCAAACTACTTGCACTTCCTGAACATGCCATGCTAATTCACTGCTTCACATGCCTGTACTTGTTTTTCTCTTATTTTCAATATCCTACTCCCTCCGAGTACATTTGTGAATTTCTCAATTTATTACAGCAGGGAATGCTTACATTGTTACAGCTATTGCATTGTATATTAGTTTCTATCCTTCTTGTAACAAATTACCATAGACTTAGTGGTTTAAAATAACATAAACATATTCTCTCACAATTTTGGAGGCCAGAAGTCTTACGTGAGTCTTATACAGCTAAAATCAAGGTGTTATCAGGGCTGGTTTCTTCTAGAGGCTCTAGTAGAGAATTTGTTCCCTTGCCTTTTGCAGGTTATAACGACTACTGGCATTCTTTGCCTGGTCCAATCTTTGCCTCTGTCATTACATCATCTTCTGCCTCCCTCTTATAAAAACCATTGTGATAACCTAAAGGCTACCCAGATAAGCCAGTCTTTCTACTTCAAGACTTCTGTTTCAACCACATGTGTAAAGTCCCTTTTTCCATAAGAGGTAACATATCAAAGGATTTAGGACATAGACATCTTCAATGGGAGAATAATTTAACCTACCACACACTGTAACATTAATCATTTTAATGCTTGTCTCCCTGACTGCACCATGACCTTCTTTAGGGTCTGAGGTCCAACATGTTCTTTATTTTTGTCTGCTCAGTATTTAACGTATAGTAAGATATTAATAAAGATCTGTTAAATAAGTCTAACGAACTTGCCAAATAAGGTAGAAAATCAAATATCACAATTTCAATTCAATTCTAAGGCAACAGGGCAATAGGGAGAACCACTGTTAATTTTACATACCCAAGATTGTGAGAAATGATGAAAGTACTAATTTAACAACGATAAAAATGGCAGTAGTTAGCAGAAAAAATTAGAGGTGGGGTGAGACTGGAGAGTACCCAGAAAGGAGTTCTTGGCAGTAGGTCAGAAATGAGAAGTTTAGAGTCTGAGTGAGGCACTGGTGACTGGGAATGGACAGAAAGAAAGTTACAAGATTCATGTTATTAAAAATGATAAGAATTTAACTTTTATAACAGCACTACTAGTGACATTCCTTCACAATATGTGGGTGGGTTTAGCATTAGCTGATGCACAGTACTGAGGTATGAGGTATGTGATCATACCTCTTTTCTCATGCTGTTTTTTAAACTCTTTTTATTTAAAGAAAAAAAGTCTGGCTTTTACTTTACAGAGTAACAACACTTTCACCAAAACTCATCAGACATTCAGTATTATTCTATATAATCTGTTTAGATACGACATGTGAAAACCTACTATCACAGGAACAAATGTGCAGTATGGTCTAATCTAATAGTCTAAATCAAATCAAGGGTCTATTCCATTTACGTGGATGATTTTTCAAGTAGAATTTGATTTTTTTAAATTGATTTTGAAGAAGTAATGAAAAGTAGTACTAAAAATTCTACTAAATTTAACTAAATGTAGTTGAATTTTTGCTACTACTTTTACTAATATTTAAGAGGATTAATAAATAGAAGAAAAGTAAAGCAAAATGAAAACACTGCTAAGTATTACAGAAGGACATGCTTGATATCATATTTTATCAAAAATCTATACTTACTGTCATATAGACAGCCTCTTCCCTGGTCAATGCCAGTTATCAATTTATTGTCTGTCGGCTCCAAATCTACTCTTCAATGCTTGCTCTGCATTATATAAATATTTCTCCATTGCCAGGAGGCACAACAGTAACTTTGTCAGTAGAGGGCACTGGAGGGACACTACAGGAGGAAGAACTGCCTCCCTGTTCCAGTGTATTTTTCAGTTCAGGCTACTACAATGTGTGTAGTTTATCTGTTGGTGTCTAGTGGCCAGCAGGATTGTGGCACCATTCTGGGGCCAGCTTCCCCTGGAACTTACTTCAGGTGACTTTGAATCAGAGTGTTGCTGTTGGGTACATATCCTGTGACTGGCTTCCCCTGGAATCCCTAGGTAGCTCTGCAACTAAGTGCAATTTTTCTGCTTATCCCAGCAGCCCTTTGGTCAGCTTGCTCCAAGTTCAGAAGTTTGACACCTCCCCAAAGATGATTTCCCTTAAACTTCAGAAGGCAGATTTCTAGCAAGTTCTGCTAGCACAGCATCTTAGAGTAGTTCTCTGTTACCAACACAAGCCACAGCCATGCCCTCTCCATCAACTTTTGGAGTTCAGTCTACAGGGATGGAGGATAGTGTTCTATCTCAGCACTTGGGGTGGTGGCTGATCCCTGTCTGCCATGCCTCTAAGTCTTAGAGTTCTCTAATTCTTACTCCTCAATTCTCCAATACTCCAATCCCTTGTCAATAATTCTTTTTTTTTATTGTGATTGAGTGAAAGTGTACAATCCGGTTTAAATTTGCATGCCCGCCTATCTGCAGCTCCTTCTGCTCTCCTTACCCAGTGACAGCATACTCCTCCTTTCCGTTCTATACAACATATCCTCTTACCAATCTCCTGTCTCCTCCTCTCCACCCTCTCCACTCCGCTGTAGTAAGACGCCAGTAGGACAACATCCTATAGATGCACAGAACCATAAAGTTCATACATGATATGGTCACTCTGTATCCCTGAGTCCAATCCATTCCTGTCCAAAGAGTTGACCTCAGTAATGATTTATGATCAGGGTCAGCATCAGGTCTAGGGGTCATGCTCCCAGGGGAACCCCCAGGTCTTTGGACCATCAACTGTGGTCTTTTAGTGGAGTTATCAGGGTGCACCCCTTTTTTTATCATGTTGCCACTGGGGCTCAATGTTGTAAGCCCAATCACGGCTGTCATTGGTGGTGGCCAGGTAGCATCTGGTTCTTCTGGTCACATATTGATATAGTCACCCATTCACGTGGGTCTTTCTGTCTTCCAGGTTCACTTTCCACCATGTCATTGTTGTCCTTGGTGATCATCTGTTCCAGCTGAGTCGGGACCATTTGGTGTACCTCAGATGGCAGCTTGCTAGCTTTTAAGACCCCAGATGCCACTCACCAATACAGAGAGAAGACTCTCTCAGCAATAGGCTAGTTATGCCAACTGGCTTGATGTCCCCCCACCCCTGCTATTCTGTTCTTGCAATACTGGGTTAAGACTGGAAGAGTTTTCAGGTTATGTTGAAATCCCATTAAACTGATCTTCCTTCTAACGTGTTTTGTCACTGATTTCACCCAAACCAATTTCTACAACTATCTAATCTATAACCAGCCTTCTTCCTCCCTGTCTCCCCTCCCTTGCAGCAGTCAGAGTCTTTTCTTCTATACATGAGTCTGTTTTTAAGTCCTTATAGTAGGGGTCTCATACATTATTTGACTTCACTCACCATAATCTTCCAGCTGAAACTAGGTTATGAGATGCTTCCTAAAATCATTGTTGTTCTTTATCATTGGATAGTGTTGCATCGAGTATATATACCATAGTTTATTTATTCATAATAATTCTTGACATTAAGCTTTTTCTATTAAAACTATTGCTTTGTTTTTGTCTTTGGATTGGACCTGACTGACACACCCTGTCTGGCCCCATGGGAAACAGAAACAACTGTTTTCACTAGGCTATAAGAGGCTTCAAATGTGACCATGTTATCTAGAGTGATAAAATATTCAGACACCCAGAAAATTTTCTGATTGCTCTGAATTGTGGAATTTAAATTAGTTACATACTAGAATGAAAAGTAAAGACATATGTTTTAGAATTTTCCTGTTTCAGAACCAAACATTTAAAATGTAAAACCAACAACAGCAAGTATCCTTAGTTTCATAAATTTTGCAGTTATTCTATGTATACCTGTCTATTCTGAAGAAATCAAGATAGCTCTGTACTCAGCTCTTAAGAATTTACCTACATGAAAACATTTACAAAAATTTTTATAACTTATTTTTGTTGTTGAGAACATATGCAGCAAAACTATATACCACCTCAAGTTTCTACATATACAACTCAGTTATACTGATTTCATTCTTTGAGCTACATAATCATTCTCAACCTCTTCATATTAACATAAACTTACTGCCCCCCAGGGTTCCTATCTAAACTTTCAAGTTGCTGCTGTCAATTTGATCCCACATAGATAGTTCTTAAAAGACATAATGCTCAGGGCAGACATTCTTTGCTAGTTAGGCTAAACTATTGTTGATTTTAAGAACACTTCTGGGGACAGTTTTGGTTTAAGGTTTACAGACTATGTAACGGCAAAGTTTTGGGGGGCTGATTCAGCCTCAGTGGCTCCGGATAGTCTAGAATCCATAAGAATTTGAAAATCTGTTTTGCATTTTCCTTCTTTTGATCAGGATTCTGCTACAGAATCTTTGATCATAATATTCAGTAATGATAGCTGGGCACTGTCCAGTTGTTCTGGTCTCATGGCAGTCAGTCATGGAGGCAATCAGCCACACATTCTATTTCCTCTTCGTATTCCCAATTCTCCTTTTTTCTCTGTTGTTCCAAGCAAATAGAGACCAGTTGTCTTAAGTGGCAAGCTTTTTTTCAAGTGGGTACTACCAATGCACTAAGAGATAGAACAGAAGTACTGCACATGTTATTTGGCCAATTAACTAGAATATCTCATGAAATCACCCCATGTGTCTATCAGTTTGTTGTACTGTGGGGGCTTGTGTGTTGCTGTGATGCTGGAAGCTAAGCTACTGGTATTTAGATACCAGCAGAGTCACTCATGGCAGACAGGTTTCAGCTGAGCTTCTAGACTAAGACAGACTAGGAAGAACGTGGCAGTCTACTTGTGAAAAGAATTAGCCATGGAAAACCTTACAAAAAGCAGTCAATCATTGTCTGGTACAGTGTCAGAAGATGAGCTCCTGGGTTGGAATGTACTCAAAAGATAACGAAGGTAGAGCTGCCTTCTCAAGTAGAGTCAACCTTAATGATGGGGATGGAGTCAGCTTTGGGGAGCTTCATTTGCTGAAGTGGTTTTACTCAAAATGAGAAGAAATAGCTGCAAACATCCGTTAATAATTGGAACATGGAATGCATGAAATAGAAGTCTAGGAAAGACGGAAATTGTCAAAAATAAAATGGAATGCATAAACACTGATATTCTAGGTTTTAGTGAGCTGAAATGGACTGGTATTGGCCATTTTGAATCAGACAATCATATGGTCTACTATGCTGGGAACAACTTGAAGAGGGATGGCATTGTATTCCTTGTCACAAAGAACATTCTGAGATCTATCCTGAAGTTCAGTGGTACCAGATAATATCCATATGCCTATAAGAAAGACCAGAAACCCTGGTGGCATAAACTGCTAACCAAAATGTCAGCAGTTCGAATCCACCAGGCACTCCTTAGAAACTCTATGTGGCAGTTCTTCTCTGTCCTACAGGGTCGCCATGAGTCAAATAGACCCAACAGCAATGGGTTAACAAGGAAGACCTGTTAAAACGGCTGTTATTCAGGTTTACACACCAACTACTCAGGCCAAAGATGAAGAAACCAAACCCACCGCCCATCAAGTCAATTCTGACTTATAGTGATCCTACAGAGTAGAACTGCCCCATAGAATTTCTTTTTTTTATTTTTATTTAACATAACTGAGTGAAAATGTACATTCACATGTAAATTTACATGCCCCCTATATGCAGCTTCCACTGCTCTCCCTGTCCGGTGACTGCACACTATTCCTCTCTGCTCCATACATGTCTCATCCTCCCAACAGTCTCCTTCCCCCTCCTCTCCGTCCACTCCCCTTCCTCCAGCCAGAGGTCAGCAAGATGATATCCTATAGATGTACAGAACCATAAAGTGCTTCCAATATATGGTTACTCTGCATTGCCAAGTCCAATCCATTCCTGTCCAAAGAGTGGACCTTTGTTATAATTTATGGGAACAGGCAGCATCAGGGCCGGGAGCCATGCTCTCAGAGGAACCCCAAAACCACTGGACCATCAATTGAAGTCTTTTAGTGGAGATCTCATGATGCACCTCTTTTTATTCTTGTGTTGCCAGTGAGGCTCCTCTCTGTGAGCTCCGTCGTGGCTATCACTGGTGGTGGCCGGGCACCATCCGGTTCTTCTGGTCCCAGGTCGATGTAGGCACCCACTCTTGTGGGTCTCTCTGTCTTCTCGGTTGTCTTTACCGCATGCCATTTTGGCCCTCGGTGAGCATCCGTTCCTGCTGAGTTGGGACCATTTGCTGTGCCCTCGGATGGCAGCTTGGCAGCTTTTAAGACCCCAGACGCCACTCACCAATGTGGGGTGCAGAGAGCTCTCTTAGCAAAACGCTAGTTGTGCCAATTGGCCTGGAATTCGCCTAAGAGCATGGTCCCCCGCCCCCTGCCCCAGCTACTCTATCCTTGCAGTATTGAGTTAAGATGGAAGGAGTACTCAAGTTATGCCGAAGTCCACTTAATGTTGTTCTTGTTCCTAATGTGTGCTGTCACCGCTTTCTCCCAACTAGATTTCTAGTAACTACCTAAACTAAACCCTCCCCCCCTCGCCCTCCCTCCCTCCCTCCCCTCCCTTGCAGCTGTCAAAGAGTCTTTTCTTCTATACACAAGTCTGTTTTTGAGATCTTATCGTAGAGGTCTCATACAGTATTTGCCATAGAATTTCTAAGGAGTGCCTGGCGGATTTGAACTGCCGACCTTTTGGTTAGCAGCAGTAGCACATAACCACCGTATCACCAGGGTTTCCACATCAAAAGAAAAGGAAAGCATACACAGTCTTTATACCAAAAAGAACTGGTTGACATTCAACCATTTCCAGAGGTAGCATATAATCAAGGACCAGCGGTACTGAAGGAAGAAGTAGAGACTGCATTGAAGATAGTGGCAAAAAACAAGGCTCCAAGAATTGGCAGAATATCAACTGAGATGTTTCAACAAACAGATGTAGCACTGGAAATGCTCACTTGTCTATGCCAAGAAATCTGGAAGACAGCTACACAGCCAACCAACTGGAAGAGATGTATACTTGCCCATATTTATGCCCATTTCCAAGAAAGGTGATCTAACCAAATGCAAAAATTACTGAACAGTATCATTAATTATCACACTCAAATAAAATTTTGCTAAAGATCATTCAAAAGTGGCTGCAGCAGTATATTGATGGGGAACTGCCAGAAATTCAGGCCACATTCAGATGAGGATGTGGAACCAGGGATATCATTGTTGATGTCAGGTAGATCTTGGCTAAAAGCAGGGAATACCAGAAAGATGTTTACTTGTGTTTTATTGACTATGCAAAGGCATTCAAGTATGTGGATCATAACAAATTGTGGAAAATGGGGATTCCAGAACACTTAATTGTGCTCATGAGGAATCTGTAAATGGATCAAAAGCCAGCTGTTCAAAAAGAACAATGGTACACTGCATGGTTTAAAGTCAGGAAGGGTGCACCAGGGTTGTAGTCTTTCACCATACCTATTCAAACTGTATGCTGAGTAAATAACCCGAGAAGCTGGACGATATGAAGAAGAACAGGGCATTAGGACTGGAGGAAGACTCATTAAACAACCTGAGTTATGCTCAATGAAAGTGAAGACGACTGAAACACCAATGAAGATAAAACAACCACTGTCTTCAGTATAGATTACACCTCAATATAAAGAAAACAAAAATCCTCACAACGGCACTGTCATGGATGGAATCATGTTCCCCCCAAAATGTATGTAGCAATCTGGCTAGGCCATAATTCCTTGTATTGTGTGATATTCCTATGTTGTAAATTCTGCCTCTATGATGTTAATGAGGGAGGATGGGAGACAATTGTGTTGGTGGGACAGGATTCAATGTATAAGATTGTATTGTGCCTTGAGGCAATTTCCTGGAATAGGAGGGAAAAGGTTGTAAACAAAGAGTTGGAAACCTTATACCGCCAAGAAGCAGTGCCACGAGTAGAACATCCTTTAGAAAGGACAGAGGGGCGGAAGGCCCCGGGGGGGGGGGGGGAGGGGAGGGGGAGGGCTGGTCCTTGTGCCTGAAGCTCCCAGTCCAAGGACAGACTGATGATCAAGACCTGCCTCCATAGCCAACACAGAAAGACTTCCCCTGGAGCTGATGCCCTGAATTTGGACTTTTAGCCTATTTTTCTGTGAGAAAATAAATGTTACTCTGTTAAAGTCATCTACTCAGGGTATTTCTGTTACGGCAGCACTAGATTACTAAAATATGGACCAATATGCAACATGACAAACAGAGAAAAAACGGAGGTTGCCATGGATTTCATTTTAGTTGGATCCACAATCAACACTCATGGAAGCAGCACTCAAGAAATCAAAAAGACACACTGCTTTGGGCAAATCAGCTGCAAAAGACTGCTTTAAAGTGTTGAAAATCTAAAAGACAGAAGAAGTAGCGACGCCTTTGAATTCTGCTGTTGGAGAAAAATATTGAATATACCACAGACTGCTAAAAGAAGAATCAGATCTGTACTGGAAGAAGTCTAACCAGAATGCTCTCTGGAAGCACAGATGGTGAGATTATGTCTTATATACTTTGGACATATTGTAAGGAGGGATCAATCCCTGGAGAAGGACATCACACTTGGAGAAGCAGAGGATCAGCAAAAAAGAGGAAGACTCTGAATGAGATGGACTGACACAGTGGCTACAACAGGCTCAAGCATAAAAATGATTGTGGTCATGTGCAAGACCTGGCAGTGTTTTGTTCTGTGGACCATAGGGTTGTTAAATGAGTCAGAACCGACTTGATGACTCCTAACCACAACAATCCATGGAACCATGAAGCCAAACCTCCAAAGCAAGAAACCAAATCCCCTGGAGTGTTTTGTTGTACATAAAAAGACTTAGGAACCACTCTTTTTTTGGTTATAAATACGTAGGAACCCTGGTGGTATAGTGGCTAAGTATTACAGCTGCTAACCAAAAGGTCAGCAGTTCAAATCCATCACACACTTGACTGGATGGCAATAGGTTTGTGGTTTTATAAATATATCACATAACTTCTGGCATTTCAACTATTTATACGAGTAGGTATACAATTTACTGACAGCAATAGCAGTGCAACCCTATCTTTAATCAACGTGATTTTGTCTCACCACAACTGAAACTCAGTACTCTGTAAGCAGTAATACTCTCTTATCCCTTCCCTCTTTCCACTGGTAACCACTAATAAACTTTGGTCTCTATCATTTGCCTGGTCTTGTCTTTGCATGTAAGTGAGGTCATAAGACATTTGAACTTTTGTGACTGGCTTATTTGACCCAGTATATTTTCAGGTTTCACCCATATTGTAGCATGTATCAAAACCTCATTTATCTTACTGCTGAGTAGCATTCCATCGGACATATATACTGCACTTTATCCACTCATCTGTTGATGTGCATTTAGGCTGTTTCCACTTTTTCACTATGGTGAATAGTGCTGCAATGAACACTAGTGTACAAGTCTCTGAGTCTCTGCTTTCCAGTGTTTTGGGTATATACCTATAAGTGGAATTGTTAGGTCAATACGGTAATTCTCTTTTTAGTTTTCTGAGGACCCACCATGCTGTTTTTCATAGCAGCGGTACCATTTTGCACTTCCACCAGCAACGGAGAAAGGTTCCAATTTCTCCATATCCTTGTCTACAATTGTTATTTCCTTTTTCTTTTTTTTTTTTTAAATCTCAGTCATTCTAGCAGAAATGAAACAGTATCTCATTGTGGTTTTGATTTACATCTCTGATGGCTAATGACACTGAACATCTTTTTAATGTGTTTGGTGGCTATCTGAATGTCTTCTTTGGTGAAATGTTTATTCAAATGGTTGTCTTTCTGTTGTCTAAGTTTTACACATATTTTGGTTACTATATTCCTATTAGACATGTGGTTTCTGAAGATATTCCCCCAGTCAGTAGCTTGTCTTTTTACTTTTTAACGAATATTAAGCCTACATGAGAATTATATTCTGTGCTACAGGATTCCTTAGCTTTCCAGTGGTGACTCTGCCAGTGGTTGACAGGTAATCTGTCCTTCTACATTGTTTTGGAGACCGAAACTATTACCAGAAACAGAAGTGCTTTATAGCTCGAAGGCAACCGCTACCTTTTTCCTTACTGTTGTTGTTAAGGGCTGTTGAGCTGGTCCCACCTCACAAAGACTCTGTGTACAAATGAAGGAAACAATGCATGATCCTCCATGATCCTCACAATTGTTGCAGCCACTGTGTCAGTCCATCTGATCGAGGGTCTGCCTCTTTTTCACTGATTCTCTACTTTGCCAAGCATGATGTCCTTTTCCAGGGACTGGTCCCTCCTGATGACATGTCCAAAGTATGTGAGATGAGATCTTGTCATCCTTTTTTTCTAACAACATTGTAGCTGTGCTTCTTCCAAGACAATTTCCTTATACGGCTCATTTTCTTAGAAGAGTGCTAAACTGTATCATAAAAACCTGCTTGCCTAAAATAATTTCCCTATCTTTTGATTATAACAATTATTAAAATTCAATTTTAATAAACAGTGCCAGACTGGATTTTAAACAGTCTCTAATTGTAGAACACAATATGTCCTTATTTTAGTCTCTGTTCACACTGACAAATTATTTACTGCTGTCATAAGTATCTGAATTGGTGCTTAATGAGGACAAGTGATTCCATGGTAGAGTTTTAGTATTGCTTTGGAATGAAATAGCACCAAATACTACAATCTCACTCAAACATTCCAAACAAAAAAAACACCATTGCCATCAAGTCAATTCCAACTCATAACAACCCCATTGGGTTTCCAAGGCTATAAATTTTTATAGAAGCAGACAGCCACATCTTTCTCCTGTGAAACATTTCAACTGCTTATCTTTAGGTTAGCAGCCAAGTGCTTACCCAATGTACCATCAGAGGTCTGTACTCAAACATTAGGACAACATAATTTCAGTTTAAAAATTACATTAAAGATGGCCACAAACTCTTTGCTATCTCTCTCATCCAGAGGCTCCTTTCACCTCCAATCTGGGTAGGGCTGCCTGACTTCCCTGATCAAGAAATTAGAGTGGAAATGATTATTTCCAGGTTGCTGAGTGAAGCATTTTCCTCAACATATTATATAGGTTCCTGGGCACCATAACATTTTGGCCTTTGGTTGAGATTAATTTTAAAATATTAGATTTCGTTGATGGCTAGTGTAACTGTCAAATTTTACTTGAAAGACATAACTTTACTCATAAGATAAACATCACATTTACTATAATTTTATCTCTTTATTCTTGGCTTAATTTTAAAGAATTATTTAATAGGATATCTTGAATACTTTCCATCATTGTTAATGTTCAAGAGTAAAAAGTTCTTTAACTCCTCTTCACTGTAGTATAATCCCCTCATGAAAAACCACTGCTGTCAAATTGATTCTTACTCATAGCAACCCTACAGGACACAGGAGAACTGCCCCATAGGTTTGCCAAGGAGTACCTGGGGCATCTCAACTGCCAGCTTTTTGGTTAGCAGCTGTAGCTTTTAACCACTACACCAGGGTTTCCATTTTGCAGTATATTAACTATATTAAGGCTAAAAAGAAGTTTGAAAAATAGTATGTAACACAGTGACTCTGTGTAAATTACGAAAAAACTCCAACAGAAAGTAGCCACTATGTAAAATCTCAATGGAAAGGGAAACTCACTTGCCATCTCAGTTAATAATCCTAAGACAATTGTAAGAAAAAAATAATCATGGAAATGACCACATACTAGATCTCAGTTACAGAGTTCTTTACTAGTGAAAAGAGGTGTATTAATTAGTAAACTGGACAGATGTAGTCATGGATAATAAATAAGAACACAAAACAGCCCCATCTCCACACATCATCAATACTTACAAAGCATCTCAGAAGTATGAGTAGAAAATTTATTTTATTAGCCATCTTGGTTGCACAGACATTTACAAAAAGATAGAAAATTCAATGAAGATGCTTGACTTTTTTTTAAATTAAAAAAATCAGGAAATTTGTTTTTGTAACTATTAGAAGAAAATTCATATGTTGTCTGAGCCTAGAAAAACTTCCCACGATGTCTCCGTTAAAAGCAAAAAATGCGACCCAGAGGAAAAACTAACCAATAAAAACAAATAAATAAACCAAAAACCAGGATATTGTAGAGATCGAAGTGAGATAGAACTCCAGAATTAATATAGGATAAGACTCATCTATCAGTTTGTTGTACTGTGGTGGCTTGAAGGATGACGCAGTGCTGGAAGTAATGCCACTGGTATTTCATGTAGTAGCTAGGTCAGCAATGGTTGACAGGTTTCAGAAGAGCTTCTAAACTAAGACTAAGAAGGACCTGGTTGTCTACTTTTGAATGAACTGGCCAGTGAAAACCTTATGAATGGCAGTAGACAAGTGTCTGGTATAGTGCCAGAAGATGAGCCCCTTAGACTGGAAGACACTCAAGAGACTGGGGAAGAGCTGCCACTTCAAAGTACAGTCAACGTTAAAGATGTGGATGGAGTCAGGCTTTCAGCATCTTCATTTGCTGATGCAGTATGACTCAAATTGAGAAGAAATAGCTGCAGACATCCATTAATAATTGGAACTTGGGATGTATGAAGTATGGATCTAGGAAAACTACAAGTCATCAAAAATGAAAAGGAACACATAAAGGTTGATATACTAGGTATTAGTGAATTGAAATGGACGCTACTAGACATTTTGAATCAGATAATCATATGGCCTACTATGCTGGAAATGACAAATTGAAGACACATTTCATTCTATTATTTTATTCTGTTTTCTGAAGCTGCCCTTTGAAATCTTCTGTTCAGCTTGTTTACTTCATTTTTTCCATTTGCTTTAGCTACTTGACATTCAAGATCAAATTTCAGAGGCCCTTCTGACATCCATTTTGGTCTGTTTTTTTCCTGCATTTTTAGTGACCTTTTGCTTCTTCATGAATGATATTCTTGATATTATCCCACAACTCTTCTGGTCTTGAGTCATTAGTGTCCAATGCATGAAATCTATCATTGAGATGGTCTCTAAATTTAGGTGGGATATACTCAAGCTTGGAAACCCTGGTGGGGTAGAGGTTAAGTGCTACATCTGCAAACCAAAAGGCTGGCAGTTCAGATTTGCCAGGCACTCCTTGGAAATACCAGGGGACAGTTCTCCTCTGTCCCATAGGGTCACTATGAGTTGTAATTGACTCAGTGGCACTGGGTTTGGTTTGGTTTATACTCAAGGTCATACTTTGGCTTTCATGGACTTTCTCTAATTTTCTTCAGCTTCAACTTGAATTTGTATGTGAGCAATTGATGGTCTGTTCCACAGTCTGTCCCTAGCCTTGTTCTGACTGATGACATAGAGATTTCCCCATTGTCTCTTTCCACAGATGTAGCCAATTTGATTCCTGTGTATTCCATTTGGTGAAGTTCACACATACAGTCATCATTTATGTCGCTGAAAAAGGTATTTCCAATGCATAAGCCATTGGTCTTGCAAAATTCTCTCATGCAATCTTCTTTCTATCTCCAAGGCCATATTTTCTAATTACTGATCCTTCTTTATTTCACATTTCAATCACTACTGATTATCAATGCATCTTGATTGCATGTTTGAGTAATTTCAGACTGGACAAGTTGGTAAAAATCTTCATTGTTTTGGTTCATCTTTAGCATCAGTGGTTGGTGCATAAGCTTGAATAATAGTTGAACTAACTAGTCTTCCTTAGAGGCATACAGATATTACTCTATCACTGATAGCATTGCACTTCAGGACAGATACTGAAATGTTCTTTTTGACCATACTTGGCTAATCAATGTGTATGCTAAGGAAATAATCCACAAAAGTAGACTACATGAAGAACATGGCATAGGACCAGATAAAGACTAATTAACATTCTGCAATATGCAGATGATATAACCTGGCTTGGTAAAAGTGGAGTTGGAGCCCTTACTGAGGAAGATCAAAATCTACAGGCTTCAGTATGGATTACCCATCAACGTAAAGAAAACAAAAAGCCTCACAACTGGACAAATAAGCAACATCATGATAAATGGAAAAAATAGTGAAGCTGTCAAAGATTTCATTTTACTGGAATTCAAAATCAATCCCTGTGGAAGTAGGAGTCAACAAATCAAATGGTATTGAGGGTTTTTATCATGAAAAGGTGTTGGATTTTTCTGTCAAATGTTTTCTCCGCATCTATTGAGATGATTGTGTGGGTTTTGACCATTATTTTTAAGCTTAAACATGTTCCCATTTCTGGGATAAATCTCAGTCATGATGAATAATATTTTCCTTTTTAATAACTTTATTGACATATAATTCATATACCATACAGTTCACTAATTTTGACCATTCAGTCATTTTTAATATATTCACAGAGGTGTTTAACCAACACCACAGTCAATTTTAGAACATTTTAACCAACATAAAATGAAATCCTATACAGTTACCAAACACTCACCATTAGTCTCTCGCCCTGGCAACCATTAATCTACTTTCTGTCTCTCTAGATTTGCCTATTCTGTAATCTATCATATACGGTCTTTGATGACTGGCTTCTTGCACTTAGCATGTTTTCAAGGTTTATCCATGTTGTACAATGTATCAGTAGTTCATTACCTTTCATGACCAAATAATATTCCATTTTATGGATAGACCACATTTTTTAAATTTATTCATCAATTGATAGACATTTTGGTCCACCTTTTAGTTATTAAAAGTAATTCTACAAGTATTTGTTCACATGTTTTTATGTGGGCATCTTTTTATTGCTTTTGAATATATACCTAGGAGTGAAATTACCAAGACAAATGGTTAACTGTTTAAGTCTGTGAGCAACTATAGCATTTTTTATAAGTTGCTGGATTCAGTTTGCTAGTATTTCTTTGCAGAAATGTATTTTTATATTCATAAGGTCTATTGGTCTGTAGCTTTCTTTCCTATGATGATTCTGTCTGATTTGGGTATCAAGATAATATATGACTCATAGAACAAGCTAGAAAGTGTTCCTTCCTCTTCAATTTTTTTGGGAAGATTTTAAATCAGGAGAAAAAGCTATAATAAAACACATTTATACTGTCTTCTAAATTTACTTTACATAGTTAGCTTTACTGATGCCTTTTCTTTATACAGATTTGAATTACTACCTAGGGTTCTTTCTTTTTAGCCTAAAGGAGTCCTTTTAGTATTTCTTGCAGGACAAGATTGTTAGTGACAAATTCTCTCAGTGTTTGGTTATGTAGGAATATCTTATTTCACCTTCATTACTGAAGGGTAGCTTTGCTGGATATAGAATTCCTGACAATCTTTTTCTTTGAGCACTTTATGGCAGCCCAATGCCTTCTGTTCTCCACAGTTTCTGATGAGAAATCAGTTGTTAAATTACATGCTTTCCCTCCTACATGGCAGGCCACTTCTCTCCTGCTGCTTTGTCTTTCAAGAGTTTGAATACGACATGTCTTTGAATTTACTGTATTTAGAGTTCAATGAGCTCTTAGATATGTAAATTAAGGTTAGCCAAGCCAAGTGCCGTCAAGTTAGTCATCATATTTATGTACTTTTTTCTCTCCTCTTTTCTCTCCTCTCTTCCCCTCCCCTGCCTTCCTCTTCCCACCCCTACCTTCTCCTCCCCTCTCGGACTCCCATTATATGTATAGAGGGACTCTTGATGGCATTCCATAGGTCTCTGAGCCCCTGTTCATTTTTCTTCATTCCTTTTTCTCTCTGTTCCTCAGACTCAATAATTTTAATTGACATATTTTCAAGTTACCTGATTATTTTTTTCTCACTGCTCGAACCTGCTGTTGAGCCCCACTAGTTGATTTTTCATTTTGGATATTGTATTTTCAACTCTGTAATTTCTATTTGGTTCTTTAAAAAATAATTTTTATTTTTCTATTCACAGTGTCTACTTGGTAAAACATTTTTCTTATACTTAGTTCCTTGAATATACCTAAAATAGTTCATTTAATAGCTTTTTAATAGCCATGTATATGCTTCCTCAGGGACTGTTTCTACTGACTGCTTTTTTTCCTTGGGCCATATTTATTTCCTTGCATGCATCATTGTTTGTTGAAAACTAGGTATCTTATATAATGTTGTAATTGTGGAAATTGGAGTCTTCTCTCTCCAAGGTTGTTATAATTATTGCTATTAGCTGTTGTTTGTTTAGTGGCTTTTTGGAATTCCTTTGGTAAAGTTTGTATCTCTTATCATATGTGGCAATTGGAGTCTCTGCTTGGTCAGCTTCATCTTTGCTAAGCGACTCTGTATATCTTGTGGCACGCCTTCAATAGTCAGCCAGGCAGCTGACAACTCTTCATTTCTCGTTTGTATAGAGCCTCAAGGTCAATTGGAGGTGACAGTTTAAAGCCTTCTGAGATCTTTCCTGGTCATATGCACATATCTATACATGTGTGACCTAGATTTTCAGGAATATGATGGAGTTTTTCAAGGTCAAGGAAGGTGCTTGGGTAGCATGAACATTCTGCACTTGATCAAAAGGTTGGATGCTTGGAATCACCCAGTGGTGCTGCAGAAGAAAGGTCTAGTGATCTGCTTCTGTGAAGGTTAAAGCATAGAAAATCCTATGGAGCAGTTTTATTCTGACACACATGAAGTGGCCGTGAGTCAGCAGTGAGTCTATGGCAGTGGTTTTGTTATCGGTTATGGGCATCTCATTTCCCATCTTTTCTTTTTAACCTTTTTGATTAGCTTGTTTTTTGATTGTGATTAAGTGAAAGCATACAATCCAAATTAAATCTGTCTGCTCACCTATCTGCAGCTACCTCTGCTTTCCTTGCCCGGTGACAGTACACTCCTACTTTTCATTCTATGTATGTCATATCCTCTTAACAATTTCCAGTCCCCTCCTCTACCTTCTAATAAGAGGCCAGTAGGACAGCATCCTGTAGATACACAGAACCATGAAGTACACACACCATATGGTCACACTGTGTTCCCAAGTGCAGTCTATTCCAGTCTGAAAAGCTAACCTCAGTAATGATTTCTGGTCATGGGCAACAGCATGTCTAGGGGTCCGGGGAACCTGCAGGCCTCTAGACCATCATTTGGTGTGGTTATTGATATGTAACCCTCTTTTTCTCATGTTGCCACTGAGACTTGACACTGTGTGTTCTATTACAGTTACCTTTAGTGGTGGCCAGGAACGATCTGGTTCTTCTGGTCACATGCTGATAAAGTCATCCATTCATATGGGTCCTTCTGTCTTCTGGGCTCTTTTTTCCCTCATATCTTTGCTGTTCTTGGTGATCATCTGTTCCAGATGAGCTGGGACCATTTGGTGTACTTCAGATGGCAGCTTGTTAGCTTTTAGGACCCCAGATGCCACTCACCAATCTGGGGTACAGAAGACTCTCTTAGCAACAGGCTAGTTATGCCAATTGGCCTCAATGTCCCTTGAGAGCATGGTCCTCAGATCCCCACCCTTGCTACTCTACCCTTGCAATATTGAGTTAAGACTAGGAGAGTTTTCAGTTTATGTTGAAATCCAGTTATGCTGATCTTCTTTCTAATGTGTGCTGTCACTGCTTTCACCCAACCAAATTTCTATCAACTAATCTATGACCAACCCTCTCCCTCCCTCCTTCCCCACCCTTGGAGCCATCAAAGAGTTTTTTTTCTGTACATGAGTCTATTTTTAAGTTCTTAAAATAGGAGTCTCATACAATATTTGTCCCACTACTGACTAATTTAACTCAGTATAATGACTTCCAATTGAAACCAGGCTATGAGATGCTTCCTAAAATCATCACTGTCCTGTATCATTGCATAGCATTCCACTGAGCATATGTACCACAGTTTGTTTATCTATTCATCTGTTTTTGTGCATCTGGGTTGATTCTATCTTATTGTTATTGTAGACTGTGCTGCAGTGAACATTTTTGTGCATGCATCTGTTCATGTGACAGCCTTTATTTCTGGAGGATATATTCCAAGCAGTGGAATCACTGGATCAAACGGTATTATCTATTTTCAGCTTTTTAAGGAAGCGCCAGATTGCTTTCCAAAGAGGTTGTACCGTTTTGCAATGCCACCAGCAGTGGAGGAGAGTTCCAATCTCTCCATAGCATCTCCAACGTTTGTTGTTTTGTGTTTTTTGGATCATGACCAACCTTGCTGGGTTGAGATTGTGTCTCATCATCATTTTTACTTGGATTTCTTTAATAGCTAATGACTGTGAGCATTTCCTCATGTGTTTCTTGGCTGCCTGGACATCCTCTTTGGTGAAGTGTCTGTCCATCTCCTTTGCCCATCACTTAATTGGGCTATTTACTTTTTTGTTGATATTTTGCAGTACCTTGTAGATTATGGACATTAGATGTCGGTCTGACATGTTGTTGCCAAATATTCTTTCCCATTCTGTAGGTGGTCTTTTAACACTTTTGATAAAGTCTTTGGATGAGCAAAAGTGTTTGATTCTTAGTTTCTATTTATCTATTTTCTCTTCTGTTGACTGTGCTTTATTTGCCAGATTGTGAAGTCTGTCTAAGCTGTGCATTAAAACTTCCATTGCTGATCCTATTTTTCTTGCATGATCTTTATTGTTCTAGGTTTGATATTTAGGTTGTTAATACAATTTGAGTTACTTTTTGTGCAAGGTGTTAGATATGGGTCTTGTTTCAATTTTTTTGCAGATGGATATCCAATTTTGGCAGCATCATTTGTTAGAGACTGTTTTTACCCAGTTTACAATCTTAGGGCCTTTGTTGACTATCAACTGTTCATAAGAGGATGGAGGCATCTCTGGGGTCTCAACTCTGTTCCATTGGTCTGTATGTCTCTTTTTGTACTAGTACCAGGCTGTTTTGACTACTGTGGCAGTGTAATAGTTTCTAAGGTGGGGTAGTGAGAGGCCTGCCATTGTGTTCGTCTTCTTCAGTAGTGCTTTGCTTATCTGGGGTTTCTTCCCTTTCCAAACAAAGCTGGTGATTTGTTTCTCCATCTCACTGAAAAATGTCACTGGAATTTGTACTGGGATTGCACTGTATATGTAGATCACTTTGGGTAACAGACATTTTCACAATGTTAAGTCTTTCTATCCATGAGCAAAGTAGGTTTCTCCATATATGTAAGTCACTCTTGGTTTCTTGCAGGAAGGTCTTGAGGTTTTCTTTGACAGGTCTCTTATTTCTCTAGTTAGATTTATTCCTAGGTCTTTCATCTTTTCAGAGGCTACAGTAAATGGTACTGATTTGGTGATTTCTTCTTTGATGATCTCTTTGTTGGCATAAGAAATCCTACTGATTTACTTATGTTTACCTTCCATCCTGGTACTTTGTTGATTGCTTCTATTACTTCCAGTAGTTTATGAATGAATTCTTTAGGATTCTCTGTGTACACAACCATATCATCTGCAAACAGGGAGACTTTTACTTCTTCTTTGCCAATGTAGATGCCCTTTATTTTTCTGTCTTGTCTAATTGCTCTGGCCAGAACTTTTAGGACACTGCTGAACAGAAGTGGTGAGGGTGGGCATCTTTGTCTCCCATTCTCAAGGGTTATTATTTCAGTGTCTATTCAGGATAATGTAGGCAATTGGCTTTGAGTAGATGCCCCTTATTATGTTAAAGTATTTCCCTTCTATTCCTATTTTGCTGAGACTTTTTAGCATGAATGGGTGTTGGACTTTGTCAAATGCCATTTCTGCATCAACTGACAAAATCAGGTGATTCTTATTTTTCATGTTATTTGTGTGGTTGATCATATTATACTGTTTTTCTGATGTTGAACCAGTCTTGCATCCCTGGTATGAATCCAACTTGATTGTGATGAATTATTTTTTTGACATGTTGAATTCTATTGGTAAGGATTTTTGCATCTTGGTTCATGGGTAATATTGAACTGTAATTTTCCTTTTTATGGGATCTTTCCCTGGCTTTGGTATCAGAGTTATACTGGCTTCACAAAATGAATTGAGAGTATTCTATCCCTTTCTATGCTGTGAGAGAGTCTCAGTAACATTGGAGTTAACTCTTCTCTAAAAGTTTGGAAGAATTCTGCAGTGATGCCATTTGGGCCAGGACTTTTTTTGGTTGGTAGTTTTTTGATGACTTTTTCAATCTCCTCCTTTATGATGGGTTTATTAAGTTGTTCTACTTCTCCTTGTGATAATTTTGGTAGGGGATATGAATCTAGAAATTTGTCAATTTCTTCTAGGTTTTCAAATCCGTTAGAGTACAGTCTTTTGTAGTATTCTGTTATATCCTTTTGATTTCAGTTGGGTCTGTTGTGATATCTCCCATCTCATTTCTTATTCAGGTTATTTGTTTTCTCTCTTCCTTTTCTTTTGTAAGTTTAACCAACATTTTCACAATTTTGTTGATCTTTTCTAAAAACCAGCTTTTGCTTTTGTTAATTTTTTCAATTGTTCTATTTTCCAATTCATTTAGTTCTGCTCTAATTGTCATTGTATGTTTTCTTCTGGTGCCTGAGGGATTCCTCTGTTGCTCTCTTCCTACTTGTTCAAGATGTAGGGTTAAATTCTTTGGTTTGGGTCCCTTCTTCCTGGGCACTTATAGAGATAAAGTGACCTCTGAGTACTGCTTTTGCTCTATCCCATAGGTTCTGGTAGGATGTGTTTTCATTCTTATTTGATTCCATAAATTTCTTGATTTTGTCCTTGATTTCTTCTACAACCCATGGCTTCTTGAGCAAGGTGTTGCTCAGTTTCCATGAATTCAAATTTCTATCTATGTTTTTTCTGCTATTGATTTAGACTTTTGTGGCTTTATGGTCCAAGAAGATACTTTGCAATAATTCAGTGGTTTGCATTTTGTTGAGATTTGCTTTATATCCTAACCCATGGTTTATTCTGGAAAATGTTCCACGTGCATTTGAGAAGAAGGTGTACTTATCTCTTGATGGATAAAATATTCTGTATATGTCAATGAGGTCTAGTTGCTTAATTGTCACAATAAGATCTTCTGTGTTTTTACTGAGCTTTTTTCTGGATGATCTGCTGAAAGTGGAGTGTTGAAGTCTCCAGCTATTATTGTGGAGTGATCTATCTCATTTTTCAATGTAGTCAGTGTTCAATGTATTTAGATGCTCTGGTATTGGGTGCATAAATACTTAATATTGTTAAATGCTGCTTGTGTGTGGAACTTTTCAGCAATAAATAGTGACCATCCTTGTCCCAAATGGCGGATTTTACATTTAAAATCTATTTTATATCAGATTAGTATTGCCACACCTGCTCTTCTCTGTATATTGTTAACTTTTTATATATTATTCCATCCTTTAATTTTCAGTTTGTTCATGTCTTTAAGTCACAGGCGTCTTTCTTATAAGCAACATACAGATGGGTTGTGTATTTTGATCCAGGATATCACTCATTTCTTTGTTGGAGCATTCAGTCCATTTACATTCAGTGTAATTATTGATACATATGTGCTTAGTGCTGTCATTCTGATGTATTTATTTTTGTGTTGGCATTTTCTATGTTGCTGTTAATATTGTGTTATGGCCCATTCTTCTATATGGGTTGAGTTTTCATCTTTTTCAGTGTTGGTTTTGTGTTTGTTGAGACTTGTATATTACATTTCTTGTTTTGATATGTTACATAGTTATTGCGTTTTGTAGCTACACGTATGATCCCCCTTTATGTTCTAAGTTTAAACCAAATTTTAACTTCTGCATATCTTTTTAACTTCCTCTCCATCTGATAGAACTATAAACTACTGTAGAATATCCCTCTTTTTAGTGCAATGGTGTGATAGTTTGCGTGATATGACCACTGGTTCCCTTCTTTTAATATGGTAGCTTTGATTGAGTTTTGTGACTTCTCTAACTGAGTAGGTTTCTGGATGCCGTGTCCTGCATTGCCTCCTTAAATATACACTTAATGGTTTTGTTTTTCTAAGCAAAGAGCTTCTTTCAGTATTTCTTATGGTTTTGGTCTGGTTTTTGCAAAGTCTCTAAGCTTCTGTTTATCTGTGAATATCTCAATTTCACCTTCAAATCTGAGAGACAGCTTTGTAGGATACATAATTCTTCAAGACTTTGAATGTGTCATCCCACTGCCTCCTTGCCAACATCATTTCTGCTGAGAAGTCAGAAGAAAGTATACAGGGTTTCCCTCTGAACGTTAGCTTTGCTTTGAGCCTTGCTGCCTTTAAGAGCGTCTGTTTATGTTTCATTTTATTAAGCTTGATTATGATATGTCTTCGTGTCTTTCTTCTGGGGTCCAGTTTTTGTGCCTTGGATATCTATGTTCTCTTCTTTCATAATTTCAAGGAAGTTTTCTGTCAGCAACTTAACAACAATACTCTGTGTTCTCAGCTATCCCTCTTTGTCCAAGAACTCCCATTAATTGTAGATTATTCCTCTTAGTAGAGTCCCACATATTTCTTCATGCTTCTTCATTTTTCTTATTTCTTTTCTCTGATTTCTCCTCATGAATGGTGGTTTCAGTTGCAATATCCTCAAGGTCACTAAGTCTTACTTCCATCTCCTCAATTCTGCTCTTTTGGCTTTAGATTAAATTGTCTAATTCTGTAATTCCATTACTGATGTGCTGGACTTCAAAGCACTGACGTTCCATCAGTTTGAATAGTTTGTTTAATTTTTCATTTGGCTCTGCTTCATTTTGTTTAATCTCTAGGAGGACTCTACATATAATTCTTTTGCAGTTGACCTCCAATAGTTCCACAAAGGCTTCTACATCTAGGAATTTTTTGATTCTTTATTTTAGGAGTTTTCCAGAGCCATGGTGGATTGTTTCTTTATATGGTTAGAGACAGATTTTTGCCTTTGGGCCGTCTAAGGCCTGTTTAGCTTCTCTAGTGTTACCTCAAGAGGAGCTGAGGTGTAGTTCTGTGAAGTGAGTTGGTCAGCAGCTGCCTCTGTGTACTCTAGCAGCTGGCCCCAGTGGACTCTGGGGTAGCAGGCTTTGCCTCCTGGCTGGCAAATAAGGCACCCTACTTGTGGAGTCACTGGGTGGGGGAGTCATCAACTAACCGTATGATATGGGTCAGTAAAGGCTGGAAGAGTTGCCCTGGGCCACTCAGCAGTTATTTATCCAGGCAGTCTTACTTAAAAATATAGCAGCTGTCTAAGAGGTGTCAAAATCAGTCAGGTCATCAGGTGTGGCAGGCCAGACCTTCCAGGTGACAATGGAAGCACCTCTTTGCCCATCTCCAGTTGCTATGATGTTGTTCAAAGTAGGGAGGGGTTACAGCCTTGCTGCCATCCTCTGCTGGGCCCTACCCATAAAGTAACACTGTGCTAAACACAGCCCTTCTGCTGGAAAAGCACTTTCTGGACTGGAACTGCTTCTCAGCTTTGGAATTAGCCCCTCCTGAGGCCTCCGGCTGGGTGACCCTGCCTCTCAGCTGACCAAAATGGTGTCCCAGCTGAGCTTCCCTTCCTGCCACGAGACAGCAGAATCTATGGCAGAGCTCAGAAAAGAGATGGCAAAGGGGCAGTGGTGCCCTCAGTCAGCAGCCAGGCTCTAAAAATGTGGCTAACACATGCACTGTCTCTCTGCTGTGCTATACACTGTTTACTTTAGCACTGTAGTTCAGCATATTTGTTGGTTCACGCCTATCCCCTGACTTCTGGATAACAACAAAAAAGTGTCAGTACCTGCAGTCTCCCCAAGCAGTGAGTCAGTAGGAGTGGGGCTCAGTGTGTGCTGGCTGGTGCCAGAGAGAGGAAGTTTCCCGTTTAGTGGCATGTAGTCTAATCTCGCAACCCTATGCCATATTCTAGGGCTCCCTAGGTGTCCAGAATGCTCCTTTCAATTATCAATCCAGGCCTTAGTTTTCATAGGGAATTGAGGAGACCTGTGTCTACTCTGCCATCTTGGCTCCATCCCTTTTATTATCTTTTGTTTCCTTCAAGTGTTATCTAGTGCATCAGGCAGCTGTGCAGTTAAAAAAGTACCTCCAAAAGTTTTTGGAAATCCTCTTCGCAGGCAAAAGGGTTTTTCCACTGAACAACTTCTAAGGCAAGTCAAATAGAGACAGTTCTGCAAGTAGGGGTCCTTCAGGGAACCAACACATGGGTCAGATAATGACAGTTTTCTGGGTGTGAGGCTTGCAAGGAATTATAACTCCGTTCTGCCACATTCAGTTGTACCCACACAGTTGGTTTTCACTGTCATTATGAGCTGTTCATTTTCAAAGTTACTGTGGAGTCACAGATAAAACAATGGGAATAGGGAAAGTTAAAATGTCACAAAGACCACTGTTCTTACTGCTATCCAGTTATTTTCCTTTCATAAATGCTCCCAGATTTCTGTAAGACTTTGGTTACCTCCTAGACCTCTGAAGAAGTTTATTCTGACAATTTTTGCTAGTTTCCTCATTGCTTTCATGTATGTGAGAATTGCTGAAGGGCCTTACTGTATTTTTATGAAAATAACATGACACGTCTATGTTTGTTTGCCAACCTTGTTCTTGCCCTATTAAGTATTTTCAATAGTGCATCATGCTAATTTTTTTACAGTAAGATTTGGGAATAATATACCTTTTCTGGAATCTGATAAAAGGAGTGGACTCTTACTAGGATAATTCACATGTATACAGCATATAATTTCAAGGTATTCTTGGGTATCTGAAGACTGCAAGTTAAGAACTCTTGTTCAACATGAAAACTATTATGATTCTGGTGGTAAAAACAGAGAACAGATAGCCAGGTTGTTATAGTATGTCATGCCCAGTACAGTCATGTACCACATAACATCTGTTTCAGCAAGTGTCCAATGGCATATACATGCACGGTCCCATAAAGTTGTAATAGAGTTCAGAAATACTGATCAGAGAATAGGATATAGTAGATTTAAGCATGTTGCACTTGGCAATCATGACAATTTTGAAAAGCAAAGAAAAATTTTTCTAAGCTGTTAAAGGGTCAGCTCCTCTGAAAGCTAAAAGGCTAACAAAAATGTTACAGGGATCTATACTGGACACAGAAATTGTTAATGATACAAACTGAGGAGCAAATGAAAAAGTGAATCCCTGTCAGAACACTGATGATCATTGCTAAGGCATGAAGCTTGTTCAAGATGCTTTAAAAATTAAAAGGAGGGCCATACTATGATATCCAGTTTAACGTTAGCTCTGGCTGGTTCAAGTACTTCAAGCATTTTTTGCTACATAACGTGAAAGTGAGTAATGAGTTTGCAAGTGCACATGCAAAGGCAGCAAAAGAATTTGTTGAAACCTTAAATAAACTAATTGTAGAGGTAGGCTGATTGCACCAGGAAATTTTTAACATGGATGAAATTTGCTTATTCTGTAAGCAAAGCCCTGAAAGGATTTTCACCCATAATATATATGGTGTTCGCATAATTTTCAAATCACATAACATCCTACTTCACAGAATATATTGTATATGTTAAGTAACACATGATTGTAAATAGAAGAATGTGAAATATTAAAACATGCACTGGTGGTCTCCAACTAATAAACATAGTTATTTCAAAAGTTAATATTTAAATGATTAATTTCAATTTAGAGTGTATTTTTTTCCTGTAAAAACATGCTAAAGATCACAGTATGGGACAAGTAAACTGTAAATTCCTTAAAGGTAGGTGCTCTTTTTATCTGTCTTTGTATTACAATGAGCCAACCAAATAAAGAGCATATGGTAGGTACTCCAGGTAGCTTTTACCAAACTTACTTCACTCAATAATGAAGTCAAGTACAAATGCACTAAGAAAACAAGAAAAAATATTAAGGCAAAACAAAGATTAAATAAAAGCACAAAGCAACAATAAAACAAAATAATAAAATAGAAGAGGATAAAGGATAAAATAGGTTTTAAATTATCCAGTCCTTAAGAGACAGGTTTATTAGAAGAGAATGAAAATATTTATACAGATATTTTTCAATATTCTTATTTGAACTTCTGATACTGTTTCATTGTGCTAAATTCACTTGAAAGTAGGATTCTTATCAACACAGGTATAGCATCTGTATTTCCCTCTATGATTAGAAATAAATAAGATCATTTATACACCCTAACAAACTGTGGATGGACTAAAGGGGAAGTGGAGATAAGATGTTTCGCTTATAAAGTGACTAGATATTTTGCTTATAAAGTGACTAGAAAAATGATGTAAAGTTCAGGGAGTGGCATTGTTTAAAGAAACTTTATATAGTAGATGTGTTTTATTATATTATGACACATTTGGTAATAAAATAGGTTCAAGTTAGAATAGGAATGCTGATAGCACTATGGTTAAGAGCTAACCTATGGCAAAGGCTAGGAAGTTTCCTGAATATACTGAAACACTTGGAGGGACAGAGTGGCATGGATTGGAGTCTGGGGACCATGTTTTCGGGGGATATCTAGGTGAACTGGCATAACAAATTTTATTAGGAAAATGTTATGGGGGGGAGTCAAGGTGGCAGACTAAGCACACGTCCCCCTTATAACCCTCTGGAAACAAATGGAGCCTTCTGATCACCTAATCAGCCCCAGGACACAGCACAAGGCTGTTAACTTGGACTTCATACCACTGAGCGAAAAATGTCCTGTCACTGACTCCCGCTCCAGGCTAGCCTAGGCTCTCATGGACTGAAGGTAAACACATCATTTTGACTTTTTTTTCCTCTGTCTTGGCCGGCGGGCAGAGCTGGGTTTTCCCTAGCGGCTAGACTCAGACGCACTGCTTGGGGGATAGACAGGTGAAATTCCCATATTTCGAGAGCCAGGCTTAGGACTCTGTTAATCTAGCCACTTTGGGCCTGTCTTTTTATCTCTGCCACAGCAGGGTCTGTACAGATTCCCACTGCCAGTGTGTGGGATGCCATGCTGCATAAGGAGATTTTAGCAGGACCTAATTCTTAACCTGGGAGCCAGCGCCTGCAAACAAGACAGCGCTTATCCAACAGAAAAGCAGCAATTTTTACAGTGCCAGCTACGGTGGGAGTCCTGTAACAGAAGCCGAAGAACCACTACCTCTCGGAACCCTTAACCCCTCTACCTGCTGCCTGTGTGGAGGGTGCCATCTTGGATACGGTGGCAGCAGCTGGACCAAATTCTGAGCTTGGAAGCCAGAGCTTGCCCACAGGAGAGCGCTTTTCTACCAGAAAAGCAGTACTCTACACAGTGTCGCCTAAGGCTGGGCCCTGTGAGAAGAAGCCAACAGGGCAGTGGCATTGCTGTATTCTGAATTAGTTTGTATCAACTGGGGTTGGACATAGAAGTGCTTACTTTGCCAGTTGGGAAGATGGACTTCTACACCTGAAAACCTGACTGACATGAGTGGTCAGATATCTTTTGCTTTACATTTTAAGATAGCCTAGAGAAACATCTGTAGTTCATCCTCACAGTATCTCTTCCAGCCTCTACTTACTCACATGGGACCCAAAAAGCAACAGACACTTGTGGCACACAAAAAATCACCCATGGCTTAAGAAGGCTCCCAAACAAAGCAACCAAGGAGTTTTCCGGATGAAGAAACTTTCATGAAAGCATCAGAAAGTGAATACAAAATGATTATATACAGACCATTTCTACACCTTATACAAAATGCAGCAGAACAAAAGAAGACATTAAACAAGCTGTTTGATCTGATGGATATCAGTATTCTGAAATCCAACAGATCAAGAACAAAATCAAAGACATAGAAACTTCAATTCAAAGCCAAGAAAACAGAATGGAACAAATGGAAAAAAGAATTTCTGACTTGGAAGACAGAGCTACTGACGCCAGCATCTATGAGCAGAAATCAGAAAAAAGAAACAAGAAAAAGGAAGGAGCATTAAGAAGCATGTGGGACTCTATTAAAAGGAAGAAGCTTTGGTTAATTGGAATCCCTGAACAGGGTGAGATATCTGAGAACACAGAGAGTATCGTTGTTGAACTGCTGAAAGAAAACTTCCCAGAAAACAAGAAGGAAGAGAATATAGACATCTCAGAAGCGTATCGTACACCACCCAATACAGATCGCAAAAGAAAGACTCCAAGACACATTAAAATCAAGCTTAACAAAATGAAACATAAGCAGCAACTCTTAAAGGCAGCAAGACTCAAAGTAAAGCTAACATTCAGAGGGAAACCCTGTAGGCTCTTGTCAGATTTCTCAGCAGAAACCAGGCTGGCACAGAGACAGTGGCATGACACATCCACAGCCTTGAAGGAGAAGAACTTGCAACCAAGAATTATATACCCTGAAAAACTATCTTTAAAATATCAAAATGAAATTAAGACATTCCCAGATAAACAGAAACTCAGAGACTTTGTGAAAACCAAACCCAAACTACAAGAAATACTGAAAGAACTTCTTGACTTTCGCTTAGAAGAACAAAACCACTAACTTTATATTTTAGAACAACATACTACTCAAAACTCTACTCATTTAGGGAAGGCTCCAAAGTCAATCACAACTTCAATATGGAAAGAAGCAATCCAGTGATCATCATGAAAACTATGGTGCCATCATATTAAAAAGAGGGATGTACTACAGTTGTTACAGTCTTTCCAGATGGAGAGGAAGATGACAAGACTGGTAGTAATTAAGATTGGGTTTATATATAGCTTATTAAGGGGGAAAACAGGGGCAGCTGTAAAGCACAACAAAGATGTATCATACCATTTCAAGAAATCTAACACACGAGTCTCAACAACTATAAAACCAGCTCTGAAAAAAGGTGAAAAATCAACTCACAAAAAAGAGTGTCCCAGAACAGACTAATAAGAACAACAGAGAAAACATCAACATAAAAATAAACATATCACAATGGCAGCAGTGAATACATACCTATCAATAATTACATTGAATGTGAATGGACTGAATGCTCCCGTAAAGAGACACCGAGTGTCATCTTAGATCAAAAGACATGACCCATCCATATGTTGTCTACAAGAAACTCATTTGAGAACTAAAGACAAGAACAAACTGAAAATTAAAGGATGGAAGAATATATATCAAGCTAACAATGAACAAAGAAGAGCAGGGGTGGCAATTCTAATCTCAGACAAAATCAATTTTAATGTCAAATCCACCATCGTGGACAAAGATGGACACTATTTATTGCTGAAAGGCTCAGTATACAGGCAAGACTTAATGATATTAAATATTTATGCACCTAATATCAAAGCACCTAAGTACATCAAAGAAACACTAACTATACTCAAAAAAGAGTTAGATGACTCCACAATAATAGTGGGAGACTTCAACACTCCACTCTCAATACTGGACAGATCATCTAGAAAAAAGCTCAGTAAAGATACAGAAGACCTCATTGACACAATTAACCAAATAAACCTCATCGATATATACAGAACTTTCCACCCATCAGGAGACAACTACACCTTCCTCTCCAGTGCACATGGAACATTCTCCAGAACTGACCATGTGTTAGGACATAATGCAGTTCTCAACAAAATCCATACCAATGAATTATTGCAAAGCATCTTCTCAGATCATAAACCCATAAAAGTTGAAATCAATAGTAGAAAAAACATAGATAGAAAGTGGAACTCTTGGAAACTGAACAACATCTTGCTCAAAAAAACATGGGTTATAGAGGAAATCAAGGATGAAATAAAGAAATTCATGGATTCCAATGAGAACGAAAACACTTCCTACCAGAATCTATGGGATACAGCCAAAGCAGTGCTCAGAGGTCTGTTTATCTCCATAAATCCACACATCTAGAAGGAAGAAAGAAACCAAATCAAGGAACTAACCCTACAGCTTGAACAGGTAGAGAGAGACCAACAGAGGAACCCCTCAGGCACCAGAAGAAGCCAGATCATAAAGATTAGAGCAGAGCTAAATGAATTCGAGAATAGAAAAACAACTGAAAAAATTGAAAAGACCAAAAGCTGGTTTTTTGAAAAGATTAACAAAATTGATAAACCACTGGCTAAACGTACTAGAGAAAAGCAGGAAAGGAAACAAATAACCCAAATTAGAAATGAGAGGGGAGTTGTCACCACAGATCCAATAGAAATAAAAAATATTATAACAGAATACTATGAAAGACTGTACTCTAACAAATTTGAAAACCTAGAGGAAATGGACAAATTCCTTGACTCATACCACCTACCCAAATTATCACAAGTGAAGAAGAACAACTTAATAAACACATCACAAAGGAAGAGATTGAAAAGGTCATCGAAACTCTGTCAACGAAAAAAAGCCCGGGCCCAGATGGTGTCACTGCAGAATTCTACCAAGCATTTAGAGTAGAATTATCTCCAATACTACTGAGACTATTTCACAGTATAGAAAGGGATGGAGTACTCCCAAAATCATTCTATGAAGCCAGCATAACCCTGATATCAAAGCCAGGGAAAGACCCAAGAAAGAAGTAGAACTACAGACCGATATCACTCATGAATCTAGATGCAAAAATCTTCAACAAAATTCTTGCCAATAGAATACAACAACATATCAAGAAAATAACCCATCATCACCAAGTGGGATTCCTACCAAGGATGCAAGGCTGGTTCAGCATCAGAAAAACAATTAATGTGATCAACCACATAAATATCACAAAAGACAAGAATCACCTGATTTTGTCCACTGATGCAGAAAAGGCATTTGATAAAGTCCAACACTCATTCTTGCTAAAAACTCTTAGTAAATTAGGCATAGACAGCAAATTCCTCAACGCAATGAGGGCCATTTATACAAAGCCAATTGCCCACATCATCCTGAATGGAGAGAGACTGAAAGACTTTCCCCTGAGATCAGGAACTAGACAAGGATGCCCACTCTCACCTCTCCTATTCAACACTGTACTAGAAGTTCTTGCCAGAGCAATTAGACAAGACCAAGGAATAAAGGGTATCTGCGTCAGCAGAGAAGAAGTCAAAATCTCCCTGTTTGCAGATGATATTTGTAGATGCAGAGAATCCCAAAGAATCTATAAGTAAACTACTCAAACTGATAGAAGAGTTCAGCAACCTCTCAGGATACAAGATAAACATAAGTAAATCAGTAGGATTCCTTTATACCAACAGTGAGACTGTTAATGAAGAAATCGTCAAATCAATACCATTTACTATAGCCCCTAAGAAGATAAAGTACCTACGAATTAATCTAACCAGAGAAATAACAGACCTTTACAAAGAGAACTACAAGCCCTTACTACAAGAAACTAAGAGAGACTTAGATAAATGGAAAAACCTCCCCTGCTCATGGATAGGAAGACCTAACATTGTGAAAATGACTATTTTACGCAAAGCAATCTACTTATATAATGCAATCCCAATACAGGTTCCAGCGTCTTCTTTTAATGAGATGGAGAAAATATTTACCAATTTTGTATAGAAAGGGAAAAAGCCCCAGATAAGTAAGTTACTACTAAAGAAGAAGAACACACTGGGAGGCCTCTCATTACCTGACCTTAGAACATATTACACTGCCACAGTGGTCAAAACAGCCTGTTACTGGTATAAGAACAGACACATTGATCAGTGGAACAGAATTGAGACCCCAGAGATGACACCATCTGCCTATGAACAGTTGATATTTGACAAAGGTCCTAAGATATTATGCTGGGGTAAAAACAGCATCTTCAACAAATGGTGCTGGCAAAATTGGCTATCCATCTGCAAGAAACTAAAACAAGATCCATATCTTATACCTTATACAAAAACCAACTCCAACTGTGTAAAAGACCTAAATATCAAACTTAAAATGATAAAGCTCATCCAAGAAAAGGTAAAAACAACAATGGAAGTTTTAATACACAATGTCGACAGACTCCAAAATCTGTCAAAGAAACCGCAATCATAATAAAATAGATAAATTGGAACTATTAAGAATCAAACACTTTTGCTTATCTGAAGACTTTATTAATAGAATTAAAAGAACACCTACAGAATGGGAAAAAATATGTGGCAACTATGTCAGGCCGATGCCTGATCTCCATAATCTATATGGAACTACAGAATATCAATAAGAAAAAGATAAATCATTAAATTAAACAATGGGTAAAGGAGATGGACAGACATTTCTCTAAAGAGGAGATCCAGGCAGCCAAAAAACACATGCGGACACATTCACGAGCTTTAGTTATTAAAGAAATTCAAATCGAGACAACAATGAGATACCATCTCACCCCAACAAGGTTGGCCATGATCCAAAAAACACAAAACAACAAATGCTGGAGAGGCTGTGGAGAAAGTGGAACCCTCCTACACTGTTGGTGGGGTTGCAAAATGGTCCAGCCTCTTTGGAAAGCAACCTGGTGCTTCCTTAAAAAAATGGATATTGATATACCATTTGACCCAGTAATTCCACTACTTGGAATATATCCTACAGAATCAAGGCCTTTCACACCAATGGACACATGCACCAGAATGTTTATCGCAGCACAGTCCACGACAGCAAAAAGATGGCATCAACCCAGATGCCCAACAACAGAAGAATGAATAGGTAAACTATGGTATATATACTCAGTGGAGCACTACGCAATGATAAAGAACAACGATGACTTCAGGAAACATCTCATGACCTGGTTTCAGCTGGAAGACATTATGTTGAGTGAAAGTAGTCAGCCACAAAAGGACAAATATTGTATGAGACCTCTAGGATAAGATCTCAAAAACAGACTTGTGTATAGAAGAAAAGACTCTTTGACAGCTGCAAGGGAGGGGATGGAGTGAGTGCGAGGGGGGTAGGGTTTACATCAGACAGTTGCTAGAAATCTGGTTGGGTGAAATCGGTGATAGAACACATTAGAAACAAGAACAATTATTAAGTGGACTTCGGCATAACTTGAATCCTCCTTCCATCTTAACCCAACATTGCAAGGATAGAGTAGCTGGGGCAGGGGGCAGGGGACCATGCTCTTAGGTGAAATCGAGGCCAATTGGCACAACTAGCATTTTGCTAAGAGGGCTCTCTGCACCCCACATTGGTGAGTGGCATCTGGAGTGTTAAAAGCTGACAAGCTGCCATACGAGGGCACAGCAAATGGTTCCCAACACAGCAGGAATGGATGCTCACCGAGGACCAAAATGACATGGGGTAAAGACAACCCAGAAGATAGAGTGACCCACATGAGTGGGTGCCTACATCGACCTGGGACCGGAAGAACCGGATGGTGGCCGGCCACCACCAGTGATAACCGCGATGGAGCTCACTAAGTTGAGTCTCACTGGCAACACAAGAATAAAAAGGGGCGCAATCCTGAGATCTCCACTAAAAGACCTCAACTGATGGTCCAGTGGTTTCGGGGTTCCCTTTGCAGCATGGCCCCTGGCCCTGATGCTGCCCTTGCCCATTAATCATAATGAAGGTTCACTCTTCAGACACGAATGGATTGGACTTGGCGGTGCAAAGTGACCATATATTGGATGCACTTTATGGTTCTATACATCTATAGGATGTCATCCTGCTGACCTCTGGCTGGAGGAGGGAAAGTGGGTGGAGAGGAGGGGAAAGGAGACTGTTGGGAGGATGAGACATGTATGGAGCATAGAGGAATAATGTGCTGTCACTGGACAGGGAGAGCAGTGCAAGCTGAATATAGGTGTGCATGTAAATTTGTACGGGAATGTATATTTTCACTCAGTCATATTAAATAAATAAATTAATTAATTAAATAAAAAAGAAAATGTCCTATATTCCACTTAGGTGAGTGGTATCCGGGGTCTTAAAAGCTTACAAGCGGCCATGTAAGATGCATCAATTGGTCCCAGTCCACCCGACAAAAGGGTAATCAAGAATGCCAAAGACAAGGAAAATACTAGCCCAGGAGACAAAAGGGTCACATAAACCAGAGACTGCATCAGCCTGAGACTAGAAGAACTAGATGGTATCTGGTTACCATCAATGATTGAGCTGAGGTATAGTTCTGTGAAGTGAGTTGGTCAGCAGGTGCCTCTGTGTACTCTAGCAACTGGCCCCAGTGGACCCTGTAGGGTGGCAGGCTTCAACCCCTAGCTGGCAAAGACAGCACCCTACTTATGGAGTCACTGAGTGGTCATCAACTGACCATATGATAGGGGTTGGTAAAGGCTGGAAGAGATGCCTTGGGCCACTCAGCAGTTATTTCCTGACAGGGAACACAACAGAGAATTCCTGATGGAGCAGGAGAAAAGTGTGATGTGCAACTCACATTCCTGTAAAAAGACCAGACTTAATGGTCTGACTGAGACCAGAGGAACCCTTGAAGACATGCTCCCCAGAATCTCTATTAACCCAGAACTAAAACCATTCCTGAAGCTAACTCTTCAGACAAAGATTAGACTGGACTATAAACCATACGGAAAACCCTAGTGGCATAGTAGTTAAGACCTGCAGCTGCTAACCAAAAGGTTAGCAGTTCAAATCCACCCGGCGCTCCTTGGAAACTCTATGGGGGCAGTTTTACTCTGTCCTGTAAGATTGCTATAAGTCAGAATCAACTTGATAGTTTTGGTTTATGAAACATAAAACAATATTCATGGAGAGTGTGCTTCTTAGTTCAAGCAGATACACAAGACTAAATGAGTGGCTCCTGTTCAGAGGCAGAATGAGAAGAGAAGAAGGGACAGAAGCCGGCTGGATGGACATGGGAAACCCAGGGTGGGAAGCGGGAGTATGCTGTCACATTATAGGGATCAAATAACAGTATGTATACAAAGTTTTATATGAGAAGTTAACTTGAGCTGTAAACTTTTATCTGCAGCACAATTAAAAAAAAAAAGAACTTGGCTAGAAACCAAAAGCTGGCTATTGGAATCCACCAGCTGCTCCTTGGAAATCCCATAGGGCAGTTCTACTCTGTCTTACAAGGTTGCTATGAGTTGGTAACGACTCCATGGCAATGAGTTTTGTTCAATGGGTAAATTAAAATAAACTAATGTGAACGTGAACAACAGAGGGCATAAGAACCCCATTGCAAAAAAGAAAAGAAATGGAGGAGGGGAGGGGGGCTGCACAGAGATAACATCTTGTGGCTAACTTTACAATGAGTCATTGTGCTGAAAAGGATGGGAAAATCACATTCTGGTGCTACAATATAAAGGGCCAATTGTACATTTTCATTTAAATGAGCAATGAACTCTGATCACAGTCAGATAAAGTTAATGAATGGTAATGTAGAGTTCAACTGGATATGATTTAATAGTTATAAGTTATAGCTCTATCATATAGAATAGATCTGAAGAGGACAGGATTCTATGAAGTTGAAAGAGGCTAAAGAGTATGAAGTATCAATAGAATGGCCTGATCTTGTCTTCAAAACAGATTTGAAGACATTTATATAACTGAAGCAAAGAAGACATGAGCTTCAATTTTAGTGATAGCTTCCTATATATTACATAAAGAAAAGACAAACTCAGGGACATGAACTATATGTGTCAACTCCCTTTTTTTAAGTTTAGCGTCTGAATCTATGACTAACTAACAATAAAAAGACATTTAGCCTGGCAGTCTGGGTGTATAGCTTGAAACATTCTTTACCTTCACTGAGGAAATCAGTCAATAATCAGTATCAGACAACTTAGAAAACAATCAGTTGTTTCCTTAAAATTAGCCTGGAAAGATTTGGAATTAAATACAAAGATGATATCAATCAAACCTGTAGTATTAATAATTTTAGGTTGAGGAATAAGATATGAATACTGTTTTAATAATTTGTAATAAGCTTAACAGAATTTGGCCTATAATTTAAGTAATTATGTAATTGATTTAGACTAGTGATTTTTAAGTTGAAATTTCACTAAGTTTATAAACAGTATCAGAACTTTTGAGAAAGTGAAGGATTCAAAAAAGCTGTATGTTTAATAGAAAAGGTTTACACAAAATTATCTAAGTATTTTAGAAGGTTTTCTTTATTTTTAGACAACCAAGATAGAGAAAACCAAACACAGTGTATAAAATGTAAATACAGTTAAAAAGTTTAAGGGAATATACTATCAGTTGTAAAGTCTACTTAAGAGCAAATTTTAAATTTCGCTAAATTTGTAAAATAATCTGTGCTCCAAAACAAACACTGGGTAACAACTCAAGACACAGAACACAGAGCAGAGCAACTAGATATCAACCTAAATAGGGGAATCACACACACACAAAAAAAAATCATAAGCAAAACACTGACAATAGGGAAACAGAGATGTCATTATGGAAAGATCACAGCAAAAAAGAGGGACTCAAAAGAAAATGCAGTCACTGATCTTTCATACGGAGAGGAAGTCAAGGCAATATAAAGAAGTTAAAGACTGGTTTAAATTTAGAAAAACAGTAATGACCAATTTCAAAATATGAAACCCTGAGATGTAAGATCTCTAAAATTTACCATAACACTTTAATGATTAAAGAGCTAAAAGCAAATCAGTTATTAATTCTTTGAGAGTAGCAACTTCTAAGAACCATCTATAATCAGTACATGGATAATAATAATTTAAAAGGTTATAAAAGCATTTGAAGATAATAATGATTCTGAAAAAAAGACCTACAGGATCATATTAAGCTGGAGTTCACAGTATGTAGGCTTCTACTTCCTGAAGTAAGATAACTGGCAAAAATATAAATAGGCTCCTCTGCTTTAGGATTTTCTACCTAAGCCATCAATTGCATTGCTCTGGAGATTAAAAAGGAAAGGACTTTACAAAACTGAGGAAAAGTCTACAGTTAGAAGACAGGCTAATTAAAACAACATTAGTAATCAATTGTGACATCCAAAGCATGAGCATATTTGAATTGTAGCTATATGAAACTAGGGCTTTAAAAGCTGTAAAATTAAATAACGTAAATGCTTATATAAGGTTTGTAAACATTTATAAATACAATTATTCATATCAGTGTCTTGAAATAAATCTTTAACTTTGGTAAGCTCTAACAGTACTGTCTTTAAATTTCTTATATATATATATATATACATATACCTATATATATATATATATATATACCATATCTGACTTGAGCCAAACATGATACATGAAAGTTTTAGTTCTACTGGATCATAATCTTAAGAGTAAGTAAGGTATGCACTATCATTTCCTCTGAATCTGCAACCATATCTTTGCTTGTGTTTTCCTTTCCTCCTTTCCTATGGCTTACACAATAGGTTTCAAAACTGGGCACTAAAAAATCTGTCTAGATTTCTCTTTCTTCCATATCAAAAACATATGTATGACACAGTAATTCTAGATGACTTTATAACTCTGAAAATCACTGTAGCTTTATTTCAAATACTACGCTCCAGAATTGTAATAAACTCAAATGGAATTTAAACTGTCTCCACCCACATCCCACTATATTACACCCTTCGCTTCCCCACCCCCAGATGAAGGTTAGGTTGATAAATGGATTTGGAGGTGGAATAAAGCCAGACATCAAATAACTTACTTGAAATCCATCTCTTACCTTCTGTACTTAACCCCGGACTTGATGTGAACTTGGCTACATCGACAATTTTTACAGCAAACTGTTGCCCAGTTTCTCTGTTGATACATCGTCGTACAACACTGAAGGGACCCCTAAAAACAAAACCAAAAACACACAAATTAACTTTAATTCAGAGACTGTTCTTAAGTTCTTGTTTCCCTTCAACATCTTACTGATGTTTCATTGTCTATTAAACATACTACACGAGGACCAAGTCATTTTCTTTTTTTAGCCTTCAGATGGAATATGGTTTTCAAAATTAAATGTAACTGAAATAATTTTAAATATACTTTTCTGTGACTCATAAAGTAATTTATAACTCAAAAATATTATTAAATGAGAAATATAGAAGACAATTAAATTTGCAATTGGAAATAATTAAAAAAATTCTAAACAGTATTATGTTCAAGGCAATCTTTGCAATAGTTTACACAGATTAGCAACATCTTCATTACAATAAGTGAAATCCATAGTGTACATTGTACTTGTTTTTGAACCAGAAGCTTAAATCATTCTTGACACCTTCCTCTCATCTTACCCACCACTTACTCAATTTTCACCAAGTCCTACTGAGTTTCTCTTGAGCCTGCCCACTTCTCTCTACCCTAGTCTAAGCTACTATCATCTTCTACCAAAACTACTGGAAAACTGGTTCCCTGCCTCATTCTCAAAGTGATTTTTAAAGTCATAGTATGTTCCTGCTTAAAACCCCAGAGAGAGAGACAGCATTAGGCATAGCATTAGGCATACACATTTCTAGTGTATAACTAGAAACCCTGGTGGTATAGTGGTTAAGTGCTATGTCTGCTAAACAAAATGGTGGCAGTTTGAATCCATCAGGTGCTCCTTGAAAACTCTAAAGCAGTTTTACTCTGCCCTATAGGATTGCTATGAGTTAGAACTGACTTGACAGTACTAAGGTTTTTTTCTTTTGTTTATATAAATAATTCCTACATAAAACAAGAAAAAAGGAACACAATCTCATAAAGTCTAGACAAAAGACTGGAACAGGTTATTTCAGAAGGATGATTTGTTCTCTAACCATCTTCTTAGCCTCTCCTAGTATTGTTCCTTTCCCTCTATACTCTGGCTCATTTGGCCTCCTTTCACTTCTTTGACCACTTCAGCACCAGTGAACATACTGTTTCCACCGCCTGAAATGGTACTTATCTTTCAGATCTCAGTTCCATTGTCATGTCATTAGAGAAGCCCTCTCTGACCCTCTAGACTAAGTGTCAAACCTGAATGCACACTGCCTTTCCTTCCCCAACAACACTTTCACAGTGTGTGTACTTTATAAATTTTAGTATAGATACATACATATATTTATGTAGTATGCTCTATTTAACACTTATATCCACCAGTGGACTCTAAGCTAGCTCTATGGGGGTGATGACTGTGTGCGTTTTTCTTTTTACTTGTACCTCCAAAGTATAAAATCAAGCCTGGTATAAAGGAGATACTCAAATCTTTATAACAGAAGTAAAAAGGAAAAGCAGATGAGCAGTGTAGACTGAGAGATGGTCCTCTCTCAAGATATCACTCGACATACCACCTGGGTGAGTGGTGACTGAGGTCTTAAAAGCTAGCAAGCTGCCACCTAATAGTACCAAATCATCCCAATCCACCTGGACGTGAGGCAAATGGAGGCCATTAAGGACAGGAGAAAAATATGAGCCCACCAGATGGAAGGAGCCATATGAGCCATAGCCTGCTTCAGCACGGGACCAGAAGAACTAGATGGTGCCCAGACACCACCAATGACAGCCTGGATGAGGTATGTGAAATGGAGCTCCAGATACAGCATATGATGGAGTAGAAGGCAGAGCTAGAATTCTACAAAAGACCACACCTGATGGTCCTTCTGAAAGGAGGCCCCCCTGGGAGCATGGCCCCAGACTCTCAAACTCCAAACTGCATCCAGCACTGGGGCCAGCTCCCAGACAAAGACTGACCAGGACCATACAAGACACAGACTGCTACAGAAAGTAAACAAACATTTAAAAACATACATGAGGTTGTCTGAGGGACATTTTGCTGGAGCGGAGTTGACTGGGTGAGGAGGGCCAGACCTCTATTAGAGGTAACAGGAAGTTCTGAACAAAAGGGGAAGCATATTGTCATGTGTGTGTGTTGAGGGGGCAGCTAGAATAGAATAGAGGTGAAAGTTCTAGATATTATATGGCAACATAAAATAGACTGAAAAAATTGTTCTTAATTCACAATAAAAATAAAAGACAGAGACGGAGGAAAAAGAAGGACAAGTGGCTGATTTTAAAGATATTACTTCCTGGATGGTTTCATTTAACCCAAATACATTCTAAGACAGAACTGAAGTAATAGTTTATATCTTACAAACAGAAGCAAAATACAGGAAGTCATTCTGGGAGAAAGCCCATTTAAAATGATGACTTAGGCACAACAGTCAAGAAATTGAAACTCCATTCAGACAACAACAGCAATTTAAAGCACAGAGAAATTCTTCATGATCCTTAAACTTCAAATTATAATTGTTCTATGTTGCCACAGAAAACTATATAATTTCTGTCAGTAGAGCCATTGGTTCAGCCATTTCCTTACCCAGCCCTTTCCTAAATTTAGAGTGGTAGTTCTCAACACTGGCTGCACAACTGAATCAACTGGAGTGATAAAGAAAATATCAATGTCCAGGCCCAGGCATTAAACACACATGCGTGTGCACACACACATGGTTCCTTGTGATTCACAGTTATTAAATAAGACAGATCCGTACATGTTTGAATTGACTATTACAGAATACAAAATGCAAAAGCAGTGTACTACAACAGTTTATTTAAGGCAAGTATGATTCATATCATTAAACACACACACATGTATACGATTTGTGTGTGTACAGTTTTATCCTTCGGGGGCAAACAAATTCTCACTGGCCTTTAGAAGTATTTGAGAAGACCAAACTATATCTGGATGCCTGTGCTCCATCAGCAGATGGACAAAACTTGTTCATTTAGATTATGACGCTTCTGATACTGCTTGCATTAAATTTTGTCTTTCTCCTTTCACTTAGAGGACAGACAAATAAGTATAATCTAACCCATATCTAAACACTTCTCTAAGATCATATGAATGAGTTCATTTCACCATGCCATCATCAGGACACTAACCGTGCCACAGCTTCAAGTCTCTCTTGAGTCAATCTAACAAAGCTGAACCAAAAGGAAAAGAAATGACACTAACGTAGTTTTCAGAACTCTATGTAGAAAGAGGATCTTCTTGATAATCACTTGAAATCACTTAAAAGATTTTCCTTTGTGAGATAACAATGTAACATAAAGTGAAATAAAGACACTCACAAAGGCTTTAAATCTCCATCTAGATGACTTCCTTGATATTATTTACCCTGACAACAGCGAGCAATTTCAGGAAATGCTTAACATAATTGATATTTGTCCACACATCAACCTTTGGGACCATGCTTATGGTCCCATGTATATATACATTTGTGTACTCTACATCCATTCACTACATTTTTTTAATAAATATGTAATTTTATTTTATTGTTGAGAATATACACAGCAAAACATACACCAACTCAACAGTTTCTACTTATACCATTTACTGACACTGATTACATACTTAAGAGTTGTGCAACCATCTGAGCCTTCCTTTTCTGAGTTGTTCCTCTCCCATTAATATAAACTAAGTGCTACTTAAGATTCCTATCTATCAAGTTGCTGTGTGAATTTGGTCTCACATACACAATTGTTAAAAGAGCATAATGCTCAAAGCAGATTTTTTTTTTACTATTTAAGCTAAGCTATTGTTTCGCTTTAAGAAAACTTCAAGAGGGCGGAGTCAAGATGGTGGACTAAACGCACATCTGCCTAAATCCCTCTGGAAACCAAGACCTGAAGGGATAACTAAATGGACCATTCTGGATACCTAGTGAGCCCTGGAACGCGGCATAAGGCCATTAATTTGGACTTCATATCACTGAATGTAAAACCTCCTCTCTTTCACTGACCCCACTCACGGAGAGCACAGGCTTGCAAAGACTGAAGGTAACACACCATTTCGCTTTTTTTTTCCCTCTGTCTTGGCTGGCGGGCAGAACTGGGACTTGACTAGCTACTGGTCTTGGATGCACTGCTGGTGGGACTGGCAAGACTAATTGCCAGGTTATGAGACCCTGGCTTTGGACTCTACACATCTTGGCACCTCTGGCCTATTGGGAAATGGAGAAGCCCAGGCAGAGGCCCTGGCTGGACTTGGTTCTTAGGCTGGGAGGTGGCTCGTGCCGGGGGGAGAGGGAGAGTGCTTTTCTAGCAGGCAGGTGGTGTTTTGCACAGTGTTGCCTGGGGCTGGGGCACAGCAGTGGAGGCTGTGGGCTCTGGACATTTTGGCACTCTTGGCTTCTCTTTCCAATGGGAGCCTGGTCCCAGCCAGCTGGCGAGCCTGTGCGGGATGCCATCTTGTTTCGCTGGGAGGCGGGGTCATCCAAATGGAAGCCTCAGCTGGACCTAACTCCTGGGCGAAGGGGCAGCGCCTACCCAGAGGAGACAGAAAAGCAGAATTCTACACAGTATCACCTACAGCGGGGGCCCAACAGCAGAGGCCAGCAGACAAGTAACCTTTCTGTATTTTTAGCTAGTTTATAACATCTGGTGTTCAATATAGAGGTGGTTACTTTGTCAGCTGGGAAGAGGGACGTATACATCTGAAAACCTGACTGACTTTGGAAGTTGTCAAATACTTTTTACTTCTCATTTTAAGACGGTCTAGTGAAACAGCCAGATCTGACTCGATGGCACTTGGCTTGGCTGGCTAGGAAAACAACTGTGGTCCATCTTCACAGCCTCTCTCCCAGACTCTGTTGACCCACATGAAGCCCCCAAAGCACAAATGCTGGAGAAGACGTTAACCCGGAAATCACCCATAGCATCAGAAGGCCCCCAAAAGAAACCACCTCAGAATTTCCCAGACGAAGCAGCTTTCCTGAAACTATCATAAGGTGAACACAAAAGGATTATATAGAGAGCCCTCCTAGACCTCATACAAAATGCAGCACAGCAAAACAAAAAATCAAGCAAGCCGTTCAATCGGATGAAACATCAGTACTTGGAAATTGAACAGATCAAGGACAAAATCAAAGACATAGAAACTTCAATTCAAAGCTAAGAAAACAGAATGGAACAAATAGAAAAGAGAATTTCTGATTTGGAAGACAGAGCCACTGACTCCAGCATCTATGAGGAGAAATCAGAAAAAAGAACAAGGACAAATGAAGAAGCATTAAGAAGCATGTGGGACTCTATTAAGAAGAACAATCTATGACTAACTGGAGTTTCTGAACATGGTGAAACACCTGAGAACACAGAGAGTATTGTTGCTGAGCTGCTGACAGATAACTTCCATGAAATTATGAAAGAAGAGAATATAGATATCCAAGATATGTATCGGACACCACTCAATATAGATCTGAATAGAAAAACTCCAAGACATTATAGTCAAGGTCAACAAAATGAAACATAAGCAGAAACTCTTAAAGGCAGTAAGACTCAAAGCAAAGCTAACATTCAAAGGGAAACCCTGAAGGCTCTTGTCAGATTTCTCAGCAGAAACCATGCTGGCATGGAGACAGTGGCATGACACATTTAAAGCCCTGAAGGAAAAGAACTTCCAACCAAGAATTATATATCTTGCAAAACTATATTTGAAATATGAAAATGAAATTAAGACATTTGCAGATAAACAGAAACTCAGACACACCAAAGCTACAAGAAATGCTGAAAGAATCTCTTGGCTTGGAAGAACAAAACGGCTAAATTTGTATTTTAGAAGGACACATTATCCAGAATCCTACTCAGTTAGGGAAGGCTCCAATCACAATCAAAGCTATAATAGTGAAAGAAATGATCTAGTGATTGTATCATGTAAACTATGATATCATCACATTAAAAAGAGGGATGTACTACAGTTGTTATAGTCCTTCCAGATGGAGAGGAAGTTGATAAGTCTGGTAGCAATCAAAATTGGGTTTATATACAGTTTATTAAGTGGGATCATAGGGGCAGCCATAAAGCACAATAAAGCAGCAACATACCATAGCAAGAAATGTAATACAGGAGTCTCAACAACCACAAATCCAAACCTGAAAAAGGTGAAAAATCAACTCACAAAGAAGGTTGCAGAACAGATTGATAAGAACAGAGAGAACATCAACACAAAAATAAACATATCACAATGGCAGCACTGAGCACATACCTATCAATAATTACATTGAATGTGAATGGACTGAATGCTCCAGTAAAGAGACAGCGAGTGGCATCCTGGATCAAAAGACATGACCCATCTGTATGTTGCCTACAAGAAACGCACCTTAGACTTAAAGACAGGAACAAACTGAACATTAAAGGATGGAAGAATACATATCAAACTAACAATGAACAAAGAAGAGCACGTGTGGCAATCCTAATCTCAGATAAAATTGATTTTAATGTAAAATCCACCATCGTGGACAAGGATGGACACTATTTATTGCTGAAAGGTTCAACACACAAGAAGGACTTAATAATATTAAATATTTATGCAGTTAATATTAGAGCACCTAAATACATCAAAGAAACACTGACTACACTCAAGAAGGAGATAAATCGCTCCACAATAATAGTAGGAGACTTCAACACTCAACTCTCAATATTGAACAGATTGTCTAGAAAAAAGCTCAATAAAGATACAGAAGACCTTACTGCCACAATTAATCAACTAGACCTTACTGACACATACAGAACTTTCTATCTATCGGTGCACAACTACACTTTCTTCTCCAGTGCACAGTGAACATTCTCCAGGATAGATTATGTGTTAGGAGACAAAGCAATTCTCAACAAAATTCATACCACTGAAATAATGCAAAGCATCTTCTCAGATCACAAAGCCATAAAAGTAAAAAATCAATAGCAGAAAAAACATAGATAGAAAGTCGACCTCATGGAAACTGAACAACACCTTCCTCAAAAAAACCATGGGTTATAGAAGAAATCAACAATGAAATAAAGAAATTTCTAGATTCCAACGTGAATGAAAACACTTCCTACCAGAACCTATGGAATACAGCTGAAGCAGTACTCAGAGGTCAGTTTATCTCCATAAATGCACACATCTGGAAGGAAGAAAGAAACCAAACCAAAGAACTGACCCTACAGCCTGAACAAGCAGAGACAGAACAACAGAGGAACCCCTCATGCACCAGAAGAAAACACATCATAAAGAACAGAGCAGAACTAATGAATTAGAGAATAGAAGAACAATTGAAAAAATTGAAAAGACCAAAAGCTGGTTTTTTGAAAAGATCAACAAAATTGACAAACCACTGGCTAAACTTACTAAAGAAAAACAGGAAACAAATAACTCAAATAATAAATGAGAGGGGAGTTGTCACAACAGATCCAGCAGAAATAAAAAATATCATAGCTGAATACCATGAAAGACTATTCTAATAAATTTGAAAACCTGGAGGAAATGGACAACTTCCTTGATGCATATCACCTACCCAAATTATCACAACGGGAAGCAGAACAGCTTAATAAGCCCATTGAAAAAGTCATCAAAAAATTGCCAACCAAAAAAAGCCTGAGTCCAGATGGCTTCGCTGCAGAATTTTACCAAGCTTTTAGAGAAGCGTTATCTCCAATACTACTGAGATTATTTCACAGCATAGAAATTGATGGAATACTCCCAAATTCATTCTATGAAGCCAGCATAGCCCTGATACCAAAGCCAGGGAAAGACCCAACAAAAAAAGGAGAACTACAAACCAATATCACTCATGAATCTAGATGCAAAAATCTTCAACAAAATTCTTGCCAATGGAACGAAACAACATATCAAAAAAATAATCCATCATGACCAAGTTGGATCCCTACCAGGGATGCAAGGCTGGTTCAACATCAGAAAAACAATTAATGTGATCAACCACATAAATATCACAAAAGACAAGAATCACCTGATTTTGTCCACTGATGCAGAAAAGGCCTTCAATAAAGTCCAACACTCATTCATGCTAAAAACTATCAGCAAAATAGGAATAGATGACAAATTCCTCAGTGCACCAAGGGCCATTTATATAAACCCAGCTGCCTACATCATTCTGAAGGGAGAGAGACTGAAACAGTTTCCCTTGAGAACAGGAACTAGACAAAGAGGCCCATTCTCACCTTTCCTATTCAACATTGTACTAGAAGTTCTAGGCAGAGCAATTAGACAAGACCAAGGAATAAAGGGCATCTGCACTGGCAAAGAAGAACTAAAAATCTCCCTATTTGCAGATGATATGATTGTATATGCAGAGAATCCCAAAGAATCCATAAGAAAACTACTCAAACTGATACAAGAGTTCGGCAAAATCTCAGGATACAATATAAACGTAAGTAAATCAGTAGGATTCCTTTATACCAACAACGAGACTGTTAAGGAAGAAATCACCAAGTCAATACCATTTATTATAGCCCCTAAGAAGATAAAGTACCTAGGAATAAATCTAACCAAAGAAATAACAGACCTTTACAAAGAGAACTACAAACCTTTACTACAAGAAACTAAATGGAGAAACCTACCCTGCTCATGGAAGACTTAACATTGTGAAAATGGCTATATTACCCAAAGCAATCTACTTATATAATGCAATCCCAGTACAAGTTCCAGTGACATTTTTTAATGAGACAGAGGAACAAATTACCTACTTTGGAAAGGCAATAAACCCTGGATAAGTAAAGTATTACTAAAGAAGAAGAACATACTGGAAGGCCTCTCATTACCTGACCTTAGAACCTATTACTCTGCCACAGAAGTCAAAACAGCCTGGTACTTGTACAAAAGCAGACAGACAGATCAGTGGAACAGAATCGAGACCCCAGAGACGACATCATCTGTCTGTGAACAGCTGATATTTGACAAAGGCCCTAAGACATTAAACTGGGGTAAAAACAATCTCTTCAACAAATGTTGCTGGCAAAATTGGACATCCATGTGCACTAAATTAAAACAAGATCCATATCTTACACCTTATACAAAAACCAACTCAAACTGGATAAAACACCTAAATATCAAATCTAAAAGCATAAAGCTCATCCAAGTAAAAGTAGGAACAATAATGGAAGTTTTAATACACAACACAGGCAGACTTCAAAATCTGTCAAACAAACCACAAACACCAGAAGAGAAAATAGATAAATGGGAACTACTAAGACTTTTGCTCATCCAAAGACTTTATTAATAGAATTAAAAGGCCACCTACAGAATGGGAAAAAATATTTGGCAACTATATGTCAGACCAATGCCTGATCTCCAAAATCTACAAGGTATTACAAAATATCAATAAGAAAAAGATAAATCATCCAATTAAGCAATGGGCAAAGGAGATGGACAGACACTTCTCTTAAGAGGAGATCCGGCAGGCAAAAAACACATGCAGACATGCTTGTGATCATTAGCTATTAAAGAAATTCAAATCAAAATGACAATGAGATACCATCTCACCCCAACAAGGTTGGCCATGATCCAAAAAATGCAAAACACCAAATGCTGGAGAGGCTGTGGAGAGATTGGAACTCTCCTACACTGTTGGTAGGGTTGCAAAATGGTGCAACCTCTTTGGAAAGCAATCTGGCACTACCTTAAAATAATGGATATAGATATACCATTTGACCCAGTAATTCCACTGCTTGGAATATATCCTACGGAATCAAGGCCATTCACACCAACTGATACATGCACACAAATGTTCATCGCAGCACAGTCCACAGTAGCAAAAAGATGGAATCAACCCAGATGCCCAACAACAGAAGAATTGATAGGCAAACTATGGTAGGTATACTCAATGGAACATTATGCAATGATAAAGAACAACGATGATAGCAGGAAACATCTCTTGTCCTGGTTTCAACTGTAGTACATTATGTTGAGTGAAAGTAATCAGCGACAGAAGGACAAATATTGTATGAGGCCCGTATGATAACAACTTAAAAGCAGACTCATGCATAACAGAAAAGACTCTTTGACGGCTGCAAGGGTGGGGAGGTGGGAGGGTTGGGGGTAGGGTTCAGATTAGATAGTTGATAGAAATTTGGTTGGGTGAAGTTGGTGACAGTACACATTAGTAAGAATACCAATATCAATGGGACTTCAGCACTACTTGTGTACTCCTCCCATCTTAACCCAATATTGCAAGGACAGAGTAGCTGGGGTGGCGGGCTGGGGACCGTACTCTTGGCAAATTGAGGCCAATTGGCACAACTACCATTTTGCTAATGAGGAATCTCTGCACCCCACACTGGTGAGTGGCGTCTGGGGTCTTAAAAGCTGCCAAGCTGCCATCTGAGGGTACAGCAAATGGTCCCAACTTTGCACAAACAGATGATCACCAAGGTCCATAACGACATGGGGGAAAGAAAATCCAGAAGACAGAGAGACCCATGTGAGTGGATGTCTACATCAACTTGTGACTGGAAGAACCAGATGGTGCCTGGCCACCATCAGTGATAGCCACGATGGAGCTCACAAAGTTGAGTCTCACTGGCAACACAAGTATAAATAGGGGTGCACCCTGAGATCTCCACTTAAAGACCACAATTGATGGTCCAGGGACTTCGGGGTTCCCCTGGGAGCATGGCCTCTGGCCCTGATGCTGATCTTGTCCATAAATCATAATTAAGGTCAACTTTTCGGACAGCAATGGATTGGACTTGGTAATGCAGAGTGATCATATTGTGTGGGCATTTTATGGTTTTAAGCATCTATAGGAGGTCTTCCTTTTGACCTCATACTGGAGGAAGGGGAATGGGTGGCGAAGAGAAGATAAGAGACTGTTGGGAAGCTAAGACATGTATGGAGCAGAGAGGAACAGTGTGCTGTCACTGTGCAGGGAGAGCAGTGCAAGCTGCATATAGATCAGCATGCAAATTTATATGGGAATGTACATTTTCATTCAATCACAATTAAAAAAATAAAACTTCAAGGGATATATTTGGTTTAAGTTTTAAAATTAATTTTAGGACAATAGTTTTAGGGATTCATCCAACCTTCACGGTTCTTGGAAGTCTAGAGTCTGGGATTTCAAATTGTATTCTGCATTTCCCCCCTTTTCATCAGGATTCTTCTATGGAATCTTTGCTCAAAATATTCTTCACTACATCTTTTTAAAGAACTTTTTCTGACAATTATTCATGGTCGATCAAGTCAATTCTTTACTTTTTCTTGCTTTAACAAAGGTGTGGAAGAATGCACAGCTCCTCCCCCTTCACTCTTAGAAATAGTGAAATTCAGAAAAGTTGGGAAAAGGGGTTGAGAAAGGGATACTCAGATAAGGAAACAGAAACTTGAAAAAATTCTGTTAATAAAAATAAAATCCCTAATTCTTTAACCTAACTTTATAGTGTGATACAAAGAAAATGAGTAGATTCATGAACTACTAAAGACCTGAAGATAGGTCAAAGTATTTTAAGAGTGTGTCCTTCAATGACATCCAGGAGATTTACAAAGGTGAATCAAATTTAATACACTAAAAATATATCAAAACATATTCAGTGCCTTAAGCATATTTATGATGTAATCCATCACCTATAAATTCGGTGGCAACTGACAAAAATTTAAATGAGTATATGGTGTCTATAACTTCATGAGGACTCAATTATATTTGGTAGATAGGTTAAAGAAGGACAGGCTGTAAGAAAGTCTGGTTTGGTGTCCCATCTTAAAGGAGATGGGGTGGGGATGATAAAGAGTGTAGAATACATCTATTGAAATGCATTTATTAATTATACATAAATAACTGTTTATAGAGAACTGTTAAAAATCAGGAAGCCTAGGTTTCAGTCTGGCCTTTCCATTTTTTTTTTTTTTTAAATATTTTATTATGTTTTCAATGAAAGTTCACACAGCAGTTTAGGTTGCCATTCAAGAATTTCTATTTGAATTGTTCAGTGACATCGACTACATTCCCTGACCCCTTACATTTTCATCTTTGTTTTAAAGTAATTATTGATCATTTGGTCTCATACAAGTGACCTATGCCAATTTGTTATGCTTAAAATGTCACCCTTAAATTTTTAAATCTATGATAAGTTCAATTCTTAAGTATTTATGCCAGTGAGGGAAAATGGTGATAGTGACTGTCATCAGCCATCATCATAACTGTTATCTTTCTTTTATTTCTACTAATTCTAGCCAGGATATTAATCAAAATAGAATGGTAATCAACAGCATTTCAGTCTTGATGAAATGTTATATATTCTTCATTCAATTCTATGAATACTAAATGTTGGGATTTGGTCACAAGATTCTATTTGAAGGGAGGTGGCTGCTTACAGACTTTTACATTTTTAATTAAAAGGTCAATTAAATCACAATATGTTACAAGTGAATACTGCTGTAACATCCTCTAAGGTTTTGAAAAAATCTAACTGTGTCTCTATGCTAACGCAGAATAATTAATATCTTCTAGCTTTCATTTATGTGAAGTAAGGCTATAAACCAATCAACCAGTTGCTGCTGAAACAACTACATCTCATGGTGCTCCCATATGTGTCAGAATAGAACTGTACTTCCTGGAGCTGGTTTTCAGTGGCTGAATTTTGGGAAGTAGAGTGCTAGGTCTTTCTTTCAAGGTGGCTCTGGGTAAGCTCAAACTTCCAACTATTTGGTTAACAGCTGAGCATGTTAACCATTTCCATCACCCAGGGAAACTATTCCAGTTTTCATTTATGTGAAAAAAGGCTAAGTCCAGGAAGTAAGCAACTCTGACACCAAAGGTAAATACATCAAAAAAGGAGAAAAGAATGAAATGAAATTACGAAGACTCAAGTGTGTTGGTTTTCAGATTAATAGGATAGATTGAGTACAATGCATCTAACTATCTCTGAAAACTTCACTAAAATAGTATCAAAGGTATCCCAAAAAAAAAAAAAAAAAAAAAAAAAACAGACTGGGAGAACAAGAAAGGAGACAATCATGATAATCAAATTTGGGAAGCTGGAAAGCAGGGAGTTTGGGTAACTGATTTAGCCAACCCAGGAAGGCTGAATTTCAATGAGAAAATGAGGAAAGTTGAGAATCAAACCCATTTGCCCTGCAGAATCCTCAAGAAGCTCATGAACTTGCAGCATCAGACACTCTGGAACTAAAAGTAAAGAAAAGAGGGGCTAAAACAATGTTTAAATGACATCTATTGGAGAAGCACTTGAAGATTCTAGATTTCCTCTCCTACTCCATACCACTAGGTAACTGCCCCTCACTCATCCTAACAGATCATTCTCTGGAGAGGGTGAAACACAGGTCTTAGAACTGGGGATACAAGGCAGTTGAAGGAATGAGTACTATAATGTGACCATATACACATGGAATATAGTCAGCCTCAGCCCCCTTCCCTCACTAGTGCAAATGTTGGAAACCAGATCTTTATCCATCAGGTAAGAGATGAGTTTTCTCTTGGATATCTGATCTGCTCGGAAGGAAAGACCTAAAAAGATGATAAGAGGTTTTCCAAACTGTTCAACCAGATCATCCTTCAGCAAAACCTAAAGATTCTCCACATGTTTAGAATTCTCCATCAGGTTTCAGTCTCTCTACCATAAGGTTTTCATTTGGGGCTGGATACTTCTTTAATTTGCAAAGATATTCAGGGCATTATAGCATGTTGAACAATATCTCTGACTTCCACGTACTAGACAGTAGTTGAAACAGCCCCATACTCCAGTGTCTCCAGACATTGCTAATTGTCCTCTGAAGGACAAAGTCACTCCCACTGAGAATCACTGTTATACTCCTTATCGTAAGCAGACAAGCAAGAATCCCAATACAGTTGAAGAAAACCCAAAACCCAGTGATGTTAAGTTGATTCTGACTCACAGTGACTCTATACACAGAGAACTGCCTCACAGTTTCCAAGCAGCGCCTGGTGGATTTGAACTGCCGACCTTCTGGTTAGCAGCCATAGCACTTATCTATTATGCCACCAGGGTTTCACAGCTGAAGAAGAGTCTCTAACTTGGAAAATATCCAAACTAAACCCTTTGTCATAGAGCCGACTGCAACCCTGTAGCACAGAGTAGAACTGCCCCATAGAGTTTCCAAGGATCGCCTGGTGGATTCGAACCGCCAAACTTTTGGTTAGTAGCCGTAGCACTTAACTACTGCGCCACCAGGGTTCCAACTGGGAAGACAGAGACCATAATAAACAGAAATAGCAACTTAGAAGAATCAGACTACACAGGAAGAATATTTCAAAATATATAGAACGATATTACAACTACAAAACTTTTAAAAAACAAAACTCTTTTTTTTTCCATTTATTGTGATTGAATGAAAGTGTACAATCCAGTTTCAATCACATGCCTGTCTATCTGCAGCTCCTTGACCTCTCCTTGTTTGGTGAGAGCACACTCCTCCTTTCTGTTCTATACATGTCATACCCTCTTAACTATCTCCTGATCCCTCCCCTCCATTCATTTCTAGTAAGAGGCCAGTAGGATGACATCCTGTAGATGCACTGAACCATAAAATGCACACAAAGTATGGTCACTGTGTCCTGGAGTCCAATCCACTGCTGTCACAAGAGTTGACCTTGGTAATGATTTCTGATCAGGGGCAGCATCAGGTCTAGAGGTCATGTTCCCAGGAGAACCCCGAGGCCTTCAGACCATCAACTGAGGTCTAAAAAAGAACTCTTAATAAATATATGAGGAAAATTAAAACTCAGTAGAAGGGTTTGCAGATGAAGCTGACAAAATCTTCTAGAAAGCAAAGCAAAAAGAACAAAGAAAACATAAAGAGGAAATTAAAACCAAAGAAAAGAAACTTTCTCAGAACTTAAAACATTTGTTGCTCAAGTTAAAAGAACCCACAAAGTACTCAGCACAACAGATGATAGACTCATGTCCAGACACATAGCTGTGGACAAGGAGATGATTTTCAGGTTTCCAGAAAAGAGGGAGGAGCATAGGGAATGGATAATACAATTCAGACATAATGGATCCGGAGTCAAAACAGCTTCAGATCTCTCAGTGGCAACACTGGAAGAAAGAAGACAATCCCTTCAAAATCATGAAGGGAAATTTTTTCTAACCTTCAATTCCATATCTAGCCAGACCATCACTGACCATCAATCAAATGTGAAAGCAGAGTAAGGATATTTTCAGAGATAGAACATCTCAACAAGTTACTTGCTACACACACTTTCTAAAGAAACTATTAGATGGTGTGTTCACCAAAACAAAAGAGTGGACCAAGCAAAAGGATGTCAAGAAACAGCATTGAACCATAAACTGAAAAAGTTCTTGTTCTCCTCTGCTGCTTGGGTCAGCAGAGGTTTTTCATTTCACTCTACAGTAGTGGTTTGCTTCGACTGGTTGGAGGCAGGCCTCACTGAGCAGAAAAGCAGGAAATAGAGAGCAGTCTATGCCTCTGAGCATATTCCTGTGGTACATTCAGTAGCCAGTCCTGCACTCTACCTGTGATTAAGGAGCCCTGTTTCCCAGGACTTACTCATGACCTTGATAACCAACTTCCCAGAAAACAACAAAACAAAACAAAGCCACTGCCATTGGGTCGGATCCAACTCATAGCAACCCGAGGGCAGAGTAAAACTGACCCATACAGTTTCCAAAGGAGCGTCTGGTGGATCTTAAGGGGCTCCTATATACTTGCAGGGTATCTGAAGACAGACGGTAAACAGAAGATTCTATTCAGCACCTCTTCTGAAAACTTGCTATAATAGTTTAAATAGTCTTTTCTTGCTCACACAATAAATATGTGCTTGTCAGGTGGCACAGTGGTTAAGAGCTTGGTTGCTAACGAGAAGGTCAGTAGCCCAAATTCCAAGGGAGAATGATTTGGCAGCCTTGAAAACCCTGGGGGGCAGTTCTACTCTGCCCTTTAAGGTCACTGTGAGTCTGAACTGACTTGACAGAAATAGGTTTGGGTTTTTTGGTTAGACAATCTTTTAAAACTTAGAATATATTGTTTGTGGAGACATACATAGGTGTTAAAGCTATGAGAAAGCCAAAGGAGAAAGCATCAGGAAGTGAATACAAATTGATTATATACAGGGCCCTTCTAGACCTTATATAAAATGCAGCAAAACAAAATGAAAAATTAAGCAAGTTGTTCCATCTGATGGAACACCAGTACTCTGAAATCCAACAGATCAAGAACAAAATCAAAGACATAGAAACTTCCATGCAAAGCCAAGAAAACAGAATGGAACAAATGGAAAAAAGAATTTCTGACTTGGAAGACAGAGCTACTGATGCCAGTGTCTATGAGCAGAAATCAGAAAAAAGAAACAAGAAAAATGAAGAAACATTAAGAAGCATGTGGGACTCTATTAAGAGGAACAACCTTCGATTAATTGGAGTCCCTGAACAAGGTGAGACATCTGAGAACACAGAAAGTATTGTTGCTGAGCTGCTGAAAGAAAACTTCCCAGAAATCATGAAGGAAGAGAATATAGACATCTCAGATGCATATCATACGCCACCCAATATAGATCTCAAAAGAAAGACTCCAAGACATATTATAATCAAGCTTAACAAAATGAAACATAAGCAGCAACTCTTAAAGGCAGCAAGACTCAAGGCAAAGCTAACATTCAGAGGGAAACCCTGTAGGCTCTCGTCAGATTTCTCAGCAGAAACCATGCTGGCACGGAGACAGTGGCACGACACATTCAAAGTCTTGAAGGAGAAGAACTTCCAACCAAGAATTATATATCCTGCAAAACTGTCTTTCAAACACGAAAATGAAATTAAGACATTTCCAGATAAACAGAAACTCAGAGACTTCGTAAAAACCAAACCCAAACTACAAGAAATACTGAAAGAAGTTCTTGGCTTTGGCTTAGAAGAACGAAACCACTAACTTTATATTTTAGAACGACACACTACTCAATACTCATTTAGGGAAGGCTCCAAAGTAAATCACAGCTTTGATACGGAAAGAAGCAATCCAGTGATCATCATGAAAACTATGGTGTCATCATAATAAAAGAGGGATGTACTACAGTCGTTACAGTCCTTCCAGATGGAGAGGAAGATGACCAGACTGGTAGTAATTAAAATTGGGTTTATAAATAGTTTATCAAGGGGGTTCATAGGGGCAGCTGTAAAGCACAACAAAGATGTATCATACCATTTCAAGAAATCTAACACACGAGTCTCAACAACCACAAAACCAGCTTTGAAAAAGGTGAAAAATAAACTCACAAAAAAGAGTGTCTCAGAACAGACTAATAAGAACAACAGAGAAAACATCAACATAAAAATAAACATATCCCAATGGCAGCAGTGAACACATACCTATCAATAATTACGTTGAATGTGAATGGACTGAATGCTGCAGTAAAGAGACACCGAGTGTCATCTTGGATCAAAAGACACGACCCATCCATATGTTGTCTACAAGAAACTCACTTGAGATCTAAAGACAGGAACAAACTAAAAATTAAAGGATGGAAGAATATATATTAAGCTAACAATGAACAAAGAAGAGCAGGGGTGGCAATTCTAATCTCAGACAAAATCAACTTTAATGTCAAATCCACTATCGTGGACAAAGATGGACACTATTTATTGCTGAAAGGTTCAGCACACAAGCAAGACTTAACTATATTAAACATTTATGCACCTAATGTCAGAGCACCTAATTATGTCGAAGAATCACTGACTACGCTCAAAAGAGAGTTAGATGACTCCACAATAATAGTGGGAGACTTTAACACTACACTCTCATTACTAGACAGATCATCTAGAAAAAAGCTCAGTAAAGATACAGAAGACCTCATTGACATAATTAACCAACTAAACCTCATTGATATATACAGAACTTTCCACCCATCAGCAAACTACACCTTCTTCTCCAGTGCACATGGAACATTTCAAGAATTGACCACGTGATAGGCCATAATGCAATGCTCAACAAAATCCATACCAATGAATTATTGCAAAGCATCTTCTCAGATCATAAAGCCATCCAAGTTGAAATCAATAGCAGAAAAAATAGAGATAGAAAGTGGAACTCTTGGAAACTGAACAACATCTTGCTCAAAAAAACATGGGTTATAGAGGAAATCAGGGATCAATTAAAGAAATTCATGGATTCCAATGAGAACGAAAACACTTCCTACCAGAACCTATGGGATACAGCCAAAGCAGTGCTCAGAGGTCTGTTTATCTCCATAAATGCACACATCTGGAAAGAAGAAAGAAACCCAATCAAGGAACTAACTCTACAGCTTGAACAAGTAGAAAGAGAACAACAGAGGAACCTCTCGGGCACCGGAAGAAAGGAGATCATAAAGATTAGAGCAGAGCTAAATGAATTAGACAATAGAAAAACAATTGAAAAAATTGAAAAGACCAAAAGCTGGTTTTTTGAAAAGATCAACACAATTGATAAACCACTGGCTAAACTTACTAAAGAAAAGCAGGAAAGGAAAGAAATAACCCAAATTAGAAATGAGAAGGGAGTTGTCACCACAGATGCAACAGAAATCAAAAACATCGTAACAGAATACTATGAAAGACTGTACTCTAACAAATTTGAAAACCTAGGGGAAATGGACAAATTCCTTGACTCATACTACCTACCCAAATTATCACAACGTGAAGCAGAACAACTTAATAAACCCATCACAAAGGAAGAGATTGAAAAGGTCATCAAAACACTGCCAACCCAAAAAAGTCCGGGCCCAGATGGCTTCACGGTAGAATTCTACTAAGCATTTAGAGAAGAGTTATCCTCAATACTATTGAAACTATTTCACAGTATAGAAAGGGATGAAGTACTCCCAAACTCATTCTATGAAGCCAGCATAACCCTGATATCAAAGCCAGGGAAAGACCCAACAAAGACAGAGAACTACAGACCGATATCACTCATGAACTTAGATGCAAAAATCTTCAACAAAATTCTTGCCAACAGAATACAACAACATATCAAGAAAATAATTCATCACGACCAAGTGGGATTCATACCAGGGATGCAAGGCTGGTTCAACATCAGGAAAACAATTAATGTGATTAACCACATAAATAGCACAAAAGACAAAGATCACCTGATTTTGTCCATTGATGCCGAAAAGGCATTTGATAAAGTCTAACACCCATTCATGCTAAAATCTCTTAGCAAAATGGGCATAGTCGGCAAATTCCTCAACACAATAAGGGCGATTTATACAAAGCCAATTGCCCACATCATCCTGAATGGAGAGAGACTGAAAGACTTTCCCCTGACATCAGGAACTAGACAAGGATGCCCACTCTCACCTCTCCTATTCAACATTGTGCTGGAAGTTCTAGCCAGAGCAATTCGACAAGACGAACAAATAAAGGGCATCTGCATCGGCAAAGAGGAAGTTAAAATCTCCCTGTTCGCAGATGATATGATTGTATATGCAGAGAACCCCAAGGAATCTATAAGTAAGTTACTCAAACTGATAGAAGAGTTCAGCAAAGTCTCAGGATACAAGATAAACATAAGTAAATCAGTAGGATTCCTTTATACCAACAACGAGACTGTTAAGGAGGAAATTATCAAATCTATACCATTTGTGATAGCCCCTAAGAAGATAAAGTACCTAGGAATTACTCTAACAAGAGAAACAACAGACCTTTACAAAGAGAACTACAAGCCCTTACTACAAGAAACTAAGAGAGACTTAGATAAATGGAAAATCCTACCCTGCTCATGGATAGGAAGACTTAACATTGCGAAAATGTCTATTTTACCTAAAGCTATTTATTTATATAATGCAATCCAAATACAAGTTCCAGCATCATTTTTTAATGAGATGGAGAAACAAATCACCAATTTTGTTTGGAAAGGGAAGAAGCCCCGGATAAGTAAGTTACTACTAAAGAAGAAGAACACACTGAGAGGCCTCTCATTACCCGACCTTAGAACATACTACACTGCCACAGTGGTCAAAACAGCCTGGTACTGGTACAAGAACAGACAGATTGATCAATGGAACAGAATTGAGACCCCAGAGATGACATCATCTGCCTATCAACAGTTGATATTCGACAAAGGCCCTAAGACATTAAACTGGGGTAAAAACAGACTCTTCAACAAATGGTGCTGGCAAAATTGGTTATCCATCTGCAATAAATTGAATCAAGATCCATATCTTACACCTTATACGAAAACCAACTCCAACTGGATAAAAGACCTAAATATCAAACGTAAAACGATAAAGCTCATCCAAGAAAAGGTAGGAACAACAATGGAAGTTTTAATACACAATGAGGACAGACTCCAAAATCTGTCAAAGAAACCTCAATCAACAGAAGAGAAAATAGATTAATGGGAACTATTAAGAATCAAACACTTTTGCTCATCCAAAGACTTTATTAATAGAATTAAAAGAACACCCACAGAGTGGGAAAAAATATTTGGCAACTCTATGTCAGATCGACGCCTGATCTCCATAATCTATAAGATACTACAAAATATCAAGAAGAAGAAGATAAACCATCCAATTAAGTGATGGGCAAAGGAGATGGACAGATACTTCACTAAAGAGGAGATCCAGGCAGCCAAAAAACACATGCGGACATGTTCACGATCTTTAGTTATTAAAGAAATTCAAATCAAGACAACAATGAGATACCATCTCACCCCAACAAGATTGGCCATGATCCAGAAAACACAAAACAACAAATGCTGGAAAGGGTGTGGAGAAAGTGGAACCCTCCTACACTGTTGGTGGGGTTGCAAATTGGTCCAGCCTCTTTGGAAGGCAATCTGGCGCTTCCTTAAAAAAATGGATATTGATAAACCATTTGACCCAGTAATTTCGCTACTTGGAATATATCCTACAGATTCAAGGCCTTTCACACCAACGGACACATGCACCAGAATGTTTATCGTGGCACAGTCCACAATAGCAAAAAGGTGGAATCAACCCAGATGCCCAACAATAGATGAATGGATAGGTAAACTGTGGTACATATACTCAATGGAGCACTACGCAATGATAAAGAATAACGATGATTCCAGGAAACATCTCCTAACCTGGTTTCAACTGGAAGACATTATGTTGAGTGAGAGTAGTCAGCGACAATAGGACAAATACTGTATGAGACGTCTACGATAAGATCTCAAAAACAGACTTGTGTATAGAAGAAAAGACTCTTTGACAGCTGTAAGGGAGGGGAGGGAGGGAAGGAGGGTTTAGTTTAGGTAGTTACTAGAAATCTAGTTGGGAGAAAGCGGTCACAGCACACATTAGGAACAAGAACAACGTTAAGTGGACTTCAGCATAACTTGAGTACTCCTTCCATCTTAACTCAATACTTCAAGGATAGAGTAGCTGGGGCGGGGGATGGGGGACCATGCTCTTAGGTGAATTCCAGGCCAATTGGCACAACTAGCGTTTTGCTAAGAGAGCTCTCTGCACCCCACATTGGTGAGTGGCGTCTGGGGTCTTAAAAGCTGCCAAGCTGCCGTCCGAGGGCACAGCAAATGGTCCCAACTCAGCAGGAACGGATGCTCACCGAGGGCCAAAATGGCATGCGGTAAAGACAACCGAGAAGACAGAGAGACCCACAAGAGTGGGTGCCTACATCGACCTGGGACCGGAAGAACCGGATGGTGCCCGGCCACCACCAGTGATAGCCATGACGGAGCTCACAGAGAGGAGCCTCACTGGCAACACAAGAATAAAAAGAGGTGCATCATGAGATCTCCACTAAAAGACCTCAATTGATGGTCCAGCGGTTTTGGGGTTCCTCTGAGAGCATGGCCCCCGGCCCTGATGCTGCCCGTTCCCATAAATTATAACAAAGGTCCACTCTTTGGACAGGAATGGAATGGACTTAGCAATGCAGAGTAACCATATATTTGAAGCACTTTATGGTTCTATACAGCTATAGGATATCATCCTGCTGACCTATGGCTGGAAGAAGGGGATTGGACGGAGAGGAGGGGGAAGGAGACTGTTGGGAGGATGAGACATGTATGGAGCAGAGAGGAATAGTGTGCAGTCACCGGACAGGGAGAGCAGTGGAAGCTGCATATAGGGGGGCATGTGAATTTACATGTGAATGTACATTTTCACTCAGTTATGTTAAATAAAAATAAAAAAAAAGTTAAAAAAAAAAAAAAAGAAAGCCAAAGGAATGATGAATAAAAAAGTTAGGACAGTGGTTATAGGGGTGAATATAACCGGGAAGGGACACACAATGACTTTTAAAGGCACTAGTAATGTTCTAAGGTGCTCTGCTGGTGCAACAGTTAAGCACTGGGCTGGGTAACTGAAAGGCTGGCTGTTCAAACCTACAGAGCAGTTCTGCAGGAACAAGGTCTGGCAAACTGCTTCCATAGAGATTACAGCCAAGAAAACACTATAGGGCAGTTTTCTTGTGGTCGCTGTAAATCAGAATCAACTTGACAGCATTCAACAACAGCAGTAATGTTCTATTTTTTAACCTGGATGATGAGTACCTGAGTTTTCATTTTATTATGCTTTAAACTGTACATATATATCTATATACACACATCTATATAAATATATATAAAATACACTCTTCCATACATACGATGTAGTTTCCAGGTTTTTAAAAAAGATTTTTATTAATTTGCTTTGTAAATCTTCATCCAAAGCACAATTAAAAAAATAAAGAAAAACCATTTGTTCACATAAACCTGACATACAAAAAACAAAAAAAGGCAAGATCTTAAGATCTTGCTAATCAGGAGGTTCTAAATTTTTTTACATGTATCTGTATAACACAAATTATTTAAAATCACTTGATACATCTGTACCAAACCCACTGCCATTGAGTCAATTTCCACTCATAGACACCGTATAGGACAGAGTAGAACTGCTCTATAGTTTCCAAGTAGTGCCTGGTGGATTCAGACTGCCAAATTTCTGGTTAGCAACCACAGCTCTTAACCACTACGTCACAAAAGTTTCCAAGAAAAGCAATGTTTGCACCTCAAACATAATAAAGTAACTACGAATCATATTAGCTGTAATTTTGTATCTCACTGAGCTAAATTTAAAATAATACTTTGTTACATGTAAAATTTAGGGTAACATCTGCAGTACAAAGTGTTCACCCCAAGAGAAGTTTATAAACAAATACCCATACAGTCTCAAGAAACCTTTGATAAATGGAGTGAACTTTCCATCCATATCACAGGCCTAGAAGCTTCATTATACATATATAAACTATGTAATATACCATAGGAGATGTAAGAAAACTCTGAATAAGAGGAACAATTAATCAACAGAATAGAATGGAAAGTAAGGAAACCAATGGCAGAAGTCAAGACCAAGAACAAATTAAGCATACACACTTGTGTGTGTGTTTATACTATGTAATATTATTAAGTATAATAGTATGCTACATGTGTATATGTTAGGATATAAATTCCACAAGTGCCTGGTAAATAATATGTCCCATTGAATATTTCGTGAACGATGTATCAAAAATGACAAATTGGGAATGAACTAGTCACTGATTAATTTATTACACAGTACAATTTTATGTAAGTATATACATTTTTGAGAAATCTTAGTATTTCTAGATATTTCTCTATACAGTCAATGAATCTTTATCTTCCTGCTACTTTCTGTATAGTTCTAATGTTGGGTTTGGACATAGATGGTAAATGGGTAAAAAGTAAACAAAACAAAAATATAGTGGTAAAAATTATTATAGTATTAGTAGTAAGAGTAAAATCTTAAACTGTACTCTTCATTATACTTTAGATGAAGGTTTACAGAACTAGTTTCTCATTACATAGTACACATAATGTTTCATGACATTGGTTAACAACCCCACAACAGGTCAACCCTCTTTTCTCTACCTTGGCTTGCCTATTACTAGCTTTCCTGTCCCCTCCTGCCTTCTAGTCCATGTCCCTGGGCTGGCATGCCCCTTTAGTCTCATTTTGTTTCGTGGACCTGTTCAATCTTTGGTTGAAGTGTGAACCTCAAGAGTGACTTCGTTACTGAGCTAAAAGGGTGTCCAGGAGCCATGTGCTCAGTTTCTCCACTCTCTGTCAGGCCGGCAACTCTGATCTTTCTCTTCGAGTTAGAATTTTTTCTACATTTTTCCACCTCCATCTGGGACCCTCTGTTGTGATTCCTGTCAGAGCAGTCAGTGGGAGCCAGGTACCACCTAGTTGTACCGGCTTCAGACTGCTGGAGGCCACTGTAGATGTGGTCTGTTAAGTCCTTTGGACAAATCTTGCTGTTGTTTCTTTAGTTTTCTCCATTCTTATCTCCTGAAGAGGTAACACCAGTGGAGCATGCTAGATGGCCAGTCACAGGCTTTTAAGACCTCAGATGCTAGTCACCAAAGTAGAATATAGAACACTTCCTTTTTCTGCTATGTTATTACAGTTGGCTAGATGTTCCCCAAGACCATGGTCCCCAGAGCACTCAGCCTAGTAATTCAGTCCCTAAGGGAGTTTGGATGTGTCGATGGAGCCTCCATGACTTTGCCTTGTGCAAGTTGTGCTGGCTTCCCCACTAGTTTCACCCTCTATGAAAGTTACCACTTATCCATTGTCTACTTAGTTTTGAACTGTACTCCTTAGACATATACAAGCTTATATTAAAATGATACTTAATGAAGGCAACAATGTTCAATCTTCAACACTGCTTAGTTCAGTCACTGTCCATAAAGAAAAGCCTATGTATATCATTCTATCAAGAAATCCTTTTGCTCTTGCTTTTTTTCTTATTCAATTGTACTTAAAGTACACAATTCAAGTCAGCTTCTTATACAAAAATTTACATATTCTTTTCGCACCTAGTTCTCCCCACACTTGTGACGGCACCCTCCTGCTTTCCACCCTGTATTTACCATTTCTATTCAACCAAGAAACCCTGGTAGTGTAGTGATTAAATGCTGTGTCTGCTAACCAGAAGGTCAGCTGTTCAAATCCACCTGGCACTCCTTGGAAACGCTATGCAGCAATTCTACTCTGTCCTGTAGGGTCGCTTGCTATGAGTCAGAATTGACTTCACAGCAGTGGGTTTCGTTTGCCTGGTTTGACTCAACCAGTTGCTGTCTCCCTCTGCCTTCTCATCTTATTTTTACACAGAAGCTGCCCAGTTAATCTCCCATGTCTATTTAAGCCAAGAAGCACTCTTTATCATTTTATGTCTTACAGACCAGTTCAATCTTTGTCTGAAGAGTTGGCTTTGGGAATGGCTTCAGTTCTGGGATAACAGTCTGGGAGCCATGTCTTCTGGGGACCCTCCTGTCTCACCATCAAGTCTGGTCTCCATAGTAGAGTTCAAGTTCTGCACCCCACATTTGTCCAGCACCATCAGGGAATTTTTGTTGCGTTCCCTGTGAGGGCAGTCATTGGTGGTAGCTGGCCACCATCTAGTTCTGGTTTCATGCTGACATAGTTTCTGGTTTACGAGGCCCTTTCTGTCTCTTGAGCTCCTATTTTCCTTATATCTTTGATGTTCTTCATTCTCCTTTGCTCCACGTGAGTTGGGGCCAATGGGTGTTTCTCAGATGGCTGCTTGCTAGCTTTTAAGACCCCAGATGCCACTCACAAAGTGGGATGCAGAACATTTTCTTAATACATTGTTATGCCAATTGACCTAGATGTCCCCTGAAACCACAGTTCCCAGAGTATTTTCTTAATAAATGTTAGGCCAGTTGATCTAGATGTCCTCTGAAACTATAGTCCCCAGACCAGTGCCCCTGCTACTCTGTCCCTTGAAGTATTTGGTTGTGTTTAGCAAACTTCTTAGCTTTTGGCTTAGTCCAGTTGAGCTGACTTCTCCTCTATTGCGTGCTGTCTCTCATCTACAATAAATCTTGTCAACTATCTAATTACTGAATATCCTTCTCTCCATCTCTCCTCCTACTCTCGTAACCATCAAAGATTGTTGTCTTCTGTGTTTAAACCCTTTTTTGTGTCATTTTAATAGTGGCCTTATACAGTATTTGTCCTTTTTGCAACTGACCTATTTCACTCAGCATAATGCCTTCTAGACTCCTTCACGTTATGAGATGTTTCACAAATCTGTTGCTGTTCTTTATCATTGCACAGTATTCCATTGTGCGAATATACCACAGTTTGTTTATTCATTCATTCACTGATGGGCACCTAGGCTCTTCCATCTTTTTGCCACTGTGGATACTGTTACAATGAACCCTGGTGTGCATCTATCTATCTGTGTGACAGCTCTTATTTCTCTAGGGTGTATTCCAAGGAGTAGGATTGCTGGATCATATGGTATTTCTATTTCTACCTTTTAATGAAGCACCAAAACAATTTCCAAAGTGGCTGTACCATTTTACATCCTCACTAGCAATGTAGAAGTGTTCCAGTCTCTCCACAGCCTCTCCAATATTTATTATTTTCTCTTTTTTGGATTAATGCCAGCCTTCTTGGGGTGAGACGGTAACTCATTGTAATTGTGATTTGGATTTCTCTAATGGCTAATGACTGTGAGCATTTCCTCATGTTTCTGTTAGCTTCTTGGATGTCTTCCTTTGTGACGTGCCTCTTCATATCCTTTGTTCACTTTTAAACTGGGTTGTCTTTTTGTTGTTGGGGTTTTGAAATACCTTGCAGAGATTATATGCTTATCAGATTTTGTGTACACATTTTTTTTTCCCAATTGGTTGGTTGCTTTTTATTCTTTTGATGCAGTCTTGGAGTGAGCACAACTGTTCCGTTTTTAGGAGTTTCCAGTCATGTATTTTCTCTTCTGGCATTTGTGCACTTTTAGTAATATTTCATAGTCTGTTTATGTCATGTCTCAGGGTTCCCAACTTTTTCTGTTTTTTCTTCATGATCCTTATTTTTTAGATTTTATATTTTGGTCTTTGATCCATTTTGAGCTAGCTTTTGTGCATGGTGTGAGGTATGGGTCTTTATTCATTTTATTTAAGGTAGATCTTCAATTATACCAAAACATTGTTAAAGAGACTGTCTTTTACCCCAATTAATGGACTTGGGGCCTTTGTCAAATATCACATAGGTAGATGATTTTCTGACTGGATTCTCAATTTTATTCCATTGGTGCATACCTACTGTTGTACTAATAGCATGCTGTTTTGATGACAGTAGCAATGCAGCAGTTTCTAATGCCAGGTAGTGTGAGGGCTCCCACTTTGTTCTTCTTCACTAATGCTTCACTTATCTGGAGCCTCTTCTCTTCACAGGTGAAGCTGGTGATTTGTCTTTCTAACCTACTGAAAAATGCCATTGGAATTTGGATCGAGATTGCATTATATCTACAGAATGTTTGGGGTAAAATGGACATTTTTCTCAATATTGAGTTTTCCTGTCTATGAAAAAGGTATTTTTTTTTTCATTTATGTAGGTCTCTTAGTTTCACGCAGTAGTGTCTTACAGTTTTCTTTGTATATGAGGTCCAACAATTACATCCACAAACTACTTTTTCTAAGTGCTACATACATCATTGCTGAATATCACTATGGTCATCTTTGAAGTATTTTCTTTGGGAAGCTTTTCACAGAGGTCAGTGCCGAGTCCACCCTTCAAAGCCATTTTGGAACTCTTTCTGGAATGGCCATTGCACATGGTGGCCTGGTGGCAGTTTGCAAACTTAGTTTTATAGTTGTCTGTGAGGGAGTTTTTAGCCAGTAAATGAGTAACTGTATCGGAACATCCTCCCTACTCACCTGATCTGGCCCCAAATGACTTTTTCTTTACCAGAAGATAAAGGAAATATGAAAGGAAGACATTTTGATGATATTCAGGACATCAAGGGTAATGCTATGACAGCTCTGATGGTCATCGCAGGAAACAAGTTCCAAAACTGCATTGAAGGGTGGACTAGACACTGACATCAGTGCATAGCTTCCCAAGTGGAGCACTTCAAAGGTGACTGTGGTGATACTCAGCAATGAGGTATGTACCACTTATTTTAGGATGAGTTTGCAAAGCTTAACTGGCAGTCCTCATAGGTCTTTCACATTTCTGGTTAGATTTATTGATAAGTATTTTATCTTTGGGGGGCCTATTGTAAATGGTATTAATTTGGTGAGTTCTTCTTTGATATTCCCTTTGTTGGCATAGAGGAATCCAACTGATTTTGATGTTTATTTTATATTCTGATAATTTGCTGAACTCTTCTATTAGTTCCACTAGTGTTTCTTTTTTTTTAAATGGTCACTTTTGTTTTACAGTAACAATGGGAAGTAGAGGTATAGCTCTAATGCTTTTCTTCTCTTAAATACTCCTGAAGTTCCCCTCCCCAACACACACACACACACACACACACACACACAGAGAGAGAGAGAGAGACACCAAGCCTGTTTCTTTAGTTACTGTGACTAAACCAGAGGAAAAAATGTTTGCCTACTCATAGCTACTGCTCAAGAAACCCACATGAAGCAAACCTATTAAAATCAAAGTCTCAAGAACTGCTGCCTAAATGCTAACAATTAAAGACCTGACAAAGTAATTAAGCTCAGTATAATTCAGATCATCCTTGAAAACAGAAGAAGGAGGCTTATTTGAAGAAAGTTAGCAACAGATATCCAATAAGGTAAGAGAACAAATCTGGCTCACCTGTCAAAGCTGAGTAATTCACAGAGTTACAATTAGCATTTACTAACTCAGTACTTACACTGGTACAATTAGTACCTCTGTCAAACCACAATGGTTCGGTGAAAAGTTGTGCAGACCTCATTCTACAATTTTACATAGAACACAATCCTCTGGTCTGATCTGAGTGTCCAAATGGTACAGTCTCATTTATCGCTTTCATAAAATAAGTGCAGATCATACCTAGCAGCCTCTACTCAATCCAAAAATTCTGGAAAATTTCTTGGTGTGGGGAGGGAGGGGAGGGGAGCTTCCAAGGGCTGGAGCTAGAGCCCAAGTAGAGGGCTATGGACTATAGGTCTTGGTTAGCACATACATGATAAGGAATATATCAAGGAGAGCTGCTAAGGGGACAGAATAGCAGAAAAATGATTTTCATAACTGTTAAGAGCAAAGAAAATGAATACAGAAGGAAAGTAATGAAAAAGAAAACACATGAAAGATATTACTAACTTTCTTTAAATAAGCTTCCCCTTTCTATTTTCAAGCATTATCTGAATGTTACTAAGCTTAATTCCTTTGTCAGGTCTTTAATTGTTAGTATTTAGGCATATGAAGGACTGTAAGATTAAACACATCACAGTTTAAGTATTCCAACTTGGTTGTATACATTCTTAGTTAAGTATATAAAGAAGTCTCACAAATAGATACTGAAGCACTGACATTGAAAAAAATTCTATTGATACTTGTACATTTTATCTTATTCATTTACCTCACTTTCTCCAATGACACTAAGACAAAAGGAACAAACAGAAAAGGATTAATAAAGCAATTTTTGCATTCAGAGAGCTCTCAATCTAGTAGGTAATTGCTGGTATATAATAAATATTTTTAGTTTAACTTTAGAGGGCAAGGTTTTAAAATTGTGTAATACTAAGGGTTTATAATCTGCAAGTAAGAAGTTGGTCTGAGAAGGTCTTTGCAGACAAGGATACCTAGGAGGGCTTGGAAAGATGAATAGGAGTTTTTCAGTTCAGCAAAGAAAATGGGAGGATTCCAGAGAGAGGCAATAGCATGTCCAATGGCCCAGCACATGGTGTGTGGTGGTACTACAAACTATTTGGTGTTTCTGGCATGGAAATTAGAGGGTGAGTACTAGCTAGAAAAAGGACAAGGGAGTCACAGATCACTTTGACAGAAGACTGGAGAATGAATCGGTGAGTGGGTGGGGATCAGTCAGGAAGCGGCTGTGTCAGTTCAAGAAAGATGATAAAGATGTAAACCAATATAGTACAGACAACTGAGAGATATTTAAAAAGATAAATTGTCAAGACAACCTAGTGGATGAGTAGAATGAGTGGGGGAAGGTGAAGGTGAGTTGAAAGAAAGTTTTCTAAATGTGGAGATACATATTAGAACTCACTCCTGACCTTTTCTATTATTTTTTATGAACTATGTTACTTAGAACTAGTACTAAAATTAGTACAATTGTCAAATTCAGGTTGCATAATCTAGTCTTTATAAACTGAACCTATTATTTACAGAAGTTTGGCAGTATGAAATTACACTGTAAATTGTATTTCTAATAGGTGTTAATATGGATGCCACTAACACAGATTGTTTTCCAAATGCTACATAAGCACTATAATGGTGTTCTTGCCTGCAATCAATCACAACTCTGCATCTAAGGGGGGAAAATACAGGCATTAATCAGGCATTAATATTTGAGCTCAGAAGTTGCTATCTTCATTAACAGATTTTTTTCAGTGACACCTCTGCGAATACTATTAAGCTCTTCCTATTCGGAAGCACGTTTTAAGGATCTCCATAGTCCATTTCTAATTCTAAATAAAACAAGATTAAATTATTTAATTTAAATTAGGCAGAGAAAGAAATCTCAGGGTTAGCAACACTCCTTCCTCTATTCATCTTAGTTGCATCAGGATCATGCAAAATTTATCCTGTACCCATAGAAGCATAGCATTAAAAAGTGTTCTCACTATTCCCCCCCCTCCAAACCTAATTAGCCAACACATTAAATCAGGGTTTACCAAATTGGCATTTTGTGGATTTCTTAAAAGGAGTGTGGGTGGCACAAGCAGTTTGCAATAGCTGCTAACCTAAAGGCTGGTAGTTCAAACCCACCCAGCAGTTCCTAGGAAGAATGGCCTGGCAAACTGCTTCAGTAAAGATTAAAGCCAAGAACAAACTATGGAGCAGCTCTGTTCAGTAACACACGGGGTTGACTGGAGTTGGAATCTACTGGACAGCAACCAAATATTCACAATACACTTTAATAGCCAAGTCTTGAAGTTGAGAAACAAGCATCTCTTACCACTGCTATACTCTACCTCCATCACCTGTGTTAAAAAAAAGAAAACAAAAACCAAAGCTGTTGCCATATAATTGGATTGGACTCATGGCAGCCTCACGTTTATACACTAGAACTGAGCACCACAGCATTTTCTTGGCTATAATTTTTATGGAAGCAGCTTTCTAAAACTCTCTTCCATGGTGCTGCTGGGTGGGTAGGATGGAACCACCAACCTGTTGCTTAGTAGTTGAGCACATACCATGTGTCACCCAGGGACCTCATCATCCATGTACCATCTATTAATATGATTAGTGTTTCCCGTAAAACACTTTGGACATGCTATTTAAATTTTAATACTTGTAATAACAACCAATAGAAGTACATTATAAAGTTGTAATGGCTTGGCTTAGAAAATGTAAGCACATAATTTACCTGAACCATTCAAACTCCAAACAACTTTTTAAAAAACATATAACAAATAGTCTCCCACCCAAATGTGGCATATAAAATTGTTGTTGATTAAATTCTTATGGGGGGGTAATCCAACTTTTTGCTTAGGAAAGGACAGAAAAGATTTAACTACACAATTTAAATGTCTATTCATTAATACTCCCCAAAGTAACTTACTTTTTACAATTGTTAATATAAGCATATTCAGCAGGCAATAATGCAACCTCTGGTCTTTTAACCAAAAAACACTTAACACAAAGGCAAAACATATAAGAAAATAACCATTTAAGGGCAATTACCCAGCTCAATGCAGGGCAGCACAAAATAGGTTTTGAATCATAACTGTAGTAATCAGTTTCTAGGTCTAAAGGAGTAAAGTAGATGATGTGGAAAATAAGTGCTTTAAGGGAAAAAAAATCAGAAAATAATAGGATAGTGGATATAACTGTTCAGACAAGAGTAAAAACAAATACTCCAATACTTAAGGAATTTTTCAAGTTAGATAAGAAATCAAAGTCTTTGTATGTTACTGTCATGGTTTGAATTGTGTCCCCCCAAAAATGTGTGCAGTCATATGGCTGGGATATGGTTCCCAGTATCTTGGAAATGTCCTCCATTGTGTGGTTTTGCTAACCTGTATGTTAAAGGATTAGGGTGGGGCTGTGAATTCCTGCTATGGGGGAAGTTTCCCTGGAGTATGGCTTGCCCCACCCTTAATGCTTTTAGCTTGCAAGGAATAAAAGGAAAAAGAACCAAGGACAATTTGAGAACCTTGCTACCATCAAGCAAGCAGCACCGGGAGCAGAGCGCGTCATTCAGACCAGAGGTTCGTGCGTTAGGACACTCCCTGGACAATGACTGATGCAATACCGGACTTTCCTCCAGAGCCGTCAAGGGGAAGGTCTTTCCCTGGAGTGGACACCCTGAATATGGACTTGCAACCTACCGGACTGTGTAAGAATAAATCTTTCTTTGTTAAAGCCATCCACTCTGTGGTATTTCTGTTAGAGCAGCCCTAGCTGACTAAAACAGTTACAAATCATTACACATGTTAGTAATGCTCACTTTTAACCAGATTCCCAAGGATGGAACAACTGTTGAGTGCTCATGTAAGGACTTCGTTTTGATCAACAAAGGGGCACAACAGAGCATGGTGGATAAGGAGAGAAAGGGCCATCACATCTCTCAGCTTGTCTGAAATTGAACTCCTCCGAGTTTTGATCTCCGCCTCCAATGTGGTATTCCTCCTGCAACATTCCCTATCTCAGTCAAAGGCAACTTTATACTTCCAGTTGCTTTAGCCAAAATTGTAGTGCCATTCTAGAGTCCTTTCTTTCTCTCACATTCCAATTCTAGTTCACTAGGAAATTCTCTTGGTTTTACTTCAAAAACATCCAGCATCAAACCACCTCTTACCACTTCAGCCACTCTTTGTTTCTGTCCCGGGACCTCCTTCCCTTGCATCATCTATTCTTACCAAATAGTTACTACAATCCCTTTAAAACTTTTACCAGTTCATGCCCCTCTTATGTTCAGATCCCTGCAAAGACTCCTCCTCTTACATTTAGAGGAAAAGACAAGTCCTTACACTGTCTATAAGTGCTTTATGATCTTTCCTCTCTAATCTCATCTCTCTGATTCACCTTTGCTCTGTTTCCTAGGCTCAGAATTCTCCTTTAGTAGGTAATGACATGGCTAATGTTTCCACCTCCTTAAGTTTTTACTCAAATGTCACGTTTTCAATGAGGTGTTCCCTGAGACCTTGATTTAAAATTGCTACATGCAGCCCACTGCTTCCATTCCCTGAGCACTCCTGATCCTACAAACTTGTTCTGTTGTTCCCAAAGCACCTACCACTTTATAACAGAGTTGTTATTAGTTGTCGTTGAGTGAATTCTGACTCATGCCAACCCCAGGGTGCAAAAGTAGAACTGCTCCACAGGGTTTTCAGGATACGACTTTTCAGAAACAGATTACCAGGCCTGTCTTCTGAGGCAACTTTCAATAGGTCTGAACCACCAACCTTTAAGCTAGTAGTCCAGAACTTAACTGTTTGTGCCACCCAAGGACTACCTCTAATATATATCAACATATTAATACTTATTAAGTTTATTGTGCATTGTCTGCTAGAACTTAGGTCCACTAAGGTAGAGACTGGTTGTTTAAGTCAGTGCTACACAGAAGTCCTGGCACGCAGGACCAGTTCAAAGAGGAAAGAAAATGGAAGGTTCCAAGGGGTGAAGTCTCCACAGCAGCAAAATGGAGTTGATACTGAGTTTTTAAAAAAATTCAGTGGTATTTCTCTATCCTGAGGAAGTCTGAATATATGTTGTTAAGTACACAGAAAACTAAGTAAATGAAAACACAAGAAATTATACAAGAAAAGTAAGCTATTGTTGGGAGTTAGTTCTCCATGGCTCTTAAGTATTTACATATATCTTACTAGTAAGGCATAGACTGCGTCTTTGTTCCAGAACATCTTCTGAAGGATGTTTATGCAGCGAGCCTGGAATTCACCAGCATGGCAATACTTCAAAAAACATTTACATACACATATTATTCCACTGCCATTGAGTCAATTCCAACTCGAAGCAGCCCTCTAGGACAGCACTGAACTGCTCCATAGAGTTTCCAAGGAGCACTCAGCAGATTGAAAATGCTGACCTTTTGGTTAGCAGCTGTAGCACTTAACTACTACACCACCAGGGTTTCCAGCAATTCCACTCTTAGGAATTTATCTAATATATGTGACAACACAGTCTACACAGCAACATGTCCAGGAACACTCATACCAGCATTATTCATAGTAGGCCAAAACTGAAGCAACTAAAATGTCTATGGACTGATGAATGGGTAGACAAATCATGGTACATCCATTTCATGGACTAATACTCAGCTATAAAAGGAAATAAAATATGAACACATGCAACAGCATTAATGAATTTCTAAAACACTATACTAAGTGAAAATTGTTGTGTTTCATTGAGTCAATTCTGATTCACAGCAACCACACAGGACAGAGTAGAACTGCCCCATAGGGTTTCCAAGAAGTGGTTACCTATTGCCAACCCTATGATTCGCAACCAGAGCTCTTAATCACTTCAACCATGAAAGACAACATAAGGTATGATTTCATTCACATGAAGTTCTAGAAATAGCAAAACTATAGAAACAAAGCATGTGAGTAGTCTCCTGGAGCCACAAGTAGGGTATAGGGATCAAGCAGAAAGGCCTAAAGGAAACCTTTTATGGTAAGAGAACTAATCTATATCTTGGTTGTAGTGGTGGATGAATGAATTGTATACTTAAAATTGGTGAATTTTATCACAAGTAAATGATGCCTTAATAAACAAAAGGTAGGGTGTCATGGATTGAACTGTGTCCCCCCCTAATATGTGTAGCAGTTTGGGTGGGCCAGGATTTCCTGTATTCTGTGATTGCCCTCCCTTTTGGGATTTTCTGATGCTGCAAATCCTAATCTCTGCCTGTGGCTAATAGATAGGATGACTATCTAAAAGAAGATTAGGGTGGACTGCCATACTCTTGCTAAGGGAGTTTCCCTAGAGTGAAGTTTGCACAACCCTTTATCCTTTCATCCTACAGGAGATAAAAGAGAGAGAAGCAAGCAGAGAATTAGGAACCTCACACCATCAAGAAAGCAGCACTGGGGGAAGGGTACATTCTTCAGGTCTGAGGTTCCTGTGCCAAGATGACCCTTGAACAAAGACTGATGCAACACAAGAACTTTCCTCCAGACCCGACAAGGGGGAAAGCCTTTCCCTGGTGTGGACATCCTGACTTTGGACTTATAACGGACTGCATAAGAATAAACTTTCCTTTGTTAAAGCCATCCACTTTGTGGTATTTGTGTTACAGCAGCACTAGCTGACTAAGACAGTAGGGTAAAATGTTTGTACCCCAGGAAGTTCAACAGAACTGCAGAGTAAACTGTTCCTTAAGAAAGCAATAAACCGAGTTCCAGAGATAATTTCAAAGGTCTTCTTACATGGTATTGCTATTGCAATCTTGCCTCTAGTGCCATTCTGTCCTAAAGGAAAAGTAGTAAATTAAAATTCACAGTCTCTGGAGTTTTTCTGTTATGGCATGTTTTCTTCACTAACAGAATGGATGGTGAATAATTGTTTGTTGTTACTTTTCATTATTCGAAAAAGTGGGGTGCCAATTACAAGTGGACCATACAGATCCCATGTTTCATGAAATATATCACAAACTCAGTATACATCAGTCCCATGACCCAGGAAGTACATCACAAACTGTTTCTAGGGAGGCAAGCACTCAACAAAAGATGTCATCAGGGAGGTAACTAATGAAAGAGGACCGTATCACTTCCACATTCAGTGTAGCACATCACATGCAGTACATATTGGTTCAATGGCCCAGGAAACTCATCAGAAACTGTTTTTACCCCAGAACAACTCATTTAATTGAATTATTTCTGAATGTTGGTAACTGCACTTTCCCAATAACACAAAAGAAATAATAAACATACTTAGAAGTCTTATCTCACTGTACAGGAGCTAAAAGATACAAAAGTTTCAAACAATCATTCTTCTAAGAAGTGTTCCCTCATACAAATGGCTCTCAACACTCAAATGTGGCACAAACTGATTCCTTGTTCTTTTTTTCCATTTATTGTGATTGAGTGAAAGTGTAAAATCCAGTATAAATTTTGCATGCCCACCTACGTGCAGCTCCTGCTGCTCTCCCTGCCCGGTGACAGCACACTCCTCCTATGGGTTCTATGCATGTCATATTCTCCTAACAATCTCCTGTTCCCTCCTCTCCACTCTCGTCTGCCCCCTCCATAAGAGGCCAGCAGGACGACATCCTATAGATGCACAGAACCATAAAGTACATGCACGATACGGTCATTGTGTTCCCAAGTCTAATCCATTCCTGTCCGAAGAGTTGACCTCAGTAATGATTTACAGACAGGGGCAGTATCAGGACCAGGACCCACACTTCCAAAGGAACGCTGAGGCCCCTGGACCATCAACTGTGGTCTTTTAGTGGAGTTCTCAGGTTACAACCCTTTTTATTTTCTTGTTGCCAGTGAGACTCAACTTTGTGAGCCCCATCATGCCTATTTCTGGTGGTGGCCGGACACCATCTGGTTCCCTCAGTCACATGTTGATATAGTCAACCCACTGACGTGGGTCCCTCTGTCTTTGGGGAGCTCTTTCCCCACTGTCATTTTGGTCCTTGATGATCATCTGTTCCTGTTGAGTTGGGACCATGGCAGCTTGCTAGCTTTTAAGGCCCCAGACACCACTCACCAATACAGGGTGCAGAAGACTCTCTAAGCAATGTGTCAGTCATGCTAGTTGGCTTTGATGTCCCCTGAGAGCATGGTCCCCGGACCCCAGTCCCTGCTACTCTGTCCTCGCAATACTGGGTTAAGACTGGAAGAGTATTCATGTTATGCTGAAGTCCAGTTAAACTGATCTTCTTTCTAATGTATGCTATCACTGATTTCACCCAACCCAATTTCTATCAACTATCTAATCTATAACCAACCCTCACCCTCCTTCCCCCCCCCCACTCTTGCAGCCATCAAAGAGTCTTTTCTTCTCTACACAAGTCTATTTTTAAATTCTTATGGTAGCGGTCTCATGAAATATTTGTCCTTTTGACACTGCCTACTTTTACTCAACATAATGTCTTCGAATTGAAACCAGGTTATGACATGCTTTCTAAAATCACCATTGTTCTTGATCATTCCATACTGTTCCACTGAGTATATATACCATAGTTTATTTATCCATTCATCTGTTGTTGGACATCTGGGTTGATTCTATCTATTTGCTACTGTGGACTGTGCTGCAATAAACATTCGTGTACATGGATCTGTTGGTGTGAATGCCCTTGATTCTGCAGGATATATTCCAAGCAGTGGAATTACTGGGTCAAATGGTGTGTCTATTTCCAGCTTTTTAGCCAAGTGGCAGATTGCTTTCCAAAGAGGTTGTACCATTTTGCAATCCCACCAACAGTGTAGGAGAGTTCCAATTTCTCCACAGCCTCTCCAACACTTGTTGTTTTGTGTTGTTTGGATCATGGCCAACCTTGCTGGGGTGAGATGATACCTCATCACAGTTTTGATTAGAATTTCTTTAATAGCTAATGATTGTGAGCATTTCCACGATTGTGAGCATTTCCACATGTGTCTTTTGGCTGCCTAGATATCCTCTAGAGGATATCTAGAGGAGTGTCTGTCCATCTCCTTCAGCCATCACTTAATTGGATTATTTATCCTTTTCTTATTGATATTTTGTATCGCCATAAGTCAGATCCGACTCGACGGCACTTGGCTTTTGGCTATTGATATTTTGTAGTACCTTACAGATTATGGAGATCATACGTCGGTCTGACATAGTTGCCAAATATTTTTTCCCATTCTGTAGGTCATCTTTTAACTCTTTTGATAAAGTCTTTGGGTGAGCAAAAGTGTTTGATTCTTACTAGGTCACATTTATCTATTTTCTCTTCTGTTGTTTGTGCTTTGTTTGACAGATTTCTGAAGTCTGTCTACGTTGTGTATTAAAGTTTCCATTGTTGATCGTATTTTTTTCTTGGATAAGCTTTATCATTTTAGTTTTGATATTTAGGTTTTTTTTATCCAGTTTGAGTTGGTTTTTGTATAACATGTAAGATATGGGTCTTGTTTCAATTTCTGGCAGATGGATATCCAATTTTGACAGTACCATTTGTTAAAGAAATTGCTTTTACCCCAGTTTAAAGTCTTAGGGTCTTTGTCGAATATCAACTGTTCATAAGAAGATGGTGGAATCTTTGGGGCCTCAACTCTGTTCCATTAATCTATCTGTCTCTTTTTGTACCTGTACCAGGCTATTGTGACAACTGTGGTAGTGTAATAGGTTCTAAAGTGGGGTAGTGAGAGGCCTGCCATTGTGTTCGTCTTCTTCAGTAGTGCTTTACTTACCTGGGGCTTCTTCCCTTTCCCAAGTTGGTGATTTATTTCTCCATCTCATTTAAAAAATGACACTGGAGTTTGTACTGGGATTGCACTATGTAAATAGACTGCTTTGGGTAAAATAGACATTTCCACAAGGTTAAGTCTTCCTATTCATGAGCAGGGTAGCTTTACTCTCTCTTAGTTTCTCGTAGTAAGATCTTGTAGTTCTCTTTGTAAAGGTCTGTTATTTCTCTAGTTAGACTTATTCCTAGGTATTTTATCTTCTTGGGGACTATAGTAAATGGTATTGATTTGGTGATTTCTTCTTTAATAATCTCATTGTTAGTATAAAAGAATCCTACTGATATATTTATCTTATATCCTGAGATTTTGCTTAACCCTTCTATCAGATTTAGTAGTTTCCTTAGGGTTCTCTGCATATACAATTATATCATCTGCAAATAGGGAGATTTTTACTTCTTCTTCGTTAATGCAGATGCCCTTTATTTCTTGGTCTTGTCTAATGGCTCTGGCTAGAACTTCTAGTACAATGTTGAATAGGAGAGGTGAGAGCGGGCATCCTTTTCTATTTCTGTTTTCAAGAGGAATTGTTTCAGTCTCTCTCCATTCAGGATGATGTAGGCAGTTGGCTTTGTATAAACGGCTCTCACTGCATTGAGGAACTTGTCATCTATTCCTATTTTGCTAATAGTTTTTAGCATGAATGGGTGTTGGACTTTATCAAATGCCTTTTCTGCATCAATGGACAAAATCAGGTGATTCTTATCTTTTGTGATATTTATGTGGTTGATCACATTAATTGTTTTTCTGATGTTGAATCAGCCTTGCATCCCTGGTATGAAGCCAATTTGGTCATGATGAATTATTTTTTTGATATGTTGTTGAATTCTACTGGCTAGTATTTTGTTGAAGATTTTTGCATCTACGTTCATGAGTGATATTGGTCTGTAGTTCTCCTTCATTGTTGGGTCTTTCCCTGGCTTTGGTACCAGGGTTATGCCGGCTTCATAGAATGAATTTGGGAGTATCCCATCCTTTTCTATACTGTGAAATAGTCTCAGTAGTATTGGAGTTAACTCTTCTCTAAAAGCTTGGTAGAATTCTGCAGTGAAGCCATCTGGGCCAGGACTTTTTTTTGGTTGGTAGTTTTTGGGTGACTTTTTCAATCTCTTCCTTTGTGATGAGTTTATTAAGTTGCTCTGTTTCACCTTGTGATAATTTTGGTAGGTGATATGAATCTAGAAATTTGTCCATTTCCTCTGGGTTTTCAAATTTGTTAGACTACAGTCTTTCACAGTATCCTGTTACGATACTTTTGATTTCTCTTGGATCTGTTGTGATATTACCCTTCTAATTTCTTATTTGGGTTATTTGTTTCCTTTCCTATTTTTCTTTAGTAAGTTTAGCCAATGGTTTATCAATTTTGTTGATCTTTTAAAATACCAGCTTTTGGTCTTTTCAATTTTTTCCAGTTGTTCTTCTATTCTCTAATTCATTTAGTTCTGCTCTAATCTTTATGATCTGTTTTCTTCTGGTGCGTGAGGGGTTCCTCTATTGTTCTTTTTTTACTTGTTCAAGTCATAGGGTTAGTTCTTTGATATGGGTCCTTCCTTCCTTCTGAATGTATGCATTTATAGAGATAAACTGACCCCTGAGCACTGCTTTGGCTGTATCCCATAGATTCTGGTAGGAAGTGTTTTCATTCTCGTTGGAATCCACAAAATTCTTTATTTCATCCTCGATTTGTTCTATAACCCATGGTTTTTTGAGCAAGATGTTGCTCATTTCCCATGAGTTCCAACTTCTATCTGTATATTTTCTGCTATTGATTTTTACTTTTATGGCTTTATGGTCTGAGAAGATGCTTTGCAATAATTAAATGTTTGGGTTTTGTTGAGATCTGATTTGTGTCCTAACACATGGTCTATTCTGGAAAATGTTCCGCGTGCACTGGAAAAGAAGATGTAGTTGTCTGCTGATGGACAGAAAGTTCAGTATGTGTAGATGAGGTCTAGATGGTTAATTGTGGCAGAAAGATTTTCTGCGTCTTTATTGAGCTTTTTTCTAGAAGATCTGTCCAATATTGAGAGTGGAGTGTTGGAGTCTCCCACTATTATTGTGGAGTGATCTATCTCATTTTTCAATGTAGTCAGTGTTTCTTCGATGCATTTAGATGCTCTAGCATTGGGTGCATAAATATATAATATTGTTGAGCCCTGCTTGTGTATTGAACCTTTCAGCCAATAGTGACCATCCTTGTCCATGATGGTGGATTTTACTTTAAATTCTATTTTATCTGAGATTAGAATTGCCACACCTGCTCTTATTTGTACATTGTTAGCTTGGTATATATTCTTCCATCCTTTAATTTTCAGTTTGTTCACATCTTTAAGCTTAAGGTGAGTTTCTTGTAAGCAACATATAGATGGGTCATGTCTTTTGATCCATGATGTCACTTGTTGTCTCTTTACTGGAGTGTTCAGTCCATTTACATTCAACGTAATTATCACGAGGTATGTGTTTAGTGCTGTCATTGTGATGTGTTTATTTTTGTGTTGATGTTTTCTCCATTGCTCTTACTATTCTGTTTTGGGACATTCTTCTTTATGGGTTGAGTTTTCACCCTTTTTGGCATTGGTTTTGTGTTTATTGAGACTCCTGTATTTTGTTTCTTTATTTGATATATTACGTTTTTATTGTGCCTTGCAGCTACCTCTATTAACCCTCTTAATGATCTATGTTTAAACCTAATTTTAACTTCTACCTATCTTATTGAGTTCCTCTCCATCTGGAAGGACTGTAACTACTGTAGTACACCCATTTTTAATAGGATGATATCATAGTTTTATGATCACTGAATCACTTCTTTTAATATTATAGCTTTGATTGAGTTTTGTGCCTTCCTTAACTGAGTAGGTTTCTGTATGGTGTATCCCACATTGGCTCCTAAAATATAGCGTTAATGGTTTTGTTCTTCTAAGCCAAGAGCTTCTTTCAGTATTTCTTGTAGCTTTGGTTTGGTTTGTACAAAGTCTCTCAGTTTCTGTTTATCTGCGAATGTCTTAATTGCATTTTCATATTTGAGAGATAGTTTTGCAGGATCTATAATCCTTGGTTGGAAGCTTTTCTCCTTCAAGGCTTTGCATGTGTCATCCCTTTGCCTCCATGCCAGCATCATTTCTGCTGAGAAGTCAGATGAAAGCCTACAGAAATCTACTCAGTTAGGGAAGGCACAAAACTCAGTCAAAGCTATAATATTAAAAGAAGCGATTCAGTGATCATATCATGAAAACTATGATATCATCCTATTAAAAATGGGTGTACTACAGTAGTTACAGTCCTTCCAGATGGAGAGGAACTTAGTAAGATATGTAGAAGTTAAAATTAGGTTTAAACATAGATCTGAATGTTAGCTTTGCTTTCAGTCTTGCTGCCTTTAACAGTTTCTGCTTATGTTTCATTTTGTTAAGGCTGATTATACTATGTCTTGGAGTCTTTCTTTTGGGATGTATATTGAATGGCATTCGACATACATCTTGGATATCTATATTCTCTTCTTTCATAATTGCAGGGAAGTTTTCTTTCAGCAGCTCAACAACAATACTCTCTGTGTTTTCCAGTGTCCCTCCCTGTTCAAGAACTCCAATTAATTGTAGATTGTTCCCCTTGATAAAATCCCATATGCTTCTTAATACTTCTTCATTTTTCTTGCTTCTTTTCTCTGATTTCTCCTCATAGATGCTGGAGTCGGTAGCTCTGTCTTCCAAGTCAGAAAGTCTATTTTCCATTTGTTCCACTCTATGTTCTTGGGTTTAAATTAAACTTTCTATTTCTTTGATTTTGTTATTGATCTGTTGGATTTCAGAATACTGGTGTTTCATAAATTTGTACAGCTTGGTTAATTTTTCAGTTTCCTCTGCTGCATTTTGTATAATGTCTAGGAGGGCTCTCTATGCAATCCTTTTGTACTCAACCTCTGATAGTTTCAGAAAGGCTTCTTCATTTGGGAAGTTCTTTGCTCTTTTTTCTTTAAGTTTCTGTCCAAAATTTGTTGCTTTCTGGCCATATGGAGGTTGGTTAGTTTCTCTGGTGTTACCTTAATAGGATCTAAAGCACAGTCTGATATGGAAAGTGGTCACCAGTCACCTCTATGTACTCCAGAGACTGGGCCCAGTGGAATCTCTGGGGTATCAGGCTCCACCTCTTCATTGGCAAAGACACGGCCCTACTTATGGAGTCACTGGGGGGCCGTCAGCTGACCCTATGATGTGTCAGTAAAGGCTGGAAGAGATACCATCAGGATGCACTGCAGTTATTTCTCTAGGTGGTCTTATACTGGATATTAAAAGTTATCTGACAGCTTCCCAAATTAGTCAGGCTGTCAAGTGTGCAAGCCCCTCTTCCCAGCTGGCAAAGGAGGCACCTCTATATTCAACCCCAGATGCAGTAAACTAGTTCAAAGTATGGAAAGGCTACTGCCCTGCTGTCATCTGTTGCTGTGCCCCACCTATAAGGTCACACTGTGCTAAACACAGCTTTTTTTTTTTTTGGAAAAGAGCTCCCCAGGCTGGCACTGCCTCCCATCCTGGGAATTAGTCCCTGTTGAGGCCTCTGTTTGAGAAACTCTGCCTCCCAGTTGAACAAGATGGTGTCCTGCACAAGCTCACTGTGGAGTAGCCGATTCTATGGCAGAGGTTTGGAAAGAGAGGGTGGAGAGGCTGAGATGCACAGAGCCCAGAGCCGGGCTCTCAAAATGTGGGTGTTCCACCTGCTGGTCTTGCCAGCAGTGCAGCTGAGCTATACTGCCGGTTAACCCCAAGCACCACTTGCTGGTTAAGACAGAGAAAAATATGGTGGGCACTGCCTCCTAGCCTGGGAATTAGCCCCTGCTGAGGCCTCCATTTGGGTAACTCTGTCTCCCAGTGGAACAAGACAGCATCCCACACAAGCTCTCTCGCTCACTATAGAATAGCCAATTCTATGGCAGAGGTTTGGAAAGAGAGGGTGAAGGGACCGAGGTGCACAGAGTCTAGAGCTGGACTCTCAAAATGTGGCTATTCCACCTGCTGGTCCTGTCAACAGTGTGGCTGAACTTTGCTGCCCATTAAGCCCAAGCTCCACCTGCCGGCTAAGACAGAGAAAAAAGTTAAAAGTGACCTCAGTCTGTGAAAGCCAGGATTCAACAAGGGCAGAGGTCAGTGAAAGAGAAGAAGTTTCCCATTCAGTAGCACGTAGTCTAAACTGACAGCCCTAGGTCATGTCCTAGAGCTCACTGGGTATCCAGAAGGCTCTGTTTAATTATCAATCCAGGCCTTAGTTTTCAGAGAGAATTAAGGAGATGTATGTCTAGTCTGCCATCTTGACTCCATCTCCTGATTTCCCTGTTTTTTTAGGCAACTGAGCAGTATTTACTATGACATGCCTGAAAACACATTGTTCCTGAGTCAATTCTGATTCACAGTGACCCTACAGTACAGAATATAACTGCCCCATAGAATTTCCAAGGAGAACCTGGTGGATTTGAACTGCCAACCTTTTGGTTACCAGCCTTAGCTCTTACTCATATGTATTAAAGTGGCTCAAATGCCTGTCAATAACCATCTAGGGGCAGAAAATATAGCAGGACCACATATGTGCCAGTTCCCTTGAAAGAGTTAGAGTCTCTTAGATAAAAGCAACTAGTTGAAGAATATCACTGCAACTTGTCCATGGTTCTCCCCTAAAACTCATCAAAGAAATGGAATAATACACATTACTTTATCACAAATGTCCCCTTTGGAATTTCATTTGAAAAACTTTTATTTCCCAAATTTCCTTACCTATCAATCTATTCCTCACTTACATGTTTGTGCAACAATGTTCCATCTGTTCTCATTGAGTGATACTTATAATATTCCTAGATGGTCTTATCCTCATTTTTACATGTAATAATAGTGAGGCTCAAAATATTAAGTGGGATCCTGAGTCAAAATTGAAGTCTGACTTCAAAGTCCATGCTTTCTCCACTAAGCTAGATTGCTTCAGTGGCCACAGAAAATAATGCCTACATACATGTGCAAAGAACAGTATCTGTAATACAGAAGATGATCACTGGCACCTTAGCTATAAATGGCAGCCTTTAGATCTTAAATCAAATCCAAAAGATGGTGAAATATAGATAAAACAATATTTATAAGGTAGCTCTATTCTGTCCTATATAGTCACTATAAGTTGGAACTCAAGTGACAGCGATGAATTTGGTTTGGTTTTGGTTTGTTTATAACACATTATAGACCTTCAGGACAACAACTTTTATCCTTTTTAATTAATCCTTTTCTCATCTGTTATAGAACAACACACATTCCCCATCTTGTCAGCTCTTTACGAAACAAAAATGTTTTCAGAGGTAATGGACTTGGAAGCCTGTACCCCATTCCCCATTTCTGTTGAGTGAATTCTGACTCATAGTGACCCTATGGGACAGATTAGAACAACTCCATAGGGTTTCCAAGGCTGCAATCATTACAGGAGCAGATTGCCACATCTTTCACCCACAGAGTGGCTGGTGGGTTCAAACCACCCACCTTCAGGTTGGCCGCTGAGCATTCAGCCAATGTGCCACTAGAACTCCTTCTGGAAGCTTGTAGATCTACCTAATTCAAAGAACTGGTCACGCCATCCCAAAGCCGGCAAATGTAGGTCAAACACTGTGGATGAACAAAGTCCCTAAACTCAAAAGGGGGAAAAAAGTATACTGTTTTTGTATAAGACGGTTGTGGAACCTACTTCTCCATTGACTACACAGCATCTCTTGGAAAACAATGAGTCAGATATTAAGATGCTACCTAACTAAATTTTATTTCCAGCTTTGATAACAAAGAACTGGCTCACAGCAGAGCAACACTGCAATGTTGAGGGTTTCAAATGCTTCCCTCATCAGGTCTTCCAAAGCAAATTAGCCATGCTTTGGTCATTACCAGATAGTCAGCTTCTGAGGCACTAAAAGCCAATTTATTTCTCTAGTTTGTATTTAGTTTTTTTTTTAAACTTAATACATGCAAATTCACTAGGCAACTCTGAAAAACCTATTCTCCAAACATCCACTGGAAAACCTACTTAGGCTAGTGAACTCAAAAAAATTTTTACCCTCAGGAAATTCCTGTTGGAAAGACTACTTTCCTATAAATTGGCCGAATTAAAAAGAACCCAAGTCTGGCTCCTAAATGTTCCCATTGGAATGCCATCTCTCCTGCCTGCACACCTGGTATATAAAATAGAAAGATTTCTTTGTAATCAAATGTACAAAATGTACTTCAAACTCAGGAAATACAAAGACCAATAAATGTCAAAATCTGCAAAGAGCTCACTGACTATACAATGTTTGTGAATGAGTTGTACTTTTCTAAATAACCTCTCTATTTTGTTAATTATCATAAGATAATATGACAGGAGTATGTAAGTCTTAGCTCCTTGAAAAAAAATTTTCAGTAACTTACAAAGTAATGCTGGGTAATACTTCTCTAAAAGCAACAGCTACCAAAAGATGACCTGAAAAATATATTTGAATCTCTTATAAATCAGTAACTGAAGTAAGAGATTGTCTATCACATTATATACTGTCCCATATTTAAGGATCTATGTGATAAGTTCCTCTAACTGTACAACACCAGAAATATAAAATGCCTCCTGAGACAATCTTACATGCCTCATGTTATCAGACAATGTAAACTCTAACAACTACTAAACTGTCAAAATGTTGATTAGCCAGGAAGCATAGGATAAATCTGGCAATTAGTTTTAATTATTAGTTTATGTGCACCCTTTTTCTCTCTACTGTAAATTGGTATTCCTTCAAATTATTTTCAATAGTTTGTTTTGCTTCATGGTGTTTTAACATCGTAAACTTCCATAATTTTTTTTTCAACAATTGAAGAGTACAGCTTATATACTTCACAAAACTAACTGCTTCAAAAACAAATCCATAAAGCAAATATTTTTCAAAAGAAGCTCATGTTATGGATAGAATGTTATGAAACATTTGGATCTGTTTTACTTATGTAATTTTTTTTGTTGAAAACAGTATGTAACCAGTAAAAATCTTATCATCTGCATACTTACATTTAGAAATAAATGTCTACCTTGTTTTAAAGTCCAACAAATAAAAGGTTTTAAATCCATTTAAAAGACAGAAACTGAACACCTTTAGATAAGCTTGAAGATGTGACACAGATAGAGCTAGCCACATTTCAAACAAATGTTTTGCATTAACTAGGGAATAAAAAACTGAAAAAATGAATATACTATTTTGTAAAATGAGCCAATGATGTAATTTTCCACATGGATCTACGTATATCTGTGATGTACATATTTCAATGACAGCTACTAAAACTGAACTTCAAAGGATATACCTCCATGGCAAAGTATGAAAACAACGGTTAAGCCAAGATGTAAAAATAACAATAATAATGAAATATATCCTATTATATTGCTTTCAACAAAATACATTGTTATTAATAATTGCAAAAAAAAAAAAGACTGTTGGGTTTTTTGTTTGCATGTTTCCCCAATGGCCATCTTATAGTTACATAAACAAACAGTGTTTAAAATACCATCAACTAAATAAACTGGAAAAATTAAGTATACTTTGAGATGTCAAGCAGAGCTCTGGATCTGTCATCTGTTTGTTTATGTAACTGTAAGATGGTACCTATAAGAATTCAAGAGAAAAATGCTAAAAAAAAAAGAAAGAAAAAAGAAACATCTAGCAGCAAAATCCTCTTTGCTTCCTCATGTGTACTTATACTATAGGGAAAAATGCTGTCCACTGGGGAGACTTAAACCAACGAAGACTCTAGGATGTAATTTTACCAAGACTGAATAACGTGGAAAAACTAAGCAAACTTAAATATGTCAAGCAGATTTCAGGATTACTGTTGTTGCTTGTCACTGAGTTGGTCCCTGACCCATGGAGACCCCACATATTACAGAGCAGAACTGAGGGTTTTCTTTGCTACTATCTTTATGGAAGCAGTTCAATAGGTCTTTCTTCCACAGAGATTTTGGGTTGGTTTGAATCACTAACCTTTAGGTTAGCAGCTGATCTCAAATCACTTGCAGCAGAGTTCAGGATTGTATAACTAAAGTAATTTGACCATGAAGTCACAATAAAAGAAAAAAAATTCTTAAGTTGATCTTTCTCAGTTTGGAGGCTTACGTAACAATGAACTAGCTGAAGCATACTATGATGGGGCTCCTGCACTCACACACATACACCCTCTCTTTCCCTTACTCACCCTCACAACCTTTCTAGCTCTAGAAGGACATCTAAGTTGCCAGTTTTTGTTTTGGCACATCTCAGTTACAGTACGTTGGTTGGGACATGGTGTTTTTAATAGCAACCTTATTATTTGGTCTTAGTATACAAAGTGAAGAAAGCTAGGGATTACAGTATTGTACATAAATAAGGTTACATATGACTCAAAGTCAGCCCTTAATAAAGAACCTATTTGTTGACTAAAGCAGTTCTCTCAGGGCAGGTATTTTATCTTGTCCACCCTGAATCTCTAGCATTTAGAACTGTGCTTGACATTATGCTAGTAGAGATTCAATAAATGCTTTTTGAATGGACAAATGGATAGATAAGTAAGTGTAATGAAGTATAAACATAGGCACCATATTCAAGGCACTTACATTATATTTCAGTTAATCTACAGTTACAGCTCTTTAACACCCTGGAGAGATTTTCATTTATCTAGTGAAATAAAAATTTAATTTGTCAATGTCAATTACTGAAAGGTAAACAAAAGTTGTAAAATCATGTATGTTAAGTAATTTTTCAATACTCCATCACAAACAATTTTTTTGTTTCACTAGAAATGTGATTGCCAATTCAAGATCCTTCTAAAGCTACCATAATTAAAACTCAAAAAGCAGGGTTTACTTTTTAACATCTGCTCTTAAATATTTTATTTTAATGACTTAAAACAAGCCTCATAAACTTGAGGCATTTTACAAAAATAATATTTTGTAATGGCAGAAGACCAAACATAGCTCCTAAAATTCAAAAAGCTTTTTTAACTAAAGGTTTATAAAATGAGCTGTCACAATGATTAGCTTAGAATTAATTCAAGCTTTTCACATTTGCTTGAACATTTAAACAATTTGCTAAGAAAACTTCAGTTTGTATATCTGGAAAGATTTACAAGCCTAGTAACTATAGGAGTTTAACACTCCAAGGTATAACTAAATGGAAATAAACTATATTATCCACATGGTTCCTTTTTGGTGAAATTAAAGGTAAATAAAAATGAAGACTTAGAGATAAACTTCACAGTTCCTAATTAATGCTGGACTGAAGACTGACAACTCTGAGCATAAATTTAATTCAGTAAGTAAAGATGAGCCCATAAAATTAGAAAGATTTTAACTCATGAGTATGCATCAATTCATTGACAACCAATGTACATTTCCCTAATGACTAATGAGGTTGATCATCTTTTCAAGTGTTTTTGTGTTTCTTCTTTGCAGCAATGTTTATTCAAGTTTTTTGCCTATTTTCTTAAACTTAAATTTATTCCTGGTCAAAATATACACAGCAAAACCTGTTCTCATTCCAACTTCTAAGCAAAATAATTGGTGACGCTGGTTACATTCTTCATATTGTGTCAACATTCTCATTATTTCTGTTCTAGTTGTTTCACTTCCATTTACTTAAACTTCCTGCCCCTTTCTCATCTCTGCTTTAAAAATTGCTGTTAATTTTTTTGTTTGTTTTAAAATAATGCAACACTACTCAAGGGTGACAAACTTCACTCTTTCGGTTAAATTGTTATTTTGTTTAAAAGTGACTTCAGGTGACAGTTTCAATTCAAGATTTGAAGAGCAACTCAGGGCCATATTCTAAGTGACTCCTCCAGCCTCAACAGACCCAGTAAGTCTGAATAATTTAAGAATTTGAAGTTCTGTTCTACACTGTCTCCCTTTTTATTGTGTTCCTAGTCAGAATGCTCAGTAGTGGTAGTTGGGCACCATCTACAGGTACTCCCTAACTTATGATGCGTTTCAGTTATGATGAACCACCTTTACAGCCATTCTTTTTTTTGTACATCTTATCATTAGTAATATGTACTACATACCGTGTTGAAGCAGGTAATTTGCTGATATTATCACTCTCAGATGTTCACTCACAAATGTTCAATTTAATGAAAAGGACCATATGGACAATTCTAATTTTCTGACTAGAAATGCCATCTCCATTCCATGGGGTAATTTATATTATTCAGAACCTTCAACTAGTAGAGTTATTACCACAACTAACAAAATGCAGGTGTTGTCCAACTCTTCTTCATCGTTAAGAGTTAATTTTTATGATGTGTGTACTTATTTATATATTAAAACATATCTGTAAGTTTATATGTAGTGTATCCAATCCCAAAGACAAAGATCAATTTTATAGATACTGATAAAAAAAAAGGCAATAGTAATGAAGAACTACAAAAAGCAAAAACAGAGAGAGAGTCAACTTATGTTATAACTGATTTATGACACAGTCCCTGCAACAGAATTCTGTCATAACTCAGGGACTACCTGTAGTTCTTCAGGACATAGGGTGTAGGAGGTAGTAGTTCATGTAGACAATCAGTCCTGTAGTCCAGCTCCTTCTGCTTGTTGGGCATTTGTTCGTCCTACATCTTGTATCCAGCTCATTATCATCTGATCTTTAGTTCTTTGGAATTCAGCCAGTGCTTGCTATATTGCTTGCCAATTTGGGGATTTATTGTTCTCCGCAGCCTGTGAGTGAGAAGCCTGTTGTCTTAACTACTGATCTCAGATCCATCAGCCTTCATAGCCTGTGATACAGCAGCCTGGCATCTGAGCGCCAATCTTGGGTTTTCAGCCCTTGCAGCTACATTAGACAGGAGAAGCCTCCAGCCTGACACCTGACCCATAGACTTGGGACTTTCTAGCCTCTCCAACTATGCAAGCCATTTCCTTGATCTTAATCTCTCTCTCTTTCCATATCTCTATATGGGTATCTATATATCTGTATCTCACTAGTTTTGCTTCTCTACAGAACCCAGACTAAGACACTTCTTTCTCTTTAATTTCAGATAAAGAGTAACAGTTGTATCTCAGGTGGCAGTTTGTGAGATTCTAAGACCACAGACACTATTCCTTTGCCTACTTTTTTTTCATGTGTTGCTTGTCTTTTTGTTAAGTTGCAAGGGTTTTTCTTTTTTAAATATATTACGGATATCAGATTTTTATCAGATGCATGGTTCCCCAAAATTTTCTCCCAATCGACAGGTTGTAACTTCACTTTGTGAGAAAGAAACAAAATATGAACAACAAACCAGTGTAGATGTAATTAGTGTCTCCTGTCCTTTAACCAAATTCTTTTTACATTAACTAATAGAAAATAACATTAAAAAATGAAGGATGTGTGAAGAGTATCTAGTATAGATAGAAAAACAGATGAGTTGAAATTATATAGAAGAACAAGATGGTTTCACACTTCATTATTTTAGGCAGCCCCATTTAATGACTGTTGAATTAAAAAATCTTTTGTTGAAAACATACACAGCACAACATACACCAATTTAATCACTTCTATATGTACAACTAGTAACTGATTATAAGCACAGCTTGTTTTTACTGTATTTTGCTTTACTGCGCTTTGTAGATAATATATCTTTTACAACCTGAAGGTCTGTGGCAACTCTGCATTGAGCAAATCTATTGACAACATTTTTCCAACAGCATGTGTCACTGTGTTACATTTTGGTAATACTCATAATATTTCACTTTTTCGTTATTATTATATATGGTGGTCTATAACCAGTGATCTTTGATACTCTTATTGTACTTGTTTTGCGGTCCACAAATGAGTATTACCAAAATTACATAAAACTGAACCTAATCAATAAAATTTGTGTGTGCTGAGACCACTCCATCAACTGACCATTCACTTTGTCCTCAGGCCTTCCTTACTCCGTGAGATACAACATTAAAATTAGGCCAATTCATAACCTTCCAGCGGCCTCTAAATGCTCAAGTGAAATGAAGAGTCACAGGTCTCTCACTTTAAATCAAAAGTTAGAAATGATTAAGCTTAGTGAGGAAGCCATGTTAAAAGCTGAGATAGGCCAAAAGCGCCCTCTTGCATTAAACAGACAAGTTCTGAATGCAAAGGAAAACTTCTTAAAGGAAATTAAAAGTGCTACTCCATGAACACATAAGGGAACAGAAAGTGAAACAGTTTTATCACTGACATGGAGAAAGTTTCAGTGGGCTACACAGAAGATCAAACAAGGTACAACATTCCCTTAAGCCAAAGCCTAATTCAGAGCAAGGCCTTAACTCTCTTCTGTTCTATGAAGGCTGAGGGAGATGAGGAAGTTGCTGAAGAAGTGTTATGGTTTAAGGAAATAAGCTGTCTCCAGAACAAAAATGTAAGGGCTGATGTAGAAGCTGCAGCAAGTTATCCAGAAGACCTAGCTAAGATAATTGATGAACATGGCTACAGTAAACAACAGGTTTCTGATATAGGTGAAATGGCATAACAGTGGAAGAAGATGCCATTTAGGACTCTCACAGCCTGGCTTCAAAGCTTCAAAGGACTCTGTTGTTACAGGCTAATGCAACTAGCGACTTGAAGATGAAGTAATGTTCATTTACCATTTTGAAAATTCAAGGACCCTTAAGAAATTATGCTAAATCTACTTTGCCTGTACTCTGTAAATGGCACAACAAAGACTGGACGGCAGAACATCTGTTTACAACATGGTTTACTGACTATTTTAAGCCCACTGTTGAGACCTACTGTTCAGGAAAAAAAAAAATTCCCTTCAAAAAACTACTGCTCTTTGACAATACACCTGGTCACCCAAGAGCTCTGATGGAGATGTACAAGGAGATTAACACTGTTTTCATGCCTGCTAACAAAACTCCCATTCGGTAGCTCATATATCAATGAATAATTGCAACCTCCAAGTCTTATTATTTAAGAAATACATTTCATAAGGTTATAGCTGCCACAACAGTGATTCCACTGATGGATATGGGCAAAGTAAATTGAAAACATTCTGGAAAGTATTCATCATTCTAGGTGCCATTAAGAACATTCATGATTCATGGGAGGAGGTCATTAGCATTAATAGGAGTTTGCAAGAAGTTGATGCCAATCCTCATGGATGACTTTCAGGAGTTTCAGTATTCAGTGGAGGAAGCAACCACAGATGTGGTAGAAATGGCAAGAAAATTAGAATTAGAAGTGGAACCTGAAGATGTGATCAAATTGCTGCAATCTCATGATAAAATTTTAATGGACAAGGAGTTGCTTCTTACAGATGGGCAAAGACAGTGGTTTCTGGAAATGGAATGTACTCCTGGTAAAGATGCTGTGAACATTGTTCAAACGGCAACAAAGGATTTAGGATAATACATATACTTAGCTGATAAAGCAGCAACAACATTTGAAAAGATCGACTCTAGTTCTGAAAGAGGTTCTACTGTGGGTAAAATGCTATCAAACAACATTGCATGCTACAGAGGTTTTCATGAAAGGGAGAACAAATCGATGAAACAAAATTCATTGTTGTCTCATTTTAGGAAATTGCCATAGCTACCCTAACCTTGGTAAGTCATCACACTGATAAGTCAGTAGCTGCAAAAAGTTTACAGTTTGCTGAAGGCTCAGATGATGGTTAGCATTTTTTTAGCAATACATTATTCTTAATTAAGGTATGTACATTGTCTTTTTAGATATAATGCTATTGTACACTTAAACAACTACAGTGTAGTGTTAACATTAACTTTTATATGCACTGGGAAACCAAGACACTCATGTGACTTGCTTTATTGCAGAGGCCTGGAATCGAATGTGCAGTATCTCTAAAGTATGCCTGTGCATTCTTCAAGTTGCGCCAACCATTCTCACCCTCCTTTTCTGAATTGTTCTTCCCATATTAACATAAACTCATTGCCTCCTAAGGTTCTTATCTAATATTGTAAGTTTCTGTTGTCACTTTGATCCCATGCAGATAGTTCTTAAGAGAGCATAATGCTCATGACAGACATTTTTTACTAGTTAAGATGGACTATTGTTTGATTTTAAGAAGACTTCGGGGGACATTTCCAGCTTATGGTTTAAAGAATGTCACAGGGAAAGCATTTCAGTGGTTTGTCCAACCTTCATGGTTCCAAGAAGTCTGGAGTTCATCAGTATTTGAAAATCACTGACATTTTTAAAGGAAAAAAATTACTCATTCTATTGGCCAAGAATTCTTGAATAGTAATATTTTGGAATAAACTCATAGCTTCCTTTCAGCATGCCCACACAACGTGGAAGTGCAAACACTCTAATGGCAAACATTTCTTAATTATTTTTTTAAAAAAAAGTCCTTTGGAGAGATGACACTTTAACCCTTGACAGATTTTAACTTTTTTTTTTTTTTCAATCAAAGCCACTGTAGCATAAATAGCTAAAGTACGGGCATGACAGTTCAAGAGACCTGAATCCTGGATTTGCACATTACTATGATGACATTAGGTGAGTTATTTAATCTCCTTGGGCTCACTTTATTTAAACTGTAAAATAAAAATAACAGCTACTTCAAAGGGTTCTGAGGAAACAGGAGACAATAGGAAGCAAAAAGTGCTATGCACGGCGTGTGTGTGTGCGCACACACACACACACACACACATTTATGATTGTGCCCAAGCTCTTCCATTAGACCTTCACAAATCTGGGCGTGTCATCATTCACAGCTAAGATAAATGTTACTTCCACACAGAGATCTTCCCTGAACTCTGGCCAGAGTGTTAGTGATCACTGCCATCTATTTTACTTATTTGTTTACTGTCTGTTGATCCCCACAGTATATCATCTCTCTGGGGACAGGAAACATATCTGTCTTGATCACCTTAATATCCCTGGTGCTTTTAATAATGTCTGGCTTGTTGTAGGCCCTCCAGAAATGTCTGGTAGGGAAATCAACTACACAACCACAGAAGCAGCAGTGAAGAAATCAAAGGAAACATTGCACTGGGCAAATCTGCTGCAAAAGACCTCTTTAAAATGTTAAAATGCAAAGATGTCTCTTTGAGCACTAAGGTGCATCGATCCAAGGCATGGCATTTTTAATTGCCTCATGTGCATGCAAAAGCCAGACAATGAACAAGGAAGACCAAAGAAAAATTGATGCCTGTGAATCATGGTGTTGGCAAAGAATACTGAATATACCATGGACCACCAGATGAACAAATAAATCTGTCCTGGAAGAAGTACAGTGAGATGCTTCCTAGAAAGGAGGAAGGTGACACTTTCCCTTAGGCACTTTGGATATGTTACCAGGGGGAATAGTCCCTGGAGAAGGACATCACACTTGGTAAAGCAGAGGGTCAAAGACTATGAGTTGGAACTGACTGGAGGGTACTAACTTCAGTATATTTTCTTCTCATTTTTCTTTTTTTTTAGACAATAATTTGTTGCCCCTTGCTTGTCACAAAGTTTGATACGAGTTTAAAACATGAGGTATCCATGAAAACAAATTATCTATTTACTTGGTTGTTCATTTTTTCCCAATGGGAACTCAATATGATTTAACAGCATTAACAACCAGGAACATATAATAAATACAAAAATCAACCAGGTAAAAAGGAGAAAATTCTTAAAACCATTTGAAGTTTCACAACTTTTTCCTTGAACTAATGTAAATACAAAACAAACCCTGTATTAGGGCTAATCTCACATGTGAATAACAGTGTTATACATCATCTGATTAATTTTGATTTCTCCAATAAATCTTGCAGATTCCCTAAAACAGCTGAATACCTGGTTAGCCTTTCATGACAACTTCAGATACTCAACTCTGTGAAAGTGTATCTGCTAGTCATTCATTCAAATGGCCCTCCTCATGTCTGCTTTTTCTAGTGCTACAATGTTATGGTAAGGTCCTGGGTCCCATCCCACCCAGCATTCACAAACCGATACTATCTCATTTGGACAATCCCTTTACTTCTCGAGAGTACATTTGCTTACAAACAATATTCTTCTGCTTATTTGGTTGCATAACCTGCAGATTAAAAAAATAAAGAAATGAAGACCGAGGGTTTTTTTTTGGTTGTTGTTGTTGCTAGTTTTTGGAGGATAGCTTACCACAGTACAGTTCTGAAACCTCTTTCTCAAAATTACACATGCCAGAATGGCATCCTAGAACCCAAGTTCCAGCCATCAGTATAATGAAATACATGCTATTTGTAATGAAGTTACACATTTAAACCAAATAATGAAGTGTTTACTTTCATATTTCTGTATATTACAATGAATTTTCCTTTTCATCAGCTTTAAGTGTGATCCTCCCTCCCACATCTATGGGTCTCACGTATAAAACTAGTTGATTTCCAAGTTGTTATATCAGTGACTGTTCTTAACTCTGACACCTTAGAATCACTTCCAAAAGTTTTAAAAAATATCCATGGCCCAAGTTCCCTGCCCAGATGAAATGATTCAAGTATCTCTGGAAGTAGGGCCTGGGCATGGCATTGGTTCTTATAAAACTTCCCAGCAATTCTAACATGTAACCATGATTATGGATCTCTATAATTATGAAAACACTAGGAGAAAGGAAAATAATGTAATAAATGTATGCTGTCTCCCTATTCTGCCTACTTCTGGCTGGGTTTGAGAATGAGAGGTAGTGGGAAGATGAAGTATATCTTTATTATTTCTCCTTTAAAAAAAATACCAAATGTCTCCCATACTACAAGTGTATCAATTCGCTGTCAACACTAAGAATCAAGTGTATGTGTCAACCTTCTTTTTTATTTTGTAGGATGGTTGATCTAGATTAAACACACACTACACACACAAAAAATTTTTGTAAAACATCAGATTATCTTGCCAGGTACTTATACTTTGCCAAATGAAGATCTAGGAGAACAAGGGGACCCAAAGAGGTAAACTCAGACACCCAAAATTGTTTTTACCTAAAGGGCAATTTTTCACCTCTGGGAAGCAGCTAAAGGTCCCTGGATAATGTAAAGGGTTTGCACTTGCACGAATCCATCCAGCAGCACCATAGAAGAAAGGTCTGGCAACCTGCTTTCATAAAGATTACATCCAACAAAACCCTACTGAACAGTTCCACTCTGTAATACATGAGGTCACCATTAGTTGTGATCGACTTGAAGGCAACAGGCTTTTTTTCTGGCAGGGGGTAAAGCATCTGCCTCATAGCGCACAAAGGAAGGAGTGAATGAATAAATGATATGCAGTACACCCGATAAAATATTCCCCTCTTGTTCTGATTTCTTTTGAAAGACTATGCCTAGGTTGGAAGTGAGTCATAATCAGTCCACACTAAATCAATTTCTAAAGGATACTTCAGACAGAAGGAAAATTCTCCCAAATAGGAGCAAAATAAGAAATAAATATGTGGACAAATCTAAATAAACTCTGACCATATAATAACAATAATGTTTTCTGAAACTTGAAAATTTAGAGAATTAAAATGTATGACAAACAATAACACATATAAATCAGGAAGGAATGAATAAAGTTAAAATAGCCTAAGACCCTTGCATAGTCTGAGACAAGGGTAATGAGACTTAGTAATATTACACTTTGATAAGTGCTTAGCACATGTTGCTATTTAAAGGTAACACTAAAAGAAATGAAACAGTATCCAAGTGCCAGACTAAGTGGGAGAGGGAATGATTGATAAAAAATAATCATACAAAAGAGAAAATGAAACAGAACAAACAAGACAAAGTACAAAATAAGACTGTTGGTGCTGTTAGCAGCCACTTAGACTGCCCTGGACTCAAGGCAACTCCTTGCACAACAGTATTGGATTGCTGCAATCTATAGGGTTTTCATTGGCTGATTTTTAGAAGCAGATCACCAGGCCTTTCTTCCTAGTGTATCTTAGCCTGGAAGCTCCACCGAAACGTGCTCTGCATCACAGCAACACACAAGCCTCCAGTGATAGACAGGTGTAAGTTCACTGGCTGCACTTGAGGTGCAGTGGCCATGAACTGAACACGGGTCTCCCACATAGAAGGTGAGAATTCTACAACTGAACTACCGCTGCCCCCTACAAAATACAATAACAACGGCAACAAAACACTGCCATCAAATTGATTCTGATTCATAGTGACCCTAGGACAGAGAACTGTTCTGCAGAGTTTCCAAGGTCTGGTGGATTCAAACTGCTGACCTTTTGGTTAGCAGATGAACTCTGTATTTAAACTTAAATATACTGCTATGGTGTGCCAGAAGCATGGGGAAATATATAGAGAATAAATATAATACACAAATTAATTTTAAAGTGTATTAAAAGGGGTTAAATCTATAGAAAAAGTACATCAGTGCAAAAAAAAAATCTAAGTACTTAGGTAGGGGTGGGACAGGTTGTAATAATCACATAGGGTAGTCAGGGTAGGCCTCAGTATGAAGGTGGCCTTTGAGCCAAGACCTACTCCTTGGTTCTCTGCAGTTTAGGTAAGGGCTGTAAGCTCTCTCCCACAAGCTTCCAGCCCCAGTTCTGCTGCTACCACTGTAATGACCATCATTGTCACTGTATTATATCTCTCCTATGTTTGTCACCCCTCTATTTAATTGAGGGCTCCAAAAAAGGTCTTCCATCCCGTGCATGCCCTGATGATGACAGCAACAGCAGCACTACCATTTATTAGATACCTACTTACGATTTGCCAGGAAACCCTCGTGGCGTAGTGGTTAAGCGCTACAGGTGCTAACCTGAAGTCAGCAGTCTGAATCCACCAGGCACTCCTTGGAAACTCTATGGGGCAGTTCTAGCCCCATAGGGTCCTACAGGGTTGCTATGAGTTCAACTCGACTCCACTTGATGGCAGTGGGTTTGGTTTGGGTACTATTTCCCAAGCATTCTACTAGGTGCTTTTCAAAATGCTTCCTGCAATTTTCTCAACAGTTCTAGAAGACACTATTATTCCCATTTCACAGGCAAGGACGTTAAGAGTTAACTTAAAAACCTTGCACAATATTCCACATTTAATACACTGCAATATATAAAGAAAAGTGAAACTCAACAACATGCCCAACCACCCAATTAAAATCTGACTAAAAGATGTATCAACTCTTCAATAAAAAGAATATATGGATGGCATATAAGCACACGGAAAGATGTTCAACATCATTAGCCACTAGAGAAATGAGATAACATTACACCCTATTAGAACATCTTTCAACAAATACCATCAATTTTAAGTGCTGGTGAGGATATAGGACAACTGGACTTCTCATACACTGCTGACGGAAATGCAAAATGGTAAGCCACTCCAGAAGTCTCTTTTAAAGTTACACACTTACCGTATGACCAGCACTCCCATCTATTTCTATAGATATTTACTATACAGAAAAAATTTTGGTTGACCAAAAAACCTGTACATTAGTATTTATGGTGGCACTTTTTATAACTGCCCAAATCTGGAAACAACAAAAAGTTCTTACAATGAATGAATAAACACTTCTATTAACTGAAAACAGCATTACTTGTCATCAATAGGGGAAAAAAAAACCCACAAAGCCCACTGCCACCAAGTTGATTCAAACTCACAGCCACCTTATAGGATAGACTACATCTATCCCATAGAGTTTACAAGGAGCACCTGGTGGATTCAAATTGCTGACCCTTTAGTTAGCAAATGTAGCATTTAACCGCTACGTGACCAGGGTTTCCCCACAAATATAAGGCACCTTTAAAAATTACTACGAGTCAGAATCGACTTGACGGCAGTGGGTTTGGTTTGGGTAAAAATTCCAAGAACAAAATAAAACAGCACTACAAAATTCTAGGTAGGTGTTTTTGCCTTTCAAATGCTGTGAACTTGACACCTGTTCTCAAACACACACATACACACACCACACACTGTTGCTTGTTAATGTTAAATTAAAACCAAACTCAGCCTTTCTCAAAGGGATCAGAGTAATCAGAAAAACTTAAACAAGACTACGGAGAATTCTTTCTCATAGTCTATTACTGTTTCCTTATTGGTTTGTTGGGGTACCACCTAAAACCCTATGGCCTATACCACTGCTGAATCTACCTGATGGTAATTTTTTTTTCTTTGGTACATCAATGCTTGTACTACATTTTGTGAAATACTACTTTAAGCCCTACTTTGAAATCTCTACTGAAAGTGAAGTGATAGAGAGTAATCAATCTAAACGGTTTTGAATACTGTGTCACAGTAACATTTGTTGCAGGAGGCAGGGAGGGGGAACCATGATCAGACTAAGGAATCTAAAAAGACTGAGTTTGATTTATGTGCTCTGAATTCTGAAACACACACCTTGGACCTTTCAGTGGTACAATGACCATATATATGTAAGTAAATAAATACATAAACCATGTACATCTATTCCTGCACCGCTGTGATTTCTACTTCCTGGAAACAGAAGGCAATATTATTCTATATTGCAAAGTGCATTCTTTTATGAATTCTTAAGGGAGAAATTATGGTGCATCCAAAGGAGCCTGGTTGTGCAGCTGTTAAAGTGCTTGGCTGCTAACCAAAAGGTCAGCAGTTTGAACCCACCAGCTGCTCCTCAGGAGAAAGATGTAGCAGTCCGTTTCCACAAAGACTTCAGTTTCGGAAACTGTATGGAACTGTTCTTCTCTGTCCTACATGTCTGCTCTGAGTCAGAATTGACTCGATAGCAATAGGTTCGGTTTGTGTAATAGAGCTAGGCAACAATATCACTTAAATCAGGTGTCAGGAAACTACAGCTCTCGGACCAAATTAGGGCCACAACCTGTTTTGGCACAATTTTACTGCAACACATTCACCCTCATTTGTTTCTGTATGGTCTATAACTCCTTTTGCACTGCAGTGGCAGAGTTGAGTGGTTGCAGCTTAGAAAGACTAAAATATTTTACTATCTGGCCTTACTGAAAAAATCTGCCTATCACTCACTTAAGTGGTTCCAACATGTGTGGATCTCAATCACACAATGTGAAAGTTCCAGGTTATGGTAATGACCATGTTTCCAACCTGTTTAATTATGTTATGGGTAAATTCAGAATATCACTTCTATTTAGAATAAGGGATATGTGTACTTGTTTAAGAACTGATACTACAGAACCAAGATTATTACAGTCTAGATCCAAGGTATAACACTACCCTTGTCCCTTTTATCTTCTTAAACACCTCACCTCATCACCAAATACAAATACAAATACTAAGTCACACCACCTCTTATGACACCATTTATTTTTAAAATAAACTTCATTTTTAAAACAGAGTTACAGAAATATTGCAATGGTAGTACACAGTTTCCATATACTCCAAACCCAGTCTCACTAATTATTTTCTTACATGAATATGGTACATTTGTTACAATTAACAAACCAGTATTAACTAAATATCATTAACTTATGCACTGTTGTCGAGTCAACTCCAACTCATAGTGACCCTACAGGATAGAGAAGAACTGTGCCACAGAGCTTCTAAGGAACAGCTGGTGGATTTGAACTACTTATTTTCTGGTTAGCAGCCAAACACTTAACTACTGCACCATTAGGACTTTATACTTTATTTAGATTTCCTTAGCTTTTTTACCTACTGTCCTTTTCCTGTTCCAGGATCCCATCCAGAACACCACATCACATTTAGTAGTATCATCTCCTTAGGCTTCTCTTGGCTGTAACAGTTTCTTAGGCTTCCCTTTTCTCAAGGACTTCAGCAGTTTTGAAGAGTACTGGTCAGGTATTTTGCATAATGTCCAGTAACTGGGAATTTTCTGATGTTTTTCTCATGATTAGACTGGGGTTATGCATTTTAGGGGACAGAAGAGTATAGAGGAAAACAGCCAAGCTCATCAAATAATATTTTCATCAAAAGCACACGCTATTAACATGAGCATCATTGCTGATGTTGAGCCTGACCATCTGGCTGAGATAGTGTTTGTTAGGTTTCTCCACTGTAAAGTTATCTTTTTTTCATCCTTTTTATACCATACTCTTTGGGAGAAAGTCACTATGTGTACCCCATATGTACTGTTCATTTTTTAGTTGCTAGAGTTACTTAAATCAATAGTAATGTAAAAATAAGTATTTCATAGCTACAAATTTCTACCTGCCACAGAAAATGCATGTCATATTCAGACTAAATTAACACCATCAGTTCCTTTAATTGTTTTCATTCCTAGTATTTTGCCAGTTCTCACAAAAATTGTTTCTGAAGACATGTCAGTACCATTGAGTAATCCTATAATTTCCAAATTAAACAAACCCAAACCTCCACAGGTGAGTACAGGTAGTCAGTCCTCAGGTTACCAATGACATCTATTCCTAAGTCTGTCTGTAATTCGCATTTGCAAGTTAAGTGGGAACACATTCCTATTTAGTGTCAGTCAAATGTTTGTCTTAGTATATATGTATGTTTTACGTTTCTAGGCACACAAAACATTTAAGAAACACTTCTAAACCATGCAGTGTTTTCATAAATGTCAGAAAGTAGTACAGGCATGCATTACTATGAACCACTGTATGTATTTAACTCAAAATTTTAATATAATAAGCTTTATGGAAGTCTGTTCTTAAGTATAAGTTGTCTGTAAGTCAAGCATTAATTAACAAGGAACTGCCTGTACTCCTTAAACAAAAAGCCTAACAAATTTGACCAATTCTGCATTGTTTTTTCCTATCTACCACTGTTTCCTATTTGGTATAAGTAAATGAGCCATCCCCATCTTAAAAATAAACAGATCATTCCCTCTCTCTGAAACGTACAATGAATTCACCTAAAATTTTATGAAGGAAAAGACTAAGATTTCCTAGTTGTATTAAGGTGAGCTTGGCTTGTTCCCTTCCTTAGGGCTATGATCAACTGGGCCAGAATACCATAATGCTAAGTGTCTTAGGCTGAGTTCTCTAGAGGAGCAAAACAAGCAACGCATATATATGAAAAAACCAAAACATCAACTTTTTGCTATCAAGTTGATTCCAACTAATACTAATAGTAACCATACAGGACAGAGTAGAACTGCCCCATAGGTTCTCCAAGGGGCAGCTGGTGGATTCAAACTGCAAACTTTTTGTAAATTGCCATAGTTTTTAACTACTACACTGCCAACCCCTCCCCAACAACCAAACCCACTGCCATCAAGTCAGTTCCAACTTACAGCAACCCCATAGGCAGAGTAGAACTGCCCCATAGTTTCCAAGGAGCATTTAGTGGATTTCAACTGCAAACTTTTTGGTTAGTACTTGTAGCACTTAACCACTATGCCACCAGGGTTTCCAATGCATAAGCAGGGCTCCATAAATATATATAGGCATATTTACTTCAAGGAAATGGCTCCTGCAATTGTGAGGCTAGCCAAGACCCAAATCCGTGGGTTAGGTACCAGGCTAGATATTTCTCTTGACTCACATGGTTATACAGTCTGACAAATCCAAAGTCTTCAGGTCAGGCAGCACGCTGCTGGCTCTTATCCCAAGAACCAGAGGTCAGAGGATGAAAAGACAAATGCAGGATAGACAGAACAAGCAAGTTTTGCCAGAACATCTGTAGGCCACACATCCAAGGAAACTCACTGGGTGCTCAGTCACGTAAGATCACAAAATGGAGGAGGATTATATAACATCTGCTAAACTACTGGGAATCATGGCCTAGCCAAGTTGACATGTAACATTAACCATCACACCCAAGTTACATAGATCCCAATTTCTCCAGTGGCTGGGACCTGGCTGCTGAAGCACAGCCATTACCAAATTAAACTAACTTAGTAAAAATGAAAATAACCCAAGCTGGTCCTGGGCTGAAATTAGGCATTTGAAGAGCTGGCCTTTCACACTGATTCTCTTCCCATTTCAGATCTTTTCTCCTCACTTGGTGCTGGAAAATGACTGTCTTTCTCTGTGCTGGCTGGTAATAATCAGTGACAACAGAAACACCATTCAAGGGTGGCTGTTCCTTGAACAGTGACTACAGAAAAAAAAGCTCTTAGGGGCAGCTGCTCTAGAAGTTTGTGAAAGGGTACCCTGTAGACCAGTTACCTTGCTACTGCTAAAGGAGCCGGGCACTCACACAGCCTAAACTAAACACACATCAGAATCCACAGGACTGACTGACTCTCTGGGACAGCAGCCAGGGCAAGTGGTTTAACTAAGAGCTAAAAGTTCTAATCCACATTATAGGCTCACTTCTTATTTCCCCCCATTTCCTGATAGGATCATTACTTTACACTTCAAGAGCAAAATAAATGAAAAGCTTACCAGAAAGTGCTTTTCTCAGAAGAAATGACAAACAAAAGGACCTAAATGCTGTAATTTGAATGGTATCCAGTACACAAACTTTCAGAAGAGCTTTTTATCCAAAATACTTAGTTATCCTGGTATTATATTTTAGCAAAAAAGAAATCAGTGTGTTTTACCTCGACACAAATCTAATGTCACTCAAGGAACAGCCTGAGAAGAAAATGGATGATCCTACCTCTTCCTTTGGAATAACTGAGAATTCAAATTTGTTGTCTAGAAAGATACATTTATACTGCTTAACATTAAGTACTACCAAAAAATGCTAATACTGAAGTAAAAGGTGAAAAATCATGCGAAGGACCAAGAATTTAGATGAGTACATCTGGTATATAATTCATTGCAGTGCTGTTAGGCAATTAGTTTCTTCAAACATCTTTCACAGAGGCAGCTGTAACAGAGGAAAGAAATGAGTTCCACCATACAACCCTATTTTATTTTGGCTGTAGTATTATTAGTATGCAATAAAAAAGAGGTTAGCAGTTGAAAAAGTGACAATGCTAAGTGAAAAGTGATAATCCTTTCTAGAGAACGATCATAAAAACCTTTATTCCATTTGTGGAAAAGCTCTGTGGTACTCCCACAGTATGCAAATGCAAACTCGCTGTCCTTAATGTGATTGTAGTTTGTTACTTCCACATAACACAGAATTTTTCAGCTTGTTTTATATCCCTGCTCTACCAGAAATGCTTAGTTAATCTACAACACAAATAGTCCAAAGCACTATATATCTGCTGCTTTCATCTTGTCATGGATTGAACTGTGTCCCCCCAGAATGTGTATAGCCATGTGGCTGGGCCATGATTCCCAATATTTTTTGACTGTCCTCCATTTTGTGATTTTCCTATGCAGTATGTTAGAGGATTAGGGTGGGACTGTAAATCTCTTCATAGGAGCACCTCCCTCCTCCACTGTAAGGGGAGTTTCCCTGGAGTATGGCTTGCACCACCCTTTATCCTTTCAGCCTACAAGACATAAAAGGAAAAGGAAGCAAGCACAGAGTTGGGAACCTCACACCATCAAGAAAGCAGCACTGGGAGAAGAGCACATTCTGCAGACCTGAGGTTCTTGCGCCAAGATGCTCCCTGACCCAAGAGTGATGCAACACAAGGACTTTCCTCCAGAGCTGACAGAGGGAAAGCCTTCCCCTGAAGCAGACATCCTGGATTTCGACTTGTAGCTTTCTGGACTGTGTAAGAATCCACATTTCTCTTTTACAGCCATCTGTTTTGTGGTATTTCTGTTAGAGTAGCACTATGCGACTAAAACACAGCTCTTGGACAAAAAAAAAAAAAAAAGAAATGGATCATATAAGTAGCTAAGACCATCATATTATACTAAAATTCTAATCTACAGGCAACACTGTACTGATAAAGACTAATAATTATTTTTGAGAAACTACTCAGTTTAAACCTTAATTCTAGGAGATTATGTTGTTGTTAGGTGCTGTCAAGTCACCTCCAACTTAGAGACCTTATGTTCAACAGAATGAAACACTGCCTAGTCCTGCTGTATTCTCATAATAATTGTTGTGCATGAGTCCACTACCGCGGCCACTGTGTCAATCCATTTCATTGAGGGTCTTCCTCTTTTTTTGCTGATCCTCTACTTTATCAAGATGATGTCCTTCTCTATCTCTCCTTGTAACATATCCAAGGTATGTGAGACAAAGTCTAACCATCTTTGCTTTTAAGGAGCATTCTGACTGTACTTCTCCCAAGACAGATTTGTTTGTTCTTTTAAAAGTCCATGGCATATTCAGTATTCCTTGCCAATACTACAATTCAAAGCTATTGACTCTTATTAACCCACTGCCGTTGAGTCAATTCTGACTCACAGCAACCATACAGGGCAGAGTGGAACTGCCCGACAGAGTTCCCAAGGAGCATCTGGCAGATTCAAACTGCCAACCTTTTGGTTAGCAGAGATAGCAGTTATCCACTATGCCACCAAGGTTTCCTGCTCAATTCTTCTTAGGTCTTACTTATTTTTGTGGAGCTTCTCATGAATATTAGGTAACTGAAAATACCATGGCTTCGGTTAGGCACACAGATGTCTCCAAACAGACATCTTTGCTTTTTAAAGCTTTAAAGAGGTCTTTTGCAGCAGATTTACTCAATGCATTGTGTTATTTAGTTTGCTGACTGCTGCTTCCACGGGTGTTGATTATGGATCCAAGTACAATGAAATCCTTGATAATGTCAACATTTTCTCCATTTATCATGATGTTTCTTATTGGTCCAGTTATGAGGACTTTTGTTTTCTTTATGTTGAGGTGTAATCCATACTGAAAGCTATCTTGCTCTTCATCAGTAAGTGCTTCAAGTCTTTTTCACTTTGAGCAAGATGGTTTTGGTGATCAGTTGAATTAGCAAAGGCTACTATATTTGTCCCAGTTTAAGATACTCTTAGCCTTGCCACAGTGCTGCTTTTCACGGAGAAGAGACAAGCCTGAATGGCAACATGCTTACTGAGTTGGATTAGTACTTGATTCAAAAATACAATGCTTAATGTTTTTCAATCTTAATAAAATATCAAGTTAATTAAACTATCAACCATACTATTGACACCTTTAGAACAAATCTATTTTTATTGGTTATTTAACATCTAGGGGAAATTCCTATCTTATGTCAGGAAGTTATTTGTTCAGCAAGGGGATGGTTTTAATAATGCTTGCTTTAAAAGGTGAAATTCTAATTTTATATCTTTTTCTAGAGTAGAAATGATTAGAGAAAAATGGACATTTAAAAGCCACCATAATAAGCCTTTTTGGTTCTTCCTTAAATTATAGCAAGTTATGTCTTCTTTACTGCCTAACTAAACATCATAGGCTTCTTTCTTTGTTTCCTCCTTTCTTGACTTAGTTTCCTTTAGAGCATTTGCAAAGCCATTTTAGCCTTCTTTCTTTACTCATTTTAAACTCATACAGAAGACCTTGGTTCCCTTAAGCCTCAATCATGCTTCTCTCATTGTCACCAGAAGTATCACTACGGGGACACTCTCACTCTGGGATGAGCCCCAATCTACTGCTTATGTTCTCTTACTCTAAAGTTAATGAAACGTTTTGATGAAAGTGGTGCTAGCAATAATATTAAGGTGGGGGGAGGTTGGGAGTAGACTACAGGGAAAACAGACTGCAAGTATAAGAAAGCATAATAATGAGTAAGGCATAATAAATTTCCTTTTTTAAAAAAAGACTATTGTTTGGCACGTTAGTTTATAATGGCAAAAAAGTTAACATACTACAATTACAACAACTTTCACTGGAAACTAACATTTTCTGTTACATCACCAGTGAATGGAAAACCCAAACCAAACCAAATCAAACCCAGTGCTGTCAAGTTGTTTCTGACTCACAGTGATCCTACAGGACAGAGCAGAAATGCCCCATAGAGTTGCCAAAGAGCACCTGGTAGATTTGAACTGCTGATCTTTTGATTAACAGATGTAGCACTTAACCACTACACCACCAGGGTTTCCAAGTGAATGGAAGTCCTTATAATTCCTTAAAGACAGACAAAGCAGAATAGAGCATGTTACCACTGGAGAGAACTAAGGGCACAAGGAATCTCTCTGTATTATTTCTTATAGTTGCATGTGACTCTACAACATAGGACAACTCAGATGAGGCCAAGGCCAATAACTCTTGAGTATGATTTTTTGAAATGTATTTAGAAAGAAGTCATAGTTGGAAAAATCTTTGGGCAGAAAGAACAGAGAATATGAAGGAAAAATACATTTAAAAAAAGTTTGGAATCCATATATTAGCATGAGTGAATATGAAATATTCACAAAACAAGATTATATTCTATTAAACTACTTTCACTAACAGCTACAAAACTGTAGACCATCCTATGACCTGTAGTTCTGTTTTCTAAATCTATAAACCTAATCCAAAAGGGAAATACAGTTACTATGTCATGTAACTATCACTCCCCCAAAAGTAACATGAAAAAAAATATAATTTTTTGAGAAGTAGACTGCTAGATCCTTCTTCCTAGTCAGTATTAGTCTAGAAGCTCGGCTAAAACTTGTCTATAAGGTGGCACTCCTAGTATTTGGAATACAGGCAGCAAAGCTTCAAGTATCATAGGAACATGCAAGCTACCACAGTATGGCAAACTGTGACTTACAATTAATCATAATGAACACAACCAAGACAATTATCTTTACTTGTTGCTTTAATTATAATATTTCTATTCCTGAAATCCAGAAGAAGGGCCATTGCCTTTTATCCCTTAGAATCTAGTTTCTTACAAATTCAAGGTTTCTTTTCGCAAAATTCCCAAAGCAGCTCTTCAACTTCTTCAGTTAGTCTTTTCCATTCTGTATCAGCAAATCTACTAAACAAACATTTGTCCATTCATCTCATCTGCCACCACATTCCATTCAAGAAACACTGTTCCTCAGTTTGTTTTGCCAAATTACCTGTCATCATTCAAAGACCTCTTGAAATTCCATCTCTTTTGAATGACTGAAAATATTATTTTCCCACACTACTTCTTAGGAAAATATAATTTGTGCAATTAATTCCCCCAATACCAAATGTTCTTGTGTTGTAGCTTACACACAGAAAAATAAATATGTAAACAAAATTCAGACACTACTTAATATATGATATTAACCTTTCACAGTTAATGTTAGCAAAGCCAATATGGCTTTGGTATATATTTATAGGACTACCCTCCTAGGAGATGTTCCTTAGGTGGCACAAATGGTTAAGCATTCAACTACTGGTCAAAATGTTGTCTGTTAAAAGCCACTTAGAGGCACCTTGGAAGTTAGAGCCTGGCAATCAGCTTCTGAAAGGTCACAGTCTTGAAAACCCTATGGAACAGTTCACATAGGGTTATCAGAAGTCAGAATTGACTTGATGGCAACTAACAACAACCAAATATCCAGAAGATATTTTGAAAAGCTGCAAGGGAGTTTCTGTTATATCATTGACAGTGAGGAAATTACTAACATTGTGAACCAAGATTACTAGGTATCTTGCAATTTATGAAACAGTCTCATTTCCCACATGCACCAGCGCCTGTTGAATCCTCCATTTGGTCTCTCCACCACTACCATACCAAAAGAGCCTGTGACAAATGTTGCCGTAACTATGTGTTCCCTTGCCATTCACATTACACCACTTCTCAAACCGTAATGTAATTTAGTGTTTAGGTGACTGTCAGCTTCCTCAGACTGAGTACCCTCACGGTCAGAAAACTATATTCCCAGTGCCTGGTACCTAACAGAAACTCATACACTTGTATGGTCTGGATGGATGCATGAAACCTGGAATGATTAAATGTATTGTCTAACATCACCCAGCTGGTTCAAGTCTAATCTCTTTTCTCCTATGCCTATGGTTGGGGGAGGTGGGATATATAGGGAAGACAAGACAAACTGACTCAATATAGGTTCCATGTCCAACCTGCCAATCACAGAAAGCCCTTGACAAGGCTCAGACATGGTCCCAATGCCACTCCAGGGCATTTTGATAACACTGTGAACTCAGATACTATTGTATTGCTGCTCTTCAGTCTTAATCCAAAAAAATAAGCATAAGCTACCTATTTTCATCAAATTTATAATTAATATTCATGGCTGAAAATTTCAATATAAAATGAAATTTAAAACGACTGAAAACATCCATGATAACATTTGTTTTAGATTAAAAAAAGTGAAATTCAAACTTTGAATGAATTTAGACATACAAAATCTAATCTCGGAAAAACAGCCTCAGTAGAAATAATGACTGCAAAAGAAAACTTACAATGGTAGACGATAAAATTTATAAAATTTTATATTCAAAAAAGCCTAGTTTTAGAATTTACACAGAAAAAATTAATCCCAGTAAAAATACATGCAGGAAACTATGAAAATGGGAAAAAATTACAAATGGCTTAACTGTAGGACACAGAAAACGGATCAAGGTATTCAAGTTGGCTTAGTGAAGCCATCAGTGCTGGGAAATAATTTCTCAACAAAAAAATTCATTAATACTAGTTTAATTCTGATGAACATATTTCTATTTATGTAACAGTAATCAAAAGAATCCACAGGTCAAAAGTCTTGCACTTACTAAAGAAGCCTAAAAAGGATTACCGGTTCGCATGCTGCCTTTACCATAGTCTATCAACAAGAACAACACGAAGAACAACAAAATTATTAGTAATAGCTAGCAGGCATTGAGCACTCATTACATGCCAGTCACGGTTCTTAGACTTACATATATTCACTCATTTAATCCCCATATCTACTGCCTGATATAGGTAGTATTTTTATTTTCATTTTACAGATAAAGAAACAGAGGTACAGAGAAATTACATAATATGCCTATAGCCCCAAATATTAGTAACTTGTTCAATCAAAATTCAAATCTAAAAATTCCACATCCACAGCCAAGGCTTTCTTAGTCATGATGCTACCCTATCTCATACCAATTATCAGACACATGCTCAAAATCTTCTATGGAAGTTATCTAACCTTTATCCCTTTTACAGAAGTGAAAACTCACTTGGTGTATATATTAGGAAACTCTACAGACTTCAGTTGCCTAGTGTGTTTCACTTGTGCTCTGCAGTTCTTTTGGTTTCCTTTTTATTAACAAGTATATAGTAAGTCTTCACTTACATGCTATGAGAAGATACTGTATATGTACTAATACTCATCAAATTAAAATTTACATAAAGCATTTTTCCTCATATTCAATGTTTACATTAAAAATGATTTCTGTCTCCTGTCTCCTAGATTCTAACACCTAGAATAATAGGTGAATGGAGCAATGAGGATGTTTTGGGAGCCCCAGGATCTGGTGTAGGGTTGTGAGACTAGACTGGGCAACAAGAAAGTAGAAACCACCTCTGTTGGAGCCAAGGCAGCAGCACAGGGCCCTGCTTCTGCTGATGCACCGTTTGAGAGAATTATTAAGTACAGACACCTTCTTTGTTATCCAAGAGGTGGGGACTGGGTCTGCTGAGCCTGTGAGCCTGTCAAGCTGGCTAATATGCTGAACCACAGTGCTTAAGTAACCAGCATATACTGCAGCAGAGAGATTGTACTTGGGACAGCTTGGCTGCCTACTGAAGGCACCAGTGCCCCTCCTCCCTTTCTTCTCTGAGCTGCACCACAGATTCTGTTGACTCACTACAGGTAAGGTGGCTCAGGTGGGACACCATCTTGGTCAGTTGAGAGGTGGAGTCAGCCACATCTGATAGCTGGGACTAATTCCCACGTGGAGCAACAGGACCTGTCTGGATAGCACCTCTGTAGCAGAAAAGCTGATTTTAAGACTACCCTACCTAGGGATTGTGGTGGGGCCTGGCAGCCAAGGGTGACAGTATCCTAACCTCTCCCTTCTTTGAGCATCTGGGTATGGCTGGGATGTGGGGCCAACCACCCATGAGGGTCCAGCTGCTTTTGGTGGCTGCTAGACAGCACCTCTCTCAGTAGTAAAGCAGTCTTTAAAATAAGACAAGCTGGAGAGTGCAGTAGTGACTGGCAGTTGAGTGGGTGAGCAGTATTTCTACCAGCCTTCACTGAGCCACATCATAGCATAAGCTGATGGCCCTACAGAGTCTCCACATGTAGGGTACCATCTTTGTCAGCCAAGAGGCAGGGGCTGCCAACCCTGAGGGCCTGGCTGCTTTGGGTGGCTGCTGGATAGCACCCTCTTAGCAGAAAAGCAGTTTCTAAATTAAACTCATCTACAGGGCTCAGTGATCCCAGGCAGCTGAGTGTGGTGGCATCTTTCTCTCCTCCCCTCCCCGAGCTACACTATAGGCTCAACTGATGTAACGAAGGAGAGTTGCCACAAGTAATTTGTCACATTTAGCAGACAGAAGATGGGGCCTAACAGCCCTGAGAGCTCAGCTGGGGCCAACCACTACAGAACACAGAGGCAGCTAGTGGAAAATCGACCAGTGCCCTTATCCCCCTCTTAGAACTATTCCACAGCTCCCATTGGTGTAACACTGGAGAAACTAAACAGCTTCTTGATGGTACAAAGACAATAATCAATATTTAACCATTTAAAGAAGCAGACCACCATGTCTCTGGAAAACTCTCAAAATGAGGAATCAAAAAAATTCCTAGACGAAGAAGCCTTTCTGAAATTATTGGAAGTAGAATACAAAAGAATAATCTACAGGGTCCTTCTAGAGATAGAACAAAATAAAAATTAAGTAAGCTATATGAACTGCTGGAACATCAATGATCTGAAATCCAGCAGATTTAGACTATTTACAAATTTAGACAATTCAATGCCAAGCCAAAAGAGTAGGATTGAGGAGTTGGAAGGTAGAATTAGTGTGCCTGAAGATAAAGCAACTGAAACCAGCATTTATGAGGAGAAATTAGAGAAATTAAATAAGAAAAATGTGGAACTCAATCAAGAGGAATAATCTATGAACAACTGGAGTTCCTGAATATGTAGGGATAGCCAAAAATACAGAGAGAATTGTTGAAGAATTGCTGACAGAAAACTCCCCTGAAATTATGAAAGAAAGAACATACACATCCAACATGCTGATCAAATGCCACAAAAACTGGACTGCTCCAAAAGACATCAAAGCATATCATAACCAAGCTTAACAAAATGAAACATACAGAGAGGGTCTTAAAAGCAGTGAGACATAAAACAAAATTAGCATACAAAGGGAAGCCCTGTAGGCTTTCCTCTGACTTCTCTGCCCAAACCATGTTGGCAGGAAGGCAGTAGAACAAAACATATGGAGCTTTGAAGGAGAAAAACTTTCAACCAAAAATGATATATCCTGCAAAACTGTCAATTATGAAGGTAAAATTAAGACATTCACAGATAAACAGAAGCTCAGAGTGTGTAAAAACCAAACCAAAACTACAAGAAATACTGAAAGAAGCTCTTTGTTTAGGAGAGTCAAAACAACACAATTATAGTTAAGGATGCAATGCAGGACACAGCATCCAGAGTCCTATTCAGCTACAGAAGCCACAAAGCTCAATCAAAGCTTAAATATTAAAAGGAGGGAACCAGTGATCTTAACATGAAAACTATGACATCATCACACTAAAAAGAGGGCTATATTACAGTAATTACAACACTTTCAGATGGAGAGGAAATTAAGAAGGTATACAGAAGTTAAAGACTGGTTTAAACTTAGGAAATTAAGGGGACTCACAGATGTAGCTGCAAAGCAAATTAACAGTGTGACATATCACAGCGAGAAACATAATACAGTAGTCTCACCAAACACAAAATGAACACTGAAAAGGATGAAATGTAAATCCGTAAAGAAAAATGACCCAGAACACAATATTGAGACAAACAAAACATCAACAACACAAAAATAAAGGCATCAAAGTGACAGCTCTAAACACATACCCATCAATAAACATACAGAATGTAATCAGGCTGAATTCGCCAATAATGAGGCAGAGAGTGACAACCTGGATCAAAAGACAGGATCCGTCTATACACTGCTTACAAGAAAAACACCTTAGACTCAAAGACATGAACAAGCTGAAAATCAAAGGATGGACAAATACAAACTAAGTTAACAACACACCAAGAAGAGCAGGAGTGGCAAAACTAATCTCAGATAAAATAGATTTTAATGTAAAATCCACCACTGTGGACAAAGATGGTCACTATTTATTGCCGAAAGGTTCAATATATAAGCAGGACACAGCACTATTAAATACTCATGCACCCAGTACTAGAGCATTTAGATACACTGAATAAACACGGACGACACTGAAATATGAGACAGATCACTCCACAATAATAGTTGGAGGCTTCAACACTCCACTTTCAGTAACGGACAGATCATTCAGAAAAAAGCTCAGTGAAGATACAGACCCTACTGTGACAATCGATCAATGAAACAGATCCTACTGTGACAATCGATCAATGAAACCTCATCAACATTTACAGAACTTTTGACCCAACAACAGATGAGTTATTTACAGAACTTTTGACCCAACAACAGATGAGTATACCTTCTTTTCCAATGCATATGGAACACTCTCCAGAATAGACCACATATTAGGTCATAAAGCAAGTCTCAACAAAATCAAACCACTGAATTATTGCAAAGCATCATCTCATACCATAAAGGAATAAAAGCTGAAAGAGATAGCAGGAAAAACATAAAAGATATAAATCCGAATTCATGGGAACTGAACAACACCTTGATCAAAAATCCATGGATTACAGAAGAAATCAAAGATGCAATACAAAGATCTGTGGAATCCAACGAGAATGAAAACACATGCTACCAGAACCTATGGGATGCAGCAAAAGCAGTGCTCTGAGGTCAATGTATCTCTATAAATGCACACATCCAGAATGAAGAAAGGGCCCAAACCAAAGAATTAACCCTACGAGTTGAACAAGTAGAAAGAGAGCAACAAAGGAACCTCTCAAGCACCAGAGGAAAATTCATAATAAAGACTAGAGCAGAACTAAATGAATTAGAGAACAGAAGAACAACTGAAAAAATTAACAAAACCAGAAGCTAGTTGTTTGAAAAGATCAACAAAAGTGATAAACCACTGGCTAAACTTACTAAAGAAAAACAGGAAGCAACCTGAATAAGAAATGAGATATGCAATGTCACAACAGACACAAATGAAATCAAAAGTAGCACAACAGAATACTACAAAAGACTGTACTCTAGCAAATCTGAAAACCCAAAGGAAATGGATCAATTTCCAGATTCACATTATCTACCAAAACTATCACAAAGAAAAGTAGAACAACTTAGTAAACCCATTGTAAAAGAAGAGATCGAAAAAGTAACAACAAAAAAAACTACCAACCAAAAAAAGTCCTGACCCAGATGGCTTCACCAGAGAATTTTACTAGCCCTTTAGAGGAGTTAATTCCAATACTACTGAGGCTATTTTACAGCACAGAAAAGGTTAGAATACTCCCAAATCCATTCTAGAAAGCCAGCATAACCTATGAGTCGGATCCAACTCGATGGCACTTGGTTGGCTTGGCATCACTCATGAACCTAGATGTAAAAATCTTCAACAAAATCCTTGCCAATAGAATTCAACAACATATAAAAAAAAATAATAATTCATTATGACCAAGTTGGATTCATACCAGGGATGCAAGGCTGCTTCAACATCAGTAGAACAATTAATGTGATCAACCACATAAATAACACAATGGATAAAAATCACCTGATTTTGTCGGTTGATGCAGAAAAAGCATTTGACAAAGTTCAAGACCGATTCATGTTAAAAACTCTCAGCAAAATAGTAATACAAGGAAAACTCCTCAATGCAATAAGGGGCATCTATGCAAAGCCAACTGCCTACATCATTCTGAATAGAGAAAGACTGACAGAATTCCCCCTGAGAACGGGAACTAGACAAAGATGCCCACTGTCACCACTTCTATTCAATATTGTGCTAGAGGTTCTAGCAAGAGCAATTACACAAGAAATAAAAGGTAATCACACTGGCAAAGAAGAAGTAAAAATCTCCCTATCTGCAGATGATATGATTGAATACACAGAGAATCCTAAAGAAACCATAAGTAACTACTCAGTAAAGTATCAGGATATAAGATAAACATAAATAAATTGGTAGGATTACTTTACACCAACAAAGAGAGCATCAAAGAGGAAATCAAATCAATACCAATACCCCCAAGAAGATAATATACCTAGAAAAAAATCTAACCAGAGAAACGAGAGAGAATTATAAGACTCTGCTGCAAGAAACCAAAAGAGACTTACACAAGTGGAAAAACCCAACCTGCTCATGGATAGGAAGACTTAACACTATGAAAATGTCTATTTCACCCAAGGCGATCTACATATACAATGCAATCCCAATACAAATTCCAATGTCATTTTTTAATGAGATGGAGAAACAAATTGCCAACTTCGTTTGGAAAGGAAAGAAACCCTGGATAAGTAAAGCACTACTGAGTAAGACGAATACAGTGGGAAGCCTTACACTACCTGACCTTAGAACCTATTACACTGCCACAGTAGTTAAACAGCCTGGTACAAAAAGAGACCTATAGACCAATGGAACAGAATTGAGACTCCAGAAACATCACCATCCTCCTATGAACAGTTAATATTCAATAAAGGCCCAAGGTCACAAACTGGGGTAAAAACAGACTCTTTAACAAATGGTGTTGGCAAAACTGGATATCCATCTGCAAAAAACTGAAACAAGACCCATATCTCAGACTTTACACAAAAACTAACTCAAAATGCAACAAAGACCTAAATATCATATGTAAAACAATAAACATCACGCAAGAAAAAATAGGGTCAACAATGGAAGTTCTAATACTCGGCTTAGACAGACTTCAAAATTTGAGACACAAAGCATGATCAACAGAAGAGAAAAACAGATAAATTGGAACTGCTAACAGTCAAACACTTTTGCACATCCAAAGACTTTATCAAGAGAGTTAAAAGACTACCAATGAGAAAACATATTTGGCAACTACATGTCAGACCCATGTCTGATTTCCATAGCCTACAAGGTACTGCAAAATACCAACAAGAAAAAGGTAAATAACCCATTTAAGCAATGGGCAAAGGAGATGGACAGACACTTCCCCAAAGAAGATAGTCAAGCAGCCAAAAGACACATGAGGAAATGCTGACAATAAATAGCTATTAGAGCAACCCAAATCAAAACTACAATGAGATATCATCTCACCCCAAAATGGTTGGCCATAATCCAAAAAACACAAAACAACAAATGCTGGAGAGACTGCAGAAAAGACTGGAACTCTCCTACACTACTGGTGGCACTGCAAAATGATACAATCTCTTTGGAAAGCAATTTGGTGCTTCTTTAGAAAGCTAGAAATAGAAATACCATTTGATCTAGCAATCCTACTGCTTGGAATATATCCTACAGAAATAAAGGCTGTCACACAGATACAAGCACATAAATGTTTATTGCAGCATTGTCCACAATAGAAAAAAGATGGAATCAACCTAGTTGCCCATCAATAGATGAAATGGATAAACAAACTATGGTATATGTACTCAAGGGAACACTATACAATGATAAAGAACAACGATGATTTTAGGAAACACCTCATAACCTGGTTTCAACTGGAAGACACTCTGGTGAGTGAAATCAGTCAGCAGCAAAAGGACAAATACACAATTGTATGAGACCCCAGCTACAAGGACTTAAAAACAGACTTATGCACAGAAGTTAAGACCCTGGCTACCAGGGTGGGAAAGGAGGGAGAGAGCTGGTCTTAGATTAGACAGTCAATAGAAACATGGTTAGGTAAAAGCAGTGACAGCACACAGCAGAAAGAAGATCAATTTAACTGGACTTCACCATAAACTGAAAGGTTTTCTAAACTCAACTCAATATTTCAAAGGATAGAGCAGCAGGGACAGGGGTCTGAGGACTATATTTTCAGGAGACATTGAGCCTACCTGGCATAACTAGTCTATTGCTAATAAAGTCTTCTGCACCCTATATTGGTGAGTGGCATCTGGGGTCTTAAAAGCTAGCAAGCTGACATGTAAGGTACACCAAATGGTCCCAACCCATCTGGAACAGATGACTGAGAACAACAAAAATATGAGGCAAAAAGAGCCCAGGAGACAGAGAGATCCATATGAATGGGATACTGTATTAACATGAGATGAGAAGAACCAGGTGGTGCCCGGCCACCCCTAAACACAGCTGTGATGGGGGTCACAATGTAGAGTCCCTGAGGTAACACAGAAAAAGAGGTGTGCAGCCCAAGGACTCTACTAAAAGACCAGAATTGATGGTCTGACAGCCTGGAGGACCCTGGGAACATGGCCCCTAGAACATTAATGCTGAGGTCAAGTCTTTAGAAAAGAATGGACTAGACTTGAGGACACCATGTGACCATATGGTGTGTACTTTATTGTTCTATGCATTTATAGGAGGCTGTCCTACTGGTCTTTTTCTAGATGGGAGAGAAGAGGGTGTAGAGGAGGGGACAGATGCCTTTTAAGAGGTTACTAGAAATACAGAGTGAAAAGGAGGAATGTACTGTCATTGGGTGAGGAAAGCAGACAGAGCTACACACAGGTAGGCACGCGAAACTCATTTGGATTGTGTACTTTCTCTTAATCACAGTAAAAGGAAAAAAGAAAAATTACACTTCAAAACATAACAATTTCTAAATTTAACAAAAAAGGAAGTTAACAACAATGCATGTTGATTTAGTTTCCTTTAGTGGTACTGAAAACATTGTGCTCTTAGTTGGTTAGAAGGTGACAAAGACTACAAAAAAAAATTTCTTCAGAAATAGCAATACAATATGACCCAGCAATCCCACTTCCAGGAATATATTCTAGATAAATAAGAGCTGCCACATGAATAGACGTACATATACCCATGAGCACTCCAGTACTGCTCACAATAGCAAAAAGATGGAAGCAACCTAGACATTCATCAACAGATGAATGGCTAAACTACAATACATACACACAATAGAATACTACGCAATGATAAAGAACAATGATGAATCTGTGAAGCATCTTACAACATGGGTGAATCTAGAAGGCATTATGCTGAGTGAAGTAAGTCAATCACAAATGAAAAAAAGTAATACATGAGACCACACTACAAAAACTCACGAAAAGATTTACATACAAACAGAAAACATCTTTGATGGCTATGAGGGAAGGGAAGGAAAAATACTAAACAGACAATAGATAAGGAGTAACATTGATGAGAGGTAAGACAGTACGCAATACCGGGGAAGCCAGTACAACTTGACCAAGGCTATGTCATGGAAGCTCCATAGCCACATCTAAATTCCCTGAGGCACCAAATGCTTTAGGGTGCTATAGTGTTGGACCATGGTCTCAGGCAACATCTACCTCAACTGGCATGTCATGGATTGAATTATGTCCCCTAAAAAATGCATGTAACAATTTGGCTGGGCCACGATTGTCTTCCATTTTGTGCTTTTCCTATGCTGTAAATCCTAATCTCTGTCTGTAGTTAATAGATAGGATTATGTTAAAAGAAGATTAGGGTGGGACTGCAACATCATTACAAAGAGAGTTTCCCTAGAGTGTGGCTTGCACCACCTTTTATCCTTCAAGTGATAACAGTCACAAATACAATTTAAAACTTTCTATAGTCCAAAAAAAACCAAGGCACTGCCACTGATTCTGATTCATAGTGACCCTATAGTAGTAGTCACATTCAAAAAAGTAAAATGAAAACAGATGAGATTGATTTTAATAACATATTTGATTTAATCAGATATATCCAATGTTATTTCAATGTTATCAATGATTAAATTAATCATTAGATTTTTTTGTACTGAGTCTTCAGAATCCTTGTGTATTTTACATTTATAGCATATCAGTAAATTTGTCAAAGTGAAGGCAAGAAAAGGAAATTTTATGGAAAGGATAATAATTTATGAATTCTATCTTCATTTTGTTACTCATCACACTATCACCAGTCTAGCAATAGAACATCCAGGTTATATGCAACAGTCACTAAATTCAGACAATTTTGGTATTTTGCAGATTTTCAATCACATTAAAACCACAGTTTTACAAATACTTTGCTAGCTTTTTTTGCTATGAAGGAAAGTGACATATGATATATGGGTCCCCCTTTGTTCTTTGCCCTGAGTCCCACATATGTTGAGATGAGCCTCATTGATTTTTCTTCACCGATGTGATCAGGTGTGATGGAAAGAAGAATCCTAGACTCCTTCATAACAGCATCTACTAAATATTTACTCAGTTAAAAAAAAAAAAAAATTTCTCCAGGAGTAGGAAACCCTGGAGGTGTAGTGGGTTAAGCGCTATGTCTGCTAACCCAAAGGTAGGCTGTTCAAATCTGCCACGTGCTCCTTGAAAACTATGAGGCACTTCTACTCTGACCTCTAGGGTTGCTATGAGTCAGACCTGATGTGATGCCACCGGTTTTTTTTGTGTGTGTGTGGCAGCAACAAGGCTATCAAGTGTCTTACAGGCAAATAAACTGTTAAAGAGGCAAACACAGAGACACATTCGCATATATTTGGCACAGTAGCAGGAGTCAAGATACAGGAGTTTCCACCTGTAGTGCAGTAACTGACTGGTTATATATTTTTGAGTCACAGCACTCTGTGCCTCAATTTCCTCGTTTGCAATAGAAGGGGCTGGAGCTAGACAACTAATTACTTTCTGCCAAGCTCTAAATCTTTACTTCAGGAAAAAAAGCTACAAGGCACTGGAGGGTTTACCCATAGGTTTTCTTATTGACCTGTATTTCTCTCCATTTTATCAGCCAGCACAGGAAAGTTATCTTGAGATCAGAACATGTGTGTTCTAGTTGTAAACTGATTACTAATTAGTAGTTCCAATTCTGTGGGCTCTTCCTCAAATAGAGTAATTAGACTGATCACTTCAATTTCTTTTGGTAAAAATGAGTAGCTTCATTTACCCCAAGCCTTAAAACCTAACAGTCAGGAGCAAGTCATGAGACACCGCATTTTCAGAGTGGAAAAATGGTTTGCCCCTGGAAGAAGTTACCAGATTCCAGCCCTACTGCCAAATTAGAACAAGGAAGAAACCTGTAGTAGTGACTTGTGACCACCATAAAGACCAAAATCCCATACGAAGACGGAATGCCAATAAAAACTAGACATACTTCCAACTTTCTTTGCTTAAACCACTCATAAGCTTACAAGGAGACTGTCAGTACAATATGTACACAAGCCTAGCCAGAAAACCATCATTCAAAAAAGTACTTGCTGATTTGATTCCCCACCAATCAGACCAGGCTATAACATCTACCCAAGGATACTATAACTATCCTAAGAAATCATTTAACCATGCCATACCAGTGACTTACCCTTTCTACAAAGGCAATACCTTTGTAATACAGCACAAAGGTATCCTGGTTTAAAAACTACTGTAAATTACAGTCAATTTGAAGTCATGACAAAACCTCAATTACCAAAAAGCCTAAAATAAACCTTAAAAAAACTGTTAATGTCAAGTCAATTCCAACTTATAGTGACCCTTTGGGACACAGTGGAACTGCCCATAGGGTTTCCAAGGCTATGAATCTTTATCACAGATGACTGCCTTATCTTCTCCCAAGGAGCAATTAGTGAGTTTGAACCACTGACATTTCAGTTAACAGCTGAGGGCTTTAATCACTGTACCACAAGAGCTTAGAACACACTTTATTTTCATGAAGCCTATGTGTCTATTTTACAAATAGACCAGAACATATTTTAAGTGAAATAGGTATACTATTGTTTGTGTTTTAAAGTACCAACTTTTTTCAAGAATAGTATTAGTCAATGTTAATGATACAATAGCATAAAACTTTCTAATAGTCAAAAAGTAAATGTCTGCTGATACAGGTGGATTTCATTTTACATGTTACATTTCTAAAAACTTTGTTACATGTGAGTTACATATGAATGAATCTGAGGAAAGACTGGCAAGACTCAACTTTAAAAGGAACCTGCACTGCATTCTCTACAGTGACTGATGCTTTTGCAAACCAAAAACTTGTAAAAACAAAAAATTACTTACAAATTCTGGCTTCTGTAAATTTTTTTTAAGTGAGGCACATCCAGAATAAAAGAATGTCGGATGTTACTTGGTCCAGTCCTTCATTTTGGAGATGAAGACTTTATATCTGCAAAAGGCAAGAGACAACAGCCACCCCCCTGCCCCTACCTGCCAGGACTTGAACTCTGGAACTCAAAGTACTGTTCTACATTTCTTTGCCTTTCAAGCAATCATCACTGTTCACGAATGCCATATACATTTTTTATTCTTATGAAATATCTGGTAACTCATTTTTAGCCATCTTTTTATTCCTATCATATTTTCCAATAAGTGTTCAGAGGACCACTATTCCTGTAAAATGTTTTACTGCTTAAAGTGTCCCTAGGGTCATACTAGAATATAATTCCCCCCATATCCCACTGTTACTGAGTTGATTCCTACTCATAGCGACCCTACAGGGCACAGCAGAACTGCCCCATAGGGTTTCCAAGGCTGTAAATTTTTTATGGAAGCAGACTGTCACATCTTTCTCCTGTGGAGAAGCTTGTGGGCTCAAACCACAGATCTTGTGGTTAGCAGACAAGCAATTTAACCACTGCACCACCCAAGTTTGCTTATACTAGAATATGTGTAAGTGAAAAAAAATCTCAGTGCACACTAACAAACTTAAGGCTCTTTAAAGTCCTATGAAAATGAGGCTTATGCTAACTTCACCAAAACAAGCGTTTCCTAAATTTCTGAGCATAGAACCTTTGAAGAAAAATGGAATCAATATTCTCTGAGGCACATTTTGGGAGATGCTATTCTAGAGCTTAGTTCAAGAACTGGAATATACTGTAGAACTGAATTCAATTCAGAACAAATCAAATTAAGTGTCAATAAAAAGTACAGTTACTCACTACGCAGTGGTTAACAGCTCGCCTGCTAACCAAAAATGTGAATCCACCAACTGATTCCTGGAAACTCTACAGGGGTACACTGCTCTCTCTGTGCTACCAGGTCATTAGGGGTCAGGATTGACTTGGGTTTGTTGTTTTGTGGGTTACTTACTGCCTACACACATGATTCTTAAGGGAGGAAAACGTAATACAAAATGTAGATATACCAGTCAAAGTGTAAGAGTCAATTCTGAAAAGTCATTTTTCTTCAAAATACAGCACAGTATAAAGGCATTTGACTGTAGAAAGCAAAACACAGGTTCTGAACACTTTAGTACATGGAGTACATGGATTCAAAGAATAAGATGGTAGGTAACACATTAGAGGTAGACTAAACACCTGCTACTCCTCCCCCAAAGAATGAATATTCTTAAGATTGAAATTCTCCCTGTGGTTTTTGGTCATGGTCTCTCTGTTGAAGTGATTATATATATTTGGTGGCAACCTGAAGTGACTATACAGGTTTCCTGCTAATCTGAATGCAACAGAGTTGGCTGAGCCTACTAAACAACCAGGGCAGCATTTTGTTAACTCTTCCACCAAGCACTGAGCTTTGGGGATTTGATATAAAATGTAATTACATAAGCCCTCTGTAATTTGCAATGTTCCCTGTATTTGTACTAATCATAATGGTAAACTACAGGAGGTTGCCGTTATAACTGTTTTCAAACTTTTAATAGTGAGGCATTGATGTCAGCGACAATTTGAAACAAAACAAAACATTCTTTTCTGCTCTACTGACTACAGGATTTGTCTTAGTAATAAGCCTCTGTTACCTGAGAGAGACTCTCAGCTGTAATGTGTATTGGAGAGTCCTTGTTCCAGTGAGGCGGTGTTTACCTTTACTCATGGGCTCATGTGACTGCTTGGTAACCTTTCAATTCTGTTTAAACAACTACATTAAAAACTTCAGTACTTGAGAAGGATTAAGGTAGCTTCCTCTCATGGGTGTATTTTAATTTAAATGACCATTTGCTGCACTCATATTTAAGGTACTCTATGCAACCAGAAACCTAGATTCTACCTTCTTACCAGTTAAATGGAAACCCTGGTAGCTTAACTGATTAAGTGTTACGTCTACTAACTAAAAGGTATGCAGTTCAAATCCACCAGGCACTCCTTGGAAACTCTATGGGCCAGTTCTGCTCTGACCTCCAAATCAACAGAGAGAGAAAGCCTGGAACTCTGGATTCACACTTGTAGCCTCATAAACTATGACTGTTAAAGCTACTCACTTACAGCATTTCTTCTACAGCAGCACTATCTATATTTCAATGCTTGAAATATATCTATAATAAGAAACAGGAAAGATTTTTCCCTTTTTTAATTGTGATTAAGTGAAAGTATACAATCCAAATCAATTTTGCATGTCTGCCTGTCTGCAGCTCCATCTGCTCTCCTCACCCTGTGACAGCACATTCCTCCTTTTCATTCCACTTCTAGTATCCTCTTAATGAGCACCTGTCCCCTCCTCTCTACCCTTTTCTCTCTCATCTAGGAAAAAGCCAGTAGGACAGCCTACAGGAAACACTTTAAGGACAACAAGTCATATAAACTAATAATATCGGCCTCTAACCAATTTAAAGTACTGACTCTTAAAGCTGGTCATTCTTGCTATGAGATGGCAAAACATTTCATAAGACCATATGCCAAATGAGGCTTATATTGTTGCTGTTGTTAGGTGCTGTCGAGTTGGTTCCAACTCATAGCAACCTTATACATCAGAGTAGAACTGCCCTATGCAGTTTCCAAAGAGCACCTAGTGGATTCGAACTGCTGACCTCTTGGTTAGCAGCCACAGCACTTCACCACTACACCACCAGGGTTCCCATTGAGGCTTACAGTTCAGGGAGATGCAGGAAATTTCCAAGGTCCAAGAGTGTGATGGTTTCTTATTCTAGCACTTTAGCCCAGTCCTGTGAAAGAGAATAAACTGTACTAGAACTAGCCAGTCTCTACTACAGTCCTCAATCTAAATTGACTGAAAGTTACATAATTTGAAGCTTTGCAGGGCTGCAAATACCAACAGCCTCTGTATCCTCAAATTGAGGTGATTATAACCAATAATTCGGAGAAGTAGCTGCCTTAGCAGGAGATAAGACCACAGCCTCAAGCTGTTTGAAGAGTTCTCTTCAGGACAAGGAAGAAAAGCAGCCAGCAAAAATCAGATTAAGTCTGTTGCCTACTTCAAGGCAGCTAGATATTAAGTTAAAGGCTCAAAGAAACAGGTAGAGCACAGAGGCCAGTAAGTAAAAGAATTTTCAACTTAGATATGATGTGTAGATGTGGCTTCTCCCCCATGGAGCTTACTAAAAACAAAAAACTTACAAGTTTCTGAGGGAACAATGCTGTCACAGAAACCCCAAGACTGCCCTGTAGCAGCCAGCAACTACTAAATCTCTAAAATAATTCATGGTCCCAAACCCTTATCAACAGAAAGTTAGGGTGAAAGCTGTGCAGTCCCCAATAAAAGTATGCTCCCCAGTGAGCACCTCAGATGGGGCCATGGAGAAGATAAGACAATAAATAATTTCCAGAGAACAGTCAGGGGCCTGTTCTGGGCAAAGGCAATTCCTCTAAAGACCATAAGGACTGCCAGACAGACCATCAACAAGGAACTTTCCTGTACTGTCAGGGCTGGGAGTCTACTATTTCTAAACAGCAGGATTTGATCACTGCTATATGTTTCTCAATATCCTCTTTTAAAGGAGGAAATTTCTATATGGCTTTCCTATTCTATCTCTACCTACGTAAATAATGCAGGAAGGGCAGTCTGTGGGACCCAGACTACATACAAGAAGCCAACCTAGACCTGATAAAGAGGACTAGAACTCAGAACTGGGTATAGTAATGAAATAAGACTTGGTAGGTGTTTCCACTGAAAAGGGGGTGAGTATGTTCTTTATATAGGAAGAAGACTGAATAAGGACTGGATAGTCAAAGAGATGGACAGTAGCAAAACACTATTAATTGTATACCCAATAGCCATTCTCCCCTTCTTTCTTGCTATCAGAAGCTCAATGTTGTTGGACATCAATGTACTCAAGTAAAAACACATCTTCCAGCTTTGCTGTAGATGCGGTGATCATGTTACATAGTTTTGCCAAAAAGAAAAAATAGACTTCAGTGGATATGGTTTACTTAAAGTTCTTTAATGAGGTATTACTTGTTATTTTCCATGTGTATCAACTTCCCCTTCCCTATCCCTAGAATCCTAGGAATATATGACAAAATTATCAACCTTACAATGGGAAAAATACATCAAGTAAAGATTTCTACACATATCAAGTAACTCAGAAGATCTAATTACATAATCTAATTCTACAACTTCGCACCAGTCACCTTTTCTCAAAAATACCTGTTTCTTTATTTGTATGATGAAAAGAAAAAAAAGGACAATCTACCTCCTTCATAGGGTTGAAATAAAGATCATATACAAATGAGTGTGAAAAAATTTGGAACCTTCTTCAGAGTACTATGGAAATCCTGCTGGCATACTGGTAAAGTGCTACAGCTGCTAACCAAAAGGTTGGTAGCTCAAATCCACCAGGCACTCCTCGGAAACTCTATGGAGCAGTTCTACTCTGTTCTATAGGGTCACTATAAGTCTGAACTGACCTGACAGCAGTGGGTTTGTTTTGAGTTTGGGTTTTCAGAGCATTATAAACAGTAAATTATTAATAAATCTATAATGTGCAATTTATTCTTCACTATTCCCATAAATAGTTTGTTACCCTTTAGGAATATTCAATATTTAAAATGAAATCCATTTCCAGAACATGGTTATGGGACTCTACTAAGAGTTCATTCTTCTGACTTTACAAAGAAACAATGTACTAGCAAGAGTGGAGCACAAAAAGATCACGGATATATTCCAATACTCTCCATTGCTTTAATTCCACTAGGCAGAAATAATACTAGCATTCATGGAAGAAGTCACAGTTATTGCCCTATTGAACTAATATTTTAAAAAGAAAAAGTGGTTTAATTATGGTGAGGGTAGAGCACTTGAAAGGAGCCCTGGTGGCACAGTGATTCAGAGCTCAGCAGCTAACAAGAGGTTGGCAGTTTGAATCCACCAACAGTCTGCTTCCATAAACATTTACTGCCTTCGAAACTTGAGGGGCAGTTCTACTCTATCCTATAGGGTAACTACGAATCAGAATCCAGTCAAAAGCAATGGGTTTGTTTGTTTATTTTTGAGGGAAACTGATAACACACATATGTGTAGGGGAGAAATCTCTTTAGCTCTACAGACTGAATTTTTTAAAAAGTAAAAATTACTAGGCAAATTTAATTAAATCAGCAAATATTTTATTGCCTACCAAGTATTATGATTTGTAGACATTATAATAGTGTATAACATATAATCCCCAACCTCGAGGACAGCAGTGACATAATTCCTGAAATTCAACTCTTAGTACCCAGGGTAAACACGTAAAGGCAGTTTCAGTGCTTACAAAAGCTTCAGTAACACAAAAAAACATACTCAGTAATAACTCACAATCAGTGATATCAGATAAAACAGGTGTGACCATACAGATTTCCAAATGAAGTTCATTGAGATTTTCCAATGCTTAATCCAATTTCCTTTTCAACACTTCAGAACCACTTGGCAAGTCTAGAAATGTAACTTAAAGCTTAGAAACACACAAATCAAGGAGTCAGACTTTACAAAGGAAATAATAACAATGTGGAACAAGTTACAAAAACATCGGTAAGATCAAACATATCACTTTCAGAATACTTTAACACCATATATATTTATATAACACAGATTCCAACTACAGAAAACATGAAATGTATATATGCAGACAGCACAAGCACAAGACTGTTACGCAAGTGAAATATATTAATGTGCTTAAATGCTAAAGAACCTTAGTTTTTTCAATGAACAAACAAGTAGATGCAAGCAGAGTTAGGAAATTTCAAGCTAAAATCTAAACATTCTGGCTAGAGGAGATCAAACCTTGTTTCAAAAACTTAGCTACCTACCAGAGATAAAAGCATTCAATATAGTTTGTCTAATCCATCCTCCTACTTGGCTGCTGTGGATAGAAAAGCCTCAGTAACTTTCTAAAAGCCACTCTACACAATAGGTATACTGTAGTATACCTTTGGCACTGGACATAAACACCCACAATCAAGAGACATATGCTGAAAGTTGTGATATTAACAGCTTTCTTCCTTGTTATTACTATTCACAATGGCCACTATCTGGGCAGATTTAAAGAGTCATACTAGCAAAACCAGAAAGTTTCAAAATAACTTTTGTGTTCTCCTGTACAAATTTATCTCTAGACAATTACCTAATAAACACTACTAGACTGTGCCAAAGTGGAAATAACCATGTCTCAGTCAAGAAAGAGTCAAGAAATAAAACCTGTAGCAAAACATAAAACCAGTATACTGTGCAGTCTTCTGGATCAGCTACATAGAAGAGAAATCACACAGCTAATTCTTCATCACAGGTACATCTCAAACCAGGTTCTCATATAGTTTTCCTCTTAGCTTCTGACTAGGAGGCATTTATTTCTCTTTTAAGCTGCCTGAGTCTCTATGGATTTTGGGGTGTGTGTGTGTGTATGTCTGTATGTGTGTGTGTGTGTCTGCGTCTGTGTGTGTCTGTGTCTGTGTGTGTGTCTGTGTGTCTGTGTGATTGGGGGGCTGAGATAAGAAATGTCAAATTATTAACCAGTCAAATAGTTAATATTTCTGAAGTTTTTATCTGCTTCCTAAGCAAATAAAACTGGATATGATACATCTCTATGTTCCTAAGATAAATGTACTTAAGTATTTTATACATGTCCTCAATATACAATGAAATGTAAAAACTTAATCAAGTTGAGGAACCACACTGAATTCCAAAAGAGCAATAAGCAATACAGGATGTGTGGGTAGAAGGGAGTACTTGATATCAGGACCATTTTACACTTTTCAGTAAATCATACAATATTTTATTTTAAAGTATCTGCCACAGCAGGCTCAGCAAATATTAAATGCTTTACAACATTCTTTTCAGACTTACACAAAGCAGTTTAAGCCATGTCTCTGAAGGCAACAAAAACAAAATCATATCTACGGAAACTATCATTGCATTACAAACGCCACTTTTCTTCAGCTAATTCCAAGTGAAGTTATGTTGATTCTAAGGAAGAAGAAAGAAAAGCATTTAAAAAACACCAATCTACTACCCTATTCTTCTATCTGATAAATGCCAATACTTCTCAAATTTACAGAAAATATCACAACCCTCAATGACTTCTTATGCTACTTTTCTATTTTAGAATGAAAAAATAAGATAAAATTAAGCCCTGGCACAAGGATCCCAATTTAGCCATCTACCAATAGATCATAAAGCTATTGAAATTTTAGACTACATAACTACCACAGGCAGCTCCAGATGGTCTGAAAAACTTGGGGGTATTGGCTGTATGTGCTCTGCCTATGCTTTCTAGCAAACTCCCTAATAACCTAAAACTGGAAGAGGAAAAAGGCTCAGAATTGGTACCTTCCAGAGTAAGAGAAAAAAACAGTTCAAGAAGACAACATGGTCCTGCAGCTGACACAATCTCTTGTGTTTAGTTTTCTAGCAAGAATCCCTAATAGCCTAAAACTGGGAAGGGCAAAAAGGCTCAGAATTGGTACCTTCCAAACTAAGAGAAGAAAACACTTTAAGAAGTGTCATAGATTGAATTGTGTTTCCCCAAGAATATGTGTAGCCGTGTGGCTGGGCCATGATTCCCAGTATCTTGTGACTGACCTCCATTTTGTGGTTTCCTCCCTGCTCTACTGTAAAGGGAGTTTCCCTGGGGTATGGCTTGCCCCACCCTTAATCCTTTCATCCTGCAAGAGATAAAAGGAAAGAGAAGCCAGCAGAGATTTGGGAACCTTGTACTAGCAAGCAAGCAGCACCGGGACCACAGTGTGTCCTTCAGATCTGAGGTTCCTGTGCCAAGATGCTCCCTGGACAAAGACTGATGCAATACTGGACTTTGCTCCAGAGCCAACAAGGGGGAAACCTTCCCCTGGAGCGGACACCCTGAATATGGACTTGCAGCCTACCAAACTATGAAAGAATAAACCTTCTTTTGTTAAAGCCATCTACTCTGTGGTATTTCTGCCAGAGCTGCCCTACCTGACTAAAACAAGAAAACAATATGGTCCTGCAGCTGAAACAATCTTCTGTGTTAGTTTAGTTGGTTGGTTGGTTGTTTTAATACAACGCTGATGAGTCATTTTAAAGTGACTTAAAATGCAAATAACTGTTGAGAAGATTAAACAGGACTCATCAACACCAGACAATAATTTGCAAGTAAAATTTATAGTCTTTAGAAGACAAAACATTGAAAAACTTAAGACCAACATAAATACCACCATACAACAAAATTTTCCACCAACATTTGCTTCGTATTGATTTCTCAAGATCCTCTTTATTCCAGGGAACACATGGCGCACATCCACAAGCCTTAAACATTATTAGACTCTAGTATTTCACTAACTGACTTGATACTATAGCCCCTAGCCCAGGAAAAAGCAATAATTGCAGTGAAGGAAGCTGATTTATTCCAGAGACAGTGTTACATGAAAAATACTGCATTTCAAAGGACTGAGAGCAGCAGACACTAGTAAACTAGATAGAGACAAATCATACTTTCAAGTTCAGTAGTACCTACAGATAATTAAGGAGCCCTGGTGGCAAAGTGGCTAAGCATTTGTCTACTGACCAAAAGGTCAGTGGTTAAAACCCACCAGTCAACTCCCTGGGAGAAAAGACTTGGTGATTTGCTCCTGTAAAGATTACGGCCTAGGAAACACTTTGGAGAAGTTCTACTCTGTTCTATGGGGTCATTATGAATGCTAATTGACTCAAATGGCATACAACAACAAATACTGATGCAATTCCTTCTTGCTGGCATCTCCTTTATTAATAAACTTTCTACTATTTATTAAACTGTTTAATAAACTATTAGTAAACTACTCCACTGTTAACCAAATATAGCCCATCTCCCCTGTCAAATCTCCATTTAGGGCTGAGCTTTAAGTTCTAGAAAGAATTACTTGAGAAATACCAACTTCTTACTGCCTCTGTTGTTAACCAATTTTCCTGTTGTTTTTCACCTTAAAGTTCCACACGTGCATGCGCGTGTGCGCGCGTGCACACACACACACACACACACACACGCACCAAGGGCCACACTGACCTTCTACTCCAAAGACGTAAGTTTTTTCTAACTGTTGAAAACTAAAACAAACAAACCAACCAAAACAAATAATTTTTTATTTCATTGTGGTAAAAAAAAACTATGTAACAAAACATAAGCCAGTACAACAATTTCTACATGTACAACTCAGTGACGTTGATTATATTTCTTAAGTTGTACAACCACTCTAACCTTTTTCAAATTATTCTACCATCATTAACTCAATGGCCTCTGAGCAAAAACTTCCCTTTTCTCCCTCCCTTGCACCCCTGGTAACCAACTGAAATCTTTGGTCTCTATGTATTTACTTATTTCATATAAGTGAGATCATACAGTATTTGTCCTTTTGCAACTGAGCTATTTCACTCAGTATGATGTTTTTAAGGTTTATCCATGTAATGGTATGCATCAGGACTTCACTTCTTTTTGGTTGAGCAGTATTCCATCGGATCCCTGGTGATACAGTGATTAAGACCAACAGCTGCTACCCAGAAGGTTGGCGGTTTGAATCCACCAGCTGCTCCTTGAAAACCCTATGAGGCCATTCTACTCTGTCCTACGGCACTTGGCCTTGGCAGGAATCGGAATCAACTTCACAGAAACGGGTTTTAGTAGTCATTCTGTGTATATAACCCATTTTGTCTAGCCATTCATCTGCTGATGGACACTTTGGTTGTTTCCACCTTTGGGCTTTTGTGAAAAATGCTGCAACGACAGTTTTTGTGAAAAATGCTGCAATGAACACTGGTATACAGGTTAAACAACACTTCTGACCTGTCTCTTTTGAGAAAATCATATTACTTGATGGCAGAAAATCAGTTTTGATCTTTATATCCTTATTTCATACTAGAAAAACAAAATAAATTTTGATGAACTAAGAAGTTAAGCCTAAGAAATCAAAACAAAAAGAGAAAAATATATGTGAATTTGCATGTGATTCCTAGGAAGGGAAGGACTTCTTAGGTATCAAAACAACTGTGGAAATAACAAAAGAAAAGACCATGATAGTTGTATAACTGTTAGTGTAATTCTTTAACTATACGCTACATATATTTACATCAATCAAATGTGGATGCAAAAAGAAAGGACCTGGTTGGAAAGAGCAGATAAAGGTAAAGCTAAATTACAGGTGAGTGACAAAACTGCAAAGGACTGATGGAGAAAACTTGTAAAAGACTTGAAACAATTTTACATTCAGACTATAGCTCATTAAGTTGTCACTCCTCTTTGATGAAACTATAACTAGAAATCATTAATGACACATTTTGGATATGAGATATAGAAAAGAAATATATAGTAGATTTTTTATTAGATTTACAGTCAAAAAGGGCAGCCCTTCATCCAAGGATTAGCTACTTAATGTGTATACGAGGATTTAAGTCAAAGTTTTTAGGATACAAATTTGGATTTTTAATTTTTAACTGTGATTGAGTGCAACTGTATAATCCAGTTTAAATTTGCATGCCCACCTATCTGCAGCTCGTTTTGCTCCCCTTGCCCGGTGACAGCACACTTATCCTTTCCATTCTATACATGTCATATGCTCTTAACAATCTCCTGTCCCCTCCTCCCCACCTTCTCCACTCCCTTCTAGTAAGAGGCCAGTAGGACACCATCCTGTAGAGGCATAGAACCATCAAGTGCACACATAATACGGTCACTCTGTGTCCCCAAGTCCAATCCATTCCTGTCTAAAGAGTTGACCTCAGTAATGATTTATGATCAGGGGCAGCATCGGTCTAGGGGCCATGCTCCCAGGGAGACTCCCAGGTCTTCAGACCATCAATTGTGGTCTTTAAGTAGAGTTCTCAGGGTGTACCCTTTTTTTTCCCTCATGCTGCCACTGGGACTCAACATTGTGAACCCCATCACGGCTGTCATTGGTGGTGGCTGAGCACCATCTGGTTTTTCTGGTCACATGTTGATGTAGTCACCCATTCACGTGGATCTTTCTGTCTTCTGGGTTCTCTCTCCCCCATGTCATTGTTGTCCTTGGTGATAATCGGTTCCTGCTGAGTTGGGACCATTTGGTGTATCTCAGATGGCAGCTTGTTAGCTTTTAAGACCCCAGACGCCACTCACCAATATGGGGTGCAGAAGATTCTCTTAGCAATATGCTAGTTATGCCAATTGGCTTCTATGTCCCCAAGAGCATGGTCCCCAGACCCCTGCCCCTGCTACTCTGTCCTTGTAATACTGGGTTAAGACTGGAAGAGTTTTCAAATTATGTTGAAGTCCAGTTAAACTGACCTTCTTTCTAATGTGTGCTGTCACTGATTTCACCCAACCAAATTCCTATCAACTTTCTAATCTATAACCAAGCCTCTCTCTCCCTCCTCTCATCCCTTGAAGCTGTCAGTCTTTTCTGTACATGAGTTTTTTTAAGTCCTTATAGTAGGCATCTCATACAATATTTGTCCTTGTGCCACTAATTTCACTCAACATAATGTCTTCCCATTGAAACCAGGTTATGAGATACTTCCTAAAACCATCACTGTTCTTTATCATTGCATACTATTCCACTGATTATATATACCATAGTTTATCCATTCCTCTGTTATTCGGCATCTGGACTGATTTCATCTTTTCGCTATTGTGGACTGTGCTGCAATAAACATTCGTGTGCATGTATCTGTTCATGTGACTGCCCTTGCTTCTGTAGGATATATTCTAAGCAGTGGGATACTGGGTCAAATGGAATATATATTTCCAGCTTTTTAAGGAAGCCCGAGATTGCTATTCAAAGAGGTTGTACCATTTTGCAATCCCACAAGCCGTGGAGGAGAGTTCCAATTTCTACACAGTCTCTCCAGTATTTGTTGTTTTGTGTTTTTTGGATCATGGCCGACCTTGCTGGGGTGAGATGGTATCTTGTTGTTTGGATTTGGATTTCTTTAATAGCTACCGATCATGAGTATTTCCACATGTGTCTTTTGGTTGCCTGGATATCCTCTTTAGAGAAGTGTCTGTCCATCTCCTTTGCCCAGCACTTAATTGGACTATTTATCTTTTGCTTGTTGATATTCTGCAGTGCCTTGTAGATTACAGAGATCAGACATCGGTCTGACATACAGTTGCCAAATATCTGTTCCCATTCTGTAAGTGGCCTTTTAATTCTTTTGATAAAGTCTTTGGATGAGCAAGTGTTTGGTTCTTAGTAGTTCCCATTTATTTCCTTTTCTTCTGTTAATCATGCTTTGTTTGTTAGATTTTGAAGTCTGTCTAAGTCATGTATTAAAACTTCCATTGTTGATCCCATTTTTTATTGGATGATCTTTATCATTTTAGGTTTGATATTTAGGTCTTTTATCCATTTTGAGTTAGTTTTTGTGTAAGGTGTGAGATATGGTTCAATTTGGTTTTGGTTCAGTTTTTTGCACATGGATATCCAATTTTGCCAGCACCATTGGTTATACTGTTTTCACCCCAGTTTACAACCTTAGGGCCTTTGTAGAATATCAACTGTTCATAAGAGGATGGTAGCATCTCTGGGGTCTCAACTCTGTTCCATTGGTCTATATATCTCTTTTTGTACCAGTACCAGGCTGTTGTGACTACTGTGGCAGTGTAATAGGTTCTAAAGTCAGGTAGTGAGAGGCTCTTCACTAGTGTGTTCTTCTTCTTTAGTAGTACTTTGTTTATCCGGCGTTTCCTCCCTTTCCAAATAAAGTTGGTGATTTGTTTCTCCATCTTATTAAAAAATGTCACTGGAATTTGTATTGGAATTGCACTGTATATGTAGATCGTTTGGGGTAAAGTAGACATTTTCAGAATGCTAAGTCTTCCTATCCATGAGTAGGGTTTCTCCATTTATGTAAGACTCTCTTAGTTTCCTGCAGTAGGGTCTTGTAGTTCTCTTTGTACAGTTCTCTTATTTCTCTAGTTATATTTATTTCTAAGTACTTTATCTTCTTGGGGTGCTATAGTAAATGGTACTGATTTGGGGATTTCTTCTTTGATGATCTTTTTGTTGGTGTAAAGGAATCCTACTGATTTACTTATGTTTATCCTGTATTCTGACAGTTTGTTGAACTCTTGTATTAGTTTCAGTAGTTTACTTACGGATTCTTTAGGATTCTCTGTGTATACAATCATATCATCTGCAAATAGGGAGATTTTTCATTCTTCTTTGCCAATGCAGATGCCCTTTATTTCTTTGTCTTGTCTAATTGCTCTGGCTAGATTATTTTTTAGAATGCCTATCTTAAGAGACTAGCTAAAGGATCCAATCACATTGGATAGAGAAGTTTCTTCTATATAATTTTCAGTTTCTATAGATTCCAAACACATCAGTAACAAACTTAAGTAGTAAACTGAGAAAACTTTTGCATGACAATGATGACAGATTAATTCTTTTAATACATAAAGTTCACAAATTAAGAAAACACTAGGTAGCTTAAAAAAACATGGAGGACAACGGCCAATTTAAAGAAGGAATAAAATACAAAGAGGAAGATGTATACTTTCACTGGCTACCAAAAAACTGGAAAATAGTTCAATTAGGCAAATTTTTTTTGGCATATCTGGTTGATAAATAATTAGTGTGTTCAATATTGCCAAATGTGCAGTGCAAAAGGAATACCTCTTGCTGCTGAAAGAAGGCAGTTTGGTAGATCTTGTCTAGAAATCAACCTGACAATTGTATCAAGTAGCTTAAAAATGTCTATATCCACTAATCAAACAATTCTATTTCTGAAATTCTATCCTTAGAAAACAAAGGACAAAGCTTTGGTAGTAAGATGCTCCACAAAAAGTGTTACTTATAGCCTTTTAAAAATTAGGAAAAAAATTTTATTCAAGAAAAATTATTGTGTCAGGCATTAAGAATAAACCAGTGAACAAAATAGTCCCAGGCATCACTGAGTTTGGAGCCTGTTGGGAAAAGCATATAAAATAAATAATTATCTGAAGTCCCACAGTGCAAACCCTGGTGGCATAGTGGTTAAGTGCTACAGCTGCTAATCAAAAGGTCAGCAGTTCAAATCCATCAGGCACTACCTGGAAACTTTATGGGGCAGTTCTACTTTGTTCTATAGGGTCACTGTGATTCAGAATTGACTTGACGGCACTGTTTTTTTAATTATATTTTTTAAGTCCCCCAACAGGGGAATGACCAAATAAATGAGATATCCAAACGATAAAATGATGAAATACAGCCATCAGAAATTAAGAAAAATTATCAAGAACATGAGGAACTATTTATATTAAATGAAAAGCTATAAGAGACAGTTACTTTAAAAATACATTCAACCTAAGTGGGTTGGGGGGGAGTAGTCCAGGACTTCTGGAATGGCAGTGTGAAAACTTCGTCAACTACTGAACCTCAGTAAGACCAGCAGGGTCTGTGGCCTCTTATTTAAGGGCTGTTTTCAACCCTCCACCTAAACACTGTGACACAGTTATTCTGGATGCTGTTATTGGAAAGAGACGAGCTGAATTAGAGCTCCATTAAATAGCTCTGTACCCAGGGGCATTGTCAAAAACAGTAACTATAAGAAGCAAACAAGCAAGCATCACGGCTGCCTAAAGCTGTGATGACTAGTTGGGACAAGCAAGACATCATCCAAAAATTTAAAATGGAAATCTGGGGAATGAGATAGCCATTGGGGACTTAAAACTTTGATATATTCTTGGGGGTCTAGAAGGCCATACACATGCACAAGGCTGCAGGCATGCTCAGGAGACCAGACAGGGTTCAATTATCTATTTGCTCTTGTTGATTGTGTTGCCCTGTGCAAGCAGAAGGTAAAACTCAAGGCAGATTTATAAACTGCCTGAACTTTGAACACGTGGTCTGACTCACACAAATATCTTCTTGGCTCAAAGTGTTTATGGAAAACTTTTGACCAATTGTTGGCTGACCACTATAAGCTACGCTTATCCACAGACAACCCCTAGGAAGGTAGGCTTCAAAATAAAACAAGAACAAAAAAAAAAAAAAAAGAAGGAAAAAGAAAGGGATCACAATCCAGAACTGCCACAACATATTAGCTAAAATGTCCAGTTGTCAACAAACAAAAATTACAAGACATGAAAAGACATGGAAAAGGTGGCCCATACACAACAAAAAAAGCAATCAATAAAAAGTATCTCCAAGGAGGCCCAGATGTTTAACTTAGTAGACAAATACTTTAAATTAGTTATTATAAGATAAAAAAACTACAGAAAATCATATTTAAATTAAAGGAAAAGTATTATGACAATGGTTCATCAGATCAACAAAGATAGAGTCGTTATAAACAAGAACCATATAGAAACTTTAGAGTTGAAAGTACAATAACTGAAATTAAAAATTCACTAAGGAGGACTCAATAGCATGTTTCAGTGGACAGAAGAGAATGAGCAAACTTGAAAACAGATCAACAGAGATTATCCATTCTGAAGAACAGAACTATACAAAATAGTATAGCAAAGTATTAATAATGTATGATGAAATTAGTGATTTTTTTCATCACAATTAATTTTTTTATCCATTCATTCATTTATTCTTTCAGTAAACAATAATTTAGGCTTAATACATGCCAGCTACTGGGAATAGTGGTTAATCAGAAAGACATAGTCCAAGAACTCATGGAGCTCACAGAAAAGAAGGAATGCACTAATAAATTACCCAAATATCTAACAACATTGAGAGGAGATGAGTAAATTATGGCAAAAGACCATCCAATCAGTAATTGGATGGAAGGCCAGACAAAAACATAAGAAATACACAAAATATATGGGAGAAGGTGGAGCTAAGGGTAGAGAAGTGAAAAGCAGACCAGGCAGAATCTCAAGCACAAAGTCATTCAGAATTCAGGAAGTACATGGTTCAGACAACCAAAGGAAGCAATGGTGGTGGTCAGACAGAAGACCTCCCAGAAAAATAAACTGGGGGAACAACAACAACAACAACAACACAGAGAGTACCTAGCACTTAAAGCAAGGTAATCACAAGATTTACATCAGCACTTGCTTTAAGTAGGATTCCAAATGGTATATGTGAGTTAGTTAATTTATGTACAATATATTGATTTTTTACTTAGATTTTGCATTTAAGCAGCACTGGGTAATCTTTGTAATGGAATATCCCACCTGATCTCTCTCTGTATTTCTGTCTTATGCTAGGCAGAACAATGTCTACAGAAGAACCATTACAAGAAATGTAGACATTGTATCTAGAAGGCAGGAAAATGCCTTTCTAGAACCTCAAATACTTAGTGCTAGAAACACGCCCAACTTACTCTTAGCACATTAATTTGATAAACCGTTGAAAGCTAAACACTTCATCAAAGAGGGACTAAGAAATCACTACCTTTTTTTAACTAAATGAGACGAACTACGAATAAAGAACAAGCAGGGATCAATGAAAGGGTAGAGCTTCCCTACTTGTCTACCAGAAGGACTTACTACTATGGCTTTGCTGTTTTTTCAAGGGAGACAAATCTACAATTAAGCTTAAGGACATGTTCATTCAGGTAATAATCCTACTACACATTCCAGACACTATGCAAGCGCTTGAGTTATGTACATATATATAAATCTTGCTTCCTGCCCTTGAAAAGCTCTATTCTAATGCTAGAAGTAGATGTTCAGGAAATAGAGACCAAGAAAAAGAGAGTTTCAAGAAGGCAGGAGATAGGAGCTTTTGATTAAACATAACTAAGTGAATATAACAATTTACCTACCACCCTCTAGAAAGCATGATAATAAAGAATTAGAAAATACATAAATCAACAAGATCAAGAGAGTAGGAGAGAACCTGACAACAAATGGGAAAAGTCCACAAAATTTTAAATGAAAAGCACTTTGAAAGAATGTAATTTTCTTGGTTAACCTTTCTTTCCTCCTTCTACCAAGTAAGCTAGTTCATTCCTGAGGACTCTGGACAGGCAAAAAGTAAAAACACAGGAATATTAGTTCCCAGGTACACTTGAAAGTAATGGAAATTTTTAAGAAGGAGGAGCGGTTGAAAATTTCTTTAAAGAGCAGAAAACTTAAGCTATTCTCTGGAAAGATTGAATCAAAGAATTCCTGAACTCGAGGACACCAGACATAATTGAGAACAATGATGCCTTACAGAAATCAAGGATTAAGAAAAACTCTGGTGGTGTAATGTGTTGAACAGCTGCCAACCAAAAGGTTAGCAGTTCACATCCACCAAGGCACTCCCTGGAAACTCTATGGGGTAGTTCTACTCTGTCCTATAAGTTCACTACGAGTTGGAATCAACTCGATGGCAATGGGTTTGTTTTCTGTGTATTCAATTGTGTATTCAATTGTGAAAGACCCAGCCTTTCTTACACTGGGATCCTAGAATTCTATATCCTATGTAAACTATTTTATATCTATATAAACTATCAATTGAGAGAGCATAATAAATACAGTTTCATACATAATGTATTAGTTTCTTATTGCTGCTGTAAAAATTGCAACACAGTGGTTTAAAACACTACAAATTTATTCCCAGACAGTTCTGAAGGTCAGACAGCTAAAAAAGAAGGTAATGGCAAGACTGCATTCCTTCTGGGAAAATGTGTTTGCTTGTCTTTGTAGCTTCTGAAGACATCCGCATTCCTTAGCTTGTGGCCCCTTCTGGTTTTGAAGTGAATCACTTCAACCTCTCCTTTTGTCACCTCTCCTTACGCTGACTTAAATCCTCCTGCATCCTAAGAGTCCTTGTGGTTAGTCTGGGCCCACCCAGATAATACAGGATAATTTTCCCAGCATGAGATCATTATTAATTTTTTTAAATTGTACTTTAGATAAAGGTTTACAGAACTAGTTTCTCATTAAACAGTACACATGTTTTATGACACTGGTTAACAACCCCACAACTTGTCAACACTCTCCTTTCTCAAACATGGGTTCCCCATTACCAGCTTTCTTCTCTCCTCCTACCGTCTACTCCTTATCCCTGGCTAGGCATGCCCTGTTAAGTCTCCTTTTGTATTACAGGCCAGTCTAATCTTTGGTTGAAGGATGAATCTCAGGAGTGACTGCATTATTAAGCTAAAATAGTGTCTGGTGGTCATGCTCTCAGGGTTTCCCTGGTCTTTTTCAGTCTGGTCTCTCTTCTTGAGTTAGATTTTGTTCTATGTTTTTCTCCAGCTCTGTTTAGGCCCCTCTGTTGTGATCCCTGTCACAGCAGTGAATGGTGGTAGCCAAGCACCATCTAGTTGTACTGGATTAAGTCAGGTGGAGGCTGTTGTAGTTGTGGTCCATTAGTCCTCCGAACTAATCTTTCCCTTGTATCTTGTTTTCTTCCTTCTTCCTTGCTGCTGAAGGGGTGAGACCAACAGAGTATCCTAGATGGCCACTCACAGACTTTTAAGACCCCAGACACTACCCACGAGAGTGCAAAATATTTTCTTTATGAACTGTTATGCCAACTAAGCTAGATGTTTCCGAGTATGATGGCCACCACAGCCCTCAGCCCAGCATTTTGGTCCCTCAGGAGTTGGCTATCGTCTACAAAGCTTAATGACCTTGCCTTGTACAAGCTGTGCTAGCTTTCCCTATATTGCACCAAAATTACCACTTATCTATTGTCTACTTCAGTGTTTTCCCATTCCCATCCCACTCCTCTCTCATAACCATCAAAGATCGTTTTTGTGTGTAAAACTTTTCATGAGTTTTTACAGTAATGTCTCATACATTATTTATCCTTTTGTGATTGACTTATTTCACTCAGCATCATGTCCTCCAGTTTCCTCCACGTTATGGGATGTTTCATAAGATTCACTGTTATTCTTTACAGTTGTGTAATAGTCCATTGTGCCTACGTACCACAGTTTGTTTATCCATTCACCTATTGTTGGGCATCTAGGTTGTTTCCATCTTTTTGCTATTGTGAACAATACTGCAATGAACATTGGTGTGCATGTGTCTATTTGTGCAACAACTCATATCTCTAGGATATATTCCTATGAGTGCAACTGCTGGATCATATATTTCTATTACTAGCTTTCTAAGGAAGGGCCACATTGTTTTCCAAAATGGTTGCATCATTTTGCACTCCCACCAGCAGTGCAAAAGAGTTCCAGTTTCCTTGTAGCCTCTCCAACATTTGTAATTTCCTGTTTTTCTGATTCCTGCCAGTAAAGTTGGTGTGAAATGGTATCTCATTGTGGTTTTGATTTGCATTTCTCTCGGATCCGACTCGACGACACTTGGCTGGCTTGGCAATGGCTAGTGATCACGAGCATTTCCTTATGTGTCTGTTGGCTACTTGAATGTCTTCTCTGGTGAAGTGTCTGCTTATTTCTTTTGCTCCTTTTTTAGTAATTATTTGTCATTTTGTTGTAGAGGTATTGGATTTTCTTACAGATTTCATACTTTAGACTTCTGTTGAATTTGCAATAGCCCCAATTTTCTTCCCCAGTTTATAAGTTCTCTTTATACTCTTTTGGTGAAATCTTTTGATGGGCTTAAGTATTTAATTTTTAGATGAGCACTATTATCTAGTTTACCATCTGGAGTTTCTGTGTTGTTGGGTTTTGTTTGTATCCTGTTAATACTGTATATTATAGCTTCTAGTGTTTATCCTATTTCGTCTTCTACAAACCTTATAGTTTGAGCTTTATATTTAGGTCTCTGATCCATTCTGAATTTGTATTTGTATATGGTGGGAAGTATGGGTCCTGTTTTACATTTTTACAGATGAACATGCAGTTCTGCTAGTACCATTTGCTAAAAAGACTGTCTTTTCCCCCATTTTATGGACTTTTGGCCCTTGCCAAAGATAAGGTAGCTACAGATGGATGGATTTACATCCAGGGTTTTGATTCTGTTCCACTGGTCAGTGTATCTGTCATTGTACCAGTACCATGCTGTTTTGACTACTGTCACTGTATAGTTCTGATGGCAGGTAGTGTGAGTCCTCCTACTTTGTTTTTCTCCTTCTTCAGTAATGCTTTACTTTTTCAGGGCTTCTTTCCTAGACATGTAACATTAATGATAAGTTTTTAAATCTTTTTAAAGCATACTGTTGGTATCAGGATTGCACTGAATCTGCAGATAATTTGGGGTAGAATTGTCATTTTCACAACACTGAGTCTACTTATCTATCAACATGGCATATTCTTCCACTGATATAGATCTCTTTTGGTTTCTTGCAGTAGTGTTTTGTAGTTTTCTTTGTATAGGTCTTTGACATACATTGTTGGATTTATTCCTTAGTATTTTATTTTTTAGGGGCTACTATAAATGGTATTGTTTTCCTGATTCCCTTGTCATCATTCACTTTAATGGTGTAGAGGAATCTAACTTAGTTTTGTGTGTTTATCTTGTATCCTGCAACTCTGCTGAATCCTTCTATTAGTTCCAGCAGTTTTCTCAGGGAGTCTTTTGGGTTTTCTATGTACAGATAGTATCATCTGCAAAATGGCACAGTTTAACTTCTTCATTACCAATTTGGATGCCTTTTCATTCTTTTTCTTGCCTTACTGCTCTAGCTAGGACTTCGAGCACAATGTTAAATAGGAGGGTTGATGAATGGCATTCTTCTCTTCTTCCTGTTCTCAAAGGGTATATTTTCAGCCTCTCTTCATTAAGAATAATGCTGACGATTAATTTTGCATATGAGGACTGCCAATTAAGTTTGTGAACTCATCCTAGAAAAAGTGCCATGTACTTCATTGCTGAGTATTACTATGGTCACCTTTGAAGTACTCCCCTTGGGAAGCTATGCACTGATGCTAGCACCTAGACCACACTTCAACGAAATTTTGCAACTCCTTCTCTGGAATGGCCATCAGAGCTGTTGTCATATTAGCCTTGATGTGCTGAATGTCATCAAAATGTCTTCCTTACAATATTTCCTTTATCTTTCAGTAAAGAAAAAAGTCACTGGGGGCCAGATCACACGAGCAGGGATAGTATTCCAATGTTGTTACTTGTTTACTGGCTAAAAACTCCCTCACAGACAACTATACAGTTAAGTTCATCAACTTGCCACCTTGCCAACCGTGTGCAATGGACATTCCAGAAAGAGTTCCAAAATTGCTTTGAAGGGTGGACTAGGCACTAGCATCAGTGCAGTTTCCCAAGGGATGTACTTTGAAGGTTACCATAGTGATATTCAGCAGTGAGGTATGCAGCATTTAGAACAATTAAGTTTCTGTACTTAATTGCCTGAACTTGTAGATGCCCTTTATTAGGTTTAGAAATTTCCTTTCTATACCTAATTTATTGAGAGCTTTTTATCAAGAAGGGGTGTTGGACTTTGTCCAATGCTTTTCTGAGTTACTAAGATGATGATGTGATTCTTTTCTTTCATTCATGTGGTCAATTATTGTCTTAGTCACCTAATACTGCTCTAACAGAAATACCACAAGTGAATGGCTTCAAAAAGAGCCAGTTTTATTTTGTCACAATCCACTATGCTAAAAAACCCAAATTCACGGTGTCAGCTGCAAGGGATGGCTTTCTCTGCTGACTCTGGAGGAAGTCCCTTGTCATCATTCTTCACCTGGACTGGAAGCTGGAGGTGCAGGGACCCCAGCCCTTTCCAAAGGATGTGCGCAGCTCCCAGAACTGCTTTCTTTCTTGATGGTATGAGATTCCCAAATCTCTCTGCTAGCTTCTCTATATCTCAGGAGATTGCCTTAAAGCACAATAACCCATTGAGTTCTGCTCCACCAACACAGTTGCTGCCCATCTTTCTTCATTAACATCAGAGAGGCACAGTTTACAGCATGGAGGCACCACACAATACTGGGAATCATGGCCTAGCCAAACTGCTACACACATTTTTGGGGGGACACAAATTCATGGCATTCTACCCTTTGCCCCCACAAAAATCATATCCTCACAACACATAACACATATTTACTCCATCACAGCAAAAGACTTAAAGTCCAAGTCCAAAATCCAGAAATTCTTCTTCAGCTGTGAAATCTAGAACACAAGTTGGCTGCTTCCAAAATACAATGGCAGAACAGGCAGCCACAAAGGCTAGACATTTCCATTACAAACTGGAGAAACTGCAGGGAAAGCCCTAACAGACACCAAGCAAATTAGCAGAACACATTGCATTATTGCTCATAGCTTTGAAAATAATACTCTATTTTCTGAGACACTTTACACAATGACCCTGCTTTCCAGACTGCAGATATAAGCCACATTCCCCAGATTCCAAGTGGAGGCTCCTTGGCCCTGGGCTACAGCTCCACCTTCTAGGACAAGTGGGACAGCAACTCTGCTCCCTCAGCTTTAGGTGCAACATTTTCTAAGCCCAACTGAGTGGCAGTTCCACCCTTAGAAACACCAGAGACTACGGCTCCACCCTTTGAGACCCCTGAAGTTATGGTCATATCTTTTAGACTGAGGCAATCAGCTTCTTGTGCTCCTGGTCTCTTTAGCTTCTGCTTCCTATGGCCTCTTGGCCTGGGCCTTATGCCTGCATCTACCCTGCAGAGACAAGTGTTCCAAAGCTCTGTAGCTCTGCCAATTTAAGTGCCTGGAGGCACCCCACTCCACTAAGAAGCCTCCTGCACACAGGTACTCAGCTCTCTCACTCCGTGGATCAACAAGCCTAGCTCCACCAATATAAGTGCCCAGAGGCACCCCACTCTGCCGGGAAGCCTCCTATACACAGGTACTCAAGCTCTCTTGCTCCATGGGTCAGCAACCGGTTCTGCATTTCCAGTTTGCTGCTACTTCTCACCATCTGTGTCTCCCCAGTATTAGTACTTCTCTTCAGTTTCTTTAGACTTTTCCATCCATTCATAGTTTCAAAGCCACTTCCACATTTTACAGCCATACCCCACTCTTCTGGCATAAAATTCTGTCTTAGTCATCCAGTACTGCTCTAACAGAAATACCACAAATGGATGGCTTCAAAAAGAAAAATTTTGTTTTGTCATAGCCCAGTAGGCTAAAAAGTCCAAACTTATGGTGTCAGCTCCAGGGGAAGGCTTTTTCTGCTGAGTCTGGAGGAAAGTCTTTGTCATCAATCTTCCCCTGGACCAGAAGCTTCTGAGGCACAGGGACCCAGTCCTTTCCATAGGACATGCTCTGCTCCAAGCACTGATTTTTTACCTGATGTTATGAGGTCCCCAAAATCCTCTGCTGGCTTCTCTCTTTTATATCTCAAGAGATTGCCTCATGGCACAATATAATCTTCAAACTGACTCCTTCCCCACCACCACAACTGCTGCCCATCTTCTCTCATTAACATCATAGAGGCAGGGTTTACAGCATAGAGGAACAGCATACAACATTGTGAATCATGGCCTAGTCAAACTGCTACACACATTTCTGGGGGGGGGGGACACAATTCAATCCATGACAATTACACTGACTTTCTAACACTGAACCATACTTGCATACCTGGTATGAATCCTACTTGGTCTTGGTATTTTATGTTTTTCAAATGATACTGAATTTTACTGGCTAGAATTTTGTTAAGAAGTTTGCATCTATACTCATGAGGGATACTGGTCTGCAATCTTCTTTCTGTGTGATGTCTCTGCCTGGTTTTGGTATCAGGACTATGCTGGTTTTGTAGTATAAATTTGCAACTATCACTCCCTTTCCTATGTTCTGAAATAGTTTGAGTGGTATGGTATAAGCTCTTCTCTGAAAGTTTGGTACAATTCTGCAGTGAAGCCATGTAGGCGAGGGCTTTTTTGTTGTTGTGGGGAGATTTTTTTATTTTATTTTTACTACTTTTTCGTTTTCTTCTCTTGTTATGGGTCTGCTCAGATTTTCAACATAATTTAGTGTTAGTTAGGGTACATAGTGTGTTTCTAGAAATTTGCCCATTTGCTGTAGGTTTTAATGGAGTGTAGTTTCTCATAATACTCTGTTATGATCCTTTGTATTTCAGTTGGGTCTGTTGTAATGTCCTCCATCACTTCTTATTTGGGTTATTTGCATCTTGCTCCTGTTTTTCTTTCCTCAGTTTAGTCAATGTGTTGTTAATTTTGTTGATCCTTTCAACTTTTGGTTTTGTTGATTCTACTATTTTTCTGTTGTCTGTTTTACTTCTGTTCTAATCTTTATAATTTCCTTTCTTCTGGTAGCTGTGGGCTTCTTGCTGTTCTCTATTTGTTTAACTATATTACTAATGTTTTTTTGTTTCTTCTGTTTTTGATCTGTGCATCTATTACTATCAATTGACCTCTGAGGACTGCCTTTGCTGTGTCCCAAAGATTTTTGTTATGGTATGTTTTCATTTTGTTAGATTCTAGAAATTTTTTTTATTCCAACTTTGAGTTTTTCTAGTATGCGGTGGTTTTTAAGCAGGATGTTATATAGTTTCCATGCAGTTGATTTTTTTCCCTTGCTCCTCCTGTTGTTACTTTCTACTTTGATAATATTGTGGTATCAGAAGACACTTTGTATTATCTCAGTGTTTTGGATTTTGTTGTAGATTGCTCTGTGACCCAAGATGTGGTCTATTCTGGAGAATGTTCCATGTGTGCTGCAGAAGAACGTGTACCTCACAGCTGTTGGATGGAGTGATCTATGTATATCTGTGAGGCCAAGTTGGCTAACTGTGCTCTTCAGCTCTTCTGTATCTTTGTTGCGTTTCTTATAGATCTTCTGTCCTTTGTTGAGATTAGTGTGTTGAAGTTGCCTACAATTATAGTGGAACTGTCATTTTCTCTTTTCAGTATTTTTAGAGGTTGTTTTATGTATTTTGGAGTAGTCTCACTGGGTAAGTAGATGTTTACTATGGTTAAGTCTTCATGATGGATTTTCCTTTTAATTATTATATAGTGCCCTTATGAGTCTTTTATGGTGGATTTTGGTTAAAGTCTATTTTATCTGAGTTTAGTATTGCCACTATTGCTTTTCTTTTTCTCTCTTCTTTCCTTTTGCTAACTACTTGCTTGACATAATTTTTCCAGCCTTTCATTTTTAATAAATGTATGTCTTTGTTTCTAAGATGTGTTTCTTATAGACAACATATTGACAGATCCTGGTTTTTGGTCCATTCTGTCACTCTCTGTTCCTTTATGGGTGTATTTTGGCCATTTAAACTTAGTGCAATCATTGATAGGTGTGAGTTTACTGTTGTCATTTTGTAGTACTTTTTTTGTGTCTGCTGCTGACATTTTCTTTGTTCTTACCTTCTTGTCTGAATTCTTTTGTTTTTGTAGATTTTGTTTTTATTGAGACTTTTTTCCCTTTATTTTGATGAATAGGTTGTTAACTTTCTTTGGGGTTACCTTGATATTTACCCTTATCTTCATAGGATTATTCTAGAGTATTATTTGGTATTGCCTTGCTATCCACTTCATTGGAAAGTTTCATACCTAAACTGTTTACTCCCTCTTCTATTGTTCTGACATTGTTGTCATTTACAGCTTAACATGTCTGGTTTCCTGCTGTAATTCTTTTGGTTTTGGATAGTCCCTGAGAGTTCTTTTCCAAGGCTGGTATTTGGCTGGTACAATCTGGCATCCTAGGTTCAGGCTGTGGTCTGATGTTGTTTGTTCTCAGACTGAAAGGCTCCCTTTAATAATTCTTGGAAGTTTGGTTTAGTTTTTACATATTCCTTTAATTTGTTTATCTAGAAATGTCCTAATTTCACCATCATATCTGAGTCAGAGTCTTGCAGGATATATTATTCCTGGTTGGCATTTTTTTTATACCAAGGTTTTGTATGTCATTCCATTGCCTTTTTGCCTGTGTTGTTTCTGCCACATAATCAGAGCTTTATCTAATTGTTTCTCCTTTACATGTAATTTTATTTTTCTCAAGCTGCTCTTCTCAGAATTTTTTCCTTGTCTGTGGTTTTAGCAAGAGTGATTATGACATGCCTTGATGATTTTCTTTTGGAGTCTACCCTATAATGGGGTTCACTGAGCTTCCTGGAAGGTCAGCTTTTCATCTTTCAAGATATGAGGGATGTTTCCTGTCAGCTATTCTTCAACGATTCTGTGTTTTCTGTTTTCTCCTCTTACTCTTTTTTTGCTTTTGATTGTAGCCCATATAATTCTCAGAGCTTTTTCATTTTTCTTTCTTTTTTTCCTGATTTTTCCTCAAATGGTGTTGTATCTAAGTGTTTCTCTTCAATTTCACTGAACTTGTCTTCCACCATTTCAAATCCTTCCTATGATCTTCTATGAGACTGACCACTTGTGAAATCTTGCTGTTTACCTTTTGGATTTCTAATTGCTGTTTTTTGTATGATTTTAAGTTGTGAATTTATTTGGGTATTTTGTTCTTACATTATTTTCCTGAATTCTTCCATTCTTTTCCCTCTCTCTACTTTCCATGAATTTATCTGTCTTTTCTATGAATCTGTCTATTTTTCCTTATCTTGTCTGCTTTTATGCTTCAACTCTTGAAAGCTCTGATTATTAGAGATTTAAATTTCCTGTCAGGTAGTTTTAGTGCCTTTTTTCCTACTGGAAAGTCATCTGGTGTTTTATTCTGGGTACCTACTGCAACCATTTTATCCTGTTCTTTTATATGTTTTGATATTGTCTGCTGTCTTCAAATATTCAGTAGTTATTTTTTTCATTTATTGACTGTAAATCTGTTTCATCTAGTTGTTTTTTTATGTCAGAGCAGACATGGTGTGTGTTCTTTTTTGCTTGATCATCTGTGGTCATGATACTTTTCACCTCCTTGCCAATTGGCAGTGATATTCACTCAGCTACACTGCATCAGGGCAAGTCTAGCCAAAGGGGAAGGGCATAGATGGGTTATTTGTGGCATGTACTAGGGCCAACAGGGCAGGCTGGGAAGCAGTATTGGTCAGGTTCTGGTAAGACATGCCTGTGCTGCTCAGGGATGAGATGTTCTCCACATTGTGCAGGTAGGTAGAAAGGAGAGGGGAGGTTGTGCTATGTGGAGCTAAGACAGGTATGGGAAAGAGGAGAAGCAGGAGCCAAAAGAGGCAGCCAAACAAAATGAGTGCTAAGGGAGCTTGACACTGGGAGTGGAAAGATAAGAAAACAAGAAATAGATATGAACAAAAAGAGGAAAATAAATAGAGAAAAATGGAAAAATAACTAACTAGACAAAAATTTAGAGAAGACAGAAAAGAATGTCCCTCAGGGGTCCTACTGATGTAGCTGCAAAGACCAGGGAAGTGTTTCCCAAGCTGTGTAGAATAGCCTGCCTAAAAGGGATATAAATGTCACACAGTGCAAAGTATCCAGGAGACAGGAAAAGAAGTATAGAGAGATGAGAAGAGGAAAGGAAGAAAGAGAGAGAGAGAAAGAAAGAAAGAAAAATAAAAAAGAAAGAAAAAGAAATTCCCCCAGAGATCCCACCTACATAGCTATATAGGTGGGGAAGTTGGTCCTAAGCCATGCAGTACAGCCCAGTTAGAAGGGGCTCTTAAGTCACAAAAAGAAAAACAAAGTGGTGTTATCAGCCAGGCAAGTGGTTCCCCAGTCAAATGGCACTTCACAGCCTTTCAAGAAGCAAAGATGCCACATGGAGCTCGGTTAAGAGAAAGAAAGGGAAGGTAGTAGGAAGCACAGAAGAAGCCAAAAGAAACAGAAAAAAAGTAACCCCAGCTACAGACAAATGTTACTCAGTGAGCCAGCCAGTGTGGACAAGTCGAATTCAAGCACCTGGCTCAAAGCAGTTGCCTGCAGGCAGAGACTGTGGCCACCAGGAAGCAAAGGAGGCCAAGGGATGAGGAAATGGTGAGAGTTAGGAAAAAATATGTATCACTGGTTACTGGGTGATCTTTTTTCCTGTTGGGAGCTCTATGAAGCTGCTTTCCTGTACTCCCCATCCAAGGATATCTAAGGTAGCTGGGGTGATTCCAAGCAGCACAGAAGATGCACTTTCCAGCCAGCTGAGCCACTGCAGCTAGCTAAGAAGAAGCATCATAGCTAGAGCACTGGGGAGAAGATGGGTGATGGGAAAGCATGCATTACTGGTTATTGGGTGCTTTGTCTCCGGCTAGGATTTCCATGAAGCTGCTTTCCTGTTTTCCCTGTCTACTGATCTCTTATAGGAGTACAAGACGGCAAACCCATGCTGCATTAGCTGATAAGGGACTTCTGCTCATATCTCTGCTTGCTCTCTATTTTGAACCAGTTTCTTACTCCATTCAGTGTTTGGCTGAGTTTTTTTCTCTTCATTTGACACTTCTCTGAGTTCCAGGATTGACATTTATCTCTGTTTAGCCTAGTTTTCTGGGTCTGTGGTACCATGTAGGTTGGAAGCCTCAAGATCCTTAATTTAATCAAACCCACACAGTCTCCTTTATCATATAAAGTACCCTCCAGGGATTAAGACATGGATTTCTTTTGGGGATGAGGACAAATCTTTTAGCCTACTACACGTGGTCTCAAAACTTCCTCCTTATTCAGCCTTTCTCCAGAGGGCAATGGAGAGCATGCTCCTCCAAAATCAGAATATGATCTCAGAATCAGACAAAGCAATGAAAGGGCACCAGAACTGAACCAGGTATTTTCTTCTTATTAAGAGTTTTGTAGACAGGAAAAAAATGTGAAAACATGGTAGTATTCCATCAACTTCAAACAGCCTAAACAGAAAAATACATTAAGAAGCAAAGAAGTTTCAAATACATTAAGTTTCTGTAAGATATCATAGCAAAATGGCTTTTAAAAAAGAAATTTTATTTTGTCACAGTCCAGTAGGATACAAGTCCAAATTTAAGGCATCACCTCCACAGGAAACCTTTCTGTTGGCTCTGGAGAAAGATCCCTGTCATCAATTTTCCTCTGGACTGGGAGCTTCTGAGGCACAGGGACCCTGGATCCTTTTCTAAGGATGTACTCTGCTCCTGGCACTGTTGCCTGGTGGTACAAGGTCCTCAACTCTCTCTTGCTTCCCTTTCCTTTATAACCCAAGAAATTCCATCAAGGCACAATACAATTTTACACAGTGAGTCCTGACTCACCAACACAACTAACACCCATCTTCCCTCATTAATATTAGAGGCAGAGTTTACAGCACACAGAACATAACACAATCGTGGATATCAAGGCATAGCCAAATTAATACACATTTTTGGGGGGGACACAACTGAATCCATGCCAGTAGATGGCAAGAAAATCAAATGACATAAAAAGAGAAAAGCAATATTGCATAGGAGTTTAGGATTTGGACTTTGGAATAACACAGGCTATGTTACAAAACTAGCTTTGCCCTCACTATTCTTGTTAGGAGCTACTGAGTCAGTTTTGACTCACTGTGACACCATGGACAACAGAATGAAACACTGACTCATCCCATGCCATCCTCATAATCATTGCTATGTTTGAGCCCATTGTTGTAGCCACTGTGTCAATGCACCTTGGTGAGGGTCTTCCTTTTTTTCACTGACTGTCTAATTTTCCAAGCGTGATGTCCTTCTCCGGGGACTGATGTCTCTTAATAACACATTCAAAGTATGTGAGCCAAAGTCTAGCCATCATCTCTGTAATAAGCATTCTGGCTGTACTTCTTCCAAGACAGAGTTGTTTGTTCTTCTGGCAGTTCACTGTATATTCAATATTTTTTACCAACACCATAATTCAAAGTCGCCTTCAGTCTTCCTTACACTATCCAGCTTTGATATGTGTATGAGGCTACTGAAAATACAATGGCTTGGATCAGATGCACCTTAGTCCTGAAAGGGACATCTTTGTTTTTTAACACCTGAAAGAGTTCTTTTGCAGCAGATTTGCCCAGTACAATTACATCCTTTGACTTCCTGACTGACACTTCCACGGGCACTGATTGTGGATGCAAGTCAAAGGAAATACTTGAGAACTTGAATATTTTCTCCATTTATCATGATGTTGCCTGCTGATTCTGAGAGGATTTTTGTTTTCTTTATGTTGAGGTATACATCCGTACTGAAGGCTGTATTCTTTGATTTACATCAGTAAGTGCTTCAAGTCTTCTTTGTTTTCAGCAAGCAAGATCATGTAATCTGCATATTGCAGGTTGTTCATGAGTCTTCCTCCAATTTTGATGCTGCCTTCTTCTTCATATAGTCTAGAAAACAGACTGAATAAGTTTGATGAAAGGATACAACCCTGACACATACCCTTCCTGATTTTAAACAATGCAGCATCCCCTTATTGCACACTTCCTTTCGGTGTACAGGCTCCACATGAGCACAAGTAAGTGTTCTGTAATTCCCACTGTTTCCAATATTATCTATAACTTGTTACGATCCACAGTCAAATACTTTTGCTATGTAAATCTTTTAAAGTCAGTCAAGCCTCAATTATTTAATTTTTTAAATACAATAGTACCTAACTTATGGGCTTGGTTTGGGAATTAAATAATTCATGTATGAGCCCATAATACAGTATATGGCTCATGATACACGTTCTTTAAGTGTTAGCTATAATTTTAGTCATTAAGTAATCTTTTTAATCACAATTTTGGATTATCTACACCTGTCTCTTTTTACAACCAGAATCAAAAGTCAAGTATATCTGATTTTCTTGACCTAATGTTCTTGAAGGAAACCCTGATGATATAGTAGTGGTTAAGTGCTACATCTGCTAACCCAAAGTCTGGCAGTTTTAATCTGCCAGGAGCTCCTTAGAAATGTTATGGAGCAGTTCTACTCTGTCCTATAGGGTCACTATGAGTTGGAATCGACTCAGTGGCACTGGGTTTGGTTTTTGCTTTTTTTCTTTAATGTTCTTGAATCCCTTTCACCATCCAGCTCATTGTCATTTGACCTCTAGTTCTTGTGACTTGAGTCATAGGCCTCGTGTACGGCCTGTCAAACTTGGGATTCATCAGCCTCCACAGGCTGAGCCAGCAGCCTACCATCTTACACGCCAATCTTGGATTTGTCAGCTTCCATAGCCCTTGAGTCAGTGGCCTACTGTATGACCTGCCAATCTTGGGTTTGTCAGTCTCTGAAGTTACATGAGTCAGAAGACTTTAGCCTCACTTGAGGTTTGCCAGCCTCCACAACTGCATGAGCCATTTCCTTAAGACAAATCTCTCTCTTGGTGTAGTGGTTAAGAGTTCAGCTGTTAACCAAAAGGTCACCAGTTTGAATCCACCGGCAACTCCTTGGAAACCCTATGGGGCAATTCTATTCCATACTATAGGATTCCTATGAGTTTGAATTGACTTGAAAGTCACAGGTTTGATTTTGGCTTTTTTCAATATATACTACTTACATACATACATACATGCCTCACTGGCTTTGCTTCTCTAGAGAACCCAGCCTTAGACAGCCATTTATTACCCACTGACTTGTAACAGAGTGACGAAAAGTTATTTCAGATTTTCCAAAAACAAAACAAAAAAGTGCACTATACTTGACAGTAACATACAGGTTTTGATTACATGATTATGTGGAGAATCAGAAAACCACAGTATCACACCTGAAAGTTTTGTGCAACTGTCTGCCAAATACAAATGATGTACATAAATAATAATTAGAAGGGTATCAAAGGTTCATCTGTTCAACTTGGAATATACTTTCCCATAGGTAATTCTATAAATAGCTGAGTCTAGAAAACACATATAATGTTGCAACTGAAATAACACAATTAAAATACAAAAAGCCACTAAACCTGTTTCTGTCAAGTTGATCCTAATTCATAGCAGCCATTTAGGACTGCCTTGCACAGTTTCCAGGAATTCCTGGTGGACTCAAACAACTAACCTTTTAGTTAGCAGCCATCACTCTTAACCACTGCACTACCTGGGATTCCTTATTTACAATGAGATCCTATAATTGCTACCTTTTCATCATTAGACATACTTTTAGATTTAAAAAAAAGATAAATGCTTTGCTGTATTGCAACACCAATAAATCAAAGAGGACGATCATTTTAAAACCAAGAAATTAAAATTGTTTGGACTACTGATGTTTGAATAAAAGTCAGAAATGTTCTTTACAGAAGGTTGTGGAGACTTTAGTAGAGATTGGAATGGACAATATTCAGGAACTTGAGATTGATAAAATGGGTATTTTGATAAACTTCATTGCATTTTAAATATTTTTAAGAAAATACAAAGTCATAAAACTAGAATACTAAGGTTTATCAATATAATGAAAATAAAATTGAGGCCTCCCAATGAAACAGAAAGCAACAAGGAGTAAAACCGCTCAAAAGCAAAATCTCCCCGCATTTTTAAAACTATGGTTTTCTTTTGTTCCCTGGTCAACACTCAAAAATCAATTTCTCTAGATCAACATTATCTAAGGGGATTTTCTGTCCACTATGTTATCACTTAACCACATGTAGCTATTGAGAGCCTCACATTGGGCTGATAAAACTAAGGAATCGAAAAATTTTTAATAACTATTGAGATATAATTCACATGTCATAACATTTACCCTTTTCAAGTATACAGTTCAATAATCTTTAATATGTTCACAAAGTTCTGTGTTGATAACTACTAATTCCAGAATATTTTGATCACGCCCAAAAGAAACCTCATGTCCAATAAGCAGTCACTGTTCATATCCCCTACCCCCAGTCCTAGCAACCTCTAATCTAGTTCTGGCTACACAAATGTACCTGTTTGAGTCATTTCATATAAATGGAATCATCCAGTATGATCATATTAGTTTAATGTTTTCAAGGTTCATCCATATTGTAGCATGTATCAGCAGTACTCCATTCCTCTTTAGTGCCAAAAAATATTCCATTATGTAGATATACTACATTTTGTTTATGCATTCATCAGCTGTTGAATATCTGAGTTGTTTGCAACTTTTAACTATTATGAATAATGTTGCTGTGAACATCTGTGTAACAACGTTTTGTGTAGATTTGTGTTTCCCATTCTCTTGGGAAATTCTAGTGGTGTACTGGTTAAGTGCTACAGTTTCTAACCAGAAAGTCAGCAGTTCAAATCTGCCAGGTACTCCTTGGAAACCCTATGTGGCAGTTCTACTCTGTCTATAAGGTCACTATGAGTCAGAATCAACTCAATGTCAGGGGGCTGTGGGATACATCTAGCTGTGAAATTGCTGAGTCATATGGTATATTACATTTAACTTTATGAGGAACTGTCAAACTGTTTTCAAAGTGTCTGCATCACTCTAAAATCCTATCAACAGGGATAAAGTTTCCAATTTCTCCACATCCTCACCACTCCTTGTCATCCACCCCTCTATGGCCATCCTAGAAGGCTGTTTAAGTATTACCTTATTTTGTTTCTGATTTGTATTTCCCTAATGATTATGAAGAGGAGCCCTGGTAGCACAGTGGTTAAACGTTCACCTGCTAAACAAAACGTTTGCAGTTTGAATCCACCAGCCACTCTGCAGGAAGATGTGGCAGTCAGCTTCAGTGAAAGACCACAGCCTTGGAAACCCGAGGGGGCAGTTCTACTCTGCTGATACAGTTATCATGAGTCAGAACTGACTCAAGAGCAATGAGTTTTTTCTTCAGTGACTATGAAAGGAGCCTTGATGGCACAATGGTTCAAAGCTGGCAGCCACTCCACAGAAGAAAATACCTGGCAACCTGCTCCTGTAGATTATAGCCCAGTGAACCCTAAGGTGCAGTTCTATTCTGTTCTATAGTGTCACTAGGAGTCAAAATCAATTCAACAGCATATAACAATGACTAATGATGTTACGCATATTTTAGTGTTGTTAAGTGCTGTTCAGTTGGTTCAGATTCTTGGCAATCGCATGTATAACACAACTACACACCACCCTTATAATCATTGCTATGTTTGAGCCCAGTGTTGCAGCCACTGCACCAATCCATCTCAGTGAGGGTATTCCTCTTTTAGCTGAGCCTATAGTCTACCAAGCATGATGTCCTTTTCGAAAGACTAGTTTCTCCTGCTAACATGTCCAAAATAAGTGAGATAAAGTCTTGTCTTCCTTACTTCTTTTTTTTTTTTATAATGATTAAGTGAAAGTATACAATCCAAATCAATTTTGCATGCCTGCCCATCTGCAACTCCACCTGCTCTCCTCACCCTGTGATGATGGCACACTTCTCCTTTTCACTCTTCCAGTATCCTCTTAATGAACATTTGTCCTTTCCTCTCCACTCTTTCCTCTGCCCTCTAGAAAGAAACCAGCAGGGCAGCCTTCTATAAACGTATAAGACAATAAAGTACACCACATGCTCACTCTGTGTCCCAGAGTCCAGTCCATTCTTGTCTGGAGTTGACCTCAGTACTGGTTTCAGTTCAGGGCCAGCAGCAAGTCTAGGGGCCATGTTCCCAGCGGACCCTCCAGGCTGTTGGACCATTGATTCTGGTTTTATAGCAGAGTTTTTGAACTACACACCTGTTTTTATCATGCTTCATTGGGACTTTACACTGTGTCTCCCATCACAGCTGCCTTTGGTGGTGGCCAGGTACTATCTGGTTCTTCTGGTCTCATGCTGATGCAGTCTCCAATTCATATCAGTCCTTCTGTCTCCTGGGCAATATCATTTCACTTCCTGTCTTTGATGCTCTTGGTCATCATTTGTTCCAAACAAGTTGGGACCATTTGGTGTTCCTCATATGGCAGCTTGCTGGCTAAGACCCCAGACACCACTCACCAATATGGGGTGCAGAAGACTCTTAGCAAAAGACTAGTTATGCCAACTGACCTCCATGTCCCCTGAAAACATGGCCCCCAGACCCAACCTTGCTACTTCATCTCTTGAAATGTTGGGCTGAGTTTAGAAAACCTTTCAGTTTACAGTGCAGTACAGTTATGCTGATCTGCCCTGTACTGTGTGCTGTCACTCCTGTCAGCTAACCAAATTCCTACTGACTAATCTATGAAGTACCTCTGCCTGCCTTCCCACTTTTGTAGCTGTGTAAGAGTCATTTCTTCTATACATAAGGCCATTTGTAAGTCCTTGTAGCAGAGGTCTCATAAAATACTTGTCCTTTTGCAGCTGAGTGATTTCACTTGGCATAATGTCTTCTAATTGAAACCAGGTTATGAGACGCTTCCCAAAATCATCGTTGTTTTTTATCATCGCTGCCTTCCTTACTTCTAAGGAGCATTCTGGTTCTATTCTTCTAAGACTGATTTGTTCATTCTTCTGCAAATTCATAGTATATTTTATATACATTTTTTTGTCAACACCATAATTCAAATGCATCAAGTTTTCTTTGGTTTTCCGTAGTCATTGTTCAGCTTTCATATACAGATGAGGCTACTGAAAATATGGCTTAGCTCATGTGCACTTTAGTCCCCAAAGCAACGCTCTGAAGAGGTCTTTTGCAGCAGATTTTCCAAGTGCAATAAGTCATTTGATTTTTTGACTGCTGTTTCCATGGGTATTCACTGTAGATGCAAGTAAGACAAAATCCTTCACAACTGCAATCTTTTCTCCACTAATCATGTTGTTGTCCATCGGTCCAGCTGTGAGAATTTTTGTTTTCTTTATGTTAGGGTGTAATTTACACTGAAGGCTGTGGTCTCTGATTGTCATCAATAAGTGCTTCATGTTGTCCCCACTTTCAGTAAGCAAAGTTGTGTCATTTACAAACAGTAGGTTGTTAAACAGTCTTCTCTCAATTCTGGTGCCACCTTCTTCATATAGTCTAGTTTCTCTAATTATTTGCTCAGCACAAAGACTAGGCATGGTGAAAGGATACAACCCTGATACATACCTTTAGTGACTTTAAAACATGCAATATCCTCTCGTTCTGTGAGAACAATTGCCTCTTGGTCTACGCACAGGTTCCACATGAGCACAATTAAATGTTCTGGAATTCTCACTCTTTGCAATGTTATCCAAAATTTGTTAAGATTTATACAGTTGAATGTCTTTACATAGTCAATAAAACACAGGTAAACATCTTTTTATGTTTGGTTACATGTAAATCTTCTTTGGAGAAATGTCTTTTCAAGGAATTTTAAATTTTATTTCATTTTAATTAACTTTAAAAATAATAGCCACATCTGGCTAATAGCTACTATATTAGATGGGCAGATTGGAATGGTTCACAGTCTGGCTTTGTACCTTTGTTCAAGGTCAGGTGAATCAAACTGGGTAATCAAAGTTCAATTCCAGCCTCGTAACTGACCTCAAATGCCCCAGATGGAACCCAATGAGGTAGAAAAGAAAAAGAAAAGGAAAATCAGTCATTTAGCCTTTCCCAATCAACTTCATACCTTTTACCCTATTTACTTCTCACAGAGGTGAGGTACACTGAGAGAGGGTCAGGCATCCTGCCTCACAGCAACCCTCTAGTGTTATGAGTCATAGTGATTCATTAACAACTCATAATATACACATGACACAACCTTGCTTGCTGAAAGTTCAAGACTTGAAGCACTTAATGCCCCAGAGTTTCCTAAGTTTGTAATCTTCAAGGGAATAGATCACCAGGTCTTTCCTCCCATGGAAACCCTGGTGGTGTAGTAGGTGAAGTGCTACCTCTGCTAACCGAAAAGTCTGCAGTTCACATCCACCAGGCGCTCCTTGGAAATTCTATGGGGCAGTTCTACTCTGACCTCTAGGGCCGCTATAAGTCGGACCCAACTAAATGGCAGTGGGGTTTAGTTTGGCGTTTTTCTTCCCATGGAGCAGCTAGTGGGTTCAAACTGCTGACTTTTCTTCAGAAACCTTCAGCACTTACGAAACTCTCAATAATTACTGTTGATGATGAAAATAATTCATGTTTACTGAGCATGTGCAAGGTGCCAGGGATGATGGTTAACACAGTTTCATTTAATCCTCACATGAATCCTATTCAGGTAGACTCTACTGTCCCCATTTTATAAACATCATAACAGTTTTAGATGTATTACATTAAACCAGTATTAGTAATTTTACATATTCTCTATTCTGTCTCAACCTTACAACTTCCTTTCAGCATCTAGTTTAATTACTACAATGATCTTACATATCTCAACTAGTGAAACCAAGTGTTATTCAGGACTCTACTATTATGTACACCATACACTGTGTAACTCTATGTCTACTAACCTATCTTAAAAGGACATTAGATGGGTTTTGAAGAAGCAAAACATTAGCAATAACTGAAAATACGAACTCTCAACTTTGTGCATTATGGACCAGAATATTATGATTTCTGATATGTTCAGCCACATCGTCCCTTTTGTTAAATTGGTTCACCAACTATTTATAGAAGATCTTCTATGTGCCAAATACTATCCTAGATGGCAGAAATACAGCAATGACTCTGCCAGTCACAATCCCTACCTAATGAAGTTTAAAAAATATATTTAAGAAATAAATGGTTGAAAAATACACAGGCACCAACATGTTTATGTCATAGTGAGGCTATGCTGCACAATCTATTTCACAGTGGACCCTTGTCACTACAGCAGTAATACCCTTAAATGCCATTCTACTAAGAAATTAGCAGTCTGAACATTATAGCCTTTAAAATGGACCTCAAATCCATGTATTTGGCAGAGCTCATGTATAACCGTTGATTCTTTAGAAGCACTACCCAGCTCCCAAAGCACCCAAAGAATGAGGAGTTATGCAAGTTTGCTTCCAGCTCCTTGGGACTGTCCCAGACTCCTATGCACATGAGGGAAGAACACAGCAAGAATCACCAGAGTATTTCTCATACCTGAAGTACAATGTGATTTCTCAAGCTTTCATCCCCACCACCTCTAACCCTTATTTCAGGTAAATAAAACAGAAGTGATGTGGTTGTTCACATGATTTGTGCGGGTGGCTATTGTGCTGACTGTGACAATAAGGCTGCAGAATACTGCTCTCCTTTTAGAGTTCACATTTTATTCATCTCTATAAATAACAATTTCATTTTAAAAACACTGCAAAAAATAGTAAAGCTCAAATTCTCCTATCGATGGGCTGCTTTTGGCAACAGACCTAAGTATTCTGAGGGCTGGCCTTTGTTTGACCATTTCTCATTGTACCTCTCACCTCTGGCAAAAGTAAACACACCAAAAAGTATGAAATAAGTCTATTGGGAGAGTGTAAATGAAAGACCTAAATTAAATTTCCAGCCTCCAGCTCACTCAAAAGTTGCTGTATCATACCCAGCATTCCCTACCAAAGAATTCAATCCATGTTTATTGAAACAATTCATGGATCTAACACACTCATCAGTAGGTAACATGACTCTATCATTTGGCCAATTCATGCTTCCTAACTAAACCATCTGTCACATAAGGAAAAATACAACCATGGAACCACAACTGCAAAAAACAACACTTTTGCCTGCTCTTGCTACTGGAGCCAATGGGAACTGAGAAGACCTTCCTTTCCAGCATTGTCACTCTTCCTTCAGTGGTGAAGGCAGGAAGAGAGAGATCAAGTCCTCAATAAGAACAGTGTTAAAATTAACAAAGGAAATCAAAAGCATGTCATGACGTTACAACTAAGGACAGAAACATTAACCCTTTGTTGTGAGAAAGTGAGCAAAAACTGTTAAGCAATAAAATTGACTGCAATATTTGGTATCTGTATGGGAAGCTCTGGTGGCATAGTGGTTAAGTGCTCTGTTACTAACCCGCAGATCGGTAATTCCAACCCACTAGCCACTCCACAGGAGAAAGATGTGGGAGTCAGCTCTTGTAAAGATCACAGTGATGGAAACCTTATAGGGCAGTTCTATTCTGTCTTATAGGGTAGCTATGAGCTGTAATTGACTCAGTGGCAATGGGTTTGGGTTTTTTCGCAGGGGTGTTAAATCATAAACATTCTGACAAAGCACAGGTGTAAACATTTTCCAGGCATAAAGGCACTTTCCAATGGTTTAGAGTACACCAAATCAAACTTACTGCTGTTGAATCATAGCAAACCTACACGGCAGAGCAGAATTGTCCCACAGGGTTTTCAAGGCTACAATATTTATGGAAGCAGACTTTTACTTCTTTCCCCATGGACAAGCTGGTGGGTTCAAAGTGCTGAACTTTTGGTTGGCAGCTGAGTGTTTTAACCATTGCACCATCAGGGCTTCCTGTATACCAAACAGTTCATGTGAATTCCTAAACTAACAGTCAGTGTCCTCTGTGGAAATAAAGCCAGTAAGCCTCTTGAAAAAGTAAAAGACAGTAAGAATTGGGAGATACGAAGACTACAATAGATGATTCAATTAGGTTACTCTAGAGTATAGAAAAACTGAGCATTTCAGCACAGAATCAGTGAGGAAATGTCTTAGAATTGTTAAATAGGTTATCACTATTACCAAACAGAAGAAAAGGGCACAGTAATCTATATTTTCATCCAGTCTCTAGTCACTGAGTAATTTGATAGCAGATAAAGGAAGGAAAGGTTTTACAGAAATATAAGGGTCAAACACGACAGAAAAAACAGGTGTTAACCTAATCTATTTCTGGTTCAGTACTATGGGCAGAGAAAAAGCACCAAGGCTTCATCTGTAGCAGGGTCAGCAAACTGTTCCTGTATAAGGCCAGATAAGAAGTATTTCAGGCTCTGCCAGACATCTGGTCTCTGTTACAACCATTCAACTCCATCAATGTAACATGAAAGCAGCCACAATTGAGAAGTAAACAAATGGGTGTGGCTGTATTCTAATAAAACTATTCATAAAAACAGGCAAGAAAGCTGACTTGGCCCATAAGCCATAGTTTGCTGATCCCAATCTGGAAGTCTGTATTAGCAGCTCTCAAACTTTAGAGTGTGCTAGACTTCTGGGGTCCACCTCCAGAGTTTCTGATTCAGTAGTACATAGGGGGTATGGTCCACAAATCTGTATTTCTAACAAGTTCCTAGGTGATGCTGATGCTGTTACTGATGCTTGATGGTTAACAACAACAACGACACACTAATGTCAACTCAGTTTCAACTCATAGCGACCCTGCAGGACATAGTATAACTGCCCTATAGAATTTCCAAGGAGCACAAGGTGGATATGAACTGCCAACCTTTTGGTTAGCAGCCATTATCTCTTAATCACTACGCCACCAAGGCTTCTGCTTGGTGGTTGGGGGGCCACAATTGCAAAAATGCTGATCTAAGCCTTAATGACTAATATCTTCAACACTGTAAGTAGCTACCAAAGTTCACATTTTACTGGTCACAAAATTTTATCACTTGTAGTAAGTTTGAAACTGTCAAAGCACAAATGCAAATAATTTTACGAGAATCAGGGGAAATGTACATAGATATATGTCTGGATTTTTTTCTTTTGACTTCAGTTTAAAATATTAACTGCCCCATCAGTAAACTAAAAACAATTCATCCTCAAATCTCTTTCATCTAACATGTTCTAAATGCTATAAAGACTTGAGAAGCATTATGTTAAAAAGACCAAACTTGATGGTTCAATAGACTGCAGGGTCCCTGAAAAACATGGCCCCCAGACTCTCTGTTAGCACTGAAGCCAACTCTTCAGACAAAGATTGGACTGGACATCCAATCCAATCCATCTTATTCCACTTTATGGATTAAAACACAAAATGATACTGGCAAAGAGTGTGCTTCTCAGCTTAAGTAGATACATGAGGCTAACTGGGCAGCTCCTGTCCAGGGGCAAGACGGGAAGATGGAGGTGGAGGTGGACAGGAATTGTTTGAATGCATTTGGGAAGTATAGGGAAGAAAGGAGGAGTATGCTGTCACAGGGTAGGGAGAGCAGCTAGAGTTATACAGTAACGTGTAAGTTTTTGTATGACAAATTGACGTGAATTGTAAACTTTCACTTAAAGCATAATAAAATGTTTTTTAAAAAACAGTTGAACTTTTGCTCATCTGAAGACTTTATTAACAGAATTAAAAGAACACCTACAGAATGGGAAAAAATATTTGGAAACTCTATGTCAGACTGACGCCTGATTTCCATAATCTATAAGATACTACAAAATATCAAGAAGAAGAAGATAAACCATCCAATTAAGCTATGGGCAAAGGAGATGGACAGACATTTCACTAAAGAAGAGATCCAGGTAGCCAAAAAACACATGCAGACATGTTCACAATCTTTAGTTACTAAAGAAATTCAAATCAAGACGACAATGAGATACCATCTCACCCCAACAAGGTTGGCCATGATCCAAAAAACACAAAACAACAAATGCTGGAGAGGCTGTGGAGAAAGTGGAACCCTCCTACACTGCTGGTGGGGTTGCAAAATGGTCCAGCCTCTTTGGAAAGCAATCTGGAGCTTCCTTAAAAAAATGGGTATTGATACACCATTTGACCCAGTAATTCCACTACTTGGAATATATCCTACAGAATCAAGGCCTTTCACACCAATGGACACATGCACCAGAATGTTTATCACAGCACAGTCCACGATAGCAAAAAGATGGACTCAACTCAGATGCCCAACAACAGAAGAATGGATAGGTAAACTATGGTATATATACTCAGTGGAGCACTATGCAATGATAAAGAACAACGATGACTTCAGGAAACATCCCATGACCTGGTTTCAACTAGAAGACATTGAGTGAAAGTAGTCAGCGACAAAAGGACAAATATTGTATGAGACCTCTATGATAAGATCTCAAAAACAGACTTGTGTATAGAAGAAAAGACTCATTGACAGCTGCAAGCTGGGGGAGGGTCTAGATGAGATAGTTGCTAGGTATCTGGTTGGGTGAAATCGGTAATAGCACACATTAGAAACAAGAACAATATTAAGTGGACTTCAGCATAACTTGAATCCTCCTTCCATCTTAACCCAATATTGCAAGGATAGAGTAGCTGGGGCAGGGGGCAGCGGACCATGCTCTTAGGTGAAAGCGAGGCCAATTGGCACAACTAGCGTTTTGCTAAGAGGTCTCTCTGCACCCCATGTTGGTGAGTGGTGTCTGGGGTCTTAAAAGCTGCCAAGCTGCCATCCGAGGGCACAGCAAATGGTCTCAACTCAGCAGGAACGGATGCTCACCGAGGACCAAAATGACATGGAGGAGACAACCCAGAAGACAAAGAGACCCACATCAGTGGGTGCCTACATCGACTTGGGACAGGAAGAACTGGATGGTGGCTGGCCACCACCAGTGATAGCCGCGATGGAGCTCACTAAGTTGACTTTCACTGGCAACACAAGAATAAAAAGGAGTGCACCCTGAGATCCCCACTAAAAGACCTCAATTGATGTTCCAGCAGTTTCCGGGTTCCCCTGGGAGCATGGCCCCTGGCCCTGATGCTGCCCTTGATCATAAATCATAACGAAGGTCCACGCTTCGGACAGGAATGGATTGGACTTGGCGATGCAGTGACCATATATTGGATGCACTTTATGGTTCTATACATCTATAGGATGTCATCCTGCTGACCTCTGGCTGGAGGAAGGAGAGTGGGTGGAGAGGAGGGAAAAAAAGAGACTGTTGGGAGAATGAGACATGTATGGAGCAGAGAGGAATAGTGTGCTGTCACCGGGCAGGGAGAGCAGTGGAAGCTGCATATAGGTGGGTATGTAAATTTATACGGGAATGTACACTTTCACTCAGTTGTATCAAATAAAAAATTTAAAAAAAAAACAGTTGAGAAGTATTAAGCTGTGTAAATCAAATAGAAAAATAAAATCAATTCTAAAGAAGAGGTAAATGGTTCCTGCAAAATTAAAAAAAAAATTCAAAGAAGTCCATTCCTAATTAGAAGTGCTTCATTTCAGTGGAAACCCTGGTGGTGTAGTGGTTAAGTGCCAAGTCTGCTAATCTACAGGTCGGCAGTTCGAATGTGCCAGGCACTCCTTGGAAACTCTATGGGGCAGCTCTACTCTATCTATAGGGTCACTATGAGTCAGAATCGACTCGATGGCACTGGGCTTAGTTTGTTTGGTTTTTTTTTCTCTTCATTTCAATAGTGGCACTAGTGGCACAGTAGTTAAGACCTTAGCTGCTAACCAACAGGTTGGCAGTTCATATCTACCAGCTGCTCCCTGGAAACCTTATAGGGTAGTTCTACTCTGTCCTATAGCATCACTTGCTATGAGTCAAAACTGACTCAGTAGGAATGAGTCTGATTTATGGTTTTTCATCTCAATATAAAACAATAATATTTGTAAGGCAGCTTAAGTATTTTTAAAAACTATACCATCTTATGTTCATATGAGTTTGATAAAGGAAATAATACAGCTATTACTATCCTTTTCACAAATTTTTTTTTACAAAAATTATTCAAAAATTTTCTTTAATATGCTTATTTCTCCTTTATTGCTGTGTGCCTCAGAGTCAACTCTGACTCACCGCAACCCTTTAGGTCAGAGCAGAACTGTCCCATACAGTTTCTTAGGTGGTAGTCTCAGGTTGTTATGTCTTTTCTTCTAAGGAGCAGTTGAGGGATCAAAACTACTGACTTTTCAGCGGCACAAGGACAAATATTGTATGAGACCCCTACTATAAAGACTTAAAAACAAATGCATGTACAGAAGAAAATACTCTTTGGTGGCTGCAAAGGAGGGGAGGGAAGGAGGGAGAGGATTGGTTATAGAACAGATAGCCAAGCCAAGTGCCCTTGAATCGGATCCGACTCATGGTGACCCTAGATAGTTGACAGAAATTTGGTTGGGTGAAATCAGTGACAGCACACATTAGAAAAAAGATCAGTTTAACTGGACTTCAACATAACCTGAAAATTCTTCCAATCTTAACCCAATATTGCAAAGATAGAGTAGCAGGGGTGGGGGCCTGGGGACCGTGCTCTAAGGGGACATCGAGGCCAACTGGCATAACTAGCCTATTGCTAAGAGAATCTTCTGCACTCCATATAGGTGAGTGGCGTCTGGGGTCTTAAAAGCCAGCAAGCTGCCATCTGAGGTACACCAAATGGTCCCAACTCAGCTGGAACTGATGATCACCAAGGACAACAATGACATGAGGGAAAAAGAGCCCAGAAGACAGAAAGACCCACGTGAATGGGTGACTATATTAACATATGTGTTCAAAGAACCAGATGGTGGCTGGCCACCACCAATGACAGCCGCGATGGGGCTCCCAATGTTGAGTCCCATTGGCAACATGAGAAAAGAAGGGGTGCATCCTAAGAACTCCACTAAAAGACTGCAATTGATGGTGGAAGGCCTGAGAGTTCCCTTAGATGTGTGGCCCCTAGACTTAATGCTACCCCTGATCATAGGTCATTACGGAGGTCAACTCTTCGGACAGGAATGGAATGAACCTGGGGACACAGAGTGACCATATCATGTGTGCACTTGATGGTTCTATGCATCTATAGGATGTTGTCCTACTGGCTTCTTACTAGAGGGGAGTGGAGAAGGTGGAGAGGAGCAGACAGGAGATTGTTAAGAGGATATGACATGTATGGAACAGAAAGGATGCATGTGCTGTCACTGGGCAAGGAGAGCAGAAGGAGCTGCAGAAAGGCGGGCATGCAAATTTGAATTGTATTGTAAACTTTCACTCAACCACAATAAAAAAAACATTGACCTTTCAGTTACCAGCTGAGTGCTTAATTACTGTGCCACTAGGTATCCTTTTATGTCTAAGACCAAACCAAACCTGTTTCTGTTGAGTCAATTCTAACTCACAGCAACCCTTATACGACAGAGTAGAACTGCCCAACAGTTTCCAGGGGCACCTCGTGGATTCAAACTGTCAATCTTTTAACTAGCAGCTGCAGCACTTTAACCACTATACTACCATGGTTCCCTTATTTCTCCTCGTGAGTTTAAATTGCATTTAGTTTATCATGTTCAGTTTACACATTCTCTTTGGGATTATATCTATCAATGAGTCTGGGGGGCAACATTTTAATAATGTCTTCAAATCCATATTCACATTCTTGGGCCTGATTCTGAAGCCACCCAGGCAAGTCTAACCAAGAAGTCTGACATTTAATCAGGAGGGAATTTAAAACATACTCTACCTTTAGGACAAGTGGGCCACAGACTGTGGAAGTCTGGTGATCCCTTCCAGCAATACAACAGAAACACTCAGCAATGGGAGTACAATTCTGCCTCGTAATGTGAAAACAGCTATAGATAATTTGTAAATGGATCAGTGCGTCTGTGTTCCAAAAAACTTTATTTGTAAAACACAAAAACTATGACTTATCTACATACAGATTATACAGCAATCGTCCCCTCCCCAATTTGTTGTTTTGAGGTTTCAGCATTTTTACAGTCCAAAAATGTTAAATGAGCAGCACGATGAAATCTCTCATCTTCCCATACTGTCCTGCCCAAGGACCACATTCACATAACTTTTATTGCAGAATACTGTTATAATTGTTTTATTTTATTGTTATTAATCTCTTACTGTGACTAATCTATAAACTGAACTTTATTTACCATAGGTATGTACGTATAGGACAAAACAGTATCTATAGAGTTTGGTACAGTATATGTAGAGTTCAGGCATCCAAGGGGGAGGGCAGGTCTTGTAACATATCCCCAACAGATAAGAGGAGACTACAGTATCCAAAAAAGTAGAGCAAGCCTAGAATGCTCCTTTAGTTTTCCAGGCCCCTTTCCGCAATAATGATAACGGAAGTGTTTCATAACATAATAGGCTCACAGATCACTTTCACATCCATTCTAAGAGGGCAATGTAATGATAATAATGAAAAGCATAGCTTACAACATGGTTGGTGGAGGCTGTTTCCATTCTTATTAACAAGTTTTTAAAAAATATTTTATATGTTGATTATAATGTGAGATAAGTACATTCTCACCCTAACCTGTGATCTAAATACTCCAGTGACAATATTTTTAACAAATATGAAATACAAGTGAAGTCCTCAGTGGAAACTGCCTGCTTATTTTACAAGTATCTAATTATTTTGTAAGTGACTACATTAAAGAAAAATATTTATCAAAAATATAATTTCACATTCAATGCCACACACTACTGCTGGAACAATAACCCAGTTAAGAAGATATTAAGCTTAACAAGAGGTCTGGTAGATATTCTATATAAAGGCCAACCATTCTGCTTTTGAACTGATGGCTCAGATACAATTCACTATAAACTTCTAACATAAATAATTCAATATAAATAATAACTACCCAAGGATTATACAAATGGTTAAGTGCCCAATTACTAATGGAAAGGATGGCAGTTTAAACCTACCCACAGTTGCCTTGGAAAGAATCCCCGGTGATCTGCTTCCAAAAGGTCATAGCCTTGAGAATCCTACGGGATTGCAGGTTTACTCTGCACATAGGGGTCATTATGTGTTAGAATCAACTTGACAGCAATTAGTTTTGGGGGCTGATATGCAGAAATCCTATATGTGGCTATTTTCTAAGTTCATACTCTGAGAGTTTTCTGAGTTCTGAAATTTCGCATGATGAAGACCTAATTAATCTGTCTAATGCCAAAATGCATAGGCAAAAATTGTGAACAAAAAATTCCTTCTTTTTTAACATCTTTTGGTTCCCCCCTCACCCGGGTGGTGTACTAGTTAAGCGCTACATCTGCTAACCAAAAGGCAGGCAGTTCAAACCCACCAGGTGCTCCCTGGAAACTCTATGGAACAGTTCTACTCTACCTTATATGCTCACTATGAGTCACAATCGACTTAACAATAGTGGGTTTGGTACACTGCAAAATTATAATCTACAAGAGACCCATGAAAGGCAATAACATTTCTTTTAGACATAAAAGCCATGGCCACTGAGTTCATTCTGACTCATAGTGACCCAAAACGATGGAGTAGAACTTCACACAGGGTTTCCAAGCAGTGGCTGGTGGATTCAAACTGCCAACATTTTGGTTAGTAGCCAAATGCTTAACCACTGCGCCAGCAGGGTTCCTTTTAAAGTACTCAAAAAGTGTATTTCTACTTCTATAAATATATTGACAAAATGAATTTTAGACAGGAAACAGAATTTGGGGACATTTTATTGATTTTATTTACAAACACACATACATCCCCCCCCCCCAACCCCATCAGCGGCTCTTGGTAAAGTCACAGAGTATACAGAGATTACACACGGCAACTCTCCAATCAGGGGTGGAGGAGAAAACTCTCTTTGTGGGTTAGCGACTTTTTCTCTAACTTTATTAAAGCTTATATTGTAAATAGTGTTCAATTTCTGATCATTTCTAGTATGTTCTTTATTCTATTTTTATCTACTCTACCAGGCAGAAATCTGCAATGAAGGAAATAACCAGTCTTCTTAGGAGCTTCACATTTATACTGCCTCCAGTCAGATAATCTCAGAAGAGTTTTAATGAGTTTCTTCTTTTCAGCCTAGGATCATAAAAGGAATCGAAAGGAAGTAAAAAAAAAAAAAAAAAGATCAAATGTACAACATTTCTCTGTTTAACAGTAAAATCAGGTTCAATGGACTGGTATCAGTCACTTCACATCTGCTGAAGAAACCTATTCACTGCCGGGCTACTCAGATCACTGTAAGACTTGAGAAGTAGACAACACTTCAGTTTCATTTTTAATCCATAAGGTCCACAAACTACACAGTCCAAGGGCCAAAACCTGTTCCAGCATTTTACTTTTGCAAATAAAGTTTTACTGGAATACAATCATATTCATTCATTTTTAAATTGTCTATGGCCGCTTTCATGCTACAATGGCAGTGTTGAGTGTTGTAACGAACACCACATGATACACACAGTCTAAAATATTTTAATATCTGGTACTTTACAGATAAAGCTTACAAATAGGGCTTGTCCAGCTCATAGTGAATACTCAAGTCACAGAATTTTAGAGCCAAAACAAAAAATCCTAAAATCGTCCTTAAAATCTTTAGCTTTCTAACCACTGCTTAAATTTCTTGTGTTACCTGTGTCATCCAAAATAAACTAAAAAAAAAAAAAAAAAAGAAAACTTCCTAAAGATATTTAATTTTCTCTGCTTATAAACCAAAACACAAACAAACAAACAAAACCAAAACCCACTTCTGTCAAGTTGATTCCAACTCATAGCGACCCTATAGGTCAGAGTAGAACTTCCCCATAGAGTTTCCAAGGAGCGCCTGACGGATTTAAACAGTTGACCTTTTGGTTAGCAGACACAGCATGTTACCACTAAACAACCAGCATTTCCAACCTATAGTATTCCTCTAATCCTTTCATAAATGAGGAAACAGAACTAAAAAGGTTAGATGAGTTACTCAAGGAGCAGCTGGTGGACTCAAACTGCTGACCTTTTGGTTAGCAGCTGAATGCTCAACCACTGCACCACTAGGGCAGCTATACTGCTTCTATAAATAAGGAGACAACTGCCAAATGAGAACTTAGGTTTTCCTTACAAGCCACTAGGCAACGAAGATCCACATGTCTGGAGAAACATACATACCAAGGGTAAGCAGAAAGGTCAAACATCCATGATGTTTAATAAATACACAAGACAGATTCTATGCAATAGCAGCAGTATCATGTTAATCTCCTCACAGAAGACTAGAGACCTTTGTATTCAATGAATAACATAAAGACTGTCAATAAAACATTAAAATCTTCATATGGTTAAATAACAATGCTTCTATCCTAGATTTAAATGTATCACAATACTTCAAACTCAGGGTTAAAGCATGAAATACAGACTCAACATATTATATTTTGGATATTATTACACTTCACCAAAAGGGAGAGAGGGAAGCAGGTGGAGAGAACAATCATCATTCTTACCTGTAAATGATTCAAATATTTAAAATAATGGTTACAAAACAAAAACAAATAAATGTCCATGAAAAGAAATCAGAGGATTTAAAAAAAGACTATGTAACAGCCCAGTAACAAAACACAGAAGTTGAAATGAAACAGCACAAGCATAGATACAGATAAAGGTTTAAATGAAATGAAGGAATCATTTGTTATTGTGAATGGATTTGGGCAACTAAAAAAAGGCAGTTAACTATTTGGGGGGGGCATGAAAGGAGAGAAAAGTACATATCCAATATGGACAAAAATCCTTGAAGCAAGGAAGAAGGAACTCCTTTGCAGGGGAAGGATTTACAAAACAATGATTTGACAAACCCAAGAACTTAAAGAATTTAAAATTTACTTCACTTCATGAAAAGCTTCCATTTAACTGAAAGTCACAAACCAAGCTCAGGAATGAAAATGACTTAATCTTAGGAAAACCAAATGATTTTACCCAAAAGCCAGCCTTCAGAATCTGCAAAACACAATTATACTGAAAAAGAACTCCATTCCTTTTTTGTCTGAAACATGTTGGTTTTGAAATAGATTCACATAGAGATAGTATAATATTACCAACAGCCACAGAAATGAAACCCAAACCTTGCTTTTCACTCACACCATGAACTGAATATTAAACATATTCATTCTGATACACAGTGCAAATTACCTCTTTGCTATTGTGAAGCCTTGGCGGTTTTGGGGGGAAGGGGTATTTAAGTTGTGTGTCTTTTGGCGTTTTACACTATATTCTTGATCCTCCTCACTTTGAATTTTCTGTGATAGCTGGTTATCCTGATTCTTCTGTGAGTTAATAATCCAAACCACAACCTCCCAACTCAGTCAGTTCCCCAAAACTCAGTCACTCAGTTTCATTTCCACATCGATGGTTCCCCTATCTTCACTGTCATTTCATATTTCTCACTCAAACTCCACTCCAACATTTATAGCACATGTCCATTTAGAAATGGTCTGCAGTCAATTCAGAGCCAAAGTACCAACTGATACAATGGAATACAAGGACTGCTGATTAAGTTCACGAACTCATCCTAGAAAAAGTGCGACATACCTCATTGTTGAATATTACTACAGTCACCTTCAAAGTACTCCCCTTGGGAGGCTATGCATCGACACCAGCACCTAGTCCACTCTTCAAAGCCATTTGGGAACTCTTTCTGGAATGGCCATCAGAGCTGTCGTCATATTACCTTTGATGTCCTGAATGGCATCAAAATGTTTTCCTTTCAATGTTTCCTTTATCTTCCAGTAAAGAAAAAAGTCATTGGGGGCCAAATCAGGTTAAGTCAGGAGGGTATTCCAATGCAGTTATTTGTTTAGACTAAAAACTCCATCATAGGCAACTATACAATTAAGTTTGCAAACTTGCCACCATGTCATTGTGCGCAACAGCCATTCCAGAACAAGTTCCAAAATTGCTTTGAAGGTTAGACTAGGTGCTGGCCTTGGTGCATAGCTTCCCAAGGGGAGTACTTCAAAGGTGACTGTAGTAATATTCAACAGTGAGGTATGCAGCACTTAGAACAGGTTAAGTTCACAGCCTTAATTGTCAGACCTTGTACTGTGATGCAGTTAAAAAGGAGACAATAGAGAAAGGCAAATAGGAAGATATGGAAAGATTATTAGATATTATTTTTCAATGGAGAATGCATGTTTCAAAATAGTGTATAAACATGATTGCATTTTGTTAATAAAACAAAAAGCACCCAAAAAGATGCACAAGAAACTAAACAATGGCTACCTCTGGAGAGTGGTGCTATGGATGGTGGGAAGATGAGAAGAGACTCACTATTTACCTTTGCACCATATATATGTTTTAATTTACCATGCGCATTATTACTTGAAACTTGCTGTTATTGTTAGCTGCTATTTCATTGACTGTAATTCACGGAAATCTTATGTATAACATAATGAAACGTTTGCCCAGTCCTGAGTCATCAGTGCAATTAGCAGCATATTTGAGTCCACCATTGCAGCTGCTGTGTCAATTCATTTCACCCAGGGTCTCCCTCACCTTCGCTGGCCCTTTACTTCACCAAATATGATGTCCTCCTCCACCATTTGATCCCTCCTGATGACATTTCCAAAGCATGTGAGTCATATAATGTCCTACCGTGATCCATAAAATTTTCACTGGCTAATTGTGGGAGGCAGATTGCCAGGCCTTTCCTCTAAGTCTGTTCTAGTCTGGGAGCTCTGTTGAAAACTGTCCACCATGGGTGACCCAGCTTGTATTTGAAATGCTGCTGGCCTAGTTTCCATTATCACAGCAATGCGCAAGCTGCCACAGTACAACAAACTGACAGGCGGGTAGTAATTATAAAAAGTAGTTAATGAATAAAGACAAGCAGAACATCATTAGATTTCAAAACTAGAACTATACACGGTAACATCCTTTAAATCAAATTTCCGTTAGAAACAAAATCCTCTCTCTTGTAGAAAGTGAAAGAGATTCTCCTCATATTGACTCAGGCTCTACACTAATAATACAGTGGATGATCAGGGCATTTACACTTTACTCAGTTTTAAGAAGGGTTACAAGGCACTGGGTGGACTCAGAAAAGGAAAAAAAAAGCAGGTCCTACAGCATCTTGGACACTACAGCATAAATCCAGAGCCATATTTCATGGTTCAAGAATCTGCACTGCCAGTTGCAACCAAAAAAAAAAAGATGACGAAGAAAAAGGTAAGAGCTGTGCATCCCATCAGCTCGCTGGCTGAAGTCAAGTACCTGCTCTGCAGCAGTAACTCAGTTGCTTGATTATTTAGGCGTACAGTGCTGGCAGACAGCTGTGACACTCACAGACCCAGAAGCTGCTGTTTAGTACATGGCTTTCAGAATCACAGAGAACAATTTCAGTATTTTTATTACAGGATATAGGAATAACTACCCTGTGGAAACTACCCACCCTATCCCCAACAAACACCTAACTCTAAAATATCATTACTTCTGCTTTGGCAAGTTAGTGATAATAAAACAAACATTCTGTCTGTTGGGGCAAGGGAACCGGAAGGAAAAAAATTGGAGAGTAGAAGGTATAAAGTAAAATTCAAAATGAATTATATTTTTGAATAGGTGACCAAGAGTCTATATTTTCTATTGCTAAAGAATACATATACTTATCAGTTTGGTGATCAACACTGATATTTCATTACAAGAAAAACAAAAAGAAAAAGAAATAGATGAAAGAATGATTAGCAGTATGAACACCCTACGGAAGAGGTAAGAAATTTAATTTTTTAAAAATCAAACAACTAAAATTTATAGCAAATAAACTGAAAATGAAGACACGTGCTTTACTTTAATGAAACCCAATGCAGTATTTCCACAACTTGAATCAATATCAGAATGCAGCACAAGATGAATGGACTTTAGAATCATAGTTGGTGTCCCGTGTGGTCTGAGGCAAGTTATTCATCACCTCCTCTAAATCTCAATGTTCTCTGTAAAATAGGTACAGTTAAATGAGATAACACACATAAATGCCTTACATTATATTACATCCTCTTACAAAGCAGATATTACATTATAATTTTTTTTTTACCTTGAAACGTCTGTGGGTCAAAGTTCTTACCACACTTAAAATGTAAAAACACGCACAAAAATAAAATAAGTTAAGAACAATCTCAAACAAGGTACACTTGCTTTTTTTAATTTACTGAGTAGAGCAACAACTTGAAATAAAAGAACTGTCAATTTAAAATATCAATTTAAGGGACACTGGAGATATATTTCATCAGGTGAAACTACATTTATTACAGATACAAGAAAAAAATGGAGGAGTGAACTTCTGATATCAAGGATATAGAAGTATGTTACAGTCATGGAAGTTAAAGATGTCTGTCATATAGGAAGTATAAAAGATAATCTGCAAACACCACTGCAGAAACTCCAAATTCTAAAGCAGTCTGTAAAAGCAGACATGAGGCCATTTAGAAAAGGTCCTGCATGTTCAGAAAAACAACAGAATAGCTCAGTCCCCCCTCAAAATGGTCCCAGAATGAAATTTCATCTTAGGAATCAACATTGCTCACTCCCCAGTAAGTCCTGCTATGTGTAGGAATTGCATATTCTGTGTTTAACATGTTTTTCCTCTGTGGAAATTGCAGTGTAACCTCCATGGCTTAAATTCTTTCTGGGCTACCAGCAGGTTAGCCTGTGATTGTGCTACTTCTGTTACATGACTGTCATTGTGATCCAGCAATTCTCTCATGTAACATCTGTGTGTTTCTGGAAAATGTTTGGTCACTTTAAGTTCATACTCAAGATGTTCCTAACATTAAAAACTAATTTACCTACAATGTCTAGTTAAAATTTCTAGGAAAGATTTTCCAACGTGATGTAACCATTCCCTCTCTGGTACTAGAAACTCAAATCAACACATATGAAAACCATAGTAACTAATACGAATTAGTAAAGCTGATTTTCTTCTCTATGGTAAATTACATATTATTAATCCAGGATTTATATAAAGGCTCATTTAACTCCATTCTCTGGCAAACAGCATTATTTGAATCATACCTATGGAATTAAAGTATATAAGCTACCTAACCATACTCTTAAAAGAGTGTATGTGCAAACACAATCCATACAAAATTGATAAATTTCTTAATATTAAATTAAGCCATTACAATAGAGAATCATCATAAAGAATTGTTATCGGAGCAATCTTTGTTGTGTGTTGTTCCAAGTATCAGTCAGTCACCATGTTCACATTAGATATATATCAAAGTAAATGTACACCTTAACATCGCAAGAAATTAAGGCCAAATACAGGCTGGAAGAAAATTATTACACAACAAGACTCGGAAACACAAATGTATAGAAGACAAAATTCATTATGGTATTTTAGCTGAACTACCTCTCCCAAATTTTTACTCAATTTGTTAAAAACTGTAATTCTCTAAAAGCCAGTCCCAAGATACCACATACACAGTCAAAGTTTTAAACCAATGACTCTCCATCATAGCCACACATCAGAGTTACTTACAGAGTTTATATATCACACACATGTACACACACACACACACACCCCAATGTCCAGGACCCATTCCTGGAGATTCCGATTTCACTGATTTGACTCAGGGTGCTAGCACTAATCTTTCTGAAAAGCTCTCCTGGTGATTCTAACACGCAGTCAGGTAGAAAACCACTACTTTAAACAAATACAGCCTTTGGGGACAATAATTACTCTAAGGCCAATAAATATATCTTTTGCATTTTAATGAGAATTATTTTAAAAAAAGAATATTCGATTCATTCCTGAAATTACCAAATGGCTGTTACTTTGCAGACACTGTGTTAAGTAATAAAGATATATGTATCTCCTGCCCTCAAGAAGCTCTCTATTAGCTAGGGAAGGAAACCCATAAATAAGTAACTGTAATTAAATATGGTAAGTGTTCTCGAGGTGTAAGCAAATACAGCCTCACAAACTTGCATGTCATTCTTGAGCAAGGGTTACACTGCATCATTCCAATTTTAGTATATGTCCTAGCAGTGCAGGAAAGTCAAGTTACAGGTAACTAAATACCGTAAATACTGGGGCAAATATTCTGCCTACAAGGTGAAAACTGTACACATTTTGCTGCTCTCTTTTACAAAAACTGCCGTACCAAGAATGTAGGAAATTTTGTTTTAATCTGGACCGACTGCCTAAAATAGCCATTATGCAACATTACTGACTGTACACTTACCTATAAAACTATAAATATGCAAAAGATGCAATAAATGATCATGACATAAAAACTAGCCAGTAACCTGTGTTAGCACAGTACTGTTTCTTTTCAGTGATGATTTTATGGTTACTAAGGCACGAAAGTTTGGGACTGTGAAAAGGTTCCATCATTGGAGATTTGTTTGAGTCACTTGAAATACATTACATGGGAAAATGTTACGGAACTAACGGACATTCAAAGGAGCTTTTTCTGCAAGACTTTCAAAATAAGAAACACAGGACAAAAGTTTTCATTTTCTTAAAAACAAGTGACATCCTCCAAATATTCATTATGAACCAAATGATTCCCTCAAAATATTAACAAGGGTAAAGGGCTTCAACCACTGAAAACACATTCCAAATGATGACCTTATACTCAAAAACTCTTTTAATTCTATAAAATGTCCTTCTCAATCAAGGGATAAAACACACTGAAGAGCCTAAGTTAAACTGGAACTTTCATTTAAGGACACTAAATAAGGCCTAATATATAGTGAGTACGTAGGTGGATGAGTGGGTAGGTGGTAGGTGGATAAGCAGGTGAATGAGTGAGTTGGTGGTCAATCAGGCTCAAGAAGCAAAATCGACTTTAAAGTACCTTAAGGAAAAGCTAAACCTATTAAGACCACAAGAGTTGAAAACAATCTGTGATACAAATTTGGTATAAAAGAAAAAGAAAATTCCATGGAATTTAGATAGACATTAACAAAATGGTTTTCAGGTACATGTGAACATCTTCAAAGTCCTTCTTTTTAAATCCAGCAATGAATAAATTCTAAGTTAAAATAATATGCTGAAAGAAAATCTCTAGTGAATTTCAATTTCCAGATCAATATATGCTGAGACAACTTACTGGAGAAACCTTCGATGTTTACACTAGGTGAGGAACACTATCATTACATTCTTTACCACTACAGCTACCCTGAATTCATTAACTCATAAATGGCATAATATAAATGGCACTGACCAAGTCAGATTGTGTGGGGAATGAATGAGATTTCACAGTTCATACTATCTAAGGTAACCATAGGGTACTTATCACCTCAACCTTTGCATGCTTTCCCTCTGCATACAGCTCTGCAACAGCAGAGATGGCTTTAGCTCTTCCAGGGGTGCTTCCTAATATTCAATAAAAAGTCAGCAGAATAATAACTGTGTTAATGTAAAGCTGACCACCTCTTCTGAACATGAAAAAGCACCAATGCATCATTATCCTTCAAAACCTTAGGTAATCAGAACTAGTTTTCAAAACTGATACACAGCTTTTTCCAGTCAACACAATGTAACATTTCAATCTCACATTTTTCAATTATGACTTTGCTAGTTTACTTACATCAGCTGTAACTAAGACGCAACAAACATCATTCACCTATACACACAGTTATTTTAGGGCTTTTGGGAACCACCTAATTTACCTTCACTGGACACTTCTAAAAATGAAAAAGCAAACAAAAAAACCCAAGACTTTGGATATATTTGTCTCTGCAGAACTGTGATATTCACATGTGGTTTCTGAGCACTTAACATGTGGTTACTCTGGCTGACTAAATTTATTTTGAATTCTATTTATTCTTAATTTAAATTTAGAAACAGTACTTGAATCAGTTATTAGAAAACTTTTAGGTATGATTGAAGCAACTTGGGTATATAAATCTGTTTTATCAAATATAAATTTTAGTTGGTGTAAAATACACACTGGATCTGAAAGACATAGTATGAAATAAAGGTTGTTAAATCAATAATTTGTATGTTGGTTACATGCTAAAACCATGTCCATAGTATTATGGACTAATTGTAAAAATTAATTCCCACTGTTTGTTGTTGCTTTTTTAAAATGTGGCCACTAGGAAATTTAAAATGACATGTGTGGCTCACATTATCCATTTTTTGAGCAGAGCTGCTTTAGAGCACTTCCACAACCACTTTACCAGGACACATTTGGATATCCTTATAGTAGACAAGCTGATCATGTAACAATAGGGGCAAGAAGTAACATGTCCTCATATCAACTGGGTCTCAGTAAAGTGTGTAGCAAGCTCTATTCACAATTTCACCATCTGAGGCAACAATGTAATGCCTTAATATGGAAGATAAAAATGAGTTTTCAGCGCTTAAATTGAAATTGAGTACTGCAGGCAACTTAAAAGACAAGGAGTCAACTGCTCTAAGGTCTTGGCTTCAGTTCCCAACTGCAGATCTTAAAACAGACAATAAAGCATCCCCTCAAAAAAAAAAAAAAAAGAAAAAAGAAAAAGGTAAAATATTTCCATGGTAGCTATCTAGCAATCCCTATTAAATAAGCAAAAATTACTCTTAAATCTTATCTCCCCAACTTCTAAACCCACAGAATACACACTGAACTAGAAATCAACTTCAAATTGCCAGCATTTCCCTCACAAGCAAATTAACAGGATTGTGCACTTGGAATATTGTTTGACAAGAATGAAAAGGAAACTATTCAAAACAGATTTAAGGACTGGACAATTAGATGAGGATCTGCAGATTTAATTCTCAATCAGCACTGTGATTAATCTGATTCCCTGCCTTTCCCTAGTGTAATTACACAACACAGATGAAAGGATGAGCATTTGGACTGTCAGTTCTATATTCTAGTCCAGCCCGGTGACTCAAAGCAGACAGCTCTACTACACCAACCACCATCCCAACAACAGTCGCGGGGAGCATCGAAGACTGGTTTAACAGTCATTGCATAACAAGGCGATAAAAATTCGGATGCCCCCAACTCTTTCCATGTTTGTCTACAAGGTGAGGAATCTGTTGAAACCGAACGCAGTCCGTCTAAAACCAACCTCCCCAATCCGAGCATGGGGTGAACACAAAGGCATCTAATATCCTGCACAATAGGCACACACCCCACAATTTAAAAACCCGGACGCTCTTTCTCTCTACGCATGCAAAAGAAATGCAAGCCGCTCTCTTCTTTCATGGTCTGAGCCACATTCAAGGTAACAATATCCTCAACTGTTTCCAAAAAGCAACCATAAAATCGGTTCTGCCACGTCCCTGCGAAGCCGTCAGAAAAAAATGCAGCCAGATTTCAGCTGGCCACACGCCTCATGGGGTGGCAGACATCGGCTAGTCTGCCTCTACCGATCGCTGAGAACCCCAGGGCCCTGCCGGGCAGGAGGTCCAGGTCCACGTCTATAAATACTCGAGGGTGAGGAGGACAAGGGAGGTGCAGGGGAAGGAGGGCAGGGGGCAGGCCCCGAGTGGGTGCGGGAGGACCCGGGCATCAATGAAATGCATTTTTCCACACTCCCGCTCCCTCGTGTGGAGACTCACTTGCCGATCACCTCACACAGCTCGTAGACATCCTCGAACAGCACGTCGTCGTCGGCCATGGTCCGGAGGGGACAGTGGCCGCAGCGTGGAGGGCTCCGAAAACGGGGGTGGGGGCGCCAAAGAGCTCAGTGCTCGGTCCCGGACTTGCCTCCTCCCCTCAGGACCCGAGAGCCCTCGGTGCTGAGGACGCTCGAATCGGGCCGCGTCGGCTGCGAGGCCCGCAAACTGCAGCTCTTCCTCTGCGGGCGACCGCCCCGGCGCGGGCGGCGGGGCCGGGGCGCTGAGCGAGGGCGGCCCGGGCCCGGCGCCGCCCGCCCGCCCGCTGCTCCTCGGGCCGCTCTGCCCGGCGTGAGGATCCTCGGGGACCGCGCAGCGTCGCGGTCCCTATTCGTCAGCCCGCGCGGGCCGCGAGGCCGCGCCCGCTCCCTCTGCCCTAGGCTGGCTACAGTGGCGCGTGGAGCACCTCGGTCTACGAGGAGGGCAGCGGCAGGACCGTGGAGGGAGGATCACCGCGGAAGGAGGTGGTAGCGGATCGGCTCTGGGGACCAGGAGGCGGTAGCAGAGACGCTCCCTCCTCTTCCTCCCGCCGCCGCCGCCGCCACCCGCCCGTGAGTGGGAGGGGGCTTCGCGGGACTGGCACTCTGTGCGGGCGGGAGCCGCGGCCGCCGCCTTCTGCTCCTCCTCCTCCTTCTCCGCCTCAGCCGCACATCGACTGGAGATCCCGGCGCACCGCTTCGCTCACACACACCCTCCCGCCCCTTTCGATCAAGCCGCAAAGAGAGGCACAGGCACCGCCCACTCCAGTCAGAGAGGAGGTGGCGACCCAGGGAAGGGAACCGGACTGGCTGGCGCATGCGCTCGTGGCCGGGGCCACGTCACGGTGAATGGTCGGGCGCCGGGAATCTAGAGACGGGGGCGGAAAGGGGATGGCCCGAGGGGCCAGCGGGCGGCAGCTGTCGAGTTGGGGGCTGGTCGGGGTCGTCACCTCCCGCCCTGCCGAGGACCAAGCCGCGAAATGGGCCAAAGACAAAAGGTCCACGGTCGCACGCACGCTCTCGGCTGTCTGCCATGAAAGGCTCAGAAACCCGGCCACCCTCCTTCTTTTGTAACTGCAGGAAGCCTTTCCCAGATTCTGCTAGGCAAGGAGGCAGGGAAAGATTCCTAATGAATGGGAAAGGAAGAAGAGAGGTGGAGAGGTTGTCACTCAAGACTGACAGGCGGTGGATGCTTTTAGTGCCACCCTGTCATTCCTTAATGAAAATGAGGGCTGGGGAAAGGGAATCCTCCACCTACAAGAAGTGGACCAAACACAAACTGTCCAGGAATGTGTGCAACAACAGACAGTAATTTGTAAAGTCAGCTCTCCCACATTCTGCCCCAAAGTCAACAAATATCTATACACCGCCTAGCACACTAGGGCAGCCTAAATAGAGGTCAAGGACTTTAAGCCCTTTTGTATATTCCACCCCTACCCCCAAACTCCCAGCCCCTACCCTTCTCCCTATAGTCCCTGTAAATGTTAGACAATTCAGGATGAAAATGCAGCTAGAGGGAGTGGATGCACGGGGTCAGCCAGGGAGTGAGGTTCTGGGTGTTGCCGCTGTACTAGGTTCCGTTCAATATGAAGATTTCTGATCAACTGAGCATGTGCGAAATGAGAAAAAGCCTTCAGACAGGTATATGCCTCAGTTAAAGACCAATAAAAAAAAGTCTTTGTTCCTCCGCACAGCAGACGCGCTCAATTGGTTCGTAAGTCAGCCTCCAGAAATCATCTGGCAAGATTCTCAGTGCGGTAATAAAAATGAAACGATAGTATTTACCAAAGGGATGGGGGCAGTGTACAAACGGGTGGGGAGAGTATGCAGACGTACAGCTTTTTTTCTCTTCAGCAGTGTTTTGTTCAAACCCTTGGCCACTCCCTCAAGACGCTGAGGGATTTACTAGCGTTAAGGATCTAGGTACTAAACCGTTTTATTTTTTAATGCAGATCACAGAAGAAACCTAACTGTATAAAATGGCTTTTCTCCTTTCCCAAAGAGCCTGTGCATTCTCTAGGGAAGGAGGCATCAGTGCCTGCGAAGCCTTGCCTCCACTGAGGGGCCAACAGTGCCAAATCACTCACACCAAGTTGGTAATGAATAAGACGTCATTCCCTTCTGCCCTGAAGTGCACCGAGACCCTGACAAGTCACTTTATTAGCGTCCCTTTCTTTCCCCAGCCAAGTCAGAGCTATGCCAAGGCTCTCCGGCTTCATTTCAGTGTTCTACAAGGGCCTATGCCCCGAGGGAGAAATAGACAATTATAAAACAGAAAAGTGGAAGTAAATGAAAACTAAAAGTGACTGCAGAGGTAAATAAGTTCTATGCTGATGGAGGCTTGGTAGTGCAAAGGTTAAGCACTTAGCTAGCTGTGAAAGATCTGTGCTTGGATCTGACCAGCAACTGCAGGATTAAAGACTTGGTAATCTTTTCCCATAGAGATTAATCTCAAGCAAACCCAATGCCAGAGTCCACTCCAACTCATAGCGACCCTTTAGGGTTTCTAAGGCTTTAAATCTCTACAGAAGCCGACTGCCACATATTTCTCCCACACAGCTGCTGGTGGTTTCCAACCTCAGACTTGTAGGTTAGCAGTGATCTTTTTTAAACACGATGCCACCAGAGCTATTTTCATAAGCAATACAACCTAGAAAACTTTTGGGGCAGTTCCACTCTTTCCTACAGGGTCACTGTGGGTCCTCAGTTGCTCCTGATAGCCATCTCTACCCATGAGGGGAAGCGGAACTAAGATGAAGGTGAAACTGAGGGCAGCAGGGTAGAGATACAGAGAAACACTGTCCTTAACGACATGTCAGTCTCCTTGTCTGGCCAGCCCTCTAGACTTCTCAGTTATATAAGGCAATGAATTCCCTTATTGTTTAAGTAACTTTGAGCTGAAATTTCTATTTCTTTCAAAGAACCCGTTGCTGTTTATTCAGTTCTCACAGTGGCCCTATAGGACAGAGTAGAAGTGCCCCATAGGATTTCCAAGACTTACTGACGCAGACTGCCACATCTTACTCCTGCTGAACAACTGATAGATTTCATCCACTGACATTTTGGTTAGCAGCAGTCCAGTGGTTAACCACTGCATCTGGTAGAACCCAGAAAAAAAAAATCAGAGACAAATATATGTCACATATTTAGGTAATGTGAACCTAGATCTCTTAGTTCCCAGTGTGGTGTTTAGACATGCATAAGAATTTCTCTGAAGTATACATCCCTCATAATTTGTATCATGTGTCTCAATGGTTAAGTGCTTGGCTGCTATCTGAAAGGTTGGTGGTTGGAAGCCACCAGCCTCTCCATAGGAGAAAAATATAACAGTCTGCTTCTGTGAAGATTCCAAACCAAGAAACCAAGCCCACTGCCATCAAGTCAATCCTGACTCATGGTCACCCTATAGGACAGAGTAGAAATGGTCCATATGGTTTCAAAGGCTGTAAATCTTCATGGAAGCAGACTGCCACATTTTTGTCCCACAGAGCAGCTGGTGGGTTTGTACTACTGACCTTTTGGTTAGTGGCTGAGTGCTAAACCACTGTACCTTAGAAACCCTATGGGGCAGTTCTGATCTGTCCTGTAGGATTGCTATGAGTTATAATTTGCTTCAGGGCAATGAGTTTTTATTATGGCAAGAGGCAAGCTTGGGTGGTGCAAGTAGTTTGCAATTGTCTGCAAAACCTTTAGAGGTTTGTGGTTTGAACCCACCTCATGGCTCCACAAAAGAAAGCCCTGGCATACTGCTTCCACAAAGATTTTCGCCACAGAAACCCTATGAAGTAGTTCTTTTCTGTCATAGGAGTGTGGGGTCACCATGAGTCAAAATTAACTGGATAGCAATGGGTTTGGTTTTTTGCATTATTATGGGTGAGACATTTCCCTTCTGTTTCTAGAGCTCAAAATAACAAAACCTTTCAAATGAAGTTAATTCTTCTCTGGGTTTCTGCCAAAAACCCAAGCTCAGTACTCCTTCAGTAAATAAGCACAACTGTAAATGGTCAGGTGTTAGCCAACAGTGCTTTAAACAAATGGGGGAGATATCTTTCTCATGTAGCAAGGAGTCTAGAGGTGGATAGTTGTGATACTGGTTTCAAAAGTATGGTCAAGGACCTAGCTTCTTTCTTTCCATTCTGCCATCCTTAACATGTTAGCTTTTCATCTTCAGACTTTTTATTTGATCATCACAAGTTGGCTGCCACGATCTCAAACATCAAACTGTATTCAAAGGCAGGAGGCAAGAGAGTAGCAGGGGTAGACAAGATCTTTTTGACCCCTCTCCCATCTCTTATTAGGGAAAGAAAATATCTTGCTCTATGTCACTGGCTAGAAGAGAGTCACATGACAACCCTCTGTAAGGGAAGCTGGAGACTCAAGTGCTTAACTTTTCCTGCCTCCTCATGGTATGTGGGAAAGGGAGAAACAGGTTGACAATGGCTCTTAGGTAGTCAATCGGTAGTATCTTCAATACTAGAAAAATAACCGATGAAATAATTCTATATCATCATCAGAAAATAAATGTACCTCTAAAAATCCCAAAACCCACTGCTGTCTACTCAATTCTGACTCACAGTGATCCTATACGACAGAGTAGAACTGCCACATAGAGTTTCCAAGGAGCTCATGGTGGATTTGAACTGCCAACCTTCTGGTTGGCAGCCATAACACTTAACCACTGCACTATCAAGGTTTCCAGAGATATCTCTAACTCAGTGCTGTCAAGTTGGGTCTGACTCTCAGTGACATATCTCTAGTATATATATAATGGAAACCCTGGTGGCACAGTGGTTAAGAGCTATGGTTGTTAACCAAAAGGCCAAGAGTGCAAATCCACCAGGCACTCCTTGGAAACTCTCTGGGAACAGTTTCTACTCCATCCTATGGGATGGCTCTGAGTTGGAATTGACTCAATGGCATTTTTTTTGTCTAGTATATAACTGGAAACCCTGGTGGCATAGTGAGTTAAGTGCTACATCTGCTAACCAAAAGGTCGGCAGTTCAATTCTGCCTAGGTGCTCCTTGGAAACTATGGGGCAGTTCCACTCTGACCTCTAGGGTCGCCATGAGTAGGACCTGACTCAATGGCAATGGGTTTTTTGGGTTTTAGTGTATAACTGACATTCGGGCCTTAAAAAGTTAGGAAATATCTAATAACCCATAAAGCTAGGTTTGTTACTAAACAAATTTGTTTCTGAGATATCATTGGAAATCCTGAATGAGTATGAGGTGTTGGACTTCTTCACAATTGCATTAGACAGTATCAGGCTGTTGGGCTCCCATATACATTCATCATGACAGAGAAATAGAAGGGGAAACACATTATAGAGAAGTAGTAGCATGAGTACAACACAGGTCAGTGTGGCACAGGGTTAATTTCAGCAATTTGGAGCTTACCCTTGTCCTGAAGTTATGATTGTTTAAGCATATAAATTATTATTGAATTAATGAATAAAATTAAGAGTGACACTGCACTTAACTGGAATAAAGCTATTACCTTGTGTTATAAACAGGATGTTCTAAACTCAAATAAACAGGATGTTCTAAATTCAAACACCATCAATCTCACCTAGAAAAAAGCTACATACACTAGACATATTCCAATATCAAATTGCAAATCATTTTTTTATATTCATTCAATGTCTATGCTAATCACTGTGACTATAGCTACAAATAAAGCAGATGCTATCCCTGCCCTTTCTGAGCATCTTTCTAAAAGAAAACAAGTAGTAGGCAACTGAGAGTAATCAAGAATGGTGATCATTAGTACTACAGAAGTACAGGAACAAATAACAAGGGGACGTAACATACTCTATGGATCACGGAAGGCCCACGTGAGGAAGTGATGTTTAAATAAAGAGTGAGAAAGTAGAAACTAACAAGGTAAAGGAAGTGGGGGCCAGGTGATCGTAGACAGAGGGAACAACCTTGGTGAAGTCCTGGAGATGAGTGAGAACATGCTCTTTTGGAAGAAAAACACACATACTCTTTTGAAAAAGTAGATGTGGCTGGATCATAGAGTGTAAGGAGATGCCAAAGGAAGCTGGAGAAATAGGCAGAGACCAGATTGTGTCAAATGCCATTTTAAGGAATTCACTCATTAAAAGACTGCACATTGCAGTGGCATTAGAATCTTATAATGGAATCCCTGGTTGGTACAAACAGTAACTGCACTCAGCTGCTGATCAAAAGGGTGTACTGGAGGTGCCTTAAAGAAAGCACTGATAGTCTTCTTTTGAAATATTAGCAAGAAGTCATACCAAGTGCAGTTGTACTCTGATACACATAGGGGCGCCATGAGTCAAAACTGATTCAAAGGCAACTAGTTTAGAATCTTATTTGTAGATTGAAGAAGACTTTGTTGTGCATTATGGAGAAAATACATGTTAGGTAAGTGTCATTCAAGCATAAGTCATAGCACTGTTGGCCATGAGTTCAATGTTAATGAATCAATGAAAGGGTACATCCAGAAAAAGAAAGGAAAGTCAAGAATGTGTATGTAAGGCTGCTCTGCAAAGTGCTAAGCTACCATTAACAGTGCAGGATGAAGCAATGGAAAAAATGGAAAAGTGACTACATTTGTGGATTCAGGAGATAATGACTGAATTAAAAAAAAAAGTAAAGTGCAACAGCATTGTTATGAGACTGAGAGTCAAATAAATTGATTATGTTACCTACGGTCAGGAAAATGTTCAACCCTTCTCAGCTAGTGTTAGAAACTTTTAACCCGTAAAACCAAGTTATGTATTGATCAATTGATAAAAACATTGTGACCAGAGGCTCACAAGAATCTATTCTTGTATTTCCTCTAGGAGGAATGAACGGCCCAGTAGTCACTAATTCAATGTTTGCAGTGACTCTGCAGAATATAACTTCTGTAAAAATCAAGAATCTACTTACATATGAAGACTGCCAATTAAGTTCATGAACTCACCCCATAAAAGTACCATATACCTCATTGCTGAATATCACTACAGACACTTTTGCAGTACTGCCCTTGGGAAGCTATGCACTGATGCCAGTACCTAGTCCACCCTTCAAAGCAATTTGGGAACTCTTTTCCTTGAATGGCCATCAGAGCTGTCATCTTATTACCCTTAATGTCCTGAATGGCATCAAAACGTCTTCCTTTCAATATTTCGTTTAGCTTTGGGTAAAGAGAAAGTCCCTGGAGGCCAGATTAGGTAAGTAGGGAGGCTGTTCCAATACAGTTGTTTACTGGCTAAAAACTCCTTCAGAGACAACTATACAATTAAGTCTGCAAACTTGCCACCATGCCGCCATGCGCAATGGCCTTTCCAGAAAGAGTTCCAAAATTGTTTTAAAGGTGGACTAGGCACTGGTGTCAGTGACTGTAGTGATATACAGCAACGAGGTATGTGGCACTTAGAACAATTAAGTTCACTGACTTAATTGTCAGACCTAGGACTGTCCTCCCCCTTAGTTACCGTTTAAAATGTAAATACTCCTATAGTATTAAATAGCTGAAATGGTGATAGGTTCTCCACTCAAATCTCCTCTATTCTGTTATACCGTTTCGGTGTGCTCCTCCCCCAGCTTCAGCATGTGTTTTCCTTCCAAAGCCCACATATGTGACTTCTTTGGAGGCCTTCCCTCAAGCTACCATGATCACTTTGCTGACCTTGAAGGGCCTGGGAAGTTACATCTCTTCTGTCTTCTCATTTAGCCAATGACTGTAAGAATCTGAAAGCTTAGATCAGTTACCTGGGGGAAAGGGAACAACTCTAAGAGGTTACTTCTACTCCAAGAGCTCACCTGTGAAATCAGGCTGAAGCTGCTGTTCACAAGACTTTTCCTGAAATTACCACTTTGCCTGGCTCCCTGCTGTTCCCTTTCCTACTTCTCTCAGTCCCTAGGGTGTCTCCAGGGAACCCTTCCTTACTAAATCACTTGTTCATGAATCGCCTTATCAGAATCTGCTCCCGGGGAACCCAACCTAAGGGAACGGTGTTTCTCAAAGTGTGATAACTGCATCAGAATCACTGGGTAGCTTGTTAAAAATGATGACTCCCAGGCTCTTTTACTCCAGATCTACTGAATTTGACTCTCTAGGAACAAGTTGCAGGGATTTGCATTTTTATAAGCTTCGCAAGTGAGTCTTGTATATCTTCGGTGTTAAGCACCACCACCCTAACACTGGCCTCTGAATAAGCTGTCTGATAAAAAGGAGCCAGGGCTGACTTCATCACTAGGGTGGAGAAGCCATAAGAAACTCGAAAGAGCACACCAGGGAGCAGAAAAGGTCCTGAATACAAATGTGTTTCCTTCCCAGTTTCTGCTGGTGCCAATCTTGTAAACCTGTTTCTAAAGATTCAGTTTGCTCTTCTTCGTTTAATATCAATGAATAAGTCATTGGAAACTTGTTTGATTGTGAATGGCTTCATAGCCCGTAACACTTTCTGGAACTCTGTTTTACAGCCTTTGTTTACAACCTTGCTTCTCCACACTCCAGCACCTGGAAAGTATCTAGTACATAGTAGGTACTTCATATACACTTGTTAAGTAAACAGCTCTATGCTTCATGAGTTGGAAACCATGATGGCATGATGGTTAAGTGCTACAGCTGCTAACTAAATGGTCTGCAATTCAAATTCACCAGGTGCTCCTTGGAAACTCTATGGGGCTGTTCTACCCTGTCCTATAGAGTCACTATGAGTTGGCATAGACTCAACTGCACTGGGTTTGATTTTGGTATATGCTTCATGAATTGGATTGGAGAATAACTGATAGTTAGGGAGGAAAATATGAGCCAACAGAAGCTGTTAAAGTGGTTGTATTCTTGGAAACAAAATGCATAATGGCAGAAACAAGGTTTCCAGAGAGGTGGGGAGAGTCCACAGTATCGGAATTGAAGGGGTATCAGGAAGAACAAGGGTGGAGAAAGGGGCATTGGATTTATTCCTGCGAATTGACAGTAGTTCTATTAGCTATCTTCTGTGTAAAGAAACAAATTAAAGTTACACACAGCATTTGGAACTTTTCCTTTTCATAGGTTGGAAAGATTTCAAAGGTAAATGTGGGAAATTAAAGTGGTATCTCCTCTTTCATTTCCTTTGTATTTCTTGGTGCTTGCTCTCTAGGCTGCCACTCAACTGTCACACCTCACATAGAAACACACAACCCCTGGTGCAATATGCTCTATGGCAGACTTATATTGGACCCAGCCCTAGCTAAGTTGCAGAGTCATGTAAGTAACCCAAGCGTCAATAAAAAGGAGTATAATTTACTATGCTAAGTGCACTGTGAAAAAGGTCAAGTGGTTATTAATACATTGCCCCTGTGAAATACAAGCCGATCGACACTGAAAGTTTTAATCATTTACCCTCCTCAGGCAGAGGTGGATCAGATCTTTTCTCTGGGGTCTTTTCTAGTGGTATGAATCTACAAAACTCTAAAGGAAATATTGGCTTCTTATCATTCTTTCTCATAAAGTGATAGTTTTCTTTTTATTGGAGACTCTTCCTGAAAAATATTTTCATTGAGATAATCTACAATTTCAGAATCTGAACTATAATAAGTTTTCCAATAGGAGAAAAATAAGTATTAGCTCTTTCACAAGCTCTTTGTTGTAATTCCCAGGTCTGATAGTAACTCTTTAATGATATTTTGCCTTAAGTATCCTAATCGAATATATCCCATTCAAACTTATTTTTCCTTGTTATCTATTTTAAATTGTCTTGTAAATGGAGACAACAGCTAAGAAAGTAACCTTTTTAGAGACAACAGAAAAAAACAACATAAAAGAGAGATTCGAATGATCTGTAAAGAATAACAGAAAAGACCATTTACTGAAGGCTTTAAATATCAGACACTAGGCAAAGATGTTACGCATATTTCACTGAATCCATACAACAGTTTTATGATGTGGATACTATTATCCTCATTTTATGGATGGAGAAACTGAGACATGGTTGATACAGAGATTGAGCAGTGTTCTAAGGATCACACCACTAGAAAGAGAAAGAACCAGTGTTTGAACAGATATACCATAGCCTGAGTCGTCATACACCTTTGCCATTGACTTTCTTGTGTTCCTCTGAGGCAGTAAGTTTTATTTACATTTTTTCAGATTAAGCAAAGTGTATACCCCTAGGCAAAGAGTACCATGGATTCAATAATATAAGCAACAATAATAATTACCATTTGTTGAAATTTTATTTGGTGCTGGACACTATGTTAAGTGTTTTTCTGGTATCTATGAGTATTTGCTCAGTTAAGAAAACTTTGTTGATTCCTTACTGTGTGCTAGGCACTGAGGGTGTAGTAATGAGCAAAATTACCCTGTTCTTGCCCTCTTAAAGCTTATAGGTCAGGGAGGGTGTCAGACATGAATGAAATAATCATAAAAATGAATTTATAAGTAAAAGATTTATCTCCTTCAATCTTTGAAACAACTTCACAAGATAGTTATTATTGTGCACATTTTGTTGAGAAAATTCAGGTTTAGAGAGGTCAAATAATTTTCACAAGTTCATGCAGTTGGTTGTGTGTGGGGATGGAATTTGAACCTGTTCCCTGAGCCTAAATTTTATGCTTTAAACCTATCACCCAACTCAGATAACAAGATCTTCAAAATAGTGAACAAAACTATCTCTTGCTGGGCGTGGTTACTGTGGTTTGCAAGATCACGGAGCACCAAGTTTAGAGCTGAGTGTGGGTAGCAGTGGGTGTTAAGGGTGCTGATGAAGGGCCTGTCTCCCATAATTATGCACAGCCCCATCCCTGCTTCTCAGGAGAAATGCATCTAAGTGTGGAATCAGGATAGCAGTTTAGTTTCCTTTGTTTCTCTTCCAAAAGCATTCTATGTCTTTTCCTTCTCCACTAACGATGTCACATTAAACCTAAGTGGAAGTAGAGCAGCTGTCTTGAAAGCCTGTTGGCAGGGCAGAATGGCAACTTGATGGCCTGAGTTCCTAAGACAATGCCCTTGGTTACTACTTGCAGTTCTAGTTAAATTGCAGATTGCTTTAGGCTAAATATGGTAATTGGTGGATATGAGCCACAGAGCAGTTTTCCAGAGAAAGGAGAAAAAAATAAAGGGACAGATTCCCTGGCCAGATCATCATGGGGCTGTGTAGAGGCTGTAACCTGTTGAAGTTTCCAAGCAACTTCTAAGCAAGCTACTGTAATCATTAAAGAAAGGGCTTTACATGGAATGGTTGAACCAACCAAGGCTGACACCATTAGGAGGACTTCACTCTAAGCCAAAAAAGAAGTACAGGCAAGCAGCATGTGATTGTACAAGGGGTGTTAACAATGGATTTGGGGATAGTCTGAAGTGCTACCTGCTTAAGGCGAACCAAACAGGGATGGCACTTAAGGGAAGTAAAGGAATGTAGCTGGACCATAAGTTCAAAAATACCTGGATGATATGGAAGGAGTACACATAGTTACAATTTGCTTCATTCCCAGAAGACCTAAGTATCTAGAAAATCTTTACAGTCATGTACTTGAGAATGTGAAAAAATACTGGAAAAAGATTTTGATTATTTTTGTAATGCAGCTTCTCTGTCCAATGGGGTATTTTTCAATAAGAAGAAAAAATTTGGGCAAACTCTCTTTACCCTTAGCCTGTGAGCTCCTTTCATTACAATTACTTTTTTTTTTTAAAGCAATATAATGAACACTAAAGAGAACACTAGAATCCATGATGGTCTAGAATGAGTGTTTTAAGGAGACAAGAAATATCATTTGAGTGCATTTATCACATAAAAGTTCACATAGACAATTAGAGCAGTAATTGAGACTCTCAATCCAAACTGTCTGTTCTCTTATGAATAGGTCAATTACAGAAACTAAATTAGTAATAAAACCAAAACGAAAGTCACTACCATAGAGTCAATTCTGATTCATAGCAACTCTATAGGACAGAGCAGAACTGCCTTATAGAGTTTCCAAAGAGGGCCCGGTGAATTCCAACTGCTGACCTTCTGGTTAGCAGCATGTAGCTCTTAGCCACTATGTCACCAGAGTTTCCAAATTAGTAATAGGCTTATGGAAAAACCTACTAAACTTGAATGTATAGAATTCAAGGAATTCTAAGACATAGGGGAAATTTTTTTCAAGCCTGGGGCTATCTGAAACCATAAAGCCCACCATTAAACATTGCGTATACACAAATAATTATACTACTTTGTACTGTAATCTTGTCTACATCAGATTTTTGACTGAGAGGGATAAACATTGCAGCTGGTTTATAAACGGAAATTTCCTGAGCCATGAATCCTTACCCTTCATGATCTGGGAGGTAGGACAAATGCTGAGGAGGGAGGCAGGGAGATGTTTCCAGTTACATCATCATTTATGCCTGGAACACTGAGGCAGTTTTACTGTACCTTACCAGGCACTTGTGGGAAGTATTGCCTCCTCTGGGAGACCAGACTTTTAGGGTATGCTAGAGAGAGCAGTTACAAGAGAATGATGGAGGGCATCATAGCTCTCAGAAATGAAGGGGTGGGATACATTTTGGCAAGGAAAAAGCTGCTTTCTTTAGCAGACTCCTATATAAGGGATTAAAAGTTAGATTCCTTTCCTATATCCACCTTAAGACACCCTGGTGGCGTGCTGGTTAAGTGCTGCATCTGCTAACCAAAAGGTTAGCAGTTCAAATCCACCAGGCACTAAGGAGCTGTTCTACTCTGTCCTAAAGTGTTGCTATGAGTCGCAGTTGACAGCACTGGGTTTTGTTTTTTGGTTATATCCACTTTAAGGAGCCCTGGTGGTACCATATTTAAGGACTTGGCTGCTAACTGAAAAGTCTGTGGTTCGAACTCACTGGCCTCCAAGGAAGAAAGATGTGGCAGTCTGTTTCCATACAGATTTACAGCTTTGGAAATCCTATAGGGCAGTTGTACTCTGTCCCATAGGGTCGCTATGATTCATGATTGACTCAACAGCAGTGGGTTTGGTTTGTACATTTTACCTGCGACTTGAATCCAAAGAAACAAACTCAAGTTTAAAGTAATCTGCTAATATTAGTCTTTCATTCATTCTTTCTTTGTTTCAGTGTCTAGTAAGTGCAAGGTGGCATGGTGGTTAAAAGCTTGCCTGATAACCGAAAGTTTGGGAGTTTGAATCCACCAGCCACTCCTTGGAAACCCTATGGGTCAGTTCTACTCTGTCCTCTAGGGTCACTATGGCAATGGATAAGTACAAGGGATATTGCTCAGCACTGAGAACATCATGAGAACCAAAACAAAGGAAGACAGCTTAGTCAAAGGATCACACCAGTGGACATACAATTATAAACTAAGATAAGTGCTTTATAGGAAAGATACAATTTTGTGTGAAACGGGAACCTACCTAGAATGTAGATGTAGTGTTGGGAGACATGAGCTAGGCTATAGGTTAGTTTGGGAATGGAGAAGTCTAGACAGAAAGAATAGCGTGTGCGAAGGCCCCAGAATTAGAGGATATAAGGCTAATAATTCTGGGAATTGAAAGGAGGCTGGTACAGCAGAAACAAAGGCAGTTAGAGGGAGAGGAATCCATGGTGAGGCTGGAAGCATAGAAAGGATTCTGATCCTTTTGAGAGGCAATTATTGGGTTTTAAATAGAGGGATTACCATCCTCAGATCTGAATATTAAAAAGGTCACTTCAGATGCAGTTTGAAGAATATATTATAGGAGAGCAAGAGCGGATAGTGAAAAACTAAACTGTAGTAGAGAGATGATGAGTTTGATGTGATGGATGTTCTCTATTTGGTCCTCAACGTTTATTCTTTCCTGACTCCATCCTACTCTGTGCCCTTGGAAGTTGATCTGTGTGAACTATACAAATCACATCCCATGCCCTCTGCCTTCTGGTCATCTTCGGTTAGTTGCCACTAAGTTGGCATCAATTCAAGGAGATCTTATACGTAACAGAAAAACTGTTTCCCATTCCTGCAACATCTTCTTGATGGTTCAGATTAGCTAATATAGAGCCAAAGTAAAAGGCTGGAAATTGGGGGAGAAATGAAGTCAAGATATTTATTTCCCCAGATTCCTCACTCCTGTGTTAGTTTTGGCTGTGTGCATCAACAAAATATCACATTCCTCTCAAATCTAGCTTATTTACATGGCTCTGTATTTCCAGGTTTTAATAATTTTTTCCTCCTCATCCGACTCGAAGGCACTTGGCTTGGCTAGTCTCTTTAGGTTTAGGGCTGGTGATGGATTTATTCTTATTGACATAAAACTCAAAAAACCGACAAGTTGATTCCAATTTACAGTGACCGTATAGGACAGAGAACTGTCCTGTAGGATTTCCAAGACTGTAAATCTTTATGGAAGCAGACTGCTACATCTTTCCCCCGCAGATGCTAACCTTTAGGTTAGCAGCTGAGCACTTACATCACTGTGTCACTGGGGCACAGTTTTATTGGCACTACCAAGAAAATAAAACCAAACCCACTCCTGTTGAGTCGATTCCTGCTTACGGCTACTCTTAAAACAGAGTAGAACTGCCCCCATAGAGTCTCCAAGGAGTTGAACTGCTGACCTTCTGGTCAGCAGCTATAGCACTTAGCCACTATGCCACCAGTGTTTCCTTATTGGCCCTAGGTTTCTATAGTTCCTATTCCTTGTGGTTTCTTTGCATTCATCCCTTTATGAAATAATCTCTCCTCTAATTATCCTAATTTTAGTGTGTCGTATGTTTCCTGTTGGTAGTCACAAATATAGGTAGCAGCAGAATATGGAGGGAAAAAGATTAGAGACTTTCATACAACCAAACCCACTACTGTTGAGTCAATTCCAGTGCATAGCCATCCCATAGGACAGAGTAGAACTGCCCCATAGGCTTTCCAAGGCTTTAAGTCTCTACAGAAGCAGACTGCACCATCTTTCTCTCATGGAGCAGGTGGTGAGTTTGAACCACTGACCTTTTGGTTAGCACATGAATGCTTTAACCACTGTTCTACCAGGACTCCTCAGAGATACACCTTGCAGATTAAATTAGCAAGATTGATGATCACAAAAAGTGTTACTCATAAACTAAAAAAATGTAACAGTAATAGTATTTTTGATTTTTACAACTATTAAAATAGATACCATAGATCATTAACTGAGAACAATACTTATGCTTACCATCATTTATAAGAATTATGATTTTCAAAAGCAGTGAGATTCCAATAATGAAAGGGAGACAACAGTTCGGGAAAAGTATTGTTTGGTAGTTTCACTATCACCCTCTGTCATGGGTTGAATTGTGTCCCCCCAAAAATATGTGCAGCCGTGTGGCTGGGACATGATTCCCAGTATCTTGTGACTGTCCTCCATTCTGTGGTTTCACTAAACTGTATGCTAAAGGGGCTGTAAATTCCTGCATAGGATTACTTCCTTGTTCTGCTGTGGGGGGAGTTTCCCTGGAGTATGGCTTGCCCCACCCTTAAGCTTTTCAGCCTGCAAGAGATAAAAGGAAAGAAACAAAGAGAATGGGGAACTTGGTTACCATCAAGAAAGCAGCACCAGGAGAAGAGCGCGTCCTTGAGACCTGAGGTTCCTGCACCAAGATGCTCCCTGGACAAACACTGATGCAACACCGACTTTCCTCCAGAGCCAACAAGGGGAAAGCTTTTCCCTGGAGCGGACACCCTGAATATGGACTTGCAACCTACCGGACTATGTAAGAATAAATCTTCCTTTGTTAAAGCCATCCACTCTGTGGTATTTCTGTTAGAGCAGCCCTAGCTGACTAAAACACCCTCCATTTCTCTTCTTTTAAATTTGTCCATCCCCTTCTTCAGTAAATCTGTTGATAAATGTCTTAATGGGAAATTTGGTTGTATAACTCTAGATCCAAACTCTAAGCAAAGACTTCTTCCAGTTCTCCTACCTGATTTTCTAACATGTATTCCCTGGTAGTATCTCTTGGACTTTGCTCCAACACTTTCTGATCATGTGGAAAACACAAGCAGATCTATCAAAAAAGCCTATTGTGATCTCCGCAGCTCACTAATATCTAGTGTTAGCCATATTTTTAGGTGCATTCTGCCTAAACCCTGGAGCCCTGGTGGTGTAGTGGTTAAAAGCTCAGATGCTAACCAACAGGGTGGCAGTTCAAATTTGCCATTTTCTCCTTGGAAACTCTGTGGGGCAGTTCTACTCTGCCCTGTAGGGTTGCTGTGAGTTGGAATCAACTTGATGGCAATGGTGGGAATCAACTTGATGGCAACGGGTTTGGGTTTTCTTTTTGGGGGGTTTGTGCATAAACCATAGCAGAGTAATAAGTAAAGCTTCTCCAGTTCTTAAGTTCTTCTTGGAAAGAGTCCATGGTTTTGTTTGATGATTTAAAGTGAGGAATGATGTTAGTCTACTCCTGATTCTGATCTCTGTGGCAATTAAGACTAGCTCACCATTATACTATAAATGGAAGACACTCATTTACTTGAAAACTTGATCTTCCCAACATTACCTTCCTGGTTTCCTGTGTCAATCTTTAGCTTCATTCCTACTAGTCTTCTCAGTGTTTTCCAAATACATCTTTGTCTTTCCTAACTTCATCCCATTGGTTTCTATTGCATAACTAATCTGTTATTGCCTCTCCATGTATCAAAATCTTTCTCCAATTTCAATGGCAATTGAACAAATATTTTCTGAATACAATGCTAGGCTTGGAATATAACGGTGGGCAAGACAGTGCTAATATGCCTATTTCCTCTGAAACCTCCCCACTATGCTTACACTTATTTGGAAGGGAGGTGTTGTTGTTGTTGTTGTTGCATGCTGTCAATCCAACTTTCGACTCCTGGTGACCGCATGTGACATAGCAGAACTGCCCTATAGGATTTTCTAGGCTGTAATCTTTACAGAAGCAGATCATCATTTCTTTGTAAAAAACAAAAAACAAGCCCACTGCCTTCAAGTCATTTCTGACTCATGTGGACCCTACAGGGCAGAGTAGAACTGCTCTATACAGTTTCCAAGGAGCAACTGCCCACTTTTTGATTAGCAGATGTAGCACTTAACCACTATGCCACCAGAGTTTTATAGAGGAGGGGAATTGAACTTTCAGTGTTTACTAATTGCTTGGAGTTGTGTTGAGGACTGCAGATCTAGTGTTGCAATGGTTAAGAACTTGGCTGCTAACCAAAAAGTTCAGCAGTTCAAATCTACCAGTCGTTCATCAGAAATCCCATGGGGCAGTTCTACTCTGTCCTATAGGATCGACTATGAATTAGAATCAACTTGATGGCAACGCATTTGGTTTGTGTGTGTGTGTTGAGAACAAAGTCCTATTGCCCTAATCATTTCTTACTTTCTTTTTTAAAAAACAATCTCAGCGTTATTGTGAATCTTCTCAGTTTCCTCTCTACATTTCCATGGTTCTGGAACCTGGTACAAAACACTTTCATCTAATAATGTCTTAAATGTTACAGAAGGTAACAAAAAGATAGATTAATCAAAGACATTATTCATACTATCTTTGTAACCACAGAGGAAGCTAGAGGATGGAACATTTCTGTTATTTTTCTTCTTTTTATTTTGTGTACTAGAGTGAACACGTATTTTTCTAATTAAATAAAAATACAAGAAAAAAAGGCAAAATGTTTTCAGTTTCTAGGTCTTAAAATTCAAATTCCATAATGACAATTAACACCAGGTTTTTCATAAACCTAGAAAACAAACTTGGTTCATAATTTAAGCAATTGGTTGTAATTAGGACTACCCACATGATTTGTGAGGCCCAGTGAAGAGTGAAAACGTGGGATTCCTTGTGAAAAAAATTATTAAGAATTTCAAGATGGTGACAGCAGAGTGGTAACTCAAGCCGTAGGATCTATTAAGTGTGGGTACTGTGTGATGACATAGGTTACCTTGTACACCACAAAGCCAACAATGATTGTAATTGTTTTCACATATTGTATAGTGAGCTTTCCATTATACTGACAAAATCCAAAAACTGGAACTAAGATTTGCAAATTTCAGTGAGGAACAACAAGTCTTGCCCTTCCATGTGGTAACAACCATCTTTACCACTTTTGGGTGTTTTCTGCTTCTTTATACAGCTTCAGCAGTAATTATTAGTTTGTGCCTATCTGATACTAAAATTCTTAAAAAATGTGAAATAGTCAGTCATTTATCTGAATCTTTTCCCAAAGCTGGATGTTTCATATTATATAACATATAAATGAGAACATAACTTCCAATGACTAGATTCAACTTCACTGTGTTGCCTCCAAGTCCCTCCACCCTACCAAACCTGCCCGCAGCAGATTCTAAATTATTTTATCGAGCTGATAAACAATTTTAGGCTGTTGATTTAGTAGTTAAAATCCAGGCTATTGAATTTTAGGTTAAAATTCCAAGACTGCTGAAATTTCTTCCTGGTTCCATTGTTTAAATTATCTTGAGTAGCTTATTTCATCCTGCTGTGAAGGGGAGATAATTAAATTCTCCTGAGTCCCAATTCAAAGAGGTACCAAATGAAGCCAACACTTGGAAAGTCTTAGATAAAACCTGCTCTGAAAATGCAAATTTTTCTCACTTCTTCAGTCCTCAGCTCCTATTTAGCTGAGGAATCACTTCTTTTTGAGAAGTTTTTTGATATTTCCATGGTCTACTCCCTGTTCAGTGCTTTCACAGTAACCTGCACACACATCTATCATAGCTTTCTCTATACTGTCATAAAATTATATTTGAGTACGGCACTTGGCTTGCTTGGCTCCCTACCAGACTGTTGTAGACAGGGAGATGTGCTGCCCAGACTGCCTAGTGGCAGAAAGTACTTTTGGCACCTTTAGAGTCACTTCCCCTACAGAAAGGCCAGTTGTACTAGGCCATGTTCTTACCTGGGCAGCCTGCACTTAATGACTGATCAAGGTGGGCCTATGCAGATTTAGTGAGTCCTGATAGATTCAGATGATTCTTGCTCCAGAGCTTCCTGCTGGGTTGGAGGAGACTACACTGCAGTTCAGCTTCTTCCTCTGAGAAATCCTGCTTCCCTCACTTTCCTTTTACAGCTATCAATTCCTAATAAACATTCGACACTCCAAACTCCATCTAGCATCTACTTCTGGAGAATCTAACTTAAAACATTGTTGGTAGCTGCCACAACAAAATGCTGCCTAGTCCTGGGCCATCCTTTGATTGGATGCAGATCAGACTATTGTGATTCACAGAGCTTTCATCGATTAATTTTCAGAAGTAGATCCCCAGGCCCTTCTTCCTAGTTTGTGTTAGTCTGGAGGCTCCACTGAAATCTGTTTAGCATCAAAGCAACACCCAGGTCTCCAATGACAGATGGGTAGTGGTTACACATGGGGTGCATTGGCAGAGAATGAACCCTGGACTCCTTTGTGGAAGGCAAGAGTTCTACCGCTGAGCCAATATTGCCCCTTACAACCTACACACAGACCATGAATTTCTTGTCTTTTTTACCTTTGTACTCATGGCTCTTGGCAATCTTCCAAAGGCCACAATAAGCACCCAGTAAATGCTGCTTAAACTGAACAGTTTAATAGGAACTTAGGAAAGACAGTATTGTTCTTTGTTTCCTCTCTCCCTTTCACACAGGGCCATGAAAATCCTTGTGAAGCTTTTTAATGTTGTTATACATACAGCCAAAAGCCAAGTGCATGCCATGAGTTATACATACAACCAATAAGAAAACTATAATGAAATAGCATTGAAATATCTTTAAACAAATTACTCAGTCAATATAATCTTTGTGTTATCTGTATAATTTTTAACATAATGATATCAGTGTTTCAATAAAGCATCAGACTTTGCCAGTTTCTTTACACAATGTTAAAGTGCTGCCTTTGCTTAAGCCTTCGGAAAATGTTTATTTGTTGGTAGAAATGAAGGCAATCCCCAAAGTGCTTTTTAATATGAAGAATGGATTGGATTCTTAGTTATAGGTTTTCCTTATAATACATTTTTTGTTTGTTTCTGAACACTATGCTTCAGAAGAGAAATCAGATTGCAGGAACTGAAGGAAGCTATGAAGAGAAGAAATAAGTAACTGGCCATGTCAAGAAGCCATGAATGACTTCACACAGCTAGTAAATCTGTTTCTACTGCAATTAGGATTGGGAATAAAACTGAAAGAAAATCAAAACCAACAAAACCAACAACATCCTCCCAAGAACCATCCTCTTGAAAACACTCCTCTCCCTCAAAACCACACAAAAAAAATCCAACCAATAATCTAACATCATGCCAAGCATAACAGTTTTGATTTCCAATTAACGTGAAGTAATCTAAATGCAATGGGTTTTGTAGCTCTAAAGATACCAGAGCTCCAGGGAGAGGGAAATTCAAATGAAGAAGGGTAGGATGAGGCCAATGGGGTAAAACCAAATTTGTGAGAACATGAAAGGACTTGACACAAAGGTTGTTTACTCAGAAAAGCAAGTTTATCAGTTTGTAAAATAATATCTTCAATGCGTTCCTCTGAAAATAATGAAAATTTTGGTTAAGCTCAATGTTATAATCCTCAAATTTTCAAGTTCTTATCTAATATTTCTCTCTATGCTAGTAATTGCTATAATTGCAATGAATAGGTTTGGTGTTTGTCTGCCATGAGCTCCGTCTTCCACCCATGGTAGCAGGCTCCCTCCTCCTATCCCAATAAGTCAGTTAAGGACCCAGGCCTGGCCACTCTTTTTTTTTTCCTTTGGCCACAGAGCCTGTTCCAGAGTTTATGAGTCAAAGCTAGCTTGCTCAGGAACCTTTTCTGGGAGTTTTCAAGCAGGAGTGAGAAGAGAGAAGTCCTCCTTCCATTCATAATCTACCTAAAGTAGGGAAAAATGTCTCAAAGAATGAAGCAGTGAGAAGCAGCAATGATAGGCAGAAGGATCCAATCATCCTGAGGCCAGCTGTTCTTTGACTGGTCACATGACACAGTACAAGTCGCTTTCTGCTTAAGGTTGTTTGAGTTTTTGTCAACTGCAACTGAAAGAAAAATAACATTTTTATTATTTCCATCTTAAGCAAGTAACAATGCTTGTTGGGTGCTTACTATGTGCCAGACACTTGCTACATAATAGCCCTGTGGTCATCATGGTAATCTTAATAAGTAGTAATATTCTCTATGTGAAGGAATGAAGGACCTAAGAAGTTACGTAAATGGCCCAATGTTACACACTAATAAAAGGCAAGATTTGTAACTTGATTTCACTCAACCCAAAGCAGGCTCTTTACCAGTAACAAATCATGCACTATATGCTTTTGTTGGTTTTCTGAAGCACAGCCTATTCTACCTTGGGCCACACCTATTAGAATCAATTTTGAACTCACAAATTTTGTTCTCAATCTTGAATTCAAAACTCTTCTCTAATATTTACATTAGGTTCAATCCTATGAAATTATTGAGATGTGACCAGTTTTTTTTTTAAGCCAAAAAAGTTTTATTTGGCATATATTCAAAAAAGGAAAAAGAGAGAAGCTGACAAACATGCTGTCACAGCTGTGTCTGTCCAAGGACGTGACCACTTTTGACCTGTAGGAATGGCAAGTTCATACAGTTCAGCCTAACAGCTCTGTGACACAATGCACATTATTTACCCTTTTTGAGCCTCACTTTCTTAATCTATTAAATGGTGCTGTCTTAGCCTAAGCAGATTCTGAGATAATCAGTTTGTCAACAGGCTCTGAGACAAGGATTTAGGTACAATTTACTCATTTGGGAGCATTTTATAGGAAACTCAGTAAGGAAGTGAGGGAAAGTGAGGCACAGAACAGAAAAAGCCAATAAAAGGTATGTCGGCTGTGGATAAGGCCTCAGTTTTGCTGGGGACTTTAGGGAAACACTAGATAGTACACTGAAAACCTGGTGACATAGTGGTTAAATGCTACAGCTGCTAACCAAAAGGTTGGTAGATCAAATCCACCAGGCACTCCTTAAAAACTCTGCGGGGTAGTTCTATTCTGTCCGTAGGGTCATTGTGTGTCAGAATCAACTCGATGGCAGCAGGTTTGATTTGGTTTCAGGTTTAGGTACAACATGTTTTGAAATCATTCCTCCCAAGATCCAAAGAAACTGGAGTATTTGCCCACCTACTCTTGTTGCTCATGCAGTGAGGGATATTTCTGGAATAGTAACTCCACTGCACTTTCAGCCCACACTTCAGTGCAGACTGAGCAGGTTCTTACAGTCATAGAATGTCTCCAGACAAAGAGATGAAGGAAGCAGGACCTGCATGGGAAGATTCTGTAGGTGACTTTTGAAATGGATTACGGAATATGAGCTGAGCATTGACACTGACTGCTATAGACAGTATTGCCATCACTTAACAGGACTTTTGGTAAAGATAACATGCACACAGACACACAGACACACATATACACACATTACATATTTGCCAAAGTAGCCAATTAATTTAGTTGGAGGATGTGATGGTTAATTTGTTGTGGCAACTCAGTTTGGTTATGGTGCCCTGTTCCTTGATCGAACACTAGTAGAGCTGTTGTTGCGAAGATACTTTGTAGATATAATTAACATTTATACCCAGTTGACCGTAAGAAAAGGAGTACACTCCATAATGTTGGTGGACCTCTGCCGATAGACTGAAGGCCTTAAGAGTAAAAACTGAAGTTTCCAAGAGGAGAAGGATTCTGCCTCAAGACTGTAAGATAGACATCCTGCTGGAGCTTTCAACCTGCTGCATGTCCTATAAAATTCACACTTAACAGCCTCCATCATCATGTGAGGCAGTTCCTTTAAATAAACTGCTTTCTCCTATTGGTTCTATTTCTTTAGAGAATCCTGACTGATACAGAGGGTAAGGGCCAAATTAAATAAAAAGGCTCTAAAGTATCTCCTAGACGTATAATCTCAGTTGTTTGATTACTAAGCATTTTATCTGCACAAATAAGCATAACTATGTTATAAATATCTGACTTTCTCTTTGTGTTACATGTATGGGATTGTACTGAACATACTGTTCTGCTTCCCTCTTTTACTGTATCTTGGACATTTTTCTCTGTCAGCCCATTCTTTGCAATGGCTACAAAGAGTGCATGACATTTCACTGTGTGGATTTATTGTGACTTGTTTAATCTTTACACTGCTGATGAACACTTGTTTTCAGTTTTTCACTACCTGATCTTATAGGCAAATTGCCGTACCCTTAAGCAACTGTGCTTGTAGGATAAATACCTGTTAGTGGAACTGTTGGGCACAGGAATGCATGTATTTATGTATTTTTGATAAATATTGACGAATCGGCCTACAGGATCTTGCTCCAACTTACACACTCGCCAACAGCATGCAAGTCATGATTTCTGCATATCTTTGCCAGTACCACTTAAATTCTTTAGCTGCTGTTGTAGATTGAATTGAGTCCCCCCCCTCCCCAAAATGTGCTGTAAATCCTAACCCCTACATGTGTGATTTTGGGAATAGGTTTTCTTATGTTATTTTAATGAAGCAAGATTAATGTAGGCCGTATTTTAAATCAACTTCTTTTGAGATCTAAAAAGATTGCATTGAACAAACAATGAAGTAAGCAAGTAGAAATGGGAGAAGATAGATACCACATCACATGGAGTCTCCAAGGAACCAGGGAACTGAAACTGAAAAGAGACAAGGACCTTCCCCCAAAGTCAACAGGGAGAGAAAGCCTTATGCTATAGGCAGCACCCTGAGATCAGATGTCTAGCCACCTAAATGGTGAAAAATAAATTTCTGTTAAAGTCACCCCACTTGTGGTGTCTCTGTGATAGCAGCACTAGATAACTAAGTGATGCTATTTAGGGAAGTATTTGATAGTTTCAAAATTGTGCGATGAGCTTTTGCTTCTTTTAAATTACAATGATGGATAAAATAATGAAGATTCATCATGTGTTGATTCATCCAACCAGTGTGTGTCATCAGCTACTATGTGGCAGCATTGTGCAAAGGCTGAGGACTCAGTTATGAATAGAACAGTTGTTCCTGATCTCATGGAACTTAAGTACAGCAATTACAGGTTTATAAATACAGTTATCTTCAGTACTTCAGTGGAAAGCCACAACGAGAGAGGGTACCATGCTGTGGTTAGCTCCTTTTCAGTTTGCCCTGATTCATGGCTACCCGATGCACAACTGAACAATGGGCTGCTGGGTCCTCTGTCATCTCTATGATCTGCTGTGGATCAGATCATTGTGATTTATAGGGCTTTCGTGGACTGATTTTCAGAAATCGATCCTTAGGCTTTTCTTGTTAGTCCATCTTAGTGCAGAAGCTCCAATGAAACTTGCTGAGTATCAGAGCAATGTGCAAGCCTCCACTGATAGATGCCTGGTGGCTGTGTATGAGGTGCTTTGACTGGGAATCAAACCTTGGTCTCCCACATGGAAGATGAGAGTTCTACCACTGAGCCACCAGTTGCTAATGATGTCCTGCTCAAATTCCCTTACCCTTGGCACTTCAGAGGACACTGGTTTTCTTTGGCCACCAGTGCCCACTTTGCCCTCAATGTAGCAGGACAGAAGTGACAAGAAAATAATGCTTCCCTGGGAGCATCCCTCAACCAATAGTTGACTGGAATTTGTGTCTAAATTCCCCAGCTCTCTTCTGTCTTGGGTAGAACAATTCTGAGATGTATGTACTACATTGGCTCCCAGAGTTCCTCAGTGGAATTGAGCTCAAGTCACTCACAGTGAAAGCAGGCAGCTTTGTTGACTGCTTTTCTTTCTTGTGTTACTTTACCACTGATACTGATACTGGATATTTCTTTCACTACCCAAAGAAAGTACTTGTGGGTCATGCAGATAGTTAAGTGTTTGACAACTAGTTGAAAAACTGGTAGTTCAAAACCACCCAAAGATTCCTTGGGAAACAGGCCTGATGATCTGCTTATGAGCTGCTTTTGAAAACCCTGTGGAGAAGTTCTAGTGTGCACACATAGGGTCACCATGAATAGGAATCAGCTGACAACCAGCAATAACAACAACACAAGTCTTCCTCTCAAGTTAGCTTCTGGGGGAATCCAAATTAAAGCCTGTGACTAACATTCATTTTACTTTGATGAATTGTTTTGTAACTCATCCTCACTCCTATAGGTGTGATTCATAATTTCTGCAATTTACAATCCAGAAAATAGTAGTGGCTTTCTAGGAGAGTCCTAAGAGCTCACTTCGAAAAATATCTCTCAGACTCAGAGAGTTTGTAATAAACAGTGGAGGTCTTAGTCTCAAATGGTTAAAGGAAACTTTTCAAAGCATTCCTAATGGTATTTATTCTTCCACAGCTCAAAATAATCTTAGCCTGAAGTGTAGGGGTCTTTGCTCTCATTTGAATATTGTGTTTTCTCTAGAGTGAGAAAGTGAAGCATCCTGGATATGACAGATGACAGATGAGTACACCCTTTGCCCTCTGGAATTTTTTAATATGCAACAATTGGCATGCTTGGTGTCCAGTTTTAAGTCTTTACAACCATCTATAGTCTTACCTGAGTGATATGTTTTAAAAAGCTAGTGGTCTATTTTATTATTATTATTTGCCTAATTCTGCCCAAGTGACATGACTGCGAATATTTAGGGTTTATTTGGAGTCTCCAAATTTAATCTCATCAAATAGTCAGTGACCAAACTGAAAAGATTTCTTTGTCCCTAGTTGATTGACTAAACATGAAATTCCATAAAGCTACTACTGTCCTGTGAACTGTGAGCCTACAATACATGGAATTAATTTGTTTCAACAAAACCTTGTAGGACCAATTATATGTCATGACTTTTAGATACAGTGCAGTCATACTTCCTGAGCCAAAATAATTTTATCTTAAAGTTGGAATGCAAATGAGAGTTATTCTTCAGATTTTACTTACTTAAATTTCTACCCCCTGAGGGATGTGAGGGAGAGGAAGGGACAAAAATAAAGGGCCCATTTTAGAAATCAAGTTCTTTAGAAGCAGTGTGGGTAGAAAGGATGTATATGATTTCAGGGGCAAGCAGAGGCCTTGACCATTGTTGTCCAAGAAGTGCTGGTGGAGAGTACTTTGGAGCAGATTGTTCCCATAATAAGGCCATGAGGGTCATCTTTGTGGCCAGTTCTGTTGCAAAATGGAAAGGCAAGTTTAAGACAACAGTACAGAAATAACAGAACCAGTAACATAACTTCATAGACACTTTCTAGTTTTAGCAAGGGTACGTAGGGCACAACCCAACTTTAGTTGAATTTCAAGGTTTCTGAAAGGAGATGATGATGCCTTTAAGGACAGAGCAAACAGGAGAGAAGGAAGCATCTTTCCTGACCCTCTAGATCCGTGTCCTCTCAGAGTTTCTCCTGCATCTCACCTTCCCCCTGCTGCACTAAATATCACAAGGCTGTCATAGAGGAGAGAAGGGATCAAAGTGACTGCTATCTGCAGAAGTTTATGTATGTAATTCTTGGTAGATTTTAGTAACACAGATGCTATCTGGAAGCCCCAAGCTTTGAAAACCTTTTTACAGAAGGTTTAAGGGTAAACCTGATTTTCTTGGATCTAGACAGACTTTACATAGGGGATGATGACTAATGCAACAATTCATTCTTCATCACATGTTCTGTCATCAAATAGGTGACAGTTTGTACATTCAGAAATTGGAATTGCTTTAGGGAAACAAAGGAGCTTTATCTACTATCTTTTAGTTATAAAATAAAATAAAATATGTTGCTTTGATAACTAAGGTGTGCCTGACTCAAGCCATGTAGTATTTTCAGTTGCTGCATATGCATGGAAAAGCTGGACAATGAAAAACAAAGACAAGAGAAGCATTGATGTATCCAAATTGTGATGTTGGCAAAAAAAATATTCAATATACCGTGGACTTCTAGAAGAAGAAACAAATCAGTCTTAGAAGAAATACAACTAGAATACTCCATTAGAAGTGAGGATGACAAGACTTTGTCTTGCTTACTTTGGACACATTTTCAGGAAAAACCAATTACTAGAGAAGTACATCATGTTTTGTAAAGTAGAAGATCAGGAAAAACAAACAAAATTCTTAATGAGATGGACTGACAAGATTGCTTCAAGAATGGGCTCAAACATACCATAGATCATGAGGTTGGGGCAGGACCTCGAAGTGTTTCATCATTATACATAAGGTTGCAGTGTGTCAGAGCTGGCTCCAAGGCAACTGACAACAAAGAAGTTACAAATTAGAAAGATATCAGTTCTATAGGAAATAATGAGTTACAAGATAGTAAACTGAACCTACTTTTTCTGCTTGGCATGAATCAAAAGTAGTAACTTCTTGCACTTAAGTGATTTTCTCACGTTTGTACTTCTGGTTCCATCAGATTTCTTATACTGCTTCATTCTTTATTTAAATTCTGAATGTTCTGCACCTCATGTATCTCTAAATGGCTTCTACTCATTTTATTAATTTGTTTGCTATTACCTAATGGATAGTGATGTATACAGTGAAACCTGTGAAAGCTGTAACTCTCCAGGACACCTGTTTTTTTTTTTTTTTTTCCTGGATCTCATAAGATTTTTGCCTGTGACAGGGTGCAGTTACCACTTTCCTATCACTCTCTATTTAGTGGAAAATATGAGAGCTTTCCTTCTCTGACAAGTTTCCACCTTACACAGGTTTACCCTTTCATAGATTTTACCATATTTCAATACAGACTCCTCAAAAAAAAATCAGAAATAACTCAATAGCCAAATAAACAGGTTTCTGTATGCAAGTGTTTTCTGTGTCTCTTGAACTATTTCTTCTCATTGCACCCTTTATCATGCCATTATACCACATATGTGCATATATTTTGCAGATAGAGGTAGACACAGACACAGGCGAAAAGTCAAACAGATACAAAGATCTAAACAGTGAACAGTTTTTATTGAATTTTTGTTCTCAGACACTCAATTCCCCTGTTTGGAGGTGATTATGTTTCTAGCTTTTTTGTGTGTATGTGTGTACTTTCAGAGATATCCTATGTATATCTAAGCAACACACACACACTGGTGAAGAATAATGTGTAGGCATTATCCATCTGTCTGCCTGTCTATCCATCTAGATCACTCAAAAGCAGTTGCAGCAGTACATCAATGGGAAACCACCAGAAATTTAAGCCTGATTCAGAATAGCATGTGGAATGAGGTACAACACTGCTAATGTCAGATGGATCTTGGTTGAAAGCAGAAAATACCAGAAAAAAGATTACCTGTGTTTTATTGACTATGCAAAATCATTTGACTGTGTGGATCATAACTAATTGTGGATAACATTGGGAAGAATCAGAATTCCAGAACACTTAATTGTGCTCATAAGGAACCTCGATATAGACCAAGAGGCAGTCTTTGTGACAGAGCAAGGGGATACTGGTTGTAAATCAAGAAATGTGTGCATCACAGTTGCATCATTTCACCGTACTTATTCAGTCTGTGTGCTCAGAAAATAATCTGAGAAGTTGGACATCATGAAGAAGAATGTGACACCAGGACTGGTGGACAACTCATTAACAACCTGAGATATACAGAAAACACAACCTTACTTAATGAAAGTGAAGAGGACTCGAAGCACTTACCAGTGAAGATCAAACACTACAGACTTCAGTATGGACTATGCCTCAACATAAAGAAAACAAAAATCCTCATAACAGGGCCAATAAGTAACATTACAATATATGGCAAAAAGATTGAAGTAATCAAAGATTGCATTTTTCTTGATCCACAATCAAAGCCCATGGAAGCAGCAGTCAAGAAATCAATTAATGTATTGCTTTGGGCAAATCTCCTGCAAAAAATCTCTCTTTAGTGTTAAAAAGCAAAGATGTCACTTTGAGGACAGCGTCCCCCGAACCAAGCTTTGATATTATCAGTCACCTCATATACACACCAAAGCCGGACAATGAATAAGGAAGACAGAAGAAGAAATGATGTCATTGAATTATGGTGTTGGCGAAGAATATTCAATACACCATAGACTGCCAGAAGGACAAACAAGTCTGTCTTGGAAGAAATACAACCAGAGTGCCCCCTTAAAAGTGAGGATGAGAAGACTTCATATCACATACTTAGGCCACTTTATCATGAGGGACCAATCCCTGGAAAAGGACATTGTGCTTGCTAAAAGTAGAGTGCTAGAGAAAAAGAGAAAGACCTTCATTGAGATGGATTGACATAGTGGCAGCAACAATTGGTTCAAACATAATAACCATTGTGAGGATGACAAAGGACTTGGAAGTGTTTCATTCTGTTGTACATAGGTCACTATCAATCAAAACTGACTTGATGGCATCTAACAATAATAAGAACAACAACAAAGGCCACCTGATCTTTGACAATTGCCCAAATTCCATTAAATGGGGAAAAGACAAATGGTACTGGCAAAACTGGATGTCCATCTACTTAAAAAATGAAACAAGACCCAAACCTCACATCATTCCCAAAAACTAATTCAAAAAGGAGCAAAGAACTAAATATAAAACTGAAAACTATAAAGATCATAGAAGAAAAAATAGGGTGAAATGCTAGGATACAAACCATAACTAACAATGCATGAACACCAGAAGACAAGCTAAATAATGGATTTTCTGAAAATTAAACACTTATGCTCATCATAAGACTTCACAAAAGAGTACCTACTGACTGGGAACATTTTTTTCCCTATGAAGTAGTTGACAAAGGTCTAATCTTTAAGGTCTACAGGAAAATCCAGCATCTCTACAACAAAAAGACAAGTAATCCAATTAAAAAATGAGCAAAGGTTGTGAACAGACACTTCACCAAAGAAAACATTCAGGCACTAAGCAGAGGAGGAAATGCTCATGATCACTAGCCATTAGAGAAGTGCAAATCAAAACCACAATTAAGTATCATCTGATCCTGACATTACCCTCACTAATTAAATAAATATAAAATAACAAATGTTGGAGTGGTTGCAAGGTGATTAGAGCTCTTACACACTGCTGGTGGGAATGTAACATGGTACAACCATTTTGAAAAATGATATGGCAATTCCTTAAAAGGGTAGCAATAGAAATACCATATGATCTAACAACTCGACTCCTAGGAAAATATCCTAGAGTAGTAGGAGCCATCACATGATTAGACATGCATACCCATGTACATTGCAGTGTTATTCACAATAGCAAAAAGATGGAAACAACTTAAGTGCTCATTAGTAGACAAATGCATAAACAAACTGTGGTATATACACACAATGGAATACTATGTAACAGTAAAGAAAAATGATGAATCTTCAAAATATTTCACTGCATGGATGAATCTGGAGGGCTTTATGTTGAGTGAAATAAATCAATCACAAAAGCACAAATGCTGTATGAGACCACTATTATAAAACTCATGAAAAGTTTTCCATACAGAAACAAACAATCTTGGGTGGTTATGAGGCAGGGAAGGGATGGGGAGGGAGAAATCATTAATTAGATAGCAGACAAGTGTTCTGGTGACGGGAAAGACAATATGTGGTATTGGAAAAGTCAGTACAACTTGACCAAGGAAAAGTCATAGAAGCTTCACAGACACATAAACTCCCTGAGGGACTGAGATACTGTGCTGAGGGCTGGGGGCCATGGTCTTGGGGGACATCTAGCTCAACCGGTATAACATGGTCTATAAAGAAAATGTTCGACATCCAACTATGTGAGTAGCATCTGGGATTCTTAAAAGCCTGTGAGTAGCCACCTAAGATACATCTACTGGTCTCATCTTGGATGGAGCAAAGGAGAATGAAGAAAACCAAAAATGCAAAGGAAAGATTAGTCCAAAGGACTAACAAACCACATCTACCACAACCTCTATTGGACTGCATGCAGAACACCTAGATGGTGCCTGGCTCCTACCATTGATTGCTCTGAAAGGGATCACAATAGAGGGTCCTGAACAGAGCAGGGGAGAAAGAGTATGCTTCTTAGCTCAAGTAGATATATGAGACTAAATGGTCAGCTTCTGTCTGGAGGTGAGATGAGAGGCAGAAAGGGACAGAAGCTGGATAAATGGATACAGGAAATGAAGGGTGGCAAGGAGGAGTGTGCTGTTACATTATAGAGAGAGCAATTGGGGTCATATAAATAAAGTGTGTGCAGATTTTTGAATGAGAAAATGACATACTGTAAACTTTCACCTAAAGCACAATTTAAAAAATTCGAATTCACACACACACACGGACCAGCCTTGCTGGTCTGACACAGACTGGGGAAACCCTGATAATAAGGCCCTCCCAGGCCCTTTTAACTCAGTACTGAAGTGACTCCTGAGGTTCACTGTTAGCCAAAAATTAGATCTAGAAGGCAAACAGAGCCCTGGTGGTACAGTGGTTAAAGAGCTTGGCTGCTAACCAGTAACAGGCAGCTGAAATCTACCAGCTGCTCCTTGGATATCCTATGGGGTAGTTCTACTCTGTCCTATAGGGGTGTTATGAGTCAAAATCAACACGGGTGCAATGGGTTTGGTATTTTTTTGTAGGGCAAATAATAACTCGTGAGGAACATGCTTCATAGTTCAGTCATGTGTAAGAGATTAAACGGGCACACCATCTCAAAAAACAGGAAGGGCAAGAAAACTGGAGGAATAGAAATAGGATACTTGAAGTGGAGAATGGGAGTGTTGACACATTGCAGTTGTCAACCAATATCACCAAACAATTGGTGTGTTAATTGTTTAATGAGGAACTAATTTGATCTGTATGCAAACTTTCACTGAAGGAACACAGACCCAGACCCAGACCCACACCCACGAAACCAAGAACAACCAAAGTCATTGTAGTTGAACTTCCCCATAGGGTTTCCAAGAAGCAACTGATAGATCCGAACTGTCAATCTTTTGATTAGCTCCTGCTTGCAGAAATTGGTTCCTGGAAAGAAGATAAGCACTGAATCAATTAAAGTACAAATTAAAAGACTCTAATGGTGGCATGCTGGTTAAAAGCTACAGCTGCTAACCAAAAGGTCGGTAGTTAGAATCCACAGGGACTCTTTAGAAACTATGGGGCAGTTCTACTCTGTGTTATAGGGTTGCAATGAGTCAGAATCAACTGGATGGCAACTGCTTTTGTTTGGTTAACACAGAGTGAGGAGCCTTGGTTGTGCAGTGGTTAGAAGCTGGGCTGCTAATCAAAAAGTTCAGCAGTCTGAACCCACCAGCTGCTTTGAGGACAAAAGATATGGTAGTTTGGTCCATAAAGATTATAGACTTAGAAATCCTATGGGGCTGTTCTACCGTGTCCTACTGAATTGCTGTGAGTTGGATTTGACTTAATGGCAACAGATTTGGGCTTTTTTGGTAAGTATTCACTAAATGCCAATTGCTTGACTCTAAGAAAACATTTTTTCTTAAAAAAATTTTTGATTAATCTGTGAGTACTTTAACTGTGTTATGTTTTGAATGATAAGATTTGACTTAAAAATAGCTCTGACATGATGTTTCATAAGCTTCTATTACATGAGAACAGTGGTACCAACTCTCAGCTGAAGATGAGACTGAGGATTCCATGTTCTGATTTGCTTATTGTTCTTTATTATCCATCCAATTTCCATGTGTTTAGTGCATTTTGTATCTCTTATAAAGATAATTGTTCACCTGACTGAGATGAACTACTAGTGAGTTTTCTGAAGAGACAACCATTAGATGACTTCACTTTAACTAATTTTGGCAGTCCTCATAAGAACAAAATTATGAATTAGGAGAGCGTGCAGAAATTTAATTTGAAAGTTTATGAGGGGTGTAAGGTCAGCTGTTACGTGGTAACAGTGATCTGAGTGATAAAATTGATAGAACCTATAAATGTTTTAAGTATGCTGGCTAAGATTTCTTGACTTTTCAGATGATTGCCTTTATCCAGTTTTAAAAAGTCCTGAAAATTAATGCAATAATTATTCATGAATAAATATAATTAATAAATAAGTTTTTATCTTTTAAATTGATGACATTTTTAGGATACAATATTCACTGTAGCTTTTATATTTATAATTTTGCATTCAAACTCCATGTGGTAGCTTGAGATTTTATGCAATGAATGATTTTTATGACCAAAAAAAAGGTTGGTGTACGTGTGTCCATAAATATTATCTGTCTCTCACCTATGGTTCAAGTAACAAGGTGAGTAAATACCCTGGTCGTGTTTCTATTCTTGGTTGTTATCTTTTAAAAGTATTTATTCATTATTTAAAAAAAAAATATTATTGTGCTTTAAATGAGCTGATTGTTAACTTGATGGATTAACTGATTAGGAGCTTCTGATACAGATGGCGTTACATCTGGCAGTGATAAATGATGCTTATATTTGTTTTTTTAATTCTAAAGCTTTTGGCTGTTTAAAAATTCATTTTGAATGGTTGAAGTTCTCTATATGAGAGAATGAAGGTGTCAACACGGAGGCAACCTGCTCGTACAATGTTCTACTAGACAGTATCTATTTAATAGTCTTTGGCTGCTGCCTACACACCTCACTTTCCCCTTCGGAACTCAAAGGATTGTACAATTAATCCTCATAACATCCCTTTACACTTGATTAAGAACAGGTGGCAGTATCTTCATTTCACAAATAAGACTCTTATACACAAGGAGGTAAATGATTTACTGACAAGCCAGCAACAAAACTGGGCACGCAGTCCTCGTGGCTGCCCTCCCGGCCCGGCATTCTCGGCTCCACACTGTCATGCTTGTGCGCTTAGAGTCATATTTTCAGTGAAACTGCTTTTCATTATAAACCACATGCTTGCTTTTTGTAGGAAATTAGCAAACTAGACAAAGCAGATCTTGTATCATACTGTTTTTATTGCATTGTTCAAATTGGCATGATCAATGTTTCTAAGTAGTTTGGTACTTTGTCTCCCCTTTTGTCCCTCTATATGAAGATGCTGGAAAGAAATCAAGTGACCTATCATATTTTTATTGTAGACAAATGCCTTTATAATGCTGTTGTGGTAACAATATGTCATTTTACAATGAAGGGCTGACATGGGATTATCCTCCCAATAGCATTAACAGAGCTGAATACCAAAGACAATATTTTTTCTTCCATGAGTAATTCATGGAAGTGAACTTCTTTTGTAACCTTGTAAGTCTGCTAAGACACTGAGAGTTTTTATGCTGTCATGGTTATAAAACAAGTCTTAGAATTTGGGGAAACATAAAAAAACTTAGGAACACATTGTACAATCAAAGTTGTCCCACTGTGTTACAAAATTTAAAATGGAGAGAAGTAATTGCAGGCTACACTTTGAAGATATTAAACATGAGAATTTCACTCAAGCTGCCTCCCCTATTTCCAGCTGGCAGCATCACCACTGGAATTACAAACAACAGCAGGTTACTTTAGCAGAATGTGTCTCATCAGAAAGAAAAAAAGTTTAGTGTATCGACAGATAAAAAAAATTAACAATTAACAAATAATGTGGCATCAGTTCTATAAAGAATATTTTAAGCTTATAACTAAGTTAGAAAAATGCAAATTTACTGGGAAAAGTCATTCAAAATATGGAAAACTCTTAACTGTATAGTGTGGCCAGGAAATAGGATGTTCTTATAAAAAAGCTTTTAATTAATAGGGGTAGCACAGTATTGCGTAAGGATTTTTTATACATATATGAGTCAGAAGATCAGCTCTGCTGCTGTGTGACATTTGTGCACTCATTTGACTTCACTGAGTTAGTTTTCCCACCTGTAAGATAGGATGGTAACGGTGGTAATACGTGGTCTTTCTATCAGACAGCATTGTTACAAGGAACTGTAAGGTATAAGATTTTCTCTACATCATGCAGGGGGTCCAGTTTTAAATTATTAGGCTAGAATAATCTATGTATGACACAAAAGCTGAACTTTATATAAGTACATCTTTGATATTTCATGAAGCAAAGGTGTCAAATTAACGAATCTCAGTCTATGAACCCGTGGACTCAAGCCAGCCAAGCCAAGTGCCGTCAAGTCAAGAAATAACCTTTAAAATTTTCTAAAATGTCACCTCAGTTATTCTTGGGTTTCCTTTCCCTGGGGACTGTTCCATGCCTGGGATCTTACATAAGGTCAAGGTGCTGTCTGTGTGTCCCTCAGGTCCACCAGGACTGGTCACCTTGAGATAAATACTGACCTGGACCACATGGTATCCGTTCCTCTCCCAGATCTTGCTCCCACCCTGGGGCATTGCCAGAAGCAGATGCATGTCTCCTTGCTCTAGGGATCTGTCAACATCTTTCTCATCTTTTCCCTTTGCCCGTCTAGGGCAATCTTTATCTAGTCTAAGGGAAATCCTTTTCCTGACATGTTTCTTCAAAAAACTATATAGATCTAAGAATCTTCTCTAAAAGACTTAGGCTGTTAAAAAACAAACAAACCACCACCACAACAAAAACAAGAACAGGAAAAATTGACTGCCTTTTTCTGCTTTCTGCCCTGTCACGTACCTCCCTTGGTACATAAAACTTGCTGTTTGATTGAAGGTGAGTGTGAGAAAAGAGGAGTCGCTGGGTGGCACAAGCTTTTAAGTGCTCGGCTATTAGCTGAAAAGTTCTTTGTTCAAATGGACTCAGAGGTGCCTCAGAAGAAAGACCTGATAATCTGCTTCTGCAAAGTCATAGCCTTGAAAACTCTATGGAGCAGTTCTACTCAGCAGCACACGAGGTTGCCATGAGTAGAAATGTAGATGACAACAACTAACATGAAAAAGGAAGGGAAAAATCCACACTAGTATTGCAAAATATCAGTAGTCATTTACTGATTCAACAAGTGGTTACTGAACATCTACTATGTACTAAACACTGTGCTATATATAACCTTTGGATATAGCAGTAAACATGACAAATATCTGCTCAGGTGTTTACATTTTAGAGGAGACATATGTTAAACAGTGATTTTAATGATTAACTATACAATTACATTTGTGGTAAGTACTATAAAGCACAAACAGAAGGGTTGTGTTAAGAGGAGGTATGAGGGGGAACTGACTTAATATGGAGTCAGGGTAGTTTTCCTTGAGGAAATTCCCTTTAAGCTGAGCTTAGATAGTAATCAGCTTAGGGTCAAGGGAGAACATCCAGGAAGAAGAAAGAGTGTGCTGTGCCTTACATATGAAAGGGTAATGACATTGAGGCTGATTGGTATCATATACCATGACCAGGATGTACAAGGAAATAATACTTTATCTTTTGTGTTCAAACACAGCTGTATTTCAAGTGGACTGCCTACCTTAAGCAGATAATTTATTCTGTGCATTTCTAGTATACTTGTTTCAATATATTGATATTTCCACCAGACTGAGTTACCGTTATTTGTCACTATCCAATTCCAAAGTCATTTTAGCATATATGCAATGTTTCTGAGTTCCTTTACTTTCTAACATTTATTTACTTTCTCACTGGGATGAACTATATTTGTCTTGCCCTGGCATGGAGAAAAGGGCACTGGGTCCTTTCTGGCTTCCAATTGTGTCTTAATTTCCTGGGTTTCTGAGTATCTTCATGATACCTTCTTTGCCTGCCCAATGGCTAGGCACCCCGTGCTTCTGGACATTATATGAGAAACTGCTACAGCTGATGAAAGACTTTATCACTGCCACTTGTCTCAATACCCCAGACCAGAATGTCACTGATGTCTCCTCTTTCCACTCCAGGCCTCTCTTACCCATCAGTTCTCTCAGCATTTTGAGAAATTTCTTGAGACCCCAAAATTTTCAGCTACATTTTTTCTCACCACAAAACCCTGCAGGGCTGATCTCAGACTTGCCATTCCTTAGCATCTTACTCAGCTCTGTTGAACTGCAAGTACTGCCAAGTGCAGGACTTCTCTGACAGGTTTGCAGTTCTCTCGAGTCATGCGGGAAGAAGCCCACTTTTTAAAATCGAGATATAATTGATGTAAAATCAACTTTTTTGAAGTGTATGATTTATGGTTTTAGTATATTCACACCGCTGTGTAACCATCACTACTAATTCCAGAACATTTCTATGAGGCCCAAAAGAAATCCCTTTCCTGTTACCAAAACAAACAAGAAAATAAAAACCAAACCCACTGCTGTCAAGTCAGTTCTCAATTCATAGTGATCCCACAAGATTCCCAAGGCTATATATTTTCATGGAAGCAGGCTGCCACATCTTTCTCTTGTGGAACCATTGTTGGTTTCAAACTGCTCACCTTTCAGTTAGCCGTAGAGCACTTTAACCACTATACCAACAAGGTTCCTGTTACCAGACACTCCCAATTCCTCCCTATCTTTACCCTCCTTCTACTTTCCCACCCAACCTCTGGTAGCCACTGATACACTTTCTGTTTCTGAGGGTTTGCCTATTCTGGACATTTCATGTGAAAGAAGAATCATACAATATGTGACCTTTTATGTCTGGCTTCTTTCTCTTGGAGTAATATTTTCAAGGTTTATTCATATTGTGCCATGTATCAGTACATCATTCCTATTCGTAGCTGAGTAATATTCTGTTGTATAAATAAGTTGTTGTTGTTAGGTGCTGTCAAGTTGGTTCAGACTCATAGCAACAGAATGAAACACTGCCCAGTCCTGCACCATCCTCACCATCTTCGCTGTGTTTGAGCCCATTGTTGCAGCCACTGTGTCAATCTGTTACCAGAAAAATCCCCATTGCAGACTTGTGCTGCCTGTCACTACTAAGCCAATGTATAGAGACAGGGATTGAGTCTCTTAAATGTGCTGTACTCAGATTGCTGGCAACTTGAGAAGATAGTGGGTTAACACCCTAAAATCATTTTAACCATCTCAGTCCAGGCTGGCAAATTTTATAGAAAGGGTTAGGACAAGGAAGCGGTACAGACATGCAGGTCTTCAGAGGAGAGGTTGGAGAAGACTCTTCTTTGTCTCAAGGCGAGTTGTCCTTGATGTCTGCATGCTGGTTACTTTCCTCTGAGACAGTGGACTGCAAACTGGCATTACTCCATCTGGTTATCGGTCAAGAACAGTCTGGGAAAACAAACTCAAAAATCTTCGTGAGTACTGGTCAGAAGGGAGTGTTACAATTTTATGTGACAGCATTCCTAAAAGAGAAAGGAGTTTTAGTACTAAGAAAGGAGCTAGCTAAGAATTTTTCTACAGCTATTAACCCTATCAAATCCATATCATTCTTTTACGCTGACCCTCTACTTTGCCAAGTATAGGATCCTTCTCCAGAAACTGATCCTTCCTGATAACACATCCCAAGAATGTGAGTCAACATGTTACCATCGTCCCTCTAAGGGGCATTCTGGCTGTGCTAATTTCTATACAGATTTGTTCATTCTTCTGGAAGTCCATGGTATATTCAATATTCTTCACCAATACCATAATTCAAAGGCATCAGTTCTTCTTTGGTCGTACTTGTTCATTGTCCAGCTTCTGCGTGCATACGAGGATGAGGTGATTGAGAATACTACTTCAGTTGTGTGCACCTGAGTCCTCTAAGTGGCATTTTATCTTTTTAATCCTTCAGAGAAGTTTTTTGCACCAAATTTTCCCAATGCAATATGTCATTTGATTTATTGATTCCTACTTCCATGGGTGTTGATTGTGGATCCAAGTAAAATGAGATCTTTGACTATGTCAGACTTTTCTCCCTTTATTGTGATGTTGCTTATTGGTCCAGTTGTAAGGACTTTTCTTTATGTTGAGGTGTAATTCATGATGAAGGCTGTAGTCTTTGATCTTCAGTAAGTACTTCAAGTCCTCTTCACTTTCAGCAAACAGGGGTTATATCATTTGCATATTGCAGGTTTTAATGTGTCTTCTCCATATTCTGATGTGGCATTCTTCATATAGTCCAGCTTATCAAATTTTTTACTTGGCATACAAATTGAATAAGTATGATGAAAGGATATAACAGTGTTGAACACCTTTCCTGATTTTAAACCATGCAGTAGCCCCTTGTTCTGTTTGAGTAGCTGCCTCTTGATATATGTACAGGTTCCTTACGAGCACAGTTAAGTGTTCTGGAATTCTCATTCTTTCCAATGTTATCTATAATTCGTATGCTCCACAAAGTCATATGACATTGTGTAGTTAATAAAACAAGGGTAAATATCTTTCATTTGTTCTCTGCTTTCAGCTGTAATTTGTGTGACATCAGCAATGATATACCTTATTCCATGTTCTCTTCTGAATCTGACTTGAATTTCTGGCAGTTTTCTATTGATGTACTGGTGCAACTGTTTTTGAGTCATCTTCAGTATCATTTTAGTTGCATGTAACATTAATGACATTGATTAATAATTATCACTTTCTGTTGGATCACCTTTCTTCGAAATGGGCACAAATATGGATCTTTTCCGATTGGTTGGCCGGTAGTTGTTTTCCAGATTTCTTGGCATAGATGAGTAAGCACTTCCAACATTACATCTGTTTGTTGAAATATCTCAGTTGGTATTCTGTGAATTCCTGGAGGCTTGATTTTCACCAATGCATTCAGTGCAACTTGGACTTCTTCCTTCAGTACTATCAGTTCTTGTTCATGTGCTACTTCTAGAAATGGTTGAATGTTGACCAACTCATTTTGGTACAGTGATTCTGTGTATTTCTTCCATCTTCTTTTGATGCCTCTTGCATTGTTCAGTATTTTCCCTGTAGAATCCTTTAACATTACAACTCGAAACTTGAGTTTTTCTTCAGTTCTTTCATCTTGAGAAATGCCAAGCATGTTCTTTTCTTTTGGTTTTCTGACTCCAGGTCTTTGAACGTTTCATTATGATACTTTACTTTGTCTTCTTGAGCTGCCCTCTGAAATATTCCATTCAGCTCTTACTTTGTTTCTTTCATTCACTTTAGTTGCTTTATGTTCAAGAGCAAGTTTCAGTTTCTTCTGGCATCTATTTTGGCCTTTTCTTTCTTTCCTGCCTTTTTAATGTCCTTCTACTTTTTTCATGTGTTAGTCCTTGATGTCACCCCACAAATCATCTGGTCTTTTGTCATTAGTATTTAATGTATTAAATCTGTTCTTGAGACGGTCTCTAAATTCAGGTGGGATATACTCAAGGTCATACTTTGGCTCTTGTGGACTTGTTATATAAATATACCACATTTTATTTGCCCATTCATCAGTTGATGGAAAACCTGGCTTATTTTCAGTTTTGTGCTATTATGAGTAAAGCTGCTGTGGACATTCATGTACAAGCTTTTGTTTGAACACTGATTTTCAATATTTTGGGTATGTATCTCGGAGTGGAATTGCTTGGTCATATGGCAGCTGCTTAACTTTTTTTTTTAAATGTGTTTTAGGTGAAAGTTTACAGCTAAATTTAATTTCTCATACAAAAATTATGCATATGTTTTCTACGTGACATAGTTGCAATCCCTGCATTGTGACAGTACACTCCCCTTTTTGTCCTGGGTTTCTCATTTCCTGGACACAGGAGCCACCCATTTTGTCTCATGTATCTGATTGAACTAAGAAGCTCCTTCCTTATGAGTGTTATTGTTTTTGTTTTGTAGTCCAGTCTAATCTTTGTCTGAGGAGTGGGCTTTGGGAATTGTTTTAGTTCTGGGTTAACAGAGTGTGCAGGGGCCATAGTTTCAGGGGTTCCTCCAGTCTCTGCCAAATCATTAAGTCTGGTCTTTTTATGTGAATTTGAATCCTGCTGCACACTTTCCTCCTGCTCTCTCCAGGATTCTCTGTTGTGTTACTTGTCAGGACAGTCATTGATGGTAGCCATGCATCATGTAGTTCTTCTGGTCTTAGGCTAATGAAGACTAATGGAGTCTAGTTTACATGAACCTTTTGTCTCTTGGGCTATTTTCCTTATATCTTTGGAGTTCTTCATTCTCCTTTACTCCAGGTAAGATGGGACCAATTGAGGCATCTGAGATGGCTGCTTCTAAGCTGTTAAGACCCCAGACGCCACTCCTGTAAGTGGGATGCAGAAGGTTTTCTGAATAAAGTTCGTTATGCCAATTGATCTAGATGTCTTCTGAAACTATGGCCCCTAGGCCTCAGCCCCAGCTACTTTGTTTCTGAAGTGTTTGAGTGTGTTTAGGAATCTTCTTAGCTTTTACTTTGGGTTCAGGTAGCTGCTAAACTTTTTGAGGAATTACTAAAGTTTTTCCACAACAGCTGTATCATTTTGCATTCTCACCAGTAATGTATGAGGGTTCCAGTTTCTCCACATCCTCACCTATACTTGCTGTTTTCCATATTTTATTTTTGGTGAAAATATATCCAATAAAATCTGCTCCCTTTCCATGGTTTCTAGACATAATGATCAGTGACAGGTTGCATTCTTCATGTTGAGTCAACATTCTTGTTATTTCTGTTCTATTTGTTTCATTTTCATTTACTTAAACTCCCTCACTTCCAACCTATCTTAGTTTTAAGATAGCTGTTGGCCCTTTGAGTTTATATAATTTGTTTGTTTTCTTATTTTTAAATGCCTTATTCGAGGGTGGCAACCTTTACTCTTTGGGCCAAACTCTTAATTTAAAAGTGATGAAAGGGGTTAGTTTTAGTTCAAGACTGAAGAGCAACTCAAGGTCACTGTCTAAGGACTCCTCAAGCCTCAGTATGCCTGGTAAGTCTGTCTTATTTAAGAATTGAAGTTCTGTTCTACATTTTTCTTAGGAATTATCTATTGTGTCCATCTATCAGAATGTGCGGTAGTGGTAGCCGAGCATCATCTGGTTTCTCTGATCTCTAGGTGGAGGAGGAAGTGATTCATGTAGACAATGAGTCCTGTAGTTTTCCTCCTTCTCTGATTCTTGAGTGTCCTACTTTGTCTTTTGTTCTAGGTGAATAAAGACCAATAATTGTGTCTTAGTTGGCTGCTCCTAAGCTTTTAATGCCACAGACACTAATAACTACACTTGGAAGTAGAACATAAACTTAACAATTATAAATATACAGAGAAAACTGTAAGAGCCAGAACTTGATGGGACTGCTTTGCTTTTCTGGGTCTTGAAAGTTTTCCATCTTTGATAAGGTACAGTCTTACCAATTTTCTATCAATCTCTATTAGTGAAAAATATTTTTGTTTTCCTTCCCTAATAGGTTTCCACCTTACATAAGTTCTGGCTTTTGCAGATTTTACTGTATTATGATGATTGGATTGTTCCATGAGACCATGGCTATAAGCCCTCAAACCAAGACAACTAATGCAATGAGATGATTGGTTATATATAACTAGTATCAGCATCAGTGAGTCCCCTTTATGTTATTGTTGCAAAACCGTGTACAGGCTAGTATTTGCCATTTACCCCTTTTCCCTGTGTATGCCTTAGTGACATCAGTTACATCAGTCATGCTGTGCAAACTTCACCCACATTCAGTGCCACCTTTTCCAGTACTATAAGCAAAAAGTGACTGCTACTGGAACCACTGATGAGTAGTATTTCATTGTATGTGTGTATCACATTTCCTTATCCGTTCATCTGCTAATGGGCACATAGCTTTTCCACATTTTTTTGTTATTGTGACGAGTGCTGCAATGAGCACAGGTTTGTATATGTCTGTTCAGTCACTGGTATTATATTCCTAGGGTATATACCTAGGAGTGGAACTGCTGGGTCGTATGGCAGCTTTGCCTATAGTTTTCTAGGTATGCCAGACTGTTTTACGTAACAGCTGCACCACTTCGCACTCCTAGACGTAATGAACGACGGTTCCCATCTTTCCACAACCTCTCTAACACTTATTTTCCTTTTTAAAAAAATATTTTAGCCATCCTAGGGTATCTCATTGTCATTTTAAATTGCATTTCTCTGATGGCCACTGATGATGAGCATCTTTCCATGTTGGCTGTTTAAATATCTTCTTTGATGAAGTGTCTGTTCATGTCCTTTGACCAGTTTATGATTGGGTTATTTGTCTTTTTGTTGTTACGTTGTAGAAGTTTTATATATAATTTAGGTATTAGACCCATATTCATTATATTGTTCCTGAGGATTTTTTCTTTTCCAGTTTGTAAGTTGTTTCTTTATTCTTTGATATATATTCTATTGTGATTTTGGAGAAAATTTGTATTTTGGTTTTGTTCTACATTTTTTTCCCATTCTGTCTGGGATCATTTACTGTATCACTGTTTGCAACTGTTGGAAGTTATAGCAGGGCGCCATCTAGTTCTTCTGGTCTCAAGGTAGGTGAGGTTGTGGTTTATACAGACAGTTCTGTAGATTAGTTTCTTCTTGAGACTTTGATTTCTTTCTTTCTCTTTTACTCCACATACTTAGAGATTGATAGTTGTATCTTAGATGGCTGCTTGTGAGCGTTTAAGATTCCTGACATCACTCACCAAACTGGGATGTAGAACATTTTATGAAGTTGATTATGCTAATTGACTGAGTTGCTCTCAAGACTGTGGCCTTAAGCCCACAAACTGAGTAACCTAATCCTGTGAGGTATCTGGCTATGTCTAGGAATTATCCATAACTATGCCCCTCTGTGCTTTATTTTATATATGAATACACATGCAGCACACACAAACATGTATACATATTTGCCTACAGAAACATCTATACATGCACATCTGTATATTCATATTACTTGTTGTTACGTTCTGTCGAGTCAGTTCCTACTCATAGAGGTCCTACTAAAATAGAATGCAACACTGCCTAGTCATGTACCATCCTCACAGTTGTGAGCTCATGGTTGCAGCCACTGTATCAGTCCATCTTGTTAAAGATTTTCCTCTTTAGCTGACCCTCCACTTTGCGAAGCATGATGCCATTCTTTGCCAACAGTATACATGTATAAGCATACATACGAGATCTGACAATTGAGTCCGGGAACTTAATTGTTCTACATACCTCACTGCTAAATATCACTACATTCACCTTCAAAGTACTCCCCTTGGGAGGCTATTCACCAATGCTAGTGCCTAGTTCATCCTTCAAAGCAATTTTGGAACTCTTTCTGGAATGGCCATTGCGCATGGTGGCACGATGGCATAGTGGCAAGTTCACAAACTTAACTGTATTGTCTGTGAGGAGATTTTCGGGCAGTAAACAAATAACTATATTGGAACACCCTCCCTACTCACCTGATCTGGCCTCAGTGACTTCTTTCTTTACCCGGAGGTAAAGGAAATATTGAAAGGAAAACATTTTGATGCCATTCAGGACATCAAGTGTAATACAATGACAGCTCTGAAGGCCATTCCAGAAAACGAGCTCCAAACGTGCTGGTGTTGGTGTATAGCTTCCCAAAGGGAGTACTTTGAAGGGGACCATAGTGATATTTAGCAATAAGGTATGTAGCACTGTTTTCTAGGATGAGTTCCCAAATTTAATTGGCAGTCCTCGTATGTAATCATACACATATTTTTTGGTTGTTATTATTTTTGTAAAGGAGTCTTAGTGGCAGTATTGGTTAAAATGGTGAGCTGCTAACTGAAAGATTGATGGTTCAAACCCACTGTCCACTCTGCAGGACAAAGATGTGGCAGTCCACTTTGGTAAAGATTTACAGCCTCAGAAACTGTACATGGCTGCTCTACTCTGTCCTATAGGGTCTTTATAAATTGGAATCAACTTGATGGCAGTGGGCTTGGTATTACTGTTTTTGCAAAATTTTATATATGGTGGCTTTTACTAAAATCATCCCTTGTTCTCACGTACTTCTTAGTGTTATCTTTTACGGTAATGAAGTTGTACTGATTTCACCCTTAATCAGAATTGCCATATTCATCACCAAAACTAAGAAATGTCCACTATCTAGAAAGGGATTCCTCTTCTTTCTCTCTCCATCTGTAACAGCCAGCAAAGAAAGTCACTTTCATTATGTATATCTATCCTTATCTTTTTATAATAGTGAGATCATACTGTATTTGTTCTTTTGTGATTGACTTATTTCATTCAGCATGCTGTCCTCCAGATTCATCCATGTTATAGTATATTTTGAAAACTTATCCTTATTCTTTATGGCTGCATAGTATTACTTTGCATGTGTGTACCAAAGTTTTTTTTTTATCCATTCAGTGGCAGATAGGCGGTTTCCATTTTTTTGCTTTGTGAATAACGCTACAGTGAACATAGGTGTGCATGTTATCTGTTTATATCAGTAATTTTAGTACTCTAGGGTATTTCTACTTCTAGCTTTTTGAGGAAATGCAATACCATTTTCAAAAGTGGTTGAACCAGTTTATAATCCCACCAGCAGTGGAGCAGGGTATCGATCAATCACTGCTTAACCTTGCCAGCATTTGTTGTTCTCTGTTTTTTTTTGATCAGTGCCATTTTTTCAGGAGTGAGGTGATATCTCATCGTAGTTTTCATCTGCATCTCTGAGGGCTGACAATCATGAGAATTTTTTCACGTGTTTGTTGGCCGACTAAATGTCCTCTTTGGTGAAGTGTTTGTTCATGCTCTTTGCCCATTTTCTAACTGAGTGTTTGTCTTTTTGTTGTTAAATCGTTGAAGTTTTCTTTGTATTTTAGGGGTTAGACCCTTATCAAATACATTATTTTAAAGACTTTTTCCCCCAATCTGTAGGTCCTCTTTTTACTCTTTTATTAGTTTTCTAAGGAGTGCAAATATTTAATTTTTAGGAGGTTTCAGTTATCTAACTTGTTCTGTGTTGCTCCTGCATTTGTGGTTGTGTTCGGTAATATATTACTGGAAAAAATTAGGCCCCATAGATTTGTCCATCTATTATCTTCCTGGAATTTTATAGGTTTGGCTTCAGTATTTAGATCTTTGACCCACTTTGAGTTAGTATTTGTGTATGGTGTTAGATATGGATACTGATTCATTTTTCTGCAAATAAATATCCAGTTTTGGCAGCACCATATGTTAGTAACCATTTCTTCCCCATTGAATGTTCTTTGCTCCCTTGTCTAAAATCAGCTGTACACAGACGAATGGATTTATCCTGGATTCCTGATTCTATTTCATTGTCCTACATGTTTGCTATTGAACCGGTACCAGGTTGTTTTGATTACCATGGCTGTATGGTATGCTTTGTTACTGGGGAATGTGAGGCCTCCTACTTTGTTGTTGTTCAGTATTGCATTGCCTATTTGGGGTCTATTTCCTTTCTGTATGAAGTTGGTGGTATTGTCAGATATTGATTGGGATTGTGTTGTACCTACAGATTCCTTTGGGTAGTACTGACATTTCCACACTGTTAATCTTCCGTTGTATGAGCATGAGATGTTTTCCTATTTATGAGGATCACTTTTAGTTTCTTGCAGTCATGTTTTACAGTTCTTGTACAGGTCTTTTATAGGCTTGGTTAGGCTTATGTCTAGCTATTTTATCTTTTAGGAGGCTACTGTGAATGTATTGTTTTCTTGATTTCCTTTTCATAGTTCTTTGTACAAAGGGAGCCCAACTGATTTTTGTGTTGAGTTTATACTCTGCCACTTTGACAAATCCATTTTTTAGATCCAGTAGCTTTGTTGTGGAATCTCTGGGATTTTCTACGTAAAGAATCATTTTGTCTGTGAATGGAGGTAGTTTTACTTCTCCTTTTCCAATCTGGATATGATTTATTTTCCTTTCTTGTCTCATTGCTCTGGTTAGAACTTCCAGTACAATAAAAGTGATACCCACTGCTGTCGAGTTGGGTCCAACTCATAGTGATCCTAGAGGTTAGATTAGAACTGCCCTATAGAGCTTCCCAAAAATGCCTGGTGGATTTGAACTGCCAACCAAATGGAGACCCTGGTGGCATAGTCGCTTTAGAACAAAAGTGATAGCAAGTGATAAAGTTTTTTGATAAAAATAATTAGCTTATATGAGGTTCCAGTTATCTATTTTGTTTTCTGCTGCTCACACATTTGTTGTTGTGTTTGATAATCTAACACTGAAAAACAAGTAGGTCTCAAAGCTTTGTTCCTATATTTCCTTCCAAGAACTTTATGGTTTTAGATTTAACATGTAAACCCTCCTTGTTCCATTTTGAATTAATTTTTGTTTATGGTGTAAGATATGGATCTTGTTTCATTTTTCTATACGTGGAAATCCAATTTTGCCAGTACCATTTTTTGAAGAACCTGTTCCTTTCCCATTAAATAGATTTGGCTCCCTTGTCAAAAATCAATTGACCACAGATATTTGGGTTTATTTCTGGGTTTTCAATTCTATTCCATTGGTTTATGTGTCTATTATTTTACCAGTACCAGGTTGTTCTGGTTATTGTAGCTGTGTGTAATATGTTTTGAAACTGGGGAGTATGAGGCTTCCTACTTTGTCTGTCTTCGAAATTGCCTTAGTTATTCAAAGTCTCTTATCTTTCCATGTAAAACTGAGTATTAGTTTTTCGAATTTCTGTAAACAGTGCTACTGGAATTTTGGTCAGGATTGTGTTGTATCTGCAGATCACTTTTGGTAGTACTGACATCTGGACTATATTAAGTCTTTCATTCCATGAGCATGGAAGAAATTTTCATCTATTTAAGTCTTCTTTAGTCTCTTTTAACAGTGTTTTATAATTTTCATTGTATAAGTCTTTCACATCCCTGGTTAATTTATTCCTAGTTTTTTTTTTCTTTCTCTTAGATACTATTATAAATGGGATTGTTTTCTTAATCTCCTTTCAGATTTGTCACTGATGGTGTATTGAAACCCAACTGATTTTTGATTTTTGTGTTTACTTTGTGTCTTTCAACTTTGTTAAATTACTCTGTTCTGGAAGGTTTTTAGTAGATTCTCTGGAATTATCCATATATAGGATCATGTCACCTGTGAATAGAGATAGTTTTAGCTCTTCCTTTCCAATTTGAATGCCTTTTATTTCTTCTTGCCTTATCACTCTGGCTCCAACTTCCAGTACAATACTGAACAGAGACTGTGAATGTGGACATTCTTGCCTTGTTCACATTTTCAAGAGGAAAATTCTCAATCTTTTTTCATTGAATACAATGTTGGCTGTTGTTTCTAACAAATGTCTTTAATCATGTTGAAGAAATTCTTTTTTATTTCCAATTTTGTTGAGAATTTTCATCAAGAAAGGATCCTGGGTTTTATCAAATGCTTTTTCTGCATTGAATGAGATGGTCATGTGGTTATTTCCTTTTGTTCTATTAATGTTTTTACACTATATTGACTGATATTTCTAATGTTGAGCCAATCTTACACTCCTAGAGTAAACTCCACTTGATAATGATGTATAATTGTTATAATATGCCTTTGGACTGTGCTAATATCTTGTTGAGAATTTGGATATCTGTATTTATAAGGGCTATTGGTCTGTAATTTTCTTCCCTTTTGGTGTCTTTGTCTGGCTTTGATACCAGGGTAATGCTGACTTCATGAAGAGTTAGAGAGTATTCTTTCCTCTACTTTTTGAACAGTTTGAACAAGATGAGTTTGCTCTAAATCTTTGATACAAGTCCCCAGTGAAGCTGTCTGGTCCTGTACTTTTCTTTGTTGGAAGGTTTTTTGTTTTTGTTTTTGTTTTAATTATTGATTCAGTATCTTAGCTTGTTATGGGTCTGTAGAGGTTTTCTACTTCCTTTAGAGTCAGTTTGGGTAAGGTATGTCCTATTAGGAATTTATCTGTTTCATCAAAGCAATCAGTGTTTTGGGAGTACAGTTGTTCATAGTATTCTGTTACGATTCTTTTTACTTCATTTGGGTCAGTTGTAATGTCTCTGTGTTGTTCTCTGTTTTTAAAATTGCACTGATCCTAATGGATTTGAAGTAGTATCATGTTGTGGTTTTGATTCACATTTACCTAATGGGTAATGCTGAACATACTGTCATGTGTTTGCTGGCTGTTTGTGTATCTTCTCTGAAGAAGTGTCTATTCAAATCTTTTGCCTATTGCTAAACTGGGTTTTAATTGCTGAGTTGTAAGTGTTTTTATATGTTTGAGGTAACAGACCCTCATCAGATATATGATTTTCAAATATTTCCCTTCCATTCTGTGGGTTGCCATTTCAATTTGTTTTTCTTTTCTTTTCTTTTTTTTATTATTATGATTGAATGAAAATGTACATTCCCATATAAATTGCATGCCCACCTATATGCAGCTCCCACTGCTCTCCCTGCCTGGTGATGTCAATTTCCTGATAGCATACTTTGATTCACAAATTTTTAAAATTTTGGTGAAGCCAATTTAACTAATTTTTTTCTCTTTGTTTGCTTATAATTTTTGTGTTGTTTTAAAGAAACTATTGCCTAATCTAAAGTCATGAGTGTTATACCTATATTTCCTTCCAGGAGTTTTTTTTTTGTTTTTCAATTGTTTTAGATCTTATATTTAGACCTTTGATCCATTTTGAGTTAGTTTTTGTTTATGGTGTGATGTAAGAGACAAAATTCATCCTTTTGCAGGTGTTTATCCAACTGTTGCAGCTTCACTTATTGAAAAGACTATTTTTTTCCGCATTGAAGGGTCTTGGCACCCTTATTTAAAATCAGTTGATCATAGATCTATGGATTTATTTCTTGACTCTTAATTCGATTCCATTGATCTGTGTGTCTGTTCAGCCCAAACCCTGGAGTCATCCTTCCCCTCTTTCACACTCCACGTATTTAATCAGTCAGCAAATTATATTATTTCTATGTTTAAATAGATCCCGAATTCAACCATTATCACTTCCTCTGAGATCTCATTTGTTTCAACCAACTGTCATTTTATCCTTTCTCTTTCTCCCCTTTTTTTCTTGCAGTAGCCATCTCACTGACCTCCCTGATTCTACTCAAAACCCTCAGTAGTCTGTTATCTACATTGCAGTCCAGGCCAGCCAAGTGCCTTCGAGTCGGATCCGACAGTCCAAGTGATCCTATTAAAATAAGCCAGATCGTATCCCTTTTTTGATCAAAATCTTTTCAGAGTAAAGATTAAAGTCCTAGTAATGACCTACGAGGCTCCACATAACCTGATTCTCAGCTCTTTGATATCATAGTCTACCACTCTGCCTTGTACAGTCTTCTCCAGTCACACTGACATCTGGATGTTTCTCAAATATACTAAGGAGTTCCCATTTCAGGGCCTTTAGAAATTCTCTCTCTCTCTATTTTTTTTTTTTTTGTCTGGAAGTCTTTTCCTCCATATATATCATGGCTCACTTTCTTACCTCCTACTCAGATCACACCTTATCAATGAGGACTTTCCTGACACTATATTTAAAATTGTTTTCCACATTAATTTCCATGCCCCCTGCTTACTTTTTCTACCATATTTATAACTTTTTAATGCACAATATATTTTACCTTTATATCATTTGTTTCTCCCTCTCCCCAAATGGAAGCTCCATGAGTGCAGGGTTCCCCCACCTCCATACTATGTCTTTAATGCCTAGCTTGGCACTTGACATATAATGGGGGCTTAAATGATTTTAGGTTGTAGCTAGCTGAACTACATCTCAGGTATGTCCTTAGGGTTGGAAGAATCATCCTATTTGTCCACCTGGGAATACCAAAGGCTTTTGAGAATCCAAGGTTTTACAGTTGTTCAACTACTCTAGCTTCTCTGTAATATCTCCATTCCAATGACCAAGATTTGAACCTTTTCCAGTTAAGACATTAGTTTTAACTTAAGGAACACAGAACAGCATAGATGTCAGATAGTATAGTGCAGCCAGCCAGGATCATGATCATATCTATCCAGGCTAATGATTGTCTAATAGCTGAGTTCCAATTGACTCAGAACTCCAGCATGTTAGATTACAGTTTAAAATCAGTAGTAGAAGATTTCGTGAACCATTTTGATCTACTAAGTTCTTTCCCCAACTAACAACTCAAGAAAATAGTGTTGTTCTTGGCTCAGAGATGACAGTAACCAAAAGTAAAGTTGTATTTTGTTGTAGAGCCCTCTGCAAAGCATACATAGAAAGAGGTGGAGTTAGAAGTGTGATAAGATTCTCAAGAGGATACAGCTTGTGACATTTTCTTTCACAAGGATTATGAAACAGAAATGTGCAGGGAAAGCCTTCAGATTGTGATGTAGAACTACTAAAGTCTTGGTTAATCCATTAGAAGAGTCCTACATTGGGCAGACATTGCCAGTCCCTGCTATGCTGAGCTATTGGCTGGGCTGCCTGAGGATAACTTGGCCTCAGCTCCACAGCAGAGGTGGTTCCTGAAGGCATTACAGCTGGATGCTGTCAGATAACTGAGCTTCTTGTAGCTGAACAGCAAGTTCTTTCCTGATGGGTAATCTGAGCAGTGTACTCTCTTGAGTGCTGCAAGTACTCACATATTATTTTAACTGCTCCCCAATCTCCAAGTTGATTCACTGTGAGGGCTGAGAGAAGGGAGGGAGAGATGGATGGATGGAAGGAGGGATGGAGAGAGAGCTGGATACAGGGAGGAGGGATGAGAGAAGGAAGGAGGAACAATGGGAGGGAGGAATAATGGAGGGGGGAACAAAAAAGGAAAGCTTATGTGGTAGTGCACTATAGCTAGGTGATGTAGGTCTAACCTCTGAGGAGTGGTTGGTGGTAGAGTTTCTTTTCTTTTTTTTCCTCTCCTTACATTTTTTTTTTTACTTTAGTCAGGGAGACAAGAACAAATAACTAACTGTTTTTTATGAATTTTCTTGAGATAACTGCTCTGTTTTGGCTAGAGAAGATCATCCCTTGAATAGGAGCTTAGATATTGTGTCTAAGGATACAGAAGAGATCTGATCCTGTTTACATGTTTTAAGATACCTCTCACAACTAACACAAATCAAATGCTTTAAAATTTTCTCTGTACCCCACATTGGTGAGTGGTGTCTGGGGTCTTAAAAGCTGCCAAGCAGCCATCTGAGGGCACAGCAAATGGTCCCAACTCAGCAGGAACGGATGCTCACCGAGGACCAAAATGACATGCAGTAAAGACAACCCAGAAGATAGAGAGACCCACATGAGTGGGTGCCTACATCGACTTGGGACCAGAAGAACCAGATGGTACCTGGCCACCACCAGTGATAGCCATGATGGAGCTCACTAAGTTGAGTCTCACTGGCAACACAAGAATAAAAAGGGGTGCATCCTGAGATCTCCACTAAAAGACCTCAATTGATGGTCTGGCGGTTTTGGGGTTCCTCTGAGAGCATGGTCCCTGGCCCTGATGCTGCCCTTGCCCATAAATCATAACGAAGGTCCACTCTTCAGACACGAATGGATTGGACTTGGCGACGCAGAATGACCATATATTGGATGCACTTTATGGTTCTATACATCTATAGGATATCATCCTGCTGATCTCTGGCTGAAGGAAGGAGAGTGGGTGGAGAGGAGGGGAAAGGAGACTGTTGGGAGGATGAGACATGGATGGAGCAGAGAGGAATAGTGTGCTGTTGCCGGACAGGGAGAGCAGTGGAAGCTGCATATAGGTGGGCATGTAAATTTATACGGGAATGTACATTTTTACTCAGTCATATTAAATAAAAAAAAAAAATTTAAATCATTCTCACCAGTGTGCCCTTCAAATGACAAGCTAACACTTGTAGTCATTACATCATCTTTTTAAAAAAGTCACTCTCTTGTAATCAATTAAACTCATTACACCTGAATAATCATTACCAATGTTGCATAATTTAAATAATCTCTTGCAAGATGATTTATTTATGACTGTCAGGCCTACTAACAACTTTCCAAACTATCACTCAGTGGTACATTGCAAAGTTTCCTGATGAAGAAATTTCAGACCTCAGGGAGTTTCCTGTACTGCCTTGGAACAAACTATTACAGACAAGAAGAGCTGCCTGTGAAAATTACATACACACCTTGCTTTTCCTTATCTTCGTCCAACTGAACACCCTGAAAGGAATTTCTCTCTTACTTTCTCTTTACTTAAGCTACCAGATATAACCAACTCATTCAGATATCATTACATTTAGTTACCAAGGCTGCCCACTCCTCCTCCCTGATAGGCATCGCTTGAGACTGCTGGCCACAACCTAACCAGTTGCTTTGCCACCAAATACATGGACTATCATTTTCCCATCCTGGAACTGAGGGTGTCTTATTACCATTGATTAGTCCTAGCATCATTCCACTGACCGTTTCAGATTTTCTCTGAAGATTTGTTATTTGAAACTTCGCTCCTGATTAGGAATGTTTGATAGCAAGGGATAAAAATCTACTCAAACTAGCTTAAAGTGAAGCAGAATTTATTGTAGAATTAAGTGTTACTTTCTCATGGGCACTTGGGGACAAGAACTGGATTGAAGGCAGGTGACATAAGAACGGAAACTGGGGTGTCAGGCACAGAATGGAGTGTTCTGCCAACTCTTGTGGAGCCACAGCACAACTGCTTCTCTTGGCAAATTTGCCTGCTTCTGTCTCTTGTGCTTTTTTATACCCCTAGAACTTCACCTCATGTGTGGCTTTGACTTGCCGTGGCGCTGACTCCTGCCCTGTCTTTTCCTGGTTTTGTGTCCAAGATTCAGTTTTGCACTGCCTAAGTTTCTGAATACAGTTTTGTAGCATTCCATTTCTGAAATTCCAAGAGAAAATACATGATTGGCTCAGTCTGGTTAGGTGTAAACCCCTCAGTCAATCAAATATGATTGGGGCTAGGACTGGCATAATACAGCACTCAGGCCTGGAGCTTTTATGTTTGAAGATGGAGAGTTTTCTTAGAATGTGGGTGGTGTCTTAGGCCGGGTTCTCTAGAGAAGCGTAACTTTTTCTAGGATGAGTTCACAAACTTAATTGTCAGGCTTCACGTATATATATATATATATACATATATATGTGTATATATATGTATATATATATATATATAGTTCTAGATATTACTGAATATCACTATGGTCACCTTCAAATTACTCCCTTTGGGAAGCTGTGCAACTATACAATTAAGTTTGAGAACTTGCCACTATGTGCAAAGGCCATTCCAGAATGAGTTCCAAAATTGCTTTGATGGGTGGACTAGGTGCTGCCATCAGTGTATAGCCTCCCAAGGGGAGTACTTCAAAGGTGATCATAGTGATGTTCAGCAATGAGGTATGTAGCACTTAGAACAATTAAGTTCACGGACTTAATTTTCAAACCTTGTGTACACACACATATGTGTGCATATGTATGGTCATTATTGTAGGTGCCACTGAGTTTGTTTTGACTCATAATAACCCTATGGACAACCAAGTGAAAAACTGCCTGGTCCTGTGCCATCCTCATAATCATCATTATGCATGAGCCTGTTGTTGTGGCTACTGTGTCAGTACATCTTGTTGAGGGTCTTCCTCTTTCTTGCTGACCCTCTACTTTACCAAGTATGAGGTTCTTTTACAGGCATTGGTCCCTCATGATAATATGTCCACAGCATATGAGATGATATCTACCATTCTTGCTTCTAATGAGCATTCTGTCTATACTCCTCCAAGACGAATTTATTTGTTCTTTCGGCAGTCCATGATTTATTCAATATTCTTTAACCCCATCATAATTCAAAGACATCAATTATTTTTCAGTCTTTCTTATTCGTTGTCCAGCTTTCACATGCATATAAAGTGATTGGAAACACCATGGCTTGGGTCAGGGGCATCTTAGTCCTTAAGGCGACATCTTTGCTCTTTAACACTTTAAAGGGATTTCTTGAAGTATATTTGCCCAATGCAATGAGGTGCTTGATTTCCTTACTGCTGCTTCAATGAGTGTTGATTGTAGATCCAAGTAAAATTAAATCCTGAACAACATCAATACTTTTTCCATTCAGTGTCATGTTGTTTATCAGTCTAGTTGTGAGAATTTTTGTTTTCTTTATATTGAGGTGTAATCTATGCTGAAGGCTGTGGTCTTTGATCTTCATCAGCAAGTATTTCAAGTCCTCCTCACTTTCAGCAAGCAGGGTTGTGGCATCTACATATCTCAGGGTGTTAATGAGTATTCTTCCCATCCTGATGCCCTGTTCTTCTTCATGCAGTCCAGCCTCTTGCATTATTTGCTCAGTATACAGATTGAGTAATTATGGTGAAAGGATACAACACTGACCACATCTGTCCTGACTGTAAACCATCCAGTGTCCCTTTGTTTTGTTTGAATAACTGCCTCTTGGTCTATGTATAGGTTCCTTATGAGCACAATTAAGTATTCTGGAATTCCGATTCTTCCCAATGTTATCTATAATTTGTTGGGATCCATACAGTCAAATGCTTTTGTGTGGTCAATAAAATACAAGTAAACATCTTTCTGGTATTCCCTACTTTTAGCCATGATCCATCAGATGTCAACAATGATGTCCCTTGTTCTGTGTCCTCTTCTGAGGCTGGTTTGTATTTCTGGAAGTTCCCTGTCAGTGTATTGCTGCAATCGCTGTTGCAAGATCTTCAGCAAAATTTTACTTGTGTGTGGTATCAATGGTATTGTTTGATAATTTCAGCATTCTTTTGGATCACCTTTCTTTGGAATGTATGAAAACATGGATGTCTTCCAGTCAATGGGGCAGGTAACTGTCTTCTAAATTTCTTGATATACATGAGTGAGTGATTCCAGTGCTGCATTCATTAGCTGAAATATCTCACTTGGTATTCCATCAGTTTCTGTAGCCTTGTTTCTAACCGATGCCTTCAGTGCAGATTAGACCTCTTCCTTCAGTATCATCAGTTCTTGATTATATGCTACCTCCTGAAATGGTTGTTTGTGTGTGTGTGTGTGTTTTTGTATACCCATTGTGGTCAAGTTAATTCTGACTCATAGTGACCCTATAGGACAGAGTAGAACTGCCCCCATAGTGTTCCTAAGGAATGCCTGATGGATTTGAACTGCTGACCTTTTGGTTAGCAGCCCAACTTTTAAACATTATGCCACCAAGGTTTTCACGGAGATGCATATCTATATGTATGTACATGAGAGAGAGAGACAGAGATACTGATTTCAAAGAAATGGCTCACACTGTTGTGGAGGCAGGCAAGTCCCAAAGTCCATAGATCAGGCATTGGCTGGAGTCTTCTGACTCACGTGGCTTAAAGAGCTGATGAAACCAGAATTGACAGGTCAGACAACAGTATTCTGGCTCACAGGGCTGTGGAAGTTGCTGAATGCCAAAGTTGGCAGATCAGATGACTTGCTCTTGAGCTGGTAAACCCCAATACTGGCAGATCAGGCTACAGGCTGCTGGCTCAAGTCTCAATAACCAGAGATCACATGATGATGGGCTGGAAACAGGATCTAGAACAAGAAAGTGAGCTTTGCCAGAACATCCATACATTTATTGGGTTCAGGTCACATCTCTTGGAAAACTCTCCTGCAACTGCTAGGTTGAACATATCAGAACACAACGTGAGATTGATTACACTCTATTACAAAATAGAGGTTAATTACACAGTGCTGAGAATCACTGCTCAGCCAAATCAATACATAACATTGACTATCATAATTCATCCCTTCCCAACTTGGTACCTGTTTACATATCCTTAAACCATACATACACTCTAAGTAAAGACAGTTATAAAGCTATATTTACACAACTCACATGCGTACACAACTGAAAGCCCACTAGTCCCACTTGTATCTTATATTTTGTAAGTGATGGGATAAGACAGAGAAGTGAAAATATTTTCAATACACACACATGCCCATGCAAGTTTAATAATACAAGAAAGACTCATAACAATTACAGTCCTCATTTCTGCAAGTGGTCATGTGGTTACAACTGTTATTTAAAATTACCTTCCTCTATGAAGCATTTCATATTCCTTTTATCCTCAGCAAGTATTTCAGGTCATGGTTACTTACCTGGTGAAGTGACCCACAACTCCATTCCTCAGAGATCTGGGCCATAAGTCGTCACGCCAGAATTGGGTTGTAATAGTTTTCTACTACTTTAATCACAGTGCATGGTAGCACTAACAGATGCCCTAAGGGATTACATGTATTCCGCTTCATCTCTGTTGTGTAGTCTCAATCAGATTTCCTCTTGGCAAGCGCTATCAACCATACTAGATAATATGTTCTTTTTCTGTTGATTTAGAGACAAGAGGAACTCAAAATGGCTGGGTAGCATTCTTAATTTCTAGTTCAACTGAATTATTTCTGTATCTCCTTACAGGGGCATTCTTCCCTTTGGATCTATGACCTCTGGATCCACAGAGCATAGGGTGGTGCAGACAAGAAGCAAAAATATTACAAGTTGCCTCTTACTGGAGGGGAGTGGAGAGGATAGAGAAGAGGGGACAGGAGATTGTTAAGAGGATACGACATGTATAGAACAGAAAGGAGGAGTGTGCTGTCACTGGGCAAGGAGAGAAGCAGGAGCTGCACATAGGCGAGCATGCAAATTTAAACTGGATTGTACACTTTCACTCAATCACAATAAATAAATAAAATAAAATAAATATTGCAAGTCAATCACTAGGAGTAATAATGAGTAGTGCCACTCCCTCTTAATCCCTTGAGTCCTGGCATTCTGAGTCCTAGCAGACACTGTTTTAGAGAATACTTAGCTCCAGGAGAACATTGCTGAAACTCTGAAAAGTATTGCCACTTACTTGGTACTATAATTGTGTCTTTAGGAAGCCATTCCATCATTCTATCAAGTTACCTGCTTCAGGATGATGGGGAATGTAATAGGACTAGTGAATTCCATGAGCATGGGTCCAGTATGGCACTTCGTTTGCTTTGGAGTGAGTCCTTTGATGTGTGGCAATGCTGTGCAGGATACCATGATGGTAGATAAGGCATTCTGCAGGCCCATGGATGATAGCTTTGACAGGAGCATTGTTCACTGGGAAGGCAAAACTGTATCCAGAGTAAATGTCTACTGCAGTAATTATAAAACACTGTTTTCCATGATGGAAGTGGTCCAGTATAATCAATCTGCCACCAGGCTGCTGGCTGATCACGTTGAGGACTGGTGCCCTATTGAGGACTCTGTTGCTGGCAGATCATTCACTGAGCACTGGATGTAGCCTAGTTGGCTTCGGTGAGTGGCAGTCCATGTTGCTGAGCCCATGCATAGCTTTCATCCCTGCCACCATGATCACTTTGCTCATGAGCACATTTGGCAATGATTGGAATGGTCATGAAAAGAGGCTATCTGGTTTCCACAGAACATGTCATCTTATCTACTTGAGTGTTAGAGTCATCCTCTGGTAAGGTCACTCTTTGGTCAGTAGTCACATGAGACACAAATATCTTCACTTCTTTAGCCTAGTCAGGGAGATCCATCCAAATGCCTCTTTCTCATATCTCTGTCACTGATTTTTAAATCACGTTCCTTCCAGTTTCTGACCCTCCAGCCAAATCATTGGCCACATACCATGAATCAGTCTCACTTCTGGCCATTTATCCTTCCAAGCAAAGTGAACAGCCAGGTGTCTTGCTTGAAGTGCTGCCAGTTAGGATTTCCTTTTACCATTGTCCTTCAGGGAGTCCCAGAAGGAGGCTGCAGCGCTCCTGTTGTCCAGTTTGAAGTGGTGCCTGCATATTATGCAGAACCACCTGTAAACCAGGCAAAAGTTTTCTCTTCCTCAGTAGTCATAAGTAACTCTCCATGAGGCCTTAGGTGTAGACTGGGAGGAGGAAGGTAATGTGACAGGAGTGGAGACCATGGGCATTTGAGACACTTTGTCACGTAATTGCTTGTACCTTCAGATCCTAGCTGAGCCCTGTCTCATATAAACCACTTCCATTTAATGAAACAGTTCTGCTGTGGACACCCAACTTTATGACTCTGTAGGTCAGACAACAACCAGTTCATGATGCGCAGCTCAGGCTGCATGGTGACTTTGTGGACCATGGTTCCACAGTCAGTCTCTACTAAGTCCCAGTAACAAGCCAAAAACTGTTCCTCAGAAAGAAATCAGTTATCTGCAGGGAGTGACAGGGATTTGCTCCAAAATTCTGTGATTCACAAATAAGGATCTGCCAAAGAGCCCAAACACCATCTCTATCTGCCACTGCCACTTCAAGTACTACTGGATCAGCTGGATAATACAGCCCAAGTGGCAGAGCATCTTACATGGTGGCCTGAACCTGTTGCAGAGTCTTGTCTTGTTCTAGACCCCCACTCAAAATGACCAGCTTTTTTTTTTAATTGTGATTAAGTGTAATTATACAATCCGAGTTAAATTTGCATACCTGCCTATCTGCAGCTCCTTCTGCTCTCCTTGCCCAGTGACAGCACACTCATCCTTTCCTTTCTCTATATGTCATAGCCTCTTAACAATCTCCAGTCCCTCCCTTCAACCCTCTCCTCTCCCATCTAAGAGGCAAGTAGGACAGCATCCTATAGATGAGTAGAACCATAAAGTACACACACCACATGGTCATATTCTGTCTCCAAGTCCAGTACATTCCTGTCTGAAGAGGTGACCTCAGTAATGTTTTCTGGTCAGGGGCAGCAGCAGTTCTAGGGGCCATGCTCCCAGGGGAAGCTCCAGGCTGCCAGATTATCAGTTATAGTCTTTTAGCGGAGTTCTTGAAGTGCACCCTCTTTTTCTCATGTTGCCACGGGGAGTCAACATTGTGTGCCTCATCACAGCTGCCTTTGGTGGTGTCCAGGCACCATGTGGTTCTTCTGGTCACTTGTTGATACAGTCACTCATTCACATGGGTCCTTCTATCTCCTGGGCTCTTTTTCCCTCGTTGTTGTTCTTGGTGATCATCTGTTCCAGATGAGTTAGGACCACTTGGTGGACCTCAGATGGCAGCTTGCTAGCTTTTAAGACTTCAGATACCACTCACAAACATGGGGTACTGAAGACTCTCTTACCAATAGGCTAGTTAATGACAATTGGCTTCAATGTCCCTTGAGAGCATGATCCCTAGACCCCGCCCCTGTTACTCTATCCTTGCAATATTGGGTTAAGATTAGAAGAGTTTTCAGTTTATGTTGAAGTCCAGTTAAGTTGATCCTGTTTCTACCGTGTGCTGTCCCTGCTTTTACCCAACCAAATTTCTATCAATTATCTAATCTATGACCAGCCCTTTCCCTTCCTCCCCTCCCTTGTAGCCATCAAAGAGTCTTTTCTTCTGCAAGTAAGTCCATTTTTAAGTCCTTATAATAGGAGCCTCATACAATATTTGTCATTTTGTCAACTGATTTCACTCAGCATATCTTCCAGTTGAAACCGGGTTATGAAATGCTTTCTAAAATCATCATTGTTTTTATCATTGCATAGTGTTCTTTTGCGTATATGTACTATAGTTTTTTTTATCCATTTATGTTGTTGCGCATCTCAGTTGATTCCATCTTTTTCTATTGTGGACTGTACTGCACTAAACATTCATGCGCATGTATCTGTTTGTGTGACTACCCTTGATTCTGTAAGATTATATTCTGAGCAGTGAGATTACTGGATCAAATGGTATATCTATTTCCAGCTTTTTAAGGAAGCACCAGATGGCTTTCCAAAGAGGTTGTACCATTTTGCAATCCCATCAGCAGTGCAAAAGAGTTCCAGTCTCTCCACAGCCTCTCCAGCATTTGTTGTTTTGTTCTTTTTGGATCATAGCCAACCTTGTTGGAGTGAGATGGTATCTCATTGTAGTTTGGATCTGGATTTCTCTAACTACAGATTGTGAGCATTTCCTCATGTGTCTTTTGGCTGCCTGGATGTCCTCTTTGGTGAAGCGTCTGTCCATCTCCTTTGCCCATTGTTTAATTGGGTTATTTCCCTTTTTCTTGTTGATATTTTGCAGTACCTTGTAGATTATGGAGATCAGATATGAGTCTGACATGTAGTTGCCAAACGTTTTTTTCCTGTTCTGTAGATGTTCTTTTAACTCTTTTGATAAAGTCTTTGGGTGAGCAAAAGTCTTTCATTATTAGTAGTTCTCATCTATCTTCTTTTCTGTTGATTGTACTTTGTCAGATTTTGAAGTCTGTCTAAGCTGTGTATTAAAGCTTCCATTGTTGACCCTATTTTTCTGGCATTACCTTTATTGTTCTAGGTTTGATATTTAGGTCTTTTATCCAATTTGAGTTAGTTTTAGTGTAAGGTGCGAGATATGGGTGTTGTTTCAATTTTTTTGCAGATGAATGTGCAATATTGCCAGCACTGTTTGTTAAAGAGACTGTTTGTACCCCAGTTTACAATCTTAGGGTCTATGAACTGTTCACAAGAGGATGATGGCATCTCTGGGGTCTCCACTCTGTTTTGTTGGTCAATATGTCTTTTTCTGTACCAGTACCAGGCTGTTTTGATTACTGTGGCAGTATAATAGTTTCTAAGGTTGGGTAGTGTGAGGCCTCCCACTGTGTTCCTGTTCTTCAGTAGTGCTTTGCATATCCTGGGTTTCTTCCCTTTCCAAATAAAGTTGGTGATTTCTTTCCCCATCTCATTAAAAAATGACACTGGAATTTGTATTAGGATTGCATTGTATAGGTAGATGCCTTTGGGTAAAATAGCCATTTTCACAATGTTATGTCTTCCTATCCATGAACAGGGTAAGTTTCACCATTTACGTAAGTCTCTCTTGGTTTCTTGCAGTAAAGTGTTGTAGTTCTCTTTAATAGGTCTCTTATTTCTTTAGTTAGATTTATTCCTAGGCATTTTATCTTCTTGGAGGCTATAATAAATGGTATTGATTTGGTGATTTCTCCTTTGATGTTCTCTTTGTTTGTATGAAGGAATCCTACTGTTTTATTTATGTTTCTCTTATATCCTGATACTTTGGTGAACTCTTCTACTAGTTCCAGTAGTTTTCTTATGGATTCTTTGGGATTCTCTTCATATACAATCATATTATCTGAAAATAGGGAGATTTTTACTTCTTTGCCAATGTGGATGTCCTTTACTTCTTTGTCTTTTCTAATTGCTCTGGCCAGTGTTTCTAGCACAATGTTGAATAGATGTGGTAAGTGTGGGCATCCTGGTCTAATTCCCATTCTAAAGGGGAATTCTTTCAGTGTCTTTCCATTCGAGGTGATGTAAGTAGTTGGCTTCTCATAGATGCCCCTTATTGCATTGAAGAATATCTCTTCTATTCCTATTTTGCTGAGAGTTTTTAGCAGGAATAGGTGTTGGACTTTATCAAATGCCTTTTCTGCATCAATTGGCAAAATCAAGTGATTCTATCTTTTGTGTTATTTTGTGTGGCTGATCACATTAATTGTTTCTCTGATGTTGAACCAGGCTTGCATCCTTGGTATGAATCTAACTTGGTCATGATCAATTATTTTTTTTGACATGTTGTTCAATTCTATTGGCCAGAATTTTATTGAAGATTTTTGCCTCTAGGTTCATCAGTGATACTAGTCTGTAATTTTCTTCTTTTGTGGAATCTTTTCCTGGCTTTGATATCAAGGTTATGCTGGCTTCATAGAATGAATTTGGGGGTATTCCATCCCTTTCTATGCTGTGAAATAGTCTCAGTGGTATTGGAGCTAACTCTTCTGTAAAAGTTTGGTAGAATTCTCTAGTGAAGCCATCTGGGCCAGGACTTCTTTTGGTTGGTAGTTTTTTGATGACTTTTTTGATCTTTTCCTTTGTGATGGGTTTATTAAGTGGTTCTGCTTCTTGTGATAATTTTGGTAGGTAATATGAATCTAGGAATTTGTCCATTTCCTCTAGGTTTTCAAATTTGTTAGAGTACAGTCTTTCATACTGTTCTGTTAGGATACTTCTGATTTCAGTTGGGTCTGTTGTTACATCTCCCATCTCATTTGTTATTTGTTTCCTCTCCTGTTTTTCTTTTGTAAGTTTAGCCAATTTTTTATCCATTTTGTTGATCTTTTAAAAATAACAGGTTTTGGTTTTGTTAATGTTTTCAATTGTTCTTCTAGTCTCTAACTCATTTAGTTCTGCTCTAATCTTTATGATCTGTTTTCTTCTGATGTCTGAGAGGTTCCTCTCTTGCTCTCTTTCTACCTGTTTAAGCTGTAGGGTTAATTCTTTGGTTTGGGTCCTTTTTTTCTTCTGGTCATGTGCATTTATAGAGATAAATTGACCTCTGTGCACTGCTTTGGCTGTATCCCATAGGCTCTGGTAGGTTGTGTTTTCATTCTTATTTGATTCTGTAAATTATTTTGTCCTTGATTCCTTCTATAATCTATGGCTTTTTGAGCAAGGTTTTGTTCAGTTTCCATGAATTCAAGTTTGTATCTATGTTTTTTATGTTATTGATTTTGACTTTTATGGCTTTATGGTCGAAGAAGATGCTTTGCAATAAAACTGTCAGGTTTTTGAGTCATTTGATAAATAGGCCAGAGTAGCACAGCCAAATAAGGGATATGTTGCCTCCAAAATCCAAAGAAGTCCACCAGTCATAGTACCTCATTTTTAGTTGTAGCCAAGCCAGCCAAGTGCCATCGAGTTTTTAGTTGTAAGAGTGGCCATATGCTATAACATATGCTTCAAGTTAGAAGGAATTTTCTTGAAAGTCCCCACAACAGTGAATCCCTAGAATTTCACTGGAATGGAAGGTGTTTGAATTTCAGTCAAATTCCTTTCTCATCCTCCAGCATGAAAACATCTCATGAAGCAGTCTAGAGTCATTGATATTTCTAACTGGATCTAGTCAGCCTAGTATCACCAATGTACTGGAACTAGTGTGATGTCTTGTGGAAGGGAAAGGCAATCAAGATCCCATAGACCAAATTATGACACAGGGCTGGAAAGTTGATATAGCCTTGGGGTAGGGAGGCAAAGTTGTATTTTTGGCTGCAAGCTGCAAGCAAACTCCTTCTGGTGCTTCCGTGAAACCAGAATTCAGAAGATGGCATTGGCCTGGTCAATATTTGCATACCAGGTGCCAGGAGATATATAAATTTGTTAAATCAATGAAATCACATCGAGATTGACAGCTGTAATTGGATTCACTACCTTGTTAAATGTGCAATAGTCCACTGACATTCCTCAAGATCCATTATTTTGCTTTATCTTTTTGTACTGGCCAAATGAGTGTATTGAATGAGGATGTTGTCGGAATCATCACCCCTGCACACTTCAAGTCTTTGATGGTGGCAATAATCTCTGCAATTCCTCCGGGAATATGGTATTGTTTTTGGTTTACTAGTTTCCTAGGTATAGGCGGTTCAAATGGCTTCTGCTTGGCCTTTCCTACCATAATGGTCCTTATTCCACATGTTAGCCATCTAATGTAGGAGTTCTACCAGTTTCTGAGCATGTATATTTTGTTGTTGTTCTTGTTAGATCCCATCGAGTTGGTTCCAACTCATAGTGACCCTATGAACAACAGAACAAAACACTGCTCGGTCTTGTGCCATGTCCACAGTTGTTCTTATGCTTAAGCCCACTGATGTGGCTACTGTGTCAACCCATCTCATTGAGGGTCTTCCTCTTTTTCACTGACCTTCCACTCTACCAGGCATGATGTCATTCTCCAGGGACTGATCCTTCTTGACAACATGTACAAAGTATGTAAAATGCAGTCTTGCCATCATTGCTTCCAAGGGGCACTCTTGTACTTCCAGAACAGATCTGTTTGTTGTTTTGGAGGTCCATGGTACATTCAACATTCTTCTCCAACACTATAATTCAAAGGCATCAGTTCTTCATCCATCTTCTTTTTTTCATTGTCCAGCTTTCAAATGAATATGATGCAACTGAAAATTCCATGGCATGGGTCAGGTGCCCTTTAGTCTTCAAGGTGACATCTTTACTTTTCAGTACTTTAAAGAGATCCTTTGCAGCAGATTTTCCCAATGCCATGAGTCTGCTGCTTCTGTGGGCATTGATTGTGGACCTGAGTAAAATAAAATCCTTGAAACTTTCTCCATTCATGACAATGTTGTTTACTGGTGCAGTTGTGAGGATTTTTGTTTTCTTGATGTTGAGGTGCAATCAATACTGACGGCTGTGGTCCTTGATCTTCATCAGTGTTTCAAATCCTCACTTCCAGCAAGTAATGTGGTGTCCTCTGTGTAACATAAGTTGTTAATGAGTCGTCCTCCAATCCTGATGCCTTGTTCTTCTTCATATAATCCGTCTTCTTGGATTATTTGCTTAGCATATTTTTTTGCTTAAGCCATGCAGTGTCCCCTTGTTCTGTTCACACGACTGCCTCTTGATGCATATACAGATTCCTTAAAAGTACAATTAAGTATTCTGGAATTCTGATTCTCCACAATGTTAGCCATAATTTATTATGATCCACACAGTCGAATACCTTTGCATAGTCAATGAAACACAGGTAAACATCTTTCTAGATCCATCTGACATTAGCAATGAGATTCCTGGCTCCACGTCCTCTTCTGAATCCAGTTTGAATTTCTGGCAGTTCCTTGTCAATACACTGTTGCAGTCACTTTTGAATGATCTTGAGCAAAATTTTACTTGCAGGTGATATTAATTATATTGTCCAGTAACTTCTGCATTCAGTTGGATCACCCTTTCTTTGGAATGGGTATAAATATGAATCTCTTCATGTCAGTTGGCCAGGTGGCTGTCCTCCAAATTTCCTGGCATAGACGTGTGAGCACTTCCAACTCTGCATTTGTTTGTTGAAATATCTTAGTTGATATTCCATCAATTCTTGGATCCTTGTTTTCTGCCAATGCTTTCAATGCAGCTTCTACTTCTTCCTTCAGTACCATTAGTACTGAACATAAACCAGTTATTTTTGGTATAATAACTCTGTATATTCCTTCAGCGTTCTTTTGATGCTCCCTGAGTCATTTAATACTTTCCCTGTAGAATTCTTCACTATTACAACTCCAGGCTTGAATTTTTTCCTTCAGTTCTTTCAGCTTGAGAAATGCAGAACTGTTCTTCGCTTCTGGCTTTCCATTTGCAGCTCTTTACACATGTCATTATAATACTTTCTTTTGTCTTCTTGAGCTGCTCTTTGAAACACAGAAGTATTTAGGTGTTTTACTTTGCCATTCCTTCCTTTTGCTTTAGCTGCTTGACTTTCAAGAGCATGTTTCAGAGTCTCTTCTGACATTCTATTTGGTCTTTTCTTTCTTTCCTGTCTTTTTAATGACTTTTGCTCTTTTTATGGATGATGTCTTTGATGCCATTCCACAATTTGTTTGGTCTTCAGTCATTAGTGGTTAACACACCAAATCTGTTGTTGAGGTTGTCTTTAAACTCAGAAGCGATATACTCAAGGTCATACTTTGGCTCTCATGGACTTGTTCTAATTTTCTTCAGTTTCCATTTGAATTTACATGCGAACAATTGATGATCTGTGTCACAGTCAGCACCTGGTCTTGTTCTGACTGCTGATGTATAGCTTTTCCATCATCTTTTTCCACAGATGTAGTCAGTTTGCTTCCTGTGTATTCCATCTGATGAGTCTATGTGTGTAGTCACTGTTTGTGTTATTTAAAAAGGTAATTTCAGTGAAGAAGTCATCAGTCTTGCAAAATTCTGTATGCTATCTCCAGCACTATTTGTATCACCAAAGCCACATTTTCTAACTACCAGTCCTTCTTTTTTGTTTCCTACTTTTGCATTCCAGTCACCAGGAATTATCAATGCATACTGATTGTATGTTCAATCAATTTCAGACTGCAGAAGCTGGTAAAAATCTTCAATCTCTTCATCTTTGGCCTCAGTGGTTGCTGTGTAAATTTGAATAATAGCTGTATTAACTGGCCTTCCTTGTAGGCATGTGGATGTTTCCCTATCAGTGACAGGATTGTACTTCAGGAAAGATCTTAAAATGTTCTTTTTGACAATGAACACAACACCATTCCTCTTCAAGTTTTCGTTCCCAGTATAGTAGACCATGTGATAGTCGGATTCAAAATGGCCAAAACCGGTCCATTTCAGCCCACGAATGCCTAGGATATTGATGTTTATGTGTTACATTTCATTTTTGATGATTTATAGTTTTCCTATATTCATACTTTGTACATTCCATATCCTGATTATTAATGGATGTTTGCAGCTGTTTCTTCTCATTTTGAGTCATGCTACATCAGTGAAGGAAGATCCCGAAGGCCTTATTCTATCCACGTCGTTAAGGTTGACTCTACCTTGAAGAGGCAGCTCTTCCCGAGTCATCTTCCAAGTTCATTCCAACCTGGGGGTCTCACTTTCCAGCACCATATCTGACAATGTTCCACTGCTTTTCATTATGTTTTTCCTGGCTAATTCTTTTCTGAAGTAGACTGCTGGGCCATTCTTCCTATTCCGTCTCAGTGTGAAAGCTCAGCTGAAACCTGTCTATCATGGGTGACCCTGCTGATATCTAAATACTGGTAGGATAGCTTCCAGCATCACAGCAACAAATAAGCCTTCACTGATAGACAAGTAGGGGGCTGCTCACTCTCTCTTTACCCTACTTACCTGATGCTGTTATCTTCCTTAATTGGTGCTGTTACCTAATTATGATTTTTTGGAAATTGGGGAAATCACCTCAGTATGTGTTCGAAGACCCACTGGCCCCACTTCAGGATAGACTTGAGCTAGGGCTCCATTCTTCACTTGACCTCCATATGACCCCACTCTGACTGGTGGGCCACAGTGACATTTTGTTTCTCTTGAAATTAGTGTCAGTTCAGAGCCAGTGGCCAGTAATTTCATCAAAAGTCTGATTATTTCCTTTTCCCAGTGAACAGTTACCCTCATAAAAGGCTGTAGATCCCTTTGGGGAAGGCTGGGAGAAAGATTAACATATAAATTTTGGGGAGTGCAATGGTGTCCTTCCTCAAGGGCACCTGGTTTTCCCTTCATTCAAAGGGTTATGAGTTTGTGAAGTGGTTCAAATCTGGGGACTGATACGGTAGCCCTTACTGTCTATTCTGGCAATTCAAGTTAGACTGCCATTCAGTTGACCTAGATTTCTTCTGTTTGTATAGATCAAGTAAATATTCTGTAGGTTTCCCAAGTATTTCGTTTTTAAGGACACAATGACTAAGTGGCTGGTGTCATAAGTCAATGAGTTAGACTATTCTGATTACCACTTTGATTCTGCTGTTCATTACTGTAACCATACTTACCTTGTCTTTGTCAATTAAATGCTGCCACTTCACCCCTACCATCATGGGGGTACAGTCAGCTCTGTTGTTGGGAGAAGAACGAGAGGTGGGTCTTGGAGGGATTCCTTGAAGGAATGGAGAAATATGGATCTTCTTGTAGGGCCCCTGAAACTTTGCCCTACAAGAGGAAGGAGCTGTGCAGGGCATTGAGGTAGGTTCCAACAATCTACTAGAAAGAGAAAATGGGGATGGTGCTTATAAAAAGCCAGTAAAAGAAGACTAGGACAAAATTTTTTTAGCCAGTTGACAGCCTGTATGTCAACAGGCCATTTTTCTGAACGTTTGCGGGGTGGGGGGGACCACAAAAGAGTACAGTACACTGAGGAAATACATGACAGTATGAAGGCCCCTGGGGAGAGACCAGAGGACTGAGCACTGATCGCTAAAAGAAATAGCCTTGATCTTAGTTCAGAGGAACAACTATGATATCCTGCTGGCAGGATCAACATAGCTAATGAGAACAAAGAGGGAGAAATTAAAGCAGTACCATGTAATGATTATCCTATGAATGTTGCTTAAGAGCTAGAAGAACTATAGAAGCCAGACAGTCAGGGCTCCTATGAGCAGTTTTACTGAGGTTTTGTTGAGGAGAGCGAAGATGACCATCAAAGGTGCTGTAACGGATGGTATTATCTAAACAGGACTACAACAATATCACCCCTTCCACGTGCTCTTCTGCTAAGAGAACTTGTCATTCTCCAATCAAGAGGCACCTCCCCTTGAACCTGAGCTGACCTTAGTGGCTTCCTTGTAACCAATGGAATATAATGAATGTAATGCTGCATAGTACTTGAGACTAGGGCCGCTCCTTCCTGGTTGTCTGGTAAAGCTAGTTCTCCTCAGGCTACTTCTTAGGATACTGCCTCCTGGAACACTACCTCCATGCTGTAAAGAAACCCAACACACACACACAGGCCGTGTGTAGGTGCTCTGGTTGATAGTTCCAATATGCCAGATGGTAAATAAAGAAGCTTCCAGATAATCCAAGTCCCCAAACATTTGAGTTACCTCCAACTGACTGTGAATCTATGTACTCCTAAAACTGCAGCACACAGACAAGTCATCCCTGGTTTGGTCCTACCCATATTCCTGACCCACGAAATCTGTGACCATTAAACAACTTATTTTATGTCACTAAGTTTGGAGTGTTTTGTTACACAGCAGTATATAACCATCTCTAGATACCTGTGATAGAAGGGAAAACAGAATTTGATAACACTCACAGGGAAGCAAGGCAACCGAGAGGCAGAGATCATTCCAGGGTCACTTACTTGAGGGCTAAGGGAATGGTGGTCCTCATTACTCATGGGAGACAGGTTGCCAAGGACGGAGAAGAAACAGGGAAGGAGATAAGCCTGATTGTCCCTTTATAGAACACAATATAAATAAGGGTTTTCTTCTGTTTTGATGAAAAGCTTGCATCAGGCTCCCCATAGCCACTCTTGGTATTATGAGGAACACTGCTATGACTCCAAAATTATTGAAGTTTCAGTTTATTGCAGTAAGGATACTGCAACCCTGAGTAAGAGTTGACTAGTCCACAAGAATTATTGCCAGTTGACTAGAGTATAGACCTGCATATTGAAGTGCCAATGAAAGACATATACGAATATATTGAATTCTTATGAAATTCATTATTTAATGAAAACTGCCACGATACTTGCTGCAGGCCTTTTCAAATAACTTAAATTATGACTGCTCGATAAATACAAAACTGAAAAAATTATGAGATGAAAGAATTATGCCTAGAATCAAGCTATCCTCAGAATATACAACAAAATTGCTCTCATAGAAATCAGCCTTAGCATTCCACAAACATAACTGTGCCAGGAAAATGAAAAGTGACACAAATTAATATAGGAGAACCTCTAACTGAACCAAACGTCACAACTGGTGCCCCAAACCTTGGCTACAGGAGAAGTCAAGAAAAAGTAGACTATAAGTAACAGTGAGGTTTAACAAAATACTTTCCGAAGGGAACTTAAGAAAAGTAATTTTTCTTTTTAGTTAGCAAAGATGCCAGCAGGTGGACACACCTTTGTTCTTCAGAACCCTCTGGAATCCACATCACTGTTCATTAGAATTGCATCCTTTATGAGCATCATAAGACTATTTGGCTAAAGCCAGTGGTACTGACTCAACTTCTATTCTTACCTACTCAGCTGTGCTATGTTAAATAATTTGGCCTATTTAAATCTCTCTTTCTTTGCATTTTGGTACAATACATTGGTTTGTGTTTTGTCATATTTGTCAGACTTTCCTGTGTTTTTGTTCATTTTTGTCCTACATTAACTGTAGTTGGCATCTCACCCCCCCATTCTGTAGTTTCTATTCTTTTCTTTCTGTGCTTTAGAGAACTTATCCAGATAACGTAAGTCACTTATTTCTCAAAAACTACTTACTGATTCTTACATCTGTATTTCCCATTTATTTCTCCTAATTCACTTTTCAGTTTCATCTCTCCACTTAGATATTTTTCCCAGATTTTTTATAAAAAATTTAGACCCCATTGTTTAAAGTTGTTGGGAAAAATTTTAAGTGGGATTGGCCATCGTACTTCCTAATTTTGTTTACTTAATTTGCTTTACAGATTCTGTTTTTAGTACAGGCAGTCCCTGTGTTATGAATGAGATCCACAAGTAAGTCTGTCTTTAAGTCAAATTTGCAGGTAAGTAGAAACAGGTACGTAATGTCTTTATTTAACATCACTTAGGCAAATGTTTAGAAGCCCTGGTGTCTTAGTGGGTTAAGTGCTATAGCTGCTAACCAAAAGGTCGGAAGTTCAGATCCACCAGATGCTCCTTGGACACTCGATGTGACAACTCTACTCTGTCTTCTACGGTTGCTATAAGTTGGACCCAACTCAACAGCAGTGGGTTTGGTTTTTCGGTTAGGCAAATGTTTGTCTTAGTATATGGTATGTATTTTACCTTTCTATGCATACAAAGGAAACCCTGGTAACATAGTAATTAAGTGCTATAACTGCTAACCAAAAAGTCAGCAGTTCAAATCCACCAGGTGCTCCTTGAAAACTCTATGGGGGCAGTTTTATTCTGTCCTATAGAGCAGATATGAGTCGGAATTGACTCAACGGCAATGAGTATGGGTTGGTATGCAGGTAAAACATTTAAGAAACATTTACAAACCTTTTAATATTTTTGTGAGCATCACAAAGTAGTGTGTGCATTTATTATGAACCATTGTATTTAACTCAAATTTTTAACAGAATAGCTCATGTCAGTCCATTCTTAAGTATGAGTTGTCTGTAAGTTGGATGTTGTAACCAGGAAACTGCCTGTAGTATCGTTTAAGTAAATACCCATTCAGCCACTCTCAATTAGTGTTATCCAATTAGGATTTTTAAAAGAAAGCTAAAGTCAGTATTAGATAACCTGGATATTATCTTGCAGACTTTGGGGAGAAAAATCTAAATTCTCTCACCATTAGTACAAAAAGGTTGGAATATATCACTGCTTTTCACATAGGGTTGTATGAGAACTAGAGGTGCCAGTAGGATGAGAAGGAGGGGAAACACAGTAGGCAAATTTCTTCCACCCTTGTCCCTTATAAGCATCAACTAGAGTGGCTCTGTTTTTATCAGTTTTGCATGTTGTAAGCTTTTGTTGGTACCACGGTTTTGGGGTCTAACTTTTTTTGAAAATTTGTAGGTTAGCCAGTCTGTAAGACCTACTTCTTATATTCTACAGTTCTGTTGAGTTATTGAAAAGAGGTTACAGGATGAGGACTATAGACAAAATAGTTTAAAGGTATCTTAATTATATACCTGCATGCATTAGATAAGTTCAGACAGCAAGTGTAAAGGGAGCTTTATTGTATTGTATTGTGCCGCTCTGCTAATGCTCTTGATTTGCAAGGGCAATGGTACTCTTGATTCACTGCAATCCTTTAGCAAAGTAAATGCTGTCAACATGCCAGAATCTCCTGTGCCTTTCAAGCATCTTTGGGTTTTTTAATAACTAGACCTTGAAGACTTAACAAGAAGTGTAGCAAGTGCTGTTGGTGCCCCACCCATATTTTTGCCCTCACCATTTCCATGTATTCCTGTAGCTCTCTGCTGTAAATGCTTGCAACCCTCTGCCCGAGGGCTTTCTTGGCCACAAAAGCATGCTTACTCCACAAACAGGAAGGACTGGAAGTGCCAGGCACTGAATTTCTCCAGAACTAGCCCTCAAGTAATGAAGGACAGGAGTTGGTGGGTAAATATACCAGCTTCATAACTCCTTGAGTGAGACAATTCTGAGGCATGCTCTTTAGAGTCACCCAGAGGTCTCCAGTAGGGTTAAGCCCTAATTGCCCAAAGAATAACCTCATTGCACCATATTGCCTTCCTTTTCTGTCTCGCTTGCTGGTTTGTTTTGCTTTTGCCTCTCAAACTATTACCCCCAAACTAACTCACAAATAAAATACTTGCATTCATATCCTTTTCTCAGGGCCTGCTTCTGCACGAACCTCTCTGTATCAGGAAAGATCCAGTCAGGAGAGAGAAACCCTAGTAGTTACTTTAATGGAGAGAGTTTATATAAAAAATTGCTAACTGGGTATAAAGTTGTTAACTTGGTACAAGAAGAGGCAAAAGAGAACTCTAAGATGTCACAGAGCTAGCAACTTCAGGACACAGCTACGATTTAGGGAAGAAAGAGAAGATGTTGGAAATATTAACTTAGAAGCTTGGAGGAGTGACCACATGGGGCTAAAACTTATACTCTTGTAGAAAGGAAACCAAGCAGCTGGTGCTGGTGTCTTTGTGGTGAAAAAAAGGACCTCATGGGGCCTGGACTCAGACCTCTGAGTAGGAAGTGCTTAGCAGGATAGTGCTGGGTGTCTCTTGGGTGGGGGTATGGTGTGTCTGGTTCTGGAATTTTGAAAAAACTGCAAACTGGATTGAGTTGCTGCTATAGGAAAGAACTGTCACTGCTAGGATTCAGAAGTGAGGTTGAAGTGACTCCTACAGGAAAAAGAAGCATTTAGAAAACCCCAAGAAGCAAACAGGAAGTAAACAAGGAAGAACATACCCCTTCTTCCTCCTCTAATCTTGTACCTTCATCTAGAACTCTCTGTGGGCACAGCCTAACAGGGAGCAACTGACAAAGCAGAATATTGGTTTGTAGAATCTCATTTCCATCATCACAAACAACGTATAAAAGGCTGGGTTTCAAACTGAGAACGAACAGCTTAATAACTGGGACAGCAACCTTAGACAGTCAGAACACTCAGAAAAGCAAGATTTTTATCCAAGGAAAGCAAAGATTAGGTCTAAGCAACAGTAACATGGGTTCTTGATTCATGGCAGATAATGAGGCGGTGTCTGAGAAAGAAACACCACATATAGAGGTGTGGCTATAAAGTGATGTGATTGAATTTTTAGCAACATACCAGAACTTCAGCATACAAATGAAGATAGTTTTGTTCAAAGCAGTTTCATGGAAATTTTTAAAAACTCATTCTTTCAATACAGTCGTGGCTCAAAGAATCTTTAGACTTTCTTTTTGGGAACCTATGGCATACACTTTTTATTAAATTCACATTGCCAATATTTTGAGGATGAATTAAAATTTTTGGAAGCTATGCCGTCCCAGGTTTGAGTCTACTTTTTTTTTTTTGACAGACTGAGGAGAGGCCCCTGGGGTGAGGTATGTCAAAATCAAGGTGCAATTTCTGTTGTAAGATGATACATGGGCTGTGGTCTCTGATGCTGCAATTCCCAGCTTTTCAGTAAATGATCATTAACATACAGAGAATGATGAAATCTCACAGTAACAAAGAAAATTCATACTAGCATCTTGTTATTTTCTAGCTCTATTTAGAATTTTCCCTAACTATAGGGGTGATATGCTTTATGCAAAATTCAATTTATGATCTACAGATGCTTTGCTGTCAGTCACAGAAAAAAAATCTGCCAAAGTGAAAAAGAAGGTCACTTCATGCTGCTTCACTATTTGCTATGGCTCAGTCTATCAGAAAACATTACAGCTGTAGAAGGTATTATAAGACAGTCAGAACATTCTTCTTTGCTTATCTCCTTCTTTTCTCTTACAATATCTCTTCATATTTAGCAAAGAGCACAAGTATTTTAGAAAACTATTGGCAAGAAAGTAGAGGGTGAATTGATAGTACCTCTTTGCAGTTGAAGAGACCAGAAGAACCTTTGTCAGAGTTGAGGCTGGTGATTATAGTTTTCCATGTTCTTGATTGATTCAGAGTCTCAGAGAACCAAGCTATTGGGGTAGAAGGAGGTCCCAGCTTAGTTACAGTTGCCCAAGTGAAAATTTTCTAAGACCTATATACATCAATACAATTGAGTTCTCAGAAGGTGAATGGAGCATTGAGGACAACCAAGAAAAGGGCCAGGCTAGATCTTTCTTCATTTTTCTGGATGAGTAAATATGAAAACTCTGTTTTGATTATCTGTGAAAAAATGCTACAAAACAAGAGAATCACAACCATGATGATTCAGGATAAGGAAGTAACTGTGAAAAGGATTTACCATTGAAAGCAGTAGAAAATTATATCCCAAAGCTTTTGATTATTAGCTGAGAAGTTACCATTTCAAATATACCCAGAGGTGCCTTGGAACACAGGCCTGGCCATCTGCTTCTGAAAGGTAACAGCCTTGAAAATCTTATGGAGCAGCTGTACTCTGCACACATAGGTATGGTCACCATGAGCTGGCGTCGACTCAGCAACAACTAACAACAACAACAAAAACAAAACCCATTTCCATAGAGTCCATTCCAACTCATAGGAAACCCTATAGGACACAGTAGAACTGCCCCATAGAGTTTTCAAGGAGCACCTAGCAGACTCAAACTGCCAACATTTTGGTTAGCAGACTTAACCACAACACCGCCAGGATTTCCTGCAATAACAAGGCTATGAAAAAATGTGAATTCTACGAAATAGGAGCAAAAGTCTCAGGAAAGTAGTGACAGAAACGAAGACAGCTGTATGAGTGTTGGGTAAATGGCTAAGATAAAAATATTTTTAAAAAACTATAACTGAACTACACATTCAACATCAGAATTAAAAAATCCTTCCTGGGGACAGCAAAGAGCAGAATCGACTCCAAAACAACTGAACTTGTCATGCAGAAAACAAAGACAAATTTTTCTTCTCAGAATGTAGGGAACAAGTACACAAAGGTGAAAAAGCGTGATGAAGCAGAATGATTACCAAATCAAGTTACAGATATAGTAGAGATCACGACCAGACCACAAGCATACTTGAAGAAAATGCTTATGAGTAGGAAAAGGTCTGATTACTCTGACTGAAAGGGTCCATAATCTTCCTGGCTCAAAACAGTGAAGGAAATTTCCATGTAGAGATATTTTTGAGGAGTTAAAACAAATCCTATAACTGTCTAGGTCATTGAATCAGTTTAGCTATAGAGGAATGGAAATTTAACCCCAGTGTTTTCAACTAAAGTAAATACTGCAAGATGGCAGAGCAATGTCTAAAGTGTTTGGAGAGAAAAGAAAATTGTTCAAGTAGTCAATTTTCATTTCTGAATAAAGGCAAAAGAATGACATTTATGAGTGTCAAGGACTCAGAAAACATACTATTCATGTTTCTTGTCTAATGAGTAATTTGAAGATATGCCCCATTAGTGTAAGCATTTACTATATGGATTGGAAAACTAAAAAATACTTTTAAATTGAAGTTTTAAAAGTTACATAATTACAAATACACTGACAAAAGTTGGGAAATGGCATAGAAAATGAGAGGAAATTAAGTGGAAATACCAGAGTATACTCTATTATTTTTAGCAAGGAAAACTGGTGTACTCAAATAGTCTTTTAAAAGTTAGATATTTCCTATAATATAAATAAAATCAATGCTTATATTTTCTAAATCATTAAATAGATAACAAAAACAATCTGTAAAATACAGTATTACTAGAGCACAAGGTTTGAAGGGTTGACTGGTGAGAGATGAATTGGGAAGAGTTAGCAGGAGTCCAAGCATGCAGGACTCTCTAACCCCAAAGAAAGTGAAATCCATCCAAAGCGCAATGAGGGACTCATGGAAAGTTTTCAAGCAGGGTAGGCTTAGAATTAGCTTTTCATTTTGGGTGAATTACTCTGGTCATAATATGGATATCTGATTAATGAGGGCAAAACTAGGGTACAGTTTGTGAACTGATGTAGCAATCCATTTGAGAATTTATTGTTATCTGTTCTAAGTAATTGATGGTAGGGATGTAGGCAAATGAGTGAATTTGGAAAATATTTAAGAGGCAGAAATTACAGGGTTTTGTCACTGGTTAGATGGGGGTAATGAGAGAGAAAGAAAAATAATAGATAATGCCAAACTTTCTGGCTTGGGCAACTGGATGGGTGGTGCTGCCTTTCACTAAAGGGAATGAGGTTGCACAGGATAAGCAGGATTTAGGAAGAGGAACAACAATGCAGTTTTAGACATGTAGATTTTGAAAGAACTGTTAGAGTTCCAAGTGGAAATGTCATCTAGGCAACCTGGTATAGCTATTAAGCACTAAAGCTTAGGAGACAAATCTGAGCTGCAGTTACAGATTTAGGAATTGTCAGCACATAGATGGCAACTGAAGCTACAGACATACATGAGAGTGCAGTTATATCCTAGCACCTGCTGAGGTGCTTCAGTTTACCTGTCCATATGGGGAGAATGAAGCAGTTAAGGATATGACTGTCTCTAGAGATAGGACATTTTGCATCATTAGTCCAGCAGAACAGCCTTACCGTTTAGAGAGATCATTTGTATATCTAGTAAATAGTAGTACCCTGTCATAGATTGAATTGTGTCCCCCCCAAAATGTGTGTAACAATTTGACTGGGCCATGATTCCCAGTATTGTGTAGTTGTCCTCTATGATTTCCCTGTGTTGTAAATTCTAATCGGTCTATAGTTAATAGATTGTATTATGTTAAAGAGGATTAGGGTCGGACTGTAACACTCTTACTAAAGAGTGTTTCCCTAGAGTGTGGTTTGCACCACTTTTTATCTTTTTTTCCTACAAGAGACGGAAGGAAGGGGAGGCAAGCAGAGTAGGAGACCTCATGCCATCAAGAAAGCAGCACTGAGAGCAGAGTGCATCCTTTGGACCTGAGGTTCCTGCAACAAGATTTTCTGAGACCAAAGAAAGACTGATGCAACACAAAGACCTTCCTCCAGAGTCTACAGACAGAAAGAGTACATTCCCCTGGAGTCAGCATACTGAACTTCTAGCTTATTGGACTGTATGAGAATAAGCTTTTCCTTGTTAAAGCCTTCCACTTGTGGTATTTCTGTTAGGGCAGTACCAGATGACAAAGACATATTGGTCAGGTATCATCCACTTTCTTGAGTTTTAATTCTTTTTTTTATTTTTATTTAACATAACTGAGTGAAAATGTACATTCACATATAAATTTACATGCCCCCCTATATGCAGCTTGCACTGCTCTCCCTGTCCGGTGACTGCACACTATTCCTCTCTGTTCCATACATGTCTCATCCTCCCAACAGCCTCCTTTCCCCTTCTCTCTGTCCACTCCCCTTCCTCCAGCCAGAGGTCAGCAAGATGATATCCTGTAGATGTATAGAACCACAAAGTGCTTCCAATATATGGTCACTCTGCATTGCCAAGTCCAATCCATTCCTGTCCAAAGAGTGGACCTTTGTTATAATTTATGGGAAAGGTCAGCATCAGGGCCGGGGGCCATGCTCTCAGAGGAACCCCCAAACCGCTGGACCATCAATTGAGGTCTTTTAGTGGAGATCTCATGATGGACCCCTTTTTATTCCTGTGTTGCCAGTGAGACTCCTCTCTGTGAGCTCCATCGTGGCTATCGCTGGTGGTGGCCGGGCACCATCCGGTTCTTCCGGTCCCAAGTTGATGTAGGCACCCACTCTTGTGGGTCTCTCTGTCTTCTCGGTTGTCTTTACTGCATGTCATTTTGGTCCTCAGTGAGCATCTGTTCCTGCTGAGTTGGGACCATTTGCTGTGTCCTCGAATGGCAGCTTGACAGCTTTTAAGACCCCAGACGCCACTCACCAATGTAGGGTGCAGAGATTTCTTAGCAAAACGCTAGTTGTGTCAATTGGCCTGGAATTCGCCTAAGAGCATGGTCTGCCGCCCCCTACCCCAGCTACTCTATCCTTGCAGTATTGAGTCAAGATGGAGGGAGTACTCAAGTTATGCTGAAGTCCACTTAATGTTGTTCTTGTTTCTAATGTGTGCTATCACCACTTTCTCCCAACTAGATTTCTAGTAACTATCTAAACTAAACCCTCCCCACCTCACCCTCCCTCCCTCTCCTCCCTTGCAGCTGTCAAAGAGTCTTTTCTTCTATACACAAGTCTGTTTTTGAGGTCTTATTGTAGAGGTCTCATACAGTATTTGTCCCTTTGTCGCTGACTACTTTCACTCAACGTAATGTCTTCCAGTTGAAACCAGGTTAGGAGATGTTTCCTGGAATCATCGTTATTCTTTATCATTGCATAGTGCTCCACTGAGTATATGTACCATAGTTCACCTATCCATTCTTCTACTGTTGGGTATTTGGGTTGATTCCATCTTTTTGCTATCGTGGACTGTGCTGTGGTAAACATTCTGGTGCATGTGTCCATTGGTGTGAAAGGCCTTGATTCTGTAGGATATATTCCAAGTAGTGGAATAGCTGGGTCAAATGGTATATCAATATCCATTTTTTTAAGGGAGCACCAGGTTGCCTTCCAAAGAGGCTGGACCATTTTGCAACCCCACCAACAGTGTAGGAGGGTTCCACTTTCTCCACAGCCTCTCCAGCATTTGTTGTTTTGTGTTTTCTGGATCATGGCCAATCTTGTTGGGGTGAGATGGTATCTCATTGTTGTCTTGATTTGAATTTCTTTAATAACTAAAGATCGTGAACATGTCCGCATGTGTTTTTTGGCTGCCTGGATCTCTTCTTTAGTGAAGTGTCTGTCCATCTCCTTTGCCCATCGCTTAATTGGATGGTTTATCTTCTTCTTATTGATATTTTGTAGTATCTTATAGATTATGGAGATCAGGCATCGGTCTGACATAGAGTTGCCAAATATTTTTTCCTATTCTGTGGGTGTTCTTTTAATTCTATTAATAAAGTCTTTGGATGAGCAAAAGTGTTTGATTCTTAATAGTTCCCATTTATCTACTTTCTCTTCTGTTGATTGAGGTTTCTTTGACAGATTTTGGAGTCTGTCCTCATTGTGTATTAAAACTTCCATTGTTGTTCCTACCTTTTCTTGGATGAGCTTTATCGTTTTAGGTTTGATATTTAGGCCTTTTATCCAGTTGGAGTTGGTTTTCGTGTAAGGTGTAAGATATGGATCTTGATTCAGTTTATTGCAGATGGATAACCAATTTTGCCAGCACCATTTGTTGAAGATACTGTATTTACCCCAGTTTAATGTCTTAGGGCCTTTGTCGAATATCAACTGTTCATAGGCAGATGGTGTCGTCTCTGGGGTCTCAATTCTGTTCCATTGATCGATCTGTCTCTTCTTGTACCAGTACCAGGCTGTTTTGACCACTGTGGCAGTGTAGTATGTTCTAAGGTCGGGTAATGAGAGGCCTCCCAGTGTGTTCTTCTTCTTTAGTAGTACCTTACTTATCCGGGGCTTCTTCCCTTTCCAAACAAAATTGGTGATTTGTTTCTCCATCTCATTAAAAAATGATGCTGGAACTTGTTTTGGGATTGCATTATATAAATAAATAGCTTTGGGTAAACTAGACATTTTCACAATGTTAAGTCTTCCTATCCATGAGCAGGGTAGGTTTTTCCATTTATCTAAGTCTCTCTTAGTTTCTTGTAGTAGGGGCTGGTAGTTCTCTTTGTAAAGGTCTGTTGTTTCTCTGGTCGGATTAATTCCTAGGTACTTTATCTTCTTAGGGGCTATCGTAAACGGTATTGATTTGATAATTTCTTCCTTAACAGTCTCGTTGTTGGTATAAAGGAATCCTACTGATTTACTTATGTTTATCTTGTATCCTGAGACTTTGCTGAACTCTTCTATCAGTTTGAGTAGCTTACTTATAGATTCCTTGGGGTTCTCTGCATATACAATCATATCATCTGCGAACAGGGAGATTTTAACTTCCTCTTTGCCGATGCAGATGCCCTTTATTTCTTCGTCTTGTCAAATTGCTCTGCCTAGAACTTCTAGCACAATGTTGAATAGGAGAGGTGGGAGTGGGCATCCTTGTCTAGTTCCTGATCTCAGGGGAAAGTCTTTCAGTCTCTCTCCATTCAGGATGATGTGGGCAACTGGCTTTGTATCAATGGCCCTTATTGTGTTGAGAAATTTGCCATCTATGCCCATTTTGCTAAGAGTTTTTAGCACGAATGGGTCTTGGACTTTATCAAATGCCTTTTCTGCATCAGTGGACAAAATCAGGTGATCCTTGTCTTTTGTGTTATTTATGTGGTTTATCACATTAATTGTTTTCCTGATGTTGAACCAGCCTTGCATCCCTGGTATGAATCCCACCTGGTCATGATGGATTATTTTCTTTATATGTTGTTGTATTCTGTTGGCAAGAATTTTGTTGAAGATTTTTGCATCTGGGTTCATGAGTGATATCAGTCTGTAGTTCTCTGTCTTTGTTGGATCTTTCCCGGGCTTAGGTATCAGGGTTATGCTGGCTTCATAGAATGAGTTTGGGAGTATTCCTTGCCTTTCTATACTGTGAAATAGTCTCAGTAGCATTGGGGATAACTCCTCTCTAAATGCTTGGTAGAATTCTGCCGTGAAGCCATCTGGGCCCGGACTTTTTTGGGTTGGCAGTGTTTTGATGACCTTTTCAATCTCTTCCTTTGTGATGGGTTTATTAAGTTGTTCTGCCTCATGTTGTGATAATTTGGGTAGGTGGTATGAGTCAAAGAATTGGTCCATTTCCCCTAGGTTTTCAAATTTGTTAGAGTACAGTCTTTCATAGTATTCTGTTATCATATTTTTGATTTCCTGTGCATCTGTGGTGACAACTCCCCTCTCATTTCTAATTTGGGTTATTTGTTTCCTTTCCTGCTTTTCTTTAGTAAGTTTAGCCAGTGGTTTATCAGTTTTGTTGATCTTTTCAAAAAACCAGCTTTTGGTCTTTTCAATTTTTTCAATTGTTTTTCTAGTCTCTAATTCATTTATCTTTATGATCTCCTTTCTTCTGGTGCCCGAGGGGTTCCTCTGTTGTTCTCTTTCTACTTGTTCAAGCTGTAGAGTTAGTTCCTTGATTTGGTTTCTTTCTTCCTTCCAGATGTGTGCATTTATGGAGATAAACAGACCTCTGAGCACTGCTTTGGCTGTATCCCGTAGGTTCTGGTAGGAAGTGTTTTCGTTCTCATCGGAATCCATGAATTTCTTTAATTCATCCTTGATTTCCTCTATAACCCATGTTGTTTTAAGCAAGATGTTGTTCAGTTTCCAAGAGTTCCACTTTCTATCTCTATTTTTTCTGCTATTGATTTGAACTTTTATGGCTTTATGATCTGAGAAGATGCTTTGCAGTAATTCAATGGTATGGATTTTGTTGAGCATTGCATTATGGTCTATCACATGGTCAATTCTGGAGAATGTTCCATGTGCACTGGAGAAGAAGGTGTAGTTGTCTGCTGATGGGTGGAAAGTTCTGTATATATCAGTGAGGTTTAGTTGGTTAATTGTGTCAATGAGGTCTTCTGTATCTTTACTGAGCTTTTTTCTAGATGATCTGTCTAGTAATGAGAGTGTAGTGTTAAAGTCTCCCACTATTATTGTGGAGTCATCTAACTCTCTTTTGAGCGTAGTGAGTGTTTCTTCGACATATTTAGGTGCTCTGCCATTAGGTGCATAAATATTTAATAAAGTCTTGCTTGTGTACTGAACCTTTCAGCAATAAATAGTGTCCATCTTTGTCCATGATGGTGGATTTGACATTAAAATTGATTTTGTCTGAGATTAGAATTGCCACCCCTGCTCTTCTTCGTTCATTGTTAGCTTGATATATATTCTTCCATCCTTTAATTTCCAGTTTGTTCCTGTCTTTAGGTCTCAAGTGAGTTTCTTGTAGACAACATATGGATGGGTCATGTCTTTTGATCCAAGATGACACTTGATGTCTCTTTACTGGAGCATTCAGTCCATTTACGTTCAATTCAATTATTGATAGGTATGTGTTCACTGCTGCCATTGTGATAGGTTTATTTTTATGTTGATGTTCTCTCTGTTGTTCTTATTAGTCTGTTCTGGGACACTCATTTTTTGAGTTGATTTTTCACCTTTCTCAGAGCTGGTTTTATAGTTGTTGAGACTCGTGTGTTAGATTTCTTGAAATGGTATGATGCATCTTTGTTGTGCTTTACAGCTGCCCCTATGAACCCCCTTAATAAACTATTTATAAACCCAATTTTAATTACTACCAGTCTTGTCATCTTCCTCTCCATCTGGAAGGACTATAACGACTGTAGTACATCCGTCTTTTTATTATGATGACACCATAGTTTTCATGATGAGCACTGGATTGCTTCTTTCCGTATCAAAGCTGTGATTTACTTTGGAGCCTTCCCTAAATGAGTAGAGTATTGAGTAGTGTGTCGTTCTAAAATATAAAGTTAGTGGTTTTGTTCTTCTAAGCTAAAGCCAAGAACTTCTTTCAGTATTTCTTGTAGTTTGGGTTTGGTTTTTACAAAGTCTCTGAGTTTCTGTTTATCTGGGAATGTCTTAATTTCATTTTCATATTTGAAAGACAGTTTTGCAGGATATGTAATTCTTGGTTGGAAGTTCTTCTCCTTCAAGACTTTGAATGTGTCATGCCTCTGTCTCCGTGCCAGCATGGTTTCTGCTGAGAAATCTGACGAGTGCCTACAGGGCTTCCCTCTGAATGTTAGCTTTGCCTTGAGTCTTGCTGCCTTTAAGAGTTGCTGCTTATGTTTCATTTTGTTAAACTTCATTATAATATGTCTTGGAGTCTTTCTTTTGAGATCTATATTGGGTTGTGTACGATATGCATCTGAGATGTCTATATTCTCTTCCTTCATGATTTCTGGGAAGTTTTCTTTCAGCAGCTCAGCAGCAATACTCTCTGTGTTCTCCGATGTCTCACCCTGTTCAGGGACTCCAACTAATCGAAGGTTGTTCCTCTTAATAGAGTCCCACATGCTGCTTAATGTTTCTTCATTTTTCTTGTTTATTTTTTCTGATTTCTGCTCATAGAGGCTGGCATCAGTAGCTCTGTTTTCCAAGTCAGAAATTCTTGTTTCCATCTGTTCCATTCTGTTTTCTTGGCTTTGCATGGAAGTTTCTATGTCTTTGATTTTGTTCTTGATCTGTTGGATTTCAGAGTACTGGTGTTCCATCAGATTGAACAACTTGCTTAATTTTTCACTTTGTTCTGCTGCATTTTGTATAAGGTCTAGAAGGGCTCTGTATATAATCAATTTGTATTCAATTCCTGATGTTTTCATAAAAGTTTCTTCGTCTGGAAAACTCCTCGGTTGCTTTGTTTGGGAGCCTTCTGAATCCATGAGTGATTGCTTGTATGCCACAATTGTCTGTTGCTTTTTGGGTCCAATGTGAATATATAGAGGCTGGAAGAGGTACTGTGAGGATGGATTGCAAATGTTCCTCTAGGCTGTCTTCAAATGTAAAGCAAAAGGTATCTGACCAGTTCACAAGTCAGTTAGGTTTTCAGGTGTAGAGGTCCCTCTTCTCATCTGACAAAGTAAGCGCCACTATATCCAACCCCAGATGATAACAACCTAGTTCAGAATACAGCAATGCTACTGCCCTGTTGGCCCCTACTAACGGGGCCTAGCCTTATCCAACACTGCGTCGAGTACTGGTTTTGTGATAGGAAAGCGCTCTCCTGTGGGCAGGCTCTGCCTCCCAAGCTAAGAATTAGGTGAAGCTGCGGCCACCGTATCCAAGATGGCGTCCTACACAGAGGCAGCAGACAGAGGGGCTAAAGGTGCCAAGAGGTAGTGATTCCTCTGATTCGGTTGCGGGGCCCCCAACGTAGGCAGCACTGTGCAAAATCACTACTTTTCTGTTGGAGAAGCACTGTCCCGTTTGCAGGCGCCAGCTCCCAGGCTAAGAATGAGGTCCCGCTAAAATCTCAGTACCAACATGGTGTCCCGCACCCTGACCGCGGAGCTCCACACAAACCCCGCTGAGACAGCTACAAAATGGAAGGCTCAAAATGGCTAGATTAACAGAGTCCCGAGCCTGGCTCTCAGAATATGGGAATTTCGCCTGCCTATCCCCCCAGCAGCGCGTCTGAGTCCAGCCGCCAGGCAAGACCCAGCTCCGCCCTCCGCCGAGACAGAGGAAAAAAAAGTCAGACTCGTGTGTTTACCTTCCATTCGTGAGAGCTGGGGCTAGCCAGGAACGGGAGTCAGCGAAAGAGAGGAGGTTTTTCGCTGAGTGGTATGAAGTCCCAATTAACAGCTCTGTGCTGTGTCCTGAGGCTGATTAGGTGATCCGAAGGCTCTGTTTGATTGTCAATTCAGGTCTTGGTTTCCAGAGGGATATAAGGAGACGTGTGCTTAGTCCGCCATCTTGACTCCGCTTCTTGAGTTTTAATTCTTGATTTTCAAGGTAAAGTATAGTTTTCTACTCCTTGGTGCGGCCCATGGTGCATAGAACGAGTCAAAGATGATTTTATGAACCATTACAAATATAGTAGGGCAGCCGGTCTTTCTGGAAAATTACTCAAGTCTATCAGTATATGGAGTCCCTGGTTGGTGCAAACTGTTAACACCTTTGGCTGCTAAACAAAAGGTTGGAAGTTTGTGTCCACTCAGAGGTGCCTTGGAAGAAAGGCCATTGAAAAGTCTATGGAACAGAGTTTCACATGCGTGGGTTGCCATTATTTAGAGTTGACTCAACAGCAACTAGTATGGTATGTATCAATATAAAGTTATATGAAATAATGTTCTTATAACCTCAACAATGCTCAGATATGTACCTATCTTACAGTTATTCTAATTACCCTCCTTCATAAGAGAATGATGGATCTTTCACTGGAAATACTTGAGGCAGGAACTCAGAGACTGACATGCTCCAAGAACTTCTTGTGTTTGGCTTATTTCACTTGGTATAATGCTTTCAAGTTTCATCTGTGTGGTGGTATCTTAGGCTGAGTTCTCTAGAAAAGCAAAATCAGTAAAGCATATAAATATATATATATATGTACAAAACAAAACAAAAAAAGCCCAAACCCATTGCCTGTGAGTCAACTCCAACAGATAGTGACCCTATAGGACAGAGTAGAACCACCCCATAGCATTTACAAGGAGTGCCTGGTAGATTAGAATTACTGACCTTTTAGTAGCCATAACACTTACCTACTATGCCACCAGGGTTTCCATATGTATGTGTGTAGACACACGCACACACACACACACACACAGAGAGAGAGAGAGAGAGAGAGAGAGAGAGAGATTTATATCAAGAAAACACCTCAAGTGCTTGAAGAGGCTAGCACACATCCCAAGTCCATTTATCAGGACAGAGGCCTCTAGCCATTCACATAGCTACAGAGGCTAGCAAACTCAAAGTTGGCAGACAAGATTGCAAGGCTGTCCTGATTCACACAGCCACAGGGGCTGGCAAACCTAAGATTAAGGTTGGCAAATCAGGGAGCAGGACTCTTTCTCACAGGCTGTAAAGGTGACAAATCCCTAGATAAGCAGGTAAGCTGCTAACTCAGGTTCCAAGAACTGGAGATCAGATGACAGGAAGAAGCTGAGGGATCCACAACAAGCCAAAAACCTTGGCAAGGTTAGCAGGAAGGAAGTAGGTGGCAGAGGGTGGAGAGATGAAGTTTGAGATAGTGGTGAGGAGCCACAGACCCCACCCCTGCAGGTATCATTCAGCAGATTCCGTCACGGAAGTGATCATATATCAAATTTCAGCAGGGAAGTGACAACAATGTTATACAGCTGCCAAAATATTGGACATCATGGCCCAGCCAAGTTGACATACAATCTTAACCATCACAAGTGTTACATATCAAAACTTCATTTCTCATTATAGTAGAGTGATACTCCGTTATATATACATACCAAATTTTGTTTATCCATTTGTTTCCTGAGGGACACTTGGATTGTTTTCACCATCTGGTTATCGTGACTAATGCTGCAGTGACAATTGGTATACAGATATTTGCTTGAGTCCCTGCATGAGTGTTCCAATCTCTGTACAACCTCGTCAACACTTGATTTTTGACAAAGGAACTAAGTCCAATCAATGGAGGAAAGAATAATCTCTTCAAAAAACGGTTCTAGGATAAATGAGATTCCAGCTACAGAAGAATAAAGTTAGAAATCTCCTCATGGAATATACAAAGAATAACTCAAAATGGATCACTGCTGTAAAGAGCATTCAGATTGTATTTATTTTAACACAGATTTGTTCATTCTTTGGGCAGTCCACAGTATTATCAGTATTCTTTGCCAGCCATATGATTCAGCAATTCCATTTCTAGATTTATGTCTAAAAGACTTGAAAGCAAAAATCAAAACAGATATTTATACATACATGTTCATTGCAGCATTATTCAAAATAGCTAGAATGTGGGAAAAACCTCAGTGTCTGTTAACACGTGAATGAATAAACAAAACGTGATATGGAATGCAATGGAATACTATTCATGCATAAAGAGAAATGTAGTCCTACTACCTGATGTGTCATGGATGAATTTTGAAAATCTTATGGTGAGTAAAAATAAGTCTGATACAGAAGGGCAGCTGTTATATGCTCACTCCCATTTATATGAGTTTATTGGTGGCTGTTGGGGGCTGGGACTGGGGTATAATGGGGAATTGTTGCTTGAGGGGTGTTGAATTTCTACTTGGGAAGATGGAAAAGTCTTTTAGTGATGAATAGATGGTGACTGCATAACATGGTGAATATAATTCTTTTCCTTGATTTGTACATTTAAAAATAGTTAAAATGGCAGGTTTTTTTGTTACACATATTTTACCATGTTAAATAGCCTACTGAGGTTGATAAGGAGTTGTAAGTGACTATAGAAGAAAAGGAAACCTTGTTGGCCTTAGTGGCCAACAGCCAGGTCTGTTAACCAAAAGGCTTACAATTTCCCTGGAAACTCGATGAAACAGTTCTATTCTGTACTATAGGGTTGCCATAGTCAGAACTGACTCAACAGCAACAGGTTTTTGTTGCTGGTTTATGGAAGGAAACAGCCCTTTTTCCTAAATAGCTTATTTAGGGAGAAAAGTATGTGGGATAATAATGAATACAAATCATTAAGTCAATTGTCATTTTCCTTTGATTGCTCTTGAAAAAAATTTAAACAAAAAGTAGAAAAAAAATAGTACAGTCTACACCTATATGCAATCCACCTAGAATTACTAGTTGTTAAAACTTTGCCAAACATTGTTTTCCATTTACTTTGTTTTTTCCATGTATCTTTTTATTAAAAAATATTTAAAAGTAAGTTACAAACTTCATGACACTTCACACCTCAATACTTCACCATATATTTCTTAAGGACAGTCATAATGAGAATGCATAATCAAAATAACATTATTATATGAAATAAATTAATATTGTTACAGTAATATTATCTAGTAGGAAGTATATTTTCAAAATATTTCTAATTGTCACCTGTAATTACCTTACTATCTTTTTAAAAATCCAGGATGTTTTCAAGTATCATGCATTGCATTTAACTGTCACGTCTTCAATTTATTCTTTTTAATTCAGGACAAACTTTATTCTTTTTAATCCAGGACAAATTCTTTAGCCTTATTATTATTTCACTTTATGACAGTAACACTTCCGATTTTTACCTCATGCTTAAAGTCAGACTATAAATTTTTGGTAAACATAGATAGTGTGTTTTGCTCAATACTTCTTATCAGCAAATGAATTATTCCAGTTTTTCCATTACTTGATTAAGGTAGTGTTCACCATGGTTCTACATTGTACCTCTTCACCTTTGGCCTAAAAATCAATTTGTGGTGTTGAAAGTGAGGCTGTAAATATTCTGTTCTCCAATAATTTTCACCAAGGTCTGAAAAAATTATTACAATGGTGACTGTAAAATGACAATATTCTAATTTCATCATTCTTTCTGCATTTATTAGCTGGCATTCTACTTTTACTTTTAGGAGCTTTCTCTGCCATCCAGTTTTTAGAGTACCACTATAGATTTTTTTTCAAAACCAATGTGCTATAATCTATTGCCACCATTATTCATTTTAATGTTCACATTGGCTGGCCCACTTTTAGCCACCTTGGCCATTTTCGCCTTGAGAAAGAGTAAAGACAATAGACAAGGAGTAAAATGACTCCAACAGTAAAGAAGGGAAAGATCAGAGTTAAAAACAATGCATTCCAATCCTATCATGCCATGGTGCTTAGAAGTGTGTTTCTTTCCTCAAAGGCTGTAGTTCCCACAACCACAACTCTCAGCTTTCTGTATTTCTCTCAGGTTTCCCATACTCCCTCTCATATGCTCATATTCCTTTTTTTCTAAAGGAACAACCTGAAAGCTGGACAGACTACTTCTGTTCACATTCCATTGTCCAGAACTGAGTCATTTGCCACGTCTAGCTGCAAAAGAGGCTGAATAATGTAGTCTGGGTGGTCATGTGACATCTCTATCACTGTGAAAGAGTTAATGGACTAAGAGGACAATTAGTAGCCTTAGCCACAACATCTTTATTAATAGAGTCTTTATAAAACAATAATCGCAATTATGCAAAAATCAGTGTCAGTTTGCAGCTGAGTTCCACACCCTTCTGTTCAAGTTCACATAGAAGGAATGCAAGGGGAAGCATCAGATGGTACTGGTATGCTTCTGACTTGTTCCATTTCCTACCCATAGGGGCCGTGCATGCTCCTGATGTCCAGTGGAGGATAAACACAATTAAGGATAAAAGATATGTAAATACATGATATATCAATCTTAGAAATGTTTGATCCCAGTTCTTTTAAGATTTTCAGCAGTTTGGGTTTCATAGACAAACTGCTGAGTCACAGTGAAGATGACAGAGGCTACCTTGAGCATAATTTTTTTCCCCTGGAGAAATAAGAGGGTGGGAGCTTACTTAGTGAACACTGAGTGGGAATGAGTCACCATTAGTTAAAACCTTTTCTTCTCCTTGAGTCACACCCTCCTAATACCCGGGTTTATGTAGACATGAGCACACTACTTCAAGGAAAACGTCTGGGAGGCCTCCTTTTTGCCTCCCCGATTGCCAAACTTCCTTACAACAACCAGAAAGCCACCTCCCCTTTTTTATTCCCCACATCCCACCTTCCATTTCTTTCAGCTCTTTGCTTTACTGGAGAGCATTAGAGTTGGAGTGTGAAACAGTGGTGATAAATTGTTAGATGATAGAAATAACGTCCCCTCTCATTTCTCATTTGGGTTATTTGTTTCCTTTCCTGTTTTTTGTTAGTAAGTTTAGCCAGTGGTTTGTCAATTTGGTTGATCTTTTCAAGTTTTTCAATTGTTCTTTTATTCTCTAATTAGTTTAGTTCTGCTCTAATCTTTATGATCTGTTTTCTTCTGGTGACTGAGGGGTTCCTCTGTTGTTCTCTCTTGGCTTGTTCAAGCTGCAGGGTTGGTTCTTTGATTTGGTTTCTTTCTTCCTTTCAGATGTGTGGTTATGGAGATAAACTGACCTCTGAGCACTGCTTTAGCTGTATCCCATAGGTTCTGGTAGGAAGTGTTTTCATTCTCATTGGAGTCCATAAATTTCTTTATTTCATCCTTGATTTCTTTTATAACCCATGGTTTTTTGAGCAAGATGTTGTTCAGTTGCCATGAGTTCCACTTTCTGTCTATGTTTTTTCTGCTATTGATTTTAACTTTTATGGCTTTATGATCTGAGAAGATGCTTTGCATTATTTCAATGGTATGGATTTTGTTGAGATTGCTTTATGTCCTAACACATGGTCTATTTTGGAGAATGTTCCATGTGCACTAGAGAAGAAGGTGTAGTTGTCTGCTGATGGATAGAAAGTTCTGTATGTGTTGATGAGGTCTAGTTGGTTAATTGTGGCAATAAGGTCTCCTGTGTCTCTACTGAGCTTCTTTCTAGATGATCTGTCCAATATTGAGAATGGAATGTTGAAGTCTCCCAGTATTATTGTTGAGTGACCTATCTCTTTTTTGAGTGCAGTCAGTGTTTCTTCAATGTATTTAGGTGCTTTAATATTAGGTACATAAATATTTAATATTGTTAAGTCTTATTTGTGTATTGACCTCTCAGCAACAAATAGTGTCCATCCTTGTCCACGATGGTGGATTCTACATTAAAATCGATTTTATCTGAGATTAGAATTGCCACACCTGCTCTTCTTTGTGTATTGTTAACTTGATATATATTCTTCCATCCTTTAATTTTCAGTTTGTTCCTATCTTTAAGTCTAAGGTGAGTTTCTTGTAGGCAACACGTGGATGGGTGGTGTCTTTTGATCAAAGATGTCACTCGATGTCTCTTTACTGGAGCGTTTAGTCTATTCACATGCCATGTGATTATTGATAGGCGCGTGTTCAGTGTTGCCATTGTGATATGTTTATTTTTGTGTTGATGTTTTCTCTGTTCTTCTCATTAGTCTCTTCTGGGACATTCTTCTTTGTGAGGTGATTTTTCACCTTTTTTAAGGTTGGTTTTGTGGTCGTTGAGACTCCTGTATTGTGTTTGTTGATTTGATATGTTGCATCTTTATTGTGCTTTACGGCTATCCCTAAGATCCCCCTTAATACACTCTGTATAAACCCAATTTCAGTTACTACAGTTCTTACCAACTTCCTCTCTATCTGGAAGGACTATAACAGCTGCAGTACATCCCTCTTTTTAATATGATGACATCATAGTTTTCATGATATGATCATTGGATTATTTCTTTCACTATTATAGCTTTGACTGAGTTTGGAGCCTTCCCTAACTGAGTAGGATTCTGGGTGATGTATTGTGTAATTGCTTCTAAAATATAAAGTTAATGGTTTTGTTCTTCTAAGCCAAGAGATTCTTTCAGTATTTCTTGTAGCTTTGGTTCGGTTTTTACAAAGTATCTGAGTTTCTGTTTATCTGCAAATGTCTTCATTTCATTTTCGTATTTGAAAGGTAGTTTTACAGGATATACAATTCTTGGCTGGAAGTTCTTCTCCTTCAAGGCTTTGAATGTGTCGTGCCGCTGTCTCCATGCCAGCATTGTTTCTGCTGAGAAATCTGATGAAAGCCTACAGGGCTCCCCTCTAAATGTTAGCTTTGCTTTGAGTCTTGCTGCCTTTAAGAGTTTCTGCTTATGTTTTGTTTTGTTAAGCTTGTTTAGAATATGTCTTGGAATCTTTCTTTTGAGATCTATATTGAGTGGTGTTCGATACGTATCTTGGATATCTATATTTTCTTCTTTCATAATTTCTGGGAAGTTTCCTGTTAGCAGCTGAGCAACAATGCTCTCTGTTCTCAGGTGTCTCTCCCTATTCAGGAATTCCAATTAATCATAGATTGTTCCTCTTAGTAGAGTCCCACATGCTTCTTAATGCTTCTTCATTTTTCTTGTTTCTTTTTTCTGATTTATCCTCATAGATGCTGGAGTCAGTAGCTCTGTCTTCCAAGTCAGAAAGTCTCCTTTCCATTCATTCCATTCTGTTTTCTTGGCTTTGAGCAGTTTCTGTGTCTTTGATTTTGTTTTGATCTGTTAGATTTCAGACTACTGCTGTTGCATCAGATCGAACAGCTTGCTTAATTTTTCAGTTTGCTATGCTGCATCTTGCATAAGGTCTAGGAAGTCTCTCTGTATAATCCTGTTCTTATCATCTTCTGATAGTTTCAGAAAATCTTTGTCTGGGAAGTTCTGAGGTGGTTTCATTTAGGGGCCTTCTGAAACAATGGGTGATTTCTTGGTTATGGTTTTCTCCAGAGTTTGTTGCTTTTGGGGCATCATGTGAGTCAATATAAGCTGAGAAAGATGCTGTGAGAATGGACCACAGTCGTTTCTCTAGGCTATCTTAAAATGAGAGGTAAAAAGTATCTGAGAACTTCCAAAGTCAGTCAGGTTTTCAGGTATATAGGTTCCTCTTCCCAGCTGGCAAAGTAAGCACCTCTATATTGAACCCCAGATATTATAAACTAGCTCAAAATACAGAAAGGCTATGGCCCTGCTGTCCTCTGTTGTCAGGCCCCAGCTATAGGCAACACTGTGTAGAATTCTGCTTTTCTCCTGGACAAGCATTCTCTTCTAGGCAGGTGCTGCCTCCCAGCCCAGGAATTAGGTCCAGCTGAAGCTTCTGTATTGGTATCTCCCCCTCCTAGTCGAACAAGATGATGTCCTGCAGAAACTGGCCACCTGGCTGGGACCAGGCCAGTGGCAGAAAGGGAGGCCAAAGGAGCCGAGATGCCTAGAGTCCACAGCCTCCACCTCTGGGCCCCAGCTGCAGGTGACATCATGCAAAACACCACCTCCCTGCTGGAAAAGCACTCTCCCCTGGGCAAGCATTGCCTTCCAGCCCAGGAACCAAGTCCAGCTGGGTCCTTTGCATAGGTGTCTCTGCCTCCCAATGGATCAAGGTAGCATCCCCCACAAGCTTGCCACTGCCTCCAAAAGGCTACTACATGGTGGAGGTAGAAAGATAGGCCAAAGGTGCTGAGATGCAGTGTCCAAAGCTGGGCTCTCAGAATATGGCAATTGCACTTGCTGATCTCACCAGCAGTGCATCAGAGATTAGTGGCTAGTCAAGTTCCACCTCTGCCCACCTGCTAAGATCCAGAAAAAAAATTAAAATGGTGAGTTACCTTTGGTCCATGCAAGCCCGTGCTCACTGAGAGTGGGGTCAGTGAAAGAGAGGAGGTTTTGTGTTCAGTGGTATGAAGTCCAAATTGACAGCCCTATGCCACATCCTAGGGCTCACTAGGTGTCCAGAAGGCTGCATTTAATTATCAATTCAGGTCTTGGTTTCCAGAGAGATTTAGGCAGACATGTGTTTAACCCACCATCTTGACTCTGTCCCCCAGAAATAAAGTCCCAAGACAGTTCTCTGTATGTATCATTAGGAACAAATATCACGTACTCCACACTTGTACCCAAGGCTCTTGTTCAGCATTACATGGTAGATACATGAAGAGGGAGTCGTCTGCTTTACTTGAGGTGATTCTTGAGCTGAGTTTCAAAAAATAAGAAGATATTTACCAGTCAAAGAGGTCATTTTAGGGCAGCTGAGCAAGGTGAAAAAAACTGTAGAAACTTGATGGAGTTTTCTGTTCTTGGGACATAATAAGTGTCAGCTGAGACTGCACATGTGAATGTCAGTCATGTAATGAAGGGTCTTCAGTGACCCATTGAGGAATTGGAATTTTACCCTTTAAGTTATGGGGAATCACAGAGTTTTAAGCAAGGGAGTGAGCCATGCGGATATTTGCAGAACTATAAAAGAGAAAAGGTCAAAACCTCGAGGTTGGAATGTTTGTGACTTTTTCATGAACAAGCAAGGAGGCTAGTTTCCCTGGAATGCAGTATATGAGGAGGCCACCACTAGGCGACGAGATCAGAGAAGTAGGTAGGGGCCAGATCATATAGGGCTTTAGGGACTATGGTAAGAATATTGAATTTTATTTATTGTTATGCTGGGAGTTTCAAAAGAAAACTTATTTATTTCATAATTTTATATCAAACCAGTCATGTTTGGGGATTTTCCAGAACAACAACGACAACAAATTAAATCATGATTTTTCGTGATCATGAACAATATTATAACTTACGTAAATTGAAAATCTATTCTTAAAAACCAAACCCATTGCAGCTGAGTTGATTCTGACTCATAAGCACTCTATAGGACAGAGTAGAACTGCCCTATAGAGTTATCAAGGAGTGTCTGGTGGATTCAAACTATGGACCTTTTGCTTAGCAGCTGTAGCACTTAACCACTACAGCCACTAGGGTTTCCAATCTACTTTTAGATCTTACTAAATAAAGATCAGATTTGGACCACAACTTAAATCTAGACCTTTAGCTTACAGCACACCCACATGACAGCTAATATTCTATCATGTTGCTGTTTTGCTTGTCCTGTATGCAGAGTTTCAAAAAGACTTCCCTCTTGCAACGGAAGGAAATAAGACAGCCTATGAAATAAGCAAGGTGGGTCAGCATAATGGAAAGAGAACTAGAGTAGGGTAACCCAGGTTCAACTCTGTGACTTTAGGCAGGATCCTTAGATTCTCCGTGTCCCAGTTTTCCCTTAAGGAAAAGGACCTACTGATCTTTATTTGAAGGTATTTTAAGTTTGTTGAGAAAGGTAAAAATTTCTTAGTGGAAGTGATGTGACAGAAATGAGAAGTCAAGGATGATTTCAAGGTCTTTGGCATGAACAAAATGACAGTGAGTGTAGCAGGTGAACAGAATTCAGAAATGAAGCTATTGTGGAATAATTTCAGTAGCTTGGGAGGTGTTCAGAAACAGCTATTAGAAAAGAGAAAATAGTGGTTGCTATCAGGCCAAGGAAAAATGATATCATACTCCTACCTCTTTTACCAGGAGGAACCACAAATAAGATTCATTCAGAGCAGATAGAACCAAAGATGACTAAGGAACTTTGGGTGGTGTGTGGGTGGAAAATAAAAGGTGTCACCCTGAAGGAAAGACATGTCAGTTTGGGAAAAACAGGCTCCTGTTAACATTACAGAGATGTGATTCACTGTGAAAGCTTGAAACCTGTTTTATAGCTTGGGTGGGTGGTGCCTGGGATAGACTTGTTTTTACTGACACAAAGAACAGAGAGAAGAAGCTGATGGATTGGATAATGGAAAACGGCACCTGGGCATAATGGACCATGATATTATTTTGAATAAGCAAACCTAAGGAAACAATTACACTGGTCCTCAGCAAGGAAAAACACCATACTCTGGGTACCTTATCAGGTTTCTTAGAGGGACCCAGAATAATTATCCAAGTGTGAAGTTGCCAGCAGTCTCTGATACAGATAAAGATGAGGGCCATTTAAGGAACAATAAAAATAGATTATATAAAGGCTCCAACTCTAGTACCATAATGACAGGTTCAAATCAAAGACACAGAAAAGTCTTCTTCCCATTATGTTTCTGGGATTCTTGGTTGCCCAGTTTTTAATTCTATATGGATTATTCACTGGTTCTCTCTTTTCAACTTTCTACCTTTACTTTTATTTTTTAACAATAAAGGTAACTTGTTTTTGCTTTTTGAAAAATTCAAAGAATTTAAAAAATGTAAAGGAGAAAGAAAATAATTTCTGGAGTCTTTCACTACCTCAAGATCCACATACTAATGTTTGTGAGACCATTCTTTTATATTTATACATATGTATTTGCACATATGATTTTGCTTAAATGAGATTATACCACACATGCTGTTTTTATCATGGACACCTTTCAGAAAAATGACCTTTGTTTAATTTTTTTTATTGACACCCCTAGCTCCACTGACACCTCCAGGTAATCAATGTAGATAACTTGGTGTCTGTTCTTCCAGACTTTTCTCCATAGTCACATAATCTTAGACACACACCCACAGAACTGTTTAACAAAAATTGGATCTTTTTGTAATGTTCTTCCCTGTATTTTCCTTTTCTACTGTACATCATAGTCTTGAATCATTATTTTCAAAGACTATCCAATATTCCATTTTCCGGTTGACTGACATTAATTTTGTTTCCATTTTCCCTTTGTCCACCACAAATATCACTGCAGTAAACATCCTGTATATATTCCCAACTATACTGGATTTTTTTTTTTATCATATTAATGTTTGTGATGGTTAAGATTATATGTCAACTTGGCTGAGCAAGGGTTCTCTGTGTTTTGGCAGTTTTTTGATGCTGTGGTCAGGTCCCTGTTGAGATTTGATATGTGGCCACCCTATAGTGGGATCTGCTGTGGGTAGCCTAAGGGGAATTTCCTTGGGCATGTGGCCTGTGTGGAGTGTGGGTGGATGTTTTGGTAGGGATCAGGGGTTTATGCTCATTCGAGATCCTGCAGTGGCACCTGTTCTTCTGATCTCTGGTTCTTGGGTCTTGAGCTAGTAGCTTGCCTGCAGTCTTGCCTCCAGTCTTGGGATTCACTGGTCTTCACAGCCTGTGAGGAACAGCCCTGCTCCCTGATCTGCTGATCTTGGGTTTGCCAGCATCTGACGCTGCGTGAATCAAGAGAAGCCTCTGTCCTGACTCACAGACTTGGGATATTCCAGCCTCTAAAACCACATGAGCCATTTCCTTTATGTAAGTCTCTCTGTCTCTCTATTTATATGCTTTACTTGTTTTGCTTCTCTAGGGAACCCAGCCCCAATGAGTGTTTTATTTTCTATGTGACAGAGTCCAAGGAGTGGGATTTCTGAGTTAAAAAGTATGTGTAACTCTAATTTTTAAAAATTATGACTGAGTGAAAATGTACATTCCCATATAAATTTATATGCCCACCTATACGCAGCTTCCACTTTTCCAAAAATAGCAGCAATTCACATTTCCACCAAGATATAAAAGTATCTTTTCATTGATCCCATCAACAGTAGGTACTATTGTTGTTCTTTTTTTACTTTTTCTTTGTCAATCTGTAGGAGCTCTTTATTTATTATAGATATTGAGACTTGACCTACACTATATATTGCAAACATTTTTTCCACTGGTCATTTGTTCTTGACTTTAAAATTTTGTTATATTATTAAGATAATTCATATACCTAGTATATAAAATTGATAGTACTAAAAAGAGCATATGAAAAAATGATACCTAGTCTCAGTCATGTAATTTCTCATTTTCAGAGCAAATATTTTCATCTCTTTTGGCTGCTTCTTCAGCTATTTTTCTCTATATTTCTATGTAACATGCTTATGCTGTTATTTTTTGGTGTTTCAATTTTAGACTTACTACAGATGTTGAGAATTTACCTCTTTTACACACTGTCACTTCTCTTTCTTCCCTCATCCTTCCAAAAGAGTTATAATGTTTGGTTAAATAAACATTTAATGTTTACATTATTATGATGATGTATTTCATTAATTGTTAGACACTACTTTTCTCCCACATTTTATCATGTCTCAAATCAGGATACATTATACAGTAAAGATCATTGTCAATTTGTTATTTTGAAATTCTTGTTATGGCCTAGTGATGCATAGCTATGATCGTAACTGTTAATATTGTGATTATTTCAACAGAATTGTGTGAATCATGATACTACATGTTTTGAGTTTAGCTGCTACTTAAGTGTCTTCAAAAGTAATTCACTATGATTCAACATTGAAACAGAAATTTATTGTGTAGGGAGAATGACATGGAAATAGAGCAGAACACAAGTGTGATAGTATTGTTGAAGCAAGTCCTCAGCATCAGAGGAAGGGCAGTAGATCTACATTTGTAAAAAAAAGAAAATCAAGTACTTATGGGACCTCAGAATCAGTGGTACACATAAACAGATGTAGTTGTGTTGTGTTTTGTTACTGTGAACCATTCAAAAGTATTGCCTATTACACGTCAAGCAAGACAAAGCAAGCAAAGGAGATTGCTAATGTTCTGGAGTAGCTGAAGGAAATTTCAAAGCAAACAGAGATAGATGCTGGTGTGACTGATTCATGCATTGCTTAGTACTGTCAAAAATGTATTGAGTATCAATTTGCCAGAAACTCTTTTCTGACTTTAAACAGAAGCTGCTTAACTTTCAGTGACATATGATTCAAATGAAGAATAAAAAAAAAGCTACGAATTAGATCAAGCTTTCTTGATTTTGTCATAATTGACATTTTGGATTGTGTAATTTTTTTGTGGGAGGCTATCCTGTGTACCGTAAGATGTTTAGCAGTATTCCTGGATTCTAGCCAATAAACATTGGTTGCAGCACCACATCTGCTTCCTTTTCTCACCACAGTTTTAAACAATCAAAATGCTTCCAGACATTGTCAAATGTCTCCTGGGCTCTCAATTCTGTTCCATCAATCTATTTGTCTATTCTAGTTCCAGTACCACACTTTTTAAATTATTGTAGCTTTGTAATACATCTTGAATTCTGGTAGTATAGTTCTTCCAATTTTGTCCTTCTTTAAGATAGCTCTGAACATGTAAAATTGAGACTTTACTTTTTGATTACATGCACATTCACACACATGTAAAAAATAGCAACATCTTTCTGTAGATTACATCAAATGTATAGAACCATTGGAGGAAGACTTAGTATCTTTGTAACAGTAAGTTTTGCAACTTATGTACGTGGCACATTCCTTCATTTATTTAGGTGTTCTGTATTTTCTCACAATAGTATTTTGTATTTCTCAGTGTAGAGGTACATTAGTTTTCTATTATATAAAAATACCACAAACTTAGAGACTTGAAACAACACTCATTTACTATTTCACAGTTTTGTAGATCAGAAGTCTGGTCATGGCATGACTAGGTTCTCTGCTGAAGTCTTCACTTGTGTGTTGACCAGGCTGAATTATCACTTTAGAAGCTATAAAGAAGAATTCACTTCTAAGTTTATTTAGATTGTTTACGGAATTCAGTTCCTTGGAGTTATGGGAAGGTCTCTATTTCCTTGCTGCCTGTTAGCTGAGAATCACTTTCAGTTCCTAGAGGCCACTCTCAGGTCCTTACCCTACGACACTCCACATCTTCAGAGTCAACAGTGGACAATCTTCTCTTGCAGTAAATTTCCCTCATGAATTGAATCTCTGACCTCCTCTGTTTTTGACTTTTAGACCTATATTCAGGGCTCATGTAGTCAGGTCATGCCCAACTGGATAGTCTGCCTTTTAATTAACTCACAGTTAACTGATTAGTAACCTGCAAACTCCTTCTGTGACAAAAATCACAGGAGTGACAGCTAATTATATTCATAATATTCTCCCAAACTAAAACCCAAAATGCCACTGCCTCTGAGTCACTTTTGTTTCGTAGCAACCCTGTAAGACAGAATAGGAATGCCCCACAGGATTTCCAAGGAGTGGTTGGTGGGTTTGAATTGCCTACCTTCTGGCTAGCAGCTGAGCTCTTATCCACTATGTCACCAGGGCTCCCTTCCACACCAAAGAGGAGGAGATTATACAAGTTCCATATACCAGGTGTACACATCATGGGGGCAGTCCTAGAATTCCACCACTCATCTGTCCAGGAATTGATGGAATATCAATTGAGATGTTTCAACCAACAGATACAACATTGGAAGTGTTGACCTGTCTATGCCATGCACTTTGGAAGACAGCTACTTGGGCAATCCACTGAGAGATCCGTGTTTGTTTTAAAGAAAAGTAATCCAACAGGATGTAGAAATTATTGGACAATATCATTAATATAACACCCAAGTAATATTTTGTTGAATATAATTCAAAACCAGCTGCAGTAGTACATCAACAGGAAAATGCCAGAAATTCCAGTGGATTCAGAATAAGACATGGCAATGAGGGATATCATTGTTGATGTCAGATGGATCTTGGTTAAAAGCAGAGAATATCAGAAAGATATCTATCTGTGTTTTCTTGATTATACAAAGGTATTTGACTGTGTGGATCATAACGAATTACTGATAACATTGTGAAGAACAAGAATTTCAAAACACTTAAATTGTGCTTATGTGAAACCTGTACAAAGACTATGAGACAGTTGTTTGAACAGAACAAGGAGACACAGTGTGGTTTAAAATCAGGAGGGCATGTGTCAGAGTTGTATCCTCCCATCATACTTTTTCCATCTGCTTACTATGCAGATTATCTGAGAAACTGGACTATATGAAGAACAGGGCATCAGGATTGGTGGAAGACTTACTAACCTGTGATATGCAGATGATACAACATTGCTTGCTGAAAGTGAAGAGGACTTGAAGCGCTTACCGATGAGGATCAAAGACTCCAGCCTCCAGTATGGATTGTACTTCAACATAAACAAAAATCCTCACAACTGGACCAGTAAGCAACATCATATAAATGGAGAAAAGACTGAAGTTGTCAAGGATCTCATTTTACTTGAATCCATAATCAATACCCATGGAAGCAGCAGTCAGGAAATCCAATGGAGTATTTTATTGGACAAATCTACAGCAAAACACCATTTTCAAGTGTTCAGAAGGAAACATATCAGTTTGACAACTAAGGTAAACCTGATCCAAGCCATGGTATTTTCAATTGTTTTATATGTATGCAAAAACTGAACAATAAATGAGGAAAGTAGGAGAAGAATTGATTTTGAATCATGGTGTTGGTGAAAAATATTGACTATACCACAGACTTTCAGAATACCAAAAAAATTCTGTCTTGGAAGGAGTACAGCCAGAATACTCCTTAGACAGGAAGATGGCAAGATTTCATCTCAGATACTTTCAACATATTATTAGGAGGCACAGTCCCTGGTGAAGGATATCATTCTTCGTAAAGTAGAGGGTCAGCAACTGTGAGTTGGAACCAACTGGAAGGCACCTAATAACAATAAAAACAACAATAGAATCCCAGGACTTTGCCTACCACAAGAAGCCTTGTACACTTTCAATTAAATAGATTCCTAGGTATTGAGTATTTTTTGATGCTATTGTAAGTTGCATTATTTAAAAATTCATTTTTTATAGTCATTACATAGAAGTACAATAGATTTTTCAATGTTGACTTATAATCTTTGATTTTTTAAAATTTATTTTAACTACATATTCTTTTGGATTTTCTGAGCATGCAACTATGTTGTCTGCGAATAATGAAAATGTAATTGATTCCTTTCATGTATTTATATATTTTTACTAAGTATTCTTGCCTTAATGAGCTGACTAGAACTTCCAGGTCAATGTGAAACAAAAAGGGTGATGTATCTGTTCTTTGTTTTCTTTCATTTCTTCAGAGGTAAAATTTGCTGTATTTCACCTTTATACTTAATTTTGGCTTTAAGTATTTTTTAAACAGATATCTTCCATTAAATTAAGAAAGTTCCTTTCTCTTTCTGTTTTTGTGAGTGTTCTAATTATGAAGCTGTGTTTAATTTTATCAGTCATTTTCCTGTATTATTGATATATTGCTTTTTAAAATTCTGTTAATGTGGTAAATTACACTGATTAATTTTTAAATGTCAAGCCAACCTTGCATTGTTAGAACAAGTCCTATTTGATCATGATGTATTGGTCTTTTTTAAATATTGCAGGAAACAACTTGTTAGTGTCTTGATTAGAAATTTTCCTGACAGAGACTGTTATGTAATTTCTATTTACTATAGTTTTAGTGCCAGGTTTTGTTGGAATTTTCTTTGTAAGGTTTTAAATAATGGATTCAATTTCTTTAACATATACAGCATCCAGACTTTTCAAATTTATTCTTGTGTCATGTTTGTTAAATTGTGTTTTTATGGAAGTTGTCCATCTCTTCTAAATTTATTAGCATGAACTTGTTTATGATACCCTTATGATATATGTGATGTGTTTTGTATCTGTGATGATACCCTCTTTCTTATTCTTGATATTGGTCATGTGTGTGTTCTCTTGCTTTTTTTCTTGATCACTTTTACTAGAAGTTTACTGATTTTATTCACCTTTTCAAAAAAGCTTACTTCAACTTTGCTAATTCTCTCTATTGTATACTGTTTTCATCTTTATTATATTCTTCTCCTTTCTTTGAATTTGGTTTGCTCTTTTATATAGCATCTAGAAGTGAATATCTATTTATTTTTTATTGTACTTTAGATGAAGGCTTACCGAACAAATTAGTTTCTGACAAAGTGTTAGTATACATGCTATTTTATAGCATTGATTAACAACTCCACAACTTGTCGGCACACTCTCTTCTCAGCCTTGGCTCCCTATTACCAGCTTTCCTGTCCCCTCCTGCCTTCTAGTCCTTGCCCTTGAGCTGGCATGCCCTTTCAGTCTCATTTTGTTTTACGGGCCTTTCCAATTTTGGCTGAAGGGTGAACATCAGGAGTAACTTCATTATTGAGCTGAAAGAATGTCTGCAGAACATACTTTCAGGGTTTCTCCAGTCTCTGTCAGGGCAACAAATACGGTCTTCCTTTTTAAGTTAGAAATTGTTCTACATTTTTTTCCAACTCTGTCCAGGACTCTATGCTGTGATCCCTGTCAGAGAAGTCAGTGGTGGTAGTTGGGTACCATCTAGTTGTGCTGAATTCAGTATAGTGGAGGCTGTTGTAGATGTGGTCCATTAGTCCTTTGCACTAATCTTTCTCTTGTATCTTCAGTTTTCTTCACTCTTCCTTCCTCCCAGGGGGTGACACTGGTGGAGTATCCTAGATGGTTGATCACCGGCTTTTTAAGACCCCAGATACCACTCACCGAAGTAGAATGTAGAACATTTTCTTTATAAACTGTGTTATACCAATTGAGCTAAATGTTCCCTGAGACCATGGTCCCCACAGTCCCCAGCCCAGCGATTTATTACCTCAGGGAGTTTGAGCTTCCATGACCTTGCCTTGTACAAGTTGTGCTGGCTGCCCCAGTACTGTGTACTGACTTACTTCAGAAGTAGATTTTTAGATGATTAAGTTTTCAGCCTTTATTTATTTTTCAATATATACATTTTCACTGAGCACTGAGTCCCTCAGTTTTTCTACATGTTATATGTTCATTATCACATTATTCTTATATCTTCTAATTTCTTCTTGACCCATAAATTATTCAGAAGTGTGATCAGTGCTAAAACATTTGGAGACTTTATTTCCAGTTTATATCTACTATGTTCAAAGATTTTCAGCTTAGTATATTTTAATTAGTTGAAATTTTTTGAGAGTTGCCTTATCACCTGATCTATGGTCTATTTTGAAAGAAGTTTCAGGTTCACTTGAAAAGAATGTTTATTCTACAGTTGGTGATGGTAGTATCCTGCATATGTCAGTTAAGCAAGCTTATTAATCTTGTTCAACTTTTGTACATTCCTAATCATATTTTATCATTAGATGCTTAAAGAGGTATGTTAAAATCTCCAAATATGATTGGGTTTTTCTGTTTTTCCTTTCAATTCTATCATCTGTTGTCATATATATTTGAAGATGTGTTATTAGGCAAATGAAAATTTAGTATTATAGCTTCCTATTGGATTGATCCTTTTAAACACTATGAAATAAATCTTTTTACAGCAAATATTTATTGCCTTATTCTATGTTTAATTTTTTAAGAATTGCACCAGTTTTTCTTTGATTGGCATTTTTACTTCCTATTGCTATCTAACTTTCTGTGTTCTTGTGTTTAAGGCATGTCTTTTGTAAGTGACATATAGTTAAATTTTAAAAATCCAGTCTGTTAAATTTGTCTTAGGAGCCCTGATGACACAATTGTTCAGCACTCCACTACTAATCAAAAGATTGCTGGTTTGAACCACCCGGTGGCTCCGTACAAGTAAGATCTGATGTAAAGATTACAGAGAAGGGAACCCTACAGGGTGGTTTTACTGTGTCACATTGGGTCTCCATGGTCCAGAAAGGATTCAACAATGCTCAACAACAATAACAGCAAGAATAAATTTGTCTTTTATTTGGAGTATTTTGTTCATTTACATTTGTTGTAATAACTAACATAGTTGAGTTTAAGTCTACCATTGTACTCTGTATTATCTATTGGTCCAATCTTTCCTTTGTTTCTTTGTCTATCTTTTATATTATTTCTTATTACTTCATTTACTCTTCTGCTACCTTGTTAGTTAAATACTTTATAATTTTTTAAAAATACTTCTGCTTCTGACACAAAAGCATGAGATCTTCAAACTAGCTCTCAGTGAAACTGGTGAAAATTATTCAAAAAGCTATCCATTTAAAGTCTCAGGAAGTGGTATTATGGTATACATCAAAGGAAGAAACATTTATCAAGAAAATCTACTAAAACTCTTCATGAACCGTGGCAGTCTGCAGTATTCTAACCAAGACCTGCAGCAGCATCCCACTCTCCCTCCAAGCTCAGTAAGACAGAAACTCCACTCCAGACTGGTACAAGTAACAGCCTGGGTCTCTCTCTACCCTCAGCTTCAAGTCAGAAGGCTAGCTTCTCAGAAGGGGCAGAATGTCAGCATTTATCACCTTGCCACCCAGCTATCTGTTGCCGAGGCTAAATTTTAAGTGAGTGGAGTCAAGATGTGGCACTCCATTCTTCTGCCAAGTACCAATCATGGGATAGAGGCTCTCCCTTGGGGCTGGTGGTGCTGGGAATATTGTGGCCTCACCTGCTCTTGACTCAGCTAGTGAGTGAGTCAGGGATTTGATGCTGAGAGGTGCAAGCTGATACTTCCACTATCCAATGAAATTTCAGCATCTAAAGAAGTAATGTCACAGAGAAAAGCACAGTGTTATTTCTGCACTCAGTACCAGAGCTGTGGTGCAGACATTTTGTCCAGGAAGAGAAACCAATTGTAGAACCCATCTCATCTATTGCTATTGAGAACTGCCCCATAAGGCTTCCCAGTCTGTAAATTTTTATGGGAGCAGAGTGCCACAACTTTCTTCCACACAGTAGCTGGTGGGTTTGAATTGCTGATCTTTGGCTAGTAGCTGAGTACTTTAACCACTGTGCTGCTAGGACTCTGTCTGCTGCGGAATAGAGCTCTAAATTCCTCCCTAAAGATCTGAATTAATTTGCAATAGTCTATGTAGAAGGTCAAGCCTAAGAACACTCTTGAAAACAGTGAAGGTTGTGGAGAAAGGAAATTCCAAAAAGACTGATGAATTTATTGAAGAGATAGGCTAAATTGTAGGCTGGCTGTTTTGACCAGAGAGCTTAAGAGAGACAGCTAGGAAGATCCCATACGGCATTAGAACAAATCTTAAACACAGACCTCTGGGACTGTCCCTTCAAAGGAATCAGACTCTGATTGGATTCCTGTGTGAAGCTATTTATGGGTCAGGGCATTACCGAGGCATTGCTGTAAACAATAGACCAATCAGCCTGCAATTTGTAGAGTTTAGCAGTTTGGTGTGGTCAAGGAAAGAGTCCAAGAAAGACCTGCCAAAACCACTGTCATCCCATGGTGATTATTGGCATAAAAATGGCTGAACCCCCAGAGGAGCATCATCAGAGGCTTCACACTTAGGCAGGAAGTGGAAATAGACTTCAATAAAATAATTCATAAGACATAAAGAAATGGAAAGTTATTTCATGTTCATGGGTTGGTTAGAAGACCGTATTAAGATGTCAATACTACTCAAAGTGATCTACAGATTTAATGCAACCCTTATCAAGATTCCCACAGCCTTTACAGAAACAGAAAAGCCAATTCTCAAATTTATATGGAATTACTAAAATCCCAAAACCCACTGCCATCTAATCAATTCTAGCTCACAGCAACCCTACAAGACAGAGTAGAACTGCCCTATAAAGTTTCCAAGGACTATCTTGTAGATTTGAACTGCTAACCTTCTGGTTAGCAGACATAGCAGTTAACCACTACACTACCAGGGTTTCCATGGGATTACTAGGGACCCTGAGTAGCCAAAGCAATCTTGAATAAGAAGAACATCATAGGAGGACTCACACCTGATTTACTGTAATCAAAACAGCTTGGTAATGGCATAACGATAGACATATATACCTAGGGAATAGAATTGAGAATCCAGAAATTTAGCCATACATCTACGACCAACTTATTTACAACAAAGGTGCTAAGTTCATTCAATGAGGAAAGAACAATCTCTTTAATAAATGGTTCTGGGGAATTGGATTTCCATATATAGGAACATGAACCTGGACCTTTGCCTCATACCATATACGAGAATTAACTGAAAACGGATCATCATTCTAAACGTAAGAACAAAAGTTATAAAACCATTAGAACAAAAGAGCAAGGGTATGCTCCAGAGCCTAGTTTTCAACAATGGAATCTTAGATATTACACCAAAAGCACAAATAAAAAAGGACAAGAGATTAAACTGGACTTTATCAGAATTAAAAACTTTTTTTTCAATTATGATTAAGTGAAAGTATACAATCCAAGTCAATTTTGTATGCCTGCCTCTCTGCAATTCTGTGTGCTTTCTTCACCCAGTGACAGCACATTCCTCCTTTTCACTCTACCTCTAGTATCCTCTTAACAAGCACCTGTCCTCTCCTCTCCACCTTCTCCTCTTCCCTCTAGAAAGAAACCAATAGTACAGTCTTCTGTAAATGTATAAAACCATAAAATACACACACCAAATGCTAACTCTGTGTTCCCTGAGTCCAGTCCATTCCTTGTCTGAAGAGTTGACCTCAGTACTGGTTTCAGGTCTGGGCCAGCAGCAAGTCTAGGGGCCATGTTCCCAGGGTGCACTCTAGGCTGTCAGGCCATCAGTTCAGGTCTTTTAATAGTGTTCTTGATCTACACACCCCTTTTTCTAGAATTAAAAACTTTTCTGCACCAAAGAACTACACAAAAAAGTGAAGAGACAACCTATAGAATGTGAGAAAATGTTTGGGTACGGTATATCTGAGAAGGAATTGTTTTAGTCAGTTAGTGCTGCTCTAACAGAAATATCACACGGTGGATGGTTTTTAACAAAGGAAAATTTATTCTCACACAGTCTGGCAGGCTACAAGTCCAAATTCAGGATGTCCGCTCCAGGGGAAGCTTTTCCGCCTTGTCAGCTCTGGAGGAAAGTCTGGTCTTCTTCCAGGGAGCATCTTGGTGCAGGAACCTCAGGACTGAAGGATGCGGTCTTCTCCCAGTGCTGCTTGCTTGATGGTGTGAGGTTCCCAATTCTCTGCCTGCTTCTCTTTCCTTTTATCTCTCCTGGGATGAAAGGATTAACAGTGGGGCAAGCCATACTCCAGGGAAACTCCCTTTACAGTGGAGCAGGGAAGTGATCTTATAAAGGGATTTACAGTTCCATTCTAATCCTTTAACATACAGCACAGCAAAATCACAAAATGGAGGAAAATTGTAGAATACGGGGAATCATGGTCCAAGCAAATGGCTATACATATTTTTTGGGGGATGCAATTCAATCCATGACAAGAATTAATATCTAGAATATATAAAGTACTACAACTGAACCACAAAAAGACAAACTCAATAAAAGAATGGATATAGGACATAAGTAGATTTAAATAGACATTTTATCAAAAAATATATACATAAATGGCCAATACAAAACCCAAACGAAATCTATGGAGTTGATTCTGACTCATAGCAACCCTAAAGGACACAGTAGAACTGCCCCATAGGGTTTCCAAGGCTGTAAATCTTTATGGAAGCAGACTGCTACCTCTTTCCCCCTTGAAATGTTGGTGGGTTTGAACACTCGATCTTTTGATTAGCAGCCACACACTTTAACCACTGTGCTATCAGGGCTTGTTGAAAATTACCATGTGACCTCCCAATCCCACTTCTAGATGTACACCCAAAAGACATCAAAGCAACGATTCAAACAGAGAAGTGTAAAAGGTAGAAACAACCCATATATTCATCAATAGATGAATGGATAAACAAAATGTACTATATACATCCAATAGAATATTATTCATGTATAAAGAGAAATGAAGTTCTGACACATGCTTTGACATGGATGAACCTTTGAAAACTTATGCCAAGTATAGTAAGTCAGACACAGGAAGACAAATATTGTATGACTCCACTTGCCAGTGACAATCCTATGGATCAAAATCTGTATGATCTACAACAAATCATGGGAATGGTACAAGAAGGGGCAGCAGTTCATTCTATTTTTCATGGGTTGCCGTGAGTATGGAGCTGACCTGATAACAGTTAACAAAATCATATAAACTACCTAGAATAGGCAAATACATCAAAACCAAAGTGTGTTAGTGGTTACTTGGTGGGGGGGCACTGGGAGGTGTGAAGAGAGTTGTTGCTTAAAGAGCACTGAATCTCTGTTGAAGTTGGAAGAAACATTTGGAAAATAGACAGTGGTGATGGTTGCACAGCGTGGTGAATGGAATCAACATCATTGAGATCTACACATAAAAATAGTTGAAGTGGCAAATGTTTTGTTTTATTTAGTTTTTACCACAGTAGTAATAAAAAAGGGACCATCTGCTTTTTCAAACCATCCACTGATCTTTTTTTAAAAGTGAAAGATCATGCTCCGTGGTTCTACAATTATTTTTCTATCATCATGAAGTGTTCCTTCTTATCCTTCAAGTTGTTACACCGATGTTCTTCAGTACTGTTTTAGTATCGCAGGTCCTCTTGGACAAATTGTCTTCTTCTTGCAGAGATGCCAGAATGAAACCACTCTGATCACTGTCTTCTCAAATTGAAAAGCGAGGCTCTTGCACCCTCCCTGGAGGGGAGGACTGACCTCAAACTCAGTTTCCCCCTAAAGGCCTCCCAGGCCCATTCCCTATTGCTGACACTAATTAACTCTGGGCTGGGCTGAGTTCCTGGATTTCCAGGAAGCAAATATACCTATGGGAACTGAGGAGCTCTTGTTCTCACCTCCAGGGTCTCTTGCCATAGGAATTCCTCAGGCTCTAGTTACACCTGACCTGGTTGGACAGTGGTTAAGGACTTGGATGCTAATTGAAAAGTTGCCAGTTTGAACGCACCTGCTGCTCTGCAGAAGAAAGATGTGGCAGTCTGCTTCCACAAAGAATTACAACCTTGGAAACCCCATTGGGGCAGTTCTACTCTGCCTTACAGGATCACATTGAGTTGGAATCAACTCAATAGGAACAGGTTTGGTTTGGCTTAGTTACATTTGAAGGGAAGCAAAGTTCTGTGCAGGCTCCTACCTCAAGACTCTAAGAGGTCAGTCCACATACTCTTCTTTAGCTCTTGCCTGCCTGCAGGATTTTGTGGTTGCTCCTGCACGGGAGAGGTAAGAGGTGTTTGGTTGGTTTTGCAAAGCAGTGGGCAGAGGGAAATGCATGTTTTTTCTGCCAGCCTCCAAGAATCCCTTTTAACCCTTTTTCTACTTCTTAATGTTGGTGATTCCCACAAGCAGTTAGGTCAAGGACATTGGTGCATGGAACACCATGTGTGCTAATAATCTGAACAGTATTGAATATTGCTTATGTTAAGGTGGAAATCCTGGTGGCGTAGTGGTTAAGTGCTATAGCTGCTAACCAAAAGGTCCACAGTTCAAATCCACCAGGTGTTCCTTGGGAATGATACAGGGCAGTTCTACTGTGTCCCATAGGATCACTGAGTTGGCATCGACTTGATGGCAAAGGGTTTGGTTTTGGGTTTAATGTTAAGGTGTTTAAAGGGACCCTGGCTATGAAGTTGTTAACCACTCATCTGCTAACCAAAAGGTCTGCAATTTGAGCCCACCAGCTGCTCCATGGGAGAAAGATGTGACAGTCTATCTGCATAAAGATTGCAGCCCTGGAAACCCTATGAGAAAGTTCCCTGTCCCATGGGGTTGGTGTGAATTGGAATCAATTCCACAGCAAGGGATTTCATTTGGTTTGGTTTGGGATGCATTTGAAAATCAATCTGTTCATTATTCACAAATAAGCTAAAATGTACTTGAATGAAATTAAAATTTGGATTAAAACTCTGAATATTACAACACTGGAAATCATACTTTTATTTGGCTCTGTGTTCTCATGGAAGTAGAGTAAATAAAATTTTATAAAAGTTAGGAGTATTCCAGTATTAATTCCACTGCTTTCCAAACTGGCTTTAATAAGGAGGTTGGTAAGGATGCCAAATAGATGTATTTAACTCTTAAACACTGTTACATAATTTTCTGTTTTGTTGCTGGACTTTCCAGTGCTATTAGTATCCTAATACGTATTGTAAATCTCCAAGGAGGGTAAACCAGTGGCCAAAGATATTTTACTGTGACCTATGAAATAACAGGTTCTTCTGTCAGCTGTCAGTAACATCCCTATTTGCCTGATCTCTTCTGTTTCAGTTTGGATCCTCTCAGAAACAGATCTTGTAAGTATAACTAAATGATAAAGTTTATCTGGGAAAACACTACTGGGGACATAGAGAAGTAGACAGAGAAGAAAAAAGACCCAGTTAATACAGGATGTGCTAATGTGAGCATTTGGGGATCAGGACTGCTTGAGTCCTCTAGGAGATGGTATAGAATACATGAGAGGTAAGGAAGCTGAGATACTTATTAAACAACTCCCATGAATCTCTGTCTGTGGGTGGTATGCAGAGAACAGTGAGTTTTGAGGGGATATGAATGAGGTACCAGTGGTATCTGCTACATACTGAAAACATGATCGTAATAGGTCACACAGGCCACATTTATACTGTGTTTCTTGTCTTTTTCCTTTTGTTCCCTTGTAGCACTTGTTCCAGAAGTCTTAATCACCTTTCACATTCTATGTCCTATCTTACTTCCCCCAGAAATTTTTCTTTGATATCTCCAGCTACAAATGACACTGCTTGTTGTGTTTACCATCATAGCATGTACTTTAAATTCTTTCTTGAAACTTTGCTCTGTCTTGCAACTTGCTGATACTGTATTGTAGTTAATCTGAAGCCAATTCTTGGTCTCCTGCCAAGATACCTTGCTCTTGCAGGGAAGGACATACCTTATTCCTTATTCAATTCCTGCAACACTTAGTACAGTGGCTTGAGCAGGACAGGAGCCCAATCAATGTTTGTTGAATGACTGAAGGTCTTCAAACTCTTAGAAGAGAAACAGCTGTAGCACAGAATGATTTAAAGCATGCGGAATTCAGTTGTTATGTCTGGAAGTAAGAGTCTGGCTTGAACCATTTATTTTTGGAACACTCATTCTCATTTGCTGGATAAAGTTTGTATCTGGACAGCCAAACATTTAAATAAACGCCAGGAGGGGCTGGGAAATTTCATCAGTCCGTCTGGACAGCAAGACACTTGCATGGGTGGGTCTGTTCTGAAAGCTTGGAAGTATTAAATATGTTTTTATTAGGCAGATGTTTTGTTAGTCAGATATGATTTTATTAGACAGATATGGTTTTATTAGACAGATGTTTTCTCTAACTAGTAATGGCCTTCATTTAAAATAAATCTGAGGAGCCCTGGTGGTACAGTGGTTAATAGCTTGCCTGCTAATCAAAAGGCAGGAATTTCAAACCCACAAGCTGCTCCTAGGGAGAAAGATGTGGCAGTCTGCTTCTGTAAAGATTACAGCCTTGGAAGCCCTATGGGGCAGTTCTACTCTGTCCTATAGGGTTGCTATTAGTTGAATTTACTTGATGGCAGCAGATTTGGGGTTTGGGTTAGATAAATGTAAAAGTCAGGATAGTTTCATTTTACATTTTTAATGAAATATATTGTGTTTCTTCTGCATTCATAATGGATATTTATAGTCATTATATATTAAGTACTACCAATCAAGAGATGCAATCCAAATTAAGCTATTGCTCTGAATTAGTAAAAAATAGGAACACAATTGAAATGGCCTCCTCTCTCCTATTTTTACACTATTTTACTTAATACTTGGCAGATGGAGTATGAATAGAAAGGCTGAAGTTGGAACACTTTACGGGGTTTTAAACTGTTATTAGTTAGTCACGAAGTAATTTTAATTACCAAAAAATTCCATTATGACAGTGCTCCAAATATGTGTGACATATTGGCAAATTATTACAAATCATCATTTTGTAAGTCATTTATGTTGATAGAAAGGAAAATACAGTGAATGGTTCCTATAGTTATAGAGATGAGATTTGACAAGTTAAAGAAAACTCATTTACCTCAAATTGGGCTATAAAAATCCTGAAGTATTTGAGTTTTTATCAGCAGTGCCAAGAAGTTACTTAAAATAAAAATAAATAAATAAAAGGATAAAATAATGTGTAAGAGAAGGATCAGTTGAGTCTAAGTCCCTTCTTTTAAACTCCTTTTACTTTTCCCATTCTTTATCTTGGCTATTCGCATTGTTGTTCCTAGCCCAGAGGAAGGAGGCGATTGTCATGACTATCAAAAGTAGCCTTTTAATAATAGTTTTGAGAAGATTTACTCAGGAGGGATGATGTTATATATAAAGCACTGGGGAGTAGGGAGAGATTCATTCATTTGTTCATTCAGTCATCCAAATACTTGTCAAATGCATAAATGAAAGATTAAGAAGTCATAGTTCTCAGTTCCATGGGGTTTATAATCTAGTAGGAGACATAATACATGCAGTCAAATGACCATTACAGATTTCATAGGCTATGTAAGTACTTGAAGACAGCATAGGAAATGTTTTGTATATATATGAGGGAGAATCACTTTGAGTTTGGGTGGTGACAGAATTTGGGAAGACTTCTTTAAAGAAGGTTGCATTTGAGTCTTATCTTGAATGATGGGCAGAATTTTAAAAGGTAAGTAGGGGAAACAGTCACAGTAGATACCATTCCTCACTTCCTCTTTTTAACCTTATCCTGTCCTGCACAGCCTGTGTGTGTTTCAGAGAGCTGAATTCCTTCCAAGCTCCAAGGGTGGTCTTGGTATCCTTAAGTAGATAAGTACCTTG